>CM066034.1:744930762-746241617 GCA_033557465.1 Ichthyophis bannanicus | reverse complement strand
AAATTAAAATAAGAACTTCTTCAGCGGTGACAGGAACACGACCTGCTGGCTCCGCGGAAAAAGAAGAACTGAGGAGAGTTGGTCAGGAAGGCGGGAAGGCAGCGCGCATGCGCTGTGGGAGGCCCCAAAAGCTTTCCTTTCTGGGAAGCTGGGGAGCTTTCCTGCGCAGGCTCCGTCGGTACCGACGTACCCATATGTGAGGACTTATTCCTGCTTGTTCCTGGAGATCTATTTCTCAGTCTGTCAAGAATTTACAGCACGATTAGCTGAAATGCCTTGTGCCGACTACTCCATGACCTTCTCCCTCTCCCAGATTAAGCATGCAGACACACTGGAGCCTAAGAAAGTCAAATTAAATGACTATTAAGAATTTTTGTTCTGAGCAGGTACCGTCTGTTAGCTCTGATGATCCAAAAATTGCAATTTCTTGATTCTTCAAATTCTAGCAAAAACTTCTGTGCATGCCTACAAAATACACCTTTCTGTAGATGCTCCACAAATTCTTCAAAATCCAAACAAAGCAATTATGTAAAAATTCTTGTGTTGCAGACCAAGAACAATTCCAGCAATTCAGAACTGTGGAAAAAAATATTTTTATTTATTTGCAGATACCTTTTTATTGGACTAATTATGTGTATCATTGACAAGTGTTCTAGAGTTATTTTCTCCAGGCCAATGAAGAAGCAATACAGTTACATTAGCTTTAAATGGAACAGACTTATCTAGATTTTAGGTTGTCTGTAAATGTCATTACATCTGAATGAAAGGAGTTGAGGAATTAGGCAGAGGTAGTGGGATAGCGACCCTTTACATTTTAGTCTTTATGGGCCCTTTTTTACTAAACACTTAGCTTGAGCTATCTGCCACCCAGCCAGTAGGAATAAATGGGGCATAATATCAGATAATGGGCGAGAAAAAGTTTGAGCCCTTTTGTTTCTGTCTGGTAAGGTTTGACTATTTTATTTTTGTAATTATATTTTTTTTTATTAAACTTGAACGTCAAAACATTTTACAACCACTTGTGTATCCTTCATGCACATGTAACAAACATCTCACTTGTTACATGTCAGTCTCATACATATCAGTCTCTTATACCTTCATTTGGTGGAAAAAAACTATTGCTTCACTGTTCATTTTCTTTTGGATTACCCCCCCCCCTTCTCTCCTCCTTCATCCCATCCCCACCTGCTCATTATTCCTCCCAATCCCTAAAATTTAAAATTTACCTTCCCCCTCTTTTTCGCCATTCAGTGTACCATCACCATACCCTCTGGAATTGCTTTTTCTTATGTTTGTAGGCTGCTATATCACACATACACCATAGCTTCTCCAATCTCCCTATTATGTCTACCAGCGTCTGTACTTCTTCCTGATTCCATTGAGCAGCAAGAGCCATACGTGCTGCTCTTATACAATACCCCAAAAACATTTCTAAGTTCCTATCCCCCTCTTCTTGCATGTCATTCAGTATTACCATAGTGGGCTTCAATATTATTCACACTTTGGTCATCTCATAAAATCTATTTTCAAGTTTTCTACATTTTTTGTACTTTCACACAATCCCACAGTAGATGTTTCAAATCTCCCTTTTCACCACATTTTTCCAGCATTCGCCTCCTTCACCCTTATTCAATGCTTGTCGTTTTAATAGTGTCCAATACATATGTTGTTGAATTTTTATACTATTTTCTAAGTATGCTGTACCTGGCATTATCCATCTGGTCCAACTGATCACTCCAGCACCTACTATCCCATTAACCTGGGATATCTTTTTCCATTTTTGGCGATCCCTCACCCCCCCTCCCCCTCTTTCCATCAATTCCTTATACATCATAGAAAGCAGCCCTTTCACCATCCCTTCTTTCTCCATGAATTCTCTGAAACCCTGTTGCCTCTGCTATTAAATCTCTTCTGACTTCCAGTCTCTTTATATAATGGTGGAGTTGAATATACGGATAATAGTCTTGAGCTGTAAACCAAATTTGTTTTGAAGTGCTTCAAAAGGTAAGCATCCCCCCCTTTATCATTTATCAATTGCCCTAGGTGCCTTAGTCCCCTGTGCCCCCACTCTTTATAGACTCCTCCTTCCAGTCCCAGCTTAAAGTCCCCAATTCCCATAATAAAAGGTCCTCCGTGAGTACCTCTTACCCACCATAAGTTTTGTTCTAGCGCTCAGCCATACATTTTTGTGAAAGCCTTATAGGGATGTGCATTCTTCTCCTTTTCCGTACTAGGATGAGGATCCCATATCCAGGACTCCAAAATTCAATATGTATGTCCCACTTGTTCCATTTGTACCCACTGTGGCATCTCTCTCTCCCCTTTCTATGCTATAAATGCCCTAAATTAGGCTGCCCTATAATAATTTTCAACACTGGGCATTCCCCAAACCCCCTTCCACTGCATAAAAACATTGAGTTCGACACCCTAGTCACCTTCCCAACCCATATAAAATCCATTATCAAATTTTGGCATTGTTTTAGACACACCTTAGATACCACACATGGTATGGAGCCCAATAGAAATATCATCTGTTGTAGCACATTCATTTTTATAACAGCTATTCTTCCTAGCCACGAAAGGAATAATCCCTTCTATTTCTATAAATCTTTTTTTTATTGCTCTTAACAGGGGATCATAATTCAATACTTTTAAATATCTGGTGGTATCGCCCAGTTGTATCCCTAAATGTGTGTGTTTTCTTCACCAACTTAAAAGAGAAACTCTCCTGCAATCTTTTTTCAACTCTTCAGGGAGATTAAATCCAAGAATTTTCTGTTTTCCCTAGATTTTTGTATCCTGATACTTCACTATATTGTCTAATTTCCTTTTTTAAAAAATGTATAGTTTTAATACAAAGCAAAAATCCACTCCTGTCTTTTGCATTACATTCCACAATTTACATTCCACCCCCCCTCCCCCAGTTCCTTCTTCCCTCAACATTATAGGGCAGGTCAAGAACACCCCTTCTTTCCCCTTTAGCCTCTTAAGCAGTTGTACATCACTGCCTCTCCACTGATGTTCTTACAGTCTCCAAGCTTTGTTTTGTTTGCTTATACACCCCCTATCTCCAAGATGAACAGTTTTTCTGATGCTGATTGAGTGCTTGCTAGTTCAATTAGTGATGAGAGATCTGCCATTGATATAGGTGATCTATAAACTAAGCATATGGATAATTGGTTGTTTTGGATCTGTAAGACATTTGAGGGGGCATTTGCCAATGAAGTGGATGCTTGGAATTTGAGGTCTTTCTTGGTGAGGATGAATATCCCTCCTCTCATTTATCCGTGGGCAGTTATGTGGGTCCACATCTGGTGTGATGAGTTGGTTTGCGAGTATCTGATTGGTTTCAGTGAACCACGACTGTCAAACATACTAACTTGCTGTCATTTATGTAATTATTAATAAGGTTATCTTGCATGTGGAGCATGCATTTGCTAATGCACATTTCATATATTTAGGTGGATAATTGCGGCTATGTTGAGCAATTTAGGATGATGTAGCAATCTGGATTAGTCTTGAATGCTGTCTGGGTATGTGCAGGAATTGTTGGAAGTGGAGAGGTTTCTCTGGTTGTATATGATTGGAATAAATGTTGTCTGGGTCATGGTTCCATTCATTAATCCTATCAGAAAGTGTTATCAGCAGTATTAGTGCCTTAAAGGTTATCTGTGCCATTTCGAGACTTCATATCTCAGCTTAGTCTGTGTATTGCAGAGTCTACAATAGCGGTTTTTGCAGGCTATGTTGATGGGGCTTGATTGCCTTGCTGTTTTCTTGTGTTGCTTTGCAGGCAGTGCCTAAAGCTTTACCTTTGTAGTGGTTTACTACTACCTGTGCCCTTGGCCAGGTTTAGATGCTACAAGGGAACGCCTATAGTGTTGTTGATTTAGCATTCCTGCCGTGGTGGACGGGGCACCTGATATTATCTAAGCAGTGATGAGGAGCTTACTTTTCTATCAAGGGCCGTGCTTCTTTGCCTCTTTGGACGATTGTCTGTTCCAGGCAGCATCCATAGCTATTTGGAGATTGAGGGCTTGCCAATTCCCCACCCCCCACCCCAAGTACAGTTGGAGTTTTTTGAAGTCACTTTCAGTGTCCCTTCCTAAGGGCCACACCAAAGGGTCTGCTGGCACTTTCAATTTAAATGTCCCACTAGTGTTCCTGCTCCGGGCCCAATTGGCCTTGGTGGGGGGAGCAAGAGGGGCTTAAATCTCCCGCTTCTGCCCCGGATGCCGATCGGGCGTTGGGATGGCCGGTGAGACCTAATGTTTCCGTCCCATTTGGATACCTGCTACGTCTTCCCGAGCTTGCACCCACTGTGCTAAAGGCTCTGTAGCCAGGGAAAAGAAAAGTGGGGACAGAGGACACCCTTGCCAAGTTTGTTGTAATCCAAATGGTGTCAAATACAACCCATTCACCTGCACTCTGGCTTGGAGATTCGAATACAGCACCTGTATCCATTGTAAAAAGGATCTCTCCCCCCCCCCACCTCCATCTCCATCCATTCTAGTACCTGAAAGAGGTAGGGCCAATAAAAAACGATCAAATGTCTTCTCGGAATCAACTGTTAACATAACTGTTGGGGGTGCGTATACGGGCAGGCGTGGTCTATTAGGCTCAAAACCTTCTGAATGATATCTGCACACTGTCTCCCAGATATAAACCCAGATTGATTGGGATGGATAAGCCTTACCATTAAGGCTTGCAAGCAATTAGCCAGGACCTGGGCCATAATCTTCTGGTCTATCCCCAGCAGTGAAATCGGGCTGTATGAGCATATAAAGTGGGATCTTTCCTCTCTTAATAGGATTGTTATACCCACATCTTGCATAGATGGGGGCATAACACCTCCTACCAATGAGTTATTGTATATCTGAGTCAGTAACTCACTAATCTGAAGACAGTTTTATAGAACATATTCATGAAGCCCTAGAGCCTTCGCTTTAGGTAGCACTTTAATCACTTGTTCTCTCTCTAAGATTGTAATTGGTCTAGTCAGGAAATCTCTTCTTCTGTCACCCTGGGCAAAGCACTCTTCTGGAGGTACTATCTATTTGTGTCTCCTCAACTTTCCACGCAGGGGAGTATAGGTCCTGATAAGATTCCTTAAACCTCCTAATCTTCTCCCACACCAGCAAGTCCTTGCCCCGTTTATCCTTAATTTTCCATATCCAATTATGGGTATGAGCTTTAGAGAGGCAGAATGCAAGAAGTTGCCCAGCATTACTGCAAAATTCAAATTCTTGTTGACCTATTCTAATCAAGGTCCCTTTGGATATCTTCTAATTGGTGCTCATTAAGTCATAGTTTAAGTTGGGCCATTTGTTGCCTATTCTTAGCTTCATTCCTCCCCTGCTTTAATTGGTGGTCCAGCTCCGCTAATTTTTGGAGGTGGTCATTGATGCTCTTCCCCCTTACGTTTTTTGCTCCTTTTTTAAATGAACCTAAGTGTCACGTAAAACCACCTTTAGGCAGTCCCAGAGGAGCACTCCTTTATCATTCTCCTTCAAATAGAGGTCAAGGACTCTTCTCAATTTGCTACATATCTCCTCATCCTCCAACAAGTAATCATTAAATCTCCAGCTTCTCTGTGACCAGTCAGATTTTACCAGCTGAACCTCAGCACACACTGGAGTATGGTCAGACCACAACTGATCCACTATCCAGCTCCAGGTTAGCCCTCTCAACCAAATCTGGGATAACTTATTGTAGATTAGACTGTATTTGGGTATGTGAACTATTGAATAATAGGTATAATCCCTCTCACTTTTATGAGTTCCCTCCACCCATCCAGTAAGTTAAAAACAATTTTGCCCAAGCTCTCAAACTCTGGTGGTTAGCATTACTGCCCGATTTAATCCCCTTGGACATAACGATTTTGGGATCAATGGCCAAATTAAAGTCTCCATTGATCATCAGGTCCCTGTCCACAAAACTACCAATCGCTGTGGCCAGTTGATCATAGAACTCCCCCAGGTTAGTATTAAATCCATATATGCTTCCTTTCATCACTATCTGACCTCCCAGAGAGACCTTAACCAGTAGGTAGCATCCCACTCAGTCCTGCAGAACAACAATAAGTTGGGATGGTAAAGCGTCAGAAAGGGCAATAGCTACCCCACCCCTCTTTTTTCAGAATTTTATTGGAGGCAAACCACATATGCTTATACTTAGGAAGTACCACCCGCCTCTTGTCTCTCATCAATGAGTCTCCTAGATAACAAGCAATCTGTGCCCTTATCTTTGATAATTGTTCAACTAGGAGACCTCTAACATTTAGTGTACATACTGTTATTGGTAGCATCTTCTAATTGACAAGATCTCTTCCCCTTTAGTCCCATTCTGTCCTCTTTCCCCCCCCCCCCCCCCATCCAACTCCTCCCTCCATCCTCCCCTCCATCCCAGATCATCCATCTACATCCCACCCCGGTCGCCTTGTACTCCATAATTAAACTCACTGGAGCCCCTCACTAAACCATTTCCACATCACACCCAAACCCAGTGTCCTGGGACTTCACAACATTATTAACAAATATAATAACATACGAACATAAGATATGCCATACTGGGTCAGACCAAGGTCCATCAAGCCCAGTATCCTGTTTCCAACAGTGGCCAATCTAGGTCATACGTACTTAGCAGTTTCCCCAAAAGACAGGTTCCACAATGCTTGTATTGGGTCAAGCATTGATATCCTGGGTCCCTTCTTAATAATGATTTATGGACCTTTCCTCCAGGAACTTATCCAAATCTTTTTTAAACCCAGCTACATTAACAGCCTTTACTACATCCTCCAGTAACAAATTCCAGAGTTTGATTACACGAGTGAAAAAATATTTTATTAGTCTTAAACAGTTTACCCTATAGCTTCATTGCATGTCCCCTAGTCTTTCTATATTCTGATAAAGTAAACAATCTACGTTTATCTGTTCCACTCCTTCATTAAATTTATAGACTTCTATCATATCTCCCCTCAGCCGTCTCTTTTCCAGGTTAAAGAGCCCTAACCTTTTTAGCCTTTCATAGGGGTATCCTTCCATCCCCTTTACCATTTTGGTGGCTCTTCTCTGAACCTTTTCTAATAACACTATATCCTTTTTACGATATGGCGACCAGAATTGCACACAATATTCAAGGGGCGGTCTCACCATGGAACGATATAGAGGCATTATAATATCCTTTGTTTTATTTTCCATTTCTTTCCCTATGATACCCAGCATTCTATTGGCTCTCTTGGCCGCCACTGCACACTGGCTGAGTGTTGTCACGCCCTCACCACTCGCCTCCAGCTTAGAGGGGTGTGGTTGTATAAGGAACTTTCCCCTTTCGGCCTTAACTGACTAATTCCCGCAATGCTTTCTGGGAAATGTAGTTTAATTGCGATATATATGGGCTTCAGGTAGAAAGCTGTAGTCAAGCTCCTTGGGTAAGGCAATGACAAATGTATTGAGCACAAAAAAGGTTCATAAATACCACATTCAGGCATACTTCTCCAGGCTTCTTCAAAGTACAACAGGTTATAAGCAAAACAAAACCCAAAACCAAAGTGACAGCTTAAAGTATTCTTCAGCTCAGAAAAACAGCCTTTTAACAGCAAGGCTACCAGCTTCCTTTAGCCTTGCTGGTTAAAGCAAAAACACAAACAGGCTTTCTTCTGTGACAGCTTGCCTTCTTTTCCAGTCTCAAACCTTTCCAGGCTGTTTTCCAATTTACAAGCTAAAACAAAAACTCCAAACAGGAACAAACTTTCAACGTGCAAGCAAAGTTCTATTCAGGTTTCTCAGGAAAATTCAAGAGCAAAAAGAAAGCTTTTTTTCCTCAGTGTTAATTTGGCTTCTTGCCGTCTCACTTCACAGGTAGCAGGTGGTTAACAAGCACAATTCACAAATCCAGCTTGCTCTTACGTCTTAGTAAAACGTCCCCTCTTTACCATGTGGGAATTTACAATCTACCTGCTTCTTATGGTTACCTTTCTCTGGAGGGTTTTCTCTCAGGGCTGGCTTTCCTTCAACCCTTCCGTGGCTAAGGCTTGACACAAAGAGCAATCCATGAGGGTGTCTTCCTCATTCAGCTCAGCATCAGGCTCTCCTAGCTGCATAGACTGGCTCTTCTTCTGACTCACTGGGCTCAGCTGATAGCCTCTCGTTAGAGCTGAGAGTGTCTCCTACACCTCTGCACTGCCAAGCATTAGTCAGGCTTCTCCTGCTCTGCTCAGCATTAATCAGGCTTCTTAGGCTTGTACCTGTGCCTCGGCTTGTGTCAGCTTCTCTTTCTCCTCTTCTTGCCTTTGCCTCTGCCCTTGCTTCTGGCGTTTCTTCCACCCTCTCTCCTTCTCTTTCTCCCTACTATAATCTAGCATAGGCTTATATCTCCAGGGTTCTAGCCCCACCTCCTCTCTTCCCAGGTGACGGAGATCACTCTGCCTTCTGGCACCTGAGTAATCAGGGAGCTTACTGACGTAAGGGTCTTGGACCTTAGGTCTGTATTCCCTCTCCCTTATTTCACTAGGGGAAACATGAAACCTGTTCCAGCTGGGGGCTTTCTGGTTCCTAGGTGAGGTTGTGGCTTTGTTCCCCTGACCTTGCAAAAGGGGCCCTTTTACTAGTGTGAACTCTTTGCACTTTTCCCTTTCCCCTAAGTCAGGATAGGCTTCCTTACCACAGTGTTTTAACAAGTTATCCACAATGACGCGTAAATCTTTTTCCTGGGTGGTGGTTCCTAATGTGGAACCTTGCATCGTGTAACCATAGTTTGGGTTGTTCTTCCCTAGGTGCATAACTTTGCACTTGTCCATATTAAATTTCATCTGCCATTTTGATGCCCAGTCTTCCAATTTATCAAGATCCTCTTGCAATTTTCACCAATCCTCTTGGGTTTTAACAACTTTAAATAGTTTTGTGTCATCTGCATATTTGATAACCTCAGTCATTATTCCCTTTTCCAGGTCATTTATGAATATGTCAAAAAGCAGCGGACCCAGCACAGATCCCTGGGGTACACCACTATTTACCTTTCTCCATTGGTAAAATTGGCTATTTAGCTTTACTCTTTGCTTTCTATCTTTTAACCAGTTCCTGATCCACAATAGTACACCGCCTCCTATCCCATGACTCTTTAGTTTTGCAAAAAGTCTCCGATGAGGGACCTTGTCAAAGGCTTTCTGAAAGTCCAAATACATTATAATCAACCGACTCACCTTTGTCTACCTGTTTATTCACACCTTCAAAAAAACATAACCGATTAGTAAGACAAAATCTTCCTTGTCTAAAGCCATGTTGGCTGTCTCCCATTAAGCCATGACATGTTCAGCAATTTTGTTCTTTATGATGGTTTCTACCATTTTTCCCAGTACTGACATCAGGCTCATCGGTCTGTAGTTTCCGGGATCACCCCTGGAAGTCTTTAAAAATCAGTGTTACGTTTGCCATCCTCCAATCTTCAGGTATTACAGATTTTAATAATTCACAGATTACTAATAGCAGGTCTGCAATCTCATATTTCAGTTCTTTCAACACCCTTGGATGTATATCATCCGGCCCAGGTGATTTGCTACTCTTCAGTTTATGTAATAGTTGTAATACATCTCCCCGATGTATCGATATTTCCTTCAAGTCTTCCGCTCCTTTAAATACCACTTCAGTCATGGGTAACATTTCTACATCTTCCTCAGTAAAGACCGAAGCAAAGAATTCAGTCTCTTAGCTATCACCTTGTCGCATCTTAGTGCCCCTTTAACCCCTCTATCATCTAATGGACCAACTGACTCACATGTTTTTTGCTACGAATGTACTTGAAAAAGTCTTTATTACGTGTTTTTGCTTTTGCAGCAAGCTTCTTCTCAAATTCTCCCTTTGCCTGCCTTATCAATACCTTGCATGTAACTTTGCCAGTGCTTGTGCCGTTTCCAGGTTGTGTCATTTGGCTCTTTTTTCCATTTCCTGAAAGATGCTTTTTTGGTAACAGCCTCTGACCTCACCTTTAAACCATGCTGGCTGTTTTTTGGACTTCCTTCCACTTTTCTTAAAGCGTGGAATACAGCTGTTCTGGGCTTCCATGATAGTATTTTTCAACACCACCCAAGCTTGATGTAAGTCTTTAACCTTTGCAACTGCTCCTTTTAGTTTTTTCTTAACTATTTTCCTCATTTTATCATAGCCTCCCTTTCGAAAGTTAAAAGGTAGTACTGTGGACTTCCTTACTATCCCTCCTCCACTAATTAAATCGAACGCGATCATGCTATGATCACTATTGCCAAGTGGCCCCAACATCTTTATCTCTTGCACCAGATCTGGCGTTCCACTAAGGACTAGGTCCAATATGGCTTCCCCTCTGGTCAGTTCATGAACCAGCTGCTCCAAGAAGCAGTCATTTATTTCATGTAGGAACTTTATCTCCCTAGCATGTGACACTGACCCACCCAGTCAATACCGGGGTAATTGAAATCACCCATTATTATTACTGTGCTGTAACTTTTGTTAGCTTCCTTGATTTCTTTGAGCATTTCATCATCCATTTGTTCATTCTGGCCAGACGGTTGATAGTATTCCCCCCCCCCCCCCCACCATTGCCTTCCCCTTTTTACATGGAATTTCAATCCATAGAGATTCTACAGCAAATTTTGTTTCCTGCAATACTTTAATCCTTTCTGACTCAATGCCCTCTCTAACAGAGCGCAACCCCTCCACCAATTTGATCAGCTCTATCATTACGATATAGTTTGTACCCAGGTATCACAGTGTCCCACTGGTTGTCCTCCTTCCACCATGTCTGAGATTCCAATCTTATCTAACCTCTCATTTAGTGCTATATATTCTAACTCTCCCATCTTATTTTTTAAACTTCTAGCATTTGCATACAAGCATTTGAGAGACTATTTTATTCATATTAATTTGGCTATTGGTAGGCATGGGTAATTTGGGATCTTTAAGCTCTGTCTGCTCCATACTCGAGGGCATTTGGGCTACTTTACTCTTTTTTTTGGAACCTCTCTGCTTTTGGTAGTATCCTTCAAGGATACATTCTTCCGAACCATGCACTCTTGTGCGACTGTCGGCTTTCCCCTATTATCTAGTTTAAAAGCTGCTCTCTCTCCTTTTTAAAGGTTAATGCCAGCAGCCTGGTTTCATCCCGATTAAAGTGAAGCCCATCCCTTCGGAAGAGCCCCTCCTTTCCCCAGAATGTTCCCCAGTTCCTAACAAATCCAAAACCCTCATCCTTGCACCATAGTCTCATCCATGCATTGAGACTCTGGAGCTCTGCCTGCCTTTTGGGTCCTGCGCGTGGAACGGGAAGCATTTCGGAGAACGCTACCCTGGAAGTTCTGGATTTCAACTTCCTATCTAAAAGCCTAAATTTATTCTCCAGAACCTCCCTATCACATTTTCCTATGTCATTGGTACCGACATGTAATAACCCGAGTCCTCAGGTTGTTGGACTCTCCTCTTGGCCTCCTTGTCTTTGAAGGCGCTTTCCACATTTCTGTGAACGTTCCCATCTAGGCCGAGCCTCTCAGCGCTGCTTCCCCATTTCTGGTCTACTCACCTTATCCGGAGAAGAGGTAAGTTGCTCCATCCAAAGTCCTTCAGTACATTAAGACTTTAGCATTGACTGAAGCGCTCAAAGGAGCGACCCTTCACTGTGAATTGAAGACCCTAAAGGTAAAGCCATCTGTATCGGGCATTTTCTTCTTGAAGTCACTGGGCCACTCCCCGAAACTCATCTGCACCACATCATGCGCACTGACAAATCTGCACATAATTCCAGGTCCACTTTTCCCCAGGTATGTCTCTGCAGTTTTTGCGCTGCTCAGACTATGGTGTCTTTAGTTGTATACTCGTGAAAGCATACCAGCACATCATGCTGTTTCCATCTTAAGGGTTGACCCAACACTCTGTGGGCTCTGTCCATTTTATAACAGAGCGAGGGAAGAGTCCATCTGAGCTGTCTGCACTTCCGCTCTACAAATGTTTTCCAATAAGGCCACATAGTTGACAGGCGTAGTGATCTCTGGCAGGCCCCGTATCCGAACATTACACTGCCTGGACCTATTTAAAGTCCTCATTTTTCATTTATGCCCAAAACAAGGCAACCCAGCTCAGTGGCGCTAGCTCCGTATTTCTCCAAATCGCATATCCACATCCTCAACCCATTGGCCCACCTCATGGATCTCTGAATGCACATCTGCCATCCATGTCAGGACATCATTCTTCACACCTTGGATATCCTCCTCTAGCTCCGTAAACCACTGATGCATTTCTTGCCGAAGTCTGCTTTATCAGGACTTCCTCCACACTCCTTAGTAGCGGTAAGTTGTGTTCTGCTCCCTTTATCCCCACCCACCATTTTCTGTGTCACCACTCCTCCACTGCTCCCCACTGCACTGGTTTTATATGCAAACGCCTTCAAACCAGTCCCACCTTTCTTTGTGGAAGTTGCCATAGGCTTAGGTGTAAGCTATCACCCAAACTTTAGTCAGTTGGGCCCAGATCTCATTAAAATCTTAAGAGTATAGTGTGAAACAGCCAGAAGCTCGGACTCAAGCATCCATCTCGGTGTGTGATGTCTCCAGAAGCCCATAATATAAAGTTTTAAAATATTTAGAACTTCACAGTAAAGCAAGTAAATCAAGTGCCTTTACATAAGATACCTGAATACTAGTAAAGAGGATTCCAACATATTCGTGTCATACTCTAAGTAGGCAAAGAACTAAGACATCTCACAGAATACTTTCTGCATATTGTTAAATACCTTGCACCATCCAAGAACCACAAGGCGTTTTGCTTTGAACTATCCAGAAAGCTCAGTGTTTGCCAAGAGAATATCTGTCTGCAGCTCCTACTACAGCTTTTCTTAAACTATAAAGTTACAAAATTAATAGCACTCCATTATCCATAACCGTTTTTTCTTGCATTCACTAGAAGTACTATACGAATCAATAGCAACAAAATGCATTACAAAAATTAAGCTTCAGTCACAAAAAATTAGGTTGAAGTATTTTTATTTTGTTTTATAGTCATTAAAAACAACTTAAATGCAGCCACTTCAGTCAAAACCTAGAAGTACTTTATAAAGATATATATAATACCATTTGGTGCATTTGGAGATGCCCAGATGCCAAAATATTTTGGCAGATACTTTTGCAGCTCCAGAAGATGATTGTCTCCACAGTCCACAGCATATACCTAGAAGAGAAATAAAATACTTGAAAAAAACATCTGCTTAGGTTCAGGGGAGGAGAAGGTGTTATACTTCTAAATTAGCATTCTTAAAACAGAAGTGATTTGAACTCTGAATCTGTAAAGCATAGTTACTCACCTGTAACAGGTGATCTCCGGGAACAGCAGGAATTTAGTCCTCACATATTGGGTATCGTCGGTACCGACGGAGCCTGCGCGGGAACGCTCCCCAGCGTCCAATTGGAAAGCTTTTGAGAGCATCCCACAGCGCCTGCGTGCTGCCTTCCCGCCTTTCCCAACTGCCTCTCTCCAGTTGAGTTTTAAAGCTGAGACAAAGAGAGAGGGAAAGGGAAAGAAATAGAGAGATACAACTCCTAGGGGAGGTGGGTGGGTTGTGAGGACTAAATTCCTGCTGTTTCCGGAGATCACCTGTTACAGTGGTGGCCTAATGGGAGGCTTAGTTAGAAGAAGGCCTCTCATAAATCTTGCTATAAGAGGATGAGAGGAAATAGGCTGTCCATTTAGAGGCTTAAAGGAAGCTGCAATAGCACTCAAATGGACTCTTACTAAGTTAGTCTTAAGTCCTGCATTGGATAAATGAAGGAGATACCTCTGAAATCATCGCTGGACTATCGCAAGGGGGTTAAGACCCTTTTGCGAACACCATATGGTAAACCTTTTCCACTTGAAAGCATAAGAGCGTCTTGTGGAAGGTTTCCTGGAAGCAAAAAGAATATCTTACTTGCTGAGGGAGATTGAGATCATGGAGATCTAGGCCTTCAGCAACCAAGCCCTGAGATGCAGAGACTGGGGATTGGGATGCCACAACATTCCGTCCTCCTGGGATAGGAGCTCTGGAGCAGACCCTAACTTCAGGGGAGGGAGCTTGAGAGAGATGTAGAAGCAGAGGGTACCACACTTGCTGTGGCCAATGTGGAGCTATGAGAATCATATGGCCTCTGTCTCTCTGAAGCTTGAACAGGGTTTTGGGAATTAGGGGAATGGGCAGAAAAGCATACACCCCAAGCCGGAATTCTGGAACAGAACCGAGGAAGTTTGGCATGCCACGGACTTGCAAAGAGGTCTATGTCCGTGGTTCCCCAAATTTGAAAAATTTTGGCCACTTGGTCTGCATGCAGACACCACTCGTGTGGAAGCAGAACTTAACTGAGTGTCTGCCCAAGAGTTTTGTATGCCTGGAAGATGCACTGCCAGGAGATGAATCTGATGCTCTGGCGAGGGCCCATAGTTGCAAAGATTCATTGCAAAGCGATAAAGCCTGTTTCACCCTGCTTGTTCACGTAGAACATGGCTACTTGATTGTCCGTATGAATGAGGACTGTCTTGTAGCTGAGCAGGGTGTGGAACACTCGAAGAGCAAGGAAGATTGCTCTGAGCTCCAAGAGATTGATATGTAGATGAGTCTCCTGCAGGGACCAGGTGCCTTGGGTGGAGAGGTCTTGCAGATGAGCTCCCCAACCCATCGGAGAAGCATCTGTTAGAGTTGTTTGGGGTAAGGGTTGTTGAAAAGGGGGACCCCAGCAACAGGTTTTGAGTGGACTTCCACCACTGGAGGGACAAAATAAGGCAACTTGTGTTTGCTATTTTGTCTGACAGGCATCCTGATGCCTGGGTCCATTGATTGGATAAAGTCCACTGGGCTGCCCTCATATGTAGGCGAGCATAGGGAACCACATGCACAGTAGATGCCATGTGGCCTAGTAGTTGTAGCATTTCTTGGGCAGTGAGATGAGACCTTAGCACTGCTTGAGAAGCTAACTGCACCATGCGAAGACAGCGGGCCTGGGGGAGATAGGCCCTTGCCTTTCATGTAGTCAGCAAAGCCCCTATGAACTCTAAAGACTGAGTGGGAGTTAGACTGGATTTTGGGATGTTTATTACCAGCCCCAAATACTGAAGGATATGCATTGTGCAGGATAGAGAAGTCCTGGCCTCTGACTCTGTTGGGGCTCGTATGAGCCAGTCGTCTAAGTAGGGGGAAGACGAATATCCCTAGAGTGTGGAGAAATGCTGCTACTACAGCCATGCATTTCGTGAACACCCTTGGTGCTGAGGCCAGGCCAAAAGGAAGCACCCTATATTGGTAGTGCTTTCCTTGAAAAACGAACCGAAGGAACCTTCTGTGGGTTGGATGGATGAGAACATGGGTGTACGCATCCTTGAGATCTAGAGAACAAAGCCAATCCCGACTCTGAAGGTATGGCAGCAGAGTTCCGAGAGAAATCTTGAATTTCATTTTGACAAGGAATTTGTTCAATACTCTGAGGTCCAAGATCGGCCTGTATCCCCCTGTTTTCTTTGGGATAAGGAAATAGGGGGGAGTAAAAACCTGTACCCTGCTGATGGATGGGTACTTCTTCTATTGCCCCTTGGGCAAGCAGCATAGTGACCTCCTGACCTAACAGGTTGATGAGAGAGGTCAGAGAATTGAACTGACTTATTATTGTGGGAGGGGGCATGCTTGAAAAATGAAGCTTGTACCCCTCCTTTATGATGGAGAGTGTCCAATGCTCTGCTGTTATCTGCCCCCATCTGGAGGCAAAGTGACAACCTTCCTGGAATGGTGGAAGGCTCTGGGTCCCACGAGAGCCAGGAAGGCTAAGTTCTCTAGCTGAAAGTCAAAGGCCTTGTGGAGGCTGAGACTTCTGGGACGACTGAGGCTTAGCAGTCTTTGCTTTCTTTTGTTTGGGTGGTTGCTGACCTTTTCTGACAAGCTGACCTGCAGAATGTCCCTGCTGAGCATAAGCAGGATAATATCTTTTCTTCTTAGAAAAGAATGGTTTCTTGAAAGATTTCTTTCTAGCCAGATCAGCTGTGGACTTGGATAATCTATCCAAGGTGGGGTTGTCAGCATACAACTCATTGGCCTTTTCCTGCCAGTCTCTACCAAACAGGTTCTCACCAGTATAAGGGATATTTCCCAATTCGTCTTGTACCCAGAGCTCCAGATCAGATGCCTGGAGCCAAGTAATTCTACGTGCACCTATGGCAATGGCAGAGGTTCTGCTTATGCACTCAAAACAGTCAAAAGCTGCACGGTTGACAAATTTAGAAACATCTTGGGCATGTTTGACCAATGTGAGAAAATCCTGTCTTCTATCCTCAGGAAGAATAGGACCTCAAAGCTTCTAAGTCACTTGTGACCTCCTTCAGGAACATTCCCATGTATAGACTATAGGAAATGATCCTGGCAGAAAGCATGGAAGCTTGGAAGACACGACGTCCAAAAGCATCCAGGGTTCTGCACTCACGTCCTGGAGGATTAGAGGCATGCCTCTTTGCACTCTTGATCCTTCTCATAGCTGATTCCACTACAATAGAGTGGCGAGGAAGCTGAGATTTTTGGAAACCAGGGCAAGGAGGGACGCGATACAGAGTATCTAGTCTGCGAGAATGAGGAGAGGTGGTAAGAGGTGTCTCCCACATTCTTAACATGAAATCATGCAAAATCTCATGAATGGGCAAGGTAGCTGCCTCCTTGGGAGTTTTGGGATATTGTAAAATTTCCAACTCCTTAGCTCTGAGCTGTTTCAGGGGCCACAGTAATGGACAGACCCCGAGGAAGGAAATATCCGCTGGAGAGACATCCTGCGCTTAGGGGAGGGGGGCTCCTCTGGGAGAAGCATTCCTGCGTCTGTCCGGATGCTCTTGAAGAGCCCAATACCCGTACCGAGCGAAGTCGGTACCGGGGTATCGGTACCGGAAGGCATTGGATGACTGGGTACCGGCAATGCAGACACAGATACTGATGTCGAGATGCCATCGGTACCGGTACAGATACCGACGTCAGGGTCGGTGCCGGTACCAGACGGATTGTCCGTCGCAGTTCCGAGGGCGTCGATGATGCAAGGAGAGCCGCCAGACTGCGCTCAATAGCCAGGATTCGCTGGTTTATCGACACTGCCGATGCCTGGATGTCAGTACCGGAGAAGACCGCCAGTACCCCAGAGCATGGCACCAGTAGTTCTGCCGAGGTCGAGGCCTCGAGAACATCCTGGAGCCCCTGATAATGCTTTGGAAGCCGAAGCCTCCCGCCGGGGCAATTTTGCCGGTGCAGAATCCTCAAGGGCAATGCCAGAGGCGTCTCGATGCTTAGAAGGAGATCTACCCTTTGAGGACCGGCTAGACTTATGTTTAGTTACCTGAGATCCACAGGAGGAAGACGAAGCCCTGGAAGACATCGATGCCACCGAAGCTGCATCAGAGGGAAACAGGGTACTGAGCTTGGCAGCTCGGTTCTGTCAACCTCTCTTGGACATCATGGCACAGGCCATACATTCTGAGATGGAATGGTCAGGACTTAAACATTTCAGACACCAGTCATGGGTGTCTGTGACTGAGATGGTACCGCCACACTTGGTGCACTTTTTAAACCCAGAGGAGGGTTTTTCCATCGTGGAAAAAATCCTGGGCCTAAGGCCCAAAAAGGCACGTGCACCTCGAAAACAAAAACGGGAAAGTACTAAAAAGTTGTTTTGTTTTGTTTGTTTTTTTAAGAAAAGAAAGAAAAAAAACCCGGCGGTACCGGTAAAGCGTCGAGGAAGGCAGACGCGACCACAAACAATAATTTTCTGTGGTGACAGGAACATGACCTGCTGGCTCCACGGAAAACGAAGAACTGGAGAGAGGCAGTTGGGAAAGGCGGGAAGGCAGCACGCAGGCGCTGTGGGATGCTCCCAAAAGCTTTCTAATTGGACGCTGGGGCGCGTTCCCGCGCAGGCTCCGTCGGTACCGACGATACCCAATATGCGATGACTACATTCCTGCTTGTTCCTGGAGATAATGTTCATCTCTTAGGTTGAGAAGCAGAAGTAAAACTTCTGTATACACGGTTACCTGAAGCTATCAAAACATAGTAGCATATAATAAAAACTGCCTATGAACAAATAACCAGGGCCAGATACTGAACCAGTGACTAGCAAAGTTAACCAGGCAACTTTGTATTGACATCTCCCCTCATCTCTTTTTGGGAGGGCTTGTGTCTTTTTGTAGATGTACTTTTCTGCACTACTTTAGTCCGACAGCACTCAATATGGCATTATCCAGTTAAATTTGTCATACCACACTGGCATGCCTCTGATCTGGTCCCCATTTTGTCCAGATAAATTTTCCAAGTACAGCAATTGTATAGACAAAGTTAATGGGACAAAACAGGGAATATTTTTTTAAAATAAAGATGTTAAAAAGCCAGGTTTTATCTACAAATCTTTTGATCATTTAAAGGTTACCTTTCATCACATAAGACTGCTTTCATCAGTTCTATGCTCCATACTATCCCCAGTGAGATTATGGTTTAAAGCACAACATAATGCATTAATCTATACTTTATCCTAAAACAAAAAACCTGAACAGTGATTTTCTTCACATCACTGAAAGCATGAAAAAAGCACTGCCACAAAGTACTATCTTTTCAGAAATGACTGCACAGAAGGTACTTGACTTTATGTTGCCATAAAGATCTGACCAATATTCTTTAGAAAGTCTACATTCAGATGTTGACCACTTTTACTATCAAAATTCAACAGAGGCAAATACAGAATACTAATTAAGGCCACAAGAGAAAATGTCATGTTCCAATTAAAACAGACTAAAGATTAGAAGAGCAACCGGCATTTGGACTCTTCCAGACCACACTGCCTTGGACAACTGTGTCTCAGCAGTGTGGTTTAACAGCTGTCACATTAGTCATTACCATTTTTATTTACCTTGCTTTCCAAAGGAAAGGAAGAGATATAGTGTGTGTCTGTGATACTTCCCTCCCCCTCCTCCCCCCCCAAAAAATCTATACACCCCACCACTATATTTGGTGTCCTGGTCACACCACATTTTCTGGTCATGTCAAAGGGATAATGAAAGAGGATGGTGTCTCCGACACATCTGGACTGCAAATAAGCATACACGCCCAAGTAAGCTCCTTTAATTCTGATGGAAGAGTCATATCCCAAATAAAATGCATTCTGTTGATTTGAAGGTCCATCTACTTTGGCCTCTAAACTCTCCCATTGGGTTTGCTATGATTCCAGGACACAAATCACTCTTTGGCTAACCCTTACTGGATCAAATAATTTGTTTGGGTTGTGGGAATAATCAAAAATGCTCCTGCCACTTTCTCACTTCAAATCCAGTACTACTGTCCATTGTGGGTTAGCAAGGTGGTCCTGCTAAAGCCTCACTTCCAAGATAGCAGATGAACACAGGGTAAAAGGGGTTATATTGGCAGGTTGAAAAAGATGGGAAGGCCATGCCCACCACCTAACACCCATTATGATTTCTCATTTCATTAGATATACTGCTTTTACAAAAAAAAGCATAGCATACAATAAAAAAACTGAACAGATAAAACACTTTACATAAAAATGTTTTAGATTCTTAAATTTAAATAAGCCCAATACTACAGCTATTGAATAAAAAACACAATTCATCTCTACCTATTATCCCCCCCACCAAAAAAGACCACCTGAAAATAATTCTCCCTCCTGACACTTACTGGGATGGAGGGGGCAATTTCTTTGTGATTTATTTTCCCTTCTGTTATTACACCCTAGTAATTCAAAACAGACTACTAGAAAAAGTTGCTGCCTACCTGTAACAAGGGTTCTCCATAGACAGCAGGAAAAACAGCCATATTATCTGCTGTCACTGACTGAGTCAGTATACCTAGTCATCATCCTCTAGCAATGAAGTTTTACAGACTTCTCTATGCCTGCTTGAACGGTTCTTGCTCTTTCCTTGAAATCCTGCCATGCAGTCCACAAACAGCAAAGAATGAAAAGTATTAAGAAAAAGGGTAGTTATTTCATTCTCTGTACAGATTTTTAAAAAATTTAAATTTCTTCTCAGGGGGAAAGACAATGGGAGGGCATTAGTGTAGCTGTTTTTTCCTGCTGTCTATGGAGACCATCCCCCCTCCCCCCATTACAGGTAAGCAACATCGCTTTCTCCACAGACAAGCAGGCAAACTTAGGCACACTGTCAATTCCAGAGTTAAGGGAAGCAATGAGGTTTGCTCTTCTTCATGGCCCGAGGGATAGAGGAGTGGTGGTAGTAGTAGCAGCATACTTATGGATTATTAAAGAGCCAATAAGTTCTTGGGAGAACCCACTTGCCCAAAGACTGCATCCTGGGAAGTATACTGGTCTAAGCAATAGTGCTTTGTGACAGTGTGCATGGAAGTCCACATGGTGGCTTTGCAAATGTCCTGCATTGCACAAACCATAAACTCACAGTGGAGGCTGCCCAGAGGCTGCATTCCTGCTTGAATGTAGTAATAGTTAATACAATCAAATACCCAGATATACAAAGTTCTTTTTGAGACAGGCTATCCAGGCTCTTCTGGACAGGTAACAGGTGATGAACAGTTCTGAGAACAGCTTTGAAGTTTTCCTCAAGTCATCCATCACTTGAAGATAACAGAATGCACCTCTACAATCTAGTGTGCATGGAGACTAGCTTTGGCATGATATACAGACCTCCATCACAAGGAGATGTGCAAAAAGATTTAACAAAAGACATACATGGTATTGCCAGGAAAGGTGAAGCGCTACTGATAGGGGATTTCAATATGCCAGACCTTTATTGGCACATCCATGCTGCAGTATCATCTAGAAGCAAGGAGATCCTGGATTCTTTACAGGAAGTATTTATTTATTTATTTACTTACATTCTCTTAAATAACGCGCTATTCTGCATCAGTGCGGTTAGTAGTAGTATTCAGGCAACTGGTAACAGAACCCACACGTGAAGGGTCCATACTGAACTTAGTGCTTACCAATGGGGAAAGCGTTTGATGTTATAGTGGGAGATCATCTCGCATCCAGTCATCACCAGATGGTGTGGTTCAGTATTAGGACTAGGGCTGATAAAATCCATTCAAAGGCAAGGGTCTTAGACTTTAGGAAAACTAACTTTGCCAAGATGGGCCAATACCTCAAGGAGTAACTAGCGGGATGGGAACAGCTGGGGGATATAGAAAAACAGAGATTCAGCAGGCAGTTAAAACATATTTCCTTTTTCATTTTAGAATGCCTGAGGAAAATATTCCTATTTCAAATTTTAAAGGTTTAACAGTACTGTATAATGGTACACAGAATCTGTCATTGTTCAAATGCAGCAATAAAGCGTAGTTACTCACCTGTAACAGGTGATCTCCGGGAACAGCGGGAATTTAGTCTTCACACATGGGTATTGTCGGTACCAATGGAGCATGCGCGGGAACGCTTTTGGGAGCATCCCTCAGCACATGCACGCAGCTGCCTTCCTGCCTTTCCAACTGTCCCCTCTTCAGTTACGTTTGAAGCTGAGTGAAAGGATAGAGGGAGAGAGGTGAGAGAGGAAAGAGGAAAGACAAAGATAGAGAGAACTCCTAGGGGAGGTGGGTGGGTTGTGAAGACTAAACTCCTGTTGTTCCCAGAGATCACTTGTTACAGGTGAGTAACTATGCTATTTCCAGGAACAAACAGGAATGTAGTCTTCATATACGGGGACTCCCTAGCTGAAGATACCAGGGAGATAGCCACAGGAAGGTGCCACCCTAGAAAGGTGGGAATCCTTCCTCCCATGGATCTCTGGCATTCCACCAGGCTTGGTGGGTAGGAGTTGAATTAGGTCTGAAAGAGATTTTGAAGAACAGCTTGGCCAAAGGCGGCATCCCGATGGGAGGCTTTATCCAGGTAGTAGTGGGCTGTGAAGGTGTGTACCAAAGCCCAGGTGGCTGCTCGACAAATGTCATCGATAGACACAAAGTGGAGATTAACCATGGAAGTTGCCATGGCTCTCACGTTATGAGCTGTGACATGGTCCTGAAGAGGAAGACCCTTACTCTCATAAGTAAAGGATATGAATTGGGCAATCCATTTAAATAAAGTTCTTTTGGAGACCAGTTGTCCCAAATGACTAGGGTCAAAAGCTATAAAAAGTTGCGAGGACTTTCTATGTTGCTGTGTTCTCTGTAGGTAAAAGGCTAAGGCTCTTTTACAATCCAAAGTATGAAGGTTTCTTTCTGCATTAGAGGCGTGAGGCCTCGGAAAAAATACAGGAAGATAAATTGATTAATTTAAATGAAAAGGCAAAATCACCTTTGGCATAAAGTGTGGATGAGTTCTAAGAACAACCTTATCATGGTGAAACCTAGTATAAGGAGGATTAGCAACTAAAGTTTGCAGTTCACTAATGCGACGTGCAGAGGTGATTGCAATTAGGAAGATGACCTTCCAGGTCAAAAACTTAAGAGTTGTAGTGGCTAAAGGCTCAAAAGTTGGCTTCATGAGCTGCCCGAGAACTAGATTTAGATCCCATGCCACCGGTGGTGGCTTAATGGGAGGTTTGGTTAATAGAAAACCTCTCATAAATCTGGACATGAGTGGATGAGAGGAAATTGGTTATCCATTCAGAGGCTTATAAGAAGCTGCAATTGCACTAAGATGAACTCTTACCGAATTGGTCTTTAAACCAGAATTCGATAATCCCTTCTTGGAGCACCATATAGTAAAACCTATGCCTTCAAGTGGAAACAATCTTCTTGTGGAAAGTTTCCTAGAAGCCTGAAGGATATCCTTTACCTGTTGGGACAGGTTGAAATCCTGGAGGTCTAAGCCTTCAGCAACCAGGCCGTGACATGCAGGGACTGGGGATTCAGGTGCCATAGCGTCCTGTTGTCTTGGGAAAGGAGATCTGGAGCATGCCTTAACTCGAGGTGCAGCTTGAGAGAAATGTAGAAGCAGGGGATACCACGCTTGGCGTGGCCATCGTGGTGCTATGAGAATCATGCGACCCCTGTCTCTCTGAATCTTGAAGAGTGTTTTGGGGATGAGGGGAATGGGTGGGAAGGCATAAAGGAAGCCCTAACCCCAGTGAAGGAGGAAGGCATCCCTTGTCTGACAATTGTGAGCCGGAATCCTGGAACAGAACCGGGGAAGTTTGGCATTCAGTGGACTTGCAAAGAGGTCTATGTCTGAAGTGCCCCAGAGATGAAATATCTTTGCCACCTGGTCTAGGTGGAGGGAACACTCGTGAGGCAGCAGTACTCGACTGAGTTTGTCTGCCCAAAGGTTTTGAATGCCTGGAAGATGTACCAATAGAAGGTGAATTTGATACTCTCTGGCGAGGGCCCAGTCGTAAAGCTTTGTTGCATAACGACAGAGAGCCTGTCCCGCCTTGCTTGTTCACATAGAACATTGCTACTTCATTGTCCGTCTGGACTAGGACTGTCTTGTAGCTGAGCTGGGCATGGAAACACTCGAAGAGCTAAATAGATTGCTCTTAATTCCAGGTGGTTTATGTGCAGACCAGCCTCCTGTGGAGTCCAGGTTCCCTGGGAAGAGAGATGATTCAGGTGTGCTCCCCAATCCACCTGCGATGCATCTGTTAGGGTGGCCTGAAAAAGGGGTTGATGAAAAGGAGACCCCAGTGTCAGATTTTCTAGGGACTGCCACCATTGGAGGGACAAAATTAATCATTTAGAGTTTATTATTTTGTCCGATAAATGACCTGTGGCCTGTGTCCACTGTGTGGAAAGGGTCCACTGAGCTGCTCACATATGGAGGCGAGCATATGGGACTACATGAACCGTGGATACCATACGTCCCAGCAACAGTAGTAGCTCTCGAGCAGTTAGGGAGGATTTCCCTGCTGCTTGAGAAGCTAGTTGCATTATGCGAAGACACCGGGCCTGTGGAAGGAAAGGCCTTGCCTGTCTGGTATCTAGACAGGCTCCTATGAATTCCAGGCATTGGGAGGGAACAAGTAGGGATTTTGGGAAGTTTATTACCAACCCCAAGTATTGGAGGATTCGCATTGTGCGAGACAATGCAGTGCTGGCCTCTGCAACTGTAGGGGCTCGAATGAGCCAGTCGTCTAAGTAAGGGAAGATGAATATCCCCAGGGTTCGTAGAAATGCAGCTACTACTGCCATGCATTTCGTGAATACCCTTGGTGCTGAAGCTAGACCAAAGGGAAGAACCCTGTATTGGAAATGTTTTCCCCTGAAAAAGAATCATAAGAATTTCCTGTGACCTGGACGGATCAGAATATGAGTGTACACATCCATTAAGTCTAGAGAGCAAAGACAATCCTGCCTTTGAAGGTATGGCAGAAGAGTTCCTAGAGAAATCATTTTGAACTTCTCTCGAAACAGGTATTTGTTCAATTCTCTGAGGTCTAAAATGGGTCTGTGTCCTCCTGTTTTCTTTGGAATAAGAAAACAGGGGGAGTAGAACCCTGCACCCCGTTGAAGAATGGGTACCTCCTCTATTGCCCCTTGGGCAAGAAGTGCTGAGACCTCGTGATCTAACAGATTGTTTACGGAGATTTGAGAATTGAATTGCTTTAGAATTGTAGGAGGGGGCATGCTGTGAAAGTGAAGCTTGTACCCTTCTCCTACAATGGACAAAGTCCAATCTTTTGCTGTTATCTGATGCCATCAGTTGGCAAAGTGGCATAACCTGCCTGGGATATTGGGTGGTTGGGGACCCCTCAGAGGCAGGAAGGCTAAGCTCTCTAGGAAGGAGTCAAAGCCCTTAAGGGGGCTGAACCTGCAGAGCTGGTTGGGCTCTGGGGCCTTTTGGCTTCTTTTGCTGTCTAGTTTGTCCCTTTTGGGCAACCTGACCCAGAGATTGACTCTGCTGGGTATAGGAAGGATAAAATTTCCTCTTTTTGCTGAAAGAGGGTTTTTTATACGACTTCTTTTTGGCTGGAGTGGCTGTAGATTGACAATCTATCAAGAGTAGTACTGTCAGCATCTAACTCATTAGCCTTTTCCTGCCAGTTCTTGCCGAAGAGATTCTCTCCCATGCAAGGGATGTTGCCTAACTTGTCATGTACCCAAGTCTCCAAGTCTGATGCCTGAAGCCAGGCAATCCGTCGTGCGCCAATGGCAATAGCAGAGGTTCTGCTGATGCATTCAAAGCAGTCAAAGGCTGCACGATTTACAAACTTGGAGACATCTTGAGCATGCTTAACTAGAGCAAGAAAGTCTTGTCTCTTGTCATCTGGGAGAAATGGGCTCATAAGCTCCAAATCTCCTGTAACTTCCTTGAGGAACATTCCCATATACAGTATATATGAACTGATCCTAGCAGAAAGCATGGAAGCCTGAAAGGTTGGGCGCCCAAAAGCATCCAGAGTCCTGCATTCATGACCTGAAGGACTGGATGCATGCCTCTTTGCACTTTTCATCCTAAGCATGGCTGACTCCACCACCATTGAATGGTGTGGCAGCTGAGTCTTTTGAAATCCAGGACATGGCGGAACTCAATACATAGTATCAAGTCTCCTAGAGTGAGGAGATGTAGTCAGAGGGGTCTCCCACATTCTGAGCATCAAAGGGCAGAGTGGCTGCCTCCTTTGGAGCTTTAGGATATTGGAGAATTTCCAATTCCTTTGCTCTGGGTTCCTCTTCAGGAGCCACCGTGATTGAAAGGCCCTTGGCCATATCACGAATAAAATCCTGAAAAGACATGTCCTCTGGAGGTGACATTCTGTGTTGGGGAGAAGAGGGATCCTCTGGGAGAAACCCTCTAGTACCAGCAGAATTACCAGAGTCTTCGGAATCGGAGGATTCAAAGTATTCCTGACCATGATGCTCATGCAAAGCACGGGCCCGGTATCGATCGAAGTCGGTACAGAGTTGATCCAGTACCAATCTGTCGATTCCAGCCAAAGATGGCATGGGAAGATTTCCCATCGGGGCCAGTACCGTCATAGGTAGTGGCATCAGTGCCCATTGGACACCACAGCTGAGAGAAAGAGCTGCAATGCTGCGTTCGATAGCGAGGAACCTCTGGTCTAGCGACGCTGCTGATGCCTGAGTATTGGTACCAGTGAAAACGGCCGGAACCCCTGAGCATGGCACAGGTAATTCTTGCGAGGTTGGGGCCTCGAGAACATCCTGGAGCCCCCAATGATGCTTTGGAAGCCGAAGCCTCCCGCCGGGGCTGCTTTGCCGGTGTGGTTCCCTCAAGGGCAATGCCAATGGCCTCTCGATGCTTAGCAGGAGAGCTACCCTTTGAGGACCGGCTTTTATGTTTAGTTACCTGAGATCCATGGGAGGAAGAGGAGGCCCTTGAAGATGTCGATGCAAAGTTGACCAGCTGATGTTTGGACTACCAATCATGGAAGGTCAAGTTTCCTCTTGGAAGGAGATTTTTAGCTTTTCTAGTGACCACATCTCACAACTATGTAAGGAACAGACTCCTTTTTGTTTGGAGGGGTCTGAATTAGCTGGGGATTCTGCCAGTTGGGATTCGCTGTTGAGTTTGCAGAAACGCATTGTCCGTTCTGAACTTCACCGTTTGTCTCTACTTGAGTATGTACATCGGCAACACATTCCTCGGGGTCTCCGTGTCTACAAGGAGCCCCATTTGCCTCTGATCCAGTGTTTATGGGGAAGTGGAACTGTATCCTGAACAAGTGCGCCCTGGATCTCATGGTCCTTGTGATTGACACAGCGAAGAACAGTTTGGAGGCCCAGGTTAAAGAGGTTGAAGATCTGCTGGCTGAGCTTAAGTCTAAAGATTCTGCGGCAAGTTTTAAGTCGCACAGTGAAGATATAGCGAAACAGCTTGCTCAACTGCGTGAGGAAGTGAAAGCAGCGAAGGCCAAGAAGTTGAAGCGTGACTATGAGGATTATACTACCGGCTATGTGTATCCCTGGCTCAATCTGAATCGGAGAGCACAAAGGAAGCAACGTAATAAACGTGTTGAATTTGATAGTTCTTCTGATTCTTCTACCGGGGATTCTGGCAGGTCACTCCAGAAAGCTTTTTTGGACACTGGCGGGACTTGCGACAAAAGAGGCGGCACTCGAGGATGTGCCAAGGGGCGGGTGGGGGGGGGCGATAGGTGATTTTATGTCTGGGGAGGCTCCTTCTGCTCCGGTTTCATAGAAACATAGAAACATGATGACAGAAAAAGACCACAAGGCCCATCTAGTCTGTCCTTCCATAACAACTACAACAACAGTCCACTTTTTACCTTTAGAGATCCTCTGTGTTGGTCCCATGCTTTTTTGAATTCCGTTACTGTCCTCATCTCTACCACCTCCACTGGGAGACTATTCCACGGATCCACTACTCTTTCCGTAAAGAAATATTTCCGCATATCACTCCTGAATCTATCTCCCTTCACCCTCATCCCATGTCCCCTCGTTGCAGAACTTGCTTTCAATTGAAAGAGGCTCTCTCCCTGAACATTTATGCCACGGAGGTATTTAAACATCTCAATCATATCACCTCTATCCCGCCTTTCCTCTAAGGTGTACATATTAAGATCCTTAAGTCTGTCCTCATATGCTTTATAATGAAGACCACTAATCATCTTAGTAGCAACCCTCTGCACCGACTCCCTCCTGTTCACATCCTTTTGAAGGTGCGGTCTCCAGAATTGCACACCATACTCCAAATGAGGTCGCACCAAAGACTTATACAGAGGCATTATCACCTCCTTTTTTCTGCTAGCCATTCCTCTCCGTATGCACCCAAGCATCCTTCTAGCTTTTGCCGTCGCCTTTTCTACCTGTTTAGCTACTTTAAGATCATCGGACACAACTACGCCTAGGTCCCGCTCTTCTTTAGTGGACAAAAGTACTTCACCTCCTATACTGTATTGCTCCCTTGGATTGCTGCAGCCCAAAATGCATGACCTTACATTTTTTAACATTAAATCCCAGTTGCCAAATTCTAGACCATTCTTCAAGCTTAGCCAGATCCCTCCTCATGTTATCTACACCTTCCTGGGTGTCTACTTTATTGCAGATTTTGGTATCATCCGCAAAGAGGCAAACCTTACCCGACAGCCCTTCTGCTATATCACTATCACTGTCTTCTACAGTGCTGACGGAGAATCAGCTCCGGGTCCTTGAGAAAGGTCTTTCATATGTACCTATGACTTTTTTTGATTCCTTCCAGTTTCGTTTGGATCTGGAGGGTTTAATACGGAAGCTGCATTTAAAATTCTTTTTCTCCAAATGCCGGGCAGAGGGGCCGAGTACAGCGATTCCGGACTTCAATCGTGTTCCCTTGCCCTTGAAGTCTACTTGGATTCCACCAGGACAGTTGCCCCCGGCTCTGCTTATTTTTAAACAGCTTGTTCTCCATGATGTGGATGTTTTGGAGCAGTCTCGCCATAAGATGTCAACTTTAACCCCTGTTGAGAAAAAAGCTCTTGCAGAACTCAGAGCTAACCATGATCTAGTAATATGCAATGCCGACAAGGGGGGTGCAGTTGTTGTTTGGGGCAGGGGGGACTATTTGCAGGAAGTTTATCATCAGTTGTCCGACCCTGTCACCTATGAAGTTTTATTAGCTGACCCCATCGGCGATCTGCAGAAGATTATTCTAGACCTGACTACTTCTGCTCTTTCGTCCAAATTGATCTCAAAAAAGGAGCATTCCTTTTTAAATGTTCGAAGTCCTACATTGGCTAAGTTCTATCTGTTGCCTAAGGTGCATAAAAACTTGCAGCGGCCACCAGGGCACCCCATTGTGTCTACTAGGGGCACGGTGCTTGAACCCCTTTCGGTGTTTGTAGATTCCTTTCTGAAACCTATGTTATTGACGATTCCTGCTTATATTCGTGACACCATGCATTTTTTAAATATTTTGCAGGAGCATTCTGATTTGGCAGGTTCTGCTGACATTCTACTTGTCACGTTGGATGTGGTCTCGCTATACACTTCGATCCCCCAGGCTGCGGCAGTGGATGTGGTGGAAGAATGCCTTCTGTGGAGGAGGGGATTTGGGTTCCGATATGGTTAGGTTTGTTAAGAAGCTAGCTCAGCTGGCCATTTTTGAGAATTATTTTCAGTTTGAAGGTTCTCTCTATCACCAGCTAGCCGGGGTTGCGATGGGGGCGACGTGCGCCCCCTCGGTGGCCAATCTGTATATGGCCCGGTTTGAGGCCGAGTGGTTGGGCCAGTCCCCTCTCTCTGTTCACGTCTGTTTATGGCATAGATTCATAGATGATATTTTTCTGCTGTGGGGGGGTACGATTGAGGAGTTTCAGGTGTTTGTGCAGTGGCTGAATGGTTGCGATAGGAACATCCGATTTACGAGTGCTAGCAGTTTTAAAGAAATTGTGTTTTTGGATGTTGAAATACGCAAAAGTGGTCAGGGCTGGATTACCTCAGTTCATAGGAAGCCCACGGACAGAAATACTTTACTGCACTATTCCAGCGCGCACCCGGTGGCCCTCAGGATAGCCTGCCGTTTTCCCAGTTTATCTGGTATAGGCGGAACTGTTCGGATGTGGGGGATTTTAAACGCAAGTCTAAGTTTTTGGCACAGGGTTTTCTGGCTCAGGGCTATCCGAAGCGGGTGGTTGGGGATGCATATAAGAGGGCTCTGTATAACAATCAGTCCCTGTTACTGCTCCCTAAGGATAAAAGCGCTGTAATGGGCAGTGAATCTGTCAACTTTGTTTCAAAATATTCACCTCTCAGTTTCAGTATTCAACATATTGTTGGTAAGCACATGGATGTGGTACACACTGTTCCTGGTTTGGAAAATCAGGCTGTTAGGTGTGTGTGGCAGCGTCAGCGAAACTAGCGTGAGTTGCTGAGTCCCTCAGGGGAGTGGACTGAGACTGTTGGAGGTCATAATATTTGTGGACACTGTTTGGCTTGTGAGTTGTCATGTGTAATTTCTCATTTTGATTATCATGGCACTCAGTACAAGTTGAAAAACTGCACGTCTTGTGATTCCTCTTTTGTAGTCTATGGAATTCGCTGTCCATGTCAGTTGTTGTATGTAGGGAGTACCTGTCGACCCTTCCGTAAAAGGATTTTAGAGCATAAGAGTAGGCTCCGTTGTGGGGTTCGGGAGGCACCTTTGGTACCACATTTTCAGGAGTTTCAACATTCTTTTCAGGACATGCTGTGTTTGTTTGGAGCAGGTTTTCTCTGGACGTGATGGGAAGAGTAGGGAACAGACTCTTTTGATGCGTGAGCAAAAATGGATTTATCAGTTGCGGACGGTTGTCCCTGAGGGTTTAAATCTTCGCATCAATTGGACGGTCTGTCTGTGAATTGGAGGTGGAGTTTTGGTGGGAGTTTTTCTGTGTGTCATTTGGGGGGATTCCCTTTAAAATGAGATAATGGGTTTGAGTGCGCATGGGCGGCGTTTTTCTGCATAGCGATGTTAAAGGGTAGCTGGCAGGTAAGAGAATGCTGGTTGAGTTGTGGTTTTTAAGTATTTTGTAGTAGGTTTTAGGTGTTTTTTGTAGTAAAATAAAACATAAAAATGGGATGTTTGTGTTTGTCTTCTAGAATCCCCTGAGGAAGCGGGTTGGTCCCGCGAAACGTATGAGGGCTCTTTTGTGGTAACGTCGGGGAAGGTGGCTGGCGCTTGCTGCATACCCATGCTTCACTTTTAAAACTAAGTGCTTGGTATTCTATAATTAAGTGTATGGTGTGGATGTTGCTGGCTGCCATTTACCAGGTCACTGATGTTATTGGGCTTGTTGCTGGTGTATGTGGCTTGGATTAATTTCTGGTCACGCCTTTACCGCATGCCCGTGTATGCTGAGACCTTGGTCTATTTTTGACATTCAAGCAATGAGTATGCATTTATAAGAAACACATGTGTTTTTGATGGAGTGAGGTTTCTTCTTATGTTAATTTCCACTCCGAGAAGTTGACCAGTTGACGTTTGGATGCAATGGATAAGGCATCCGAAGAAAAAAAGGGTACCGAGCTTTGCAGCACGGTTCTGTCTTACTCTTTTAGTCATCCCCATAAAGGAGAGACATTCAGATGGAGAATGTTCAGGCCCTAAACATTTAAGACACCAATCATGGGTGTCAATGACAGAAATAGTACCGCCACACTTAGTACATTTTTTAAACCACTAGTTCGTTTTTCCATGTTTTAGGAATATGGGGCCTAGTGCCCAAAATGGCACCTAGCACCAAAAAATAAACGTTTCTGAAGAGAAAAGCTTAAAGTACAAGGGTTTTTTGGGGTTTTTTGGAAAAGAACAGAACCGGCGGTACCGGTAAGCGTCGTGCGGCAGGCAAACGCAGCCACAAGAAAACAATTTTAAAGACGGAATTTTCTGCGGCTCCGCGGAAAACAAAGAACTGAAGAGGGACAGTTGGAAAGGCGGGAAGGCAGCATGCATGTGCTGAGGGATAATCCCAAAAGCGTTCCTATTGGACGCTGGGGAGCATTCCCGCACAGGCTCCGTCAGTACCAACGATATCATTATGTGAAGACGACATTCCTGCTTGTTCCTGGAGATCTGGTTATCCTCAGGTTGTATGCGCACCAGGTTCTAGAATGAGCCACAACCTGTAACTGAAATGGCTGGTAAGTGTCTTATAAAGATTGTGCTTTCCCCCAAGTGAATGCGAATAAAGCATAGTTACTCACCTGTAACAGGTGATCTCCAGGAACAGCAGGAATTTAGTCTTCACATATGTGTATCGTCGGTACCGACGGAGCCTGCGCGGGAATGCTCCCCAGCATCCAATTAGGAAGCTTTTGGGAGCATCCCACAGCGCCTGCGTGCTGCCTTCCCGCTTTTTCCAACTGCCTCTCTCCAGTTGAGTTTTAAAGCTGAGACAAAGAGAGAGAGAGAGGGAAAGGGAAAGAGATAGAGAGATACAACTCCTAGGGGAGGTGGGTGGCTTGTGAAGACTAAATTCCTGCTGTTCCCGGAGATCACCTGTTACAGGTGAGTAACTATGCTATCTCCAGGAACAAGCAAGAATGTAGTCTTCACATATGGGGACTCCCTAGCTTTAGATGCCAGGGAGAGACCCCAGACATTGTGTGCACCTGTGAAAGGGCTCCACTTCCCCCCATGGATCTCTGGCATCCAACCAGGGATGGTGGGTAGGAGTTGATTAGGTATGGAACAGGTGTTGAAGAACAGCCTGACCAAACAAGGCATCCTGGTGGGAGTCCTTGTCCAAGCAGTAATGGGCTGTGAAGGTATGAACCGAGGCCCAAGTGGCTGCTCGACAGATGTCGTCGATAGACACAGAGTGCAGAAGAGCCATTGAAGCTGCCATGGCTCTCACATTGTGAGCTGTGACATGGCCCTCCTGGGGAGGATTCTTACTCTGATAGGCAAAGGAAATACACTGAGCAATCCAGCTGGACAGTGTTCTCTTGGAGACTGGAAGTCCCAAATGAGAAGGATCAAAAGCAACAAAGAGTTGAGAGGACTTTCTATGTTGCTGTGTTCTTTGCAAGTAAAAGGCTAAAGCTCTTTTACAGTCCAAAAGTATGAAGATTCCTTTCTGCATTAGACGCAAGAGGCCTTGGAAAACACACAGGCATGTAGACCACTTGGTTTAAATGAAAAGGCGAGACCACCTTTGGCATAAAGTGTGGATGAGTCCTAAGGACTACCTTGTCATGATGGAACCTTGTATAAGGTGGATCAGCTACTAGTGCCTGCAACTCACTGATGTGGCGTGCTGATGTGATTGCAATGAGAAAGATAACTTTCCAAGAAAGGAATTTCAATGAGGTAGTAGCTAAGGGTTCGAAAGGTGGCTTCATGAGCTGACCAAGAACCAGGTTTAAGTCCCATGCCACCGGTGGTGGCCTAATGGGTGGCGTAGTTAGAAGGCCTCTCAAATCTTGCTACAAGAGGATGGGAGGAAATAGGCTGTCCATTTAGAGGCTTGAAAGAAGCTGCAATAGCACTCAAATGGACTCTTACTGAGTTAGTTTTAAGTCCTGCATTGGATAAATGAAGGAGATATCTCTGGAATCATTACTGGAGTATCAAAAGGGGGTTAAGACCCTTCTGTGAACACCATATGGTAAACCTTTTCCACTTGAAAGCATAAGAGCGTCTTGTGGAAGGCTTCCTGGAAGCATAAAGGATATCCTTTACTTGCTGAGGGAGGTTAAGATCATGAAGATCTAGGCCTTCAGCAACCAAGCCCTGAGATGCAGAGAATGGGGATTGGGATGCCATAACATTCCGTCCTCCTGAGATAGGAGATCTGGAGCAGACCCTAACTCCAGGGAGGGAGCTTGAGAGAGATGTAGAGGGTACCACACTTGCCGTGGCCAATGTGGAGCTATGAGAATCATACGGCCTCTGTCTCTCTGAAGCTTGAACAGGGTTTTGGGAATTAGGGGAATGGGTGGAAAGGCATAAAGGAAGTCTTGACCCCAGTGAAGGAGGAAAGCATCACTGGCCTGAGAGCCCTAAGCCGGAATTCTGGAACACAACCGGGGACGTTTGGCATTCAACGGACTTGCAAAGAGGTCTATGTCCGGGGTTCCCCAAATTTGAAAAATCTTGGCCACCTGTCTGCACGTAGAGACCATTCATGTGGAAGCAGAACTCGACTGAGTCTGTCTGCCCAAGAGATTTGGATGCCTGGAAGATACACTGACAGGAGATGAATCTGAGGCTCTCTGGCGAGGGCCCATATTCGCAAAGCTTTGTTGCAAAGTGACAGAGAGCCTGTTCCCCCCTGCTTGTTCACGTAGAACATGGCTACTTGATTGTCCGTATGAATGAGGACTGTCTTGTAGCTGAGCAGGGTGTAAGAGCAAGGAAGATTGCTCTGAGCTCTATGAGATTGATGTGTAGATGAGACTCCTGTGGAGTCCAAGTGCCTTGGGTGGAGAGGTCTTGCAGATGAGCTCCCCAACCGATTGATGAGGCATCTGTTGTGAGAGTTGCCTGGGTTAAAGGTTGTTGAAATGGGGACCCCAGCAACAGGTTCTCAGTGGACTGCCACCATTGGAGGGACAAAATAAGGCGATTTGTGTTTGCTATTTTGTCTGACAGGCACCCTGATGCCTGGGTCCATTGAGTGGATAAAGTCCACTGGGCTGCTCTCATATGGAGACGAGCATAAGGAACCACATGCACGGTAGATGCCATGTGGCCTAGTAGTTGTAACATTTCTTGGGCAGTGAGATGAGGCTTTAGCACTGCTTGAGAAGCTAACTGCACCATGCGAAGGCAACGGGTCTGAGGAAGATAGGCCCTTGCTTTTCTGGTATCCAGCAAAGCTCCTATGAGCTCTAGGGACTGAGTAGGAGTTAGACTGGATTTAGGGATGTTTATGACCAGACCCAAATACTGAAGGATACGCATTGTGCAAGATGGAGAAGTCCTGGCCTCTGATTCTGATGGGGCTCGAATGAGCCAGTCATCTAAGTAGGGAAAGACGAATATTCCTAGAGTGCGAACAAATGCTGCTACAACAGCCATGCATTCAATAAAGACCCTTGGTGCTGAGGCCAGGCCAAAAGGAAGCAACCTGTACTGGTAGTGCTTTCCTTGAAAAGGGAACTTCCTGTGAGTTGGGTGGATGAGAACATGGGTGTATGCATCCTTGAGATCTAGAGAACAAAGCCAATCCTGACTCTGAAGGTATGGCAGCAGAGATCCCAGAGAAATCATCTTGAATTTCTCTTTGAACAGGAATTTGTTCAATTCTCTGAGGTCCAAAATAGGTCTGTATCCCCCTGTTTTCTTGGGATAAGGAAATAGGGGGAGTAAAGCACAGTTACTTACCTGTAACAGGTGATCTCTGGAAACAGCAGGAATAAGTCTTCACATATGGGTACGTCGATACCGACGGAGACTGCGTGGGAACGCTCCCCAGCTTCCCAAAAAGGAAAGCTTTTGGGAGCATCCCATAGCGCCTGCGCACTGCCTTCCCGCCTTTCCTAACCAACTCTCCTCAGTTCGAGTTTAAAGCTGAGACAATAGAGAGAGAGAGGAAAGGAAAGATAAAAAAGAGATACAACTCCTAGGGGAGGTGGGTGGGTTGTGAAGACTTATTCCTGCTGTTCCCAGAGATCACCTGTTACAGGTAAGTAACTGTGCTATCTCCAGGAACAAGCAAGAATGAGTCTTCACATATGGGGACTCCCTAGCTGAGATGCCTGGGAGATCCCCAAGGATATGAGACCCTGAAAGGGGTCTGCGTCCTCCTATGGATCTCAGGCATCCATCCAGGGAAGGAGGGGTAGGAGTTGTTTAAGAATGGAACAGGTGTCTGAGGACAGCCTGACCAAACAAGGCATCCCGGCGGGAATCCTTGTCCAAGCAGTAATGGGCTGTGAAGGCATGAACAGAGGCCCAGGTGGCTGCTCGACAGATCTGGTCGATGGATACAGAATTTAGATGAGCCATAGAGGTGGCCATGGCCCTCACATTATGAGCTGTGACATGACTCTCCAGAGAAAGGTTCTTACTCTGGTAGGCGAAAGAAATACACTGAGCAATCCAATTGGACAGAGTTCTCTTAGAGACTGGAAGTCCCAAGTGAGAAGGATCAAAAGCAACAAAAAGCTAGGAAGACTTTCTATGTTGCTGTGTCCTATGTAAGTAAAAAGCAAGAGCTCTTTTACAATCCAGAGTATGAAGATTCCTCTCTGCACTGGATGCATGAGGAGCTGGAAAAAAGACAGGTAAATATACCTCTTAAGATGAAAAGGTGAGACCACTTTAGGCATAAAGTGTGGATTCGTCCTAAGGACTACCTTGTCATGATGGAACCTTGTATAAGGTGGATTAGCCACTAAGGCCTGCAGTTCACTGATGCAGCAAGCAGAAGTGACTGCAATGAGGAAAATAACCTTCCAGGAAAGAAATTTCAAGGAGGTAGTGGCTAAGGGTTCAAAGGGTGGCTTCATAAGCTGACCAAGAACCAAATTTAAGTCCCATGCCACCGGAGGCCTAATGGGAGGTTTAGTTAAAGTTAGGCCTTTCATGAATCTTGAAATAAGAGGATAGAGGAGATAGGTTGTCCATTGATGGGCTTAAGGGATGCTGCAATAGCACTCAAATGGACTCTTACTGAATTTGTCTTAAGTCCTGCATTGGAGAGATGCAGGAGATAGTCTAACAAAGAAGTTAAAGGTAGTGCCAGAGGGTCAAGACACTTTCCAGCACACCAAATGGAAAATCTTTTCCACTTAAAGCATACGAACGCTTGGTGGAAGGTTTCCTGGAAGCATGGAGGATATCCTTCACCTGCTGAGAAAGATTTAAGTCTTGAAGGTCTAGGCCTTCAGTAACCAAGCTCTGAGGTGAAGGGACTTGGGGTTTGGGTGCCACAAAGTCCCTTCCTCCTAAGATAGAAGGTCTGGAGCAGCTCCCAAGTCCAGAGAGGGGGCTTGGGAGAGATGCAGAAGCAGAGGGTACCACACTTGGCGTGGCCAGCGTGGAGCTATGAGGATCATAGATCCTTGATCCCTCTGGAGTCTGAAAAGAGTCTTGGGAATCAAGGGAATGGGTGGAAAGGCATACAGGAAGCCCTGACCCCAATGAAGGAGGAAGGCATCCTTGGCCTGAACTCCCTGACACGGAATTCTGGAACAGAACCGGGGAAGTTTGGCATTCCACGGACTTGCAAAGAGGTCTATGTCCGGGGTTCCCCATTCTTGAAAGACTCTGAGTACCTGATCCATGTGCAGGGACCATTCGTGTGTAAGCAGAACTCGACTGAGTCTGTCTGCCCAAGAGTTTTGGATTCCTGGGAGATATACTGCCAGGAGATGGATATGATGCTCTCTGGCAAAGGCCCGCAAACTTAGAGCTTCGTTGCAAAGCGACAGAGAGCCAGTTCCTCCTTGCTTGTTTATATAAAACATAGCTACTTAATTGTCCGTATGGATGAGGACTGTCTTGTATCTTGCGGCGCTCCTGCCCGGCCTTGGGGCTAAAGACTGGAGCGGCGGTCTGATGCTTCGTGAGGAAGGAGAGTAACCTGTATCCAGGGAATGCTGGGTATTGTAGTTCCTGCTCCTCTCGCTCCGAAATAAAGAGTTGTAGTTATGGGGTTTCCAGTATTTTTATTATAGTAAAGGATATTGTTCCATCACATGGCAAATAAATGCAAACAAAATAGGTGCTTCAAATGCTAACAGGAAAACTTAGGATAAAGGCAACTTAAAGCATAACTGCTTCTTTTCACTTCTAAGCAAATTACTCACTTTGCCCCAAGAGGTCAGTTAGTTTCACTGCAGCCTCTTTCAGCCACTGTTACCTTCACAGTGCTGGGGAAAATCAGGTGCACATAATTAGAGCTTTCTCAGCAAGGCAATACAACAGCTCCGTAGCATTCAATTCACATACGGTAAAAAGCAGTTTCCTTCAGCTTGGCATCTCTACACAGCAGACCGTGCAATCCATGCTCTCACAATCTGGTAAGTCTGTATTATCTTGTGTTAACTCTTCAAGCTGTATGGAATTACTGGCTTCTGGTAACACTGGCTGTCTTCTAGCTTGCAACTCTAAAAACTGCTTAAAACTCTGTAGGAGCAATTCAGCCTGCTGTTTGTGAGATAGGGAATTGCTATCAGCTATACAACTTCCCTCTGGCTTAAGGCTGTTTATTTTCTCCTCTTAGATTAATTGTGTCAGAGTAATTGCTAGTCTCTTTTGCTAATGTTTCACACACAGGAGAGTTAGCTTTACGTTCAGCCTGGAAACTTTGTGGCAATTCACTTACTTGTTGCCATGCCGTTCTGACTTCAGATGGCTCCAACGTTCTCCAGCTGTTAGAATGTTTGTTGCTCTCTGGCTCAAACGGTACTTCACAGAATGATTGTTTTCTTTCTTGTGCCTGCCTTGAAGGCTTCCTTTCCCAGGGCTGTGCCTTCCAACGGTTGTCTAATTCAGGGCTAGGTCCTCTCTCCTTGGGAATTCTGAATCGAACTTTGCAGGTCTCCTTCCAATGCCAGGTTCCCAAGTATCAGCATACTGTTTTCTGGACTTCCAATCATTCTTCCTCTTCTCCTTCTTTCTCCTCTCCTTCTCCTCATTCCTCTCAATCCCATTCCCCTTCTTCTGGCTAGCAGAGCCATACTCTGGTTTAAAACCACGTTCTCTTCTTGACACGCCCCTTCCAAGGACAGGGTGTGCCCAATCAGGACTCCTCCCCTGGGCTGGTCTCCATGCTCAGCTCCGTGGAATAGAGTCTCTCTTTCTTTCTAGCTTTATCAAATTGGCATAAATCCTGCTGAACCTCAGGATTTTCATCCGTCTCCATAGCCTCAGGAGGGCGCTGTTCACCACAGTAGGGATGAGCTGGGACTTTGGGAGGTTTACCACCAGTCCCAGATACTGCAGAATGCGCCTTGTGCGGTCCAGGGAAATCTGGGCCTCTGACTGAGATGGAGCTCGGATGAGCCAGTCGTCCAGGTATGGGAAGACAAATATTCCCAGAGTGCGTAGAAATGCAGCAACTACTGCCATGCATTTGGTGAACACTCTTGGGGCAGAGGTCAGACCGAAAGGAAGCACTCTGTATTGGTAATGTTTTCCTTGGAAAAGAAAACGAAGGAATCTTCCGTGAGATGGATGGATGAGAAAATGTGTGTACGCATCCTTGAGATCTAGAGAACAAAGCCAATCCTGACTTTGAAGGTATGGAAGGAGAGTGCCCAGAGAACGCATCTTGAACTTCTCCTTGCATAGAAATTTGTTCAATTCTCTGAGATCTAGAATGGGTCCTGTATCCCCCTGTCTTCTTTGGAATGAGAAAATAGGGGGAGTAGAACCCTGACCCTTGTTGAAGAAGAGGAACTTCTTCTATTGCCCCTTGGGCAAGAAGGGTAGTTATCTCCTGACCTAAAAGGTCGAGAAGAGATGTGGGAGAATTGAAGTGTCTCACCATGGTGTGGAGAGGAAGGTCTGAGAAATGAAGTTTGTAGCCCTCTCTTATGATGGAGAGGGTCCACTGCTCTGATGTGATTTGCTCCCATCTGGGAGCAAAATGAGCTAACCTTCCTGGAATGGTGAGAGGTTCTGGCTGTGTTAAAAGCCAGAAAGACTAAGTTCTCTAGCATCAAGTAAAAAACCCTGAGGGGGTTGGGACTGCTGGGTTACAGCAGCCCCTGTAGACTGCTGACGCTTAGCGGTAAAGCGACCTGTAGAAGATTGTTGGCCAGAAGTGGAAGGAAACCTGCCCTTTTTGAAAAAAGACTTTTTAAAAGTATTTTTCTTGGCAGGAATGGAGGTAGACCTTGAAAGTCTATCCAGAGCAGAATTCTCTGCATCCATTTGAGTGGCTTTAATTTGCCACTCTCTGCCAAACAGATTTTCGCCTGTACAGGGCAGATTTCCTAAGACATCTTGAACCCAGGGCTCTAAATAAGAAGCCTGGAGCCAAGCAATTCTGCGAGCAGCTATGGCAATGCCTGAGGCTCTACTGGAACCTTCAAAGGAGTCAAAGGCTGCCCTGTTTGAAAACTTGGAGATGTCTTGCGTATGCTTAAGCCACATGCGGAATTCCTCCCTTTTATCTTCTGGAATAAAAGGGAGGAAAGTGTGCAGCTTTTCTGCCACTTCTTTCAGCAACATACCCATATAAAGGCTATATGAGTTGATTCTGGCAATATGCATACTGGCCTGGAAGATTTTCCTACCAAAAGCATCCAAGGTCCTGCATTCTCTTCCTGGAGGAGCAGAAGTGTGTCTCTTTGTACTCTTTATCCTCTTCATAGCTGACTGCACCACAATGGAATGGTGAGGAAGCGGAGTTTTCTGGAACCCAGGACAAGGAGGTACATGATACATAGTGTCCAACCTGCGAGAATGAGGAGAGAGAGAGGAGTCTCCCATAAATCAATCATGTGTTCATGAAGAATCTCATGAATTGGTAAGGTGACTGCCTCTTTAGGAGCCTTAGAGTATCCTAAAATATCTAATTTTTTTGCTCTAGGCTCTGATTCAGAGGTTACTGAAATAGAGAGTCCTTTAGCTACTTCTCTTATGAAGTCTTGAAAGGACAAGTCCTCTGGAGGAGACATTCTTCGTTTTGGAGAAGAAGGCTCCTCAGGAAGGGCTATGGATACTTTAGGAGACTCATCTGATGTATCAGAATCATCAGAGGAATCGAAGTATCGCCTGTCAGGGTGCTCTTCTGACGCTCGATACGCGCATCGAGCGGTATCGACATCGGGCGTCCCCGGTACCGGATCGGTACCGAGAAGTAGCCCTGGACAAGGATCCGCAGCAGTCGGTATCCTGGTCGATGTCGATGCAGTCGGCACCGGCATCGGCGCTGGTGCCGGTACCGGAGCCGATACCGACAACGGAGCTCGTTGCGGTATCATCGGCGTCGCAGCTCGAATGAAGGACTGTATAGCCTGCTGCATGGACAGAACATTCTGATCCATCGACACCATGAAAGCCTGGAAGTCGGTACCGGGAGAAAGTGCCGGTACCCCAGAGCAATCTAACAGGTGATCGGTCGAGGCCGTGCCATCGATGTCAACCTGTAACCCCATAGCCGGAGCTTCCCGCCGGGGTTGTTTGGCTGGTGCAGGATCCTCGAGGGCAAGCCTGGAGGCATCTCGATGCTTAGAGGGAGATCTACCCTTCGAGGACCTGCTAGGTTTATGTTTGGTTACCTGAGATCCTTCAGGAGAAGAAGACCTGGAAGATGTCGATGCTACTGCCGGTGCCTCAGCGGGAAACAGCACATAGAGCTTAGCTGCTCGGTTCTGTAACCCCCGTTTAGACATTAGGGAGCAGGACGGGCAATCCGGAATGGAGTGTTCAGGACCCAAACATTTAAGACACCATTCATGGGTATCTGTAACAGAAATAGTACCGCTACACTTAGTGCATTTTTTGAACCCGGAGGTTGGTTTTTCCATAGGGGGAAATTTTCTTGTGGGCCCTGAGGCCTTAAGAAGAAAAATACACCAAGAGAGGAAAATATCGATTTTTTTTTTTTTTTTAAGAAAGAAAGAAAAGACCGGCGGTACCGGTCCAGAGTTGGGGAAGGCAGACACGCGACCAAAGAAATAAAATAAAGAACTTCTTCAGCGGTGACAGGGCTCGACCTGCTGGCTCCGCGGCAAAGAAGAACTGAGGAGAGTTGATTAGGAAAGGCGGGAAGGCAGCGCGCAGGCGCTGTGGGATGCTCCCAAAAGCTTTCCTTTTTGGGAAGCTGGGGAGCGTTCCCGCGCAGGCTCCGTCGGTACCGACATACCCATATGTGAAGACTCATTCCTGCTTGTTCCTGGAGATAACCCTATACCCTGTTGATGAATGGGTACTTCCTCTATTGCCCCTCGGGCAAGAAGCATAGTGACCTCTTGATCTAACAGGTTGATGAGAGAGGTCTGAGAATTGAACTGTCTTACCATTGTGGGAGGGGTCATGCACAGAAAGTGAAGCTTGTACCCCTCTTTTATAATGGAGTGTCCAATGTTCTGCTGTTATCTGCCCCCATCTGGGGGCAAAGTGACATAACCTTCCTGGAATGGTGGAAGGCTCTGGTCCATTGAGGGCCAGGAAGGCTAAGTTCTCTAGATGAAAGTCAAAGGCCTTGTGGAGACTGAGCCTGCTGAGACGGCTGAGGCTTAGCAGTCTTTGCTTTCCTTTGTTTAGGTGGTTGCTGACCTTTCCGGGCAGGCCGACCTGCAGAACATCCCTGCTGGGAATAAGAAGGATAAAACCTCTTCTTTTTTGAGAAGAATGGTTTCTTGATAGATTTCTTTCTTGCAGGATCAGTTGTGGCTTTGGATAACCTATCCAAAGTGGAGTTGTCAGCATCCAACTCATTGGCTTTCTCTTGCCAATTTTTGCCGAATAGATTCTCACCTGTACAAGGGATATTGCCCAGTTTGTCCTGCACCCAGAGCTCCAAATCGGATGCCTGGAGCCAGGCAATTCTACGTGCACCTATGGCAATGTTTAACCAGTATGAGAAAATCCTGCCTCTTGTCATCAGGAAGGAGAGGGCTTAAAATCTCCAAGTCTCCTGTGACTTCAAGGAACATTCCCATATATAAAATATAGGAACTGATCCTGGCAGAAAGCATGGATGCCTGGAAAGTATGACGTCCAAAGGCATCCAAAGTTCGACACTCACGTCCTGGAGGATTAGAGGCATGCCTCTTTGCACTCATGATCCTTCTCATAGCTGATTCTACTACAATAGAGTTTTCTGGAAGCCAGGACAAGGAGGGACTCGATACATGGTATCCAGTCTGTGAGAGTAAGGAGAGGTGGTAAGAGGTGTCTCCCACATTCTCAACATGAGATCATGTAAGATACCATGGATAGGCAAGGTAGCTGCCTCCTTAGGAGCTTCGGGATAATGTAAAATCTCCAACTCCTTTGCCCTGGGCTCTGTTTCAGGAGTGTCAGTAATGGACAGACCTCGAGCCACTTCCCTGATAAAATCCTGAAAGGAGATATCTTCTGGAGGAGACATTCTATGTTTAGGAGAGGAAAGCTCCTCCGGGAGAAGTATTCCGGTACCGACAGAGCTGTCAGAATCCTCGGAGTCCTCCGAGGATTCGAAGTACCTTCTGTCCGGATGCTCTTGAAGAGCCCGATACCCGTACCAACCAATGTTCCCTCTAATTTTCTGTAGGCTATGTGCGCATAAAATATCAGCTGTGCAGCTTTTGAAGGAAGGTTAAATTTTTGTGCGCCACATAACGACACTGAGCTATATACTTTAAAATTTGACTACACGTCAGAATATAGTATGTACACCACATTGATTTTAATCAAATTAAATGAAAATAGACGATTACTAAATGAAGCAGAAAATTTCTAGTAATTGCAATCACAACTTCTAAATTTTGAGACATCGGTGTTTTCTATCAGAATCAGAACCGTAATTTTTGTGCGCTCTGTTGTAAAGTATGTGCGCTCACTCGGCGAGGTGTGTGCGCGCGCACAAGGGCACAGCTTAGAGGGAACAGTGGTACCAACCGAAGTCGGTACCGGGGGGAATCTTTACTGGTGTATCGGTACTGGAAGGCATCGCATGACTGGGTGCCGACAAAGCGGACACCGATGTCGATGCTGTCGGTACCGGTTGAAATGTCTGACGCGGTTCCGAGGGTGTCGATGCCGCAAGGAGAGCCGCCAGGCTGCGTTCAATAGCCAGCAACCTCTGGTCTATCGACGCTGCCGATGCCTGGGTATCGGTACCGGAGAAAGCAGCCGGTACTCCAGAGCATGGCACCAGTAGTTCTTTCGAGGTCGAGGCCTCGAGAACATCCTGGAGCCCCGATAATGCTTTGGAAGCCGAAGCCTCCCGCCGGGGCAATTTTGCCGGTACAGAACCCTCAAGGGCAACGCCAGAGGCATCTCGATGCTTGGAAGGAGATCTACCCTTTGATGACCGGCCAGACTTATGTTAAGTTACCTGAGATCCATAGGAGGAAGACGAAGCCCTGGAAGACGTCGATGCCACAGAAGCTGCATTGGAGGGAAAGAGGGCGCTGAGCTTAGCAGCTCTGTTTTGTCGACCCCTCTTGGACATCATGGCACAAGCCATACATTCGGAGATGGAGTGGTCAGGACCTAAACATTTAAGACACCACTCATGGGTGTCGGTGAAGGAGATGGTACCGCCACACTTGGTGCACTTTTTGAAACCCAAAGTGGGTTTTTCCATAGTGGAGGAGGGCAGACGCGACCACAAAAAAGAAGGAATAAGGAAAAATTTTCTGTGGTGACAGGAACAACGACCTGCTGGCTCTGTGGAAAACTAAGAACTGGAGAGAGGCAGTTGGGAAAGGTGGGAAGGCAGCATGCAGGCGCTGTGGGATGCTCCCAAAAGCTTTCTAATTGGACGCTGGGGAGCATTCCCGCACAGGTTCCGTCGGTACCCTCCATAGCCCATGTTCCCTGTAAAATAGTTATCTCCAAGTTATAATGCCCTGTTCAATGTAATTTCAGTTTGTTCAATGTAAACCGCACTGATGCAGAATAGCACGGTATATAAGAGAATGTAAAAAAAAAAAAATGTAAATAAATAAATAAATATTGCTTGCTTTTATTTCAGAGGCAGGCGCTAGCCAAAACATGGCCATGTCAGGTTTTAAAATTTAAAATAACCACATTACAAATATATATAATACTTGAGGCACTATATAATTAAATTGATTGAGGCTATTATAAATTTGGTGATTGGTTTTACTTTCATCTTGATTTTTTAAATCAGGTTCAAATCTCCACTCTTTCCTTTCCTTCAGGATATACATATTCAGCTCCTCAAGTCTATCATAATTCCTCTGGTGCAAACTACATCATTTTAATTGCTTTCCTCTGAAATGGCTTGATGTCTCTGTATCCTTAATAAGATTCAGCCTCCAAAACTAAACACAATACTCCAAGTGAGACCTTACCAACAAGCTGTTCAAGGTAATTATCTCCTTTTGGCTGGTTATGTCCTTCTCTATGCAGCCTAGAATCCCATCTTTGGCCACTGCCTTATCACATAGTTTCACTACTTTGAGATCTTCAGATACTCTCACCCTGAGGTCTCTCTCCTGGTCCACGCACATCAACTTTTCACCTCCTAATGTAATATGAATTTTTGTATACCACATGCATCACTCTACAATTCTTTGCATTAAATCTTAACTGCCAATCATTAGACCATTCTTATTTTTGTAGATCACTTATTTTGCCAAGGCCTTCCAGGGTATCTACCCTGCTCCAAAATCTCTCTCATATCCACAAAAAGCCAAACTTTTCTTTCTAAATCTTTTGACACTACTACTCAAATATAATGGAGAATCAGCCCCAAGACCAATCCTTGAGGCACTCCACTACTCACTTTTCTTAACCTCTGAATAAAGCACAGTCACTTACCTGTAACAGGTGATCTCTGGGAACAGCAGGAAATAGTCTTCACATATGGGTACGTCGGTACCGACGGAGCCTGCACAGGAATTCTCCCCAGCATCCAATCAGAAAGCTTTTGGGAGCATCCCTCGCACCTGCGCGGTGACTTCCCGCCTTTCCCACTGCCTCTCTTCAGTTGAGTTACATAGCTGAGACAGAAAGGAGAGACAGAGGAAAGGAAAGAGATAGATACAACTCCTAGGGGAGGTGGGTGGGTTGTGAAGACTAATTCCTGCTGTTCCCAGAGATCACCTGTTACAGGTAAGTAACTGTGATATCTCCAGGAACAAGCAGGAATGAGTCTTCACATATGGGAACTCCCTAGCTGTGGATGCCAGGGGAGATCCCATAAAATGCGTATTCCTGGGACAGGACGGCATTTCCCAAACCTGGATCCCCGGCAACCCTGAGGGATGGGGGGTAGGAGTTGAATAGAGAAGAGCTGCAAGGAACAGCAGGTCTAAAGACTACAGAAGAGAGGAGTCTTTAGAATGTATGTCAAGTATCATTAAAATATTTTATGACCCAGTACAATATAGAACTTACCTACTGGATTGTAGGAAATAGAACTGTGATGGAGTGTACTGTAGATGCAGTAGCGGAATCTTCAAGGTAACTTCACAGCAGTGAGGATGAAGTTCCAAACCTGGAATGGGCAGGTGACCCAGGTGTCAACTGGGACAGGAGAAGAACGGCAGGTCTTCAATGGAAAGCTTTATGGGAAAAGCTGAAAACTCTTTTAGGTACAGAGTTATTAACATTGAGGACTAAAAGAAGAAGACTGACCGATCTGGAGAATTAGCCCAGTCCTGAAGGTTAGAGGGGGTATGGAAAAAAGCCCCTATTCCCAAGGAGAACAGAAATGTACTCAGAAATACAGAAGATGTACACTGTCATTCCTAGCTGGTAAGAGATAGGAAGACAATGAAGTTTGATACTTCATGGATAGGGAGATCTATAACAAAAATAGAAGCTGCTGACGTCACAGCAGTAATTGTGTGTATAACCGCTCCCAGTTACTGAGCCGTATGAGAATAGGCAAGTTGACTGTCTGGACCCCTTAAGAGGGTAAAAGCTTTATAGCACAGACAGTTAGGGAGATAGTAGGTAATACATAGTGTCCTATGGACATCTCCCAAAGGGTATATATATATATATATGGAGATACATACATATCTATATATATGTGCATATATGTCCAGATATGTTTGATTAGATAGATAGATAGATATAGATGGGCATGGCTTATGGCCATACAGATTACAAAAAATATGTATGTATAGGATATATACAGACATGAATATAAGTGAGGATACATGCCTGCAACTGAACCCCATAAGACATTCACATGGGGAATGTGATGGGAAAAGATTCATCTAATAAGGGGTTGAAAACTACCTGAAGATAAATAGAGAATCTATTTCCGTGGTGCAGGAATGTATTTCAGTGGAATAACCAGTATGGTTGCGTGAAAAACAGAGGATAATAGCAGTCTGGTAAGAGCACGTCAGGAGTACTTGAGGACTCTGACACGTTCAAAGGACAAGAAACGCATAGACTAAGACACCTGGATGACTCAGCCAAGGGACTCAGGGGTATCATGTACAGTAAAAGAGTATGCGTTGTCCAAGTGGAGCAGAAAAGATAATGCCAAGCTGTAAGGAAAAAAGGGGTAGATTCCTGCCAGATTGGGAACTCCTTGGACATTCACGCAGAAAAAGCTTGTCTTCTGTATCACAACAGGAGACAAGAGGGTATAAAGAAACTATATAGCCATGGAATGACTATATAAGCTTTTACTATAATATGGAAAACCCTCAGAGACAAAGTTCAATGCTCTACAGCAAGGGCCCATAGTAGAAAGCTTCTCTGAAGATTGCAGAGAGCATTGTGCAGGAGAATTATGAGATAAAACTGACAGCAGTCAGATGTGTTGCCACATTCTAGGTAAGGATATGGCTAAAGAGAATAACCTGCAGTGAATAGTATCATGCAAGATAGTTGAAAGTAGCTTGCGAGAAGCATTAAAGTAAGCACTGGAACTTCTGCATGCACAGTAACTGAACAAAACAGAAGGGATTCTCCTGTATGAAAAACAGAGAGAAAACAGACAAAGGGAGCGGAGATATTCCCGTCCCTGTCTGATGAGTTGTTCAGAGCATGCATTGAAGGATAGTAGCAAATCTACACTGGAAAGAAGAGAAGTGTTTCAGTATGGTACCAACTCGAGCAGGGGAAACCCTGGAAGAGAAGGGTTTGGAAGGTGACGTACCATAGGATAAGTCAGCTAAAGGAAAAAATGTCCATGTGGGGACAGAACTATCATGGGATAATTGTAATCTCCCTTTATGATAAAAAGAAAGGGAGAATTCTGTAACACATGGACAAAAATATCCTAACAGCTTAGCATACTGAAAAGAAAACCAGTGTAGAGTTTGAAGAATAACTTTTGGTAAGAAGTTAACTGTAGAATTACAACATACGGAACCTATGGTTGCTGGCTATGATTAGCCTGGTTAGAGTCTGGAGACTTCAGACTAGGATGAGATGTCCCTTGCTTGGGTACATCAAGAGAATGGGCAGAAGGGTGAAACTTTCTTTTCTTAGGGAAAGAAGGTTTGGTAGGACATTTCCTACGTCCTGGGGAAAAGGCGGCTTAGGACGGTTTCCAGAACTAGGAAAGTCAGTGGAGCAATGAGCAACCTGACGTAAAGCCTCTTTATTGAAGAGATTTTCTCCAGTACAAGGAGAATTACCCAGTGTATGTTGTGCCCATCTGCTCAAGTCAGAAGCTTGCAGCCAGGCTGTACGACGTGCTCCAATGGCAATAGCAGAGGATCTGCTGACAGACTCAAAAGAGTCTAGAGAAGCACGAGAAAGGAACCAAGAGATATTCCTGCTATGATTAAGAAGCAAGGAATAGTCAGAGGCCTTAGGTTCTGACAAAAAAGGAGACAAGAGAGATAATTTCTCTGTGACCTCCTGAAGTGTCAGACTCAGAAAATATATGAAATAATTCTTGAAGCCAGCATAGAAGTTTGGAAGGTTTGACGTCCAAAGGCATCAAGTGCTTTAGATGCACGACCTGGCGGATAAGAAGAATGTTTCTTCTTACCTTTCTCAATGCTGATTCCACTACCATGGAATGATGTGGAAGTTGGTTTTTCCGAAACCCTGGAGAGGGAGGTACCTGATACAGAATGTCTATGGCTGTAGAAGGCAAGGGAACCCTCAAAGGTGATTCCCATATCCTCAGAAGAAGATCCTGTAAAGAATGATGTAAAGGAAGCATTATATTTTCCTTTTCTACAGGATCTTGGTCAAGAGAAAACCCAGGAATAGGAATGGCAAGAAAGGTTGCCATATCAAGGAGAAACTCCTGAAAAGAAGGATTTCCAATAGGAACTAATCCTGGGCAAGCTGAGGTTGAAGGAGCAGCTTGAGCACCAGAAGAGATACTGGACTGGTGCAGAAAAAGAATCCTGCTCGATGGACAGTGATCCTGAGAGTTCTGATTTGAAGCAGTTAGTACTGCATCGTAAGTGCCTGGTATCGATTCCAAACTAGGCATAGAAAGGATCGATGGCACCGATGGAACTGCAGGAATCGACCCCGACACCGGTATCGGTATCGGGGACAATGTCATCGAAACAGTATTCGGGGGCTGCTGAAGCGGTACCGAGGTAAGCCAAGAGCCTTGATGAATATCCTTGGTACTGTGAAACCGGAAACGATATGGATCGGTTCCGAAGCGCGTCGGTATCAAATCATCTGGACTGGATATCGATTCCAGACTCGGCATCGAAGCGAGCGAGTCCATCGATACATGTCTAGAAAGTACCGACGTTTTTTGTGGTATCGGGGATGCCGATACAGGAAGGTTAATCAGAGTCGCATCGATCGGTACCGAAGGTAGCGAGGACGTCCGAAAACGATGCCCGGTGAAGGGAGGAACTCTCGATCCCGGCGCCGATGTCGGGGCATCGGTACCGCGCGAAGTCGATACCAACCCCGAGCATAGCGAAGATACAGGACAGTCAATCTGGGATGTATCGATCGGCCCCGAAGGTACCGAGGATACCAGATGACGATCCCAGGTGAAGAGTGGAACACTCGACACCAATGCCGGGGTATCGGTGCCGCTCGAAGCCGGTACCAACCCCGAGCATGGCTGGGATGTAGGAAAGTCAATTTGAGTCGTATCGCTCGGACCCGAAGGTAGCGAGGATGCTCGATGACGATCCCTGGTGAAGAGTGCAGCACTCGGCACCGATGCCGATGCCGGGTTATCGGTACCGCTCGAAGCGGATGCCACCCCCATGGCACGGCCCAGGTATGTTCTGTGAGGGGTGAGCCCCAGGAACAACCTGAAACCCCGTAAATGCTTTGGAGCCCGAAGACTCCCGCCGAGGTTTTATTGCCAATGAGGTCTTGAGGGTAAAGCCGGAGCTGTCATCATGCTGGGCATGAGACTTACCCTTCAAGAATTGGCTAGTCTTAACAGACTGTTTGTGGGTTACCTGATCCTGGAGAGAAGAATAAACTGGTGTCCTCACTTCAGGAGGAAAAACGGCATCGAGGGAAACTCGAAAAAGGGAAGGTCTTCTCCCAATAAAATAGCCTGAGGTATCAGGGGAAAAAGGGTCAGGACCCAAACAGGTTAGACACCAAGTATTGGAGTCTAAAAAGGAAACTAATTTTCCACAGTGAAGGCACTTCTTAAGAGAAGAAGGCTCCATGTTGGAAAAGGCCTGGTAGGCCCAAAAAAGTTAAACAAAAAACTGAGGAGAAATATTTCTCTAAGTTTGAAAAAGAAAATAAAGCACCGGCGGTACCGGTATCGGCGGGAAAAACAGCCGCGACCACCAGAAAATAAGAGAATAAGGATTTTTAAAGAAAAAAGTTTCTGCGGTGACAGGAGGACGTCCTGTTGGCTCCGTGGAAAAACGAAAACTGAAGAGAGGCAGTGAGAAAGGCGGAAAGTCACCGCGCAGGCGCGAGGGATGCTCCCAAAAGCTTTCTGATTGGATGCTGGGGAGCATTCCCGTGCAGGCTCCGTCGGTACCGACGTACCCATATGTGAAGACTCATTCCTGCTTGTTCCTGGAGATATTCCATTTACTACCACCCTCTGTCTTCTTGTCAGTCAATCCATTTCATCACCTTCAGATCTAAATTCAGGCTGCTCAGTTTATTCACAAGCCTCCTGTGAGGAGAAGTACTGACAGCTTTTCTGAAGTCCAAGTAGATCACATCCAGCACTTTCCTTTGATCTAGTTCTGTAATCACTCAGTATAAAAGGTTTGTCTGGCATGATTTGCCATTTGGTTTTCGTTGAGTGGGTGTGACCTGCATCGTTTGGCCTTTCTTGCTGACTGAACTTGGCAAAAACAGAACACTCCATGTGTGAGGCTACCATTGGAAAAGGCTCTTCTATAATAGTATTAACTCCAATACTGGGATGAGCTCATTTGTCTAGAAAAGGATAAATGCTAATGGTACAACAGAAAGGTGTTATAATGTGGAGCATTGGCCATCCATTGTATCTGAATTCAAAAAAGCATGGGACAAACAGAAGATCTCTAAAGGAAAAAGGGGGACTGTTGTAATTGTTAATATGGAAGGACAGACTAGATAGAAAAATGACAACAGAAAAAAAGACCACATGGCCTGTGTTTCTATCCATAATTTCTTTTATATACATCTCCAATAAGTCTCCAGTATGTGGAGCATCTGCCAGCTTATATGCATGTGTTCACATAGGCTGGAAACACAATCATGCAAGAAGACCACAGCAAAGGTGAAGGACAAAATTGTCAAGGAGGTATTGAATGCATCATAAGTAGTACATATAAAATGAGTTCCACACTCAGCTTCTGCTAACAAAACAGCTGCCATCTCATTCTGTGCATGCAAGTACAGGAAAGGGATGAGAAAATCTGCACCTTTTGGAAGATGTTCTGCATATACTAGTATCACCACCTTAAAAAGATAAGCAGCAATTCAGGTAGACAACATTGCCCTTTGGAGCTCCTTGCCCAAATGGTCTAAGACACAAATGGTCTAAGAGCCTAGGATCTTGCAGAAAGCATATTTAAGAACTCTCTGCACTCTAATGCTTTCTTTGTGGTTACCAACTAAGAGAAGTGGGAAAGCTGGACTTTATTGAAACCAAAAAGATGGCTGAATCTTATATTTCACATCCATCTTTTTTGTTTTAAGTTTTTTTTATTTCAAAATACATCAAGCAAAATACATATACTTGAACAAAGGAAAAGTAACAGCACAAAAAATATCCAATAATGAAATTAATAAGTAATAGCAAACCAAAAGAAATACAATCCATTTTGAGCTACTCATTAACAGCCCTCACGTTAAAGACAAGGGATCCAGGAAGGAGGCTTTATCACACACCACAGACATAAGTAAAAATAATATTTCTAGGAAAAAGGCAAAGCCACATAGCCCAATAAACATATTAAGCATCCTAGAGAGGATCGATCTAAACCACTTTGACTGTAAACACCACTGAATATGGAGCCTTATGAGAACACAGGAAAGAATGTAACTGCTTAGGATCAAAGAAAAACATACCTGACAGTAGATTTAATTAGATGACATTTACCTAGGAACCTGAGCATAAAAAGAAAAACCTAAGGAAGCAACCTCAGGGCGCATCAGAAGAAACTGGCCTTTTAGCCTGTGTCACAAAAGAAATATCAGGGGAAACCCAGACTTTTTGTCCCAAAAAAAGTTTCTCCCTATTACAAAAATAGAGCTTCAGAATCCAAGCCTGGTCAGATTCAAGTGTGAAGATAACTGACAGTAGTTCTCTGCACATTTTCAGCTCTCCGATCTTCCAAAACTTGCAAATTCGGAGTGTCCAGAGAAGCAGCCCCCTGCTCCCCATCAACAGCAAGACTACTTGAGTGTTTCGTAGAAGGAAGATAGTAAACCTCAGAGATCAAGGGTAAAGCATGCAAGATAAAAAGTGCAGCAGGTGGAGTGATAGGAGACCTTGGAAAAAGTTCATAAAACATAAGTTCAGTTTCTTGGAGAAATTCTCTAAGTTCTCCAGTTTAACATGAATTGCAGAGCTGACCCTCAAATGACACACATGCATTTGAAATGATTGTACCAGAGAGGTTAATGTCTGTCGCACTAGTCCGAGAGCAGGCGTCCTCTTGTAATTGAATTCTATTCTGAAGCACTTGGGTTGCTCCTCCACTGCATCAAGTCTGTTGGATATCGATTTCTCCAACAAGAATGGTGATCCAAATTGCATCAAGCATTACCACCAGAGGTTTCACCAAGATGCTGGTGCCCACCAGGGGACGGGGGGCCTCCCTCTGGCTGTGGTGCAAACAGCTTCTGGGTCAGACCTCTCTTCCTATGCCATTGGGCCCACAACTGCACTGTTCACAGATAGAGAGTTCCCCATGGGTCTCCCTGAACCCACCCAGGGATTCAACCAGGTAGCCTGGACTTGTCAACTCCCCCAAAACCAGAAAAAATACACTCCCAGACAGGGAAGAGGGGGCTGGAGTGACACTATCTTGCAGCAGGAGAGGCTCTGAGGGATGCACTGCTCTGGGCTCAGACATCTGAATTTGAGAAAACTGCCTTCAAGTCAGCTCCAGCATTAACCACAGCAAAACCTTACGAAACTCCAGCAGTCAAAAACGTGATGATGAAATGCTGTATGGGTGACGGTCAAAGAGGGGGCAAAATACCAATGAAAAACAAACAATCAGCAAAGCCTCAGGAAGAAGCTGATCAACCGGAGTGGGCTAAAATGTGGCCACCATCTTGGACCCCACCCCCCACCCCCCCCCATTTTTTTTTTTTTTTAGAAAAAGGCTGAAAATTGAGTCTGCCACAGATACATGGCCACCTACAAAAAGCTGCTGTTCTTGTAGGCAGCCATGAATCTGTATAGCATTGCTAGCCTTTGTAGCATCTATAAAGTTTCAAGCATCCAAAGTTGTGGTTTCTGCTTCTCACTGAAGCAGAATTGACATCTTTCCACACGCTGTGCAAGTTTCAGGCAAGAGGTAGTCATACACATTCCAAGTTGGGAGGGGACAGATCAGATGGAAACCCCATAGGAGTACTTCTCTGCTTCTACAGCAGATTCAAGAGAGATGAAAACCTCATCTAGGAAGTCCTCCAGAACACTTTGCAAACTTTCAGAACAAGGGGAGGACAAGTGTCTCTCTGCACAGTAGATACAGAAATATTTCCCAACATGTTGGGTGCCACAGGCTTGATAAAGAAGAATTTCCAAACATCTTGGCAAGCTACCCATACATGTACATCTTACAAACTCCAGCAGGCAGCTCTTTGGCATGATGGCATCACACCGAGCCTTAGCTGTAAATTTGAGAGACCGAGATCACATACCCTGGGGCTTAGAAGTAGAGTTCATGACTGTCATGGTATATGCAAAACTAACCTATTTGGAGAAACTGTCTCGAGATGTGCATGTGGACTGAGATGGTGCTACACTGGGTTGTTGATACAGAACATTTGTGAAGTCCATGCAATATTCAATAAATCTGTTGAAGATCTATAAACAAATAAGGTTTTTCTGGGAGGGGCAACAGAAGGAGGATTCATCTGCTACCATTACCAAGACTCAAGCTGATTAGCTAGAGAAGTCATGTGTTGTACCTGTGCTATGAGTTTACAAGTCGTTCTGTAGTGAATCAGTCTGCTGCAGGCTGCCTGCACTAAGATTATCCTGCCAAGGACTGCTCCAATAGTGGTCAAAAGTATCTGATTAAGTGTTCTGGTGCTTTCTTTTTGACAGAGTAGACTGTGCTAGGAGATGAATATGTAGGCTTGCATTTAGGGGATATAAATGATAAACCTCAGCACCATTATGCTGCTGTTTCTCATGTGCTTTGGAAGGAATTGTAGAATATGCCATTCCTTCAGATCCTTACAAGCATTCTGAAAACAGCAGTGCTTTGGGTCTGGGAATGTCTAAGAGGCCATGCACCAAGCTTGGTGCACCAAGACTCTTAAGGGGTATTTTGTTAAATGCAAAACCTTAGCGGCATTTAGTAAACGTTACACACGTTAAGTGCAAAGCTTTCACATTAGCTGTCAGAGGTGTGACCCTATGCTCCCAGCAGCAACTGGGTACCCTAATGAACAGCAAAGTAATGTGGATGCACCTAACGGTACCCATAAAGGTACCATTAGGTGAATCCATTCTAAGTGCTGTGTTTACTGCAATGCAATGGGTCTCTGAGTCAATGCTGACTCCTGCACTCAAATGCTAATATGTTGTCCACATCCAACTCTAACACACCCACTCTCCATATTAGCTCACAAGTGCCAGTTAACATGCATTTTAGTGGTTGGTAGCTGGCATGCCCACATGTTAGGTTAGTTACCGCTCATTAAATGAGTTACCTGGTTAGCACTATTAAGTAAGAGTCCTAGTCACCTAATGTCACACAAAAAAGGCCACCTTTGAGAATAGTTGACCAGAACAAAACAGCTTGCACTGTATCCCATGACTTAAGTTTGACACAATGGGGGGAATTTCTCCCACTTTATTCTGTCCTGATGAAAGGTTCAAATTTGAGTCTATAGTTAATTGTTCAAAGCTTTGGGGGGGAGGGGGTGGCACACTGGATTCAACCAACCAGTTCATTTGATCAACATAAAGGTATTATGAACAATTTTTCCAGTTACTCTCTTCATATGGATTCATCAAAATTAAGAATTTTTTCCTTGGACCAACTGCAAAATATTGCTCAGGCTGTAATTCTTACTCTCACAGATTACTGTAATGCATTACATTACATCTCCAAACAAACAGAATAGGGCTGCAAAAAAAAAAAACACTTATAAAGAATGCTGCTAGAACCAACAGAGTGACTCCACTTTTGAGGTCACTACACTGGCTACCCATTAAAGCCAGAAGAGAATTTCTGTGTTTAGCTTTAAAATTAATCCATGGTTGTGTATCATATCTTCTTGGTTAGCTGGGGCAGGATCAACCGTTTGACTATTCTTTCAGTTTCAGAATTTAGAACAGTTTCTATTCAGAAAGATTATGATCAGGTTACTGAGCTTCAAACTGAATGTGAATATGTGACATTTCATAAAAATTAGAAAACATGGCTATATACAAAAGGTTTGACATAGAACACAATGTAGTGATCTAATTACTGATAGTTTTATACTCATTTTCTCAAATTTTAGTCTATTTTTTTCACTTTTACATGGACTCTCTCTCGATTACCACTTATTGTAATCCATCCTGAGCTTCTGATTAAGCACAACAGAAATGCTCCATTAGACTAAATAAGGCAGCCAGGTGATTGGGAGCCAATTGGATATTGTTGGTTAGGCTTTAAGTATATTTTGAAAGTGGTTTCCATGCAAGCGGTGCATAATTCTATGATAAAAGATTCTGTACATTCTAAACTCAACATTTAACATTTTGGAAAAGTTGCAAACAAAAATTTGTTTTATCCAATTTTCTATATATTTGTCATCAGTTGAGACTTTGCTTAATATTTTATGCCAAAATATGTTTATTGGTATCAAACATATCAATTTACAACAGCCATAACAAGGGCATCCTGACCAATGTACTGATCATACAACATGCTGAACACAACCCGGAAAAGAAGAGGATGCCTTAAAATATGCCCTCTACACATAGTTTAACTAGAATGAGCAGATAACTGTGCATCAATTTATCCCCCATATTAATATCCCTTTGTCCCCCTTATTCCCTCCTACCCTTCCTTCCTGTTCCCATCCCCCTCCCGATGGCCCTCCTCTGACTAATGTATTTTCATGGACCCCAATGGTCTGTTATATATTCCGAAGGACCTTTGTGCCCACCCAGACCCAGTGTAGGGTTGATTCTTCCACCCCCGGAGGCCCCTCCCTTCCCCACAACCCCCCCCCCCCCCCATCTACCAGTCACCCCACCAACCTTACCCTTGAACCAAGTTCCTTGCCACGTGTATTATAGAGTAAGCAAATTGTTTCAAGCCTTTGAGGAGGGGCCGGACAGATACGGCTCCCAAAGAGAAAGAAAGGCTTCCCACTGGACCCCCCACCCCTGAGGCCATTCCCTCCAAAACTGCTAGTTGATGGAACATGTTATGCCACTCCCAGAAACCTGAACCCTCTGCTTCACACCAATGTCATAGGACAGGGGTGGGCAATTCTAGTCCTAGAGGGCCGCAGACCAGTCAGGTTTTAATAATGTCCCTAATGAATATTCATGAGATGTATTTGCATCTACTGCCTTCCATTGTATGGAAATAGGTCCATGAATATTCATTAGGGACATCATGAAAACTTGACTGGTCTGCGGCCCTCCAGGACCGGAATTGCCCACCCCTGCCATACGATATACTGCTTCACCTCTATGCACCTTTTTGGATGAGCACCTTCCTTGTCATTCTTCCCATGTCCAAGTCCCTCTTGCATCTAATAGAGCCGGGAGGCCCCCCCCCCCCCGCCTGGAGGCCCCCCCCCCCCCCCGCGCCTGGAGGCCCCCCCCCCCCCGCGCCTGGAGGCCCCCCCCCCCCCCCCCGCCTGGAGGCCCTGTCCAGACAACTCCTGGTGTATGGAACCTAACAAGATTTTCTTCCACTGTGCCCCGGTAGGTAGATCTCTCCCCCCCTTTGCTCTTCATATCCCAACCTATTCCATCGCCATTCTTCACTCGCCCAGAGATAGTCGATGCATAGGGGCCCTCTCCCCATCCTCTCGTGCAAGTTTCCAGGTGCCCTCCCCTCTATTCCTCTATTCTAAGCCCCCCTGACTCCAACCATACAACATTCCCTCAACCACACACTACTTACATCTCACACATCCCAACTCCCCCATACACACTTCTTATGCAAGCACCCATTTCTGGTATTTAATAATCATTCCCCCACCCATTCAGTGAACTCACCCCTTCAAACCCATCTATTTGCTTTGACTTCCATCCCCACATACATACAACCTGGCACCCTTATACACGTTCCTTCTATCCCTTCACACATTACCTCTTCCCATTCGTTCCTCAGCTTCCAAATATACAAGTTATCACACTTCAAATACCCAACCAACATTGAGTACTAATGCAATTGTTACAAAACTAGTGAGAAACAATATAAACTGTTATAGCCTGCTAACCAAAGGCCTGAGTTAGGGCAATCTGTCCCCCATTAACCCAGCACCAGCTCCAAGTGTCTTCAGTCCAGACACATCACAACTTTAGGTATCCACATCTCTGGGCATTATGCAGGCAGAGATACTCATCAATCCATTACATCCCCCCTATGGCAAATCAGACAGGGGTCTGATCCAACTGACTGGCCAGTCCCAAAATCCTCACATAGCTTCCCTTTAGTCCAGCATGTCACTGATCAAAAATCCACCAGAGGTCCACAATTCTGTGTGAATTCACCAACCAAAGTTGTACCAGAAGCAGTCCCTCCTGAGTTCCTGCGGCTCTCAAGGCCACTCGAGATGCTCTCTGCAGTATATAAGGGCCTCCGCAGGGGATCCGTAGGGGTGGTAAAGAGATGTTTCTGTCCCTGATGTGTAAGTCGCAACCTTGCGAGGCAGATTAAAGAAAAACACACCTCATTGGATATCAGAAAACACCCATAAAGGCCTTTCATTGCAGAGAAACGGTCAGTCATGGAGTAGTCCTGGAATATTAGTGGCCTTCATACTCTAATGATCTTTGGTTTCTTCCCACTCTCAGTATCTCCTCTGTGTTGAAAATTTAAGAAACATGCCAGGATCACCCATGGGCACTGATCTCCTTCCCTCTGGGGTCCCAGTAGATGTGCCCTTTCAATAGTCTGCTTTCCCATCAGTCTTTCCAAATGAAAGCTCAGGGGTAGCCACGTCTCCAGAAAGCCCCTAACTTCTTGATCAGTGACCGATTCTGCCACCCCCATGATGTGCAAGTTCTGGCAACCTCTGTTAAAGGTCATCCAGCTTGGCCTCCTGCTTGTGTATGAGGGTTTCCAATTGTTGTAATTTCCACATGGTGTCCTGCCTGCTATCCTTGAACGTGGACACACTGTTCTACTAGGGTCACTCGCTTGCTGAAATCTTACCAAATGCACCATTTGTATCAGCTGATTCGACTGTCTAACACCCTCACCACTGCTTGGGACACTTCTTCCACCATGTGGGATATTTCCCATTTGCGGGCTAGGGACTGAGTCATCTGCCATTTTGCTGTCACTGACACAGCCTCTCTCTCACTATACTGTCTAGCTCGTCATTCTCTGTTCAGAGATCGGCGCCCAGCAAAAAGCACAAGGCAACTTTCTAGGGATCTTCCCTCTCCCCAAAAGGTGGTTACAGCATAATTGTGTGTGCTTTAGTGGGTCGGAGAGGGAGAGAAGTCCCAGAGACGAAATGCAGTGCGCCTCTAAGGAGTGGTGTATCACGTGATCCCTTACTTAATATTTTAAAGAAGTTCTAAATAATTTGATTTCTAAATTTGTATTTTATTCCACCTAAGATCAAGCAAAATGCTTCTGCTGAGGACTTATGATTGATTGCTCTGAGAAAGAACTTGACTTAACAGATTTTCTTGAAGGCTCTAAAGATAGCACTGTGAATAGAGATACTTTGATAAAATGAGCATGCAGAGAGCTTGCTTTAACAAAAAATCTGTTCCTTTTTGTGGGCACCAATTATGATTTTCCAGACATATCAATCTACACACAGCGCTGCAGAAAGGCTTCTCGGGATTAAAGCCCCATGTATTGTCCTGGGGGGGGCACTTTCTTTTTAAAGTTTTCCTATAAATATATGGCGACTTACCAGCAACATGGTTTATATTTTTTTATCCTTTACAGCTAGAACAGTTTGCAGAAAGAAAATAAGTTGATGAATGTTTATTCATTCAATCTCAGCATCATTTGGAAAATTCCTTCATTTCCTTTAGCTGCTTGATTGTGGACACATCCTAGATCTCTATTTATGCTTTTTGAGCTTTGCACCACTGCTTCTCCTGGATAAGGCTATAGTGGGAAGTTATATATGCAGGCAATTTTTTCTTTTTGCAATTTATGAATATACTTTAGTAATTCTTAATTTGTGAACTATATAATTTCATAATTTTTTTTAATAAAAAAAAGTAGCGATTACCCTTTAACAGAAAGATAGCAGTTCATTAGGAAGACAATAAAAATAGTAAAATATAACAGATCATCCCTAAAGGCTTTTAAAGTAGTTTAGGGATCCCTACTCCCTTAACAATTCCTAACAATTAAATTCAATACAAAGACAAGCAGTCCAGCAGCAAGATTAGAGCTATCCAGTCTTTTGCAGCAAATTCCATATGTATGATCATCTTCCATTTGGAGCAAGGTCATGCATGTGCAATTGGTGTAAAGAGCTTCTAGCTCTTAAAGAAAGTCCAATCTCTGGAGGCTACAGTAGAAAACGTGGAGGAGTTGAGGAAAACAGAGAAGATATAAAGGGACATAGTAGAAAAGTCCCACCTCCTGTCTGACAGCCTCAGTGCTGTCTTGGAGTAGAGAAGTCAACTGGAAGTATAGCATTACCTTGGGATAGTAGGAAATAATCCTGTAGCCAAGTACCTGTCCTCCAGTGGAAGCAATATTCTCTTGCATAGAGAATGTCTCTCCAGGGGTTTCTAGCCACAAGGGAAAGGTCAGGACAGCAGTTTTAGTTGGTGATTCAATCATTAGACATGTAAATAGCAGGGTGGCTGGTGAGCTCAAAGATTGCTTGGCCACTTACCTGTCTGCTGCAAAGGTAGCAAACTGCATGTGTTGCCTTCATAGGCTTCTAGGAAATGTTGAGGAGCCGCCGACTATCTTGGTATATATGTAGGCACCAACGACATAGGAAAGTGTGGGAAGATGATTATGGAAATTAAAAATTTAGGCTTTTAGGTTAAAAAAGTTGAAATCCAGAACCTACAGGACAGCACTCGAAAATACTCCTACTCCACATGTAGGACCCAAAAGGCAGGCAGAGCTCTGGACTCAATACATGGATTAGAAGATGGCCTAAGGAAGGCGGCTTTAGATCTTTCAGCAAATAGGTAACATTCTGGGAAAGAGGGACCTTTTCCAGAAGGCTGGGCTCAACCTCAACCAGGGTGAAACCAGGCTACTGGCACTAGCTTGGAGAGAAAGGAGATGGAGACAGGATGGGAAAAAGGTCAATTTGCTGGAGAAGCATGTGGGGTTGATACCATCCTGCATTGTTTATGGTTTATTAAAATCTGATATAACCAGAGCAGTTCACAATAAAAATACAAATTGAAAGGTAGAAAAGAATTCTATTAAAATCAAGAAAAAGCAAGATAATGACAAAATTTAGCAAGAGAGGGGGGTGGGACAGAACAGTGACCAGTCACTGGGAAATAGGTACCCTAACCTCTCAACCAAAAGGCTAGTCTAAACAGGTGCGTCTTTAAAGCGGATTTTAACCTGGAATAGGATGGTTCCAATTGAATATTGGCTGGCAGCAAATTCCACAGATGAGGGCCCAAAAAAATAATGGGCGAAATGTCTGGTAATCTCCAAACAGGCCTAAGAAGGGGAAGAAAGTTGCAGACGCAGACCATGAATTGAGAGTAGTAATCGAGGAGGCGCATGTAAAATAAGAGGAAGATAGATATTTGGGAATCCCAGAGTGAAGAAACTTGTGTGTAAGGGTTAGAAGCTTGTATTGAAAACAAAAGGTGACTGGTAACCAATGAGAACAAATGAAAAAGGGGGTGGCATGATCAAACCTAGAAGCGTGATGGAGAAGACAGATAGCTATGTTCTGTATAGAATGTAGACGTTTGTGCTGAAATTGAGGTAAACCAGCATATATAACATTACAGTAGTCAATTTGAGAGAAGACCAATGTGAGGAGCAAAGTAAGGAAAAATCAGAAAGATAAAGAATGAAAAGAGTATATCCGAGAGTGTATAAGCACCCCTTTCACAACCATACTAATATGGTCGTGAAAGGTGAGGTGAGTGTCAAGAATGACCCCAAGCTAGTATATTAACAAGGAGAGAGGTACAATGAAATCAAAGACTGGATCAGCTGTTGGAGGATCTATAAAGTCAGTTAACCAAAAGTGTCAAAGTTTTAGTGGGATATAATTTTAAACAGTTTTCATGTAACCAGGTAGCTACTAAAGACAACAATTAAGGCTTGTTCAATCTGGAGCACTGGGGTCCAGTAAAATAGCAGCAAGATGTCATCTGCAAAATAGTATGTGGAGACACCTGCTGCTATATGAGGGTGGCAAGGGGAGCCAAGAAGATATTAAATATAAGGGGAGGCCAGAATAGAGCCCTGAGGAATGCCACAAGAAAAAAAGGAGTGCAGTAGAAGTGGAACCTTTTAAAAATAAAAAAAAAAGGACACCTGGTAAGAATGACCTAAGAGAAAGCACAGTTACTTACCTGTAACAGGTGATCTCTGGGAACAGCAGGAATAAGTCTTCACATATGGGTATCGTCGGTACCGACGGAGCCTGCGCGGGAACGCTCCCCAGCGTCCAGTAAGAAAGCTTTTGGGAACATCCCACAGCGCCTGCGCGCTGCCTTCCCACCTTTCCCAACCGCCTCTCTCCAGTTCGAGTTTTAAAGCTGAGACAAAGAGAGAGAGAGAGGAAAGGAAAGATAGAGAGATACAACTCCTAGGGGAGGTGGGTGGGTTGTGAAGACTTATTCCTGCTGTTCCCAGAGATCACCTGTTACAGGTAAGTAACTGCTATCTCCAGGAACAAGCAGGAATGAGTCTTCACATATGGGGACTCCCTAGCTGCAGATGCCAGGGAGAGACCCCATGGTTGTGTGCCCTTGCAGAGGGCTGCACTTCCCCCCATGGATCTCCGGCATCCGACCAGGGTAGGTGGGTAGGAGTTGATTAGGAATGGAACATGTGTTTGAGGACAGCCTGACCAAACGAGGCATCCCAGCGGGAGTCCTTGTCCAAACAGTAATGGGCTGTGAAGGTATGAACCAAGGCCCAGGTGGCCGCTCGACAGATTTGGTCGATGGACACAGAGTTTAGATGAGCCATTGAGGCTGCCATGGCTCTCACATTGTGAACTGTGACATGGCCCTCCAGAGAAATGTTCCTACTCTGGTAGGCGAAAGAAATACACTGAGCAATCCAGTTGGACAGTGTTCTCTTAGAGACTGGAAGTCCTAAATGAGAAGGATCAAAAGCAACAAAGAGTTGAGAAGACCTTCTATGTTGCTGTGTTCTTTGTAAGTAGAAAGCGAGAGTTCTCTTACAATCCAAGGTATGAAGATTCCTCTCTGCATTTGATGCATGAGGTCCTGGAAAAAAAACAGGTAAATATACCTCCTGGTTCAGATGAAAAGGCGAGACCACTTTAGGCATAAAGTGTGGATTGGTCCTGAGGACTACCTTATCATGATGGAACCTTGTATAAAGTGAATTAGCCACCAAAGCTTGCAATTCACTGATGCGGCGTGCTGAGTTGACTGCAATGAGAAAAACAACTTTCCAAGAAGAAATTTCAAGGAGGTGGTGGCTAAAGGTTCAAAGGGTGGCTTCATAAGCTGGCCAAGAACCAGGTTTAAGTCCCATGCCACTAGCAGTGGTCTAATGGGAGGTTTAGTTAAAAGAAGGCCTCTCATGAATCTTGCTATAAGAGGGTGAGAGGAAATAGGTTGTCCACTGAGAGGCTTGAGGGACGCTGCAATAGCACTCAAATGAACTCTTACTGAACTCGTTTTCAGGCCTGCATGGGATAGATGCAGGAGATACTCTAATAGAGAATTCAGAGGTATTGCAATAGGGTTTAGACCCTTCTCTGAACACCAAATGGTAAATCTTTTCCATTTGAAAGCATAGGAACGCCTAGTAGAAGGCTTTCTAGAGGCATGAACAATATCTCTGACCTGCTGAGAGAGATGAAAATCTTGAAGGTCTAGGCCCTCAGCAACCAAGCCCTGAGATGGAGCGACTGGGGGTTTGGGTGCCATAATGTTCCCCCTTCCTGGGACAAAAGGTCTGGTGCAGAGCCCAAGTCCAGAGAAGGAGCTTGAGAGAGATGCAGAAGTAGAGGGTACCACACTTGGCGTGGCCAATGTGGAGTTATGAGGATCATGGTCCCTCGATCTCTCTGAAGCTTGAATAGTGTTTTGGGAATTAGGGGAATTGGTGGAAAGGCATAAAGAAAGTCTTGACCGCAGTGAAGGAGGAAGGCATCCTTGGCCTGAACTCCCTGAGACGGAATTCTGGAAAAGAACCGGGGAAGTCTGGCATTCCACGGACTTGCAAAGAGGTCTATGTCCGGGGTTCCCCAAATTTGAAAAATCCTGGCTACCTGGGTCCATGTGGAGGGACCACTCATGTGGGAGCAGAACTCAACTGAGTCTGTCCGCCCAAGAGTTTTGAAAGCCTGGAAAATATACTGCCAGAAGATGGATGTGATGCTCTCTGGCGAAGGCCCACAGTCGCAAAGCTTTGTTGCAAAGAGACAGAAAGCCAGTCCCGCCCTGCTTGTTTACATAGAACATGGCTACTTGGTTGTCCGTATGGATGAGGACTGTCCTGTAGCTGAGCAGGGTATGGAAAACTCTGAGAGCTAAGCATATTACTCTGAGTTCCAATAGATTGATATGCAGAGAAGTCTCCTGTGGAGACCAGATGCCCTGGGTGGAGAGATCTTGTAGATGAGCTCCCCAACCCCTTGGAGAAGCATCTGTTGTGAGAGTTGCTTGGGGTAGCGGTTGCTGAAAAGGGGATCCCAGCAACAGGTTTTGAGAGGACTTCCACCACTGGAGAGACAAAAAAGGAGACTGGAGTTTGCTATTTTGTCTGACAGGCAACCGGATGCCTGAGTCCATTGAGTGGACAAAGTCCATTGAGCTGCCCACATGTGAAGGCGAGCATATGGAACCACATGCACGGTGGATGCCATGTGGCCTAATAGTTGTAACATCTCTCGAGCAGTTAATTGGGACTTTAACTGAATCTGGGAGGCTAACTGCACCAGACGTAGGCGACAGACCTGAGGAAGATAGTCCCTTGCAGTTCTGGTATCCAGCAAGGCCCCTATGAACTCCAGAGACTGAGTAGGAGTGAGATTGGATTTTGGGATGTTTATTACTAGTCCCAGATACTGAAGGATACGCATTGTGCAGGTTAGACAAGTCTGGGCCTCTGACTGGGATGGGGCTCGAATGAGCCAGTCGTCCAAATATGGGAATACGAATATTCCTAGAGTGCGGAGAAATGCAGCTACTACTGCCATGCATTTCGTGAACACCCTTGGTGCAGAGGCCAGACCGAAAGGAAGCACCCTGTATTGGTAGTGCTTTCCTTGAAAAAGGAACCGAAGGAACCTTCTGTGTGTTGGATGGGTGAGGACATGGGTGTACGCATCCTTGAGATCTAGAGAACAAAGCCAGTCCTGACTCTGAAGGTATGGAAGCAGAGCCCCTAGAGAAATCATTTTGAATTTCTCCTTGAATAGAAATGTGTTCAATTCTCTGAGATCTAATATGGGTCTGTAGCCCCCTGTTTTCTTTGGAATAAGAAAATAAGGGGCGTAGAACCCTGAGCCCTGTTGAAGAAGAGGTACTTCTTCTATTGCCCCTTGTGCAAGAAGGGTAGCAATCTCCTGACCTAGAAGGGTGAGGAGAGATGTTGGAGAATTGAACTGTTTCACCATGGTGTGAGGAGGAAGGTTTAAGAAGTGAAGCTTGTACCCTTCCTTTATGATGGAGAGGGTCCATTGCTCTGCTGTGATTTGCTCCCATCTGGGAGCAAAGTAAGTCAACCTTCCTGGAATGGTGAGGGGCTCTGGTTTTTACAGAGCTAGAAAGGCTAAGTTCTCTAGTTGCAAGTCAAAGGCCCCGAGGAGGTTGAGGCTGCTGGGCTGTGGTAGGCCTGGCAGCCTTTGACTTGGCCTGTTTAGGTGGTTGCTGATGCTTTGCAGGAAAACGACCTGCAGAAGATGTCTGTCCATGAGCAGGATAATATCTTCCCTTTTTAGAAAAAGATGTCTTTTTGAACAATCTTTTCTTAACAGGAGCAAAGGTAGACTTTGAAAGTCGATCCAAAGCAGAGTTCTCAGCATCCGAGTGGCCTTTGCTTGCCAATCCCTGCCAAACAGGTTTTCACCTGTACAGGGAAGGTTTCCCAACTCATCTTGGACCCAGAGTTCCAAATCAGAGGCTTGTAACCAAGCAATTCTACGTGCACCTATGGCAATAGCCGTGGCTCTGCTTACACACTCAAAAGAGTCAAAGGCTGCATGGTTGGAGAATTTGGAAACATCTTGGGCATGTTTGAGCCAAGTGAGAAATTCCTGCCTTTTATCTTCTGAAATAAAAGGAGCTAAAGTCTGCAGATGATCTGTGACTTCTTTTAGAAACATCCCCATATAGAGACTATAGGAGTTGATTCTGGCAGCAAGCATATTGGCCTGGAAAATCCTTCAGCCAAAAGCATCTAGAGTCCTACATTCATGTCCTGGAGGGTTAGATGAGTGTCTCTTTGCACTCTTTATTTTCTTCATAGCAGACTCAACCACAATAGAGTAGTGAGGAAGCTGAGTCTTATGAAAACCAGGACAGGGAGGGACATGGTACATGGTGTCTAGCCTACGAGAATGAGGAGAGGTGGTGAGAGGAGTCTCCCACATGCCCAACATGAGATCATAAAGAATCTCATGAATAGGTAAGGTAGCTGCTTCCTTAGGAGCCTTAGGATATTGCAGAATATCTAATTGCTTGGCTCTAGGCTCTGACTCAGAGGCCACTGTAATGGAGAGGCCCCTAGCCACTTCCCTGATGAAGTCTTGAAAAGACAAGTCTTCTGGAGGAGACATTCTTCGTTCTGGAGAAGCAGACTCCTGAGGAAGAAGTACCGGTGCATCGACAGAAGCCTCCGACTCAGAGTCTTCGGAGGAATCGAAGTATCGCCTGTCTTGATGCTCCTGTAATGCCCGATACGCGTACCGAGTGGGATCGACATCAGGAGAAAGCGTACCGGTTCGGTACTGATGGGCATCATAGGACAGGGTACCGTTGCAGTCGACACCAAAGCCGATGTCGATGGAATCGGTACCGGCACCGGGAACGATGCCAGTGCCGGAGTCAGTACCGGCAACGGAGATCGTCGCGGTACCGAAGGCGTCGAAGCCTGCATAAACGCCGTTAGGGTGCACTGCATGGACAGAATTTTCTGATCCATTGACGCCACCAGAGTCTGGATGTCGGTACCGGTGGAGGCCACCGGTACCCCAGAACACGGCAACAGGTGATCGGTCGAGGCCAAGCCATCGATGTCAACCTGTGACCCCATAGATGATGCTTTGGAAGCCGGAACTTCCCGCCAGGGTAATTTTGCCAGTGCGGAATCCTCGAGGACAAGACCGGAGGCATCTCGATGCTTAGAGGGAGATTTGCCCTTCGAGAACCGGCTAGATTTATGCTTGGTTACCTGAGATCCATGGGAGGGAGGAAGAAGCAGCCCTGGAAGACGTCGATGCCACTGAGGCTGCATCAGAGGGAAACAGGGTACTGAGCTTGGCTGCTCGGTTCTGCCGACCCCTTCTAGACATCATGGTACAGGACACAATCCGTGATGGAATGGTCAGGACCCAAACATTTTAGACACCAGTCATGGGTGTCGGTGACGGAAATAGTACCGCCACACTTCGTGCACTTTTTAAACCCGGAAGCGGGCTTCTCCATGAGGAGAAAATGTTCAGGCCTAAGGCCGAAAACGCAATGCACAGTTGAAGAAAGAAAAGGGGTTTTTTTGGGGGGGGTTTTTAAATAAGAAAGAAAAAAAGAAAAGACCGGCGGTACCGGCCTGACATCGAAGAAGACAGACGCGACACAGAAAAATAAAGAAAAAAATAAAGAATTCTTCTGCGGTGACAGGAACACGACCTGCTGGCTCCGCAGAAAAGAAGAACTGGAGAGAGGCAGTTGGGAAAGGCGGTAAGGCAGTGCGCAGGTGATGTGGGATGCTCCCAAAAGCTTTCTTACTGGACGCTGGGGAGCGTTCCCACGAAGGCTCCATCGATACCGACGATACCCATATGTGAAGACTCATTCCTGCTTGTTCCTGGAGATAAAAGTGAAACCATTGTAGAACTGTGCCTTGCAGATCTACAGAGTAAAGTTGTGAGGAGTGATTAACCAAATCAAAAGCAAAGGAAAGGTCCAAACAAGCCACAAGAGAAATGTTCCCCCTATCAAGAGAACATCTGACCTCATTAAGAACCTGTAAAATAAACGGTTTCCATACTATAGCCTGCCTTGAACTCCAATTATTGCACATGAAAGTAGTTGGTCTGCTCAAGATGATTCAGTAACTGTTGAAAAGTGAGTTTCTAGAAGCTTAGACAGGGGAGATTAGAGAGCAGGCAATAGTGCATAGGAGAGGAAGGATCAAGATTGGAGCATCTGAGAAGAGGTTTTCCAGCAAGAAGGAAAGGTCCCAGAGGACAGACTATTAGAGAAGACAAGGACAAAAGGAAGAAAGGGCAAGAGCAGGTTCAGCAATCCAGGAAGGAGGAATAGGGTCAAGAATATTAAAGGCCTTCATCAAAGTGGCAACGATCTTGTTAAGGATGACTAATGTGATAGCTTTGAAAGTGGACCAGGTGTGGAAATGAGGAAAATTAGGCGAGGATGGGGAGGTGACTTCGGAAGGTGAGAATTCAAAATGGTATGGGACAGACACTGTGGCTCTCTTTACAGCAACAGGTTAAAATCAAAATAAACTTATTTAATTTCTCAAAAAAGCAGGGGTGTCCTACACGAAGCAGTGGGTTCACCCCTAAACAAAGACATGGGGAGAGGTGACCTGCACGGAGCAGCAGGTGCACCTACTCTTGCCATCTTACTGGGCAGACTAGATGGACCATACTGGCAGATAAAATTTCTTTATGAAATAATTGATTTATGGAACAGCTGGTTCAGGAAACATGAGGGGGAGCTATTTCAGACCAAGGCCTTAGTGGGGACATAGGACCTGGTACAAGACAACTGTTGGCACCGCCTAGTATTAGTAATCATAACATGATAATTTGATTTTTCTTTCATACTGTTTTGTTAATGGCAAAATTGTCAGCTCTTTTTGGATAGATGAAATATGATTTGACAAATGAAACAGCAGCAAGGAAATCTACTGTGCTAGTATTTAACTTTCAAAAGGGAAGCTTATGAAAAACTAAGGAAAAATGATTAAGAAACTTAAACGGAGCAGCTGAAAGGTTATGAGTTTACATCGGGCCTGGACATTGTTTAAAAATACCCATGGTCTATGCAAAAATATGAGGCTCCCCATGCAAACCTCATTCCTTCCACTGCAGACCTGGCTCTTGGCTCTTCACCTGCCCCCCCCCCCCCCCGCCCCCTCCAGAGCCAGGCATGTACCCAGTCTTGCTAGCTGCACAGGCCCACCCTTCAGACTGCCTGATATCCACGCTTCACAGCAGGAATTGAGCAATTTCAGATGGCATGTGTGCCTCCTTTCACTTCTGCTACTCCCCCAGATTTTTGGACACTGTGCTCTAGACATCCTAGATTCTCCCTAGATGTCCCTTCTAAAATGCCACTTTAGTAAAGTTTGAAGCAAAGAACTCATTTAACGATAAAGCATAGTTACTCACCTGTAACGGGTGTTCTCCAAGGACAGCAGAAATCAGTCCTCACATATGGGTAATGTCGGTGCCGACGGAGCTCGCGTGGAGCAAATCCCCAGCTTTCAAAGAAAACCTTTGGGATTGCTACCACGCATGGTCCCCTTCCTGCCCGAGGGTGCCATCTTGCTCAGTCAAATGACATAGCTAAAAAGATGGCAAAAACAAATGAAGATAATAGGACTGCAACTCCAAGGTGAAGAGGGAGGGTTGCGAGGACTGATTCCTGCTGTCCCCGGAGAATAACTCTTACAGGTGAGTAACTATGCTTTCTCCGGGAACGAACAGGAAGTCAGTCCTCATATGTGGGACTCCCCAGCTACATACCTACCATGAACCTTGTGCCAAAAAAGGCTCCCTGATAGAGAGCCACAAGGAGCAGCAATGACATCCATATTACGGACCAACAGGACCTCTGCGCCCAAAGGAACTAGCACTCCGGTAGCCTAAACACAGAAGGGTCGGAGGGTAGGAGTTGCCTAAAAGGTTATAGAGCACGGCCTGGCCAAAAGCACTGTCCTGTCAGGACTCTCTATCCAGTCAATCATGAGCTACAAAGGTATGGACTGAAGACCAGGTGGCAGCCCGGCAGATGTCCGCCAGAGGAACCAAGCGCAGGTGGGCAACTGATGCTGCCATAGCCCTGACACAGTGCGCCATGACCTGGCCTTCCAGCGGAAGCCTCGCCTCCTCATAAGCCTGGGCAATACAGTCCACCCATGTGGACAGCGTATGCTTGGACACTGCCTCCCCCAGCTTACTGGGGTCGTAGGAAACGAAAAACTGGGAGGCTTTCCAGTGGCCTTGAGTACGTTGAATGTAGAAGAACAAGGCCCTCTTACAATCCAAGATATGGAGGACCGCCTCTGTCTGACTGGCATGCGGTCTGGGAAAGAAGGTAGGGAGGACCACCTCCTGGTTGAGGTGAAGAGAGGATACCACCTTCGGGAGAAATTTGGGATGCATGCGAAGCACCACCCTATTCTTGTAAAACCTGGTATAAGGCTTCTCCACCATGAGGGCCTGGAGCTCACTCAATCGGGCAGAAGTAAGCGCAACCAGGGAAACAACCTTCCCGGAGAGACAGCGAAGGTGACACATAGCCAGAGGCTCAAAGGGCGGCAGTGTGAGCTGTCCCAACAGCACATTGAGATCCCATTCGGTCGCCGGAGGGCAAACCGGGGCTTAGGCAGGAGTAGGTCCTTTAGGAAGCGGGACACTACTGGGTGGACCGAGGGGCATCCCATCCACCTGATGGTGGTTCGCCACCAGGGCAATGAGATGCACTCTAAGAGTTAAACTTGAGCCCCACCTGGGAGAAGTGGAGAAGGTATTGTAACACCACGACCACCGGTAGAAAAAAAAAAAAAAAAAAAAAGGGGTTGGCCCCTCCACAGCGCACCAAAGTGCAAATGTATGCAACTTAAAAGCGTAAGCCCACCTGGTAGACTCCTTGCGTGAGGACAGCAAAACATCCTCCATTTCCTTCGGGAGGTGAAGCGATTCTAAAGTCACCCTCTCAGCAGCCAAGCCGTCAGCAAGAGGGAGCCGAGGTTGGGATGCAGGAGAGCGCCCCCCTCCTGGGAGAAGAACCTTTGAGCGGACCCCAATTGTATGGGGGCCTCCACCGCTAGCTGCAGTAGCAGTGGAAACCACAGTTGCATGGGCCACCTTGGGGCTACCAAGATGACCGAGGCTCTGTCTTGGAGAATCTTGAACCGTCTTGGCAATCAGTGGTGTCGGGGGGGGGGTGTAAAGCATGCAGAAGCCCCTCCGACCATGAGACCAGGAAGGCATCAGTGGCCACCTGGCGGGGTGCGGCTGCCTTGAGCAGAAACAGGGTACTTGGTGATTGTCTGGGCTTGCGAACAGGTCCATCACTGGTTCCCCCAGGTTTGGAAAAGCCCACTAGCAACTCCAGGGTCCAGCCGCCACTCATGCAGCTGGAGAAGCCTGCTGAGCCTGTCGGCCAGCAAGTTGTCCTGGCCCAGCAGGTATACTGCCCTGAGGAGAATGCCCTGCCAGACTTCATAAGAGCACAGATCCAGGGCTTCCTGGCAGAGGGCACATGACCCCGTGCCTCCCTGCTTGTTCAAACAGAACATGGCCACCTAGTTGTCTGTCTGTACTAGGACTGACCGGTGGCCCAGGCGATGCTGAAAAGCCTTTAGGGCAAGATGAATGGCCCACAGCTCCAAGAGGTTGATCTGCTGAGTGCTCTCGCCCGGGGACCAAGTGCCCTGGGTGCAGTATCCCTCGCAATGGGCACCCCAGCCCAGCAGGGAGGTGTCTGGTGAGAATCCTCGAGTGGTGAGAGGCCTGTAAGGGCATCCCCGCCTTCAAGTGCTTGGGTGATAGCCACAAGGTCAGGGACTGTACCAGCTGCTGGGTCACTGACTTTCCTAGAGATGCCCTGTGGTCTGGGACCATTGGTCCCTGAGGCACCACTGTGCTGTTCACATGTGGAGGCAGGCATCTGGAGTGACATGCACATGGAGGCCATGTGCCTGAGGCACAGTAGTAGATGCCTGGCTGATACCAAAAAACAGTGCTGTATATCTTGGCTAGTGCCCTGAGCCTGGCTGCCCTGTCTGCTGGTAGGGAAGCCTTTGACTGAAGGGTGCCTATCCTTGCCCCAATGAACTCCAGTCCTTGTGATGGGCAAAAGTTCGACTTGGGGTAGTTGATAACGAAACCCAAGTGTTGCAGACCTGGGTGGTGCGTGCCATGGCCTGTTGCACTTTGGGGGCTGTAGTGCCCTTGATGAGCCAGTCGTTGAGATAGGGGAAGACAAAGACCCCCTGGAGCCTGAGAAAGGCTGCGACCACAGCCAGGCACCTTGTGAATACCCTGGGAGCAGAGGTTAGGCTGAAGGGAAACACCTTGTATTGGAAATGATGGCCCCCCCACCACAAAGTGTAGGTATTGCCTGGGGTATGGGTAGATTAGGATGCGAGTATAAGCATCCTTTAGATCTAAGGAGCATAGCCAGTCTCCCTGGAGGAGGTAAGGCAGCAATGTTCCAAGGGAGAGCATCTTGAACTTCTCCCTCACCAGGAATCTCCTTAGATTGCACAGGTCGAGGATGGGCCTTAGGCCCCGTCCTCTTTGGCATGAGAAAGTACCTGGAGTAGAACCCCCTTGCCCTTGAGATGGTGGGGCACTGGTTCCACCACCTGGTCCTCTAAAAGGCCTGCCAACTCCTTCAGAAGGTGGTCCCGGTGAAGGGGAGACCCGGGGGCTCTCCTGGGAAGTAGTGGAGATACTTGGCTCATGTGGAGGAGGTAACCCTCCCTAATCACCCTTAACGCCCAGGAGTCTGTGGTGATAGCTCCCCATCTGTGGGCCTAAAGGGTGAGACGACCTCCTGTAGGCTGCTGAGCTCAGAGTGGGAGAGAGGCCATGCTGCAGGAGTCAAAAGCTCCCTCCAGGCTGGGCCAAAGTTGGAGCCTAGGACTTCTGAGCCTTCTGCTTACACAGGCCATGCCCCTGTCCCGCTGCCTTTGCTGGGAAGCCGGGGGAGGCCTGGTAAGGAGGTAGTTTCGGTAATCAGTGGATTTCCTCAGGTAAAAGGGCTTTTTACCCGAGCCCTTCTTTTGGGAAAGGGCAGTAGTCTTCTTGGAGAGCCTAATCCTTGTCATGAACTCTGTCTCCAGCTCTGTGGCCTTGTTAGTCATGGGTTTGCCAAAGAGGTTTTCCCCCTGGCAAGAGACATCGACCAACCTGTCCTGTACCCACTGCTCAAGGTCAGATGACACTAGCCAAGCCTGGCAGCATGCACCAATGCCTGCTGCAGCTACCCAGGCTGCCGACTCAAAACCGTCATAAGCCACCCGAGACAAACTTGGAGCATTCACGGACAACTTTGGACAGGCTCTAAGTGCTGCAAAGGCTCCTCGTAGAGACCAGCTGAGAACCCGGTGAGCTCATTCACCAGGTGTCTCAGGTACGTGCCCATGTACAGCTGGTAAGCCTGGATCAGACAATTCAGCATCGTGCCATAGTAGCACTTCCTGCCGAGGGCATCCAAGGTGTGGACCTCCCTGAAGGGGGGCACCAAGGAGTGCATCTTCTGACTTCAGTCGATGCATTGCCAACTCCATAACCATGGAGTGTGCGGCAGTTGTGACTTCTGAAACCCAGGGCTCCGATGGACTCAACATCTAAAGTCGAGCCGCTTGCTGATCCCTAGCATCGACACCAGCGTCTGACATGTGGAGCATAAGCCATTCCAGGATGGGAGGAATGGGCCGAGGATTCACCCGGGCCCGCATGGCCTCGAGGATCGGCTCGGCCTCCAGGGTAGACAGACGTCGGCCTGGTGGTTGGAGCAGAGGAACCAGACATGCTGGATATCAGCGCCCACTGCTGTACCAAGGAGGAAGTGACACTGCGCTCCAAGGTCACCATCCTGAACACCAGCCCCAGAGGCTCCGCAGCCTGCGGCTCGGGTACCAATGCACTCTGTCCCGTTGCCAGCTCCCCAGGAGGGGAATCCTCGATTAGGACAGTGTGTACTTGCCTAGGCTGATCTGCGACAGAGTCCTTCCGAGGAATCTTGGCTGGACCCTCCCTCTCCGACGTCTCAGGCGGGCGTTCGGGGTTCTGCGACCGGTCCCAGGAGGAGCCCAGCCAATCGGAGCCATCCAGAGACGCCGCCTGCGAGGGTTTTTTCCCTTCTCTTTGGTTCCCTCAAGGGAGACCCCTCAGGACCCCTGACACTCGGGTTCGGAGTGTTCCTACTAAAGCACCGAGGCCTCAGACGAAGTCCTGGCTCTCGGAGGCATGGGGGAATCTGGGAAAAATTTGTCATGCTGCTGCTGGCAGATCCTCAAGGCCTTCAAAGACATTTTCTTACACAAGCCACAGACTGCCGGGTTGTGGTACGAGCCGAGGCACCGGAGGCAGCAGTCATGCATATCGGTTAGGGACAATCTTCCCACACCGATCGAACTTTTTAAACCCGCTGGTAGCCATGGTGGGACAAAGAATCCCAGCAAGGTCAAAGACCCTTCGGGCTGCCAGTGAAGAAAAAAGGGCACAAAGACGCCCAAAGAAAACTAAGTAAAAAAAGGAAATTGACCCGATACAGAGGCACTGAGGTCGGGCGGGAAAGGTACCGGTGCAAGTCTGGAGACAATCAAAAAACTGCTCGAAAAATCAACTTTTTCTGGGAAGAAAACAGACATCTGGTGGGCTACATAGGGGGGAGGGGGGGGGAAAAAAAAAAACAAAAAAAAAACACACTGAGCAAGATGGCACCCTTGGGCAAGAAGGGAGCCACGCATGTGTGGTAGCAATCCCAAAGGCTCTTTGAAAGCTGGGGATTTGGTCCATGTGGGCTTGGTCAGCGCCGACGTCACCTATATCCGAGGACTGACTTCCTACTTGTTCTCAGAGAAAGGGAGATACGCATGTCAGAAAAGCACAGTTACTTACCTGTAACAGGTGATCTCTGGGAACAGCAGGAATAAGTCTTCACATATGGGTAAGTCGGTACCAACGGAGTCTGCGTGGAAACGCTCCCCAGTGTCCAATCAGAACGCTTTTGGGAGCATCCCAACACTCCTGTGTGCTGCCTTCCCGCCTTTCCCAACTGCCTCTCCTCAGTTAAGTTTTAAAGCTGAGGCAAAGAGAGACAGAGAGCAAGAAAGGGAAAGATAAAGATAGAGATAGAGAAATGCAACTCCTGGGGAGGTGGGTGGGTTGTGAAGACTTATTCCTGCTGTTCCCAGAGATCACCTGTTACAGGTAAGTAACTGTGCTATCTCCAGGAGCAAGCAGGAAAGCACAGTTACTTACCTGTAACAGGTGATCTCTGGGAACAGCAGGAATTAGTCTTCACATATGGGTATCGTCGGTACCGACGGAGCCTGCGCGGGAACGCTCCCCAGCGTCCAAAAGGAAAGCTTTTGGGAGCATCCCACAGCGCCTGCGTGCTGCCTTCCCGCCTTTCCCAACCGTCTCTCTCCAGTTCGAGTTTTAAAGCTGAGACAGAGAGAGAGAGAGAGAGGAGAGGAAAGATAGATAGAGAGATACAACTCCTAGGGGAGGTGGGAGGGTTGTGAAGACTAATTCCTGCTGTTCCCAGAGATCACCTGTTACAGGTAAGTAACTGTGCTATCTCCAGGAACAAGCAGGAATGAGTCTTCACATATGGGGACTCCCCAGCTAGAGATGCCTGGGAGATCACCCAGATCGTGAGTCCCTGGAAGGGCTCCATCTCCACCTATGAATCTCAGGCATCCAGTCAGGGATGGAGGGTAGGAGTTGATTAGGTATGGAACAGGTGTTTGAGAACAGCCTGACCAAACAAGGCATCCCGGCGGGAATCCTTGTCCAAGCAGTAATGGGCTGTGAAGGTATGAACCGAGGCCCAGGTGGCTGCTCGACAGATTTGGTCGATGGACACAGAGTTTAGATGAGCCATAGAGGCTGCCATGGCCCTCACATTGTGAGCTGTGACATGGCCTTCCAGAGAAAGGTTCTTACTCTGGTAGGCGAAGGAAATACACTGAGCAATCCAATTGGACAGAGTTCTCTTAGAGACTGGAAGTCCTAAATGGGAAGGATCAAAAGCAACAAAAAGTTGACAGGACTTTCTATGTTGCTGTGTTCTTTGTAAATAGAAAGCAAGTGCTCTTTTGCAATCCAGGGTATGAAGACTCCTCTCTGCACTTGATGCATGAGGTCCTGGAAAGAAGACAGGTAAATATACCTCCTGGTTCAGATGAAAAGGTGAGACCACTTTAGGCATAAAGTGTGGATTAGTTCTGAGAACTACCTTGTCATGATGGAACCTTGTATAAGGAGGATTAGCCACTAGAGCTTGTAACTCACTGATACGGCGAGCTGAGGTGAGTGCAAAGAGAAAAATAACCTTCCAGGAAAGGAATTTAAAGGAGGTAGTGGCTAAGGGTTCAAAGGGTGGCTTCATAAGCTGGCCAAGAACCAGATTTAAGTCCCATGCCACTGGAGGGGCTCTAATGGGAGGTTTAGTTAAAAGAAGGCCTCTCATGAATCTTGCTATAAGAGGATGAGAGGAAATAGGTTGTCCATTAAGAGGCTTCAGGGATGCTGCAATAGCACTCAAATGGACCCTGATTGAATTTGTTTTAAGGCCTGCATGGGATAAATGCAGCAAATAATCCAGTAACGAATTCAAAGGTATTGCAGAAGGGTTAAGACCATTTTCTGCACACCAAATGGAAAACCTTTTCCATTTAAAAGCATAAGAGCGTCTGGTGGAAGGCTTTCTGGAAGCATGAAGGATATCCTTCACTTGCTGAGAAAGGTGTAAATCTTGAAGGTCTAGGCCTTCAGCAACCAGGCTTTGAGATGAAGAGACTGAGGATTTGGATGCCACAGGGTTCCCTCCTCTTGGGAGAGGAGATCTGGAGCAGACCCCAGGTCCAGGGAGGGAGCTTGAGAGAGATGCAGAAGTAGAGGGTACCACACTTGGCGTGGCCAATGTGGTGCTATGAGGATCATAGACCCCTTGTCTCTGAAGCTTGAACAGAGTCTTGGGGATGAGGGGAATAGGTGGAAAGGCATAGAGGAAGTCTTGCCCTCAGTGAAGGAGGAAGGCATCCCTGGCCTGAACTCCCTGACACGGAATCCTGGAACAAAAACCGGGGAAGTTTGGCATTCCACGGACTTGCAAATAGGTCTATGTCTGGGGTACCCCAAATCCGGAAAATCCTGGCTATCTGATCCCCATGGAGGGACCATTCGTGTGGAAGCAGAACTCGACTGAGTCTGTCTGCCCAAGAGTTTTGAACCCCTGGAAGATACACTGCCATGAGATGGATTTGATGCTCTCTGGCGAAGACCCACAATCTCAGAGCTTCGTTGCAAAGCGACAGAGAGCCCGTCCCCCCCTGCTTGTTCACATAGAACTTGGCTACCTGATTGTCCGTATGGATGAGGACTGTCTTGTAGCTGAGCAGGGTGTGAAATACTCTGAGAGCCAAGAAGATTGCTCTGAGCTCTAAGAGGTTGATATGGAGAGATGTCTCCTGTGGAGACCAGATGCCCTGAGTGGAGAGATCTTGAAGGTGAGCTCCCCAACCCTTTGGAGAGGCATCTGTTGTAAGGGTTACTTGGGGTAGCACCTGTTGAAAGGGGGACCCCAACAACAGATTTCGAGTGGATTTCCACCAGTGGAGGGACCAAAAGAGGCGACTGGAGGTTGCTATTTTGTCTGACAGGCAACCTGATGCCTGGGTCCATTGTGTGGATAGAGTCCATTGAGCTGCCCTCATGTGAAGGCGAGCATAAGGAACCACATGCACGCACTGTGGATGCCATGTGGCCTAAGAGTTGTAGCATCTCTCGAGCAGTTAAATGGGATTTTAACTGAATCTGGGAAGCTAACTGCACCAAGCGTAGGCAACGGGCCTGGGGAAGATAGGCTCTTGCAGTTGTGGTATCCAGTAAGGCCCCTATGAACTCAAGAGACCGAGTAGGGGTGAGATGGGATTTGGAAATATTGATCACCAGTCCCAGATACTGAAGATGCTTTGTGCAGGCCAGGAAGGTCTGGGCCTCTGACTGGGACGGAGCTCGGATGAGCCAATCGTCCAGATATGGGAATACAAATATCCCCATACGTAAAAATGCAGCTACCACTGCCATGCATTTTGTGAACACTCCTGGAGCAGAGGCCAGACCGAAAGGAAGCACTCTGTATTGGTAGTGCTTTCCTTGGTAAAGGAACGGAAGGAACCTTCTGTGTGTTGGATGGATGAGGACATGGGTGTACGCATCCTTGAGGTCTAGAGAACAAAGCCAGTCCTGACTCTGGAGGTATGGAAGGAGAGTACCAAGAGAAATCATCTTGAATTTCTCCTTGTATAGAAACTTGTTCAACTCTCTGAGATCTAGGATGGGTCTGTAGCCTCCTGTTTTCTTTGGGATGAGAAAATAGGGGGAGTAGAACCCTGAGCCCTGTTGAAGAAGGGGTACTTCTTCTATTGCCCCTTGGGCAAGAAGGGTAGCAATCTCTTGACCTAGAAGGTCGAGAAGAGAAGTTGGAGAGCTGAACTATTTCAGCATGGTGTGAGGAGGAAGGTTTAAGAAATGTAGTTTGTATCCCTCCCTTATAATGGAGAGGGTCCAATGCTGTGCTGTGATTTGTTCCCATCTGGGAGCAAAGTGAGCTAACCTTCCTGGGATGGTGAGAGGCTCTGGATGTTCTAGAGCCAGAAAAGCTACGTTCTCTAGTGGAAAGTCAAAGGCCCTGAGGAGGCTGAGGCTGTTGGGCCGTAGCAGTCCTCGCTGCTTTTGGTTGTTGCTGCCTCTTTGTAGGAAAACGACCTTGAGAAGAGGCCTGACCATAACCAGAAAAAAAATTTCCCTTTTTTTGGGAAAGATCCTTTCTTGAATAACCTCTTTTTGAAAGGAGTAGTAGTAGACTTTGAGAGTATCTAAAGCAGAATTTTCAGCATCCATCTGGGTGGCTTTTGCTTGCCAATCTTTGCCAAACAGGTTTTCCCCTGTACAGGAAAGGTTGCCCAGACCATCCTGTACCCAGGATTCCAAATCAGAGGCTTGTAACCAAGCTACTCTGCGTGCACCTATGGCAATAGCCGAAGCTCTACTTGCACCTTCAAAGGAGTCAAAGGCTGCATGGTTGGAAAACTTGGATACATCCTGTGCATGTTTAAGCCAGGTAATATGCTCTTCTCTCTTATCTTCTGACATAAGAGATAAGGTATGTAGATGATCTGTAACCTCTTTTAGAAACATCCCCATATAGAGACTATAGGAGTTGATTCTGGCTACAAGCATACTGGCCTGGAAGATTTTCCTGCCAAAAGCATCTAAGGTTCTGCATTCTCTTCCTGGAGGAGCAGAGGAGTGTCTTTTTGTACTCTTGATTTTTTTCATAGCAGACTCTACCACAATAGAGTGGTGAGGAAGCTGAGTCTTATGAAATCCAGGACAAGGAGGAACACGATACATAGTGTCCAACCTGCGAGAAAAAGGAGAGGTGGTAAGAAGAGTTTCCCCATATACCTAACATGTGGTCATAAAGAATCTCATGTATTGGTAAAATGGCTGCCTCTTTAGGAGCCTTAGGATATTGAAGAATATCCAATTTTTTGGCTCTGGGCTCAGTTTCAGAGGCTACTGCAATGGACAGGCTTCTGGCCACCTCCCTGACTAAGTCCTGGAAAGACAAGTCCTCAGGAGGGGACATTCTCCTTTTTGGAGAAGAGGGTTCCTGAGGACGGATCTCCGATGCTTCGATGGAAACCTCTGATGCATCAGATTCTTCAGAGGAATCGAAGTATCGACTGTCTGGATGCTCTCGCAGAGCCCGATACGAATACCGAGGGGTATCGACATCGGGAGTCATTGGTACCGAATCGGTACTAACAGGCATCACTGGATACCGTATCACTGCTTTCGATGCTGATGCCGATGCAAGCGGTACTGGTATCGGAACCGGAGCTGGATCTGGAACCGGAATCGGTATCAACAGAGGTTGTTGTTGTACCGAGGGCGTCGCAGCTTGTATGAAGGCCGTAATAGCCCGCTGCATGGTCAGAATATTCTGATCCATCGACGCCACCAATGTCTGGATGTCGGTACCGGGAACTGCCGGTAGCCCAGAACATTGTAACAGGTGATCAGTCGAGGCCGTGCCATCGATGTCAACCTGTGACCCCATAGATAATGCTTTGGAAGCCGGAGCCTCCCGCCGGGGAATTTTGCCGGTGTGGATTCCTCAATAATAAGTTCGGGTACATCTCAATACTTAGAGGGAGATGTACCCTTTGAGGACCGACCGGACTTAAGTTTTGTTACCTGAGATCCATGGGATGAAGAAGCAGCCCTGGAAGACGTCGATGCCACAGAAGCTGCATCGGAGGGAAACAGGGTAATGAGCTTGGCTGCCCGATTCTGTAACCCTCTTTTAGACATCATGGAGCAGGACTCACAATCCGCGATGGAATGATCAGGACCTAAACATTTTAGACACCAGTCATGGGTGTCTGACAGAAATAGTGCCACTGCACTTTGTGCACTTTTTAAACCTGGAGGCGGGCTTTTCCATGAGGAAAAAGACTGTAGGTCTAGGGCCACAGAAGAAAATGCACTGAAGCAGAAAGAAAACTTTTTTTGTAAAGAAAGAAAAAAAAGACCGGTGGTACCGGTCCTCGAGAAGGCAGACACGCGACTAAAGAAAATAAGAAAATAAGAAATTCTTCAGCGGTGACAGGAAACACGACCTGCTGGCTCCGCGGAAAATAAGAACTGGAGAGAGACGGTTGGGAAAGGCGGGAAGGTAGCGCGCAGGCGCTGTGGGATGCTCCCAAAAGCTTTCCTTTTGGACGCTGGGGAGCGTTCCCGCGCAGGCTCCGTCGGTACCGACGATACCCATATGTGAAGACTCATTCCTGCTTGTTCCTGGAGATTGAGTCTTCACATATGGGGACTCCCAAGCAAGATGCCTGGAGGAGTCCCAGCATGTTGCGAGTTTGAGAGCCATGCTATTTTACCAAACCCCCAGGCATTCCAGGGATGGAGAGTAGGAGTTGAGCTAAAAAGATGTGCTGTTGAACAGCTGGACTAAACAAGATGCCTAGATAGGCTCTGTGCAGGTGATATTTAGTGGTAAGATTGAAAATCAATAACCCAATATGGACCTCAACTGGTGGCATTGTAGAAGGGTATATGGAGGTTCATGAGGATTTGTGAATATGAACCAACAGAATATCCCCAGGGGGTACCTCAATGAAAGAAGAGATAAACAACTGTGCTATAAACAGGCTGAGGTAGAACCCTTAGGGTGAGAGGAACAATCCCAGTGGAACTGGGGTAGTTCAATGACGTAGGACTTAGCAGAAAACGCGGAAGTCTCCATTGGATAAAACTGAAAACTCCTTTGACCTTAAGAGACCTAGTTCTTATAGGAGAGGGAGCTTGAAAGATCTCCATATCCGATAACAATAAGGATAGGAGTAATGAGGCATTGTAGCCTCATCTTCTGAAGATGCAGAAAAAAGTCCCTCGTAATGGGAAAGGAAGGTATGGGGAGGGCTTCAGGTGTACTCAAACTGAAGGTCACGGAAAGCACACTTACCTGTAACAGGTGATCTCTGGGAACAGCAAGAATAAGTCTTCACATATGGGTACGTCGGTACCGACGGAGCCTGCGCGGGAACGCTCCCCAGCATCCAATCAGAAAGCTTTTGGGAGCATCCCTCAGCGCCTGCGTGCTGCCTTCCCGCCTTTCCAACTGTCTCTCCTCAGTTGAGTTTTATAGCTGAGACAAAGAGAGAGAGAAAGAGGAAAGGAAGATAGATACAACTCCTAGGGGAGGTGGGTGGGTTGTGAAGACTTATTCCTGCTGTTCCCAGAGATCAACTGTTACAGGTAAGTAACTGTGCTATCTCCAGGAACAAGCAGGAATGAGTCTTCACATATGGGGACTCCCCAGCTTTAGATGCCAGGGAGAGATCCCATAAATTGCATGTCCCTGGGACAGGACTGCACTTGCCACACATGGATCTCTGGCATCCCATGAGGGATGGTGGGTAGGAGTTGAAAGAGAGGAGCTGTAGAAAAAACAGCTAACCTAAGGACTACAGGTAAGGAGTCCTTGGTATGTATGATAATTATCATGAAAAATATTGAATGAACAATTACAATATGGACCTCACCTACTGGATTGCAGGAAGTAGAGAGGCTGATGGAGTCTACTGGAGATTCAGTAGAGGAATCTTCAAGGTGACCTTAAGGAAGTGAAGGTGAAGGTCCAATCTGGAAGTGACAGGTGACCCAGGTGTCAACTGGGGTAGTATAAAAACAGCAGGTCTTTAGTGGAAAGCTTTATGAAAAAGCTGGAAACTCTTTTGGCTACAGAGTCTAACATTTAGGAGCAAAAGAGGAAGACTGACCGATATGGACAAACTAGCCCAGTCCTGGAGGGAAGAAGGGGTATGGGAAAAAGCCCGTATTCCCAAGGAGGACAGATGTCTGAAGGGCTGAAACCTCAGAACTACTGAAGATCCACCCTGTCTGTCCTAGCTGGTGAGAGATAGGAAAGACATTGAAGCATGGAGCTTCAGGGATAGCTAGACCAAGAGTTAAAGTGGGAGCTGTTAGTACCACAGTAGTGGTTGTGTACATAATACTCAGACATACTGAGGGACAGTATGAACATATGCAAGCCCACTGTCTGGAACCTCTAGTAAGGTAAAACCTTTATAAGCATAGACAGAGAGATAAGTATGTAAATACATATCTACCTATAAGGAAGCATCTCGACAGATACATCTATCTATATATCTATATATATATAATATAGATATATATAATATAGATAGATAGCCACCCACCCACCCACTGGACCTTGAGGGTTAAAGGGAATGGCTGGCCTTGAATGCCCTTGAGGGTTAAGGTTGTAGCTGTGTAGGTGCTCAAGTAGTAAGGCAAGGCAAAGAAAATTTCTTTTGTGAGGTTTATTTCTCCCGCTCCGGAGTTCAAATGCAGCAGACGTAAATGAAATAATGTAGCACAAAACAAGGCTGAGAAACTTAACTAAATAAGGCTTTTCACTGCTTGGCTAAATGTCCATTACTGATCACATTCAGTTGTCATGTGACCTCCTTTCAGTAACGTAACAGAAAACTCTGGTAACAGCAATGCTCCTGAATTGCACACAATATGCTTTCACTTATTCTCTTCACATAAGCTTCTTTAGCATAGCAATCAGTAAGGTAACTTTGTTATATTCTTTCATAAAACATTGGCAAGCATATCACTTAAATGTCCTTTTGAATCACACATGTAGAGCAGTCCATCGGGACTTCCTGCTCTGTAGACGGCAGAGAAATTAAAGGCATTTCTTCCTCACAGCTGCTCATAGGCTTTGCTACGTCATGAGGAGAAACTGCTCTACTTAAGGAACTCCCTGAATTCAGTGAGAAGTAATTCAGCCTGTGTATTTTCTGAGCTAAGCTGAGAATATCCTCCTTCAGGTAAATGCTTGTTTAATGTTCTTATCTCTTGGCAATTATCAGTGCTTTTACTGGGACAACAGTTCAGCGTGTAAGCATTTCCCTTCCCCCACCTATCTCCAAATGAAAGTGCAGGGTAAAACGCTTCAGCTGTGCTTGGAGAGTCTCTCAGAGTGTTAAAAGGAAAACAGTCAGGCTTCTCTTGGCTTAACCAATTACTATCAAACTTTCTGCCTTTGTTCTTTCTTTCACAATTAAAGTTCAATCTTTCTGGCTTCCCACTGTTAAGCTTGCTAGCCGTTCCAAACCCACCAGATACCTTGTGCTGGGGCTTCTTCCAGGGAAATTCTCTATCCCTCTGCCTCCTGTTCCCAGGTTCTGCTTGGTCCTTTAAACTCCTGAGCTGTAGCCTTGGGTCTCTCAGTGCCTTTGAATTCTTCTGGTAACAGAAGTCTCTCTCTGCCCCTGAGTCTCCCAGCTCCCGTCTGCTCCTTTGTGGATCACAGTTGCTTAGTGGTTCTCTCTCCAACGGTTCCTGTTCCTGGTCATCTGACCTGTCCTCGTCCAGGTGCTTGTGTCCTGACTCCTCCTCTGCGTCTTGCTCTTGCTGCTCGTGCTGATCTGTTTCTGTTTCTCAGTTCTTAACAAGCTGGCTGAGTACTGTACTACCCGCCTCCTGCTTGGGCGTGCCCAATCAGGGACTTGGCTTCTCTCCTGCCTTGAGGTGAAGTGTGGTTCCTGATTAGCTCTGTTTTTTTCTCTCATAAGAGAAAATCCTGCATTCCCTTGCAGTACCAGTTCTCTCCACCGGATCACTATCAGTTTCCATTGCTTCATAAGAGTCTCCTACGTCACAGATCCCCCCCCCCCTTAAGATATCACGGGCTGGCTTAGGCTCGTCCGCACAGCACGTGATTCTACTTAACGCATCCGCGTTTTGATGGAGCTTTCCAGCCCTGTGCTCCACCTGGAACTCAAAAGCCTGTAGGGCCATAAACCAGCGGGTTAGCACGGAGTTATGGTTGTGCATTTCGTTCAACCATTTCAACGGTGCATGGTCTGTGATAAGGATGAATCTTCTCCCTACTAGGTAGAAGCGCAGCGCATCAATAGCCCACTTGATGGCTAAACACTCGCGCTCAATGGTGGAGTAATTCTTCTCCGCGGGTGCCAATTTCCTGCTCAGGAATAAGACTGGGTGTTCCGTACCCTCATGTCGCTGGGACAAAACAGCGCCCAGGCCTGTATCTGAGGCGTCTGTCTGTAGTATGAATGGTTTTGAGAAGTCCACTCCCCTCAAAACCGGTGCTTCACAAAGTTGACGTTTCAAGAGGTCAAACACTTCTTCAGCTTCTTCACTCCACTTGAGTGTATTAGGGGCATTCTTTCGCAGCATGTCAGTTAGCAAGGCGGTCTTTTCCGAAAAGTGTGGAATAAATCTTCGGTAGTAGCCTACCAATCCCAAAAAGCTGCGCAATTGTTTATTGGCAGGTTTTGGGAAGGCCTGTACACTTGCAATTTTGCTGACCAACGGTTTTACCACCCCATGGCCCACGATATGACCCAAATATTTAACTTCCTGTCCCCCGAAGAGACACTTGGCAGGGTTCAACGTGAGGCCCGCATCCCGGATTGCTCGTAGAACAGCTTCCACTCTTTGTACATGCTGTGTCCATGTCTCACTATGGATGACTACGTCATCCATGTAGGCGACTGCGTAAGACTGATGTGGACGAAGGACCATGTCCATAAGGCGTTGACAAGTGGCAGCAGCCCCATGTAGGCCAAAGGGCATTCTCTTGAATTGATAGAGGCCAATAGGTGTACTAAACGCAGTCTTTGGCCTGGCCTCTCTGGTAAGGGGCACTTGCCAATACCCTTTTGACATGTCAAGCGTCGTCAGATATTTTGCTTGTCCCAGTCGATCGAGCAATTCCTCAATCCGCAGCATGGGATATGAATCAAACCGGGATATTGAGTTAATCTTCCGAAAATCGATACAAAATCGGATTGAGCCATCCGGTTTTGGTACCATTATCCCCATGGCTAGCATCTCTCCCACCTGTCGTATTACCTCGTTCTTTTTCGCTTCCGGTAGTCGGTAAGGGCGCTGCCTTATCACTTCGCCTGGGGGTGTTATTATCTCGTGCGCTATCAATCTTGTTTCTCCGGGTACCGGCGTGAGAACATCTTTGTACCTTGATAACACTTGGGTAAGTTCCTGTCTTTGTGCCCACGAGAGTCCCTCATCAAGTCGGGGCTCAGGATTTTTCTTGCACTCAGTCAGCTGTGGTCCAAGGTCCTCTTCTTCGGCCTCCTCCCTCTCCACTGAAGCTGACAACCCTTGCAAGCTGTTGGTCCCTGTAGACCCGAAACCCTGCGTGCCCCGCACCGTTGTGGACAAAACAGGTACCTCTTCCAAAGGAGGAAGACCAACGCGTTCACAAATTAATTGTGCGATGCGGTCTCCCGTCTTCACTCTAAAGTCACTTTTCCCAAAGTTAAAAAGGAGTACTTTTACTTTTACGCCCGCACCAATGTCTATAAAATGTTTCAGGGCTAGGCCCAACCGTGGAGCTAGTTGCCCGTAACATCCAACAGGTAATTCTATTTGTAGCGCCGTGTCCACCAGTGCCTTTCCGCCAGCTGGGACTACCATATCTTCTGCGCTGGTAAGATCAAATCCGGCTGCATTAGGCGTGGCTCTGTGGGGTGCCTGAGCGTTAGGGGTCATCTTGCAAAACCTTAGGACAAATTTAGGTTTTCCTGCGCTGTCTGCCCTCGGAACTTCTTTCCTCTGGCTACCTTTGCTGGCTTGGGCCAGTAAGGGTCGAGGAACTGACCTCACTCTTTCTGTTGCCAGAGCTTGTGCTTCCTCAGAGACTTTTCCTGCGCGGGAACCCTCTCTCTCCTGTAAGCCTTGAACTAGCCCTCTGTGAAATTGTGGCCAGTCCTTGCCTAAAATTACTGCATGGGGAAGACCTGGGACCACTGCTAAGGGGATAGTCCTACATGTACCTAACCCGGTTATGTGTAACTTATATACGGGATAGGTGAAAGTTCCTCCGTGAACGCATCTTATTTTAGCAGAACTCACAGGCTGAATTACTTCCTTGCCCTGCATGGCTTCTATTTTCTGCCACAACTCTTCAGAGAGCATGCTTACCTCAGCTCCTGAATCCAGAAAAGCTTGAGTGGTAATTCCCTGTATTTCAACAGACAGAAGAAATCCCTGTCTATCTTCCACATGACTATCCACTATCAAGGCAGTTTTAACAAAACAGTGTTTTTGCGAATGTCCCTCTTGCCCACATTTGTAACATCTTAGCTTACTCTTAGAGCTTTTCCACAAAGGCATGCACATTTTTATAGGGTCCTCCTGCACCCTCCCGTCCCTTTCTGATCTGCGACTGCGTGACTCCTGGGAAGTAGTGCCAGCTCTCTGGGCAGTTAGCTCTGCCTCTATATATCTTTCAGAGAGTGCAACAGCTTCTTGGGGAGTTTTGCAATTCTGCAAGATTAGGAAGGTGCGGATTCCCTGGGGTAGAGCGTTCATGTATTGCTCTAATATCAAGTCATCAAGTATTGACTCCACCGACCTCCCTTCTGGAGTTAACCACTTGTCAATCAAGCTACGAATCCTGTGACACAATGACTTAGGAGTCTCACTCTGCCTCAGTCTCACACTCCTCAAACGCGTGTGGTAGACAAAAGGAGTGAGCCCTAGTCTCTCTTATCGCCTTTTTTAATTCATCATAGTTGCCGGTCATGGCAGCAGGCATGGCGCGGTAAGCGGCCATCGCTTCCCCAGTAAGGGATGCTGCTAATCTTAGCGCCCAGTGTTCTTTAGGCCAGGAGCTAAGGCGAGCTACTCTCTCAAAGCTCTCGAGAAAGTCATCTACATCATCCTGATTAGTAAGCTGACCAAAGTTAAACAAAGTTCCGGTCTGTAGACCAACAGAGTGTACAGCATCTGTTAGAGTGGAACCTGTAGTAGATGTTGGTGGTCCAGTAGCTTGCTTCCTCTCCTTCATCCATTCCTCCATCATGGTCAGTAGAGGCTGCTGCTGCTCACGCAAACTCGCGTTGGCCTTTTCCTGTGCCTCTAACGCAAGATCTCTCTGGCGCTCCAGCTGCGTCGTCATCCAGTGAAAAATGTCCTTGGCGTCCAGCGCCATCTTGGAATACCTGAAATAAAGCAAAGACAACAGACCCAAGTGCGGAATCACAGTACACTTGTCTATCTGCGCTTTTATTCCCTTTTTTTTTTTTTTTTCTTCCTAGTCACCACTAGGCTGCACCCTTGCCCTGGTATCCTGGTTACCCGGGGTGGATACCCTTTACCTGGCTCAGGTGGTATACAAGCACGTCAGGAACAGAAGATCCTGTAGTCTCCTGCAGTTTCCTTCCTTGTCTGGGCTCGTCAGCTCTTCGGCTGGGCACCTTCTGGAAGTCAGTTTTCTGCAGTTCTTGGTATGGCTACTTCTTGCGCCTGCGCAGTATCCTCAATACTACGCCACTTTGCCACCCACCCACTCCCTGGACCTTGAGGGTTAAGGGAGGGGCTGGCCTTGAATGCCCTTGAGGGTTAAGGTTGTAGTTGTGTAGGTGCTCAAGTAGTAAGGCAAGGCAAAGAAAATTTCTTTTGTGAGGTTTATTTCTCCCGCTCCGGAATTCAAATGCAGCAGACGTAAATGAAATAATATAGCACAAAACAAGGCTGAGAAACTTAACCTAAACAAGGCTTTTCACTGCTTGGCTAAATGTCCATTACTGATCACATTCAGTTGTCATGTGACCTCCTTTCAGTAATGTAACAGAAAACTCTGGTAACAGCAATGCTCCTGAATTGCACACAATATGCTTTCACTTATTCTCTTCACATAAGCTTCTTTAGCATAGCAATCAGTAAGGTAACTTTGTTATATTCTTTCATAAAACATTGGCAAGCATATCACTTAAATGTCCTTTTGAATCACACATGTAGAGTAGTCCATCGGGACTTCCTGCTCTGTAGATGGCAGAGAAATTAAAGGCATTTCTTCCTCACAGCTGCTCATAGGCTTTGCTACGTCATGAGGAGAAACTGCTCTACTTTTAAGGAACTCCCTGAATTCAATGAGAAGTAATTCAGCCTGTGTATTTTCTGAGCTAAGCTGAGAATATCCTCCTTCAGGTAAATGCTTGTTTAATGTTCTTATCTCTTGGCAATTATCAGTGCTTTTACTGGGACAACAGTTCAGCGTGTAAGCATTTCCCTTCCCCCACCTATCTCCAAATGAAAGTGCAGGGTAAAACGCTTCAGCTGTGCTTGGAGAGTCTCTCAGAGTGTTAAAAAGAAAACAGTCAGGCTTCTCTTGGCTTAACCAATTACTATCAAACTGTCTGCCTTTGTTCTGTCTTTCACAATTAAAGTTCACTCTTTCTGGCTTCCCACTGTTAAGCTTGCTAGCCGTTCCAAACCCACCAGATACCTTGTGCTGGAGCTTCTTCCAGGGTAATTCTCTATCCCTCTGCCTCCTGTTCCCAGGTTCTGCTTGGTCCTTTAAACTCCTGAGCTGTAGCCTTGGGTCTCTCAGTGCCTTTGAATTCTTCTGGTAACAGAGGTCTTTCTCTGCCCCTGAGTCTCCCAGCTCCCGTCTGCTCCTTCGTGGATCACAGTTGCTTAGTGGTTCTCTCTCCAACGGTTCCTGTTCCTGGTCATCTGACCTGTCCTCGTCCAGGTGCTTGTGTCCTGACTCCTCCTCTGCGTCTTGCTCTTGCTGCTCATGCTGATCTAACTGTTTCTGTTTCTCAGTTCTTAACAAGCTGGCTGAGTACTGTACTGCCCGCCTCCTGCTTGGGCATGCCCAATCAGGGACTTGGCTTCTCTCCTGCCTTGAGGTGAGGTGTGGTTCCTGATTAGCTCTGTTTTTTTCTCTCATAAGAGAAAATCCTGCATTCCCTTGCAGTACTGGTTCTCTCCACCGGATCACTATCAGTTTCCACTACTTCATAAGAGTCTCCTACGTCACAATATATATATGTCTATAGTGAGATCTGGAGGGGCATAAGATATGAACACGCAGCTTACAGACATATGTATCTATAGAAGGTATATGGAGATACATACATACATGAATATGTATGTCTGAAGACAAATGTCTGCAACTAAGCAGATAGGGATATGCCCATAAGAACATTCACATGGGAGATGTGAAGGAGAAAGATTCATCTAACAACAAGAAGGTGGAACCTACTTGAGAAGATATATAAAGAATCTATTCCCCCTGGATAAGATGGTGCAGGAATGCTATCCAGTGAAATAACCAGGATAGTTGTGTGAAAAAACAGAGAATAATATCATAGAAACATAGAAACATGATGACAGAAAAAGACCACAAGGCCCATCTAGTCTGTCCTTCCATAACAACTACAACAGTCCACTTTTTACCTTTAGAGATCCTCTGTGTTGGTCCCATGCTTTTTGAACTCAGTCACTGTCCTCATCTCCACCACCTCCACTGGGAGACTATTCCACGGATCCACTACTCTTTCCGTAAAGAAATATTTCCGCATATCACTCCTGAATCTATCTCCCTTCACCCTCATCCCATGTCCCCTCGTAGCAGAACTTGCTTTCAATTGAAAGAGGCTCTCTCCCTGAACATTTATGCCACGGAGGTATTTAAACATCTCAATCATATCACCTCTATCCCGCCTTTCCTCTAAGGTGTACATATTAAGATCCTTAAGTCTGTCCTCATATGCTTTATAATGAAGCCCATTAATCATTTTAGTAGCAACCCTCTGCACCGACTCCATCCTGTTCACATCCTTTTGAAGGTGCGGTCTCCAGAATTGCACACCATACTCCAAATGAGGTCGCACCAAAGACTTATACAGAGGCATTATCACCTCCTTTTTTCTGCTAGCCATTCCTCTCCATATGCACCCAAGCATCCTTCTAGCTTTTGCCGTCGCCTTTTCTACCTGTTTAGCTACTTTAAGATCATCAGACACAACCACGCCTAGGTCCCGCTCTTCTTTAGTGGACAAAAGTACTTCACCTCCTATACTGTATTGCTCCCTTGGATTGCTGCAGCCCAAATGCATGACCTTACATTTTTTAAAATTAAATCCCAGCTGCCAAATTCTAGACTATTCTTCAAGCTTAGCCTGATCCCTCCTCATGTTATCTACACCTTCCTGGGTGTCTACTCTATTACAGATTTTGGTATCATCCGCAAAGAGGCAAACCTTACCCGACAGCCCTTCCGCTATATCACTAACAAAGATGTTAAAAAGAATCGGACCAAGGACAGATCCCTGGGGCACACCACTGGTAACAGCCTTCTCCTCAGAGTGAGCTCCATTTACTTGTACTCTTTGTCGCCTCCCACCCAACCAATTTCTAACCCAAGCAGTAACTTTAGGGTCCATCCCTAGGGTGCTCAGTTTGTTTATAAGTCGCCTGTGAGGAACAGTGTCAAAGGCTTTACTGAAATCTAAATACACCACATCTAGAGCTCTCCCTCGGTCCAACTCCCTGGTCACCCAGTCAAAGAAATCGATCAGATTTGTCTGACAAGACCTGCCTCTGGTGAATCCATGCTGCCTCGGATCCTGTAATCCGCCGGACTCCAGAAACCTCACTATTTTCTCTTTCAGCAGCGTTTCCAATAATTTACTCACCACTGAAGTTAAACTAACCGGCCTGTAGTTTTCAACCACATCCTTACTTCCGCTTTTGTGTAAAGGCACATGAGCCTCTCTCCAGTCCTTTGGCACCACTCCCGACTCCGAGGCATTGAAAAGGTCAGTCTGTAAACAGCAAGTCCTGAGTCTTGTAGAACTCTGGCATGGTAAATGGACAGAAAACGCATAGGATGAGATACCAGGTTGACCCACTGGAGGGACACAAGGGGTATCATGCGTTACTAGCAGAATAGGAGCTGTCCATGAAGGAGTAGGATACCATGAGGACAAGCTACAAGGAAAAAAAGAGCATATTCCTGCAGGAATTAGAAAACTCTTTGGACGTTCACGCAAAAAAGGCTTATGTCCTGTATTATAAACAGGAGATAACAGGGTGTGGAGAACCCTCACAGTCATGGAAAATGACCGAGGAAGCCTTTCCCAACCATATAGGATAGTCATTAAGACAAAACCCCATGCTCTCTAGCAAGGGCCCATAGTAAAAAGCTTCTCTGTAAGATTGCAGAGAGCATTATGCAGGAGAATGGGGAAATACAACTGGCTATAGGTCAACTATGCTGCCAAATCCAAGAAAATGGAGATGGCAAGAAAAGAAGATAGTGTGATAAGCCTGAAGTGATTAGGATTATCCAAGATAGATGAAGCACTATCTTGGAATCACTACTAAGGCCAGACAGAAAGTAGTTGAAGACAGACTGGAAACTTGTGGAAAAGTACCAGTAGTCAAAACACTGGAACTCCTGCATGGGCAGCTGCTGAATAAGACAGCAGAGAGAATCTTTCTGTGTAAAACAGAGAGAACAGACAAAAGAAAAGGAGGATTTCCTGTCCGTCTGATGAACCGCCCAGAGAAAAGAAGGGAATGTATTCGAGAGAAAAAACTCCACACTGGAATGAAAGGCTAGAGAAGCCCTGCAGTGGTATGGTACCACTCATTCAGGGGAAACCCTGGAGAGGGTAGAGAAACAGGAGCTGCAGGGTGACGTACCATGTGGTAAGTCTGTGGAAGGAAAAATTCATGTTGGAACAGGAACTATCATGAGATAGTTGTTAACTTCTCTTCCTGGTAGGAAGAGGAGAAACCTGTGACTTATAGACATGAATATCCTGACAGCTCAGCATATCTAGGAGGAAATGGATGTCCTGAAGAAAGGAATCCATGTGTAGAGTTTTGAAGGATAAAACAGTGAAGAAACCTCTGCTGAGAAGAAGTTAACTGTAGGTTGTAACCCTCAGGAACCTATGGTTGCTGGGTTTGTTTAGCCTGGCTAGAGTTTGGATTCTTCAGACCAGGGGGAGGTTTCCCCTGCTTGGGAACATCTGTATGATGGGCAGGAGAAGAGTGAAACCTTCTTTTCCAGGGAAAGAAGGTTTGGTAGGGCATTTCCTACCTACTGGTAAAGGAGAAGGCTTAGGATTGCCTTCAGAAACAGGGAAGTCAGTGGAGCACTGAACAACCTGATGTAAAGACACCTTATTGAAGAGATTTTCTCCAGTGCAAGGAGTATTACCCAGTCTTTGTTGTGCCCATTTGTTCAAGTCTGAAGCTTGGAGCCAGGCTCTACGTCACGCCCCTATGGCTATAGCAGAGGTTCTGCTAACAGACTCAAAAGAGTCTAGGGAAGCACGAGAAAGAAACCAAGAGATATTTTGGCTATGACTAAGAAGTAAGGAATAGTCTGCAGCCTTGGGCTCTGATAGAAAAGGAGTCAAGAGATAATTTCTTTGTGACCTCCTGAAGGGATAGACTCATAAAAAATATATGAGAGAATCCTTGTTGCCAGCATAGATGTTTGGAAGGTTTGACGTCCAAAGGCATCCAGTGTTCTAGATGCACGACCTGGCGGGTAAGAAGAATGCTTCTTCTTGCTTTTTACCTTCCTCATTGCTGATTCCACTACAATGGAATGATGGGGAAGTTGAGTCTTTTGAAACCCTGGAGAGGGGGGCACCTGATATAGAAGACCAGTTGCTCTAGAAGGTGAGGAAACTGTTAAAGGTGCTTCCCACATTCGTAGAAGAAAATCCTGCAAGGAAGGATTTAAAGGAAGCATTATATTTTCCTTTTCTCCAGAACAAAGAGAGCCTTGAGTAAGATCATAGCCAGGGGTAGGAATAGCAAGGGATGTTGCTATGTCTAGGAGAAAATTCTGAAAAGAAGGAACTCCAACAGAAACCATCCCTGGACAGGCTAGATCTTAAGAACTAGCCTGGGCACCGGAGTAGACATCTGGGAATGTAGGAATAGAAGATGTCGCCCGGTGCAGAAAAGGATTCCTAAAGGATGGATGCTGGTACTGGAGGTCATGACGTGAGACAGTCAGTACTGCATCGTCCATGCCAGGTATCGACTCCAAACTAGGTATAGAAAGGAGCGACTCTGGTGAAAGAAGCATGGAGGGAGCTGACCCCGATGCTACTGCAGGTATCGGCACCAGTACCGGCAGCTGTGCCGGAATCGAAGACGATACCGACATCGAAGCAGTCATCGGAGGCTGCTCAAGTGGTACCGAGGAAACCGAAGGCCTCTGGTAATTACCCTCGGTACCGAGCATCCGGAATCGGTAAGCATCGGAGCCGAGACGTGTCGGTACCCAGTCTTCCAGACTGGAAATCGATTCCAGACTCGGCATCGAAGGAAGCGAGTCTATCGATGCATGTCTGGAAGGTACCGACGTCAGTGGTAGTATCGGCAGTGATACCGATACTGGAAAGTCAGTCTGGGATGTATCGATCGATCCCGAAGGTACTGAGAACACCAGATGACGATCCCTGGTGAAGAGTGGATCACTCAGCACCAGTGCCGATGCCGGGGTATCGGTACCGCTCGAAGCAGATGCCACCACCGAGCACGGCTCAGGTATGTTCTGTGAGGGGTGAGCCTCAGGAACAACCTGAAACCCCTGAAAGGCTTTGGAGACCGAAGACTCCCGCCGGGGTTTTGGAGCCAATGGGTCCTTGAGAGCAAGGCCGGAGCCGTCATCATGCTGTGCATGAGACCTACCACTCAAGGATTGGCTAGTCTGAACAGACTGTTTGTGGGTTACCTGATCCTGCAGAGAAGGAGAAAATGGTCGGTGCCCTGCCGTTGGAAGGGAACTCGGTATCGAGGCAAACTCGAAAAGGGAAAACTCTTCTCATAATATGGTAGTCTAATGGCTCCGGATGGTCAGGACCCGAACAGTTTAGACACCAGGACTTGGAGTCTAAAAACAATACTGCACAGCCACAGTTAAGGCACTTCTTAGGAAAAGAAGAAGGTGGCTCCATGATGGAGAGGCCTGAAGGCCCAAAGTTAAAAACTGAAACTGAGGGAAAAAAAATTCCCTGGATAAACAAAAAGAAAAGAAAAGAAAAAAACACCGGCGATACCGGTGGAGGCGGGGAGACAGCCGCGACCACAGGAAAATAAGAAAAAGAATTTAAAGAAAAAATTTTCTGCGGTGACAGGAGGAGGTCCTGTCGGCTCCGCGGAAAAACGAAAACTGAGGAGAGACAGTTGGAAAGGCGGGAAGGCAGCACGCAGGCGCTGAGGGATGCTCCCAAAAGCTTTCTGATTGGGCGCTGGGGAGCGTTCCCGCGCAGGCTCCGTCGGTACCGACGTACCCATATGTGAAGACTCATTCCTGCTTGTTCCTGGAGATTAAAAAGTCCTGAACTACCACGGGAAGTGATCATAGAGAACCCTAAGTATGCTGGGACAGCATGGAAAGGGATAGAAAGTATCTATCTTTAGACAGACAGAAAGAGTATATGACATATACCTACACACTATCATATACGGTAATCCATATCTATAGAAATAGGTAAATACAGTGTATACACATATATATACTGAATATCTACTCAAGCAGGTACCTCCCTTCTTGTTAGATAAATCTTTCTCCACATACCCTATGTGTGGACATGGGTGTGTGTACACACACACACACACACATATATCTATATATCTATATATCTATATATATATGTGTGTGTATACACACACCCATGTCCACACATAGGGTATGTGGAGAAAGATTTATCTAACAAGAAGGGAGGTACCTGCTTGAGTAGATATTCAGAGAATCCCCACCTCCTGGTTAAGGATAGGAAGCACAGTGAGTGCTCTCATTGGCAAGAGAAGTCTAGAGTCCTCTAAGAACTCTTGCCCTTGAAAAACCAGGAATGGAGATCTACCTGGAAAATGCAGAGGATGTTTTTAATCTGCAGACAGTGAGTCTGAATCCTTCCATAAGTCCAGCAGGTAGCTGGAGCAAAAGATGCCATAAAAATACCAGATTTACCCTCAATGAGGGTAAAAAGGAGTGTGGTGCAATACTGTGCTCAAGATGGATCACGCCATGAAGAATTGAGGATGGAAGGAAAACTAGACAGGGATGGTCTATACTGAAAGAAGGAAACCATCTCTGGTGAAGGGTTCCCCTGGAGATGTGGAGCAAACCAGGGAATTAGATAATTCTTTAGGTCTTCTCTTAATGAAAGGCCTGTGACCTTTATTTAAGGAGCCTTTAATGGAAATGGTAAGGGCAAAAAAATTCCAGTAAGCCTGAATGGGTAAAGCCCTTCCTAACTATCTGACATTATGTGCTCTCTAATAAGGCCCCATAGTGTAGAGCTGCTCCGTAGAGATGCAGAGAGCATGTTGCAGGTGAATTAGAAGAAAACCTGATGTTCAGGAGCCCGCAGGCAGCATGAACTACTCCGCCAAGCCCAAGCATTGGGAAGGCTAAGGAGAAAAGGTAAGGCCTGCAACACTAGCCAGAAAAGGTTGTTAAACCGTCTGGGACTTAGTGACAAGGCCAGAAACCATTGAAAATGGAGAACAAGCCCTGGCTGCTTAGACAGCAAGTCAGTGGTCTAAGCAGTAAGAGCCCCTGCAGTTCTAACTATTGATAGGGCAGCAGAAAGGTCCCACGGTTGGGAAAGAAATACAGACAGAAGTAGGAGAGGTAAGACTCCGCTACTGTCTGAGAAGCTGCCAGGAAGAACTAAGAATGCAAGGGGGAGACAACTCTGAAAGAAACTGTTAGGGGCTTAAGGAAAAACCCCTCAGTAAAGTGGTATCACTCTTACAGATCAAATGTCCTGGAAAGAGTGGCAGAGTTGAAAGAAGACTTATTGAGGAGTAAATCCTTAATAAGTAGTAAGAGAGACGCTGATACAGGAGAAAAGTCAAAGATAAGAGATGGTGACCTTATTGACAGCTGTTACTCCTCTGTGTAGTTCAAAGGACGAGGAGTAACTGTAGTACCTGTAAAGCATAATCAAGCTCAAGGAGCTAAAAGATAGGATGTGTCCTTAAGAGGGACATATGTAAATTTTAGGATGGAACCGATGTAGATGCTTGCAGAGGTAAGAAGCAAACTACAGGATCTAAACCTCAAAAGGAAAAAAGGATTCAGGGAAGAGTTTATCAGCAACCCTACGGCTGCCGAGTTTGCTGAACCCGTTGAGGTCGTGGTTTCCTGAGCCTCGCTGGGTGATTCCCCTGCCTAGAAACATCTGTATGATGGGTAGAAGATGGATGAAACCTTCTCCCATTAGGGGAACAAAGCCTAGTAGTAGACTTTCTACAAACTGGGATAGAGGAAGGTGTAGACAAGCCTCTGAAAGCAAGAGTGTCAGTAGTAGACTGAGCAGCCTGGAGTAAAGACTCCCTATTAAAGAGATTTTCTCCAGTGCAAGGAGCATTTCCCAGTGTATCTTGTACAGATTTGTCCAAGTCTGAAGCTTGGAGCCAGGCTCTACGTCGTGCTCCTATGGCTATAGCAGAGGTTCTGCTAAAAGACGCGAAAGAGTCTAGGGAAGCACGAGTAAGGAACTTAGAAATATTTTGAGCATGATTGACTAGTACAGAAAAATCTGCTCTTTTAGGCTCTTGGAGGAAAGGGGTCAAAAGTAATAAATCTTTTGTGACCTCCTCAAGAGATAATCCCATATAGAAGATATATGAAAGGATTCTTGCTGAAAGCATGGATGCCTGGAAAGTTTGATGTCCAAAGGCATCTAAAGTCCTAGCCTCATTTTTATTTATTTATTTAGTAAACATTTGTATACCGCTGCTTCCTACGATCAGCAGCGGTTTACTTTACAGAATCATAATGTATCATACAATACAGTGAATTTTAAGATACACATTTCGATTGGGCAATGATTTACATAAAACAGGAAATAGCAATTAGATACATTATACATTGGATTGGGGCTCACAAATCTAAATATACATTTGATTGTAGGTGCGTGGGTGGGGCCTAAAATATACATATATACAAGATTACATACTAGTATTCTAAATGCCGTCATGGCATGCAAAAGCCATCTAGTTGAGGTAAGGTGTCGCACTTAGGTCAGGTTGTAGTGAGCCTGGAATGACCTGGCGGATAAGAAGAGTGCTTCTTAGTACTCTTAACACGCCTCATTGCTGATTCTACAACCAGAGAATGATGAGGTAGTTGAGGCTTTTGAAAACCTGGAGAAGGGGGCACCTTGTATAGAAAATCAGTTGCCCTAGAAGGTGGGGATACCATTAAAGGAGTTTCCCACGTTCTAAATAGGAGATCCTGAAAGGTCTGATGCAAAGGAAACATAATGACTTCCTTTGGATTGTAGGGGATCTGTCTAGGTTGTAGATACCCTGATGCAGGGACTTGACCAGGTATAGAAATGGCAAGTAACTTTGCCATGTCAAGCAGAAAAGCTTGAAAAAAAATCTCCCCAGAGGAGAGTCCTCGAGGAAGAGGAAGAACTAGATCTGTTGAAGAACTAGCTGTAGCAGCCACCTGCTCATTCAGATTCTGTGGAATAGTAGATCTGGAGGGGTGGAGCATCGGACTCTTTGAAAGATAGTTGTGGGTACCGATGAAAACCGGTAGCACAACTCGTCAGTAGCAAGTCGTCCATGCTAGGGATGGATTCCAAACTCGGTATGGAAGGAAGTGAGCCGGCTAGCATGGGAGGTACCAACACCGATGCCGATGCCGGTACAGAGATCGGTACCGTCGGTGACACCGATATATGAAGATCAGTCTGTGATGGCACTATTGGTACCGTGGTAACCGAATGTGGCAGACCTTGATTGGTGGAATGTCTACGGTACCGTCTGAAGTCAGTACTGTCTGAAGTCGGTACCCAGTCATCCAGACTAGAGATCAATTCTAGACTCGGTATCAAAAGAAGCGAGTCTATCGATGCATGTCGGGAGAGTACCGACGTGGATACCAGCATCGGTACCGGGACCGATGTGGGAAGATCGGTCGGTAGCGGCTCTAACGGCACCAAAGATACCGAGCGCGCTCGACAGCGATCATCGGTGTGGAAGGTTTCATCCAACACCATTGCCAATGCCGGGGTACCAGCACCGCTCAAAGCGGAAACCACCACCGGGCATGGCTCAGGCATGTTCACCGAGGTAAAAACCCGGGAACAACCTGAAACCCCGTTAGTGCTTTGGAGACAGAAGCCTCCCGCCGGGGTTTTAAAGCCCAAATGTCCTCGGGGGCAAGCCGAAAGGCATCTCTATGAAGGACATGAGATCTACCACCTGAGGACTGGCTAGTCTTTACAGACTTTTGTTTGGTTACCTGATCCTGCGAAAAAGAAGATGGAGCTGGTACCCTCAGGAGTGAGGGGAATGGCTATCAAGTTGAGCTCGATGCTGAAAACTTCTTGCAGAAATAGAAGTGCAGGAGGGACAGTCCAGCGGATTGTGTTCAGGTCCCAAACATGAAAGGCACCAATTATGGGTGTCAAACTAATTTGGTAGTGCCCAGTTAAAACACTTTCTAGTGGCTAGAATTTCCATAAGGGAAATGTAGAGGCCTAGCAGGCCAAAGCCTGTCAGACACCAAATAGGAACCCTAGCAGGCCAAAGCCTGTCAGACACCAAATAGGAACAAATTTCCTACAGAAGGAAATATCTGTAAAAGAAAAGAAGAAGAAAACACCGGCGGTACCGGTGCGTCGAGGGAAGGTAGATGCGACCACAGGAAAGAACAAAAAATAAAAGAAGAATTTTCTGCAGTGACAGGAGGATGTCCTGCCGGCTCTGTGGAAAAACGAAAAACTGAGGAGAGGCAGTTGGGAAAGGTGGGAAGGCAGCACGCAGGCGTGTTGGGATGCTCCCAAAAGCGTTCTGATTGGACGCTGGGGAGCGTTCCCGCGCAGACTCAGTCGGTACCGACGTACCCATATGTGAAGACTCATTCCTGCTTGTTCCTGGAGATTGATATTTAAAAAGGTAATGAATCTGAAGAATTAAGATGAATCTTTGTAAACCTGGCAATCTGACAAAAACTAGAGTAGCATATTGTGTGGACCAGATGGTGCTGAAAGAACTCAAACATGAAACTGCAGACCTACAATTAGTAATTTGCAAAGTCACTGAAATTGTCTGCAGTACCTGAAGATTGGAGATGGCAATCACCGATTTCACTGGTCAACAAATTTTTACAAAAGTCATGTTGCTGAAATAAAAAATAGTCATTTCTTATCAATTTTTATATGCTGAACACGAATATGACAGTGAAATTGCAAAGTTGGCTCTAGTTTTTTTGTAATCTACAAGAATTAATGTTTACATCACGAAATGCATGTCAATAGTAAATATAATAGGCCTTCGGTTACTACATGTAAAAAACCAAGTCATAGACGACTACTTAGATTTTTTCGCTTGTCTCTTGTTCGGCTGTTCGGGAGCTTCTTTGGGGAGTGTCCAGCAGTAGTCAGCCAGCATTGTAGTGGGCCATGTTCCCTGGTATCTTTGCTCCATCGTTGCGATATCCTGGTGAAAATGTTCGCCCTGTTCATTACTAACCATACCACAGTTGTCAGGAAAGAAATCAAGATGGGAATCAAGGAAATGGATCTTTAGAGACATATTACAGCCAAGTTTCTGATACTGCATCAGCATGTCTTCTACTAGTTCCTTGTAGTTTTCTGCCCTAACAGTCTCGAGAAAGTTTGTTGACACTAGGTGAAAAGTATTTCATGCTTGTTTCGCATCACCCTGCAGCAAGTTGTTGAACCGGTCATCTTTGAACAGCTCTCAAATCTGAGGACCCCAAAAACTCCCTCTTTAATCTTTGCTTTGCTGAGTCAAGGGAATTTTTCATGCAGGTTTCAGAAAGCTGGCGAAGTGCAGTCCGTGGCTTTTACAAAGTTTTTCATCAATCCTAGTTTGATGTGAAGGGGTGGTAGCAAGATTTTGTGAGCCTCAACCAGAGCTGGGTGCTGGAGAAAAGAATATCCAACTGTTACATTTTGTCTGCGATTCCATTCCTTCCACAAGTAGTGCCAATCCCTTGCTCGGCTATCCCACTCACATAAGAAACACATGTATTTTATATATCCCTGCTGCAGTCCCATTAAAAGGGCAACTACCTTCAGGTCACCACAGAGGTGCCAGCTGTACTTGGTATAGTTAATGGAATTCAATAGATGCTTTAAGTTATCGTATGTCTCATGTGGACGGCATGCGCTACTGGAATAGATGGAAGACTGCTTCCATTATTCAAAAGCACAGCCTTCAGACTAGGTTTCAAAGAGTCTATAAAGTGTCTCCAGTCTTGTGGGTCATGAGTGATTTTTAAGGCATTCATGAGGCTTTCAATATCGGAACAGAATACCAGATTACTTTCCTTTCCGACTGCGTATAGTACACTGCTGACATCAGAAGGCTTCCGCAGCCGTCTGGCAGTAGTATTGTATTGCATCAGAAAATGACGCAATCAACTCTGGATGATGTGTGCATGCTGGTATTATGCAATGTGATGCAATATTACATCATTCAAGGCTTATTTGGGATGTTGTTGATGTCCTACTGGATACATTTATACGGTGAAACATCAAAAATGAACTACATGCAATATCTTCAAAACGAGAGCCAATAAAAAATTTTTTTATGTTATATTCATGTTCAGCTCACCAAGATACTACAGATTAGGGCCCTTTAAAGTCAGTAACAATTTCAATGTTGACCAGAGATTGATTATGATTGTATAACCTCTCCAACTTCCCTATCACCTTCAATCAGACCGAATAGCATAGTTACTCACCAGTAACAGGTGATCTCCGGGAACAGCAGGAATTTAGTCTTCACATATGGGTATCGTCGGTACCGACGGAGCCTGCGCGGGAATGCTCCCCAGCGTCCAATTAGAAAGCTTTTGGGAGCATCCCACAGTGCCTGCGTGCTACCTTCCCGCCTTTCCCAACTGCCTCTCTCCAGTTGAGTTTTAAAGCTGAGAAAAAGAGAGAGAGGGGAAGGGAGAGAGATATAGAGATACAACTCCTAGGGGAGATGGATGGTTTGTGAAGACTAAATTCCTGCTGTTCCCGGAGATCACCTGTTACAGGTGAGTAACTATGCTATCTCCAGGAACAAGCAGGAATGTAGTCTTCACATATGGAGACTCCCTAGCTTTAGATGCCAGGGAGAGACCCCAGAAGTTGTGTGCCCCTGAAAAAAGGGCTCCACTTCCCCCCATGGATCTCTGGCATCCTACCAGGGATGGTGGGTAGGAGTTGATTAGGTATGGAACAGGTGTTGAAGAACAGCCTGACCAAACAAGGCATCCCAGCAGGAGTCCTTGTCCAAGCAGTAATGGGCTGTGAAGGTATGAACCGAGGCCCAGGTGGCTGCTCGACAGATGTCGTCGATAGAGAGAGTGTAGATAAGCCATTGAAGTTGCCATGGCTCTCACATTGTGAGCTGTGACATGGCCCTCCAGAGAAAGATTCTTACTCTGATAGGCGAAGGAAATACACTAAGCAATCCAGTTGGAGAGTGTTCTCTTGGAGACTGGAAGTCCCAAATAAGGATCAAAAGCAGCAAAGACAGCAAAAACTAGAAGGATGCTTGGGTGCATAGTGAGAGGAATGGCCAGCAGAAAAAAGGAGGTGATTGTGCCTCTGTATAAGTCTTTGGTGCGACCTTATTTGGAGTATTGTGTGCATTTCTGAAGACAGCACCTTCAAAAGGATATAAACAGGATGGAGTCAGTACAGAGGGTGGCTACTAAAATAGTTAGTGGTCTTCATTATAAAGCATATGAGGACAGACTTAAGAATCTTAATATGTACACCTTGGAGGAAACGTGGGATAGAGGTGATTTGATTGAGATGTTTAACTACCTCCATGGATTAAATGCACAGGAGGAGAGCCTCTTTCGTTTGAAAGCAAGCTCTGCTATGAGGGGACATGGGATGAGGTGAAAGGGGATAGATTCAGGAGTGATAACGTGGAAATATTTCTTTACGGAAAGAATGGTGGATCCGTGGAATAGTCTCCCAGTGGTGGTGGTAGAAATGAGGACAGTATCTGAATTCACAGGAGCATGGGACAAACAGGATCTCATAAAGGAAAAAAGAGGATTGTTGTAGTGGTTGATATGGAAGGACAGACTAGATAGGCCATGTGGTCTCTTTCTGTCGTCATGTTTCTATGTTTCTATTTTTCTAATATATCTCAGCTTTCTAGAGTTAAATCTCAAAAGGTTATCAGGAGCAGCAACCGTCCTTACCACAGTGTCCATGCCAGGTATCGACTCCAAGCCTGGTATAGAATGGAGCGATGCTGTTGAAAAAAGCATGGTAGGAGTTTGCCACGAAGCTACTGTGGATACCGGTACTGAAGTCAAGACCGGTACCGATGTTGGAGTCGGAATAGTCATTGGTGACACTTCAATCGGTACCGAGGGAACCGAAAACCTGCGGTTGATATCCTCGGTACCCAGCCACCGGTATCTATCGGTGTCGGTACCAAAAACTATTGGTACCTCGTCTTCCAGACTAGAAATGGATTCCAAGCTCGGCATCGAGGGCAAGGAGCCTGAAAAGCGAAGCCCGGAAGGCACCGACTGTAAGGTTAATGAAGACATCGGTGCCGGCTTTGGCACCGTGTCCGATACCGGTGAATGAAGGTCTACCCGTGGCAACTCAATCGGCCTTAAGGGAACCGAGAGTTGCGGATCCGAGACATCGGAACCGAGCTTTCGGTACCGCCCTGAGACGGTACCAAGGCGAGTCGGTACCCAGTCCTCCAAACTAGAGATCGATTCCAGACTCGGCATCGAAGTAAGCGAGACTGTCGATGCACATCTGGAGCGTACCGACGTCGGTGGAGGTATCGGTGTTGGAACTGATGATGGAAAGTCAATCTGGGACGTATCCAACGGTCCCGAAGGCACCGAGGAGGTCAGATGACGATCCCTGGTGATGAGTATTTCATCCAACACCAGTGCCGATGCAGGGGTATCGGTACCGCTCGAAGCGGATGCCACCACCGTGCACGGCTCAGGTATGTTCTGTGGGGGGTGAACCCCAGGAACAACCCGAAACCCCTTATACGCTTTGGAGACCGAAGACTCCCGCTGGGGTTTTGGAGCCAGGAGGCCATCGAGGGTAAAGCCGGAGCTGTCTACATGCTGTGCATGAGACGTACCACTCGAGGACTGGCTAGTCTTGACAGACTGTTTGTGGGTTACCTGATTCAACGTGGAAGAAGAAGGGGACGGTGCCCCGAAGTTGGAGGGGCACCGTGTATCGAGGAATTCTCCATGTTGAAGATGTCTTCTTACTAGACTGTTGTCAGGACCCAAACAGGTTAGACACCGATTTCGAGGGTCTAAAAATAAAGTTGTACCGCCACAGGGTGAACATTTCTTGAGGAAAATGTCCGGCGGATCCATGAAGGAAAAGAGAGGAGGCCTTAAGGCCTAACAGCCCGTGGAACACTAAGAAGAAAAATTATCCCCTAGAAAAGGAAAAATTTTACAAGAAAAGAAAAGAAAACACCGGCGGTTAAGATAGCCGTGACCACAAGAAAACTAGAAATAAAAAAGAAGAATTTTCTGCGGTGACAGGAGGACGTCCTGCCAGCTCTGCGGAAAAACGAAAATTGAGGAGAGGCAGTTGGGAAAGGCGGGAGGGCAGCACGCAGGCGTGGTGGGATGCTTCCAAAAGCTTTCTGATTGGAAGCTGGGAAGCGTTCCCGCGCAGGCTCCGTCGGTACCGACGTACCCATATGTGAAGACTTATTCCTGCTTGTTCCTGGAGATTAACCTTCTCCCGGAAGAAACGGCAGGCGACAAGACAGGGCCTGAAGCTTGGAAATACGCCTGGCCGAACAAATGGCTACCAAAAAGACTGTCTTAAGGGTCATGTCCTTCAAAGAAGTCAGCCTTATCAGCTCGAAAGGACCCCCAACCAGGGCATCCAATACAAGGTTGAGATCCCATGGAGGAACCGGCGACCACAGCTGAGGCTGCAGACACCCAACCATTCGTAGAAACCAAGATACATATGCATGCTCCCCCAAGAACCTACCCTGAATCTTACCTCTAACACGAAATAGCCGCCAACTGTACTCGCAGAGAACTGGCTGCCAAACCCTTATCAAAACCTGCCTGCAATAAGTCCAGAACCTCCGGGACAGACACAGTCAGGGGCCTCTTCTGCCAATCTGCACACCATCCCTCAAAGATATGCCAGACCCTCACATAAGATAGAGAGGTTGACTGCTTACAGGAACTCAGTAAGGTAGTAATCACTGCCCTAGAGTAACCGCGCTTCAGCAGCCATGCCCTTTCAATAGCCAGGTCGTAAGCGAGAACAGATCCACCTGCGGCATACGGAGAGGTCCCTGCGACAGCAGATCCTCCCTCAGTTGGCCAACAGTCACATGAGGTCAGCGTACCAAGGGCACCGAGGCCAATCCGGGGCTATGAGAACCACCCATCCTGGATGTGCCTCTATGCGATGGAGAATCCTGCCTATGAGAGCCCGAGGAGGAAAAATGTATAGTAGACCTTCGGACGGCCATTTCTGAACCAGGGCGTCTAAGCCCGCTGACATTCTTTCCTTTTTCCAGCTGAAGAATCGAGCCGCCTTGGCCGACTCGCACCGCACCATGAGGTCCATCACCGGGAGCCCCCAGCGACACACAATCTGCTCGAAGACCTCCTGGCAGAGCACCCACTTGCTGTGGTCCACCTTGTTTCTGCTCAGAAAGTCCGCCATAACGTTGTCCACTCCAGCCACATGCTGCACCGACAAGGCCGTCAGATGGGAATCGGCCCAGCTCAAAAGGCTGGCTGCCTCCTCCTCCAAGGGAGGGCTGCTCGTGCTGCCCCGACAGTTGATGTAAGCTACTGCCGTCATGTTGTTGGACAGAACCCGTACCGCCTTTCGTAGGACTACCGGTTGTAATGCCCGAAGGGCTAGAGCCACTGCCCGCAATTCCAGTCTATTGATTGACCACCGAGACTCCTGAGCCTCCCAGAGGCCCTGGGCGAACTGCCCCTCACAATGAGCCCCCCCCCCCCCCAGCCGACTAGAGAGGCATCTGTGGTCAATTGGATCCACAACAGAGTCTCGAGAGGCATGCCGTAGCTCAGACTCTCCGGGCTAATCCACCACTGCAAGGCTGCCCTGGTCTCGATTAGACAGTGGAGAGATACAGACATGGGCTGGCGCTGATGAGACCAGCGCCGAAGTAAGGCCCGCTGCAGGGGTCTCATGTGAGCCCTGGCCCAAGGCACCAGCTCTATGGTCACCGCCATGGTCCCCAGGACCTGAAGGTAACGCCAAGCGAGGGTGCTTCCATGGCCAGAAACTGAAGCAGATACCACTGCAGTTCCTCCGCCCTTCGGTCTGCTAAAAATACAATGCCCTTTACCGTGTTGAACCTTGCCCCCAGATAGAGTTCCTGTGAAGGCTGCAACTTGCTCTTCTCCAAGTTGATCACCCAACCCAGACTTCTAAGAAAGGTGACCCCTCAGGACGTCGACGACTGACTCTCTTCTGACTTCGCTCAAATCAACCAGTCATCGAGATACGGGTGGACTAGTATCCCCTCCTTGCGCAGCACCAGCACCACCACCATCATAACCTTAGTGAAAGTGCACGGAGCTGTCGCAAGGCCAAATGGCAACACTTGAAACTGGAAGTGTCCTTCCGGTACCGCAAACCACAGGAACTGCTGATGTGCCTTGTGGACAGGAATAGGCAAATACGCTTCTGTAAGATCTAGAGAAGTCAGAAATTCTCCCTGTCTCACTGCAACCAAAACAGACTTCAGCGTCTCCATCTGAAAAAGTAGGACCCAGAGGCAACGACTGACTCTTTAAAATCGAGGATGGGCCGAAAAGTCCCCTCCTTATTGGGCACGACAAAATAGATCACATATCAACCGCAACCTTGTAGATCCAAGGGAACCGACACTACTGTGCCTAGATGCCGCAGGCGTGCCAGAGTCTCTCGCACTGCTGTGCGTTTGGCTGGAGACTTGCACAGGGAGAGAACAAAGGAAGGAGGAACAGGCCTTGCGAATTTGAGAGCGTAACTTCCCGTACCACCTCCAAGACCCATTGATCTGATGTGATACAGGCCCAAGCTGGGAAGAACTGCTGCAGACGTCCAACTGGCAAGACCCCCGGCTGGGCCCCTGTTTCATTGTGGCTTTCTAGGGCCTGAGGAAGCAGCGCTAAACCCCTACCCACCTCCCCAGAATCCTCGAAAGCCCTGCCCCCTAGAGGAAAAGCGACCACTCTGAAAGGGGGCAGACCAGAAACCCTGAAACCTGCGTGACTCTTGAGGTTGAGGTCGCAATGGGGTGGGGAGACAATTTTGCTTAGGTCTATCCTTGGAAGTCTACCTCCCTTAGACTCCCCCAGGTCCTTGACCAACTTGTCTAGATCTTCTCTAAAGAGAAGCTTCCCCTTAAATGGGAGCCTACCGAGTCGGGATTTAGAAGAATTGCCAGCAGCCCAATTGCGCAGCCAAAGATAGCAGCAGGCTGCCACCACCGGCACCATGTTTTTGGCCAGACTCCTGACCAGATCATACTGACTATCAGCCAAATGGGCAGCCCCGGACTCAATCCTTGCTGCCTCCCCAGCCGACTCTGCCGGAGGATCACCAGCCAGCTGTAGCTGCTGAGACCACTGCAAACAAGCACGGGCTACCCAGGCCCCACAGATGGATGCCTGGAGAGCCAGGGCACTAATGTCAATGCCTGTTTGAGCAGCGCATCCAATTTCCTGTCCCGAGTATCCTTGAGTGCAGTGCTGCCCTCAACCGGAATAGTGGTCTTTTTCGTGGTCGCTGCCACCGCCGCATCTACCTTGGGGGAGCGGAGCAATTCCTTTTCCCCCTCTGGTAACGGATACAGCCGAGCCATAGAGCATACCCCCCTTAATACCGATGCTGGCTGCTTCCATTCTTCTTGAATCATCCGCTTCACCACCCGGTGGACTGGGAAGACTCTCTGGGTTTTCCTAACCGCCTGAATCAGCAGGTCCTCCAGCACTTCGTCTTCTGCAGGAACCCCAGCTACCATATTAAGAACCTTCAGCGATTCACCGATCAAGGCTGGTAACTCCTCCCGACGGAACACCCGAACAATTCTAGCTTGTTCTTCCTCCGGGAGTTCTCCCTCTAGCTTCTCCTCATCTTCCCCCAACTCTCTATCCCAAGCCTCCCCTTCCGGGGATTTGGAAAGTGGGAGACAAGCAACCTCCTCATGAGCGAGTCTAGACCGCTTGGGAGGTGGTCCCACCTCCTCCTGACCCCTAGGGTCTGAACACCATCTACTAGAACTCCCCTGCAGAGATCCCAGCTCCAAGCCTTGTGCATCAGGAGAACAAACTCAGGAGAGAAATCACCTCCGCTGATAGCCTCCAAACCTCCCAAAGTGGCAAGCGGGCTAGGCTGAGAAAGGGGAATAGAGGACTGCTCCAGAGGAGATGGATGAACACAGGCAACCTCTGGGGGATCTAAGGACCCCAGGGAGGAAGGCAGAAGCGGATCCTGGGAACACCCCAGCTGCATCTCCTGTTCCACAGAGGCTGCTTCCGCAGCACAGCCCGTTCTCCGATACCGCACACCACAGACGAGGCACTTGGGTCTAGCTGGCATGGTGGACGTACTGTCCACCAATCCACAGACACAGAGTTCTTTACTTTATTTTTTATTTTTTTTTTTATACCTAGTTGCTCTAGAAACCAGCTACCAGATTATTATTTTTTTTTTTTTTTTTTTTTTTTTACTAGCCCAGCTTTCCTGGCTGTGGGGAGGTGAGGGGGCGCCAAAAGTGCACGAAGCAAAAGAGGCCTACTTCATGCGACAGCCTGATCCGTCCCTCAGAATGCTCCTAGGACACACAGGTAGCAACTGCGTGGTCTCCTGAGAGCTGCGCGGTTCACCGCCGCACTCCTGGCCCTCTTCGCTGCCGCTGAGCTCCCGAGATCACCAGGAGGCTCCAAAACTTCCCTCTTTGGTCATAGCATCTTCCCACTCTCACGCTCAGCCGCTAGAAGGGCTTTGGCGGCAAGGCGGAAAGACGGCAGAGGCCCCAGAGACCACAGTCAGGCAAGGTATCCTTCCCGGCCCCCTTTGCACTCCGTCGCCATCTTAAACAGCACCCGCAGTAGCATGGCTGAGAATCTGTTCCCCCAGTTTCGCTTTCTTTGCTTTTCTCTTAAGGGCCGGATGCCAGGTCCTCCTTTCCCACTCCCCGGGGGCCCAGGAGACAGGCCAGAGGGAAAAAAGAAAAACACACAAGGACCTAACAATAAGAAACCAAAGAAAGTCAAAGGGGACCCAAGAAAAGAAATAAAAAAACAAACAGCCAAGTCTCTCCAGTAATCTTTGCTCTGGGTTACTGACTCCCTTGCTGCCTGGAGACTGAGCAAAACTGAATCTGGTGGGTGGAGCCAGTCCTTATATACCCTAGGGGCAGCAAAAAAAAAAAAAGAGAAAGTGCTCAGTCTCCCAGCTGCTGGAAGGGGGGGGGGGGGGGACAACAGAACACAGGGATTGGACTGGAGAGATGCTAAGGAACTCCCATTCCCTTGTCTTTGAGTGGACCAACTCCAACTCTGACCATAGCTCCAACAATGATTCTCTCAAACTCTTGTGCAGATATGGCCCATGTCAAAAAAGGTTTGCCCATCAATGACATCCTGTACACACATCATACTCCATAAACTACAATTATAGCAGGAAAAATATCCATCATTTTCTACTACTTCCTTTTGTAAATTATTGATGCAGATGAATGGCCCTTTTGTCCAAAGTGTTTTACAACATTTAATACTGTATACACCGAATCAGAGGCACAAAATATTTTTCAAAGCAGTGACATTAACCATGACACCAAAACAGACATTCATGCTTGTTAGATGTGGCTGGAAAAGATAAATAAGCTGTTAGGGACCTTTAAATAGAGCTTTAGAAGAGCAGTTAAGCATTAAATTCAATACGGAAAATAAAACATCATTTGTCTCTTAATCCACAATATCAGCTGCTACTGCATGTAAAAAAATGTCCTAAATTGTGCAAGTAGTATCAACATTACTCCTTTCATTTTTCAGTTTAGCATATCTTGAGTCAAGGCTACAGAACTAAGCTGCTTAAATGCAAAAGGATTTACAGTCATCAAGCAGCAAACAGCTGCGTTTCCCACCCCTGTAAAAATTACTCTATTCAAAGAGTTTACAGGACCCAAACTGAATTACTTTTCTACTCTAAATTTCCCTAAGCCACAAGGCTTAGTTGTAAGATGCTTCTTCCAAATGGCTAACTTCCTGCAAAATGGGAAAGTAGTATAGTACACAGAATCTCCAAAGTCTAGTTAAAAACTGCAGTTGAGTTACCCGAAATCTATTGTTTAGTTTCCATTTTTTGCTTTTGTATCTTACTAGAGGTGCCTTGACAGCAAGATGACAGTAAAGTTACAAAACCCAATAGGACAGCCACCAATGTATTCCCAAAAAGAAGGCCCATCCACAACTTATCCCAAAAGATGTCTTGCCTATATCTCATTATATAGCGGACAGAACTCTAAGTCCCGAAGTATTTTTTGTCGGATCTGTCGTGAGGATGCTACACATACTCAATTAACAGACCCTCCATTTTATTCAATATATTTAAAAGGTCTAATGACCACAATTTGCATGGGGCTATAAGGCCCTATAAGCCAGCCTCCGCAAACATTCAGAAAATGTTCAACTTTCAAACTATGCTTTTTCCAGTAAAACTGTGTCACAGTCAAAGATTGGGATCCGAAATACTCATCTCGCAGAGAATTGGTCTTTCCGGGTAAAGAAGGGCCCGCCATATATCTCAGCTCCCGTTCATCCACTATCCGTGGTGAGATCCTCCGGAATACTCAAACTCTCTCCGCTATGGATCCTCCTCTTGACGCTCTCTCATAGTTGGGTAACCGCAACACAAGACGCTGTGTTTCAAGCCAAAAATTCAACGGCCCTTTATCAAGCGACGTTTACCCAACTTCCTGTTCCGCTGAAACGTGCTGACGTCATCCAGACACTATGACAACAACAGGGATCTAAATGGCGTCAGACCCTGCTAAGTGTATGGAGCAAAGAAATCCCCCTCAATTCCCTTTTCTTCCCCAGAGCTTGCAAAAGTAGTTGTCACTCCGTATGTTGTTTGATGTTCTTTGTTTTAAACTTTATTTGCCTAACCAGAACCAAGAGACCACCAATCAATTTCGGCATTTAAGCCATGTGGAACGACTGATTGAAGCTGAAATATCCACCGCTGTTCCTTATAGCGAAGTAGACCCTGACAATCCCCTCCCCGCGACAGTGGGGGAACTGCATCCAAGATCAGCCACTTTAACTGATCAAACGTGTGTGTTGCAAACAATGCTGAACCAGCGGGGCCTCCAACACTCTAGTGTTAATCCGGGAACGATGTTCCTGTAAACGCTTCTTAATCGTTCTTGTTGTCATTCCCACATAAAACAATGCGCATGGGCAAATGATTAGATAAACATAGGTAGAAGTACAGTCCGTTGTATGTCGTAAAAAATGTTGGTGAGTATGCGGATTTACCCAAACCCCCCCCAACTATAGTGTTCAAACAAAAGTCACATGACCCACAAGCACGATGACCCCCTCCCTCTGGGAGAAACCGCGCACGGGTATGGGTAGCTATTACTCGGTCTGCTATATTAGTGCTCCTCCGATAAGCTAGCCGTAAAGGTAACTGAAAAACCTGATGTATCCCCAAAATGTGCCAATGAGACCTCAAAATCCGAGAAATCTCAATAGTGTGGGGCATATATGGAAGAACCCCCGTGAAATGTTGAGACATTACATTTGACGGTGACGGGGGAATATCCCACCATTCAGGGTGATTGTGAAGCGCTCGTTTATATGCCCTATGTAACAAATGAACTGGGTAATCACGAACCCGTAATCGGAGACTTAAATCAGGAGCATGTCGCTTATATTCAACCACTGTTGAGCACAATCGTCGAATCCTCAAAAATTGTCCAAGTGGCAATGCCTGTCGAAGGGACCGAGGATGAAAGCTGGTAAATTGTAACAATGTGTTACGCTGAACTGGCTTCCGATATAATGTGGACTGAAGTCGTTGTTCCCCCTTGTATAACCACATGTCAAGAAACTCTATGTGGGTTTGATGGTATTTAGCCTCAAATTGGATATGAACATGTAACGTGTTCAACCACGATAAAAAATTTTGTAGATCCTGGGGAGATCCGTCCCAAACGAAGAAAACATCATCAAGGAAGCGCTTCCAAAAAGTTACTTTCCGGAACTGCTCGGTACCATATAAATAGGTTTCCTCAAAATGAGACATGTACAGGGCTGCCACTGATGGAGCTACTGTGGCCCCAATCGCCACCCCGAAGCTCTGATGGTAATATTGCTGATCATATATAAAATAATTTTCATTCAATACCCACGATAAGAGTTTCAACACCAAGCTCTTTGGTAAACGCGAGGGTAAAACCAGTGGTAAAGCTGCCAAAATAGAATAAGCTTCCCTCTGATCAATATTGGTGTATAACGCGGTCACGTCCAGCGTTACCAAAATGTAAGTATCAACTATCAAAAGTTCACGCACTAGAGACAAAAAATGGTAAGAATCCTGGATAAACGATTTAATAGTTGTGGTCAGAGGCTGAAACAACCGGTCACAGAATATTGATAAAGGCTCCAGTAGGGAATCCCGGCAAGAAACAATCGGGCGCCCAGGAGGGTCCACCAACGATTTATGGATCTTCGGGACCAAATATAGAACAGGTGTCTTCGGACATTTTGGATTGAGAAAATTAAATTCCTTTTGAGTGATCCAAGATCGCTGCAGCGCTGAGGTGGTATATTCCTGAATTTCAGATTGTAAACGAGGTCCCGGATCAGCATCCAATGTCCGGTAATATTTCAAATTGTTTAAATGGATCAAAACTGTAGCATGGTACTTAGTGGTGTTCAGTACTACCACTGCTCCTCCCTTGTCAGCCCGACGAATTGTCAAACTGGGGGTATCCCGGAGCTGGCGCAAAGCTCGATGTTGTTGGGCCGAAAGATTTGAAAAACCACCCCTGGGAAAGTGGATAGTGGATGAACGGATAGTGGATGAACGGGAGCTGAGATATATGGCGGGCCCTTCTTTACCCGGAAAGACCAATTCTCTGCGAGATGAGTATTTCAGATCCCAATCTTTGACTGACACAGTTTTACTGGAAAAAGCATAGTTTGAAAGTTGAACATTTTCTGAATGTTTGCGGAGGCTGGCTTATAGGGCCTTATAGCCCCATGCAAATTGTGGTCATTAGACCTTTTAAATATATTGAATAAAATGGAGGGTCTGTTAATTGAGTATGTGTAGCATCCTCACGACAGACGATCCGACAAAAAATACTTCGGGACTTAGAGTTCTGTCCGCTATATAATGAGATATAGGCAAGACATCTTTTGGGATAAGTTGTGGATGGGCCTTCTTTTTGACAGCAAGATGAGCAACAAATAGCCAAATACCAGCAGCTGGGATTATTATGGAGTTGGTTATATTATTGGTTATTACTTCTTTGTTGCTTTAGAAATAAGTCAGGTATCATATAAAGAAATGATTGCAAATCTCCAGAAAATCTATATGCTTTCAAAGAGTATGATTCTAGTTATTGAAGACAAAAGAAAATTAACTTTTTTTTTTTTTAATATCAGAATTGTGAATGAAGGTCTGAAACTAGGTTGATGAGTGTTGACACGTTTTCTACTGTAGGCTAAGTATGTAAGTGGTGGATGGTGAGGGTTAAAAAAATTGAAATGAGAACTGTTGAATTTATTGTAACTGAAATTCTATGAAATGGTTTATTAACATTTACAAAAAAAAAGATGGATTACAAAATTAAGTCAGGTGGCAGACGTGCCATCTTTTAAGGCATCTGCAAGAATTCTTAAAAATTGGAGAACAAAATCAAAACCAAGCAGCCAGTTTTGTTTTTAATGACTAAGGCCCTAAATTAGAATAGCCTGCGATAGTTACGTTTATGCCAGAAGCAGAACTAGTCAAAGCTATTTACATCCTTAAGGACAATTACCTTGCTGTAAAAATCCAGCTCTCTTGGACCACGAGGTGGTGGCTGTAACTGCTTTAGGACTGTGCCATCAGGATGCTGCAATATACCTGAAAAATAAAAAAAATAAATGAACTCATGTTGCATTACTGCATGACAGGAAGCCAGAGGACAAACAGAATCAGGGATTATCTAGGCTTGACCACCATCCCCACCATATCATGCCTACTTTTACTACCTACCCTATCGTATTTGATAACGCAGCACTAATCCCTTCTCAAAGTTGTGGCTCCCAAAACTGCCCTGGAAGGACCCCAGTCAGTCAGGTTTTCAGGATATTCACAATGAATATGCACGGAGCAATTTGCATGCAACAGAGGCACTGCATACAAATCTCATGAATATTCATTGCAGATATCCTGAATACCTAGGTCAGGTGAGACAGATGCATGCCCTGCTTCAACTGTACACAAGTCTCTCATATGCATATTCATTCACCATGGAAATCCTGAAAACCTTAAAGTCTGCAGCACTCTAGGACAGCAGTTGTCAAAATGCAACCTTGAATGGCCACAAATCAGTAAGATTTTCAGGGCATCCGTAATGAATATGCATAAGATCTACATGCACTCATTCCACTTTATGCAACTCATGAATATTCATTAGAGATATCCTGAAAACCTAACTGGTCTGTGGCCCTCCAGGACTGCAGTTTGATAACCTGCTCTAGATCATTTAGCAATTTCATATGGACAAGACACATACAGCAAATAAGAGGCTACAAAAATTTACTATACAAAAATTTACTATTAAAAAAAGGTGGGCTCTTAAGCTAATATGGGTATAGCCAGAGGGAACAGGATGCATCAACTCAGCACGTTGGCAAGTACAGCATCCACAGAAAGGCAGCCACAGGTAAGAGCAATGTGCTAAGAGTAGAGACCATGAAGGAGAGAAAAAAAAAAGAGCCAACAAGAAGCTGCAAAAGTGAATACATTTACAGAGAAGTGAGAGAATTTTATGCAGCCCAATATTTAAAAAGATTTAGTCAGATTAGAAAGACAGGAAGAGTTGATATATCATACTATAGCTCTAAAATTGTAGTTTAATCTAATGTAAACTGCTCTAATGCTTGCAAAGGGTGGTATAGAAAATGTCAAACATACATAACCGGGATACTCATTTCATTTATTAGATATTTCACTTGCCCTTTCAAATAGCTCAGGGCAGGATACTATATAGCAGGCATGTCCAACAGGTAGATGGCGATCTACCTGTAGATCAGAGGGGTCAGAGGTAGATCGCCAGCCCCTCTTGGCTCCATCTCTCCAGCAGCTCACCCCATCGCTAGGAGAGAGCTCGTGCCAGCAGGTTGCCTGCCGAGGGCTTGCCACTGCTGCTGATCCTTTGCCTGTCTTTTTTTCCTGCCTGCACGAATCTTGCCTGCAGGTATATTGGGGGCAATTGTTGTTTTCATGCCAATAGTTTGTGGGTACCCCAGGGGGCCGCCGCCTGCGCCGAGATACCACAGGCCCTGGCGTCATACCTGGTCTCCTGCCTCTCAGAATCACCCATTCCTGCCCTCGCCCCAACACCCCTTAGAAGTGTGTTATATACTGGGCGATATCCATTCGCCCGGGCTTTACCTGAATACACTTACCGTATTAGTTGTGTCGTGTGCTGGTCGTTGGTCGATTTATAGTTCGCTTTCATTAAACGTTTTTGGGTAAACACAACAAAGTGTCAAGAATTTGGTGATTTTGGCGGGCTTTTCCAATTTTGTTCTAACTTGCCTATGCCTTGCCTTTGAATTGGTTCAAACCACTGTGACACTTGCTTGCCTCTGCAATTTTATTTTGCCTTTGCGTTGATTCTACACTGTGTGCAGAATTTATTAAATTGCGTGTGGTGGTATTTGAACTTGTTAGGTGGTATTTGATTTTATCTGGTTTGCTGGACAGGTGTATGAGTTTTTTTGATGATTGTTTGGTAGTATTTGATTATTGGTGCCAGTATGATGAATTCTTATTTTTACTTTTAGAACTGCATGTGTGGTTTTGGCATCTCCAGTCCTTGTATTGCACATCATCCAGAGGTCTTCAGCTCCTGTTGATCTTTAATACTTTGGGACAGTGACAGTTTTGGACCAGATTCAGCCAGTGTTTATACTAATTTAGCAGATTTGGCCTTCTTACACCCAGCCACCCCAGTATAACGAAGATGAGTGTTCCAAAGAAGAGCAAAACCTACCACTTTCATGATGAATGGGAAATGGATTACTTCTCCATCATGGTGAAAGACAAGTGTTGTTGTCTAATTTGTAACGCCCCAGTATCCTTGCCCAAAAAGGGTAATCTGGAACGTCATTATAAGGCTCTGCATAGCAATAAGTTTGATGCTGATTTTCCACCCAAAGAGTAAAATTCGTAAACTGAAGCTCAAAGAACTTAAAATCGAAATTGGCTACTCGGCAACAGTTGATAGCAAAGCCAGGGTCACATTCGGTCAATGCAACCATAGCATCCTTCAAGGTCAGCAACCTGATCACAAAGAAATGCAAACCTTTCACTGAAGGGGAATTTGTAAAAGATTGTTTCTTGAAGCAGCTGATAATCTTTTTGAAGGATGTAAAAATAAAGAAAGACCATAGCTGCTATTCAAGATGTACAATTGTCAAGAAACACAGTCGTGCGGCAAATAGAAAAGATGTGTGGAGACACAACTGAACAATTGTTGGATGATGTTTCAAACTGTGTTGCTTTCTCACTCCAACTGGATGAATCTACAGACATAAGAGAGAGAGACTATAGCCCAGTTACTAGTCTTTATCAGGATGGTTTTTGAAGACTTCAGTGTTAAAGAAGAACTACTTGGAATGATGTCTTTAAAAAGGGAGAACTAATCGGTCAGTAAATATTCAGTTCTTTCCATCCTTTTGTGACAAAGTGCAATCTTCCATTGCATAGACTTGTTTCCATCACTACTGATGGAGCAAGAGCAATAACAGGTGAGGTTAACGATTTCATAGCCCTCTGTAGACAGCATGACGATGTCCCAGATTTCCTCTTACCACTGCATCATTCACCAGCAAGTTTTAGCAAGCAAGAGGCTCAATACAAAGACTGTCATGGACATCACTTTCAAAACTGTAAATTCAGTTCGTGGAAGATCACTTCAAAGACGGCTTTTCAATCTTACTCTTGATGAAGGGGCAGCGGAAATCATTTTGCACACAGATGTAAGGCGGGTAAGTAGGCACAAATTTCTGCAAAGATTTTGTGATTTGCTGAATGAAATAAGTTTTTTGAAGGAGAGGGGAGATGACCAGAGTTGGAAGATGAGTGGTTATGTGAGCTGGTATTTCTCACTGACTTTACAGGCAAACTAAGTGACATGAACCTTGAACTACATTGGCAAGATAAGTAAAGTTCATCCTACAAGAGCAAATTTGAGCTAACAATGATTGACCTTGCAAACACTTTTGATCATTTTCCTAATACGCAGGACCATCTGGGACAATATCCAGATTTTGTTTTTCAGAACAAGTAGTATGTGACAGAAATCTGTTCCATTATCCAGGAATTCGAAAATAAATTATGTGACTTCCAAAACATTGGAACAGCTGTAGAGTACTTGTCATACCCATTCAAAGTAGATGTGGACATTAAAGAAACTGCAGCTGCTATCAGTAAAAACTACTCATTGAACAAGCCATCTCTTGAAAACAAAATATTAACCCTTAAAAATGACATTTTCTCAAGACCCGTGCTGAGCAAGAATCGTTTTGGAAGCTAGTGCCTAGAGACAAAATTTCCCAACTTGAGACGATGCAGTGAAAGTGTACACTCCTGTTTCGGTTCAATTTGTGTGAATCTGTGTTTTCCCATCTGAAAATGACAGAATACACAACGTTCCAACATGACAGATGAACATCTCCAGGATTCCTTGAGACTGGCCCTCATGCAATATTCACCCAACTTCAAAAAGCTGGTGGATGAAATGCAGGCTCAGACGTCTCACTAATGAGCAAGAGCAAAATATTAAAGATTGTGCAAAATCAGCCTGGATCAATACTTGACCTAAATTTAACACAAATTTCTCAATAAAAGTTAAAGGAAGTTATTACTCAATAAAACTAAGAAAAAAATGTACTTTCCATTTCCCCTCACAGTTCTTACTGGATCTTCATCAGTTTTGTTGTTTGCTTAATTTGCTTAACAGCTGATCACATCAAGTAAATGACAGAAGGTTCATTAAAATGGGGGGGGGGGGGGAATCATCCAACTTTATTGGGTTAAAATTTAATTTGAAATGAATCTGAAACTTAATTTTCATGATGGTAGATCACCGGCACTTTTGGCCAGAAAAAGTAGATCACGACCTGCTCCAAGTTGGACATGCCTGCTATATAAGTATTCATATGAACTAAATTTATATTAACAATATCAGCAGCAACCCCATCCTTTAGAAACTAATGAGCTTTAAGTACCCTTTTAAAATCAATACAATGTAAATTTAAGAGGTAAATTATTCCACAAAAATGAAAGGAACTAGATAAAGCCCTGGCCCCAAGCAGAACCGAATAAAACAAAAGTAGCCCTTGGAAGTAAAAAAGCCTTGTATCCTGAGAACATGTCAACCATAAAGCAGTATAAGCCAGTAAATAAGGATGGATTCTTTTTAAACCTAAAATGATTCATTGTACTAGCTCCAAACAATGTAAAGCATACAAAAAACGGGCAACATGTTCTCATAGCTCAATTCCTACCTACAGCTTAGCAGCTGCTTTTTGGACTCCCTTTTAACTGACCAAGTCTTTATTAGAAGAACCCGAGTATAAAGAATTACAGTAATCCTACCTGGTAAGTATCAAAGACTAGAGCAGCAATATACGGATAGTGCTAGTGAATTTTCCCCTCCGACTGCCTTGGCACCATCTAGAGATGAACTGGGGTGGAGCTAGCATTTATCCTGATATTGTCAATTTTCAGCTCCACTATCCAGATAACAAGCCACATAACAATCCATATAAAACTTAGGACTGCAAAAAGGCTATTTGCATACCACTTAGAATAACTTATCAAGATAGCAGCTGAAAAATCACCACTATCCAGACCACCACTATCCAGACACTGCCATCATTGACTGTAGTAGCCAGATGTTCAGTTCCAGCTGCTATCTAGATACTGGTGTCAAAATATCTGGATTGCAACTATGGTGCCCAGCACTTAAAGACTGCCATGATTATATAATCAAATTTTTAAAAAATGACAAATCCTAAGCTCTACAATTTCTTCTCTCAACTGTATGTTTGTCCCATGCTATCTTGAATTCATATAGTGTCCTTAACCACCTCTGTTGGGAGGCTGTTCCATACACCCACCACTATATTCATAAAGAAATGTTTCCTTAGATTACTCCGGAGTATTTTCTGTCACCTTCATCATATGTGCCTTTGTTCCAGAGCTCTTTCAATTGAAAGAAACCTACTACCTGTGCATTAATGATTCAGAGAGTCTGTCCTCATATGTTCTATGACGAAGATCACTAACCATTTCAGTAGTTGCCCTCTGACCAACTCCATGTACAGATTTTTTTTGAAGGTGTGGTCTCCAGAAATGTTCACAGTACCCCAAACTTAGATCTCAGATACAAAAGGGACTTGGCAATAGCTTGGGTGCACAGGGTGAAGAATGGCCAGTAGGAAAAAGGGAGGCGACATTGCCTTTTCTTCTTCTTTGACCACCTTAAGATCATCAGATACGATTACCCCTAGGTCTCACTCTTCTTTCATACACAGAAGTCAGTCACTGCTTACACCACACAGTTGCCTTTGATTCTGCAGCCCCAATACATGGCTGCATTTTTAGCATAAAAAAACCCCACAACACTTAGCTGCCAAATTCCAAAGCATTCACATTCTGCTAGATCCTTCCTGAAGTTACCCATAACTTATGGTATGTCTACCCTATAGCAGATTTAGGAATTATCTGTAAACAGGTGAACTTTACTCGATGGGCTGCCAGTATAGTTACTTAAGAGGTTACATGGTCATAACACCCGAAGAGTCATGCAGTTAAGAACCCAAGAACATAAGATATGCCATACTGGATCAGACCAAGGTCCATCAAGCCCAGTATCCTGTCATACGTACCTAGCATTTTCCCCAAGAGACACAGGGTTCCACAATGCTTGTATTGGTTCAAGCAGCGATATCCCAGGTCCCTTTTAATAATGGTTTATAGACCTTTCCCTCCAGGAACTTGTCCAAACCTTTTTTTAAACCCAGCTACGCTAACAGCTTTTACTACATCCTCCGGTAACAAATTCCAGAGTTTGATTACACTGAGTGAAAAAATATTCTATTAGTCTTAAATAGGTTACTCTGTAGTTTCATTGCATGTCTCCTAGTCTTTCTATATTCTGATGACGTAAACAATCGATCTACATTTACCCGTTCCACTCCATTCATTAATTTATAGACCTCTATCATATCGTCCCTCAGCCATTTCAACCACTGAATTTTGACTCGAGTCCTACTTAACTGTAGGGGTGACAGTTAAGTAGGATTCCTATAAGTAGTCATGGTAGTCTAATCAGAGCAGATAAAAGGTAGTGTGCTGTGAAAAAAGGGCCAAATTTTGACAAATGTTAGAGTTTAAAATAACATGCTTTAGAAGTGTATTGAATGTGTGTGGAGCAGAAGCAGAGTCAAACATGATGTCAAGGACAAAGGCTAAGGCAACCGTAAGAGTAACCATGTTCTGCATGGATAGGAAGATTGGTGGGGGGAGAAAAATTCCTTCTTGGCCATATTAAGCTTAATGTGGTGGGATATGCAGTTAGCAAAAGCAAATAAGCTGGTTGAAATTTTTTGACTTAATTCTTTGTGAAATTTCTGATGCGGAGAGGTATACAGTATATTTAGACCTTACTATCAAAGACTGGTTTTCTTATCTCCTCCACTGCTTTCAGTACAATGGACCAAAAAGTATAGAGAAAAGAAAAAAAACCCAGGCCAGAGCTCAGAGGTTCCAACTGATAGTGGAACAATGGAGAAGAGAATACAAATTAATAACTGAATTTAAATGCATCAAGGAGTAAATGGTGATAGCATTTTGTCAAAGTGCAGCAGTTAGGCCAAAAGCCATGAGGTCAAAAGATCTTTGATTCTGAGAAGCATTCCTAAAAATCTTCATAAACTCACTAATAGCAGCACAAAGTCATGAAAGAACACAAAGTTGACATATGACCTAAAACTACCTACATACCAGAATTCATTTTCTACACCAAAACAGCAGATGGAGGTATCTGTTCCAAGCAATTATTCTGTGAATCAGGTGGAAAGAGATAAACCTCAAAATACCGATAGATTTTCTTGGTCTCTGGCAGAAAGATACAAAAATAAATTTCCCTTTGTACTGGGTGACAGAGGTCTGATTAAGTTTGCAAGCACATCTCGATAGGTTCCAATATGTGTTATGGCCTTTGAACTATAGAAGAAAGCTCTATGTCAAGACAAGTCCTACAGCAAACATTACGAGTAAATTTGAAAATGAGATCATACTCCATATACCCTGGCTTAGGAGTGAGGTTCACTACTATCAAGATATCTTCAAATGGTTTAGTTTTGTGCATATTACCCTTGAAGACCTTTATTGATTCTTCCAACTATGACAGTTGCACTATCCCAAATTTTCGAATGGCATCACAGAAAGAAATTGCACAAAAATATAGCAAATTGTTCTTCACATATAAGTTTAAGTTGTCCAACATTTATTCCACAGTAGATGCAAGAGCAAGACTTCTATGAAGATCATGGCTCCCTGCAACAGAGCATTTCAAGGACATCTTAGGACACTGCTTCTCAACCTGTGAGACTGGTAAAGTGCTCCCTGTGCTTGACAGTACCTTCACCGCAGCTTTTAAGGATCTCAGACAGCAGAGAACAGAATTGTACTTCCTGCTCTACCTCTTTCAGGTAGTGTGTAAGGGAGGGTATGAGCATGCAGCAAAGGTCAGCAAAAAGCCAGGCTGGTTCCCAAGACAACCATTCCCATTCTGTCATTTAGACACAGGAAGAGAGGGCTAAAGCAGACAGCCTAGAACATAGCTCTGACTCTCGTGAACTATTTGTGAGTGAAGTGAGAAAATGAATGCTGAAACAAGTGAGAAGGGGTGGGGGGGGGGGAGATGTCATCTCCTCCTAGAGGTCAGCAAAGAGAAATTAGACTTACCTGCTAATTGTTGTTCCTCGAGGAACTCCCGTCCAGTCCCACACCTCTGGGCAGTGTACCTCTTCCAGCAGCTTGGAGACTGAGCATGTCATCTTTTTGTTGTACTTAAGCTGCTGGCACTGCCTACCAGACCCAGTACCTATTGGCAAAGCAGACAGAGTAACAACAAATAAGTAGTTAAATGCAACAAACCCTTCTTTGCCTAACTAGTACCCCCTCCATTCCCTGGGAAGGATACCCCGCCTCCCCCTCCAAGATGAGGTGGCCTATCTGTTGAGCGCTCAAGCAACGCCAACCAGCAGGGAGCAAGCGACTGACAGCTCTTCCAATCCACTCCCCTCCCACCCCGACTCTTCCTGGCCACTTCCTCCAAGGGAACCAGCTTCAGGAGCAGTGCGCACAGATTATCACAGAAAGCACTCAGGGAGAGTTCCGGGATGGGACTGGAGTTCAAGGAACAATTAGACTTACCTGCTAATTTCTCTTTCCTTATCGTCCTTCCAGTCCCATCCCACACCTCTAGAATGTATCTGAGCAGTTAAACTAACGGGAGGGAGACGCACAACTGGCCTGAAGCATTGCCAATCTGAAACGAGCATACCCCGCTGCCTGGACATCTAGGCAATAATGCTTAGAGAAAGTATGCAGCGACAAACACGTTGCCACCCTACACCGGCAGAACCAAACTATACTCTGCCCACAAGGCTGCCTAAGCTCTTGTGAATACACCTGCAACCCCACGGGCAATACTTTACCCTTCAAGATGTACGCCGACACGATTGCCTCCCTGATCCATCTGGAAATGGAAGCCTTAGCTGCCACCTCACCTTTGCATGGCCCGCCAAACAGAACCAACAGATGGTCTGATCTCCAAAAGGACAATGCCATTTTCACATACCTTCACAGGGCTCTTAACATACAGGCAGCACAGCTGTGGAGTAGCAGGGCCCACATCCACGCTTGCCAGAGCAGATAAGGAAACAGCCCGATTTACATGAAATGCTGACCCCCCCCCCCCCCACCTTGGGCAAAAATGAAGGTACTGGGCGCAAGACCACTTTCTCCTTGGAGAAGGAAAGGAATGGCTCCTGGCACAACAGGGCCTGAAGCTCTGAAATACTGCATACCGTGGAAATCGCTACCAGACATACTGTTTTCAGAGAGTCAAATCCTTCAGGGAAGCTCGATTCAACAGTTCAAAGGGTTCCCCAGACAGCACCATCAGCACCAGATCGAGATCCCAAGGCAGTATCACCGTCGTCCTCGGCAGATGGAGGTGGGTCACTACCCTTAGAAATCTCAGCATGTCTGGGTGTGTACCCAACGACATCCTGTGGACTTTCCCTTGGTAACAGGAAATCTATGCCCGTTGCACCTTCAAGGAACGGACGGCTAGGCTCTTATCAAAACCAGATTAAGAACGCCAAGATGTACGGAATGGAGGCAGTGGAAGAGCACGCCTGCCTCTCTCTACACCACAATTCAAAGATGCATCCTACACAGAGGCACGCCAGGTTCGTAGACCTCCTCCAGGCCTGCAGCAAGGTTGCTATCACCGAGCCCAAATATCCTCTCTTCTTCAAACTCACCCTTTCAAGAGCAATGCCGAAAGCAAGAATCGATCTACCTGGGGCATGTGAAGCGGCCCCTGCATCAAGAGGTCCTTCTGACCCAGAAGCCACCACGGTCGATCCAAGGGCGCCTTGGCCAGTCCAGTGCTACCAGAATTACTAATCACCAATGTGTCTCTATGCATTGCACTACCCTGCCTATGAGCACCCACAGGGGAAAAAACATAGAAGACGCCCTCTTCGGGCCACCGCTGAATTAGAGCATCCAGACCCTCAGACATCCTCTCTTCTTCCACTGAAATACTGGCAGGCCTTAGATGACTAATGTTGCCATTAGGTCCATGACCAGTGTGCTCCATCAGTGGACCACCTGCTTGAACACACCCTGGTTGAGCTGCCACTCTCCAGAGTACATGCGCACTCGGCTGAGGTAGTCTGCTATCACATTGTTGACTCCCGTTACTTGCACCACAGATAATGTATCTCTGCCCCTACGAACAGCCTTTTGGTCACCTCCTCCAGATCTGCACTGCCCTTGGTGGTTGATGTAAGCCATCATGGTTTGAAACCTTCTAGTGCCAAGGTCACCATTTGCATCTCAAGCCTGTTTATCGACCACAGGGCCTCCTGTACTCCACTGTCCCCAAACAAGGCATCTTCCGCAATGGGCTCCCAAAACTGACAATCTGGCATTGGTTGTCAGCAGAACCCACACCAGGAACTCAAGTGGCCACATCCCAGGATCGCCGAATGCAGCCATCACCTGAGGGCTCTCCTAGTGCTCTGCGGGCAAGGGAGTACTTGGGACAGGGGTTGACTGATGGGACCACCGGAGCAGAGCCCTCTGCAGGTGTCATATGTGCGCCCTTGCCCATAGGACTAGCTCGAAGGTGACCGCCATGGTCCCCTAAACCTCAGATAATGTCACACCGACTGTTTCGCCCTTATTGCTCCCTGGGCTTGAGGGGTGGATGGCCTGGACATCATGCAGGGAGCAGGATCCATTGAAGATAATACGGCACCACCCACCTCCAGGGTCTCTTGTGACCAGGAGGGACTGTCTCATCTCGTCCTGCAGGCCCTGCTCCAGTGACTTAGCCTCTTGCATGCAGCCTAGACAGATGCTTGCCTCCAAGACCGCTCCCAGTTGGGTCCCGCATATCTTGAGGTTTTTGATTGCGCTGCCATATTGTACCTCAAAAATATGACATGGACCATGCACTAATCCAAATCAGACTAACACTTTCTCTGAGTAAAGATTTGTATTTTTGAGTACAGCTTCCCATACATGCAATATCACCCTTTGAAAATGGAATAGCTAGTATATTCCAAAATACGCTGTAAGTTAGTTACTTTAATATGTTATTTGGCTCTTTTGCTAAACAGCTTTTTAGATCCTTCTGATTTCTTCTTCTTTTTTTCTGACTTTAAACACAAAGAAACCTGCACCTTAACAGGGGAAATAAAAAGGAAACTACCTAAACCTATCTCCTTAGCTGTCCCTTCAGCAAGTCCAGCACCCTGGCTCACTAACACCTCCAGCTGCTTGGAGACTGAGCATACTGGGGCTGGTAGGCGGTGCTAGCTGCTTAAGTACACTAGATGACATGCTCAGTCTCCAAGCTGCTGAAAGAGGTACAATACCCAGGAGGTGCGGGATTGGACTGGGACGATAAGGAATGCCCTTTTGTCAAGCTTCCCTCCTCAGATCTGTTGGTGAGAAGAGGAGGTAAGAAAAGCCAAAGCAGGGAAAACCTGAGAAACACAAGGAGAGTTGTGTGTGAAAAAGTGCAGTGGCCAACAAAAAACACACCAGAGATAGTGTGGTGGTGATGAATAAGCACATTCCAGAGGCAGTAAAGACCGCAAGCTGATGGAGGAAGGGGCAAGGTATGAGGAAGCATATGGGGTCAGGTAGGTGAGGGAGCCTGTAGGGGCAACTGCACAAGAGGATGACATAAGAACAAATCAAAGAATGATTAGGTTGCATGGGGACAAGGAATAACATATGAGAGAGAAAAAGTCAAATGCTGAGCATCAGAAGGGGATATAGTAAAAAAGGAGGACAGAAGGGAAAGGAAGGGTGAGTGGATAGAGACTGATAGATTTAGAATCAGATAAATAAAAATGGAGGAAAAACTGTAAAAAACCCAAACAAAAAACACACAACTAAGGATATTTTCCAATTCCCCCACCACTCCCCAATTTACAAACATTTGCAATTTCACACATTCAAGAACTATTTAATGCATGCAAATAATTTATAGGCACACTGATGTAATGTGCATTAGCCTACATATTTTGCTCATACAATGAGGGTTATTTCAGGGAACAGAAATTTTACATGCCTGATAATTTTTTGTCCTTGAATCCTGCCAGACCAGTCCAGTCCAGTCGAGTTATGTTTCCTTGCCAGCAAGTGGAGGCAGACTTCAACAACTTTCAATTATGTCACTTCTATATCCACTGTGCAACACTGAAGCCAAGCAGCAAGACAAACTCAGAAGAGAAACAAACTATCAGCGCTAATACAAACCATAAATTGCAACAATCATTTGGAACACGTGTTTTGCTCTTACAGTAATTAACTCTGCATCAGACACAAACTGATAAGGCAATCAAGAGGCAGCATGGCTCCCAAACCTGTAGGAAAGGTCTAGCAGGGTTCAAAGAAAGAAAAAAAGTCAGGTATGTAACATTTTCCTTCCTTTTCATCCCACTACAAATCTGGAAGAGCGGTATGTACTCAAGCAGTCAAGCTCTAGGGTAAGAGAAGATGACACTATTGACAGAACTGTCCTACCAACAGCGTCATCTGCACCAACTCCCACATGCAGCCTGTAATGCTTCTCAAAACAGTGCTCAGCAAAGACTACGTAGCCATCTTATAGATATTTAAACTAGGCTTATATACCGCTTTTCTACCAGTCAAAGTGGTGTATGTTCCTGTACTGTATATTTTTTCCCTTGTCCCAAAAGGGCTCAATGTTTTTGTACATGAAGCAATGGAGGGTTAAGTGGCTTGCCCAAGGCCACAGGGAATACCTGTGGGACTAGAAACCCCAGTCCTTCAAAAGCCCAAGGTTGCTGTTCTCCAGTGGAATTTGAACCCCCTGGCTCTCCAGCCCAATGTGACTTGCTCCAAGAACTAGGTCATTCCTCCCACACCATGGAGGACTCCACCCAATAGAAGGCCTCTACTCTAGTGGAGTGAGCTGTCTTTACAGCACACATTTTCCAGCCAAAAATGGTACGTCAAACCATTCCTAACAGGGGCTATACATTTCAAAGGTAAGAATTTTTGGCTTTTTAAGTTGCTAGCTCTCTGACCGGGAGCTCTTAAAAGGGTTTTGGTACATTTTTAAAACAAAGTTACATTCTTTTTGGTGCTTTAGTTTAAAAGGAGAAATCTTTTCTTTAGTGGCTTAGGTTTAAAACTCTGCATTAGTAACTTTCTCAGCTCTTTGGAGCTACTGACACCTAATCAGGTGTTTGCTCACTAAGGGTGGGTGGGAGTTAGGGGGGTAGGGAGGGAGGGAACTGTCTTGCCTTATAGGGCACCTCCGTATTTAAGAAAACGCAGGGACTTGGAGAGCACATTTTGAATATAATTAAAGAGATTTAATTGCTTTTTCTCTGAAGGACAGCTGGGAAACCAGCTGGTACTTTGGTAGATCTCTCTCCTTTGCTTTAAGAGATACCAAAGCTCCACGAACAGAACAATGGCTGGGAAAAATCATATCGCTACAGTTGTTGCCCCCATTACAGCTTCTGCCTCTGTCCAGAAGGTGGTCCCAATGACAGTTGAAGGACAGTTGAAGGACCAGTTCCATGTGCAGGATGCCTGCATGCTGACGTTCTCAGGAAACAAGTGGAGGAACTCGAGAGGTGGTGGCGAGGTTGAGAAGCATTCACGACAGTGAGAAGTACATTGATGAGATGCTTCTTGCAACAACCAAGCTCTCCAGCAGAGGAGAAGATGGGTGCCTACAGAATGACGAAGATTGGACAAGTCACCAGGGCCTGGACTCCCTGGAAAATCAACTGGAGGTGGTAAAGCATCCCTGGAAAGGGAAGAACCAGGGCTCAAGTATCCCAAAGTTGCAGAATCAGTGACCACAAGGAAGCGTAGTGGTGGTTGGTGACTCTTCTGAGGGGTACTGAGGCGTCCATCTGCCGACCAGACTTGATGTCCAGAGAGGTATGCTGTCTGCCAGATGACAAAAAACAAGATGTTAAGGAGAGTTCGCCGAGACTCATCAAAGCCCACTGACTGACTATTACTCAATGTTGCTAATCCATGTCGGAACAAATGATTCTGCCAGGTATCTCTCTGAGTGTATCAAAAGTGACTTCATGGCTCCGAGACAGATGGTGAAGCAGATAGGTGCACAGGGGGTGTTCTCTTCAATCCTCCCTGTTGAGGGTAAAGGTCAAGGCAGAGAGGCTCGCATTCTGGAGAATGCATGGCTGTGGGGGAGAGCCAGAGAGGACAGCCTATGAGTCCGGAGGTGACAGGCTCCTGCTCCGGCGACCCCGAAGTCAGAGGGGGCCTCTTCAAAGGCAGAGCAGTGTGGACGGAGTGTCGGGAGAGCCAGAGAGGACAGCCTACCAGTCCGGAGGTGACAGGCTCCTGCTCCGGCGGCCCCGACGTCAGCGGGGCCTCTTCGAAAGCTCCGTAGGATAGGCACAGCCGGAGGCGCTAGTCAGGGGCAGCGATCTAAGGGGCTAGATACAAGGGGCGTGTTAGGCCCCTTGGGAGCCCCTTGGAGCACCGCAGGAGTCCAGAAGTAGGAGGCATCTGTGAAGTTGTATGGTAGCCCAGATGGGAAAGAAAAAAGAAAACCAATACGGCGGTTCCTGTAGAAACAACAGTGGGTCCTATGGACAGACATGTTAAGGTAATGGCAGGAGCGGATGCATCCTTTAGACCCTGACTTTTTAGTTTGGCGCTCGTCTGTAGCGTCCCCGAGTTCCCTGGACCGTTCTCCTCCCTCTCCACTGACTTATATCTCGCCGCCTCCATCCGGTTATGTGGAAGTGCAGTTTCAGCAGAGTACTCCGGCTGACACCGGCGGAATGTTGAAACCAGTTGCTTGGACGTCTCTTCCAGGTGTGGCCAATGAGGTACCTGATCAGGTAACTCTGGCTGATATCTGGAAAGTAGTGACTCGTATTGAACAAACTTTAGTACCCACAGTTACGCAGTTGTGTAGTTTCTCTGCGGAGGTTACTACTAAACTGTCTGAGGTGGAAGTGCGGTTGGGGAATATGTGTATATCTCCAAAGAACCGAATTTTGACCCACCCACATCAATAACACTATGTAACACTTACCAAACAAAAAAAGAAATAAAGTATCTAGGAGTCACATTTGACTGTGACCTAAAGATGGAAAAACACCTCCGAAAGACCAACAGAGCAGTTTTCCACAAGCTTAGAGTGCTCCAACCCATTCGGAATATTATTGATCCCCAAGACTTCAGAACAGTGGCCCAAGCACTCATCATGCCACATTTTGACTACTGCAACGCCATCCTACAAGGTTTACCTAAAAAAACCCTAAACATATTACAAATGGCACAAAATGTAGCTGCCAGGGTCATAATGAAGAAAAATCTAAGTGACCACATCACACCAGTGCTAATTCAATTACACTGGCTACCCATAACAGCTCGAACAAAATACAAAATACTAACAACCACCTTCAAACTCATCCACAACTTAGCACCTTCCTTCCTCAACAACCTAGTAAGATCGCAACCTCCTACCCGAAACAGAAGAACCCACAATTCCAACATCCTTCACACTCCAACAGATATAAGATCTGCCAAAGCTAACACCAGCCACAGGGCTTTCTCATATGTGGCACCAACACTGTGGAACCAACTCCCACCAGAACTACGAGCTAGCAATGACCTTCTAGACTTCAGAAAGAAACTCAAAACGCACATTTTCCAATCTCATTTCAACCTGAACTAAATCCACAGATGGTGCAGCCCCTGACCACTGTGGCCAAAAGCTTATCCTGTATATATGTATTTATGTATATATGTAAATGAACTCCCCCATAGCTAAGAAGTGTTAACTCTGTATGATGTGCTTTTCTGACAATCTGTATGTAAACAAAATTTGTACCTGCCTTGATTCGGCAGTTTCACAATAGTAATCCTACCCGCTTCTGATCGCTGGAAGGAGCGGGCTACAAATGCTTGCTAAATAAATAAAAATAAATACTCAAATTTCTAGCTGTGAAACTCAGTGCTCTACTCTTAAAGCAGTTAGTTCCTCTAGTATTAAAGATGGTTTAATTATTCACCACAAGATGGAGATGTATGATATGTTTCGTGCTAAGAATATTCAATTGTTAAATTTTCCTTTTTGTCATCTTCTTTCTGCTGAGATTTTGCTTCAAAAATATATTAGGGAAGTTTTGGGTTTGGCTTCGGCCGACTCCATAGCTATTTCTAAACTACATTATTTGTCTGGTCGTGGGATCTCTATGAGTCCATCAGGGGAGTTTGATGTAGTTCAGGGCCGTGATGACCTAGACCTCACTAAATTCCTGGAGGACTCCCAAGATAATATTGTCTCTCGTGCTACCTTGGTTGTAAGTTTTGTCTCGGACCAGGATAAGATGCTTGTTTTTCGAAGTTATTTTAAAAATATGCCGACATTGTTTTGTGGTGCTAGGGTTCAAATGTTTTCCGATGGTTGTAGGGCCACACAAACTAGGAGGAAGGCCTTTTTGGCACTGAAACCTAGGGTGGTAGCCCTTCCAGCCACTTTTTTTCTTAGATATCCCTGTAAATGTCTGGTTACATTTCAGGGTTCTAAATTTGTTTTCTTAGATCCATCTCAGTTAGAGGCTTTCTTGGATGGTAAAGAAGGGCATGGTAATACTTTAGGTGAGGGTTAGGGAACCATATTTAAATGCTGTCATGTATTTAGAGCTTTGCTCTTATTTTTTCCTTCTTTAATTATGTTTTAGGGAGGAGTAGCCTAGTGGTTGAGGCAAGGTACTTCAGGCCGGAAGTTCAAATCCCACTAGAGGACAGCAACCTTGGGCCGGAAGGACTGGGGTTTCTAGTCCCACAGATGCTCCTTGTGGTCTTGGGCAAGCCACTTAACCCTCCATTGCTCATGTTCCCTGTAAGTATTAGTGTATGTGTCTCACATCCCTGCGTGTTAAATGTATCCCCCAATTGTGTTGTGACCGCTTTGATTGAAGGATAAGGCGGTATACAAAACTGTCAAAATAAATAAATGTTTGTAATTTCTCCCCTTTATTGTGGGCTAAGAGATAGTGTGTTTGCTGTTTAATTATTTTGTAAGAGTTACCTATGTAACAACGTTAGCGTTGTGAGCTTTGGACGTAAATGCTCTTAATTTTCTTTATGCTTGCTTTGTAAGTTCAATGGAAATTATAAATAAATAAATTTAAAAAAAAATGCATGGCTGTGTAGATGGTGTCATCGAGAGCGTTTTGCTTTCCTGGACCATGTGATGCTGTTCCAAGGGTTGCAGAGCAGAGATAGCGCCCATCTGTCCAAGAAAGGTCGACGTGTCTTCATTAGTAGACTAGTTAATCTACTGAAGAGGGCTTTAAACTAGATTTATTGGGGATGGGTGAAGAAAGCCCCCAGGTAAGTGAAACATTAAATACCTTTATGGAAATGGGTAAAAGGGGAAGCAGTGTGTATAAATGCCCGTAGCATAGTAAATAAGATCTCTGATGTTGAAGCTTTGGTGGGCGTGGCCGACTTCGATTTAGTGGCAGTTACAGAAACGTGGTTCACAGAAAACCATGACTGGGATTAACTATACCAGGCTATACTTTATTCAGAAAGGACAGGGTAGGAAGAAGGGGAGGAGGAGTGGCACTATATTTAAAAAAAATCTTAAAGCTCTGTAATTCCAAAGCTTTAATAAGGGAGAGGGGAGGGACTGTGGGTTAAACTAGAAAGAGGGGAAAGAGAAATCTATTTGCATTGGCGTGATATACAGACTTCCCTCACAAGAGGAAGAGGTGGACAGAGTTAATTGAAGACACATGCAGTATTGCTAGGAAAGGGTAAGTGCTACTGATAAAGGATTTCAATATGCCAGATGTTGATTGACACATTCCTGTAGTATCATCCAGAAGTAAGGAGATCCTGGATTCTCTACAGGGAGAACTAGTCAGGCAATTGGTAATTGATCCCACACATGAAGGGGCCATACTGGTCTTGGTGCTTACCAATGGTGAAAAAGTGTTAAGAAACCGTTCAAAAGCGAGTGTCTTAGACTTTAGGAAAACTAACTTTGCCAAGATTGGGACAATACCTCAGGGAGTCATTAGCGGGAAGGGAACAGCTGAGGATGTTGAAAAACTGTGGGCAAAACTGAAAGGGGATATTTTAAGGGCAACCAACCTTTTTGTTAAAATATTTAATTTATTTATTTATTTTGTTTTCTTATATACCGCACTTTTTAGTATCAGCGCGGTTTACATGGAACAAAGAACCATAAACAAGTATTGGTTTTTACATAGTAAATAAAATGGTAAATAAAAGGTGAAAGGAAAAGACGACCGCTATGGCTTTCAAAAGAAGTAGCTGAAAAGTTGAACAAACAGGGAGGCCTTCATAAAATACAAGAGATCACAGAGAGAGGAAGACAGGAATCTATAGATGGAAAAAAAACAAAAAAACCTTAGAGAAGCTAGCAAAATAGTCAGGAAAGCAAAGATTCAAAAAGAGGAGGAAATGTTGTTAAGTGCCATCGAGTCGGAGTCGACTCATGGCGACCCTCTGGATAGCTTTATAAATTATGTTCAGTCTTGAGTCAGGCGGCTCATTGTTAGACTGGTACCCGTACTGCTGTTATTGTATCGATCCATCTCATTGCTGGCCTTCCTCTTTTACGCTGACCTATCTTGCCAAGCATGATGTCTTTCCCTAATGATCTCTCTCTTCGCATGATGTGTCCAAAGCATGAAAGTCGAAGTCTTGTCATCTGAGCTTCTAAAGGCGGCTTAGGTTTGATCTCCTCTAGTACTGGTTTGTTCTTCGGGCAGTACATGGTATACACTGTATTCGCCGCCAGCACCATAATTCAAAGGCATCAATTTTCTTCCTGTCTTTCACTGTCCAGCTTTCACATCCATATGATGTTATTGAAAATACCATGGCTTGAACAAGTTGAATCTTTGTATGGAGAGAGACATCTCTGCTCTTGAGAATCTTATCTAGGTCTTTCATAGCCATTTTGCCAAGAGCAATGCGTCGTCTGATTTCTTCACTGCTTGTTGCTTCTTTATTGATAGTTGATCCAAGTAGGTTAAAGTTGTTCACAATTTCAATTTCTTCTCCTTCAATGACGAACCTGTTGATTATGCCAGTTGTCATGATCTTTGTCTTCTTTACATTAAAGTGCAGGCTCATTTTGAGACTATGTTCTTTGATTGTGAGAAGCAAATGTTTCAGATCAACTTCACTTTCAGCCAGTAATGTGGTTTCATCAGCATAGCGAAGGTTCTTGATGAGTCTTTCACCAATCTTCACACCTCTGTTATCTTCATACAATCCTACTTCTCTGATGATTTATTCTGCATATAAATTAAACAGATAGGGGGGAAGTATGCAGCCTTGTCTTACACCTTTGCTTATTTTTTTTTTCCATTTAAATTTTTTATTAAAGTGCTATATTAACAATACAAAAACGAACCGCTTGAAAAACCTCTAGTATACTAGATGGGTAACAGAGAAACACAAATCAACCCAGTCATCAGTCTTGATTTGCACATACATCAATGCATATAATCCTACAAAAACTCCCCCCCGCCCTCTCTTCCCCTTTAGGTATTAGATGTTAACCCTCCCTCCCTCAATACCCCCCCCTTGTTTTGTATTGTCCCATCCCCCCTTCAATATCTCCAATACCCGTCATTCCACTTGACTCTCACCTTGCATTCGTGCCAGACCTCCACCGTTACTATCTTCCTGCTCCCAACGCCCCCTCCCCCCCTCTCTTTCCAACCCTCCAGCCAACTCCATACCTTCTCCCAATATCCCACACTTTTCCCTCCTGCCCCCCGCTACAGCTCCGTTAATTTATGCATCAAGCTCACCTCAGCCACTCTCCTCACAAATCCTGCCAACTGTGGTACACTCTGCCCCCCCCCACCCCAATGCTGAGCAATCTCGCACCGAGCTGCGGCTATACAGTGGTGCAATACCCCCTCCTCCCGTCTTGAGAGATCATCAAGTTGATGCAACAAACAGGCCGCCGGTCTCCCATGTAATTTCTGCCCGGTCATGCCTTGAATCGCCTCCAGGACCTGCCCCCAGTAAACCTGTAGCCTATCGCACTTCCACCACATATGCATCCAGTCCCCTCTGGCGGCACATCCCCGCCAACATAGGTCATCCCGTCCGTGTCCTGCCCTATATCGACGCACTGGCATCCAATACCATCTATATAATACTTTGTAAGCATTTTCCTTAATTTGTGTCGCTATTGACACTGTAGCAATCGTCTGTATGAGCTTCTCCCAGCGCTCCACACTCCAACACACCCTTAGATCCTCCTCCCATTGCATCATATATCGGAGCTTACCCTCTCCAGACCCCGATAACCCCTTGTAAATTCTGGACAAAACCCCCTTTTTCCCCCCCTGCCCAGTACATAAGGCCTCAAACCACCCTCTATTTTCCCAAAGGTCCTTCCATACCCTTGGCTGCCTCAGGAAGCTCCTCAGTTGCATATAGGCGAATTGATCGCTCCCTTTCAACTGATAAAGGTCCCTGATGCCTTCAAATTGGTGAACCCCCTGAGAGTGGATAACTTGATGAACATGCGTTAGCCCGGTTCTGGCCCATCTACGTAAGACGCGCTCTCCGGGACCCTGTCCCTGCTCAAAGCAGGCCTCAATAGTCATTCCCTGTATATACCCCTCATCGGGAACCAGTTGAGGTTTATTGCATTTCCAAATTCTCAAACTATTCGCCACCATGGGACTCAGGGCGTGTTGGTCCAAACCCCTGCACGTTTGCTTATTTTAAACCATTCTGTTTCTCCTTGTTACGCTCGAACTGTTGCTTCTTGATCAATGTACAGATTGTGCAAGAGTACGATCAGGTGTTCTGGTATACCCATGCTTCTTAATGTGGCCCAGAGTTTCTCATGGTTTACACAGTCAAAAGCCTTGCTATAGTCGATAAAGCACAAATAGATATCCTTTTGGTATTCTTTAGTCTTTTCAAGGATCCATCTCACATCCGCAATGTCGTCTCTCATTCCTCGCCCTTTCCTGAACCCTGCTTGCACTTCAGGTAGTTCTTGTTCCAGGTATGGTTGTTCTCTTTTGAATAATCTTCAGTAGAATCTTGCTGGCATGTGGGATCAGAGCGATTGTGCGATAATTTCCACAGTCAGTTGGATCACCTTTCTTTAGTATTGGTATAAACACAGATCTTTTCCAGTCAGTTGGCCATGATGTTGTCTTCCATATTTCTTGGCAGAGCCTTGTAAGTACAGTATCAGCTGCATCAGATTGCTGTAATACTTCTATGAGAATGCTATCAATGCCTGGTGCTTTATTCTTTGATAAGGCTTTCAATGCTGCTTTAACTTCTTTCATCACCAATGGTTCCCGATCATAAGGTACAGGTTGAAATGGCTGTTAGTCCACTTGATCTTTATCATAAACACTCTGTATATTCCTTCAACCTTTTCTTGATCTTCTCAGCATCATTCAACATAGAACTTTGAGCATCTTGTAACATTCCAATTTGAGGCTGGAACTTTTTCTTTAACTCTCGTAGCTTTAGGAAAGCCGATCTTGTTCTTCCTCTAATAGTTTCTGCTTCTATTTCCTTTCATGCGTCGTCGTAGTACTTTTTCCTTGTCCTGTCTTGTTGCACGTTGGAAATCTCTGTTGAGTTCTGTTATTGTCTTTCTTTCTCCTCTCTTGCTTGTAATAATACAAATGTCTAAGTCTCTAACTGAGCGATATGCAGATAATGTCCAAAGTTGCGCTCAAAAATAACACAATACTATGTGTTTATATATTTCTCAGCTAATTAAACAATAGTCAACCAGATCTTCAGATTTCCAAAGGTCTCAGTCTGTAGCCAGCCGGGCTCTTTAGAATCTCCACAGCTGTAGCTAACAATCACATCAACGACCTTCTATATGGAAACCTATTTTATAAAACATGCCTCACACTAATGAAAGTAGTAGTGCTAGCTCCAGACTTTTAGACTTGGTGTTGAAAAGCGCATATGCCAAATCATTCAAATATATCATATATTCATAATAATAGCACTTAACTGGCACTATGCTGCTGAGCTGCTGTGGTCCAAGCTCTCAAAAATATTACACAGGCTGGAATCCATACGCTAATTAATATCAAGAGTGTTGCATAAGCTGAAGTCTGTGCGCCAATTTCACTGAGTTCCCGACGCTCTCATTAGGGTCCCACTGCGGCGTTTCACTGTCCGCGGTTCATCAGGGGAACCTCACTGCCTTCAATTCATGTGCAAAACGATGCTGCCGGCCTTCCGTGACTAATGAGAGCGTCGGGAACTCAGTGAAATTGGCGCACAGACTTCAGCTTATGCAACACTCTTGATATTAATTAGCGTATGGATTCCAGCCTGTGTAATATTTTTGAGAGCTTGGACCACAGCAGCTCAGCAGCATAGTGCCAGTTAAGTGCTATTATTATGAATATATGATATATTTGAATGATTTGGCATATGCGCTTTTCAACACCAAGTCTAAAAGTCTGGAGCTAGCACTACTACTTTCATTAGTGTGAGGCATGTTTTATAAAATAGGTTTCCATATAGAAGGTCGTTGATGTGATTGTTAGCTACAGCTGTGGAGATTCTAAAGAGCCCGGCTGGCTACAGACTGAGACCTTTGGAAATCTGAAGATCTGGTTGACTATTGTTTAATTAGCTGAGAAATATATACACATATAGTATTGTGTTATTTTTGAGCGCAACTTTGGACATTTCTTTCTCCTCTGGCTTTAGCTTCTCTGCGTTTCTGGGAAATTTTCAGAGTTTCTTCCGTCATCCATTTTGGCCGTTTTTGCTTTTTCACCTTTTGTAGGCACTCCGCTTTCTTCCAACACAACCTTCTTGATGTCATTCCATAACTCTTCTGGAGCTCTGTCATTTGTATCTAAAGCAGCAAATCGATTTTGCAGGCAGTCTTTAAATTCCAGTGGTATATGCTCAAGGTCATATTTTGCTGCATTCATGAGTGGTTTGCTCTTTTTCAACTTTAGCTTGAGTTTGCATACTAGTAGTTGATCTGTACCACAGTCAGCTCCAGGTTTTGTCTTTGTTCATGTTATAGAGGTTTTCCATCGCTGACTTCCACAAATGTAGTCAATTTGATTTTTATACAATCCGTTGGGTGAAGTCCATGTGCACAGTTGCCGCTTGTGTTGATGGGAGGTGTTTGAGATGAATAGATCGTCCGTCTTGCAGAATTCTATCAGTCTTTCTCCAGCTTCATTTCTGTTACCAAGTCCATATTTTCCAACTACTTTGCCTTCTTTGTTGCCAGCTTTTGCGTTCCAGTCACCCATGACTATCAGGATATCCTGTTTGCATGTTCTGTCAATTTCAGCTTGTACTTGTTCATAGAACTCTTCAATTTCATTCTCTTCTGCAGCTGTTGGGGCATATACTAGAATTATAGTTGTGTTGATAGGCATTACTCGTAGACGAACAGAGATTAAGCGTTCGCTGACTACATTGTATTTCATTGCATTTATAATAAATTAGAAACTTGCAAGAACTGTAACACCATTTCTTCTTTGTCTCTCATTTCCAGCATAGTAGACCATGTGATCATCTGATGCAAAGTGCCCGATGCCAGTCCATTTCAGTTCGCAGACACCCAACAGATCAAGTTGTACACGTTACATTTCATTCTTGACCACCTTCAACTTCCCTTGGTTCATGCTTCGTACGTTCCATGTTCCAATGCCTAAGACATCTTTACAGCTTCTGACTCCTCATTTCATGAGGAGGAAACAGCAAATGCAATAAAATGAGGGGATAAGACAGTTTTTCAAATATGTTAGTGAGAAGAGGAAGGGCAAAAGTGGCACTGTCAGACTCAAGGGTGAAGGGGAGGAATATGTAGAAGCGGAATTGCTTAAATATTTGTTCTGTGTTCACAGATGGAGAACCAGGAACAGGACCTCAGAAAAAACCCACAAACAGGAATAAAAGCGAGGGGCATCTTGAACAATTTTCAGAAGACTGTTCGTGAGAAACGAGCTAAACTTCAAGTAGACAAAGCGATGGGACCGGATAGGATACACCCTAGAATACTGAGGGAACTTGGAGACGTTCTAGCAGCTAAACTGACCGACCTTTTGAATGCTTCGGAGTTGGGAATGGTGCCAAAAGACTGGAGAGAGGCTCACGTGGTCCCTTTACACAAAAGCAGAAGGATGTGGTTGAAAACTATAGGCCTGTTAACTTTGGTACTGAGTAAATTATTGAAAATGCTGCTGAAAGAGAAAATAGTGAGGTTTCTAGAGTCCTGCAGATTACAGGATCCGAGGCAGCATGGCTTCACCAGAGGCAGGTCTTGTCAGACAAATCTGATTGATTTGACTGGGTGACCAAGTAGCTGGACCGAGGCAGAGCCCTAGATGTGGTGTATTTAGATATCAGTAAAGCCTTTGACACCGTTCCTCACAGGCAACTTATAAACAAACTGAGCACCCTAGGGATGGACCCTAAAGTTACTGCTTGGGTTAGAAATTGGTTGAGTGGAAGGCAACAAAGGGTACAGATAAATGGAGCTCACTCTGAGGAGAAGGAAGTTACCAGTGGTGTGCCCCAGGGATATGTCCTTGGTCAGATTCTTTTTAAATATCTTTGTTAGTGATATAGCGGAAGGGCTGTCGGGTAAGGTTTGCCTCTTTGCAGATGATACCAAAATCTGCAATAGAATAGACACCCAGGAAGGTGTAGATAACATGAGGGGGGATCTAGCTAAGATTGAATAGTCTAGAATTTGGCAGCTGGGATTTAATGTTAAAAAATGAAGGTCATGCATTTGGGCTGCAGCAATCCAAGGGAGCAATGTAGTATAGGGGGTGAAGTACTTTTGTCCACTAAAGAAAAAATACTGAATTCATTGACTCAATGAATTCAATAATACTGTGAGAAGAGTAGATGCTAATAGGTAGGGGACTGTTGACTCAATGAATTCAATAATACTGAATTCATTGACTCAATCCCCTACCTATTAGCATCTCCAACGAATCTCGATGATACTGTCAAAAACTGGCATGAAACCATTAACAATGCAGCCAAAATTAATCATACAAATAAAAAGAGCATCCACCCTAAGTCTAATACCAAACCATGGTTCAATACTACTCTAAAACAAATGAAAAGGAATCTTAGAAAATTAGAACTCATCTGGCACAAATCTAAACTGATAATACACAAAGAAATATACAACAACCACCTTAATAAATACAAAGAAACTCTAGACAGCACAAAGAAAGAATACTATTCTGAAATTCTGTCAAAATCTTACAACAGACCAAGAGAGTTATTCTCCATTGTCAGAAATCTAACCAACCCTCAAACTTCAGGCAATGAAATTACAGACATCACAGTACAAACGTTAGCCTTTCATTATCAAAACAAATCAAAAATGCCGTCAATGTCTATAGACACTATTAACATATCACACCAACCATCAGACGAATGGACAGACTTTCATCCCATAACTAAAGAGACACTAAAAAACATCACCAGCCTAAACACTACAACTTCTTATCTAGATCCATGTCCAGTAACATGGATAAAAAACAGTCAATTTTATTACCCTACATTCCTCTCAATGGTTAACCTCTCATTAACTCAAGGTTACCTCCCACCATCACTCAAACATGCGCAAATACGCCCAATCCTTAAGAACAGCAAACTCGATAAAACCTCCCCCATATCATATAGACCCATATCCAGCATCCCATTCTTAGCTAAAATAATTGAAAGAGTGGTCCAACTTCAGACACAAGATTTTCTAGACTCATCTTACCCACTTGATGAGCAACAATATGGCTTTCGCCCCCGCCACGGAGTTGAATCACTCCTTACAGTTCTAATAGATACGCTCCTAAGAGGCATTGACAACCAAAAGCAGGCCTTCATACTACTTTTCATTGATATTTCAGCTGCGTTTGATAGCGTACACCACACAATAATGCTCAACAACTTGAGACAAATAGGCTTAAACTCCACAGTACACAAATGGTTTTCGTCCTACCTAAACAATAGAACACAAAATGTAAGAATTGGGAATCAAACCTCCACTACATATAAACAAGAAATTGGATTACCACAAGGTTCAGCGTTATCAGCCCTACTTTTCAATATTTACATAAAGCCAGTCTGCAACATTTTCAAAAAATTTGGAGTACAATATCATCTTTATGCAGATGATATTATGATGTATATTCCATTTACGATACCCTATCTACCGCTCCAACTCCTATCGGACTGCTATAATGAAATTACAACTTGGCTAAAAGCTCAAAATCTCCACATAAATCACACTAAAACTGAAGTCCTAATTGTGACTAAAAACAAATCCTATATCCCTCCAACACACATAAGACTCCAAAATCAAGAAATTAAAATAAAAAATGAAATAAGATACCTAGGCGTTATACTAGATACACATCTTACCATGGAAACGCACATTAGCAATACCATAAAGAAAATTTATTTCAAACTAAAAACGCTCAAACAACTACGCCCTCTTGTATTCTCACAAGACTTCATCAATATAATCCAGGCCACCATAACTCCTCATTTTGATTTTGCCAATATAATACTTATGGGCATATCAAAACAAAACATCAAACGATTGCAATTAACACAAAATGCAGCTGCTAGAATTATACTGAAAGTTAACTCATTCCAACATATAACATCAATACTAGCTTCCCTCCATTGGCTTCCAATTCAAAGTAGGATAATTTACAAAACAATAACTTCATTCAAAGCCTTATACGATTTGGCTCCAACCACACTATGTAACTTAATACACAAAGAACCACCTAAACCTACACACAGAAAAGGACAATTAAACAAACTAAAAACCCCAAAATATTACACAAGAGCTCATAAATCAACAAACAATAGAGCTTTTTCCCACATAGCCCCTACTATCTGGAATTCCCTCCCCGAGGAGTTACGAATACTAACTGAGATCATGGAACTCCGCAAAAATTTGAAAACTTATCTGTTCACCAAATACTATAACATAGATAATCTCCCACCTGCTTTAGACAAAGGCTAAACAGGCATCTGACTGCTTCAATTAAAATCCTCTCAACTCACACAGATAGCTCATATAGTTAAACCCCTAGATGATTCCATTTCTTTTGCCCTTTACTCCTATATACATATATATATACATATATACATACATACATACATACACACACACACACACACACACATACATATACATTTGTATATAGTTTATTCTGTTCTGCTTTCTCTTACATTGTTAGACAATATATTCTGTTTAGTTTATTACCTCGTTCTTCAATACATATACTATTTTGCTTATCTCCATACTTATGACGTTCTTTGTAAAACAAACTTGTTTTGTTTATTGTTGTTCTATGTAAACCGCAACTGAACTGTGGAAGATGCGGTATATAAATGTGTATAAATAAATTTAAAAAAAGAAGAGCGGGACCTAGGTGTGGTTGTGTCTGATGATCTTAGAGTAGCTAAACAGGTAGAAAAGGCGACAGCAAAAGCTAGAAGGATGCTTGGCTGCATACAGCGGAATGGCTAGCAGAAAGAAAAAAAAAAAAAAAAGTGGTGATAGTACTGCTGTGTAAGTCTTTGGTGCGACCTCATTTGGAGTACTGTGTGCAATTCTGGAAATCGCACCTTCAAAAGGATATAAAACAGGGTGGAGTCAGTACAGAGGGTGGCTACTAACATGGTTAGTGGTCTTCATTATAAAGCATACGAGGACAGACATAAGGATCTTAATATGTACACCTCAGAGGAAAGGCGGGATAGAGGTGATATGATTGAGGCATTTAAACAACTTTTTAATACTGCCATATCTACAAGTCACAGTGGTGTACAAACAGGTCTAAGAGGTTTTACATTTAACTTAAATAGTAGTGGCCTTGATATCTTCTAGAGGCGAAATGAGTTCCTTTGAGCACAGTCTTCAGCCTGGTGAAGAGCCAGAAGTCCACGGTGAGTGATCTGGGGAATAAAGAGGGTGGTCGAGAGCTGTGATCCATTTGTTGGCCAAGAACAGCCTCACAATGAGCGCGGTGTGTATGGGTGTGTTGTCGTGGTGGAGCAGCCACAACTTCTCTCCAAACCGCGCCAAACCGGTTCATGGAGGCAATTGAGGACCTGCTGGTAGAAGTGCTGGTTGACTGTCTAACCCTCAGGCACAAACTCATGATGGACCACTCCCTTCTGGTCAAAGAATGTGATCGGCATGACCTTGATCCTTGTTTTGAACATGCATACCTTCTTGGGTCTGGGTGACAGTCAAGTTTTCCACTGCAGGCTCTCTCTCTTGCTTTCACGGTCACACTGGAAGACCCAAGTCTAGTCTCCTGTGATGACTCTGCCAACAAACTCTGGATCTTCTCCGATCTTCTCTAGCAAGTCTCGGCAAACATTGACCTGGTGCTCCTTCTCCTTCCTGGTCATCCGATAAAGGTCTGGGCACCATCTTGGCGCACACCTTCCGCATCCACAGCTCCTGCATCAAGATAGTCCGCACTGACTCCCTGTTCAGGCTGAGCTCCTCAGCTATCATCCGCACTGTCAATCTGCGATCACTCTGCACCAGCTGGTTCACTCTGTCAATGTTCTCAGCTGTCTTTGTCGTGGAAGGCCGTCCAGACTTGGGGTCATCCTCCACCTCCTCCTCACGGCCAGTCTTGAAGCTTTTGTGCCACTAGAAGACTTGCGGTCTTGACATTACGTCTTCTAAGCCCTTTGGAGAAGTTGGAGACCCTCAGTTGGGCCCGTCTCCGGCTTAACCAGAAATGTCAAGTTGATTCCTTGCTCCAAATTTCTGCCACCTCCAGTTGTATGACCAAGCAATGGAGCAGTGTGCTACAATAAAAAAACCAAACAAAAAAAACACCTGAAAAAGAAAAACAGATGAAAAATATTATGGCAGAATAGTGGCGAGATGTTGCACAACAGTGACATAAGCGGTTAGCCAATTGGCATCGAGTCATGGACATGGCTGCCACAGTCTAGTTTCTTTTTTGTCACACCTCATACAGCATACTTACTCACCTGTAATAGGTGAGCTCCAGGAACTGCAGGAATCAGTCCTCTATGTGTGACGTTAGCAACAATGGAGCATGTGCAGGAATGCTCCCCAGTGTCCAATTAGAAAGCCTTTGGGAGACCGTCACCTCTTCCCGCTCTCCACTGCCTTCCTGCTCTCCCAACTCCTCCTCAGTCATGTTTATAGCTTAGAAAGACAAAAGAAAACACCACCCCCCAATTCCTAGGGGAGGAGGTTGGGTTGTGAAGACTAATTCTTGCTGTTCCTGGAGACCACTTGTTACAGGTGAGTAACTACACTATCTCCAGGAACAAGCAGGAAAGTGTAGTTATTCACCTGTAACAGGTGGTCTCCAGGAACAGCAGGAAATCAGTCCTCACAAATGGGTGACGTCAGAGCTGACACAGCCCGCGTGGAGCATTTCCCCAGCTTTCAAAGAAAGCCTATGGGATATGCTACCACACATGCGTGGTCCCCTTCCCACCGCCCAAGGATGCAACTAACATAGCTAGGATGGCAGTAAAAACCACAAGGTAGGGAGGCAGCTCCCGGGGGAGGGAGGGAGGGTTATGAGGACAGATTTCTGCTGTTCCTGCAGAACACCTGTTACAGGTGAGTAACTACACTTTCTCCAGGAACAAGCATTAGTTAGTTCTCACATATGGGACTTCCTAGATCCAGGCTGCCAAGGACCAACAGCAATCAATCGGGTAGCTGTGAGTTGCAATAGGCAAGTCCTACTGAGAGGCTCTGCAAGACCCTAGCATCCAGTGATACTATCACTCCGGTAGCCTGAAAACAAAAAGGGTTGGAGGGCAGGAGTTGCCTACACCCAGAGAATATTATGGCATACTGCCTGGCCAAAGGCACTGTTCCTGCAGGATTTGCTCTTCAGGCAATAGTGAGCTTGAACGTATGAACTGAAGATCATGTGGAGGCCTTGCAGATTTCCATACCTGGCACAGAGCGGAAGTTGACCACCGACACGACCATTGCCCTCATGTGATGCACTGTGGTCTGGTGCTTGAGGGAGAGGCAAGCTCGCTCAAAGGCGAGGGCAATACAGTCCGCCACCCAAGTGGATAGTGTTCGCTTAGTCACGGGGAACCCCAGTCTACTGGGGTCATAAGACACAAAAAGCCGAGTCTGTTGCAAGTAGAAGTGCAAGCAGGCACTTGCAATCTAGTGTATGAAGTATTAATTCCTCCCTGCCAGTGTGAGGCTGCAGGAAGGTGGTGGGGAGACCACCTCTTGGTTGAGGTGGAAAGGCGATACCACTTTCGGGAGGAATTTGGGTGTGTACGGAGCACTACCCTGTTATAGAACATCGTATTTGGTGGGTGTTCCACCAGGGTCTGGCATTTGCTCACCCTTCATGCAGACATGAGGGCCACCAGGAGGGACACTTTCTAAGACAGTTATCTCAGGTGGCAAGAGGCTAGGGGCTTGAATAGCAATTTAGTGAGCTGGGAGAGCACCACGTTGAGGTCCCATTCTACCGACAGAGGACAAACTTGGGGCTTGGACAACAGGAGGCCCCGGACGAACGCAGAGACCAGGGGCCGACTCACAGAGTTGGATTTCAGCCCAGTGTGCGACAGGTGCAGTAGGTACTGAAGAACCAGTTGCACATGACAAGAGAAGGGATTCTTGTTCTCCGCACAGATAGAGAACCTTCTCCAATTAAAGGCGTAAGCCCACCTGGTGGAGGGTTTTTGAAGGTTGAAGGGAGCCAGTGCTAGCCTTTCAGCAGCCATGCTGTTAGCGATCCCATGTTTGAGTGCAGAAGGGAGTCCTCTTTCTGGGACATGAGGTCCAGGGCCCTGCCCAGTGGGACTGGGAATGACAGACAGATAGCAGCAGAGGAAACCAAGTTTCCTGGGACACTTGAGTGTGATCAGTATGACCAACGCCCCCTCGCTCTAGACCTTGAAGAGGGTGTGGAGATCGGGGGGGGGGGGGGGAGGCTGTCAGTGTGAATACATAGCAGGCCCTCCAACCACAAGATTAAGAAGGTATCTGCCACCACTCTCCCTGGGTGCAGCTGGTGTGAGCAGAAGCATGGCAGCTGCACATTGTCCAGGGAGGCAAAAAGGTCTATCACGGGCCTGCCCCAGCAGTGGACTTGTTGCTTTGTTACCCTGGGGTTCAAGCACCACTCTCTGTCCTGACCTGGCAGGTATACTGCTTGCAGGAGCATGCTGCTGCGCACTGGGAAGGAGAGAAGGCTCACTGCTTCCTGGCAGAAAGAGTACGAGCCTGTGCCCCCCTGATTCTTGATAAAAAAAACAGCCACCTAGTTGTCCATCTGGATCACCACAGGTTGGTGCTGAAGGCAGTGGCGGAATGCTCGCAGTGCCAGGAAGATTGCCCCGAGTTCGAGAAGATTGATCTGCAAGAGTGTCTCCTCCTGGGACCAGCTGCCTTGCATGCGGCAGTCCCCACAATATGCACCTCAACCCAGGAGGGAGGTGTCTTGCCATTCCAAGCATCTGCACCGCAGAGGACCCTGACATTCCGCCTGGAAGTGGTACAGGTTTTCTCACCAGGTGAGGAATCCCCCAGTTGGTAGGTGACCGACTGTCCTGTAGTGTGTCTGTGGCTTGAGTTCACTGTGAGCAGAGGCACTACTGGACTGTCCACATGGGTTGGCAGGCTAGTGTTGTGATGTGGCCCAACAGGCAGAGAAGGTGGCGAGCCAGTACTGACCGGTGGCATGGTACCTCTGTCAGTCTGCCTTTCCCTTGGGAGGATGGCCTTAAGCTGTAGCATGTCCAACTGTGCCCCTATGAACTCCAGTCTTTGGGATGGAGCATGATGGGATTGGGGTAGCTGACGAGCCCCATGTGCTGCAGCAGGAGGATTGTACGCTCTGCAGCCTGCCTGACCTGAGGCTGTACCGTCCCCAATTAGCCAGTTGTCCAGGTAGGGGAAGACAAAAACCCCTTGCAGATGCAAGTGAGTGGCTACCACTGTCAAGCACTTGGTAAAGACCCTTGGCGAACAGGCCAGGCTGAAGGGCAGCACTATGTACTGGTAGTGTCTTCCTCCCACCACAAACTGTAGGTACTGCCTGGAGGGGGGGGGGTATAAATCAGGATGCGAGTATGCATCCTTTAGGTCCAAGGAGCACAGCCAGTCTCCCTTATGGAGGTAGCAGTGTTCCAAGGGAGAGCATCTTGAACTTCTCCCTCACCAGAAACTTGTTCAAGCTTTGCAGGTCTAGTAAGGGCCTAAGGTCCCCTGTTCTTTTGGGGATAAGGAAGTAGAAGCCCTTCCCCTACAGATGACTGGGTACAGGCTCCACAGTATTGTCCCCAAGCAGACCTGTGAGCTCCGTGAGCACAAGGGTTTGGTGAAGGAGAGGTCGCAGTGGCTTTCCTGAAAAGAACATGTGTGGTACTTGTAAGTAGAGGAGATATCCCTCTTTTACCACCTGCAGCACCCACTGGTCTGAGGTGACCTTGGCCCACTTGTGGGCAAAATGCCAGGTGGCCCCCTGTGGGCTGATAAGGGTCTCCCGGGGAGGGGAGGCTCTGCCTTAGGAGTCAAAAGGTCCCCCCCCACCCTGGTTGGGCTAGAGACAAGGCTTGGAACTTCTGAGCTTGGGGCTTCTAAGGGCGAGAGTCCTGTTGCTGGCCGAAGGAGGACTGATATTGGCGACTCTGTTGGAAGTGCCCTTTCTTCCCAGGGAATAGGGAACTTCCCCCCCCCCCCCCCGAGGGTTTCTTGCGGGGGGAGGAAGAGGTCTTTTTTGAGAGCCTCTGTCGGGTAACCACTTCAGCTTCTCTCTCGGCGGCCTTACTGGCCATGGGTTTACCAAACAAGTTCTCACCAATACAGGGAATATCTAGCAACTTGTCCTGCACCCACTGCTCGAGAACAGAGGATTGTAGCCAGGCTTGGAGTCAAGCTCTGATGCTGGCTGCTGCTACTCGAGCTGCTGACTCAAATCCATCATAGGATGCCCAGGAGAACAACTCTGAGAAGTCCTTAATCCCGGAGGTCAGAGCTTGGACCAGATTGAGAGGTTCCCTGGCCAGACCCACCAAGAACCCAGACAACTCCTGGGTCAGGGCCTTCAAATACATGCCTATGTGTATAGCTCATAGGCCTGGATTCAACACCCCAGCATAGAGCCCTGGTAGCAGTTGCGCCGCTTGCCAGGGGGTGGGGACACAAAAGTCAGTCTTCTGGCTTTTGAGTTTTTGCATGGTTGACGCGACAACCTTGGAGTTGTGTGGGAGTTTGGGCTTGTGGAATCCTGGCCCCTTCTTGACATGGTATATGGCATTGAGGTGTCGGCTGACAATCGGCACAGATGCCAGGGTCTCCCACATTCATAGCAGTAGTCGCTTGAGGATCAGCTGCGCTGGCACCATGAGTTTCCTTGGGTAGAAACTCAAACTGGAGGATCTCCAGCTCTTCAGTGCATGGGTTCTCCTCCGTCTTGGTTTGCACTGATGGGGCTCTGGCCATATCCCTGACAAAGTCATGGAAGGCCACATCCTCCAGAGAATGGCACCAGGGTGCTGGGGAAGATGGGTCTGAGGGGACGTCGTCTCGTTGCTGTCTGATTTCCATGGAGGCCTCATAGTCAGTCTCCCTCTTGCAGTCTAGGTGGGATGATGTGTCTGAGGCCCTGCGATTCCTTGGCTTTAAGCCCCCCCCCCCCCCCGAAGATCTGAGGTCCAAATCTCAGAAACTGGCTGAGGAGGACCAGATGCCCAAGGAACAGGACCTTGACTGTGGCTGAGGACTTACCTGAGGCTGGTGCCACTTGGCTCGACTGGGGACTCCCCTGCAGTCGGGGGCCTGGTCTTCGGGGCAGATGATGCGGATGAACCTGCCATCATTGCCTACTGCATGGCCAGGATAGCAGCGTTCTACTTCTTTGCTGCCATTCTGGATTTCAAATACCTTCGATGCAAAAGAGTCATTGAATATAGAACGTTGAGTTCTATGCATAAAGTCACAGCATTTATTGATTCACTTCCTATAATCCTTTGAATACATAACAAGGTATATCTTTTTTATATTATTTTATGTCAGGCATCCCCGGCAAGAGAGAGAAGGGGAAAACCTTTTCTCTCCGTTCCGGGAAGTCCCTTTTTTTGAAAAAAAGTCATAAAAACCAAACAGGTAGTGAAAAGTCACTTATCTCAAATGACGGCGAGATATGATTCTCCGTGAGGGGAAAACTGCTTGCACGACATGCATGTTTCGGACCTATCAAGGCCCTGTGTCAAGTGAAAAACCCCAACTTGGATCCATCGCCCAAAAAAACCGCCGAACTCAACGGCTGCATTTATGTAACCAAAACGGCAGCTGATTGGACAGCAAATCAAAAAAGGAGGAGTCAGTCCAAAACAGAACCTGATAAACACCCATTGATGAGAACTTCAAGGGAAACAGGTAAATGTCAGATGAGCCAGTGAAGATGAATAAAAGCGTGTGTTGTTGATTCTGTTCTGATCATTTCATATTGGTGAGATGTTATATTACACCAGGCTCCACCAGTCACATTCCAAATTTAAGCCCTGAGGAATTCTGGATTTCAAGCCAGAAGGCTCTGCATCTTTAGGCGCAGGCACTGAGGATGTTGGGCCTTGCACCAGCACTCTTGCAAATGCGTCCTTGATGAGGACTATGGCCTCGAGGACACTTGCATGTTCTCCACTGGCCAAGGCATCCTTCCAGAGGACCCTGGTGGGACATTGCTCAGAGTTTTCCAAGTCCTTCTGGGTGGTCTTACCAGGTTTCTCCGGTAGAACAGAGACAGATTGAGGATTTTTTCTTTTTTCGCTCGGGGTCCAAGGTCTTTTTGGAAGAGCTGCTGCTGCGAGACTCAGAGGATGCTCAGCCCTCTCGGGAAGTGCTAGACTTGGAGATCAGCAGAGGAGGCCGGTGCCGAGTCAGACCTAGGGAACAGTTACTCCTGCAACTCCAACCTCTTATTGGTTTTAGGCATCATGGCCTGGTACGGGTTGCAGGAGGTGCTATCATGGTTCTGTCCCAGGCAGCGTAGGCAGCAGTCATGGGTGTCAATGACGAACATGGTTTGACTGTAGCAGTCGCATTTTTTTTTAACCCACTGGCGGACATGGTAGGGACCACCCGGCCAAAATAGACAAACCCCAGGCAAAAAAGGGCACAACACCAGTCGAGGCAAGCCTCGATCAATTAAGGGAAAAAGCCAAGAACAGCACCAAGCCTGGCGCCAGCTCGAGGCAGGAAGAGGAACCAGTACGCAAATTGGGAACAGCTAATTTTTAAGGATACAGCAAGGATTTTTTTTCTGTGGAAACTGGACCGACGTCCATTGGGCTCTGTAGAAAAAAGGAGACCGAGCAAAATAGCACTCTTTGAAATCTGGGGAAATGCTCCTCACGGGCTCTATCGGTGCCGTCACCCATGTGTCAGGACCAACTTCCTGCTTGTTCCTGGAGAAAACTGTCTTCACATATGGGACTCCCCAGCTGCCAGGCTGGTATGGGGATCATGAGGGTTCCCTAGATGTAGGGAAAAAGCAACATGAACTGGGCAGAAGATAATTTGGAGTAGGTTCTGGAGCTTCTTGATCCCCACATGGCTAACTGGTATCAAAGAGGTTGGGTAGAAGTTTCATCTAAGTGTCAAAGAGATGCTGAAAGACCGCTTGGCTGAAAGCTGCACCCCAGCAAGAGTCCTTGCCTAGGCAGTAGTGGGCAGCAGAAGTGTGAATGGAAGTCTAAATTGCTGCCCTGTAGATTTCTTCAATGGCCACAGAGGTTGCCATGGCCCAGACATTATGGCCAGTAACATGAACAAAGACCTGCTTGGGCATATGCAAAGGTGATACGGTCAGCAATTCATCTGGAGAGCAGACATTTGAACACAGGGATACCCAAGTGACTGGGGTCAAAAGATACGAACTGCTGATGATTTGCAATGGCTCTGTGTCCTCTGAAGGTAGAAAGCTAGGGTATGCAGTGTTGCTTCTGCACAAGAGGTATGAGGTCTTGGAAAGACGACTGGTAGCATGACAAACAGGTTCAAGTGGAAGGAAGGAGATACCACCTTTGATAGGAAGTGTGGATGTGTCCGGAAGATGACCTTGTCATGATGGAATCTTGTGTAGGGAGGGTCCGCCACTAGAGCCAGTAGCTCACTGATGCACCTAGCAGAAGTCATGGCAATGAGGAAGATGATTTTCCAAGATAGGAATCGCATGGAGGTTGTGGTTAAGAGTTCAAAGGGCAGCTTTAGAAGCTGAGCCGGCACCACATTGAGATCCCAAGCCACTGGCAGCAGTTTGATTGATGGTTTGGAGAGCAGGCGGCCTCTCAAAGCATGCTACGAGCAGGTGCAAGGAGATGGGTTGTCCTTCCTCTTGCTGGTGGGAGGCTGTATTGACACTAAGGTGCACCCTGACTGAGTTTGTTTCAAGACCCATGGTAGACAAATGAAGCAGATATTGGAACATGAATTCCATTGGTGCAGAAAAGGGATTTAGGTATTTTCTGATCACTAGAGAGCAAACCTGCATCACATGAAGGAAGATTAGGACCATCTGTTGGACAGTTTCCTGGAAGCTAAAAAGGATCTGCTGCAGAAGATGCAGGTCTTGTAGGCCTAAGCACTCAGTAGGCGTAGGGGCTAGAGATAGGGATGTAGGTTTGTTCCAGCACATCCTAGCCTGAGAGGTTGTGTGAGCTAGACAAAGCAGAGAGGAGACCAGGGTTGACGAGGCCAGGATGGGGCTATGAGGATCATGGGCCCCTTGTTGGCCTGTAATTTGAAAAGTGTTTTGGGGATCAAGGGTGTTGAAGGGAAGGCATACAGTAGCATATGGCCCCAGATGAGTAGAAAAGCATCCGATGCTTAACTGCGGGTGGAACTCTGGAGCAGAACCGCAGAAGTTGTGTGTTCTGTGGGATGGCAAAGATCTATGGACGGGGTCCACCACATCTGAAAGATCCAAGCTGCCATGTCTGGGTTCTGAGTCCACTCATGAGGATGGAGAATTAGGCTCAATCTGTCTGCCAGGATATTGAGCTTTCCTGGGAGATACACTGCCCTGATGTGGATCCCTTGAGCAATGGCAACTGACCATAGACAGAGTGCTTCATTGCAGAAGAGGCATGAGCCTGTCCCGCCCTGCTTGTTCACATAACTTTGTTGTCTCTCCTGACTAGGACATTTTTCCCCCTGAGTGAAGACCCAAAGGGCATTCGTCAGTGCTCAAAACTCTAGCAAATTGATCTGCAAGACTGATTTCTTGAGTTGTCCAGAATCCTGAGTAGAGGGATCGCCCAGATGTGCTCCCCAACCCAGTTTCAAAGCATCTGGTCAGGGTGCACTGGGGCAGGGAGCATCTGAAATAGGTGACCCTTTGCATAGGTTGCCTGGGGCACACCATCAATGAAAGAAGCTGATCAAAGATGGTGTGACCTGTATCTGGTCTTGCAAGTATCTCATGGATTGCATCCATTGCGCCTGATATGTGCAGGTGAGCATAAGGGACTACATAGACTGTGGAGGCCATGTGACCTAGGAGGTGCAGAAAATACCAAGCTTACACTTGGTTCCATTGCTGCATCTTGGTGGCAAGGTCGATCAGCCAGGTCACTGTCTCGAGATAGAAAATCTCTGGCCACCTGAGTGTCTAAAAGTACTCTGATAAACTCCGACTTGAGTTGGGAGGAGGTGTAACTTTGGAACGTTTATGAGGCTGAGATGCTGCAGTACTGTTATGGTGCATTTGAGGGCACAAGTGACTTGCTGAGGAGAGAGTCTGCTTTGTTCAGACAATTGTTGAAGTAGGGGAAAACAAATATCCCCAGTGTGTGGAGGTATGCAGCGAACACGGCCATGCACTTTGTGAAGATTCTCAGGGCAGAGGCAAGCCTGAAGGGGAGGACTCTGTACCCTTAAAAGGTGAAACGAAGGTACTGCTTGTATCATGGATGTATGTACACCTTTTTTAGGTCTAGAGAACAAAGCCAGTCCTGACTTTGGAGGAAGGGTAAAAGAGTTCCCAGTGAAATACTCTTGAATTTTTCTAACCAGAAACCCGTTCCGATTTCTGAGGTCTACGATGGGTCTTTATCCCCCCTCCCACCCGCCTTCTTTGGAATGAGAATGTATGGCGAGTAGAACCCTATCCTTTCCTGACCTGATGGAACTCTTTCAATGGTCCCTTCGGTTAGCAGTGTGGCTACCTCTTCTGAAAGGAAGCAGTGTGTGTGTGTGGGGGGGGGGGGGGATTGATTTGGATAAGCCCCTGTGAAGCTTGAGGGTTGTAAAACCTGAAAGTTCAGTTTGTACCCACTGGAGGATTTTTAAGGTCCACTGCTCAGAACTGATGAGGTGCCAGCAATGAGCATAGTAGAGCCTTCCTATGTGAAGGAGCTGAGATCCCTCCAGAGGCAAGACGGCAATGTTCTCTAAGAGGGTCTAAAATTAGACACAGGCTGGGACTGTGGGGCTGGTTGGAGTTTAGAAGCCTTTGGCTTTTGAGATTGTCTAGGCCCCTGTTGCTTTTGCTGTGGCTGGTATGAGGTTCCCCAACTGCATTATCTTTTCTTTTTGACGTGGAAGGCCTTTTTAAAGCACTGTCTTCTTCCTGGAAGAGAGTCAGCTGTCTTCCTGGATAGACTCTTGAGTGGTGGTATCATTCTCTAGGTTCACCTGCTTTTTCCCTTTCCAATTTTGCCTAAAGAGTGCAGGGGATGTTACCTAGTCTGTCCTGTGCCCACTGTTCTAGATCTGAAACTTGTAGCCACACTATCCTTCATGCCTCAACAGCCACAGCAGAGGCTCTTCTGGAGGATTCAAAGGAGCTCTGTTGATGAATTTGGAAACATTCTGGCTTATGCTTCGGAAAGTTCTGAAAAGAGCTTTGTCTTCATGGAGCAGAGGTGAATATCCCTCAAGATCCTTTTTGATCTCTTTCAAGAACATACCCATATATAGGTTGTAGGAGTTGATTTTGCAGAACAGCATGGAAGCCTGGAAGGAACAACAGGAAAAGCATCCAAAGTTCTCAATTCCCTACTAGGTGGCATTGAGGAATGTTTTTTGTACTTTTAATTCTGTGCATCTCCAATTCCATCACCATGGAATGGAGGGGGAGCTGCAGCTTCTGAAACCCTGGGCATTCTGGTACGTGATACAGTGTCGGTTGATATAGTGTATTTGGATTTTCAGAAAGCCTTTGACAAGGTCTCTCAGACTTTTGGCAAAACTAAAGAGTCATGGGATAGAAGGCAGTGTACTATTGTGGATCAGGAACTGGTTAAAAGATAGAAAGCAGAGAGTAGGGCTAAATGGCCAATTTTCCCAATGGAGAAAAGTGAATAGTGGTGTACCCCAGGGATCTGTGCTGGGTCCGCTGCTTTTTGACATTCGTAAAATGACCTGGAAAAGGGAACAATGAGTGAGGTTATAAAATTTGCAGATGAGACAAAACTATTTAAAGTTGCTAAAGCCCAAGAGGATTGTGGAAAATTGCAAGAGGATCTTGATAAATTGGAAGACTAGGCATCAAAATGGCAGATGAAATTTAATGTGGACAAGTGCAAAGTTATGCACCTAGGGAAGAACAATCCAAACTATGGTTACACGATGCAAGGTTCCACATTAGGAACTATCACCCAGGAAAGAGATTTAGGCGTCATTGTGGATAACATGTTAAAACCCTCAGCCCAGTGTGCAGTGGCGGACAAGAGAGCAAATAGAATGCTAGGTATCATAAGGAAAAGAATGGAAAATAAAACAAAAGGATATTATAATGCCTCTATATCGTTCCATGTTGAGACTGCACCTTGAATATTGTGTGCAATTCTGGTCGCCGTATCTTAAAGGATATAGTGTTATTAGAAAAGGTTCATAGAAGAGCCACCAAAATGGTAAAGGGGATGGAAGGATACCCCTATGAAAAATGGCTAAAAAGGTTAGGGCTCTTTAACCTGGAAAAGAGAAGGCTGAGGGGAGATGATATAGAAGTCTATAAATTAATGAACAGAGTGGAACGGGTAAACTTAGCTTGATTGTTTACGTTATTAGAATATAGAAAGACTAGGGGACATGCAATGAAGCTACAGGGTAAACTATTTAAGACTAAGAAAAGAAAATATTTTTTCACTCAACATGTAATCAAACTGTGGAATTTGTTACCGGAGGATGTAGTAAAGGCTGTTAGTGTAGCTGGGTTTAAAAAAAAGGTTTGGACAAATTCCTGGAGGAAAGGTCCATAAACCATTATTAAGAAGGGACCCAGGATATCAATGCTTGACCCAATACAAGCATTGTGGAACCTGTGTGTTTTGGGGGAAAACTGCTAGGTACCTATAACCTAGATTGGCCACTGTTGGAAACAGGATACTGGGTTTGATGGACCTTGATCTGATCCAGTATGGCATCTCTTATGTTCTTATGTCACCTATCAGCAAAAGACTCAACAGAATGTAAGAGGGATCTCCCATATGCAGAGCATGAAAGCATGGAGAATGTGGTGTACCGACAGAATGGCAGCCTCTTTAAGAGCAATAGGGTACTGAAGGGCTGGTAGCTGTTCAGAAACTAATGCCTGAACCACTAGCATGGCTTCCTGTTAAGGACAGGGCCTACTCTGAACCAAAGCCTGAACCATGGGGTCTGCTCTGAACCAAAGACTGAATTAAACAAGATGGATTCCAGTTTTGTTATAACTCACCATTAAAAAAAGCTTGCAGATCTAGCAACTCTGCCAGTTTAGAAGTACTTTTACAGCCGACTACATGCAGAAGAATTTGCTGAGACCTTCACTGTGTTACTGGTGCTAGCACTGGCAACAACGTATGAACCTGCACACCAGCAACCTTCGAGCACAATGGACCTTTGTTTGCAGAAGGACCACCTATTAGCCGTTACCAGATTTTCTGAAGATGACATACAGGGTTCAAGTCCAGCCAAATCACCAGGTCTTCAGGACAAAGAATTATACAGTTGTACACATGAACCCATGATGGAGAACGAACGAACGAACTCAGAAGAGAGCAGAACGCAGACAGATGCAGCCCAGCATACACATCTGCTGCACTCAAACACACAGACTAGCAGAACATCTGGGAACTTTAAAATGTCTGATACAGACTGTTCGTTTGCCTTCTTTCTCTGGCTGAAGTCATATAGTGTTCAAGGGCAAAACCTCAGGACGGAGTGAAGTTCTACACAGACCTGCAGCTCAATGTGTGACCACACAGTTCATTTCAGCTGACACTGGACCTTTGCCATACTTTGACTTCGTGCCATTCCCGAGACAATTCCTCAGACTCCAGCCAAGAGTACTCTTGCGACAGCTAAGGTACTGGTCTTTAATTTCTCCCCGAGGTTGGGGCTAGCTTAGACAGATAATTTATTGTACGTCCGAGGGCAGAGCAAATCAATGACCTTGGTTTCTAAAACAGAGATTAGATCCCTTAGTAATTGTAACATAGGGCTGAACAACATACTACCTCAGAAAGCTAATTTATTCTAATATTTACACTATTTTTGCTATCAGAAATAGAGTGAGTGAGTGAGTGTTCATACCTCCTACAGTAACGAGGATTGGCTCTTTTTCTGACAAAGTGATGATAGAGAGGTCTGCCACCATATCCCAAATGAAGTCCTGGAAGATTGGAAAAACATATTGGGGGGGGGGGGGGGGAGGATCTTCTCCTTCCAGGAGGCTCTGAAGGAATATCGTGGAGCTCTTGGGAAGTTGAGGGACCAATGGTCTGAATAAGAGGAATCTGAATCATCAGCGATGTCAATGCTTGTGGGAGCGACCATATCTGTGCTTACTTGCCAAGGTCTCTAAGTTGGCATCTGGTTGTGTTTGCGATGCCCTGACGAACTCCCAAGATGATGCTGGTTATTTGGGAACCAGAATGGGAGTCTATAGTGGTGCAGACGGTCCCAAGGTCTTGGGCATTAGTGTCTGTATCAGCACTGGTACCGGTACAGATGCAGGAATCAGTGTCTATCAGTGTCGGTGTGTGTCTTGGGCAGTCTGTTAATGGAACCGATGCTGCCAGGAGCATTGCCAAGGTTCTCTCAATAGACAGCATAGCTGGTCTAAGGAGACAGCTGATGTCTAGGTAGTCTTGTACGGGGCTGGCTGCCACTATCCTAGAACACGGAACTGGTTGCTCTCAGGATGAGGCCTTGGGAGCATCCTGGGATCCCACTACTGCTTTGGAAGACAAGTCCTCCCACTGGGGTTGCTTGGTTGGACGATCAGTATTCGAGACTGCTCTCTCTGAACCTCTATGACTGGAACAGGACCTTCCTACTACTACTACTATGCACTTATATAGCGCCACGCACGCAGCGCTGTACAAACATACAAGAGACAGCCCCTGCTCATCAGAGTCATGCTCGTCGGAGCTTACAATCTAGTCGAGACAATACAGAGCAGTAGTCAACACGGTGCAAAGTGCAGTGTGGTCTTACAACTCAGTCATGAAGATTGACGGGAGTCAGGCTAAGATAAGGGATGGAAGTCAGGATCTGAAAGCGCTTGTGAAGAGGTGGGTCTTCAAACTGGATTTGAAGAGAGCCAGAGAGGGTACCTGGTGTATGGGGAGAGGTAGGCTGTCCACACGTAAGGAGCAGCAAGGTGAAAGGAGCAAAATCGGGAGTTAGCGGTGCGAGTGAAAGGCCCTCCCCACTGCACCTCCTCCTCGTCTACTCCCCTCTGACCATACGTTCTGATCTCTGGGATTCTTTAATCCTCACCATCTCCGATTTAACCCTTGCTTTTCCCCAGCTTCTTATTGCCGGGGATTTTAACCTCCACCTTGACTCCCCTGCCTCCTCTAGGGATCACACCTTTGTCTCTCTCATACGTGACCTCTCTCTCACCCAACATGTCTCCTGTCCCACTCACACAGCAGGTCACACCCTTGATCTCCTCCTCACTCCCCCCTCTCCTGCCTTTGTTCTCTCTACCATATCCTCTCTCTCACTCTCCCCTGGTCGGATCACTACTGTTTATTCTTCTTATGTTCTTTTTCTGAACCTCAGTCATCCATTCCGGGGTCCCCTCCCCCCCAACGTTTCTCTCGTCATATTACTCCTTCTACTATCCAACTGTTTCCCTCTGCACCCCGCCTTTTCCCTCCTGACTTTCCTTCTCTTTCTCCTAACTCCCAGGCCACCCACTGGTCCTCTGCTTTATCTGAAGCTCTCGATGTTTTGGCCCCTCTTCGACCTTGCCCCCCAACACGCCGTCCCTCCCAGCCCTGGTACCACCCTGGTCTCAGATTGCTTCGCTCCCAGCTTCGTAGAGCCGAACGACAGTGGCGTAAGGTTCCTTCTCCGTCTACTCTTTCTTCATTTAAGGCTCTCTGCTCCTACTACCATTCTCAGGTACATTCGGCCAAAAAGGATTTCTTCTCTACTGCCATCTCCAATGCCCCGAATCAGACTCGACACCTTTATAATACGCTCCGCTCACTTACCTCCCTTCTCCCTTCCACTTCTACCCCTCCTCTCCATCCATCTCCCTCCCCTTCACTCCTTGCTACCTTTTTCAGTGATAAGATCATCAATCTCAGAGCCTCCCTTCCATCCTGTCCCCCACCTATTCTCTCCCCACCCCCCACTGTTTCCCCCCCGCTGTCTCTCACTCACTCCCACACCTGGTTTTCTCTCTCTTTAATAACCTCAGCTGAACTCCATCAACTAATCTCCTCCTCTAATAAGACTTTTTGCTCCCTGGACCCGATTCCTTCCACTTGGTTATTGGATCCATCTTTGGGGCTTCTTCCTCCTCTCCTCTCTATGCTCAACTCTAGTCTCACTTCAGGAATCTTTCCCCGCTCCTGGAAACACACACTAATTCGCCCCATCCTTAAAAAACCCTCTCTTGACCCTATGATTCCTTCACACTATCGCCCGGTTTCAAATCTTCCTTTCGTTTCTAAGCTCTTGGAAAAATTCGTCTTCGCTCAGCTTTCTCACCACTTGGACGATATCAATTTTCTTCACCCGCGTCAATCTGGATTTCGTCAGGGTCACAGTGTGGAAACTATTCTTCTTGCTTTCACTAACGCTCTTCACGTAGCACACGATCGTGGTGATATCTCGGTGGCGGTCGCACTTGATTTATCGGCTGCTTTTGACCTTGTTGATCACTCCCTCCTTCTCCTCCGTCTCCAAGAGGCAGGCCTCTGTCACATGGTTCTTCACTGGTTTCATTCTTTTCTCTCCTCGCGTTCCTGTTCAGTTCTCTCCTCTTCCTCCTCCGTCCCTCCCTCTGATCCTTTCCCTTTGTTATGTGGTGTTCCACAGGGTTCTGTACTTGCCCCTCTCCTTTTTAATCTTTTTCTTGCCCCTCTCACCCTTCAGATCCAACAAACTGGGATTAGTGCTTTCTACTATGCTGACGATATTGTCCTTCTTCACCATACTTCCCAATCTCATCCTGATCTTTCTCCACTCAACTCCTGTCTCACCATGGTCGCTAACTGGTTATCACAAAACTGTCTACATCTTAATCTTGCAAAAACCTCAGCTATCTGGTTCTCTCGTAATGGTTCTCCTCCCTCCCTAGCCCCTTCTTTTTCGGGTTCCCCTGTTCCACTGGTTTCCTCCTTCCGTTACCTCGGTGTTATTTTCGATTCTCACCTCTCTTTCCATGATCATATTTCCCATGTTGCCAAAACATCTTTCTTTTTCTTACGTCAAATTCGTGCTGTTCGTCCTTCTCACTCCCCCTGCACTTGCTACCTTACTTCTTTCTTTGGTTATGTCCCGTGTTGATTTCGCTAATTCTCTTTTTCTTGGTCTCCCTAAGTCCCAATTGCACCGTCTCCAACGTATTCAGTATACTGCTGCCCGCATCGTTACCCATTCTTCCTCTCGTGACCATGTTTCACCCCTTCTTTTCCGTCTCCATTGGTTGCCCTTACCGTTCCGCTCCCACTACAAATTGTTAACTTTGGTCCACCGAGCTTTCCATGCTAGCACCCCGCAATATCTGGCCGATCTCCTCACTTACCACACTCCTAGACGTACACCTCGATCATTCCACCTCAACCGCCTCACTCTTCCTTCCCCTTCTCTGGCGCATCTCCAATCTACCCGTTCCTCAGCCTTCTATTTCACAGCTCCTGCCCTCTGGAATTCCCTACCTCCCTCCCTTCGACTTGAACCTCACCTTCTTACCTTTAAATGTAACCTTAAAACTCACCTCTTCTCCCTTGCCTTTGACCTTCCCTCCCCCTTCGTATAAGCTATTCATTGCAGTCTATGTTGTGTTCTTTAATCCCCTCTTTCCTATTAAGATTGTATTTCGCTTCTCTTTTTCTGGCTATGTTTTAAACCTGTTTCTAATTGTTTTTATTTTTGAGTGTTTTATGTGATTTTATATTGTAAACCGTTCTGATCTTTTTGGATGGGCGGTATATCAAATTTTAATAAACAAACAAACATAAGAAGTAATTTGTTAGCAGAGCGAAGTTGCCGAGAGGGGGTGTATGGAGAGATAAGAGATGAGAGGCATGGAGGGGCCACAGAGTGAATGCACTTATAGGTCAGTAGGAGAAGTTTGAATTGGATGCGGAATTGGATAGAGCGCCAGTGAAGTGACTTGAAAAGGGGACTAATATGGGCATGGCGAGACTGGCGGAAGATAAGTCGAGCAGCATGGTTTTGTATAGATTGAAGGGGAAGGAGATGACTCGCGGGGAGACCAGCAAGGAGTAAGTTGCAGTAGTCGCGGCAAGAGGAGATTAAGGAGTGGATAAGTGTTTTGGTAGTGTGTTCGGAAAGGAAGGGGCAGATTTTGCTAATGTTGTATAGAAAGAAGCGGCAGGTCTTAGCTACAAGCTGGATATATGTGGAGAAGGAGAGAGATGTGTCGAAGATAACCCCTAAATTGCAGGCCGAGGGAACATGAAGGATCGTAGATCCAGCCACGGAGACTGAAAAAGGGGGAAGCGGAGGGGAGGAGTTGGGGGGGGGGGGGGGAAGACCAGGAGTTTGGTCTTGGCCATGTTTAGTTTTAAGCAGCGGTGAGACATCCAGGTAGCGGTGTCACAAAGGCAGGCAGAGATCTTGGTCTGGATTGCTGGAGAGATATTAGGTGTAGATGGGTAGATTTGGGAGTCATCGGCATAGAGATGGCACTGAAAGCCATGGGAGAAGATAAGTGCGCCAAGGGACTGGGTATAGAGGGAGAAAAGGAGGGGGCTGAGGACGGATCCCTGGGGTACACCGACATGGAGCGGGGTGGGGGGAGGAGGAGGAGCCGCCGGAGCATATGCTAAAAGGAGCGATGGGAGAGGTAGGAGGAGAACCAGGATAGTACGGATCCCTTGAAACCAAGCGAGGAGAGGATGGTGAGGAGAAGATTGTGGTCAATAGTGACAAAGGCAGCAGAGAGGTCGAGAAGGATGAGTAGAGGCCCTTAGATTTAGCCAGGAACAAGTCATTGGAGACTTTTGTAAGATCCGTTTCAGTGAAGTGTAGGGGACAGAAGCCAGATTGTAGTGGGTCCAGGAGGGCCTGGGAGGTGAGGAAGTCGAGGCAACGGCGGTGGACTGCTCGTTTTAGTTGTTTAGATATGAAGGGAAGGAGAGTGGTGGGTTGATAGTTGGAGGGACAGGTGGGATCGAGCGAGAGTTTCCTGAGGATAGGTGTGACAACAGCATGTTTGAAGTTGGTGGGGAAAGTAGCAGTGGAGAGTGAAAGGTTGAGAATATGAGAGATGGGGGGGGACAACAAAAGAGAAGATGGGGTGTAGGAGATGGATGGGGATGGGGTCAGAGGAACAGGTGGTGGTTTTGGAGGAGGAAAGAAGGAGTGCGGTTTTGTCTTTGGAGATCGTAAGGAAGGAGGAGAGGGTAGAAGAGGAGGTATTGATGAGGGGGAAGAATTGGGGAGGGGGAGAGGTAGATGAGGAAGTGGGGAATTGGAGAGTAATTTTGTGGCTTTTGTCATGGAAGTAGTTGGCTAGTTTGGGCAGAGAGGGAGGGCGGGACTGGGGGTGGGGGCACCTTAAGGAGGGAATTGAGGCTATTAAAGAGGTGGCAAGGATCAGAAGCAAGGGAGTTAGATGGATGTAGTATTCTTGTTTGGCAAGTGCTATGGCTGATTGGAACAAGCCAAGCATGAATTTGAAGTGTAGGTGGTCTTCTGAGGAACGGGATTTGGACCAGGCACGTTCAGCAGAGCGGACACAGATACGTAAGTAGCAGGTTGTAGAAGAAAGCCAGGGCTGGGGAACAGAACATCGGACGGGACGTGGGGTGGGTGGGGAGAGAGTGTCGAGAGCCGAGGATCATGCAGTATTATAAGAGGATACTGCCTCGTCAATGGACTTGGAGGAAAGAGAAGGAGAAATGGTGGAGGAGAGGGTCAGGGGATCAATATTATTAAGGTTTCTAAATAGGTTGGAGGAGACAGGATGAGGTAGAGACGGTGGAAGCTGAAGATTAAAAGGTTAGAAGGTGGTGGTCAGATGAGGGAAGGATTGAGTTGCGGAGGTTTGAGGGAGAGGAGTTAGAGAAGAGCATCAGGTCAAGGCAGTGGCCATGCAGGTGGGTGGGGGCAGTGGAGCAGAGTTGGAGGTCGAACAAGGAGGTGAGGGTGAGGAACTGTAAGGCATGGGGATCAGAGGGGTTATCGATGTGAATGTTAAAATCGCCGAGAATAAGAGTGGGGGAAGAGGGATCCAGAAAGACGGAAAGCCAGGAGTCAAAGTCGGTAAGGAAAATCTATGTGGATTTATCGGGTGGGCGATAGATAACAGCTACTCGGAGGGGAAGAGGTGCAGAGAGGCGAATGGAGTGGACGGAATGTGACTGGGGTAGCAGGAGGGAGAAAGTAGAAGCCCAACTCCACCACGGCAGCTGATGGAGCGAGGTGTATGGGAGAATTGGTATCCCCCATGGCAGAGAGCAGCGATGGATGTGGTGTCATCTGGGAGGAGCCAGGTTTCAGTTAGGGCAAGGTGGTGTAGTGCATTAGAGATGAAGAGATGAAGAGATCATGGGTAAAAGGAAGTTTGTTGGTGACTGAGCATGAGTTTCATAGGGTACATGAGAACGGGAGAGTGGAGGGGGGAAAAAAAAAAAAAAAAAAGAGGGATATGGATAAGCTTAGAAAGTTGCGTGAGGATTTCTTTCTAGAGTAAGAAGGCGGTCTAGGGGGGCGGGTACGTGAGGACCTATTTCCAGAATAGTATGGGGATTTAGAGGGGCTAGGGTACGTTTGGGTGTTTCTGGATGAGTGTGCCCACCATGAGGGGCATGAGGGAGGGGACATGGAAGGGGAATGAAGGGGGGATATTGATGAGATTAGATAGGTTACATGAGGATTTTGTTTTGGAGTGAGAGAGCTCTAAAGGGGATAGGGTTGGGGTTGATATCGCTAGATGAGTGATTGGGGAATGAGTGAGGGTGGGTAGAAGGGGAAAGGAGAGGAATATGGACGAGATTAGATAAGGTACATGAGGAACTCTTCTTAGAGTGAGATAGAAAATGGGGGAGCCAGGGTTGGGGTTGATATTACCTGATGAGAGAAGGAGTAATAGAGAGCGGGGTAAGGCAGAGGCTGTACGGCGGAAGCAAGGGTGGGGTTACCTTAGAGGGGGGCAGGTTGAATGAGGGCGAGGGTGTAATGAAGTTCAAGAGAAGATGCTAGGTTAGAGGACAGAATGGAGGGAGACGTAAGGAAGGTAGAGGGGGAGTGAGGGTGCTGGTAGGAGGGGAGGCAGTTGGGGAGTATGAGGAAGAGAAGGACAATGAGATGGGGGGCCATGGAAAAGGTGTGATGGGACAAAGCAGCGTATGATAATTTACAAGCAATGATGTCGGTAGGGATTCTACACACTATGCAGTATGTGTTGATTTACAAGTGAGGACAGCACGCTATGCAATATAGGTAACATACCATCAGCGGGTAGCAGGGAGATTATAGCCTGTGAGGCAAAGTTCAGTGTAGCAATGGCTAGCAAGTTCAAAGCAGGCAATGGGAGCAAGTTCAGTGAAGCAGAATTAGTAGCGGGTAATGGGGTAGCGATGGTGAGGGAGCAGTGGGTAGCAATGGAGCACCAGGCTGTGGGTAGCAGTGGTGGGCGCTTACTTGTATGGGAGCTGGTTGGGGTCAGGTGGTGAGGTGTGGAGGAACATTTGGATCTGTTCTTCGAGGCTGCCTGGTGTTTAGCTGGTGAATAGATGGTGCTGGATGTACAGGCCACGCCTTTGGCCCCCGCCTAATGGCCATGCCAAAGGGCCCTCTGGCGAGGGTGCGCCTGATGGTGCCTCCAAATTTAAAGGGCCGACTGCCCTGCTCCGACATCAGACCTCGCCAGGGACCTCGATGTCTGATGCTTTGCCAGCTTAGATGCACTGATGTGCTTGGAATTTTTTGATATCTGCAAGTCTGGAGAGGATGTCAATGCTCTTGACAACATGGGAAGCCACAGTGTGTCAGAGGTGAATAGGAAACCAAACCTTTTGGCCCAGTTCAAGGTCTCTCCTTATCTGTTGGAAAAGGGAGCAAGAGATTGGAAGGTGTTCTGGGCCAAGGCATTTTAAGCACCAGTCATGCTTGTCAGTCACTGAAATAGTGCTGGAGCACTTTGTACATTTTTAAAGTCACTAGATGGCTTCTCCATGGTTGGAGTAGGCAAAGAAAGGTCTGAGGCCTAACAGGACGGAGGGCTGCCCACAAGGAAACAAGTAAAATAAAGGAAAATTGAAAAAGAAAAACAAACTAGAGATCAGTTTAGGCGACACTGGCGTCAATGGGCAGGTAGAAGCGCTACCACAAAGATTTTTTCTGTGGTAAAAGAATTTCATCCTGCTGGCTCTGTGAAAAATGAAAGACTGAAGGAGGAGTTGGGAGAGCAGGAAAGCAGTTGCGTAGGCACAGTGAGGGGCTCCCAAAAGCTTTCCAATTAGATGCAAGGGAGCGTTCCCACATGGGCGCCGTCTGTGCAGACGCCGCCCATATATGAAGACTATGTTCCTGCTTGTTCCTGGAGAAAGGGAGAAGGCTCTGTTCAAAGTGGTGTGACTGGATTAAGAGTTCAAGGATGGGACAGAAGTTTGTTACCTCATAGCAAGCCAGGGCTGCTACCTGAACCTTGAAAAAAAAAAACAACCCAAACACAGCCCCTCCCTGTTATGGGCCTACAGCGCCCAAGAGGAACATCTCCTCAAAAAACCCTTCAAAACGCCAATATAATCAAAATCAGTAGAGGCCCTCCAGGCCCCAAGAAACCCTTCTTGAATAGCCTACGCCTCGAGGACCAAGTCGTACACCAGAAGGAAACAGATTGTCTATCAGTAGGGGCTCCTGCCATAGAAAGCCTCTCTAAGGCAAATACGAGAGGAGATACCACCTACTAGCAAAACCGATATGCATACCATGGTCTGAGTGGCCAATCTGGGACCACAAGATTTACCAAGATCCAGTCGAGAGCAAATTCCATGCAGAAGGCAGCTCACCAAGTACCAAAGCATGCAGAAGTCCCTCCAGGGGCATTTATGCAGCAGGACATCCAATCCTGCTACCTGGGGGATCTCTCCTGCAGCTGAAAAAAAGAATTCTCCACTTTAGAATTATTGTGAGTGACCATCAGGAATACTGGAATGCCTTACCTCTTGCACTATTAAGGCTGCATGCAGAGGAATTAACTCACTCACCAGGAACCACTACCATTTCTGCTCAAGTCAGTCAGTCTATGCCAGGACTTGACAAATCCCGGGTGTCAGGTTGCTATGGCAACTGGGGCTTAGCACACATGTGAGGGAGAAGGACTGGAAAAGGTTCTCTCAGCCAAAACCACCACTGCCTGGCCATGGGGGATCTCATCTCCCGCAGGCAGAAGGCACATATGTCTGCTGCATTTAACAAGCTTTTATATACCGCCCCTTCCAGAGATCAGGGGCGGTTTACATGGAACATCACAGCAACCTTTACATTAAACTTAGTAATTTAACTATATATAGTTTCTATGTACAGTAAACCGAGTATAGCATGGTTGCAGACATGTATCATGCCAATCTGATGTATCCTTAGTTTATGATATATTGTAGTGGGAAGGCGACTTACAGTGCTTCCGATTTCTTGGGATTGAAAGTCACCAAAATATTGAATGAACAGAAATGTCTTTAAATCCTTCCAGAATTGCAGGTGGTCTTTTGTGGCTCTTAAGTCATTGGGGAGGGAGTTCCACAATATTGGGGCATTGTAAGAAAGGCTCTGGAGCTGGTGCATTGGTTCATGTTGCAGATGTGGAAGGGTATTATGTAGGTGTTTTGGGAGCAATGTCTAACCCTAGCAGTGTTGGGAGGTATGAGGACGACAGAAAGAGTGGTTGAGGCTATTATGATGTTTAGATATAATCATTAGGTATTTCTAATTTTATTCTTGAGGTGACTGGTAACCAATGGAGGTCATGGAGTATTGGGTGATGTGATCAGTGTGTTTTGACTGATACTATGTGTGCAGCTAGGTTTTGTGCTAGTTGGAGCTGGTGAATGGTTCTCTTTGGAAGTCCCTGGAGGATACTATTTCAGTAGTAAATATGTGGAGTTAGAGATTGTAGGACACTTCTGAAGTCATGATCTTCTAATAGTGGTCTGAGACGTTGGAATGTTCAAAGTTTAAAGTATATGCTTTTTGTGGCTGTTTTTATGTGGGAGATCATGTTTAGAGATCGATCTAATATTACCCCTAGGTATTTCACCTTATTCTTAACTTCAAGTTCTGTATCTTGTAAGAGTATCTTGCTAAGAACTTCAGGTTGTTTTTTTTTAATGTTGATCTTGAGGTTATGGATATTGAGCCACACTGTTATCTTGGACATGCATGCAATTATCTGAGAGTGGTCTGAATTGACAGTATCTATTGAATGGTACATCATGATATCAGCAGCATAGAGATGATGATAAAAAAAAACCACACACACATTAACTATGTTACATATTGATTGAAGGTAAATGTTAAACAATAGGGCGGATAAAGAAGAGCCTTGGGGGGAATACCCCGTTTCTGATCAAAGATTGAGGATGAGTCTTGACCTATTTGGAAATGCTGTGTTCAGATGGTTAGATAGGAAGTAATTTATATGAAATCACTGCCGAAAGGATAAATAATACTCAAATACACACAACACTTCCTTTCACAACCCCTATTTTCATCTAACTAATAAATATCTTATAATAACACTAAAAACATACTTTAATTTGGGTATACAAAGGCCTCAGTAAACGCTCACGCCGTTCATTTGGCGAACGGTGTCGCCATAAGGCAGAGCTCAAGCTTGTGCATCACAGGCCTCACCCTTCCAATTGTAATAGAATTAAACCGACCCCTAAAACTATATTTGTCAATTGTCAATTCTGGAAGCGCAATGGTGGCTCAAATTTAGATTGAATAACTTTCTTTTGGGGTTTAATGCTGGATCCCTGACGAAGCCCGGCAGGGTGAAACAAAAGCTTTTGTCTTCGAATGGTTGAGGCTATAGTGTTGGAGAAGATGGAAGACTGTCTTTGACTAAATTATTCAGATAAGTAAATCAGATTACTGCTTTAATGGTTGAAAGGAAGTTTATTTACTATCTGGATTTATTCTTTCTATCTTTTTCAGATGCTTCCTCCCTGGCTTTAAGTGCTACGCCGATATGTTCGGCGTGAAATGATCTTTTCAATATGGATAGGATAAAGCTTGTTTTCATTTATTAAAAACTATAAATTATTTAACTGTGTGATAAGGAAGCTTATCATAGCTCAGGAAGGAGCTATAGAAAAGGTGAAGTGACTCTGAACAAGCAACCTGTCAGTTCTGGTAGAAATAAGAAAACAGAATTTTCCCATAAAAGACTACCAGTCCCAGAATGCACCAGGTTTCCAACAGCCATTAGAGGAGCTGAAGTGGGGAAACATGTGTTCAATCAGGAGGGCTATGAGGTAATCCCTAAGCACTCATCTCAAAGGGCAGGGCCTGATTCAGCACAGCTGCGCTGTGTTAGGGAGGAGCACTCATCTAAGCAGAATAAGGGTAGAGTTTATTCTACAGATGACCATCTTCATGATCACTTTGGATATTCAGAGAAGGATCATCAGTTTCATCTGAAGGATCCTCAGAAGCAGAAGCCAAACCGGACGGACAGAGAGGGAAAGAAACCCTCTGGAAGAAAGAGGAGAAAAGCCTTTGAGAGGTCTAGAAGAGTCCAAAGCAGTACGTATACTGGGAGGTATTCCAAGGGCCAGCATACACCATTGGACTGGGGAAAGCCAGAGGAATGGTGCTGCAGAGCTAGGAATCTCCAGACGCTACCTGTGAGGGAGACGGCTGCACGTGGAAGGGACCCTAAGACCCGTGCCAGAAGGTATGTGAAGAGAGATCCAGTGTCTGGATTGGAAGGCTGGACATAAGAACTGGACTACATACTGGCCAGGCTATATACAGAGGAACTCTAGCAGCAATGGCATTCCGACGGCAAACGGTCTGGTCCCAAACATTTGAGACACCAGTCATGGGTGTTGGTAGCAGAGATAGTACTGCTACATTTGGAACACTTTTTGAAACCACTAGCTGGTTTATCCATTTTAAAGGAAAAAGGGGCCTAAAGCCCAAAATGGTGCCTAAGCACCTGGAGGACAAAGACCCTCAGTGAAAAAACAAAGTTGTTGGGGGTTTTTTTTGTTTTTGTTTTTTTAGAAAGAAATAGAAACAGAACAAACACCAATGATGACAGTGCTAGCATCGATGGGACAGCAGACAACCACAAAAGAAGTAAATTTTCTGCTGTGACAGGAATTGCTCTGTCAGCTCTGCGGAAAACGAAAAAACTGAGGATGGAGAGTTGGAAAGGCAGGAAGGCAGCTTCGCAGGCGCAGTGGAATGCTCCCAAAGGCTTTCCTATAGGATGCTGGGGAGTGTTCCCGCACGGGCTCCGTCGGTGCTAACACCACCCATATATGAAGACTACATTCCTGCTTGTTCCTGGAGATATCCCCCAATGCGGTGCAGGTCTGCCAAATAAGGCAAGTCACCTTACTGGGTAGACTAACCCACACATCCTGCTTTTAATGCATGTCCAGGAGGGAGGATGGGAAGGGTCAGGGGAGGCCTACTATGTACTGTTTTGGGGGATGGGGGGGTGTTTGGAGCCCACTAGACACACTTATGTTTGTTTTGGTGTTAAATGGAGGTGGGGGGTGAGAATATATGGAGTTATTGGGCATTGTGGGTCACCAGAGGTGAAGTGTGACACTTCCTCAGATTACTGTTTTGCTCCCAGAAAGATCCTTGTACCTGTTCTGACCTGGCATTAGAATCCAGTACTAAGGGATGAGTGAAAAGCTGCACTGCAACTCAGCGTAGTTTAAGGGGGATATTTTTGTTTTTAACATTGAGAGCAATTTTGTATTTAGCTGTTTGCATGCCCTCTACGTTATTCTTTAGCACAGTGATTTGATGTCATGTTAATCTTTCTTCCTGCATCAAGAAAATGATTAGAGTGGGAAAATCAAGGTGGGGGGGGGGAGGGAGTGTCAGAAGAATGAGAATATAAGATATGCCATACTGGGTCAGTTCAAGAGTACATATCAAGAGGAGTATCCCATTTCCAACAGCAGGTAATCCAGGTCACAAGTACCTGTCAGGTCCCCCAAAAAGTACACAAAATTTCCCAAGTCCTCTGTAAATTATGTTTATGAATTTTTCCTCCAGGAAGTTGTCCAAACTTCTTTTAAACCCAGCTACAGGAACAGCTTTTACTACATCCTCTGGTAACAAGTTCCAGAGTTTGTGTGTTGAATGAAGAAATATTTTGTCCAATTAATCTTAAATGTGCTACATTGTAGCTTCAATGTGTATACTAGTCTACTTTTTTTTGCCTGTTCCACTCCATTCATTATTTTATAGACATCATATTTCCCCTTCAGCTGTCTTTTCCCCAAATTGAAGAGCCCTAACCTAGCTAAAAAGGAAGCTTTTCAGTCTGGAAACTCTACCCAACTAAATTACATGGCCAAATTACTTTGAAGACACTCAAAGTATTGTTTCACTCTATATTCTTTCAATGGCACCAAAGAAAGCTGAATGTCATTTTATGTTTCCCACCCACGCCCCTCACATTTTTTAAACCTTTGACAAAAATCCTAAATTTATAATGTCACAAGTCTATGATTCTCACTCTTTGGATGGTTCACCCTTGCATTCTCTGTTCTGTATCAAAGGCCATGGGTGATGAAAATGGATTTGCCCAACTTCCCTGATTCTCAGCCCACTACTTTGCCACTAGGTCAATCCACTGCGAACAGATGCTTGCACAGACCCCATTTTTCCAGTCTGCTGTTACCATCGCACCTAAAACTGGTCCCCACTGTTTCTTATGCTACATCTAGAAAGGTGAAGTCATGAACAAAGATCCTGATGGGGAGAAGGGTAGGGAACGAATGAATGAGAATACGAGGGAGAGATTGAGAAGGGGGGGGAAGAGAAAAGTCCCATGATATAGATCCACAAATGCATGGTTGCCTAAGGACCGATATAGTGTTAAATTTGGCACCAACTATGGGGGAATGGCACCCTGCAGTTAAAACTAATATTAATCCTAGTAATACATGAGACAAATTTAAAATGTGATAGTGGCATCTAATACCTGCCCTTCCAAACCAAAAGATGGCTTGGGTACTGCACAATTCAAACCACTCCTTTCCAAGCAAAGATACATGGAAAGAGCACAGATGCATACAGTGAGATTGTAAAGACTTCCATGATTCATAATCCACATACTATCCCTATTTATCCGAAGTGCAAAAATCAGACTCAGGCATGGAATCCAAGTATATATCATTTTAGTTAAAAACCCAACAAAGCAATATAGAAACATAGAAATATGACGACAGAAAGAGACCACATGGCCTATCTAGTCTGTCCTTCCATATCAACTACAACAGTCCCCTTTTTACCTTTAGAGATCCTCTGTGTTTGCCCCATGCTTTTTTGAATTCAGTTACTGTCCTCATCTCTACCACCTTCACTGGGAGACTATTCCATGGATCCACTCCTCTTTCCGTAAAGAAATATTTCCGCATATTCCTGAATCTATCTCCCTTCACCCTCATCACATGTCCCCTCATAGCAGAACTTGCTTTCAATTGAAAAAGAGACTATCTCCCTGAACATTTATGCCATGGAGGTATTTAAACATCTCAACCATATCACCTCTATCCCGCCTTTCCTCTAAGGTGTACATATTAAGATCCTTCAGTCTGTCCTCATATGCTTTATAATGAAAACCACTAATCATTTTAGTAGCCACCCTCTGCAACGACTCCATCCTGTTCACATCCTTTTGAAGGTGCGGTCTCCAGGTGCAGAGATGAGGGTTTTGGATTTGTTAGGAACTGGGGAACATTCTGGGGAAAGGAGGGGCTCTTCCGAAGGGATGGGCTTCACCTTAACCGGGATGGAACCAGGCTGCTGGCATTAACCTTTAAAAAGGAGATAGAGCAGCTTTTAAACTAGATATTAGAGCAGCTTTTAAACTAGATATTAGGGGAAGTCGACAGTCGCCCAAGAGCGGATGGTTCGGAAGAATGTATCTTTGAAGGATACTACCAAAAGCAGAGAGGTTCCACAAAAGAGTAAAGTAGCCCAAATGCCCTCAAGTATGGAGCAGACGGAGCTTAAAGATCCCAAATTACCCATGTCTAACAATAGCCAAATTAATATGAATAAAATACATTCTCTAAAATGCTTGCATGCAAATGCTAGAAGTCTAAAAAATAAGATGGGAGAGTTAGAATATATAGCACTAAATGAGAGGTTAGATATGATTGGAATATCAGAGACATGGTGGAAGGAGGACAACCAGTGGGACACTGATACCTGGGTACAAACTACATCGTAATGATAGAGCTGATCAAATTGGTGGAGGGGTTGCTCTCTATGTTAGAGAGGGCATTGAGTCAGAAAGGATTAAAGTTTTGCAGGAAACAAAATCTGCTGTAGAATCTATATGGATTGAAATTCCATGTAAAAGGGGGAAGGCAATGGCAGTGGGGGTGTACTATCGAGCGCCTCGCCAGAATGACCAAATGGATGATGAAATGCTTAAAGAAATCAAGGAAGCTAACAAAAAAAAGTTACAGCACAGTAATAATAATGGGTGATTTCAACTACCCCGGTATCGACTGGGTCAGTGTCACGTCAGGACATGCTAGGGAGATAAAGTTCCTAGATGAAATAAATGACTGCTTCTTGGAGCAACTGGTTCATGAACCAACCAGAGGGGAAGCCATATTAGACCTAATCCTTAGTGGAACACCAGATCTAGTGCAAGAGATAAAGGTTGTTGGGGCCACTTGGCAACAGTGATCATAGCATGATTGCCTTTGATTTAATTAGTGGAGGAGGGATAGTAAGGAAATCCACAGTACTACCTTTTAACTTTCGAAAGGGAGACTATGATAAAATGAGGAAAACAGTTAAGAAAAAACTAAAAGGAGCAGTTGCAAAGGTTAAAGACGTACATCAGGCTTGGCTGTTCTTGAAAAATACTATCTTGGAAGCCCAGACCAGCTGTATTCCACGCTTTAAGAAAAGTGGAAGGAAGTCCAAAAAACTGCCAGCATGGTTTAAAGGTGAGGTCAGAGAGGCTGTTGCCAAAAAAGCATCTTTCAGGAAATGGAAAAAAGAGCCAAACGACGAAACCTGGAAACAGCACAAGCACTGGCAAGTCAAATGCAAAGCATTGATAAGGCAGGCAAAGGGAGAATTTGAGAAGCAGCTTGCTGCGGAAGCAAAAACGCGAAGTAAAGACCTTTTCAAGTACATTCGTAGCAAAAACACCTGCGAGTCAGTTGGTCCATTAGATGATAAAGGGGTTAAAGGAGCACTAAGAGGCAACAAGGCGATAACGGAGAGACTGAATGAATTCTTTGCTTCAATCTTTACTGAGGAAGATGTAAGGATGTTACCCATGACTGAAGTGGTATTTAAAGGTGAGGAAGAATTGAAGGAAATATCGATACATCGGGAAGATGTATTACATTAGATAAGCTAAAGAGTAGCAAATCACCTGGGCCGGATGGTATACATCCAAGGGTGTTGAAAGAACTGAAATACGAGATTGCAGACCTGCTATTAGTAATCTGTGAACTATCATTAAAATCATCTCTAATACCTGAAGATTGGAGGATCGCCAATGTAACACCAATTTTTAAAAAGGGTTCCAGGGGTGATCTGGGAAACTACAGACCGGTGAGCCCGACATCAGTACCAGGAAAAATGGTAGAAACCATCATAAAGAATAAAATTACTCAGCATGTAGATAGTCACAACCTAATGGGAGACAGCCAACATGGCTTTAGACAAGGAAGATCTTGTCTTACTAATCTGTTATGTTTTTTTGAAGGAGTGAATAATCAGGTGGACAAAGGTGAGTCAGTTGATATTGTGTATCTGGACTTTCAGAAAGCCTTTGACAAGGTCCCTCATCATAGACTTTTGGCAAAACTAAAGAGTCATGGGATAGGAGACAGTGTACTATTGTGGATCAGGAACTGGTTAAAAGATAGAAAGCAAAGGGTAGGGCTAAATGGCCAATTTTCCCAATGGAAAAAGGTGAATAGTGGTGTACCCCAGGGATCTGTGCTGGGTCCGCTGCTTTTTGACATATTCATAAATGACCTGGAAAGTAGAATAACGAGTGAGGTTATCAAATTTGCAGATGACACAAAACTATTTAAAGTTGTTAAAACCCAAGAGGATTGTGGAAAATTGCAAGAGGATCTTGATAAATTGGAAGACTGGGCATCAAAATGGCAGATGAAATTTAATGTGGACAAGTGCAAGGTTATGCACCTAGGAAAGAACAACCCAAACTATGGTTACACGATGCAAGGTTCCACATTAGGAACCACCACCCAGGAAAAAGATTTAAGCGTCATTGTGGATACCATGTTAAAACCCTTGGCCCAGTGTGCAGCAGCGGCCAAGAGAGCAAACAGAATGCTAGGTATGATAAGGAAAGGAATGGAAAATAAAAACAAAAGACATTATAATGCTTCTATATCGTTCCATGGTGAGACCGCACCTTGAATATTGTGTGCAATTCTCGTTGCCGTATCTTAAAAAGGATATAGCGGTTTTAGAAAAGGTTCAGAGAAGAGCCACCAAAATGGTAAAGGGGATGGAAGGATACTCCTATGAAGAAAGGCTAAAAAGGTTAGGGCTCTTTAACATGGAAAAGAGACTGCTGAGGGGAGATATGATAGAAGTCTATAAATTAATGAACTGAGTGGAACGGGTAAACGTAGATCGATTGTTTACCTTATCAGAATATAGAAAGACTAGGGGACATGCAATGAAGCTACAGGGTAAACTATTTAAGATTAATAAAAGAAAATATTTTTTCACTCAACGTGTAATCAAACTCTGGAATTTGTTACCGGAGGTTGTAGTAAAGGCTGTTAGTGTAGCTGGGTTTAAAAAAGGTTTGGACAAGTTCCTGGAGGAAAGGTCCATAAACCATTATTAAGAAGGGACCCAGGATATCAATGCTTGAACCAATAGAAGCATTGTGGAACCTGTGTCCCTTGGGGAAACTGCTAAGTACATATGACCTAGATTGGCCACTGTTGGAAACAGAATACTGGGCTTGATGGACCTTGGTCTGACCCAGTATGGCATATCTTATGTTCTTATGTTCTTAAGGTGTACATATTAAGATCCTTCAGTCTGTCCTCATATGCTTTATAATGAAAACCACTAATCATTTTAGTAGCCACCCTCTGCACCGACTCCATCCTGTTCACATCCTTTTGAAGTTGCGGTCTCCAGAATTGCACACTATACTCCAAATGAGGTCGCACCAAAGACTTATACAGAGGCACTATCACCTCCTTTTTTCTGCTAGCCATTCCTCTCCATATGCACCCAAGCATCCTTCTAGCTTTTGCCGTCGCGTTTTCTACCTGTTTAGCTACTTTAAGATCATCAGACACAACCACGCCTAGGTTCCGCTCTTCTTTAGTGGACAAAAGTACTTCACCCCCTATACTATATTGCTCCCTTGGATTACTGCAGCCCAAATGCATGACCTTACATTTTTTAACATTAAATCCCAGCTGCCAAATTCTAGACCATTCTTCAAGCTTAGCTAGATCCCCCCCCCCCCCCCTCATGTTATCTACACCTTCCTGGGTGTCTACTCTATTGAAGATTTTGGTATCATCCGCAAAGAGGCAAACTTTACCTGACAGCCCTTCTGCTATATCACTAACAAAGATGTTAAAAAGAATCGGACCAAGGATAGATCCCTGGGGCACACCACTGGTAACCTCCTCTCCTCAGAGTGAGCTCCATTTACTTTTACTCTGTCGCCTCCCACCCAACCAATTTCTAACCCAAGCAGTAACTTTAGGGTCCATCCCTAGGGTGCTCAGTTTGTTTATAAGTCGCCTGTGAGGAACAGTGCCAAAGGCTTTACTGAAATCTAAATACACCACATCTAGAGCTCTCCCTAAGTCCAACTCCCTGGTCACCCAGTCAAAGAAATCAATCAGATTTGTCTGAGAAGACCTGCCTCTGGTGAACCCCATGCTGCCTCGGATCCTGTAATCCGCTGGACTCCAGAAACCTCACTATTTTCTCTTTCAGCAGCGTTTCCAATAATTTACTCACCACCGAAGTTAAACTAACCGGCCTGTAGTTTTCAACCACATCCTTACTTCCGCTTTTGTGTAAAGGCACCACATGAGCCTCTCTCCAGTCCTTTGGCACCACTCCCGACTCCGAGGTATTGAAAAGGTCGGTCAGTGGAGTTGCTAGAACGTCCCCAAGTTCCCTCAGTATTCTAGGGTGTATCCCATCCAGTCCCATCGCTTTGTCTACTTTAAGTTGAGCTAGTTTCTCACGAACACAGTCTTCTGAAAATTGTTCAAGTCGTCCCTCGCTTCTGTTCCTATTTGTGGGTGTTTTCCGAGGTCCTGCTCCTGGTTCTTCATCTGTGAACACAGAACAGAAATATTTAAGCATTTCCGCTTTATCCTTATCAGCTTCTACATATTTCTCCCCTGCACCCTTGAGTCTGACAATACCACTTTTGCCCTTCCTCTTCTCACTAATATATCTGAAAAAGGTCTTATCCCTCCATTTTATTGCATCGGCTATTTCCTCCTCCTTTTGAATCTTTGCCTTCTTATATATATTTAGCTCATGCCTTTCCAGTAGTAATTCAAGTAAATTGCTGTACCTCAACACATTTTTATCACCATTTTTGCCTTCATAATCTCCACTAGGAGGGCATTCTATGCATCCTCCACTCTGAAAAAAAATGGTTCCTGATGTTGGTTCCAGCGAAATAGTAAGTAACAGAAGATAAAGACAGGCATATCATTTTGGTTGATGTAACTCAGCAGCTGACATCATAGTTAAAGTTGCTTTAATTGCATGGTTTAACACAAAATTTCCTAGCATGAAAAAGTGAAAGTTTTAAACTGGACAATATCTATTGGAAGATCATAATTTTAGATTTTTTTTTTTAAGTTTTGCCTTCATGAGAAGATGCTAGATACAATCCCAGAATTTAAGGTTTGAGTTTTAAAAGATATAATTAAGTTATCAACCTACATTTTTTCATCATGATATATCACTGGGGAATGGAGTCCCTCCCCGCTCCAACACTTATTGCAAATCTTGGACACTTCCAAAATTCCTGGAACACACCCTCTTTTTAGAAAAAAGACCCAGCCCTTTCATGGGTAAGAAAGGGAAACAAAGGAACTCTTGTCCACCCTGTCTGCTTGCTTGGACAGTACACCCAAGCTGCTCAGGTTTATCCTCTGGGAGATCGAAATTTGGATTTGCCCAAATCCTTCACAATCTTCTCAAGATCTTCCCCAAACAAGAAGACCTGGTAAGTAAATGTTACCATCTGGAGACAATGTTCTTTCCTCAAGTTCTGCTAGACCAGCCCAGACAAGTGGATTGTGTTCCCCCTAACAGCAGATTGGTGGAGAGAAAGAAAGAACCACTGAAAAGCCCAGATTTCAATGACATCATTCCCATGCCTCTATATGCCTCGGCCACCAGAAGTCTCTTCAGTATCCATCCAAGCATATGGAAGAACATGGCAAGCCTCACTCATTATTGCCCATGTTGAGGTTGTGTAATCAAATGGTAGAGAACTATATACAGGAAAGCATAAATCAGAAGGCTGTCAGTAGAAGTTGGATCTGCAAAGCCAAATATATAAATTGTCGCGGACCCAAGGGTACCACAGCAGAAGAACAGAGGAAACTGTCCCAGGGAGTGGGCACTGGACTGGTCTAGCAGGACTCAAGGAAAAAGGATGTTATCTTCCATATCATCCTGCTAGACCAGTCCAGACAAGAGAGAGGTACCAAAGCTACACTTCCACTGGACAGGAAGAGGACAGCAGCTTGCAAACCCCTTGAGCCAAAGGCAGTGTCTACCTGAGCATGGACATCCAAGTGGTAATACTTGGCAAAAGTGGAAAGCAATGCCCATGTTGCCACCTGACAAATGCCTGCAGGGGCTACCAAGCTCTACTCCACACAAAAGGATGCTTTTGCTTGGGTGGAATGGGTGCACGAAATCTCCAGCACTGGCTAGTTCTGCAAAAAAGGCTATTGCCTCAGCATAATCTAGCGCCCACTGTAGACTGCTGGCCCACACAAGGATGATGTGGCAGCTAAAACAGCACAAAAAGATGGTCAGAGTTATGAAAAGGCATTCGTAACCTCCAAGTACCAGAGAAGCACTATCTTGACATCCACAAGGTGAAGAGACGTATTCCCCTGACACTGCTCCTTAGAGGAGGGCAGGCAGAACACCTGGTTCACAGTAAAGTGAGAAATCACCTTGGGCAAGAAGAAAGGCACAGACCGAATGGAAACGGCCTCCTCTGAAAGAGACAGTTAAGGATCTCAGCAAGACAAACTGCAGCTTGGAAGTCTGCCTTGCAGGACAAATCACAACCAAGACAGTCTGAGTGTTCAATCCTTCAGAGTAGCATGCTTCAATGGCTCAAAGTACTCCAACATCAGGGTCCTCCTGAGCACCAGACAGATCTCAGGAAGGGACCAGAGGGGAGGACAGACACTAAACCTCTTGGAGAAAGGGAGATACATCTGGGTGCAAGGCTAGCGACTTACCAGCCACCAGATCTCAGAAACAGATCAAAGCTGCAACCTGAACCTCCAGGGAGCTAAGAGAAAGGCCCTTCTCCAGATATTGTTGCAGAAAATCCAGCAGAGATGACTAATCGGCTGCCTCGGGAATCAGCTGACGTGCACTGCACCATCGCTCAAAGAGGTACCAGACCAACACATATGCTAGGTTGTTAGACTTCCTCTGGGCTCTGAGCAGAGTGGAAATCACCGCCGGAAAGTAGCCCTTGTGTGCTAGCCACCTCCTTTCAAGAGCCAAGAACAGTAAACGAGAAGAGAGACTGGTCTTCCAAGATGATCAGCCCCTGATGCAAGGAGCTACATCACATCTCTAAGCCACACTCTCCTTGGCCAATCAAGTGCCACCAGAATAATCCTTCCCAGGTAGTGCTTTATATGCCGAATCATATGCCTCACCAGGAGCCATGGAGGAAAGCTATACAAGAGGCATTGTATTGGCCAAGGCTGAGCCAGGGCATCGATGCCCTTGAACCCCCTTTCCTGGACAGTGACTTAAGCAGCATACTTTGGCATTGGAGCAAGTTGCCAATCAGATCATCTCAGGGTGACCCCCAACAGCATAGAATCAAATTCAAACACCTCCAGACTCAACTTACAGAGTGCCAGCTAAGAGTCCATGTCCACATTGTCCACTCTGGCAATGTGCTGAGCTGATAACACAAGGAGGTTTTTCTCCATTCAAGCAAAGGAGGAGAGCCATCTCTAGGGCTAGTCCAGCACACCTCATGCCACCTTGCTGATTGAGAGAAGCTACTGCAGCGACATCTTTTGAAAATACCTGAACTACCCAAACACTGACCAGGGGATTGGAAACGCAAAAGAACTAACCTGATGGCCCTCACCTCAAGGCAGTTGGTGGACCAACAACCCTGGGCCATGCGGTCTTGGCAATGGGCGCCCCAGCCCAACATTCATTGTTAGAAGTATACACGAGTCCAGTGGCATGCCCTTCCTCAGATGAGTTGGCTGCTGCCACCAACGCAAGCTGTCTTTCACCATCATCGGGAACAGGAGCCTGAGCTTCAACTCCTGAGAATTTAGGGACCAATGTGTCAACAAATACTGCTAGAGTGGCCCCATGGGCGTAAGTTCCCATAGCACCATCACTGCCATCTTCAACGCAAGGAGCTGAAGATATCTTGGACTCTGGGAGCCTGCTGTGAACAGAACAGCATCGGGGAATCCAACCACCTCTGGCAGGAAGACCCTGCCCACTCAAGTATCAAAACATGCTCTCAGGAACTCCAGGGACTGGGAATGCCTCAAATGGTTCTTTACCCGATTGATCACCCAGCGAAGGCTTTCCAAAAAGGGCACCACTCGGGTCGCTACCTGAGATGCCTCTGAAAGAAGGGGCTCAGATGAGCCAGTTGTCCAGATATGGGTGCAAACAAATCCCTTGATGCCATAGTGCAGCAACCACCACCACTATGGATTTTGGAGAACATCCTTGGGTCAATGGAGAGTCCAAATGGGAGGACAGTGAACTGAAAAAGAGCCAAGCATAGCAAAATGTAGATACTTTTGCCAAGCCTCCTGGATCAGGATATGAAAATACACTCCGCCTAAATACAGATATGCCAGGAACTCCTCTCGGCGTACTTCTTAAATCACAGCTCACAAAATTTCCATCCAAAAGTGCAGGACATGCAAGTGCTTAACACTTGAGGTCCAGAATGGGCCAGAAGGATACATTCTATTTTTGGCACCTCAAAATAGAATACCTGCCCTTATCCCGATCATCTGGGGGGAAATGGGCACCACTGCCTTCATGAACAGCAACTTGTCCAAGGTGATCCACACAGCAGCCCTTTTGTTCACAGACCAACAGAGGGAGATGACAGGCAGCTGGGATCGGCTCTTCGCATTCCAGGACATACCCCTACTGTATGGGGTCTAGCAACAGCAATCCTTGGTGACCAGGGTACATTCATTAAAAAAAAAAAAAAAAAAAAAAAAAGGCTAAGCCTGCCCCCAACCATGGAATCTGCCCCCAAAACGTTCATTGCGATGCCCAGGAGGTCCCCCAGTCCCTGGGCTCATATACTCCACAAAAGACCGAGAACCAGCCCAGAATCCAGAAGCAGAGGGGAAGAAGGGCTTTCCAGGCCGGTAGCAATGGGAGTCCCGAGATGCCACTGGGAGTCTGGCCAGCATGCCCATGAAGGGTGGGCTGAGGCCCAAGGAAGAGGGGCTCCTGCCCACTTCAGGCCCCCTGGACCTATTCTCCAGAAGGCTGTAAGATTTCATCTCACTCAGGTCCTTTACCAGCTTTTCCAAATCAGCCCCAAAGAGAAGCTCCCCTTTAAAGGTCAGATGGGCAACTGGGTTTTGGAAGAGGAGTCCACTGCCCTGTTAGAACTAAGCTAATGTCATGTCCCTGTCAACAGAGCACAATACCTGCCTGCTAGATGTACCAGGTTGTACATGACATCAGAAAGGAGGGCCATAGCAGACTCCAAAAGAGAAGCAAGAAGTGTGTTACCTAGGAGTCACCCTGGACCATCACCTGAGTATGGAAACAAATACTACTACCAAGGCAGTATACCAGAAAATAAAGGACCCTCCATCACCTACATCCACTGCTGCACCGTATTCCAGGTACTTATCTTTCCACACTTTGACTATGCAAATATTCTGCTTGGCCTGCCAGGTTACACACTTCATCCTCTGCAGATGGCCTTGAATACTGCAACCCAAACCCTATATGGAGCCTCCAGATGTGAACATGTGACGCCCATCCTAAGACAATTGCATTGACTCCCAATAACTAGCCGCCTAAATTAAATGTCATCAAGAGGCCTTTGTAAAGTACTGCATAACCTTTCCACAATCTCCCTTATGGAAATCATAAAGTGGACACCAAAGAATAGAATGAGAAGAACATGACACACTCACCACCCATTCAGCAGTAAGAAAGAGTTCCCAAGCTGCTAAGAACCATGCCATTTCTTATATGCACCAACCCATTTCTGATCTTTCAACCTTCAGGAAAGCAATAGAGACGCATCTTTTCCAAACGCACTATGACCATATACCACAGCTATGCTATATAGACCCCACCCGCCAGCTTTAGCTCTGACCACCCTACTTCTTACAGTCCACATACCAGCTTGTAAGCTAAATTCTCCCTATTACTACCCAAGTTGATGCTCCTGTTTAATGTCAAATATTTGTTTATTGTGCAATACTCTATTTTATTCTACCATTCATTCTTGTTTTGTGTAAATTGTGCCGATTTTGAAATAGTGCGGTATATAAAAATCAAATAAAGTAAGTACTATCATCCAGTGGAAGAGACTGAATCCACTGGAGCAGGGGTCAAGATGTCAGGCTTGCACATACCATGCCAACTGAAGAATAGCTGCCACAAAACTGATTCTTCAACAAATTCGCCTTTCGGTTCAGAGTATACTTTAAGGCTGATCCGTAACTGCCATGACCTGCACACCCACCTTAGGAATATCAAACTGCACAACACACTCCTTCTCCAGGACAGCATACATCTTACACACCTTTAATCCCTTAGGCAGGGAGTCAGAATCCCATTCCGACTGGATCATATCTGACAATATCCAGGAATGGAAAAAACGTAGTTAATTTCCATCTCCCCCCCCCCCCCCCCTTGAAGGGGCAGGGGCATCTTTGGCTCTTGCTCCATACTAGGAGCATCAGTCAAGTGCAAGGCGGATGAGACTCTGGCAATCAACACTGCCAGCATCTCCTCCTGAATAAGCAGATCACACCGGCCTCTTCACAATCCTCTGAAGGCGAGAGTACTTCATCAACCTCAGAGCCATCTGAATTCAAGTCACAGTCAAAATCTTGGACAGCTCCCAACCGTTCCCCATCTTCCAAGAGGCACCCCTCATCAGCGATGCTTAGCCAAAAGCAATTGAACAGGGCTTCCACTTTCAGTCTGCCCCTCATGAGACTGTGCCCAGGAGGGGGCGGGAACCACCCAGAGGCTGCAAGGTCTGAAATTCCACACCAGTAGGACCAGGCCTGCTGCAAAAGATTCCAGAGAGGACAATCTGTAGTCCAGAATCTCTCCTCTCAGAAATGCCCCCCCCCCCACAACATCAGGGAGCATAGCTGCCACAGACCACCCTAGAGGATGAGACCCTCCAGCTGGATGGATATCGTTACTCATAGCACCATTTGTCACCTCCTGCCCCGAGGCAGGCAAGGCCGGACTAACTGCATCCTACAGCTGAGAGGGAGAGCAAGCCCTCCAGGAAAGGCTCAAGCTGCCATGAAAGTCCAGAATCCAAAAATGAGGCACCTCATTTGTCCAGGCCAAATAACTGTCTTCTTTCAGGAAACGTTAAGGCAAGCATCACAACAGAGCATGCCAAGGCTGAAGCGGCCCGAAAGGCATACGTTAACTACGCTTTTACTGCAACACACGTTAGATGGACTAGGGTAGGAATGCGTGTTGGAGCCACTTGGGTGGAAAGCACAATGGCTAGCTGCACAATAGGTAACATTACCAACGCATGCAGAAAACAGCACAAAACCCACATTGCACCAAATGGTCCATCCCGAACTGTATTGCTGGCAGACAGAACCCCCAAAACAAGGATAACGAGGTTAAAAAAAATTTTTTATTCACCCCTTGAAAGCCTCAGGCAGAGAATACATGCCGGGCTCAACTCTGCTCCCCTGAAACTGTTTCACTGGCTTTGCAGCACAGAGTTTAAAGTTGGCTGGTAGGCAGATCCCTCAGAGCCTTCTGCAATCTTTGGGAGAGTATGAGGGGGGGGAGAAGGGGAGCAGGCATCAAGGTTATATGAGGCTGCTGTATTCTTCCAATTTCAGGCTGTCCAGCAGGCTCTTATGATTAGCACATGGAGCTGAACCAAGTTTTCCTTCCTCCTATGACTACTGAAAAGACCACAGTCTAGAAGAACCTCCAGTCACCCTCAAGAGTCACCCTCAAGGTGTTCATTCACAAGCCTTTAAATTAATCCTTTTCCTCTAAATTCTGCAGATTTTCTTCAGCGAGGACAAAATCCATCCACCAAGAAATGAAATAATGAAAAGACTTCTGGTGGCTCAGGCAAATAAAGGCATGGGAATGATGTTAATGATATTTGGGCTTTTCATTGCTTCTTTGTCTTCACCAATTTGCTGGTAGGGGAACACAACCCACTCTTCTGAAATGGTCTAGCAAGACAATATGGAAATGCATTTAATTTCCAGTAATATAAGCAGTACTGGAACAGCCTTTGGAGTAAAGCTGCACTGGACTCTCGTGACAGGTGTAAAAACAAGAAACTCCTGAGGCTCAAACTCAAGAATCTCCAGTACAGCCTGCCCCCAACCTCCCTTATTAGACATCTGCTGTGGGTGGGGGGGGGGGGGGGGGGGGGGAGGGGGGGGCATATAAATTTGAAGACAGACATGTAACTGCAGAACTTACACTTTTGCAGTTCCCATAGTACAAGATTTGTATAATACATTCGTAAAGGAAGAACATGAAGGCTTAAGTGAAAATATGATTTGGGCGCATAGGACAACAGATTTCCTATCAAAGAACAGTGAATAAAAAAAAAAGGCTCCCATAATTGTATGTTATTCACAGCACTTTCACATAGGGTATTACCATAGTTGCTATAGCATCCTTTACTTAAGAAAGCACATGCTAAAACCTCAAGGTGTGATAACAGGAAAATCAAGCTGCATCTTAAAAAGGGGTAGCTTGAGTACATATACAAAATTAGAACAAAAAAAAGTATTGATGTGTTATGATGTATTTCATTAACAAAATGTTGGCAGAGCTTATCTAAAAGGTTTCGATAGAGGAATGCTTTATATCAATATATCCAGGCAATTTTACCCCCAAGAAATAAAAATAAAACAAAACATACAAGAACAAAGATATGCAAGGCAAACACAATAAATGGGAGTCAAGTATGCATGTTGGCAAACCTAATGTGCTATCCTAACACAAAAGTATAACAGTCAAAGCAGACAATAGACTGTTTCTGGCAGTATATTGAAGCGAGTTTTCCCACAGCCACAAAGAGAACAAGCGGGATTCAAACCTTGGTCTATCGCTTACCGAACCAGTGCTCGAACCATTAGGCTACACCTCCACATTCTTCTCTATAGCACTGTCTAGAATAGACTGCTAGTCCCTGCCTGCAACGCGCAAAACCCAGGTCATGAAAGATGGTTGGCACAGTCTGAGACAGTGGCACATCATACCTAGGGCCTGCCTACAGCGGCACACATGCAGTACATAGTGCACACTCAGTACACTAGCTGCATAACAAACACAGCTGCAGAATACATCCTTTGTCCGAAGGCCAAGCCACATGTGAAGTCAAGATGCCCGTCCCTCCACTGCTGAACAGTCACATGCAGAGATCCGCTGGGCCACAGTGTGGCACTAACCCCGGCCTAAGGCAACAAATGTGCAAGACGTGCAGTCCCTAGTCATCTGCTGTACACTGCAAGTTAGGTATGCCTGCACATACATTTAACTCAAACCACATTAATGACCCATGCAGTCCAATGTTGAACATCCTGCCTGGGGGGTGTGGGGGGGGGGCATGCACATGTCTCCCACCATCATAGAAGACAAGCAGATACTGGGCAATGCTCCAGTGATCAGTTGCCACTATGGTGGCAACTGGGGCCCTGAGTGCTAGTATCAGTTAGCCCCTCCATTATCCATGATGCACCACACAATCTGAGCATATATATGCAACTGACGGCCATATGGCAAATGCAGCGATCCACCACATCATTACTATGCTGGGACAATGTGTGCTTCAGGCACATGCCAGCTGCAATATGTTCACATGACCTGTTTCTACAGTCACCCTGATTTTGAGGGAGGGCACACATCACCTGGTCCCCAGAACAAGCCCTGCAATAGATGGACTCTCCAGGTTCTGGAGCAGATCTGTATCACTGCCAGTGTGCTACAGGGATTGTCTACAGTATGTGATGCTAGTCACTTGGTATTCTGAACTGCTGCAGCATGCCGTATCTGGGCCTTTTATCCTGTTCATGTTGGCCAAGAACTCTCCTATAACATCTCATGTCAGTCCCTAAGGTTGTGGCAGTTACCAAGGAACCCAAATGCAGCGAGTGGTGTCTGGGCAGGGGAGGGGGGGTGCTGACACCAAGCAGCAGGTTACCATCAGCCCAAGAACAGCTGCTAGCCTCACTTTCTAAAGAATTCCAATCAACCAGATCAGTCCCAGGCAGCCTCCAAATGTTGGGCAACACTGTCCTGTGTCAGCCACTCACATACCATTTGTGCCCAGTCTGCTAGTCACCACACGCTGCATGTGCATATAGCCACCATGAGCACATTAGCATTGTACAAACAAAATGGACAACCAGGTGGGCCTGTGTAGTGGCTGGACTGCCATAAAAAGAACAACCCACATAACACACTACAGCTTGACCCTATATAGCACCATTTGCATACATAGCCGTGACATGGTCACAGTTTGGTCAGAGAGAGGGCTTTTCAGCATGAACAGATATGGGCACCCAGGCCATGCCCATGGCAGACCTACGCTAAGATGGCTCAGCCACTGACCTACCCTCCAACACACATACATCCTGCGCAAACCGCTCTGTTTTAGGCAATACCCAGAATCCTCTGCTCCTATGTACCCTTTTATATCCTGGCCTTGGAGACTGCTCATGCAATGCGAGGAACAGTGGAAAGTGAGCCAGAGACAGCCTGAGTGCATGCTGGCCCACAGTGAGCTACATCCATCACATACAAATATACAGTGTCCCCCCATACAACTCTTGGCAGAGAACACTGAACCTAGTTCCATGCCTGTACCCACATATAGTGTCATGTCCCTAGCCATGGATGCTCCAAACCTGGCCAGTGCAGCACATGCATGCTCCCATGTGGCAGAAGCATTGCTGTCACCCCCCTCCCCTGTTTGAACAGATGCTGGTGACATACCACCATACCCTGCCCCTTTGTACTCAACACCATCCTTATGGCTGTCACACTCTGTGCCCATGGGAAACCAGTGAGGTTGTCATGCAGGCCCTCTGATATAATAGATTAGGCCACTGAGTAGGCCGGCATAGGTTCTGGTCATGTGAACATTGGCCAGAAATGCCACTTAAGCCTACCAAGGGCACATACTAAAACATGTACGACACTCTTCCCCACACTCCTACTCCCATCCTAACATTCACCTCCAGGTACTGCCTTCCCATATGGTGGCAGACAATGCAGAGACCAACATAATATCCTGTGCCACATTTCAGCAGCTGGAAGTGTGCATTCAGAGGACAGGTGCATTTCGACTCATTTGAGGTAATTGGCCAAAGCATCCAGCAGTACATTACCTATGATCAGTAGAGAGCGTTGAGGTGGTGTTTCTTCTGTGTGAATTTGCCCGATACGTACTTCCCTGTATGTGCATATACTGCATGGAGCGAAGTCCTCGCACTTGCACTCTACAAATGTAGCATGGGACGAGAACATGATGCATGCAGTTAAATCAGATTCCTGCCAGTGTCACCAACTAAGTGAATGGATTGAACTTCAGAGGTCAGTCCTCCCCCTGAACCTAGTTCCCTATAGGCTGCAGCTGTGCCAGGTGGGCTTACACTGTTGCTGCAGATATAACTGTTATGGCAGTTGCCATTAATCTGGCCTCTCATCTGTACAAATTGGTGTGCCTCAGGCCTGGAGGCCGAGTCAGAGGTGAGAGTTGCACCACACACACAAACACACGTCCACCCTGCTCACTCCAGTCAAGCCAGCAGACTATTTGGGAACTGTACAACGGTATCATTTTGGGAGATAAGTGTAGGGGAATGCTGTGGGGATGGGCCTTGTTAATGGTATAACTGGGAACGCATTACAACAGCATAGCCACAGGTTACAACTATGTACTACAAACTAACCTTCTGCTTCTGAATGGTGTCTCACACAATATGTGCGACTAGGGGTATCCTGATCCCAGGGCTAGCCCATCCACTCTGACTTGCAGCATGTTGTATGCACAGCCATAAAGCTTGGGCACCACATGCATGCACATGTGGTACATTACTGAGGCTCATACTACTCTGGAGACACACAGACGCATGACCCCACTGTCCAAGAGTAGTTCAGGTTGGCATTCTTACCTGCCTCTTAGGCCTCCTTTGATGTTCCACCATTGCTAACGCCTGCTCAGTGTGCAGGTGCTATTAGCATGCTCTGCCATACAGCCGTGGGTGGTGCAGCTTCTCAGCATGGCAGCTGGAGTGTGGGGATTCTTGCTGGACGATATGTTGAATATAGTTCTGGAAACTTAGGGTAAAGTTAACATACCTGGACATACAATTCCTAATCCAGTCTGGTCTTGAACCCGTGACCCTCACACACACACACTGGCCATGCATTTGGAGCCACAGAGCAGTCGTATGGGTTCATCAATCCATGGGTATGTGTGTGTGATCATTGTCAGAATGCATGCAGGCATGAGTTGGGATATGCCTATGTCTGCTTTGATCTCTGCCATATGTGTCTGACAAGGTATGTTCGGCAGGTATGGGAGAGGAACATCTTGTTAGGTCTGTATATTGCACTGCCTTGCTATGCTGCTAGTTCAACTGACATTCATGTCTTACAGATGGAATCTGTCCAAAGGGGCAGGCCATGATACACATTGCAGACTATGGGTTTACTAGCAGAATGACCAATGTTCCCATTTACTGGTGTGTGCTTGTAGGGCAGTCATGGAATAATTTATCTTGCAGACCAACATAGCTTATTTGGATTCACATGTGGCTCCGATTGTGTGAACCAGTGACCCCTCCATAAGTAAGTACTCAAGTCAGTTAAAACAAAGACTATGGTTGTCATTTAGCAGGTGAGAGAGCAGGGTGGGCATTTTTCCTCTGACATGGGCAATCATATTGCACACTGTTCCTGCCTCAACAGCATCCCCCCCCCCCCCATGCACATATCTACTCAATATGTGCGGCTGGGGGGCATCCTGATCCCAGGGCCAGCCCATCCACTCTGAAAAACTAGCCGGCTGCCAGAGTCCAACCATCATTTATTTAACTGTGCTTATATACTGCTGATCTACGAGTTAAAGCGGTTTACAAACAACTTGACCACATGGGCTTACATGGAACATAGATAAATTTAGTGAGGTACATAGAAGAAGTGGTTGCATGTAACAGTAATACGTTTGTAGAAACGTTGAACTATATACATAAAACTATTTACATTGAACAGTGGCTAGTGTCACAAGCACAACGTCAAAACCACCAGTCTTCTAGTTGAGGGCATGGTGGTTGAGAACCTTCTATCAGCTGTAACATTTATGTTTTAAGTAGAAGGATTGTAGTCGTGTTAAACCAAGGGTAAGGCTTATGACAGAAAAAGAATTTATTTTTGAACACAATAGAACAGATCAGGTTCCTGGTACCATTTACAGAATTTTAAAATTATAGGATTTTTGCTTAAGGTTCAGCAAGTTGGTGGCAAAACAAACAGAACTCAACATTGGCTTTTAAAGTCCTCTTCACTGCAGAAGCTAGCCTTTTCACATATAACCAGATGCCACTTTTCTTATTGTCCTTTGTCAATCAGTGCAATAGGAAAAAAAAAAACAAACACACTTTACTTCTATGGCAAAATTATCTTCACTAAGCCATAATTCTCTCTAGGCTGCACTTCCAGGTGAAGAACAAACTTAGGTTATGAAATAAGCATTCAGTGTCCTCAAGACTCTTATAGCAGGCTTCTCTTATAAACAGGAGCAAAGCACAAACACTTCTAACAGCTAATTAACTTTCTCTCCTTTGTAGAGTTTCAACACAGCTGACAGAGCATGAATCATAGCCTTACTTCATTAGCTTATGCTGCAGTAAATTCCTCCTTTCAAAACACACAGGAATTTACTTTCTCACTGCTTAGCTCTGAGGATACTTCAGCAAGAGGAACAGCTAGCTCTGACCCTTCTCCCAATTGCATAGGTTCTGACTCACCCACTTGATTGGAGTGCCCTGCTGACAACCTCTCTGGTGGCCTGAAAGCTTCTCTCCTTCCTGGCTCCCACCTTTGTTGCAAACTGTGATTCAGGGAAATTACCTCTCTCAGCAATGGGTAGCTCAGCCTGTCTCCAGAAGTTAGCACCTGCTCTGGCTTCTCCAGCATTCCATCGTCCTTGCTGCTCTGAAGTCTGTCCTCTGCTGCTTCCTCTGCTCCTTTCTGCAATCACTCCTCTTCCAACTCCTACTCCTACTGCTACTATCTCCATAATTTAACCAAGGTTTATACTCACTGGGATCCAACCCCACCTCTTTCTCTCCCAGGTGTTTGTAATCCCCCTGCCTTCTGACATCAGGATAATCAGTGCAATTATTAGAGTGAGGGTTTTTGTCCTGGTGCTTGCAATCTATCCTTCTTACACTGTCAAGCATTTCCTGGAACTTGCTCCAGATGGGTTTTTTCTGCCTTTGAACTGTGGCTCTGGCCTTTTGACCCTGCACACCTAACAGAGGCCCCTTGATTAAGGTGAATTCCTTATGCTGTTCATCTCCCCCATGCTCAAAATGGTTGACTTTGTCACACTAGGTTGGGACATTGATATGTATATTGAAGAATGGTTGACATATGATGATTAAAGACAGGTACATCAATTGGGTGTAAATTTGTTAAGTGGGGGGGTAGGGGGGGGAGAAGGGGCGGGGCTGGGGCAGGATGGTTATGTATTCTTATTGGTAAAGTATTCAAGGAACATGGTGGACAGCATGCCGGATGTTCCTTCCCTTGCTTCAGTGCTGCAGGCAGCCTTATTGAAGTTGCACACATGCAGTTAGGCACACCTTGCCGCTCCTGCCTCCCTCCACTGGGGGATGTGGGCATGCATGCTGCTATCTTTGACCCTAGTAGGGAGGTATCGCCATGTGCTCCGCTGTATCTGCTGCTGACATGCTTGCCAAAACTGACAATGGCAACTGCAGCATTGCACCTGCCACAAAGCCAGGACAAAAAAAAAAAAGTTTTGTTTTCAGCAGAGCGCAGCTGCTGCGATCACCCCCCCCCCTCACCCAATGGCAACATGGTGGCAGTGGTGCAACTTCTTTTTGACCAAGGTAGCATGTATATGTGCTGTCACTGTCACAGTGGAGACATACCAGACATTAGATGTACACCCTGGACAATGGCCTTGTCAATCAGCTAGTCCCACTGCATCACCCACATGACACCTCCTTTGCCAATTTGGCACCAACATAATGCCCTCTTAATAGTGCACCATGCTGTTGCTGCCAATGGAGCACTATCACAACTTTGGGAACGCCAGTGGGTGGAGCACATTGCATACATTGAAATAGGCTCCCCCCCCCCCCCTCAGATGGCGTTAGGGCTCCCAGCATTCTGAGCTTTAATACATAGTACCACAACCCAGCATTAAAAGAGAACAAGCTATCCATGCCCATTCTCCACATCCTTTCACCTTACTGCTACGGGCCCGGCTTCACCACATTAATCCAGCTTTATCGGTGCCATCTGTGGTGTTAACCGCTCACAGCCACCAATAACGTCACCTTTACACCCTTTAGTAAACATACCCCTAAGAGTTGCTTAGGGTCAGCAAAGAGATAAAAGTATTAAAAACAGTAACACCACAAAGGAATCTAACATCTAAATAACCCTCAGAAAAGGAGTCTTGGCCATAAGGCTAAAAACATTCACCTTGTGGTCAGAATAGACTTTGATAAGTTAGTAAATATACAAAATTATTGCCTCCATAAGCTTATTTAAAATGATAAACAACCACAAGACTGCATATCAGTTGGGTTCAAATGCAAAAGCTACCAATAAGACAAACCGGCCTGTCAACAGTTCAAGGGAGCTCTCTAAAAAAGGCGACACTTTACTTGCCAGATGTCCTTTCATTGGAGTCCGGCTAGATAAGTCCAAACAAGTGGGTAGTGTTCCCCTACCAGCAGGTGGGGAGATGGAGAAAAGTCTCTAGAACCTAATGACATCTTGCCATTAACAGCCTATGCCTCTAAGAGCATAACCAGCATTTGTACCATAACATGTGACCAGTTTCTGACCAAAACACACAACTATGTGCATGATCACCTTTAATAGAAGGCTATGAGCTGGCAGGGCCATCCAGAGTACAGCAGACTGTTTTTATATACCGCCCCATCAATAAATCAAGGTGGTTTACATAGAATGATTAATTACACAAAACAGGTAACATTTTAACAATAATTGGATCCACAATCCCATGTAACATATTGAATAGTTATACAATTTGTTTAATACATTTACATTAGAAGGTTACATTTGTGGTAACGCGGGTTTTCTAGGGAGCTTGAGCAATGGCATTGTATTCTTTTTATGTATCAGAAGGGTTATGAGTCATATGTAGTATAGTTAGTGATTGGATCGTTCTTAACTTGGGCTATCAAACTGTTTGGGAAATTGTTCATGTGTCTGAATTTGAGACACATGAACAAGTCCCGGGGCAGGTCATGGACTGGTCTAGCAAGACTTAAGGACCGGACATTATCTGGATAAGTAAAAATGTCACCTTCCATATCACCCCGCTAGACCAGTCCAGACAAGAGGGGCATACCAAAACAATGACTCCAATGGGTGGGAAGAAGACAACAGATCTTAAGACATCTGAACCAAAGGCTATGTTCATCCAAGCGGTAGTACTGGACAAAAAGTGGGAAAAAATGCCCCTAGTTGCTGCTCAACATATTTCTGAGGGGGCTATGAGCTATGCTCTGCCCACAAGGATGCTTGCACCAGAGCGGAACGCACACACAAACCCTCCAGAATTGGCTGGTTCCACCAACAGATATGCAGAGACAATGGCCTCCTTAATTCAGTGCCCTAAAGTAGACATGGCCACCGTGTCATCCTTACACAGACCAGACAAACAGCATAGAACTAATGTCTGACTTGCAAAAGGAATTAGTAACTTTCAAGTACTGGAGAAGCACTCTGGACATCCACAAGATGAAGATCCTTGTCCTTCCCTCACCCCTGCTACTTAGAAAAGGAGGGCAGGCTACCTGATTCACATGGAAGGAAGACACTACTTTGGGTAAGGAAGGAAGAAAGGACAAACAGACCAGACCACATGCACACAGCCTCCAAGAAGGATAAGTAAGGATCTCTGCATCACAAAAGGCCTGCAGCTCGGACATACATCTCAAAACTATTGCAACAAGGAAGACAGTTTTAAGGGTAGCCCATTTCAAGGGCTCAAAAGATCTCCGACATCAAGGCTAGGAAAACTAAGCAAAGATCCCATGAGGGAACTGAATGCAGGGAAGAACACAGATATACCACCTAAAGAAAATGGGAAACATTTGGGTATGAGGTCACTGGTCCCCCGCAGCAAGATAAGGCCGCCACTTGAACCTTCAGGGAACTAAGGGAAAGACTTTCGTCCAGGGCATCCTGAAGAAAAGCAAACAAGGACAGCAAGTCTGCTGTATCAGGCCTGGCCTGATGCTCACGGCACCAATTCTCAAAGAGACACCAGACGTGCACATAGGCCAGCCTGGCCTATGATCTCCTCGCCTTAAGGAGTGTGGATATCATGGCAGGAGAATAGCCCTTACACCCTAAGTGACGCCTCTCAAAAGGCAAGCTATAAGCAAGGGAGCCAAGTCATTCAGGAAAACCAGCCCCCAGGCTGGGGACAGTCACAGATGGTCACAGCACCACAGCCTCTATGGCCAATCTGGCACCACCAAGACAACCTAGCCCAGATGTTGCTCTATGCGTCAAAGCACACATCCTACAAGCAGCCACAGAGGACAAACATACAAGCAAGCAGTGTTTGTGTCATGACTTAACTAGGGTGTCAACACCCTCAAAGCCTGCCTCTGAGGCGACATGAAGAATCTGCATGCTTTGGTACTGGAGAAGGTCGCCAACAGGACCATCTCAGGATGGCCCCCAAGGCTCAGAATTTGTTGAAATGGCATCTGACTAAGCTCTGCTCCCACTGTCCAGGATGTAGAGAGTGGTGACTGAGGAAGTTTGTCTTTATGTTGTCCATTCTAGCAATGTGTTGCACCAAGACAGCTAGGAGATTCCTTTCTGCCCATGAGACCCATCTCCAGGACCACTCAGGCACTCTGTGCCCCCTTGCCTACTGCCAGGGCATTGTCTGAGTGCATCCAGGCCACGTAAGTGCAAAAGGGCCAAAATAATGGCTTTTGCCTTGAGGTAGCCGATAGGCCCTGCCGACTCCCAGCTGTTCGGTTCTCACAATGGGCTCCCCAGCCAAACAGGCTGGCATCTGTCGGCAGAAGCAGCCACAAGTTTTGGTCTAGCGACATATTCTTCCTCAGATGCTATGGCTGCCGCCAACACCACAGGCTGGAGAGGCAACTAGACTTTGAACTCCTGAGAATTTGGAGACCACCAAATAGCAAGGAACTCTGAAGCAACCTCATATGAGCATGCGTCCAAGGCACCAGTAAAACTGTTGTCGCCATCAACATGAAGCTGACGATAGTCATGAATTCGATGAGCCTATTGAGCACAGGAGACTACAACCTAACATCCGCTCCCACCAGAGAAACTGCAACTTTCTTAAAAGCCATGGAGGCATTAAAATACTGCCCGACAATTAACGCCCCAACGCACCAGCATGGTACAACTCCGGACTTGGTCTTCATGCCAATGCAGTTAGTGGAACAGAACAAGACCACAAAACCAACAATCACGCCAGTCCCCTGGTCAGACCACCATGTAACTGAATAACCCTGCCCAACACAAAGATGATGAAAGAATAATCAGATGGTTCAAAACATTTAACAGAGACTCATTCATAAACAAAATCACGCCACAACTTGAACAGGAACACGACACCCTTGACCTAAATATAGAAGAATGGAACACAGTAATATCCAACGCAGCATCTGCCCCAGCTATCAAAGAACCAAAAATATGCAAGAGATCCAACGCCCCATGGTACTCACATGAAATCAGTTGCAAAACGCACACTCAGAAGACTGGAAAGAAAATGGAGACGGAACAAATCACACAACCTCCTAACCCAATAAAGAGACAAACAACGGGAATATAACAATCTAATAAATGAGCGTAGACAGCAACACCATACAAACCTAATCATGAAAGCTACTAATAGACCAAGAGAACTCTTTGTTGTTGTTAAGTGCCATCGAGTCGGAGTCGACTCATGGCGACCCTCTGGATAGCTATCCTAAATTGTGTTCAGTCTTCAGTCAGGCGGCTCATTGTTGACAGACTGGTACCCATAGCTCCTGTTATTGTATCAAGCCATCTCATTGCTGGCCTTCCTCTTTTGCGTTGACTTTCTATCTTGCCAAGCATGATGTCTTTCTCTAATGATCTCTCTCTTCGCATGATGTGTCCAAAGTATGAAAGTCGAAGTCTTATCATCTGAGCTTCTAAAGAAAGCTTAGGTTTGATCTCCTCTAGTACCGAATGGTTTGTTCTTCGGGCAGTCCATGGTATACACAGTAATCGCTGCCAGCACCATAATTCAAAGGCATCAATTTTCTTCCTGTCTGTCTTTTTCACTGTCCAGCTTTCACATCTATATGATGTTATTGAAAATACCATGGCTTGAACAAGTGGAATCTTCGTATGGAGAGAGACATCTCTGCTCTTGAGAATCTTATCTAGGTCTTTCATAGCCATTCTGCCAAGAGCAATGCGTCGTTTGATTTCTTGACTGCTTGTTGCTTCTTTATTGATAGTTGATCCAAGTAGGTTAAAGTTGTTCACAATTTTAATTTCTTCTCCTTCAACGATAAACCTGTTGATTATGCCAGTTGTCATGATCTTTGTCTTCTTTACATTAAAGTGCAGGCCCATTTTGAAACTATGTTCTTTGATTGTGAGAAGCAAATGTTTCAGATCATCTTCACTTTCAGCCAGTAATGTAGTATCATCAGCATAGCGAAGGTTGTTGACGGGTTTTCCACCAATCTTCGCACCTCTGTTGTCTTCATACAATCCTGCTTCTCTGATGATTTGTTCTGCATATAAATTAAACAGGTAGGGGGAAAGTATGCAGCCTTGTCTACACCTTTGCTTATTTTAAACCATTCTGTTTCTCCTTGTTCTGTTTGAAACTGTTGCTTCTTGATCAAATTGCACAAGAGAATGATCAGGTGTTTTGGTATACCCATGCTTCTTAATGTGGCCCAGAGTTTCTCATGGTTTACACAGTCAAAAGCCTTGCTATAGTCGATAAAGCACAAATAGATATCCTTTTGGTATTCTTTAGTCTTTTCAAGGATCCATATCACATCCGCAATGATGTCTCTCGTTCCTCGCCCTTTCCTGAAGGCTGCTTGCACTTCAGGTAGTTCTTGTTCCAGGCATGGTTGTAGTCTCTTTTGAATAATCTTCAGTAGAATCTTGCTGGCATGTGGGATCAGAGCAATTGTTCGATAATTTCCACAGTCAGTTGGATCACCTTTCTTTAGTATTGGTATAAACAGATCTTTTCCAGTCAGTTGGCCATGATGTTGTCTTCCATATTTCTTGGCAGAGCCTTGTAAGTATTGTAACAGCGGCATCAGATTGCTGCAATACTTCTATAGGAATGCCATCAATGCCTGGTGCTTTGTTCTTTGATAAGGCTTTCAAAGCTGCTTCAACTTCTTCTTTCATCACCAATGGTTCCCGATCATAAGGTACAGGTTGAAACGGCTGTTGGTCCACTTGATCTTTATCATATAAAAACTCTGTATATTCCTTCCACCTTTTCTTGATCTTCTCAGCATCATTCAACAAAGAACCTTGAGCATCTTGTAACATTCCAATTCGAGGCTGAAACCTTTTCTTTAACTCTTGTAGCTTTAGGAAAGCCGATCTTGTTCTTCCTCTAATAGTTTCTGCTTCTATTTCCTTGCATGCGTCGTAGTACTTTTCCTTGTCCTGTCTTGCTGCATGTTGGAAATCTCTGTTGAGTTCTGCAATTGTCTTTCTTTCTCCTCTGGCTTTAGCTTCTCTGCGTTTCTGGGCAATTTTCAGAGTTTCTTCCGTCATCCATTTTGGCCGTTTTTGCTTTTTCACCTTTTGTAGAGACTTCTCGCCTTCTTCCAACACAACCTTCTTGATGTCATTCCTTAACTCTTCCGGAGCTCTGTCATTTGTATCTAAAGCAGCAAATCGATTTTGCAGGCAGTCTTTAAATTCCAATGGTATATTCTCAAGGTCATATTTTGCTGCATTCATGAGTGGTTTGCTCTTCTTCAACTTTAGCTTGAGTTTGCATACTAGTAGTTGATGATCTGTACCACAGTCAGCTCCAGGTTTTGTCTTGGTTGATGTTATAGAGCTTTTCCATCGTTGACTTCCACAGATGTAGTCAATTTGATTTTTATACAATCCATTGGGTGAAGTCCATGTGTACAGTCGCCGCTTGTGTTGCTGGAAGAAGGTGTTTTTAGATGAATAGATCATTGGTCTTGCAGAATTCTATCAGTCTTTCTCCAGCTTCATTTCTGTTGCCAAGTCCATATTTTCCCAACTACTTTACCTTCTTTGTTGCCCACTTTTGCATTCCAGTCACCCATGACTATCAGGATATCCTGTTTGCATGTTCTGTCAATTTCAGCTTGTACTTGTTCATAGAACTCTTCAATTTCATTCTCTTCTGCAGCTGTTGTTGGGGCATATTTAATTATAGTTGTGTTGATAGGCAATCCTCGTAGACTAACAGAGATTAAGCGTTCGCTGACTGCATTGTATTTCATTACAGTTCTTGCAAATTTCTTCTTTATTATAAATGCAACACCATTTCTTCTTTGTCTTTCATTTCCAGCATAGTAGACCATGTGATCATCTGATGCAAAGTGCCCCATGCCAGTCCATTTCAGTTTGCCGACACCCAACAGATCAAGTTGCACACGTTCCATTTCATTCTTGACCACCTCCAACTTCCCACGTTCCATGTTCCAATGTGTAAGACATCTTTACAGCTTCTGACTCTCATTTCATGCGCAGCTACATCAGCAGTCAGACTTCCCGAGGGCTTTGATCCAACCACATCATAAATGCTGGCTTTACTCTGAAAAGTCTTCAGCTCTTCCCCAGTAGCTAGTTGAGTGCCTTCCGACCTGGGGGTCTCATCTTCCAGCACCATAGCACAATTTGTTTTGTTGTAACTATCCATTGGGTTTTCATGGCAAGATACAGAAGTAGATTGCCGGGCCTTTCTTCCGCGCAGTTTAAGTTTGGTGTTGTTGCCGTTGTCACAAAAATGTGATCCTCCGCCGTCAACACTATCCCATTCTGCTGCTGCCCAGATGGGTGGTTTGTCTTGGTGTGGCACCACAGCTGAGACCTGTCCATCTTGGGAGACCCTGCCAGTAGTTAAACTACCGATAGTTTAGCTCTCAGCATCACAGATGCACGCAAGCCCTCACAGCACGACAAGCTCTTTAGCATTGTCCAAAAGCTCACCAAGGATGACACGCAACAGAGCACCCACCATCTTGACCCACAAAAATATGCAGACTACATGAAGTAAAAAAAACACCAACCAAACATGCTCTACTACACCACAAACAAACAAACGATCACATGATAAAAAAAAAACCATCAAACATGGGAGAGTTTCAACATACCAACAAAGCAGCAAGTAGAAGACATACCTGGACTAAACACTACAACTTCACCGTCAGACCCATGCCCAGTGACCTGGCTCAAAGCTACAAAAAGCCAACTCTCTCATCACATTCAAAACATTGTCAAAGATTCACTCCAACAAGAATACATGCCACAACCCCTAAAGCACGCAATGATACGACCAGTACTTAAAAGTAGCAATCTTAGTCCCTCCGAACCAAAATCACACCGTCCCATCTCCAGCCTGCCATTCCTTGCTAAAATCGTGGAAAAGGCAGTGCAAAAGCAACTTCAGGATCATATTGATATTAATGCCCCACTGAACATACATCAGCATAGATTTAAACCCCAACACAGCGTGGAAACACTACTAACCTCCCTCTTTGACAACCTACTAAGAGGCATGGACAACATAAAAAACAGCTACCTGCTAGTGTTAATGGACATCTCGGCAGCCTTTGACACTGTGTCCTACACCAAGCTATTGCAACGCTTACAACAGATAGTACTATGCAAGAATACCCTGAAGTGGTTCACATCATACTTGGAAAGGCGAACGCAACAAGTCAAATGTGACTAAAAGAAATCACTACAATTCCCCGTCACACAGGGAATACCTCAAGGCTCAGCCCTATCATCAATGCTCTAACATCTATATACAGCCCATATGCAACATCAAGCACCACAAACTTCACTATCACATTTATGCTGACATCATGGTGTACGCTCCAATCAACATACTAGCACTAAACACAACAACAATAACCAAATGCCTCGAAGACATGAATGACTGGCTCAGAGCCAACAACTTAATGGTCAACTATGATAAAACTGAAGCAATGTTCGTCACCAGGAACCCCACCTTCATATCTCCACAAACTATCAGCATCCTAGACAAACACATAGTAGTCAAAGAAGAAGTTAAGTATCTGGGCATCACACTAGACAGAGGTCTAAACCTGAAATCCCACATCACCAAGACCGCAAACAAGGCCTATCAACGATTGAAAACAAATCAGACAAATCAAACCAATGCTCCGTCAGGACCACTTCCGCACAGTGTGCCAAGCACTCATCACACCACTGCTTGATTACGGAAACTCACTATATCAAGGCCTACCTCAGCAGACACTCCACCCACTACAGGTGGTACAACACACCACAGCACGCATCATTACAGACACACCATTCCCGTCCTACAGCAACTGCACTGGCTCCCAATGGTGACAAGAGCAAAATACAAAACAATCAGGATCATCTTCAAAGTCATTCACCATCTCTCAGCAGACATACTCCAAAACGTCATAACAAGAGACATCAGCAATAGACCAAGAACCACCAATAACGACAACATGATCGGCACACCTGCAGGCTATCACAAAACCAAACATCCATCAAAAAGAGCACCATCACTACTGGCACCCACACCATGGAACTCCCTCCCAACGAGCCCGAGAGCATTAGATGACTTCAAAGACTTCCGCAAAGACCTCAAAAACATATGAGCATCCAGGCAACATCCCATACCCAAACTGAAATACCACCTACCCATCCTATCCACACACACAAGTTTATTATACCACGTTATTAAATACCCTCATGTTAAATGTTACCTTTAATTGTACTGTCTAAATGTTTACATGTACCCTAATGTTAACTGTAACCCTCCAATTGTGATGTGACGTGACCACCTTGATTGAAGGATAAGGTGGTATACAAGTCTAAATAAATTGAAATCATCCATTATTATTACTGTGCTGTTAACTTGTTAGCTTCCCTGAAGAATGGCATCAGCATGGATCAGAAGATTCTGCCCCCACAGGGGCCTTGGCCAGTGAGTCTAGTTTGATGGACAGATCTGTCTCAGGGCAAGAATCATTGGTAGAGGTTTGACGCAGGTTCATCTGATGTTTTATCCATAGCTGGCTCCTCTCCTTCAGTAGTGGCTCCCCATGGACATTTCTTTACAAATCTGTCTTGTCCTACAAAAGCTGGATCAGTTGGTAACTCTGCTCAACAGATATCGTTAATGCTTTAGTGCAGAAAATAAATAGTGTGATATATAGTCATGTTTTCAAGAGCATAATGAGAAACTTGGACTTTTGGATCATCAGTTTATGGAAAACAAGTGGTATCTGCCTTTAATTAAAGAGACTGGGCTAATGCAACGCAAGATGGAGAACTTTTGAACATGCGATTTTTGTTTCCCCAAGGTGATTCATATATTACTTAAGGATGTTTTTTTAGGAAACATCTAATGGAAGTTTTACTTCTTCCTGAAGCCTCATTACCTCCTGTAAATAAAGTATACTTCCTGCCCCAGAGGAAAATGTTGGAGATAAGGAAGGAAATTCAAATGTAGATGTTTCAGTATTGCTGGAAACTTCTGTTACAGAGGTGCAAGATCGTGGAATATTGTCAGTGAACTTTATCGTCAAGCAAGATATGGATAACATGTTTCTATTTAAAAAATTTAAAGTGCCTTTTCTTGGACAGCCAGTGCAAATTTTTCTGGATATGGCACATTCCACTCAAGAATGGAGACTTATTGCTCACGAGACAGTCAGTTGACGACTCAGGTGCAATGTGCCATCTACATTACCCCTACAAATATATCATATATGCAGAGGTTAGATATGTAATTTGTCCTGAAGCAGCTGAAATCCTTTTCGGAGGTGAAGAGGATTCTCTCTGGATCTTCCATTCCTTAGCCATTGGATATTCTTTATTTATTTTATTTATTTAAAGAGATTTATATAATGCTTTGTCCTGAAATCAAAGCGGTTTACACTTCAAACAATCACAAATCAGCGTTAGCAGGGGTAGGCAAGCAGTGTTAACATGGGTGAGTATTTGTGTGAGTGAAAGGCGATGATTTCTTGGTGTGCTATTTACAGGATGAGCTATGCAAAAGGGGTTATATACAGGGAGGGAGGTGGCGTACATAGGGGGTCAGGTGGATTGGTAGGTAGCCATAGGACAGTTTGTGATGTCACTATCTATAGTGTTCAATGAAGAGAGTAGTTTTGGAAGATGGAAAGAGAGGGGGTTTGATGTGTTTATTGCTTGATTTTTCCTAATTTGTTTAAAATTTCTTTTTTACTTATACACATTTTTATTTTCTGTACCGCCCTCCCCCCTCCATACAGCTGTAGTCTAATGGGCAAGTTTTCTGTTTCTTCTTAATTGCTTTCCTAATGAGGAACATTTCCCTGTTCAATTTACTTGTTTCTACCAAGTTTACTTTGTACAAGTATCTTATTTGTAAATTTTAAAAGTTTTATAAATAAACAAAAATTTTCAGGTTGTTCATTCTAATTTGATTGTCAAGGTATTCAGTCTTCCTCTGTAATATTTGCCTCTGTCACTTAAGCTGCTTTTCATTCTCCCAGTTCATCAACCCAGCGCCCTAACTGATTAGGCCAATTCTCATGCTCTTCCATTGTAACCTTTTGAACCCTCAGAACAGAAACAACCTTAGAGATAATTTTGTCAGTTTGATCCTAAAGAGTAGAGTCCCATGGGGGCCTCCATAGTTATAGGTGCAGCCAAGTTCTTCTTACCTCTCCAGATCAGACAACTGTCCTACTCCTCCAGCCATTTCTAACATGAGAAGAACATTCCAGCAGTGGTCCCATACCACCACTTTGTGGCACAGTACTTGCCATTGCGGTGTCTCAAGCACTAACAGTTCCATTTCCGGTCGCAAAAGTACTTCTTGTTCAGTGTTTAGCATTGCTCCTTCTGCTCCAACGAAGGAACATGTGAGTGGTCTATAGCCAAACGAACCTCCTGGCATGAAACAATGTCTACTTGCTCGAGGGTATGCTGACCTTTCCCCCCCCCCAAAAAAAAACCTCGACTGATGGGCAGACCAGGTTCTTGCCCTTTCGCTTCCACATTTGACCACAGTAGAAAGGGATAAGGCTCAGCCGTCGAGAAAGCGGAGCACACCACTATCTGCCTCCACGAGCCACCATAAAACAATTTCTAATGCAAATCACCAGAATTAAAATAAGCACATGTAATGACTAGTTTATAAGTGGTACCAGCAAAAACTATAAAACATACACCAAAAACATGCACAAGAGATGATTTAACTTATAAATGCACTTAGCAAAGCACACACCTTATTCTTGACAGAAGGCAAAGCAAGTCAGTTTAATTTCATTAATCTTCAAAAGATTATGCTATGAACTGTTGTGTCTATCAGTGTGGAGAGATTTCTGAAGCTTAACTACATTACATTAGTTATGTCACAGCTATAAGAGCTAAATTTTGTACCATAAAATACAACAAAAAAATACAGGTATTTGTTATTGTCTAGTAAAATTTTACCTAATGTAAAGAAATAAATTTGTCTCACGGTTCAGCTCCAGAACAAGCCATTTTCATTATATCGTTTTCACAATCCACTAAAATTTTGTCCCAATAAAGAGCTGCTAGTTATACATTTTCTTTTAAGAACTGCTTCTTCTGTTTTCTTTGGGATCTGCTGAGTGACTCTACAGATACTTGCTTTTTGATTTCCAAAGTCCATTTGTGCTAGATGTCTTCAGAATTGCCCAAGACTTGCATATCTGCCAGACTATCACGTTGAGAACTTCCCAAGACACGCATGCTATAAAGACAATTTTAACTAGTGAGAGGAAAACAACAACAACTTTCCTCATCACAGAAACAGTCACTGCTTTGTTTTGGCCACAATATTACTACATCAATTTCTCATGCTAGGCTTGCACAGCAGGACAACTAATAAAAAACAGCTGTGTCGCCTGATCTTTCCGGGCTTACTTCAGTGGTATCACAGAGTGAATGCTTCTGTCGCCCCCTTTCAGTGGTGCTGGAACTGGGCTTTTGCTAGTGTTATTCTACAGGGAAATGGAGGGAGTGACCAAGCGTGCCACCACTTCTACCGCGAAACAGCGTCACTGCACTCTTTGCGAGGATTCCATGGAGAGCAGGATGTCCCCATCACAAGATCGAAGTTCACAGCCCTGTTTACGTGCATTTTCCCCAGAAGGATCAGCCGTTCACACCCCCCCCCCCCCCGAGCTACAGACCGTTGCCATGCTCAGGGTGCCACATCCTGGACCAGTCGTAGCAGTGACAAGAACAAGAGATACTATAAGAACGGCGAAAAGCTGCGGGGCCAACGCTACTCACCAATTTTTGTCTTGCCGTACATGTGCCCAGCCACCTGGTGCGAAAGCGGTACGCATCCGTTCGCAATGAGGCGCCTCTCATCGCCGAGGCTTCCCTCTGCCTTGTTTCCCAGCGGCGGAGCGCCTGCAGCGTCATCCCCGCCAGCCGCTGCCGACACTGGCAGCTCGGTTGCCATAACTGTTGCCCGCAGGAATAATATTCGGAGTAGCTTCAGAGACCGCCTACAGCTGCGGAACTCAGCGCACTCTGGGGCAGGGTGCCCATGCTGCCTCTCCCTCTTCGGATTACATTTACTGGCAGCCTAGCAGGCGTGGGGAATGGGAAAAACGCTACCTCCACCTCTCTTTACTCGCCATCAGTGAGTAGGCGGAAACTGATCAACTGCGGCTGCGTCGAGCCTGTATGTTGCCCCGCCCCTTTCTTCTCGCGACTTGGTGACGTTGCTGCCTACCCAGCTGTGCCCAACCCACCACCCTATTCAGATACCGAGCTGGTAGGTGTAGGTTCAAGGATAAAGAAGTCTTATGTTTACGACTCTTGGTTACTGTATCTTGTGGCAAATATAGCAGTATGGTCTAGCTTCTTCCGAACCTCATATTCTATTTTGTTTTTCCTTTTCGCCATATTCTTAAATATTCTATACTTTTTTTGCTCATATGTATGTTAAGTCGGGGGTTTGTTTGCTTTTGTTTTTGTTTACGGTACTATCTCAAATGGAATCAAACTTCCTGAACCATCATTCATTACTACCCAAGGTTTGTTCTTTTTAATAAGAATACTATTTTGCATTTTTAGCAAATTTCCAGCTTTTTTTTAAATTTACATTTACTTGGCACATTTCCAGTAACAGTTCACAAAGAAATACGTTACGTTCAAGTACTATAGGTATTTTTCTACCCCATACAGTCTGAGAGTCTGAGACCAGTATCTTGTATTAGTGGCACATGGTTTTCTAGTGTGAGAATAATGCTAAAATTTTGCACAAAGTTATTATAAGCAAAACATGTAAATTTATTACATGCAAAACTTTTAAGCTAAATGAGAAGGTGCACACCAGACATATGTGTGCAAACGTTTTGTACTAACTGTGATATCCTGCACACAAAAATAACTTCTCTTCTGTGCACACACCAAAATGAGCATGGCATATAAACATTTTTCTGCATGGAGTAATTGTTTACTGATCCCATCCATAGCAGCATTGCCTAATGTGGAGCCCAAAATTGAGTTGAGAAGCACCCATATGTAATCCGATAATGCTAATATAAGTATCTATAAAAGTTTGAAATATGTGGGCACATAGTAAAAATATTTCCGTGACCCCCATATCTCCATGTCACTTTATTGCAGTAAAGCAAGTGCATAGTAGTGGGTGTCAGAAAGCAAGGGTTGTAAAAGTGCTGTGAATGCAGGAGAGTATTTAAGGCAATGTTTGTCAAACCTTTATCCCATATGACCCCATTTTAGTAATGGAAAAAGCATAGTTACCTGTAACAGGGGTTCTCCAGGGACAGCAGGAATCAGTCCTCACTTATGGGTGACATCAGCACCGATGGAGTCCGCGCAGAGCAATTCCCCAGCTTTTGAAGAAAGCCTTTGGTCCTTTTCCCACCCAAAGGTGCCATCTTGCTCAGTCAGGTCCCAGAGCTAGAGCTCTACTAAGCAGATGGCAAGGGAAGGATAAAAAAAATATGCAGCTCTACAGGGGAGGTGGTAGTGAGGACTGATTCCTACTGTCCCTGGAGAACACCTGTTACAGGTGAGTAACTATGCTTTCTCCAGAAACAAGGAGGAAGTCAGTCCTCACTTATGGGACTCCCCAACTACAGCCTACCGAACCTGTAAGCTAAAAACGCCTCCGCGAGGCCGTGAGCCGAAGCCAATGTCTGAACGAAGCCCAAGTCCTCAGGCCTTTGGGGCAAGCTCTCGGTAGCCGCAGAAGAAGGATCGGAGGGCAGGAGTTGCTTACACCCCGAATAGACTACGGAGTACAGCCTAGCTAAAGGCACTGGCCCGGTGGAACTCCCTCTCCAGGCAGAAGTGCGAAGCGAAGGTTTTCGCTGAAGACCAGGTCGCCACTCGCCGCCCAGAAGATGTCCATCAGAGGCACTGAGCGCAGCGAAGCCGATGCCACCTTGGCACGGATGCCGTGTGCAGTGACCTGACGATCCAGCGGGGCGCCCGTCTTTGCCTTGGCAAAGGCGATGCAGTCCACCACCCAGATGGAGAGCGTGCGTTTGGTAACTGCCAGCCCCAAGCCATTGGGATCGTAGGCGATGAAGAGCCAGTCAGACTTCCGATGATCTTGGGTGCGCTGCAGGTAGAAGGTGAGAGCCCTCTTGCAGTCAAGTGTATGCAGGACCTCCAATGCCCGGTCAGCGTGAGGTCTCGGGAAGAAAGTTGGCAAAACCACCTCCTGGTTGGAACTTGGGGTGGATGCAAAGGACCATCCTGCTCCTGTAAAACCTGGTGTAGAGGGCCTCGGCCATGAGGGCTTGAGGTTCACTGACTCACCATGTCAAGGTCAGTGCCACCAGGAAAACCACCTTCCAGGAGAGGTGCCAGAGCGAGCATGTCGTCATTGACTCGAAGGGCAGCCACGTCAGCTGCATGAACACGATGTTCAGGTCCCATTCTGCCGGCGGAGGCCGAATGGGGCATTTGGAAAGCAAGAGGCCCCACATGAAGTGGGAGACCAGAGGCTGGCCTGAAAGGGGTTTACCCTCTACAGGCAAGTGGTTGGCCAAGATGGTGCTCAGGTGAACCCTGACCGAGTTGGACTTCAGTCCCACCTGCGAGAGGTGGAGAAGGTACTGGAGAACTCAGCAGGTGGAGCAGGAGAACGGATCAATCTGGAGCTCGGAGCACCAGACCAAAAATCGCCACCACTTCAGGGCGTAGGCCCATCTCGTCTAGTCCTTCCTCGATGCAAGGAGGATGTCCTCGATCTCCACTGGGAGGTACAGCGAGGCTAAAGAGATCAGTTCAGCTGCCAGGCTGTCAGGGATAGCGAGACCAAGTTCAGGTGAAGCACCCGTCCCTCCTCCTGCATCAGCAGACTGGGGACACTGCCCATGGAAACCAGAGGCTCCGAAAAGAGCTGGAGTAGAAGCGGGAACCAAGGTTGTTGAGTCCACGATGGAGCCACGAGAATCACTGAGGCTCGGTCGCGCTGGATCTTGTGGAGGGTCCTCGCAATGAGAGAAGTGTGGGGGGGGGAATGCATACAGATGCCCGGAGGTCCAGTTCAGGAGGAATGCATCTGGGGCCACCCTGCTCGGGTGTGGTATCGGCCCGCAGAAGAGGGGGAGCTGTGTGTTTGTCGAGCTGGCAAACAGGTCCATGGACGGAGTCCCCCAGCGGCGGAACAGGTAGAGAACCACCTCTGGACTCAGGTGCCACTCGTGTGGGCGGAGAAGCCTGCTGAGCCTGTCCACGAGGACAATGTTTTGGCCCGGGAGGTAGACATCTCTTAGGGTCATGCCCCGGTGCACTGCAAAGGAGCAGAGGAGGACTGCCTCCCGACAGAGGAGGCGGGAGCCTGTGCCTCTCTCCTTGTTGATGTAGAACATCGCGACTCTGTTGTCGGTCTGCACGAGCACTGACCTGCCCTTTAGGTGGTACTCGAAGAACTTTTAGGCCAACCAGACCACTCAAAGCTCGAGCAGGTTGATCTGCTGTCGGGATTCCTCGGGTGACCACTGCCCCTGGGTGCAGAGGTGGTCGCAATGGGCTCCCCAGCCCAACAGCGAGGCATCCATCGTCAAGATGAGTTTGTGCGGACGAGTCTGGAAGGGTATGCCCCGAAGCAGGCTCGGGGGTCCTGCCGCCAGCCTAGGGATTCGACTAGGCTGCGAGACACCCGGGCGGGGTCCTGGAGGCAGCCCGAGGCTTGGGCCCATTGTGCTCGGAGGCACCATTGCGCCACTCACATGTGCATGCGAGCATGGGAAACGACATGGACAGTCGACACCATGTGCCCCAGGAGGCACAGCATGGTCCGCGCTGAGACCCTGGGCTGGCCTTGGACCTCAGCAGCCAGAGCGCGGAGCTGATCCACGCGTGTTTGAGGGAGAAAAGTGGTTGCACGTTCTGTGTCGAGAAGAGCGCCAATGAACTCCAGGGTCCACACCGGCGTGAGGTGGGATTTGGAGTAGTTGATCAGGAAACCAAGGCGCTCAAGGAGGAGGACCATGCGCGATGCCGAGAGGTGAGTCTCCTCTGCCGAGGTGCCCGAGACGAGCCAATCATCTAGGTAAGAGTAGACGGATATGCCCTACAGCCGGAGGTGGGCCGCGGCCACTGACAGGTACTTGGTGAAAACTCACAGGGCACTCTATACTGGAAGTGCTCTCCCTGTACCCTAAAACGCAGGTACATCCTGTGCTTGGGATGGACCGGAATGTGGGCATAAGTGTCTCTGAGATCCAAGGAGCATAGCCATTCACCCTGCCGGAGGTAGGGCAGCAGGACATCAAGGGATAGCATTTTCAACTTCTCCCGCACCAGAAACTTGTTCAGATTTCTGAGGTCGAGGATGGGGTGCAGGCCCCCCATCCTCTTCGGAGCGAGGAAGTACCGGGAATAAAATCCCTTACCCCGGAGGTGTGGCAGAACTCTTTTGATTGCCTGTTGACCAAGGAGGTTGCTCAGCTCTTGCTGTAAGCAAGCCTGGTGCGAGAGAAGCCGAGTAGGCTCCACCAGGAAAAAGGGAGGAGGGAGTTTGTCTAGATAGAGATGATACCCACCCTGGATCACCTGCAGGACCCAGGTGTCTGATGTAATAGCCGTCCATACGGGGGCGAAAAAGGACAGGCGTCCTCCCACGGGTGGAAGCATCCCCGAGGGGCGAGAGGCTATGCTCTTTTGGCATCAAAACCCCTGGGCTGGCTGGGGTGGCACCGGGGACTGGGTCTTGGGCCTCTTGGGTTTCCAGTGACCCTGAACACCCCCTTTGCCTTGTGCGCTGGTCGTCGGTGCAGGGGCAGGTGGGTATAGTGGGTATCCCCAGTAGGGAAGCCCTTTCCTCTGGAAGAAAGGCAATTTGGTGTGCTGCTTCTTCCGTGGAAGCATGGAGGTTTTGCGAGAGAGATGGGTACGAGTCACGAACTCCGTCTCAATATCGGCTGCCTTGTCCTCCATGGGCTTGCCAAACAGCTGTTCGCCGAGGCAGGGGACATCCAGGAGTTTCTCCTGGACCCACTGCTCCAAGTCCGAAGACTAGAGCCATGCCTGGCATTGGGCTCCGATGCCAGCCGCCGCTACACAGGCGGAAGACTCAAACCCATCGTATGTGGTGCAGGAAAGGTATTTCGAGCAGTCTATGACTGACCTCAGGAGGGTTTGGAACGTGAGAAAGAAGGTGCTCCCCACCAAGGCCTGCAGAGAACCCGCCGAGCTCTTTGGCGAGGTTGCAAAGGAACATACCCATATAAAGTTGGTACAGTTGGATACATCACGCCAGCATGGATCCCTGGTAAGCCTTGCGCCCAAGGGCATCAAGAGCACGGGATTCCCTAACAGGCGGGACCGAAGAGTGCAACTTTGGGCTCTTCTGTTTCTGCATCGCAGACTCAACTACCATGGATGTGTGAGGATGTTGGGTCTTCCAAAACTCCGGGCCGTGCTGGCTCCTATACATGGCATCGAGTCTTTTACTGATGAAAGGGACTGAGGCGGGTGCTTCCCACATGCGGAGAAGCAGCCGGAATAGAATAGATGGTACTGGGACTGTAAGAGACTCTCTGGGTGGAGACTCATACTGCAAGATGTCAAGTTCCTCTGCCCTTGGCTCCTCCTCGGTCTGCACCAGCAGATTGAGGGCCCGAGCCATGTCCTGCACAAATGCCAGGAAAGAGGTTCCTTGGGAGGCGACCGCCTTTGCGAGGTGGGCGGGGATGGGTCAGAGGGGAGATCCCTAGTGGCGCGGGTCTCCGGGGAAGTGTCCCCGTCCAATTCCCAGCCCAAGAGGTCCAAGAAGCACTCAGTCAGGCTGATCCCTACGCCCCCTGGCCGAGGCCTGCTTGGAGCCGGAGGCACTAGCTCTGGAAGACCTCAACCCCAAGGAAGAGGATGGCAAGCGAGCCAGGTGCCAAGGACCCTCACAAGGCCCGCAGCTCTCTGGGGTTTCCAAGGCAATTTTCGGGACCCCAGTCAGGTGACCTTCAGTCTCGGGGCGCGAGCCAGCCATGCTGGACAAAAGCACCTGCTAGGCAGCGAGGAAGGCAGAAATGCTGTGCTCCAGTGCCAGTATATGGGACTCCCACTCGGGAGTGTGTCCCTGCGACGCCGACACCTGGGTTACCGGGTCTGGCGTGGAGGAGGAGAGGGGTCCTCGCTGGGACGACCCATAGGAGACTGGGTGCCATCGCCGGAGGCCTCCATGTCTGTCGAGGTATCTTTCGGTGCCGCTCCTTGTACGACTCTCGGGAATGCCGGGGAGGGCTAAGGAAACGAGCGCAAGACCGCTCACACTTGTCTGGAGCCTCCAACAGCGACTTCGAGGTCTTCTTCTTTTGCCGCTCCACCTGATCGTAGTGACGCCTGGGGCGCGGGGTCACTGCAGGGGACCCTGCAATTGGTGGATTGGTAGGGCAAAGTGCCACCGGGGATTCCGGGGCTGCCTTGTGGAAAATGTCATCGGACTTCTGTTTGCAGCTTAGCAAGGCCTTAGCAGACATTTTCTTACAAAGCGAGCAGAGCTCTGGGTTGTGGTCAGTCCCCAGATACCGTAGACAGCAGTTGTGGGTGTCTGTGAGTGACATATTTTTGGAGCATCTGTCACATTTCTTGAAGCCGGTGGCCATGGGGGCAAAAAGGGCCCCTGCGAGGTCGAAAACCCTCGATGCCAGTAGTTGGAGAAAAAAGAGTGCAAAAAGGGCCCGAAGAATAAATACTAAATAGAGACAATAAAAGGGATCCCCTAGCCCACAGCCAGAGCAGGGGCGAAGGGGAGGACAGAAGAGGACCAGTGCTACCAGAAAAAAGGCCAAAAGGCCGAAGTTAAGATAACTTTTTCCGAGGGACGAGGACATGCATCTGAAGGGCTCCACGGAAAAAGGGAGACTAAGCAAGACAGCACCTTTGGGCGGGAAGAGGACCACGCATGCATGGCAGCAGTCCCAAAGGCTTTCTTCGAAAACTGGGGAATTGCTCCGCGTGGGCTCCGTCGGTGCCGACATCACCCATAAGTGAGGACTGACTTCCTGCTTGTTCCTGGAGAATTCACATGACCCCCAGATGATGATGAAATCAAAATAGCAGGTCTCCCACCTCCTTTCCCTCCCTCCAGTCATCTAAAGCAGGAAGGTAGCAGCAAAAGTAATGGCAACAGCAGCAGCCGTTAGTGCAGGGTCCTTTGTGTCAGTGTGAAGTGTGTGCTGACTGCCACCACTTGGCATAGGTCACAGTAAAAGTCCAGAGAGAAGGGGAAATGGCCATGTTTCTGTGACCCCCATCCACTGGTGATGTGACTCTATTTGGGGTCCGGACCCCAAGTTTGGAAACCATTGATTTAAGGGATATCCTACAGGCAAGAGGATATTTTTCCTTTGTTGTGTTTGGTGCAACACATTGGTATGCCAGTATAGCAGATATTTGTGCTTGCTTCAGGTCCTTGTTTTTTTCCCGTGTACATTCATTGTTTATATTTGCTTTTCATTTGTTCTGTAAATTACCTTTTGTGCATTTTTGTGTTTTATAGTTACAAGAGTATCTAAAAAGTGGGGATATGGAGCAGGAGAGAAAACCCACCTCTTCATTGCTGCTTTCAAATCTTGACTCACCTGATCTCCTTTGTGTTTCCCTACCATTCCCCCTAGCTGTATCCCATGTCTATAGCTACTGTGTTGTATGTCTCAACTAGATTGTAAGCTCCGATGAGCAGGGACCATCTTTTACATGTGTCTGTGCAGTGCTGCATCCACCTTATAGCGCTATACAAATATTCAGTAGTAGTAGTAGTAGTAAAGTGCTGTGCATGTCGCAGTGAATTAAATGTAGGGAATGATAGGAAACAGTGAGCCTGTGCATTCAGCCACAAGAGGGGGGGGGGGCTGCCAGCAAGAAGGCAGCAGCACAAGTTCAGATGGAAAAAGCAAGCAAGCGCAAACCAGCAGCCAGCCAAGGAGCATTTGTGCAATGTGCTTCATGGAAGAGGAGAAGGGCCTGCTGATCCACCATTTGTGGGTGAAGTATTATAAGCTACATGTGGCAAAGACATCACTGGGTCAAAAAATAAGAAATCGGCGCAGATAGCTGCAGAAGTTAACTGGGGGTTAAGGAGCGTATGGTGGCATGTCCTGCATCTTGCAGTAGAGAAAAAGGCAGCAAAAATATGACATTCTAAATGGCAGACTGTGGGGAGGGGGAGCTGGCATATATTGATCAAGTGCCAAACTTTGAGCAGCTGGTATTGAGTACATACAGCCAAACATGCTGCTATGTGCCGACACAGCAGAGAAGTCTACTGTTACTGCCCCAGAAGCCAGTGAATACATCTCTAGCATTACCTTGTGATTTTGGAAATGTGAGGATGGAGGGAGGTTTAGAGCAAGGAATATCTCCTATTCTCTTTTTCTTGCAGCACTGTGTCATGGGGAGATTACATCAGGGCCAGCAGTGCAAGCTGATAAGAAGTCTGCCATCAATGTCCCCCCTAGAGCAGCAGTGCTACCAAGTGAGTACTTCTTAAGCATTAACTTGTGGCTACGTGCATGTGAGGAGGGGGACTGGAGCAATGACTATCTCCTGTTCTTTTTTTCGGGTAGCTTTGTGTCCAGAGGAGATTGCATCAGGGCCAGCAGTGCGTGGAATATCAGCAAGCCCGGTGGGCGTGGCCTCCATGGACAAAGGACTACAGAACATGGGTGCTGCGACTCATTATATCATAGACAGCCAGTGATTCTGGTGCGTATTTGGGATCACCCTGATATGACAGACTTTACTGAGGCTCCATCAGTACCACCTGCAAGCGACACTGAAAATGGCCCAGAGCCCAAAGCAGTGCCCAATGCAGAATGGCTGCCTGTAGTATTAAGAGGCCTTCTTGAAGCGATAGCTTCAGAAGTGATAACCTCCTCTTGGCATACAAAAATTGCAGTTCTTGGGGAAATGCAATGCAAACACCAAGAGCTTGAGAGCTCCCTGCTGCAGTAGAGGAGGCATTAACTGTAATAGTAGAGGAGGAATAGAAGGGTGGGCAATGTGCTTGTTGCCCTAACCAAAGAGCAGTGGAGGCATAGGTGAGAGCATAGGAGTGTAGTAGATGTGCTTGTTGCCCTGACCAGAGTGGCTGACAGATTGGTAGGGGTGCAGTCGCATTGTCACTGTCTTCAATGACCTTTTGTGCCTCCCTCACTTTTCACCCTATCCTGCAGATGCTTTGCCCGGTAAAAGGAGGCTCACCTTTTCAGTTCCTATTGGAGGTATGCCCATGCTCCTCTGCTTGATGGTCTTGTCTTGTTTCCACAGGCCACTACCCCCTTGCTGTTGTCAGATAGAGTCTGGTGAGGAAGGTGACAACATTGTCCAGAAACATTTATAAATGTGACTTCTTAATTTTGACTATGGTATGTTAGTAATGTATTCCCTGTTTGTTCTTAAGAGGTTTTAAATTCCTGTAATATTTTATATACATATATATTTATATATATTTCTTCCATTGTTCTGCTGTTTTTTAAAACATTATAATTTTTAATAAATGCTTTTGGTTCCTTTTCTTCCATTACAGACATTGAAACAGAAAAGAATTGTCAGGGTTGATAAGGAAGAAAGGGCGGAAGGAGATACAGGTTGTAATTTAGGTCCCTGCTAAGCCATGACCCCATCCCAAAAGAAAATAGCACTTGGAGGAATGTTCTATATCATTATCACCTACCCCCCCCCCCCCAACCTTTCTCTCCCTTCCCCAGTCACATTGGATCTACCTCAATTACAACCAGCTCTCATCCCCATAACAATACTTGGCTCTCCTCCATCTCCTAACAACCAAACTGTCCTCCCCATTCCCACCAAGGAATACACAATACAAAATTTGTGAAATAAAATATGTTTATTCGCAAAAAAGTGAAATACAAAACATATACATCTAGAGGGAGGAAGTGGAAAAATATACAAAAATGCAAAAAGCTGTCCAGGACAAAGAGGAAGAGAGGGACACATGGCCTGGGATTGGGGTGGCACAACAGCTGGAAAGTGATGATCAGTGCTCTCACTGACCTCGGTAAGATGGTTGAAGGTGTTGCCCATCATAACCAACGCTGTGCCATCCCCTTAACCTTGCTTAAGATGTCATCTAACATGTTGCCAATCCCCTCCTCACCTGCTACCAAGGCTGGAGGTCCAACTTCTGAATGCAGATCAGAAGTGGATGCAACAGCAGGTGGCACTGTATGCAAGGGGGAGGGGGAAGACATATTCCACCCAGAGGATTTATTTATTTATTTATTTATTTATTGTAGGTCTTTTCTATACCGTGCTATTTAAAATCAGCTCGGTTTACAGTCAACAACAAATTTGTACAGTGCAGGCAGAACATGTACTGTACTTACAAAGAACAGGTTTCGTAACTTGGGCTAACTGGGGTAACTATGTACAGTGCTGCAGTAGTGTGTTGACCAGGTCATCTTAGCAGCTTGTTTAAATAACCATATAAAGTCCAGGCAGTCGGGTCGCAGTTGTTTGGTGGCGACAAGGGCTGCTTGGCAACTATTTACAAGATCATGTGATCTCCATCTTCCACTTCCCCCTGGACTAGAGGGATCAGAAGGGAAAGGTGCTGAGGAAGGAAGAGGTGCAGGTAATGCAAAACAAATAACATTGGGCACAGCATGGTGTCTGGGTATCAAAGAGCCCGGCCCTGGTCTGGCATACCCTGGTGCCAGGAGCAGGTTGTCCTGTGAGGCCTGCTGGTGGGGACAGGTCAGGCACTGATGATGGGGACAGGTCAGGCAGTGATGAAGGCAGGTCAGTCGGAGGGGCCTAGTCCTGTACGGAGCTAGTCAGCACTGGATGGGCCTGGTCCTGTGGCAGGGACTGAGCAGCCTGCAGTGCAGGTCATACTTCCTCCTCTTCCTCATTTGTGAAACCTCCAGGTGGTTCTGTTCAAAGAACATGAGTTTGTCAGTCAGTTGCATGTATGAATGCAGTGTCCCTGTCTTTTGATTTGATACTAGGACATTCCTAGGAGGTAAACCTCCCACCCCCCACAAGCTGTATACAAAAACTATGAAAGCCCAATCCTAAGCACAGCTGCTTCGCTATACTGTGATACCTACTGCTGGAGAGTTCCCACTCCACCCAAATCCTCTCCAGCCATGCTCTCTCATTCTTTCTTAGATGCCTGGTCTTTTTCAGGTCCTGAATTTGAAAGACAAGGAAACAAAAAAGTGATACCAGAGGTTCAGGAGATTGTATTATAAGAAAGTGAAATAGCTCTCTGCCCACTGACAAAAATGATTTCATTTTCACTCAACCGCAACCATGATGCATATATGCAAAACCTCCCTCCACTGCACCTCAACTCAATCACTTGTGTGGTTCACTAATCCCAATACCCCTCCTTTGCGTAACTGTTGAATATTAACTCCTGAGAATCCCCAAAACATGAGACCTTTATTGTCACTAAGACACCAGCTCACCTTGACCCCATAAGCTTGCCCTCATACCTGTTCAAGCTCCAAACATGTGCACAAACCACCTCTTGCAAATGGTGGGGTTGCTTTGCTGCCTCAGGAACTGGAGGCCTGGGACATATTAAAGGAATTATAAAGCCTCAGACTACAAAGGTATTTTGGAGCAAAATGTGCTACCTAGTGTCAGAAAGTTAGGTCTGGTTCGAAGGTCATGGATCTTCCAGCAGGACAATGACCCAAAACATACATCCCAAAGTACAAAAGAATGGTGAAAAATGAACAAATGGACTGTTTTAAACTGGCCAGCAATAAGTACCAATCTCAATTCAATCGAGAACATTTGGAAAAGGCTGAAATCTACCATTGGTAAAAGGAATCTTAAAAACATAAGAAATGCCATATTGGGTCAGACCAAGGTCCATATTGGGTCAGACCAAGGTCCATCAAGCCCAGTATCCTGTTTCTAGAAGTGGCCAATCTAGGTCACAAGTACCTGGCAGTTTCCCACAAAGACATACAGGTTCCATAATGCTTGTATTGGGACAAGCAATGGATTTCCCGGGTCCACTTTAATAATGGTTTATGGATCTTTCCTCCAGGAACTTGTCCAAACCTTTTTTAAATCCAGCTACACTAGTAGCTTTTACTATATCCTCCGGTAACAAATTCCAGAGTTTGATTGTGCATTGAGTGAAAAAATATTTTATCTTATTAATCTTATTGCATGTCCCCTAGTCTTTCTACTTTTTGATGGCATAAACAATCGATGTACATTTACCTGTTCCACTCCATGCATTAATTTATAGACTTCTGTCATATCTCCCCTCAGTCATCTCTTTTCCAGGATGAACAGCCCTAACCTTTTAAGCCTTTCCACATAGAGGTATCCTTCAATCCCCTTTGCCATTTTGGTGTCTCTTCTTTGTACCTTTTCTAATTCCACTATATCCTTTTTAAGTTACGACGACCAGAATTACACACAATATTCAAGATACGGTCGCGATGTGGAACAATACATAGGCATTATAATATCCTTTGTTTTTTCTCCATTCCTTTCCTTATGATTCCTAGTGTTCTATTTGCCTTCTTGGCCACCACTGCACACTAGGTGGAGGGTTCAAGGTGTTATCCACGATAACGCCTAAATCTTTTTCCTGGGTGGTGGTTCCCAATGTGGAACCTTGCATCGTCTAGCCATAGTTTAGTTTGTTCTTTCCTAGCTGCATAACTTTGCACTTGTCCACATTACATTTCATCTGCCATTTGAACATCCAGTCTATCAATTTATCAAGGTCCTCTTCTAATTTTTCACAATCCTTTTGTTCTTTAACAACTTTGAATAATTTTGTGTCATCTGCAAATTTGATTACTTTTCTCGTTATTCCCATTTCTAGGTCATTTATGTTAAAAAGCAGCGGACCCCACACAGATCCCTGGGGTACTCCACTATTCAGCTTTCTCCATTGGGAAAATTGGCCATTTAGCCCTACCCTCTGCTTTCTATCTTTTAACCATTTCCTAATCCACAATAGTACACTGCCTCCTATCCTATGACCTTTTAATTTTGCCAAGAGTCTCATGAGGGACCTTGTGCAAGTCTTTCTGAAAATCCAGATACACTATATCGATAGGCTTACCTTTGTCTACCTGTGTATTCACAACTTTAAAAAAATATATAACAGATTAGTAAAACAAGACCTTCCTTGGCTAAAGCCATGTTTGCTTTCAAACCATGACTTGTCTACATGTTAGGTAATTTTGTTCTTTATAATGGTTTCTACCATTTTGCCTGGCACTGACATCAGGCTCACCGGTCTGTAGTTTCCCAGATCACCCCTGGAACCCTTTTTAAAAATTGGTGTTACATTGGCCATTCTCCAGTCCTCAGTTATTACAGATGATTTTAATGATAGTTCACAGATTACTAATAGTAGGTCTGCAGTCTCAGATATGTCTTTCAATTCTTCCAATGCATCACCTTTAAATATCATTTCAGTCATGGGTAACTTCCCTACATCTTCTTCAGTAAAGACTGAAGCAAAGAATTCAGTCTCTCCACCATGGTCTTTTCCACTCTTAGTGACCCTTTTACCCCTATCATCTAATGGTCCAACTAACTCTGTCACAGTTTTTTTGCTATAAATGTACTTGAAAAAACATTTATTATGCATTTTTGCTTCCACGGCAAGCTTTTTTTCAAATTCTTTCTTTGCTTTCCTTATCAATGCCTCACATCTAACTTGCCAGTGCTTATGTTTTTGGAAACATTCATGAGCTGGGACAAATCACAGTTGAAGAGTGAGAGAAACTACCAGTGGATAGATGTACAAAACTTATAGATGGCTACAAGAAACATTTGGAGGCTGTCATAACTTCCAAGGGCTGTGCAACCAAATATTAGTGAAGGGTTCCATTATTCCTGTTCAGGTCATATTTTGGCTTTTTCTTTCTGAGAAATTACTATGTCTAAGTTGCACAGACATCTTTTTTTGTTGTATACCTTTGAACATACTATTAAAATATTATGATGACATATAGTAGGAATATTTCCAATTTTTTCTCAAGATATTGTGCACAACATATCTAACATGTAAGGGACTGTAGTTAGTCCATCCTTGCCTGCCTAAGGGCAATAGGTGATGGTGCTATGGGTAAGGATATCAAGTCAGCCGCAGGGTCTGGTGACCATGCTGTAAGCCAAGCCTCATCCTTTACGGGGTCTGTGGCAGCTGTGCCCCCTAGTGTTGGGGGGGGTCATTTCCAAGAGGAGAGCTTCCGGACTTCAAATTGTCCAACCCCAAATTCTTTCTTTTTTATAGCAGGTTTGTCCTTCTGGCGTGGAAATTCAGACCCTACAGCCTCTGGGTGCCCCCGGATGCAGTCTCGTGAGGGGTAGGCTGAGAGTGGAAACCCTATATGTCTGCCTTTGGCTAAGCATCTTGGGTGAGGGGTGCCCTCACCCATCTCCAGCTGGGATCTGTTTAATATTTGGAGAGTGACTTTGATTCAGATGTCTCAGTACTGGGTTCTGATGTGGATGAAAATGTACTCTCGCCCTCAGACAGTTCTGAAGAGGCTGATGTGATCCACCTGTTCTAGGAGTGGGAACTGGAAGCGTTCATTCCCAGGGTCTTATCCACCATGGGCTTGGCAGTTGCTCCAGACATGGAGCAGGAACCGAAGATGCATCTTCTCCTGCAAGAGGTGTGGAAATCCAGTAGTGCTTAAGAGTCTGTTCGAGTCGGAAAGAGATTTCCCCCGACTCTCCACCTAGGGGCTAAGGGTATATAAGAAGATGCACACTCTTCTGGAGAAGGAGTGCATTATGTGGTTTGCAGAATGTGGGCATAAATCCTCACAGGTCAGAAAAAAAACCTTCAGTGCTAAACTTTAATTACTTATTTTTTATATTTATTAGCTTCTTATAAGCTTCATATCATATCTCTTTCATAAAGTTAAAAACATCTAGAAAACTTAATCTTGTTTCAAAAAAGGAAATTTGTCTTCTCAGGAATGTTGGACAAACACTCAACAATACTGGCAGCTGATTATACACTGCACAATCAGCAGTGAATGCAATTAACAATAAACTCTGCAAGACAAGGCTTGACTGCGGAACTGAGGTCTTTTCCCCTTAACATTTCTACATAGGAATTTTATTAGTAATCTTGGAACTATATAATATTCCCTCATAAGATTGGAGTTGTCTCTGTATTTGAATATGGTCTTTTGGAACAATGAAGAGCATTGGAAGATTTTTAAAAGGTGATTGTTATTTTTGTGATATTAGTTTTGCACATACCATAATAGTCATGAACTGCACTTCTAAGCGAGGGTATGTAAAGTATGATCAAAGTCTCTCAAATTTACTGCTAATGCTCAGCAGTACTTGCATCATGCCAAAGAGAGCTTCCTTCTGGAGTTCATAAGATGTAACAGGTATGGGTAGTTTGTCAAGATGTGCTTGTAAGTCCTTCTTGATGAAGCCTGTGGTTCCCAATAGAATGGGAAATATTTCTGTATCTTTTTACCACATTTTCTTGGTCTCTGACTGCATTTCCTGTTACTTCAGGATCTTCTGCCTCTCCACGCAATTCACAGAATAATCACTTGGAACCGACACCTCTATTATCAATGCCATTCTGGTGTTTTTCTCCTTTACCATTATGTCGGGTTTCTTTGCATCCAGTTTCTGAGTGAAAATGTCCCAGCATAACTTCATTTTCTGTAATTCTCTTAGGATCATGATCCCAGTGCTTTTCAGGGACAGTGATGTTGTAGTGTTTATAGAGTTTCCAATGGATAAGGCATGCTACTTTATTGTGCTTTTCTGTATAGAGATTTTCCGCCATTAGAACTTCACAGCCAGCTATGAGGTGAGTCACTGTTTCCAGTTCTTTCTTGCAGAATCACCATATGTCTGTTTTGCCAGTTTTTTTCCATGCTCACTGTAAACCATCTCATCCGTAATCCTCTGTTCTGGGCTGCAACTATCAATCTGTCACTCTTCAGTTTCATTTTACTTCTTCTTAACCATTCATGTGTCCGTTCTTGATCGACAAAAGGTTCCTAGAGTAACACTTAGTATTTCCCACTGTGTTTGTACATTTACCACTTGTTTTTCTTTGTTTGCTGATCTAATTCTTTTAGGTTTTTTTCTCTTGTTTTGCAAATTCTGTTGCTTCCTTTCCTGTGCAGGCTTGTGGATTCTTACTCATTCCTTCTAGTCGTTGAAGCACTTGTCCAAGTTTGATGAAGGAGACAGATTCTGGACGTTTATTTTCATATTTCAGCACTTTTTGCATATTTGAATCCGATAATGCTGTCAGGTAGACCTGGAGGCCTCTGATATGGTTTATGGTTTATTTACACACTTGATATACCACCTTTCTTGACAATCAAAGTGGGTTACAATAAACATCAGAAATACAATAAATAAAACTGGAAAAGAATGCCAAAAATTTAATAGGATACAAAGTAAGAAAAGGAGGAGGGAATTAGTAAGGGAGGATCCTAAACAGACCCATCTTAAGATCAAAGGCCAGCTGGAAAAGATGAGTTTTGAGGGCAGCTTTAAATTTTGAAAAAATAGATTCCATACGTAGTAAGAAAGAGAGGGAATTCCAGAGACGAGGAGATAGAAAAAAGAATGAAGTGTGATGAGTACTTTCAAGATGAGCCTGAGAAGGGGAGGAATGAACAAACGGTTAGCATGCACTGAACTTAGGACTCAAGTCGGAGCATGGGGGATAAGGTGAGAATGAAGATACTCCAGGGAATCAGAGTGCATGATCTTATGAGTGAGAGTAAGTAATTTGTATTGAGAACAGTATGTGATAGGGAGTCAGTGGGAGTAAAGGAGTAACATGGCCAAATCTTGAGAGTAGCTCTGTAGGTATAATCAGTCTCTCTGGCATAGCCCTCCTTAAGCTCTGGGAATGTACAGTCTTGGCATGCACTAATTCTTGTGCATTACTCCGTGGGCATGTTTTCTTGTTTGCACATCGTTTTTTAAGATCTTTAAGAGGTCAGTCCACAATCCCAAAGCTGTATGAGAGTACAGGAATTGCCAGCTGATTGATGGCTTGTATCTTATTCTGTGATCTTAAAGCACTTTTCAATAAACAGTTTAATCTCCTATAATATTCTTTGCTGATCATCTCTCTCAGTTATTTCTGCTTGAGTGTCATTCCTTCTTCTACTCCGAGATACTTATATATAACTTCCTTGTTCAAAGTTCTTGATGTCACACTCCTCTGCCAGGGAGAGGTATTCAGTTTTGCTCAATTTTCCTCTAAAAAAAAAGTTGCCTTAGCACACTTGTCGAGGCCAAAGGTTATCCTGATGTCATCAGAAAAATCTTTCACCACACAGAGTTGCTCTGCTAATTGTTCATCACTGGAACTGTAGAGCTTCAGATTATCTACAAATAGTAAATGGGATGTTGCTTCTGTGTTGTTACCTTCTTTAGGATTCAGGCTAAATCCATATCTCAAAGAGTTGATGAGAGTAAGAACATAAGAACATAAGATATGCTATACTGGGTCAGACCAAGGTCCATCAAGCCCAGTATCCTGTTTCCAACAGTGGCTAATCTAGGTCATACGTACCTAGAAGTTTCCCCAAAAGACACAGGTTCCACACAGGTTGTACGGGGTCAAGCATTGATATCCTGGGTCCCTTCTTAATAATGGTTTATGGTCCTTTCCTCCAGGAACTTGTCCAAACCTTTTTTAAACCCAGCTACACTAACAGCCTTTACTACATCCTCCGGTAACAAATTCCAGAGTTTGATTACACGTTGAGTGAAAAAATATTTTCTTTTATTAGTCTTAAATAGTTTATCCTTTAGTACTCATTGGATTAAGCGCCACACAAAACAGAAATGGTGCCAGGGGAATCTCCCTGAAATATTCTTCACTAGAATCATGTACTGACCATCTTCATATCTCAAAACAAGTGTGATTTGCCACATTGTCATGGTGAACTTAATATACTCTATCAAACCAGGATTTATTTTATACATTTCAAGGTAATTTATTATCTAAGAGTGTAGGACAATGTGAAAAGCTTTCTTGCAGTCAGTCCATGCTATACTGATATTTCTGTCTTTCTTAGCATTGACCATGATGGCATTATTCAACATTAACTAGTCTTTGGTTCCAGATGCTCCCCTCTTATTGCCCTTTTGTTCTATTGCCATGATGTTATTGAACTTGATATGATCATATATTCTGTCTGCATCAATTGCAATGAACAGCTTATTGATTGTAGGCAAACAGTTATTGGTCTGTAATTACTGGGAATATTATTTGAGTCCCCCTTTGGAAGGAGACATATTCTTCCTGAAGTAAGCCATTGCGGTGTTGAATCTGGCTGCTTGAACAATTGATTTTTGCAATTCGCCAGGTCTTGGTGGAGTGATGTTAATTGTCTGAGCCAAAAATTGGTTACTGCATCTGGGCCAAGGCGTTTCCAGTCTGGGGCTCATTTTTACTTGCTTTCCTGCTCTTTCATTGTTATTGCAAGCTATTCCATAGGTTTGATGTTTGTTTTTTCTAAATGCTTCTATATGCGGAGTAACCATTCTGCTTCTTGATTATGCTCTTTAGGATCCTCATATAGTTTTCTCCAGAAGGTTTCTGTTTTGGCTTTGGTTGGTGGTGCTTTTACCTTATTAATGCTCTTTCACAATTCCCTGTAGAACTGTTTTGGTTTATTTTGATATCTTTCTTTTCTGTTTTCTTCATATCTTCATATTTTTTGCCCTTCTGCTACTTTCAATTTATTGTTGGAACATATACATTTCAGGTCTTCTTCTGTTAATGCAGCATGCTTCAGCTTGATGTCATGGATCTTCCTTAATATCTTTGATGATCTCATTTCTTTTGGACACCCGTCTATCAGGGATACCTCTCTGCATGCAATGATTTTATTTTTCCTTCGTTTGCAGCTTGTCGTGCTGTGAGGGCTTGCGTGCATCAGTGATGCTGAGAGCTAAACTATCGGTAGTTTAACTACTGGCAGGGTCTCCCAAGATGGACAGGTCTCAGCTGAGGTGCCAGACCAAGACAAACCACCCATCTGGGCAGCAGCAGAATGGGACAGTGTTGACGGCGGAGGATCACATTTTTGTGACAACGGCAACAACACCAAACTTAAACTGCGTGGAAGAAAGGCCCGGCAATCTACTTCTGTATCTTGCCATGAAAACCCAATGGATAGTTACAACAAAACAAATTGTGCTATGGTGCTGGAAGATGAGACCCCCAGGTCGGAAGGCACTCAACTAGCTATTGGGGAAGTGCTGAAGATTTTTCAGAGTAAAGCCAGCATTTATGATGTGGTTGGATCAAAGCCCTCGGGAAGTCTGACTGCTGATGTAGCTGCGCATGAAATGAGAGTCAGAAGCTGTAAAGATGTCTTACACATTGGAACATGGAATGTACGAAGCATGAACCAAGGGAAGTTGGAGGTGGTCAAGAATGAAATGGAACGTGTACAACTTGATCTGTTGGGTGTCAGCGAACTGAAATGGACTGGCATGGGGCACTTTGCATCAGATGATCACATGGTCTACTATGCTGGAAATGAAAGACAAAGAAGAAATGGTGTTGCATTTATAATAAAGAAGAAACTTGCAAGAACTGTAATGAAATAAAATGCAGTCAGCGAATGCTTAATCTCTGTTCGTCTACGAGGATTGCCTATCAACACAACTATAATTCAAGTATATGCCCCAACAACAGCTGCAGAAGAGAATGAAATTGAAGAGTTCTATGAACAAGTACAAGCTGAAAATGACAGAACATGCAAACAGGATATCCTGATAGTCATGGGTGACTGGAACACAAAAGTTGGCAACAAAGAAGAAGGCAAAGTAGTTGGAAAATATGGACTTGGCAACAGAAATGAAGCTGGAGAAAGACTGATAGAATTCTGCAAGACCAATGATCTATTCATCTCAAACACCTTCTTCCAGCAACACAAGCGGCGACTGTACACATGGACTTCACCCAATGGATTGTATAAAAATCAAATTGACTACATCTGTGGAAGTCAACGATGGAAAAGCTCTGTAACGTCAACAAAGACAAAACCTGGAGCTGACTGTGGTACAGATCATCAACTACTAGTATGCAAACTCAAGCTAAAGTTGAAAAAGAGCAAACCACTCATGAATGCAGCAAAATATGACCTTGAGAATATACCACTGGAATTTAAAGACTGCCTGAAAAATCGATTTGCTGCTTTAGGTACAAATGACAGAGCTCCGGAAGAGTTATGGAATGACATCAAAAAGGTTGTGTTGGAAGAAAGCGAGAAGTCTCTACAAAAGGTGAAAAAGCAAAAACGGCCAAAATGGATGACGGAAAAAACTCTGAAAATTGCCCAGAAACGCAGAGAAGCTAAAGTCAGAGGAGAAAGAAAGACAATCGCAGAACTCAACAGAGATTTCCAACGTGCAGCAAGACAGGACAAGGAAAAGTACTAGAATGACGCAAGGAAATAGAAGCAGAAACTATTAGAGGAAGAACAAGATTGGCTTTCCTAAAGCTACGAGAGTTAAAGAAAAAGTTCCAGCCTCGAATTGGAATGTTACAAGATGCTCAAGGTTCTATGTTGAATGATGCTGAGACGATCAAGAAAAGGTGGAAGGAATATACCGAGTTTTTATATGATAAAGATCAAGTGGACAAAAAGCGGTTTCAACCTGTACCTTATGATCGGGAACCATTGGTGATGAAAGAAGAAGTTGAAGCAGCATTGAAAGCCTTATCAAAGAACAAAGCACCAGGCATTGATAGCATTCCCATAGAAGTATTGCAGCAATCTGATGCAGCTGTTACCTTACTCACAAGGCTCTGCCAAGAAATATGGAAGACAACATCATGGCCAACTGACTGGAAAAGATCTGTGTTTATACCAATACTAAAGAAAGGTGATCCAATTGACTGTGGAAATTATCGCACAATCGCTCTGATCCCACATGCCAGCAAGATTCTACTGAAGATTATTCAAAAGAGACTACAACCATACCTGGAACAAGAACTACCTGAAGTGCAAGCAGGGTTCAGGAAAGGGCGAGGAACGAGAGACATCATTGCAGATGTGAGATGGATCCTTGAAAAGTCTAAAGAATACCAAAAGGATATTTATTTGTGCTTTATCGACTATAGCAAGGCTTTTGACTGTGTAAACCATGAGAAACTCTGGACCACATTAAGAAGCATGGGTATACCAGAACACCTGATCGTTCTCTTGCGCAATCTGTACATTGATCAAGAAGCAACAGTTTGAACGGAACAAGGAGAAACAGAATGGTTTAAAATAAGCAAAGGTGTAAGACAAGGCTGCATACTTTCCCCTTACCTGTTTAATTTATATGCAGAACAAATCATCAGAGAAGCAGGATTGTATGAAGACAACAGAGGTGGGAAGATTGGTGGAAGACTCATCAACAACCTTCACTATGCTGATGATACCACATTACTGGCTGAAAGTGAAGATGATCTGAAACATTTGCTTCTCACAATCAAAGAACATTGTCTTCTTTACATTAAGGTGCAGGCCCATTTTGAGACTAAGATCATGACAACTGGCATAATCAACAGGTTCATTGTTGAAGGAGAAGAAATTGAAATTGTGAACAACTTTAACCTACTTGGATCAACTATCAATAAAGAAGCAGCAAGCAGTCAAGAAATCAGACGACGCATTGCTCTTGGCAGAATGGCTATGAAAGACCTAGATAAGATTCTCAAGAGCAGAGATGTCTCTCTCCATACAAAGATTCGACTTGTTCAAGCCATGGTATTTTCAATAACATCATATGGATGTGAAAGCTGGACAGTGAAAAAGACAGATAGGAAGAAAATTGATGCCTTTGAATTATGGTGCTGGCGGCGAATATTGTGTATACTATGGACTGCCCGAAGAACAAACCAGTCGGTACTAGAGGAGATCAAACCTAAGCTTTCTTTAGAAGCTCAGATGACAAGACTTCGACTTTCATACTTTGGACACATCATGCGAAGAGAGAAATCATTAGAGAAAGACATTATGCTTGGCAAGATAGAAGGTCAACGCAAAAGAGGAAGGCCAGCAATGAGATGGATCGATACAATAACAGCAGCTACGGGTACCAGTCTGTCAACAATGAGCCGCCTGACTGAAGACCGAACACAATTTAGGATAGCTATCCAGAGGGTCGCCATGAGTCGACTCCGACTCGACGGCACTTAACAACAACAACATGCTTTTTCCAAGGAGGACCTCCTGTTCTCTTTTTCTTCTGGCCCTGCACTTTAGTTGGTAGTATTCTGCAGTAATAACTTTAGCTGCACAATACTGTATTTGACTTATTTTGGTGATGTCAATAAATGGTCCCTTTCTACTGGATATACCTGCTGTATGTTTTCTCCATGACCCATGGTGGGGCATGTGATCCAGTGTATGGAATGCCACCTGAGAAGGACTATTGTGACAGCACCAGATTAGCTGAGGGAGAGTATTTTTTGGAGATCTGATGGGGCTCCTGCAAGTGCCACCTCTTTTTTTGCCTCCATCTCGGGGCTGCTTGTCCTGGAGAACCCAGCTCCCTTCTCGCAGTCTTAAAAAAGTGAGTTTTTAGCCTGGATTTGAACAGATGGAACCTGACATACTGATTCAGGTAATTTGTTCCAGGCATAAGGAGCAAGGTAGCAAGATCAAAGTATTGAATTGGCAGTGGAAGAGAAGGGGACATATACAAAGGATCTGCCAGAAGAGTGGCATTCCCAAGGATGGGTGTAAGGAGAGATAAGAGAGAAAAGGTAATAAGAAGCAGCTGAATGAAGGCACTTATTAGTAACAGAAGGCTGAACCTGGATGCGGAAAGGGATAGGGAGCCAATGAAGTGACTTGAGAAGAGGGGTGACATGAGCATAGGTGACACAGGTGGAAGATTATTTATTTATTTAGGCTTATATATCGCTTTTCTACCAGTCAAAGCAGTGTACATTCAGGTACTGTATATATATTTTTTCCCTTGTCCCCAAAGGGCTCACAATCTATGTTTTTGTACCTGAGGCAATGGAGAGTTAAGTGGCTTGCCCAAAGCCACAACGAGTACCTGTGGGACTAGAAACCCCAGTCCTTCCAGTCCAAGGTTGATGTCCTCTAGCAGGATTTGAACTCCTGGCCCTCCGGCTTAAGATTACTTGCCCCAACCACTAGGCTACTCCTCCCTTAGCCATGCAGCTGAGTTTTGGACAGATTGAAATGGGTATAGATGAAGCAGAGGAAGATCAGCGAAGAGGAGGTTGCAATAGTCTAAATTGGAGGTGACTAGAAAATGGATAAAGGTCTTAGTAGTGTGTTCAGAAAGGAAGGGATGAATTTTGGCTATGTCATAGAGAAAGAAGTACTAAATTGCAGCACATTGGGCATGCAAATCACTGCATACTTAATTGCAGCCAATGCACTAAAACAGCGCAGTTTTTTACACTTTTTAATACTGGATCTTCATGGCAGCTTTGGGCATGTGTATGGATCCAGCTGGGAGCAAAAACGTCATCTGAGGTGAAGTATGACACTTCACCTCAGATGATCCAGGCATCAAGGAAAGCCTCCAATGCCCGCCCCCTGACACTAATCCTCCAACAGAAACAAAAGACCTGGTGGCCCAGTGGCCCCAATCCTCCTCCTAACCAAACAAAACCCTGGTGGCCCAGTAGCCCTAATATCCCCTCCCCAACCAAACAAAACCCTGGTGGTCCAGCAGCTCAGATCCCCCCCCCCCCCACCCAACCAAAAACAACCCTGGTGGCCCAGCTGCCCCGATCCTTCCCCCAACTAAACAAAACCCTGATGCGCAGTGGTCCCGATTTTTCTCCCCCAACCAAATAAATCCCTGGTGGCCCAGCATTTCCTTCCCACACAACCAAACAAAACCCTGATGGCCTAGTGGCCCCAATTTGCCATCCAACCAAGCAATGGCCTGGTGGCCCTAACCCTTCCACTTAAATTATAGGGTGGGAGTGTTGCCCACATTTTCCTGCCCCCATGCCACCATCTTGTTAAATGGCAGTGCCTGGTACTGCCAGGGTCAAGCCTGTCATATAAGGCAAAAATGCTTTATATGGCAGAGTGACCCCTCGTGTTGCATCCTGGAACACCTCCTGATGAACGTGAAATATAAGATGCAACCAGTACCTGGTTTCAACCAAGTCCAACTGTCTTTTCTTCAGTAATAGTTGAGATAGCCATGAAAAAAGCCAAAAAGTGCAGGCAGTGGCAAAAGTTCTAATGAGGGCCCCCCCATTGACTCCCCCCGCCATGTGGCAAACTTACTTTAATTTGTTTGACATGATGCCTCCACTCCAGGCCTGGCAGGTGTTGCTCCAGGATGGAAGTCTCATGGTGTGGCTGTTAAAAGGCTTCACTCCAGGCCCAGTGGCTATTGCCTCCCAGGCTTAACTTTCATGATAACAACCGCACCACAAGACTTCAGCCCTGGAGGAGCACCTGCTGCGCCTGGAACGGAGGCAGCACAGCAAACAAATCAAAGTAAGTTGCCGCGCTGCCATGTAGGCCTCCTATTCGCCTGTGCTACCCCACATTGTGGGGGCTACTTGAGCAGAATTTACACCACTGAGTCCAGGGAATTTTCTAATATCTCTTCTAATAAAGACTCATGTTTCTTAAACCACTTGGGAAAGAAGGCATTCCAAGTAGCAAGGCTTTCACCCCACATTGCTGGCCATCTGCTTTACATTGTACAGGTAATTTTATAAAGTCATGCCTAGTTAATACTTATTTTCAGGTGCCTATTTCACACTATTTTTTAATTTCCAGTACGTGCATACTTGACTTTATAAAATACTAGCACAAGTAACAGAGAACATACTTTGAATTAAAACATGATCACTTACACCATCCCTAGAACTGGTTCAAATTACCATCCCTACTTTTTGCAAGCACACATGTAAATTATTAAATTGTATAACCAACACGCATATTTCCTCACACCTCTTATGTCTGCCCATGTGTACACCCACAGTGAAAGTGCTCACCATGTAAGCAATGTGTATACTTTCACTCTAGTTGGCAGAGGAAGCCCAAGGGTAATTCCTGCCATTCAATGAAGTTAGATTGCTGCTATAAAGATAAGTGTTTTTCAGCATTTTTAGCATTTCTAAGAACCTGTATTGATTAAAATGGACATAACTGTTTCATGAGGGTGAGACTCATCCTCCCTTCTACTGGTTCTGCCCGACAAAATAATTGAAAAATAGCTTTTGAAGGGGCAATTTAGGTTTTTCTATACAGTGACTTTTGCTTTTCATTATTATTAATAGGGCATTGCCGTGGAGCAGAACCTTTAGATCAGTGATTCCCAACCCAGTCCTCGGGTACTCTCAAGCCAGTCAGGTTTTCAGGGTATCCACAATGAATATGCATGAAATCTGCATACAATAGAAGTAGTGCATGCAGATCAGATCTATCTCATGCATATTCATTGTGGATATCCTGAAAACTTGACTTACCTGTGGGTACCCGAGGACTGGGTTGGGGATTACCGCTTTAAATGATTTGGGTTTGAAACACGGTGCTGCGTCAACATTTGGTTTTCTGGGATTTGCTCCTGCCAAGGACTTTGAAATATTACTGCTTCAGCTAAGTGAATTTTACACATATATATAATACATCTTTAGTAAAATGGAAAGTTTGTTATAACAGGGATGGTTCCCTGTAGGTAAACAGTCTGACAAAATGTTTTTGTTGATATGACTTAAGTATTTGCTCTGTTGGCCTGATCTTTCATTAGTCTATATCGTTTTGTCAGTTCTACTTTGGGAATCTCTTGGGGTTTAGTCTTGTGTAACATTGTTCCAGCATACCTCTGTTGCTTTATTTCACCACTCCCGTCGGAAAAGCCAGAAAAAGCTTTCTGGTGCTATACGCTCAAAAAACAAGCATAAATTCCTCACCAGCACTGACCATAAATCTATGAGATAACCCTTTACGTCTCCTCTGATCTTGTGTTAAAATCCCTGCATTGAACTCAGCCTTCTGGTTATCTGCACATTTCTCTGCAACTGTACTAGATAGCTAATTACTTCATTACCATCCATTTGAATGGATTTAAATGAGCTATTTGTTGTTGTCTACTTGAGACTTGTGCATCGTTAGCTCATGTGCAAAACTTGTTCTTGCATCAGTAGAAAACAAAATTGTGCACTAAAACAAAGCAAACCTGTGTGTATAAGCTTAGCGTACTTTTCTGCCTCAAGGCCCCAGTCCCATGCAGCTCCTCTCCATCTCATTCAATTCCTCTTCCCTCTGCAGCTTGTGTTTCCCATCTCCTAGCCCTTGGGTCCGCTCTTCCTCCTAGATTGCATCCCCTTATCACAGTTCCCTCCCTCAGCTCTTCCCACCATCACATTCTGTATCTACTCCTCTCCCATGGCTCCATTCCCAATCCCTATCCCTGTCACTCAGCCTCTCTTCCTCTTAACAGCTCTTTTCAGCCTCTTACAGCCCTTCATAACAACATTCTGTCTGTTAGGTAGTGATCTCTTAGTTCCCTGTGTAGCCACTGCAAAAAAGAAAAACATGAGAAATAATTTTCCTACTGTGTATTCTGCTGGAATCTTTTATTTTCTTGCTTATAGGTTTGAGTGAGTTCTCTTTGGGGTCATTTTTGAGCTTGCTGTCATTCTAGCAAGTAGTGAGACTCTTCCAGTGTGCAGGGCTGGCCCAAGGGTATCTGCCGCATTAGGCAGGACCCCTGGCTGCGCCACCCCCCTTGCCACCACTAATTTCTCTTCTCATCTTGAGAGGGGGGCGTCAGTGGCACAGGCACAAGTTGGTTTAAAAGTGATGGCTCTGTACCATTGCTTCAGTGCTCTAGCAGGCCATGTGCTTTGGCACCCGCACACATACTCGTGGCCTGCCACTCTTGTCCCTCTCCAATAGGAAGTTGCATCTGAGGTGGGGTCAAAAGCAGCAGGCCATGGTTTTCATGCCATGGGCAACAAAATGACAGCACAAAGCCACCATGTCGGGTCTGCCACCCTCAGCAGTCGCCTAGTGGATGGACCAGCCCTGCCAATGTGTAACCTAAAAAGTGGAGAGCTCAGTATCATTTTGTTGTTTTTAAGTATGAGTAACATTCTGGACAATTTCTTTTTCCTGACCTCTCCTGTGCTTCCCTCTCCTTTCTCTTTCCCCTTCTTCCATTCTGCCTTGGTCAATTAAGTTTTTTATCTTGACTTCTGAACAGGTAAGAAGTTATAATTAGTTTTTCTCTTTCTTAAGCATAAGGAACACTCAAAATAGAATTCTTTTTCTCCATCCAGACTAAGCCGTTTAGTATTTGGTTGTAGTTGAAGGGCTCAGGGGTTATTCTGGCCTTGATTGTAAGAAAATGCATTATGGTATGACTTTTATTGTCCTATAAGTTAAGGAAAAGCCCACGATAATATCATAATGTTTTTCTGTAAAGAGAATTTCTTGCTATGTACTAAGAAGTTTTATCCTGACTTCTGATCAGAACCAGATAATAAAATCCTGCTGAGAGTTACTGAGACTAGCTTGGTGTGTATATGCATTGGAGGGTTGCTGGCCGTGTTGCATGAAGGCCCCACTACACCGGTACCCTCTTCCTTGCTCCTCTTTCAGCAGCTCTCTCAGTCCCTTTTCCTTTTTCCAGTCTCTATCTGAAACTCTTCTCCATCCCACTGGCAACTGCAGACAGGAAATGTATCAATCCTGCATCTTGCTGCCAATCATTCCTCCCCCTGAAGCCCATTGGTCAGATACAGCCTGCCAATAGGCTGCAGGGAGATGGTAAGAGTTATCACTGGGATTCAGAAGGACTTCCTTCCTGCCCTACCTTGAAACCTTGCAGCGTGGACAGTGCTTCCATTTCCGTGGTTTTCCCACCCAATTGGGTGATTTATTTTGCCTGGATTGTGGAAAAAAAATTGTGGGTCACATGTTTTTGGATTATCACCCATGCCACTTTGGGCAAGAAAACCACAGAAAATGGAATTTAAAAAGACAGTCCTGACTCAGGGACAATCACAGCCCTTGGCTGCATCTCATTGGTCAGGCCCTAGAGCAGCATATTTGGAGCTGACCAATGAGATATGGAAGGGTGGAAGTCATTGACTGCCAGATACCAGTCAGAGTTGTGGAGAGCGAGGCCATGTGGCAGGGGAGGCATGATATCACCTGGTAGACTGTCAGACCAGCCATTCAGGGAAGGGAAGGGAAGGCAAGGCCAAGGGTGAGTCACTGTTTTTGGCTATATTTTAACCCACATTGAACTGGAAATTTTCAGATCATCTGACAACACTGAGCATGAAGCTCTCATCTTCTGATTTAAAATGCTGGTGAAAATATTGGGAGGGCACAAGCACCCATATAGCTATAGCACCACTGTCAGTAAGAGAGGTGAGATTTGAATGTTGGACCAGCCATCATGTTGACAATCTTCATCCAGGGCAAGTGTCCAGTCATAATCTCTGAGTTTGGCTGCTGGGTGTCTGATGAGCTTCCCTCCCTCTCACCCCTTTCAAGAACTGTATTGCTACCTCTACAGCATTCCTGGCCCTTGCCAGCCTGGGAAGCAAGATCCTCATCCAGAAATAGAATTCATGTCCTTCTGCATGGGATCAGTTAAGCTTGATACTGAGCCACCAGGCTGGTTCCCACATCCCTTGATCTTAAGGGTCCCCAAATTTAACTGCCATTTCTTCATGGTATACTCCTGTTTAAATGTGTGATGGTGTTGCTAGTATTTTTATATTGGTTTAGAAGATTAAGGATGAACAGCTCTAACTTTAGAATGACACTGTTAAGCAATGCAAGATATTTGAAACAAGCATTTATTTTCAAATTTTCAACGGTGAGATTCAAAGATTCTAAGCAACATAGCTAGCTGAGAACTTGCTGTTGAGTTCCTGTTTATCTTTACTGCTGCATCATGACTATAAACATATGCCAAGGTTCTGGACTGAAGTGAAAAATTGAAACTTGACTATACCATGCAGTAAATCATGTTTAGGCTGAATCTGTGTGCATTACATTTTTATAAATGTAAACAAATGTCTGTTATTGGAGTGTAGCAGATCATTTCCCTAAAATTCACATTTTCATTACAAATTTTGGGGGTATGTTCAAAGAAATTTATGCGATTTGCAAACCTGCAAACTGCATAAATGCTGCTCACTGAGATATTCAGCGGTACTAACGCAGTTAATGCTGCTGACTATCCCCTCCTAATTCAGTTAACATTAGGGCATTCTAGGAGTGGAGATCCTTTCCCATCCAGAGTTGTCACTTTTTTTCTTATTTTCTTTTCATTTTGTACTTTTGTTAATGTAAACCACTCTGATGTTGCCAAGGAAGGGCAGTATAGCAAATACAAATAAACATAAGCATCCAAAGTTAGGACAGAAAAACGTTGTCCTATCTTTAGGTGTTTTATCTGACCAGTGGCTGGATTTTACTGCTGAATGGATAGTTAAAACATCATCTGGCCAAACTGGATATTCAGTGCCAGTGGTCAGATATGTTAGAAAGGTTTTAGAAGTTTAATTTGTTGTTTTTATAAAATACAGAATGATCAAGAAATTAAGCAAAAGTAAGTTTAGTATTATAGAGGCTTCTAGATGTGTGCTGCAAAAACAACTGTCTGGCATGCAGATTCTTATCTCATTCCATTGTTATACACTTAGGGGTCTGTTTACTAAATGGCGGTAGCGGACTCCGTGTGATATCGGAGCCGTGGCCCCATTGATTTCAGACCCCTTAGAGATAGTGGCTCTAAGGCTTTGCTAAGCACATAAGGAGGGGAGGGGAGTTATCTTTGTGGTCCTTTATGATAAGGACTGACAGAAGGAACAGATGCCCAAAGTTGAAGGCATACTGCGTGGATCATGAGAGCCAAAAATTGTTAAAAAGTCAGGAAGCTGCCTCCATATAAAATATAGAGGATTATGTATTTGAAGGGCGTCTATTTATTGCTATATTGTAAAAGACAAGATAAATATATGCAAGAGAGAAAAACTAATTTTGTAGAGGTCAGGGTTGGTCTTAAGTTATAAAGCTATGTTAAATAAAAGAGAGATCTTTGCTCTGTTGACTTCTTGCAATGCAAAGGTCTTATGGAGCAAGCACAAATGTAAATAAACTATTGACCACCTGAAGATAAGGATTGACATCAGTATGTACTACCATAAAGAGGTCAGAAGAACAAGGAAAAATGCATTCTTGCATATGGTCTGTCAAATAAGAATAAGGAATTATGTTAAATAAAAGAATAAATAAAGGGGATGAGCAGAAACCCACGTGTGCTGCCTGAGCGCAATAGATAGGTCAATAACACTGTATTAGTTAGCTAATAAGATACTTGGGGTAGGGCCCTGTAGATTTGACAAAGGTATAAATGTCACTGAAATATGTAAAGGGGTGTGTCTCTACTTGGACACCCGTTGCTAGGAACGTATTGAATAATAAAGAGCTCTTATACTGCGTCACAATATTCCTTTCTGAGTCTCATTGGCCAGGTTGGCCACAGGTGAATTGGCTACAGGTAAAGGTGTTTGTTACAGATATGGCCCAGCACTGAATATCTGGTGTTAAATTAAAGCAGCAACAGTCAGCTGCTTTAACAGCACTGGCTGCCACCGCTGAATATTTGTTGTTAAGTGCCATCGAGTCGGTGTCAACTCATGGCGACCCTCTGGATAGTTGACCTAAACTGTGTTTGGTCATCAGTCAGGCAGCTCACTGTTAATAGAGTGGCACCCATAGCTGCTGCTGTTGTATCGATCCATCTTATTGCCGGCCTTCCTCTTTTGTGTTGATCTTCTACCTTGCCAAGCATTATGTCTTTCTCCCCCTCTCTTTGCATGATGTGTCTAAAATATGAAAGTCGAAGTCTTGTCATTTGAGCTTCTAAAGAAAGCTTAGGTTTGATCTCTAATATTGACTGGTTTGTTCTTCGGGCAGTCCAGGATTACACAGTATTCATCGTTGGCACTATAATTCAAAGGCATCAATTTTCTTCCTGTCTATCTTTTTCACTGTTCAACTTTCACATCCATTTGATGTTATTGAAAATATTATGGATTGGACATGTCAGATCTTTGTATGGGGAGAGACTTCTCTGCTCTTGAGAATCTTGTTCTAGGTTCTTCATAGCCATTCTGTCAAGTGCAATGCATCATTTGATTTCTTTCCAAGTAGGTTAAAGTTTTCAACTATTTCAATTTCTTCTCCATTAATGATGAACTTATTGATTTTGCCAGTTGTCAGGATCTTTGTCTTCTTAACATTAAGGTGCAGGCCCATTTTAAGACTATCTTCCTTTATTATTTGTTTATACCCCCCCCCCCAATTAAAAATGAGATACACAGAGAAAAGAACGAACTCTACAAATAAATTCCTCTTTTCACTTTTTTATGATGGTTCTAGTAAGAGTATAAGGACAAAACCCTAGTGTGTGTGTGTGGGGGGGGGGGGGGGGGGAATGCAATGCAATGTGTGCCTTCGAGTCAGTCCTGACTCCTGGAGACCCAGAAGCTCCTGGGTTTGTGTCACCGGAAGTAGATTGCCAGGCCTTTCTTCCGAGGCAATGGAGGGCTAAGTGACTTGCCCAAGGCCACAAGGAGTGCTAGTGGGAATTGAATCCTGGTTGTTTGGTTACCAAGCCAGTGTTCTAACCACTAGGCTACTCCTCCACTCCTGTGTGTGGGGGAGGGGGGGAATTCAGGTTAGGAATCCTAACTATTAGACAAGCTAGGAACCTAAAGAAAGTTAGAGCATTAGAGAAAATGACAGTACCCATAGGCAGTGGAATGGGGTGAGCCATAAGGGCCGTGGCCCCACCAATATTTTGCCCAACACAGTATCAGCAATTATAGAGTTTGGGGCAGAGCCAGAGATTGGTTTGTTTAGCCCCTCCAAAAAAAAAAAAAGGTGTTCTGCCGCCTCTGACAGTACCAGATACTGCCTAAGGCCATATGCCTAGGCATCAGAGATTGGCTAGGTTCAGCTAAAAGCAGTTTCTGAGAAGCAGAAATCCTTTACAGACTAGCCTACCTGCTTGAATCCTTATTGCCAAGTTTTTCTGATACAGCTCTAGATCACTACTAATTTACTGTTCCAACTTCATGATCTTTTGACTCCAGTTCCAAGCCTGCAATTCCAATTTATTTTCAGTCCGTGCTTCAGTCTCATGACCAAGTCATTCCAGCTCCTGGCGTAATGTTTTAGTACACTTCCACTCCCTGGCCAAGCCTTGAAAACTGCTTTCTGGTTCCAATTCCAGACCTGCAGCCAACTCTGACTCCATTTCTGCTCCATCTTTTCCCACCAGCCAATTTATGCCCCTTCCTACTCAAGACCAAGCTCCAGCTTGAAGTCTGCTTCAGATTTTTCTGCTGGAACCCCTTCCTACTCAAGACCAAGCTCCAGCTTGAAGTCTGCTTCAGATTTTTCTGCTGGCAAGTTCCAGATCTGGGCCTTTAACTACCCAAGTCCTGACTCCTGAGTGTTTACCAGCTTGTGTCTGACAATGTGAGCTCCCATTTCTGAGGCTCGGCTCCATTCCTAGCCCTATAGATACCTCAGGCTTTGTTATAATGTTGCCCACAGTGAATGAGGATAAGCAGACAATATATTAAGAGAGACTTCATTAGCAGCCAACCGTTGTTTACACAACAGTGCAGAGAGAGAGACTAGAGAAACAATCTGGCAGCCACCTAATAACTGGTGTTTACTTGTACATGCCATTCTTAGTACATTACAAAGTTTACATGAAAATTCTCCCTTCTCAACATTGTTTCATCAGGTGCAGTATTAACAGGATGAGGCGTGGCTGTGCAATGCAGTGATAGCAGCATGTTATCGTAAGATGGATTTTTCTTTCCCCTATTCTTGTTCACTATGTGACCCTCACCAAATCATTTAATCTTCTAATAATTAAAATAAAGTTCTAACGGATTGTTATTCACAAGGACTTATCTGTGAATTTTCAGCGGCACTATATGGATAGATTATTCGGAGAGTGCTAGGGTGGAGCATGGGCATTGCACCTAACTCTGCGTATGGTCATCCTTATTCAGTCCACTATCCGTACAGCTATACAGCTGAATTTAGGCCAGCAAAAGGTGGTCACAGCACTCCACATATATCCAGTGCTGCTCACTCTCAAGATGGCAGTGCTGAACATACATAGGCAATTTAGTCACGGCAACCAGCATTTAAAAAGAAAATGCTGACACAGCATTTGAATATTGACCCATAACTTTCTTGGGACAGTTGCCTATGTAAATAATTAAGTAGATTAATATGCACAGTGCCGTGTATATTGCTGGTGCTTCTTAAATAAATAGTACTTTAAATGGAAACGAGCGATAAAGAAAGCTATGGATATAATAAAGTATTAGCCAGGTAGTCTTGGTAACTCGTCTCCTCCTATGAATTTCTAGAGCCTTGAAAATGTTGGGGGGCATGTTCATCAGCTGACCTTCACCACTTTAATTCTGACCCAGATCTTCATTGCTGGGGTCATATCTGGCCATCGGCAATGAATATCTAGTGTGCCCAAATAGCATGTTAGTTAACTGGGCAGCAGCAATATTCAGCCACTGCCTGGTTAGCTAACCTAGCTAAAGTAAGGTCAACCTTTAAAGTGCCTAACTTTAACCAGTTTAAGATAACTGGCCAGTGGCTGATTATCACCACTGACTAGTTATCTCGAGTGCTACGTGGTTAGCATCAAGGCATATTGTGGCATTAGGGGGGATATTCAGCGGCACAAAATGGCTATGTGCTCCTGACTGTCCCCACTCACCATAATTAACGCAGTTAGCAAGTCTGCTAACTGCATTAATCTCTTTGAATGTACCCCTGCTACATTTTCATCCCACTCACTCTCTTTTCTTCAGCATAAATCTGAAGAGTGCCATAATTTGTCCATAAACCATAATGACATCTCAACATTGCACATCCTCCTCCTTATCCATGGTGTTTTCCCTGCCACTGAACTTTTCTACTTATATCAAGGATATCTTTTTTTTTTCCTAATATACAGATGCGCCTCGACTTATGATCATCTGACTTACGATAACAAAAAATGATCATAACGCCTTTGGATTTATGATAGTGATGCCTTGCAAAACAACATATGCATGCGCGGCAGCAGTATCCTGCTCTCATGCACTTTCTGTATCGCATTTCTTTGTGTTCATCACAAGCCCCAGTCATGGCCAGCAAACGTTCTATTGACTCTACTGTGGCAGGAGAGAAGAAGAGGAGGAAGGCAATTGATCTCAGACATAGACAAGCACTTTTAGAACACACTTAAAAGAGATTAGCTGCTTTTTTCCTAAAAGGACAGCTGAGGAACAGATAGGGACTTTGGTAGGTCTCTCTCTTTTATTTCAACAGGTACCAAAGCTTCACCAACTAAGCAATGGCTGGGAAAAATCATATTGCTAAAGCTGTTGTCTCTGTTAGAGCTTCTGCCTCTGTCCACACAGAGATCCCAATGCCAGTTGAAGGGCTGGTTCCACGTGCAGGATGCCTGCATGCTGAGGCTCTCAGAAAACAAGTGGAGGAGCTCAGGGAAGAGGTGGCGAGACTGAGAAGCATTTGAGACCATGAGACATACATTGACAAGATGCTTCTTGAAACACCCAGAGGTGGAGATGGGAGGCCACAGAAGAAAGAAGGTTGGACACAAGTAACCAGAGCCTGCAGTATCAGTCCTCCAACTCTTGAACTGAAGAACCAGTATGCAGTTCTGGAAGTGGAGAAGGTGGAAGCATCCGAGGAAAGAGAAGAACCACAGCTCAAGCACCCCAAAGTTAGAGAATCAGTCACTACGACAAAGCGAAGGGTAGTGGTGATTAGTGACTCTCTTCTGAGGGGTACTGAGACATCAATCTGCCGGCCAGATTTGATGTCCAGAGAGGTGTGCTGTCTGCCAAGTGCCAAATCTGAGATGTTACGCAGAGTTTGCCGAGACTCATCAAGCCTACTGACTATTATCCTATGTTGCTCATCCGTGTCGGCACAAATGATACTACAAAGTAACTACTAAAGTTTTCAGCTCTATTTCTTAACCTGGAGATTGTGACATATAATCCCGATGTACTCACTACTATGTATCAACTTTTATGTGTACAATCTTGTAACTGTGTGACAACCTCTTATGCAACAAGGTCTCAGACTTAAATAAAGCGTTTGTCTAAACTTCAATTGTTTAGATCAGGTGCTTTTCGTTGCATTAATATGTTGTCTCATGTTTCCGTTTTTGTTTTCCTTTTTCTCTTTTTAACTACTTAAAGGCAATGCTTATCTGAAATCCAATCGTTGATCCCCAACGCCAAACTTCAGCACCGTCGCGTTTCACTTGCTGAACGTTTCTTCAAGGTTTTTTTTTAAATGCATCTACTTGCACTCCTCATGTAGCCAAACCTAAAAGTGTCATTAAAGTACAGAGATCTGGTTTCGGTGTAGAGCACATTCTCATCATTAATATTCATAACTTTACCACTAATCTGAATATTATTAGCAAAGTTTCACTCACCAGTTCACCAGGCTAGGCAGTTTACATGTTTCAGTTGCTGAGACGCCGCGCATGCGAGCTGATGCTACTTCCAAATTTAAAAGGAAGTTGTTAATGCACAATTCCAAACCTGTAAGCTGAACCCCTTCCTTGACTGATTAAAAGCACGGCTTATGAAACTGATGTCTAAAAGGAACAGACATTCCAATCTATTTGAGAATTAAGGCCTGTTGGATTTACAGCTTGTAAATTAAAAATCCACTTTTGTTCTTTAAATAACAGCAGTTGATCTCTCGATTTTCCCCCGGACCCAGTGGATACGTAATATGCAGAAGCAGCGTAGATCTTCAAAGCTGTGATTCAATTTTAAGCAGTGCTCTACGATAGGAGCTTCTTTCCTTCTGCATTTTATTCTACTGCGATGTTCTTTTATACGGACGTGGAAAGGGCGGGTGGTTTTTCCCACATACACTAACTGACAAGGACATAAAATGCAATATACTACATGCGTTGACATGCAAGTCGTCCTATATTTTAATAGATGTGTTTTACTACGATATTCAAATGTTGTAATTTCTAAAGTGATCTGGCAAACCGCACACTCTCCACATTTAAAATGGCCTTTGACTGAACTCATTAACTGAATTTGTAAAGGTCTTAATGTTGTCAGGCTTAAGATTTCTTTCAAATTTTTGTGTCCAATGAATTCAACCAATCAATAAATATAATCAAATGATCACATGTACCTTCCCAAATAAAAAATATGTCATCAATATATCGCCTCCACAAATGAACGTGTTTTTGAAAGGGATGTGCAGAGAGGAACACTTTTTCAAAGTTTGAGACATAAAAATTCGCAACGTCTGGTGCTACAGAACAACCCATGGCAACCCCTCTGACCTGATGATAGTATAAATCTTGAAAGCAAAAAAAGTTATTACATAAAATTAGACTAGCTAATTGCATAAGGAAACAGGTGGGCGCTCTAACTGGTCTTGGCCTTGTGATGAGACTACTTAAATATAATTATGAGATCATTATCAAACCAGCGGATAAAGGAGGAGCTCTTGTCATTCAAGATAGGGATACTTACATTCGAGAGATTCTACGACAGGTTAAGGACACCACCTACTATATACGTTAGGAGGACAATCCCACTCAAGCTCTCAAAAATAAAGTTGACACACTTATTTATGTAGGCCGAGAGGCAGGTTACTTGACCCAAAAGAAGCAGACTTCTTAACAGTAAACCATCCCATAATGCCAATATATGTCTTACCAAAAATACATAAATCTTTAGAGAATCCACTGGGTAGACCCATAATATTGGCGATTGGTTCTCTGTTTGAACCAGTTTCAAAATGTTTAGATGTTTTTCTTCGTCCCTTTGTGGAACTTGCTCCATCTTATATTTGTGACTCATCCCATATGATACAATGCTTGCAAACTTACCAAGGTACCTACAGTGGTATTTTATTAGTCACGTTGGACATCAAATCTTTATATACAAATATACCTCAAGAGGCAGCCCTAATAGTCTTAGAAAGTATTCTCATCACAAGACCAAGACCAGTTAGAGCGCCCACCTGTTTCCTTATGCAATTAGCTAGTCTAATTTTATGTAATAACTTTGATGTGATCATTTGATTATATTTATTGATTGGTTGAATTCATTGGACTCATATTTGCAGTTTGAATATACATATAGTCCTGAACAAATGTTGTATTTGGACATCCTAATTAAGAAAACATCAAATGGGTTTATCATCTCCTTGTTTAGGAAACCCACAGATAGGAATTCATTGTTACACTTCAGCAGTTTTCACAATCGTTCTTTGAAAGAAAATATACCAATAAGTCAATTTTTTCAAGTGGGGAGACTGTGCACCACTGACGTAGATTTTGAAGATCAGGCCACATTAATGAGCAACAGGTTTTTAGATCGTGGTTATCCAGCACATTGTGTTAAAAAAGCATTACATCGTGCCCGTTCTTCGGATAGAGAGTCTCTTTTGAAACCGCAGACTCAAAAGAATAAGAATAGCATCATCTGTACGCTTACTTTTTCCACCTACTCAAAGAGAATTACTCAGATTCTAAGGGCCACATGGCACATTTTGGCACCTTTGCCTTTTCTAAAGGACACTCAGTTGATAGTAGCCTATAAGAGAAACTCAAATTTAAGAGATATTCTGGTCCCATCAGCCCTTAGCAAACCACAGTTTTTACCAAAAGCAAATGGCCATTTCAAATGTGGTAAATGCACTGTCTGTGAAAACGCTATGGTGACCAAAGGAGAGTTCATTAATCCCATAAACTCTTATAAGGTTAAATTGATTGATTTCTCAAATTGTGATACATCAAATGTGATCTATTTGATTCAATGCCCTTGCAAGTTGTGTTATATAGGCAAGACTGAAAGAAGCGTTAAAACACGCATTAATAGAACACAAAAGTTGTATCCGTAGAAAAATCATGGAAAAACCTTTGGTACAGCATTGGTATGATGCCCAACATTCCGTTTCTGATTTACGCTTTCTTGTTTTGAAGGTAGTGAGACCTTATTGGCGGGGAGGTAATATTGGTAAAGTCCTTTTAAGGATAGAGCAACGACTTATATATGAATTACGGACATTACATCCACAAGGTCTCAATCAAGATGTCGATTTATCAGTTTTCTTATAGTTTTCTTCTCTCTCCCCTTCCCCTCTTTCTTGCTTTTTCTCTCTTCTTCCTCTTTTCCCTCTCCCCTTCCTTCCCCCTTCCCTTTTCTCACTCCTCTTTCCTTCCTTCCCCCTCTCTCCCCTTCCCCCTTTCCCTCCCCTTCCCCTGTTCCTTCCCCTTCCCCTCCCCTCCCCTTTCCCCTCTTCCTCCCCCCCTCCCCTTTCCTTCACCCATCCCTCTCCCTCCTTTTCCTTCCCCCCTCTCTTCCCCTCCCCCTCTCCCCTTTCCCCCTCTCCTTTCTCCCCCTCCCCTCTTTTCCTTTTTTCTCCCCCTCCCCCCTCCTTCTCCTTCCGTTGTCCTTTTAGAAGCTCCTCTCCATAATATTTATATATAAAAAAAGGAAGTTATATCCATCATTGTAATATGTTTCACTGCTTGTAGAGTATAAAAGTTTTTATATAATTATACATGGGATAATATTTCTTTGTCGGCTTAAATATTTTCAATCTTTTTGAATGCAGTAGACTCTAACCTTTGCCTTTTGCACTCTCACATTGTTTCGGTGGGAAAACGCCATTATAACATTCTTGTGAAGCGCAATCAGTTCTACATTCAGTTTAAAGGATAACCTATGCAGAGAGCGGTGAGTTTAGGTTTCTTCTTTCTTCCCTTTCACATTAAAAGATAGTCCTTTTTTATATTTTTCAGCATTGATCCATTTATATAAGCATGTTTTAATTTCTTTTTTTGTTACCTAAGCGTGATAAAGGAGTTTTACTATCCGTGTAGCTGTTGCACAAATACGTCCCTTTTTCGATGACACATACTTCGAGAGAATTCACATTAGTATAATCTGATTTTTTTTCCTTATTGTTCTAATCGTGTATAGTATTTTTCAATATTTGAAACCCAATTTAGGTCTTTTCTCAGATGCGGCATTCGCCATAGGCAGTACATTTTTGTAAATTTGAGCTTTTACGGCGATGGCACTCACGGGGCTCACACGAGCTCCTGCAAGTTTCTTTAGGAAAGGCGTTTTGAGCAGGTTTCTTTGACATAAATTCCCTTTATTTGCAGTATTTTTTATTTAATGTTCTTCATTTTTATGATATTTTTTATGCCTCAGTGAGTAATGTTAGCATTTTAGAGACACCTTTGTAGTGTTTTAAAGCTCCTCCTCTATTCCCACCGTGTGATAACCTTTCATATAACAGATGTTAATTAACTTTTACATGAGGGTTTTAAAATATCCCCATCTTTTAATACTGGTCCTGTGGTTACCTTTTCATAACATATTATTAATGCGATATCTTTCATGTTTTGTTTGCTTACATTCCAGTGGTCCATATCCTCTGTTATGCGATTTACATTTTAGAAGGTATTTATATGGCTTCACTCTTTGTGGTTGTTTTATCTATTTATTTATTTATCATTTTACATTACACTATTGGAGGTTTAGCCAATGATTTTTGTTTAAACATGTTTTTATCATATAGATTTGCTATGCCTCATCTTTATTCGTGACTCAATTGGTCACACTCCTAATTATAATAGTACCGGTTCTAATGTACCCTCCTCATCCTTCTCCCCATGGTTTTTTTTTTTAAATCATTTTATTTATAACAGAGAGTACAAGTCACCAACAGTCCAAAATCAACAATAACAGGCCTCCAGACAAGGTTGACTCTTATCCCCGTCAAGAGGCCATTGAACAACATCAAAGTGATAGAAGATATGAACCAACATTAACATACTGTAATGAGAAAGTTTTATACCATATGAAGTTACACAGTAATCCCTCCCCACCCCCACCCCCACACCCAGTCGCAAATCCAAAGCTCTTCACCTCCTCCGCCCCCTTATATTAAGTTCCCTCTGCTACTCCCCCACCCTATGCCACTATCCCAAACCCTATCTCTAATGGCCCACACTCAAAATTTCATTACGGCACCTGGGGCCCAGACTTTGTATATAGGGGTCCCATTGCAACAGGAAGGTAGACCATTCCTGTACATTGCCCCTCGCTCTCCATCTCTCTGCCAACATAAGTTGATGAAAGCTATTACGCCATTCCCAAAAGGTTGGCGGTTTCGGTTCCCTCGATCTACGAAGTATGGGGCCCTTACCCACCAGACAGGCCTTACGTACCCACAGCCTTGCCCATCTCCCTCTGGGGAGATCTTTGTGTAGTAGATCAAGAACCACCAGGGAGCCCGACCAAGGAAACCTCTGTTGGAGCTGCTCCTTTATCCACCCCCTAATCCATGCCCAATATGATCGAAGATGTTTGCAATCCCACCACATGTGTACTAAACCAGCCAGCGGCTCCGCACATCTAGGGCAACTCCCATCTGTGGTGAGGTGGCTACGCAAAGCTCTTCTGGGTGAAAAATGTGCTCTAGTAATACATTTAAATTGGATTTCTCACCAGCAAGCCCCTTCTGCCAAGTCAGCGATCCCCCCCCAAGGAGCACCTCCCGTCCTAGCTCCAAAGCCCACGCCCTCTCTACTCCTCTGTAATCTGGCTGAAGTCAATAGCACTCCAAGCGGGCCCGCAACTTAGCTATCGATGGGGGATCCTCTCCTCCCAGGTCAAAGAATTCTATAATCTGTGCAGATCGCTCAACCGTGAGCTCTCCCGTTGGCAGTCCCGCCACATAATGAGCCAATTGCATGTATGCAAAGTAATGGGTTGGCCGCAGATCATATTCTCTCGACAGCACTGGCAATGATTTGCATTTCCCAGATAAATCCACCACATGTCCTATATTTCTGATGCCCTGTCCGTGCCAAATTCGAAATAACCGCGTCTCAGAGCCCGGGGGAAAACACACATTACCTTGTAAAGGCAACCAAACTCGATACCATCCAGTTCCGTTTCTAATATACATTAACTTGTCGCCACGTACGGCGCATGGAATTTAACAACCCGCTCCTTTTGATGCGATCCGTCAGTCTAATATTCTCCATATGAAGCACTGCAAGCACCGTATACGGACTTACCCAGGCCTTTTCAAAGGCCAGAGAAGTATAAATATCCATCCCCCCCAGCCAGTCTCCAATGTGTCTAGCCTGACAAGCTAAGGCATAGGCCCAGAGATCTGGAAGCCCTACACCGCCTTTCTTCCAAGAGCCCACCAGACGATTTAAAGATATACGAGCTCTGGCCCCCCTCCACAGAAACCCCTGTATCTCCTTCTCCAATTTTCGTAGATCTCTCCTCAGCAGCCACACCGGGAGAGTCTGCAGCCAGTACAAAATCCTCTTCTCTCAATCATTTTAAGATAAGTTGGCTTTTTCTACACGATTTACAATTCACCAAAGAACTGTGATTAAAATGGACTTTCTTTGACTGGTGTGGTTTAGAATCTCATCTGAACCTCCCTCATTGTGGTCCGACAAAAAGAGATGTTAATGGTTCACTGGGGAGTCTTTAGGAGATTTTTGTGGTGAGTAAAAAATCCTCGGCAAAATCACCATTTTAACTGCCGCTACCCTCCCCAGTAAAGACAGCGGGAGTGGAGACCAGGCGCTCAACTGAGTCCGCAATCGCATCATAATTTTTTCAAAGTTACGACGATATAACTCTTGTGGCAATCTTGTCAAAATTATACTTCAGGGGCCCATTTTAACGGGAAATCCCCCCCCCCCCCAATGTCCCCAAAGGTGACCTAAGATATAAAGCGCTTCTGATTTCTCTTTATTAATGTGAAATCCCGCCACTCTTCCATAGGACTGAAACTCAGCCAAAAGCCGAGGCAAAGATTCCCTCGGATCCAGCAAATGAACCAGCAGGTCATCTGCGAATGCCGAGATTTTAAACTCCTGCACACCTATCCGCACTCCACCTATGCGATCATCCAGTTCTATTCTACGAATTAAAGGGTCCAACGATAGAACAAACAAAAGCGGGGATAACGGACACCCCTGTCGGGTGCCACACTCCAGAGGGAGGGGGTTGAGATAAAACCCCATTACACAGCACCCTGGCCGTCGGTTTAAAGTACAAAGTCTTCACCAAATCACAAAAAATCGGTCCTAACCCATATAATGGCAATAGGTGGTGTAGATAACTCCAATTAACCCGGTCAAACGCCTTTTCAGCGTCAAAACTGACCAAAAGCGACTGCAAATTCTGCTCATGTACCCATTCCAACGAGGCCAGTATTTTGCGTAAATTACGCACCGCATACCTCCCTTTGACAAACCCAACTTGGGAACCATGTACCAAGTACCAAGTCACCCAGTACCGCAGCCAGACGTTCCGCCAAAATTTTAGCCAATAACTTTGAATCAAAATTCAGCAGGGATATCGGTCGATAGGACGCCACCTGAGTCAGGTCTTTACCCGGCTTAGGGATCAGTACTATATGGGCTTGATTGCTACCCCAGCGCAACGAACCAGCTTCCCTACGTTGGCCAAACATAGCCACCAACAAAGGGCCTAAACCATCTGATAATAATTTATAGAATTCAGCCCCGAACCCATCGGGGCCGGGCGATTTGTAACAGCTCGCCTTCGAAATCACCTGTTGCACCTCTAAAAGAGTAATAAGCTGCTCAAGGCGTTTAGCTTGCTCTGCAGTCAGTTCAGGCAAGGAAAGATCTTGTAAATACTCTTCCAAGGAGCAAGGGGCCTCCGTCTCTGCACTATACAACTTTTGATAAAATGTTTTAAACACTTCCACTATCTCCCCCCGCCCTCTGCACAGGTCCCCCTGCGCATTGTAAATAGCCGCCACCGATCGTCCCCCTGTTGGGCCCCATAAACAGCATCCTAGTATTTTACCTGGCTTATCTCCAAAACAGTACAATTTATATCGGTAATAGAGCAGCGATTTCTTAGCTCGCTGATGTAACAACTCATTTAATGCCACTTGCATCTCCCAGAACTGTTTCTTATTCTGCACTGTGGGCAAATGCACACAAAGACGCCGCAGCCTCGTCACCTGCTGCTCTAGTCTAATAATCTGCTCCGCCATCACTCTCCTCCTCCTAGCCACATATCCAATGATATCACCTCTCAGTACAACTTTAGCAGTCTCCCACACCAGTTCTGGATCTTCCTGATGGCACCTATGATTCAGCTCAAACTCCTGCCAGCGTTGGCGAAGAAATTGGGAAAACTGTCTATCCTTATAAAGATCTATAGGAAAACGCCAAATATGGCTAGAAGTCACCCCCCCCCCCCTGCACTTCTAACCAAATTTGGGCATGGTCGGAAATCTCCGTGGGACCAATCTGTGCTGCTCCCACCATGGAAAAGAGACTCCCCACAACCATCAAATAGTCTATACGTGCACTGGTTCCATGTGCCCTAGATTGATGGGTGAAATCCCTCTCCAGGGGGTGGAGCAACCGCCAAGGGTCCACCAACCCCAGTCTCGCCCGAAATCTTTGCAAAATCTTAGCTGTCTGGTTCCTCTCTCGTGAAGCCGACACCTGAGAGATATCCAGTTCAACATCCAAAGCCCCATTAAAATCCCCCCCCCCCCCAATAAGCGGGAGATCTTCAAACTGTTCCACTTTCGCTGCCACCCAGTTATAAAAAGCTGGGTCCGACGCCATAGGACCATAAAGGTCCCCCAGAATCACCTCCCGTTCCTCCAATTTGCCATGCAGTAACACAAAGCGACCGTTAGGGTCTACTACCTCCCTAATCAGGGAGAAACGCACTCGTTTATGAACTAAGATAGCCACCCCCACCCCCTATTTACCTACTGCCGCGGCTCCCCATACTTGACCCACCCAATCCCTGCACAACTTACTGTGCTCTTCAGCCGTTTGGTGGGTTTCCTGTAAGAGCGCAATATCACACCGCTGTCTGGCCAAGGCCTTCAAGATTTTATATCTCTTCACTGGGCTACCTAAACCACAGACATTCCATGATATGATCTTCAGGTAGGTAGGGAATAATCAGGTCCCATCCACAGCATAGAACTCAACATTATGGAAAGGGCCCTCCCAGCCTGTGACCCCCCCCCCCTAGTTCCTCCTCTCAGAGTTAAAACCTGCCATTCTGGAGCATCTAAATTGCGACTATCCCCTCTCCCCAAGCCCAAAAACTCCCTAGCCCCCATCCCTCCGCCCTCAGTCTCACCCATCCCCCCAACCATCCCTCCTTCCCCCTCTCCAAGCCCATCCCCAATTGCCTCGTCTGCCCCCCCTCCCCCCTCTACCTCTTGCCCCATCTCCACACTCTCCCCTACTAACCAATCACCTTGATGTGTCCAGGCTCCCCAACCCCCTTAAGTTCCCGTTCTATATCCCCCCATTACACACCCTGCACCCCAAGTAGAACTTAACTAACCATAATAAATTAATAACACCCCCCCCATACAAATGCCAGTATAATTAACATGGTAACAGACTGTGAGTCACAATAATACTTTGTTATATAACCCCAGCCTAATTCCCTCCTGAATAACAGTCCAGGAGAAGCCGGAAGAGGAGTCTAGGCCGATAAATAAACTAGAGCCTAGCCCCCTCCCCGTACTCTTCCCCCCCTTCTTTCTTATAGAGCCCAGCATAGCTAAAAAAAATCCCCCAAGGGCCGTTCAGCCTAGTAGTCTGTACACATGCACAAATTCCACAACAGATAGCATTTCTAACAACACTCAGGGCCTTCCTGGGAGCCCGTGGCACCCTCGAGGGGAGAAAGCCCCTCCGAGGCGGTACCGCAGTACTCGCTGCCCAAGCTCTCCCAAACGCCCCGAAATCTCTCAAGGCCAAACACACTAAGGTTCCCCACCAGAGTCTCATAGCAGTCAATCTGGCATGGTTGTCAGGGATGTGCCCTGTCTTCCCACTTGTTCAGCATATACCGCCGCTTCCTCTGCCGAGCCAAACACCCGATGGTGGCCCTCCTGGAGCAAGCGTAGTTACTCACCTGTAACAGGTGTTCTCCAGGAGCAGCAGGAATCAGTCCTCACATATGGGTGACGTCGGCGCCGACGGAGCCCTCGCGGAGCAATTTTCCCCAGCTTTCAAAGAAAGCCTTTGGGAATTGCAGCGTGCATGCGCGGGTCCTCTTCCCGCCCAAGGGTGCCATCTTGCTCAGTCAGATGACATAGCTAAAAGACAGCAAAAATTAGCAAAAACGAAAGCATATAACTGCAACTCCAAGGGGAGGAGGGAGGGTTGTGAGGACTGATTCCTGCTGCTCCTGGAGAACACCTGTTACAGGTGAGTAACTACGCTTTCTCCAGGACCAAGCAGGAAGTCAGTCCTCACATATGGGACTCCCAAGCTTAAGGCTACCGGAGACCCCAAGCACAAAAATGAGCTCCCTCAAGTTCATTAGCACAGAAGGAAGGAATCTTCTCTGAATATGTCTCCAACCGGTAGCCCAACATCCGGGATGGAGGGTAGGAGTTGCCTATACCTTGAAGAGGTTACGGAGGACTGCCTGTCCGAAAGCACTGTCCCTGCGGGACTCCCTCTCCAGGCAGTAATGGGCTGCAAAAGTCTGGCTTGAAGACCAAGTAGCGGCCCGGCAGATGTCTGCCAACGGAACAGAGCGGAGGTAAGCCACTGACGTAGCCTTCGCCCGAACACGATGAGCAGTGACCCTACCTTCCAGCACGAGGCCCGCAGCCTCGTAAGCCCAAGCAATGCAGTCTGCAATCCAGATGGACAGAGTACGCTTGGAGACAGGGATCCCCAATTTGTTGGGGTCATAAGACACGAAGAGCTGAACCGCCCTTCGGTGCTCCCGCGTACGGTCAAGGTAGAAGTTCAGCGCCCTTCTACAGTCCAGGGTATGCAGGACCATTTCAGCTCGGCTGGAGTGTGGCCTGGGAAAGTAGGTCGGAAGTACCACCTCCTGGTTGATGTGAAAAGGGGAAACCACTTTAGGAAGAAACTTAGGGTGAGTCCGTAGGACTACCCGGTTCTTGTAGAACCTAGTGTAAGGAGGATCAGATACCAGGGCCTGCAGCTCACTAACGCGTCTAGCAGAAGTGAGGGCCACCAAGAACAAGGTTTTCCAGGAAAGAAAACGAAGAGGACAGGTAGCCATAGGCTCAAAAGACGGACAGGTAAGCCGCTGTAAAACCACACTGAGATCCCAGTTCGGGGCTGGGGGGCGCAAAGGTGGTTTAAGGAGAAGGAGGCCTCTGAGAAACCGAGCCACCAGAGGGTGGCTGGAGAGAGGTCTACCCTCCACCGGTACATGATGCGCAGAAAGAGCACTGAGGTGGACCTTGACCGAGTTGGACTTAAGTCCAAGATTGGAGAGAGAAAGCAAGTACTGCAAGACCAGTGATGCCGAACAGGAGAAGGGGTCTTGAGACTGCTGATTACACCAGACGGAGAACCGACGCCACTTAAGAGCGTAGGATTTCCGGGTGGAAGGCCTTCTGGAGGCCAAGACAACCTCTTCGACATCTGGAGGTAGCTGGAGAGGAGCAAGAACTACCCTTTCAGCAGCCAGGCCATCAGATGAAGGGACCGGAGGTTGGGGTGCAGTAGCGTCCCCTGATCCTGCGAGAGGAGGTCGGGCTGAAACCCCAGAGGAAGCTGCACCGCCAGCTGCATCAGAAGCGGGAACCAAGGTTGTCTCGGCCACCAGGGAGCCACTAGGATCATCGATGCTTTGTCTCTGAGAACTTTGAAGAGCGTCCGAGACACCAGTGGCATGGGTGGAAAGGCATACAAGAGGCCTGCGGACCACGGAATCAGAAAAGCATCCGCCGCTACCCTGAGAGGATGCGGCTGTCGAGAGCAGAACCTGGGAAGTTGCCGGTTCAGAGGACTGGCAAAGAGGTCCATGGTGGGGAGGCCCCACCGGAGAAAGATCCGCTGAACCACAAGCGGATCCAATCTCCACTCGTGCGGTTGGAGGATTCTGCTCAATTTGTCTGCCAGGTAGTTTTCCTGACCTGGGAGATAGACAGCTCTGAGGATGATGTTGTGACGGACGGCCCAAGAGCAGAGATTCCGTGCTTCCTGACAGAGAAGGAAGGAGCCGGTCCCGCCTTGTTTGTTCACGTAGAACATCGCCACCTGATTGTCTGTCTGGACTAGCACCGACTGGTGAGAAATCAGGTGAGAGAAGGCTTTGAGCGCTAGGCAGATGGCTCTGAGCTCTAGGAAGTTTATCTGCTGAGCGGACTCCCAAGGAGTCCAGAGACCTTGAGTACAAGTCCCTTGACAATGTGCTCCCCAACCCTGGAGAGAAGCATCGGTCGTCAGGACGTGAGAATGCAGAGGGGGTTGAAAAGACACCCCTAGCACTAGGTTGGGCAGATGAAGCCACCATCGTAGAGATGAGACCAGCTGGTCGGAGATCTGCACAGAGTCCGCTAGGCTCCCCGTGGCCTGAAGCCATTGAGTGCGAAGGCACCACTGAGCAGGACGCATATTCAGGCGGGCATTGGGGGTTACATGGACCATGGAAGCCATATGGCCGAGCAGTCTCAGAAATTGCCTGGCGGGGACCAGGGAATTGCTGTGAAAGTGGCTGGCGAGATCCATGAGCCGCCTGGCCCTGTCCAGAGGGAGGAAGGCCCTCGCCTGAAGAGTGTCCAACCTGGCGCCTATGAACTCGAGATTTTGAGAGGGGAGCAAAGTGGACTTTGCGAAGTTTATGACAAAACCCAAGTGCTGAAGCAGAGCTACAGTGCGATGAGTGGCTTGAGTGGCTTCTTGGGCAGACTGGGCTCTGATGAGCCAGTCGTCCAGGTAGGGAAACACAAAAAGGCCCTGAAGCCTTAGATAGGCCGCCACCACAGCCAGGCATTTGGTGAACACTCTGGGGGCGGAGGATAGGCCAAAGGGCAGTACTCTGTACTGGTAATGATTTCCACCGACAACAAACCTGAGATATTGTCTGTGGTCTGGATGAATAAGGATATGAGTATACGCATCCTTTAGATCCAAGGAGCATAGCCAGTCTCCCTGCTGGAGGTAGGGCAGCAGGATTCCAAGGGTAAGCATCTTGAACTTTTCCTTTGCAAGGAACTTGTTGAGGTTTCGCAAGTCTAGGATGGGTCTGAGGCCTCCTGTCCTTTTTGGAATCAGGAAGTACCTGGAGTAAAACCCTTGACCCTTCAGGTGGTGGGGCACCGGTTCCACGGCTTGTTCCTGAATGAGACTTGCCAACTCCTGAAGGAGTAAGTCCCTGTGCAAAGGGAGTCTGGGAGGCTCCCCTGGAAAGTAGGAGGGAGGTACCTGGTGAAAGTGAAGAAGATAGCCCTTTTGAATTATGCGAAGTACCCAGGTATCTGTGGTGATGTTGGACCACCTGTGTGCAAAGTGGACCAGCCGACCTCCTGTGCTGAGAGGAATCAGCTGAGGGGGAGAGGCTATGCTGAGAAAGTCAAAAAAACCCACCCTGCTGAGCAGGGGCTGGTGGTGCAGGCTTGGGGGCTTGCTGCCTACGGGATCCATTACCCCGTCCCTTGGCCTGCTTTCCCTGTGGGGGAGCTGGGGAGGCCTGATACTGAGGATAGTATTTATAGGCAGCACCTTTCCTCGGATAAAAGGGCTTTTTCCTCGAGGCCTTCTTCTTTTGAGAAGGGGCAGAGGTTTTCCTTGAGAGACGAGTTCTGGTGAGAGTCTCCGTCTCGATTTGTGCAGCCTTCTCATCCATGGGCTTGCCAAAGAGATTGTCACCTCGGCAGGGGACATCGACCAACTTGTCCTGCACCCAGGGCTCGAGGTCGGACGTCTGGAGCCAAGCCTGGCGGCGTCCACTAATGCCGGCTGCGGCTACTCGAGCCGAAGCCTCAAAACCATCATAGGCTGCTCGAGAAATAAACTTGGAGCACTCTCGAATACCAGTAGACAAGGATTGGAACCTCTGCAAAGGTTCATCGGAGAGACCAGCAGAGAACCTGGCTATTTCCTTAGCCAGGTCTCGGAGATACATGCCCATGTAGAGCTGGTATGTCTGGACTCGACAAGCAAGCATAGAGCCCTGGAAACACTTCCTACCGAGGGCATCCAGGCTTCGGGCTTCCCTACCAGGGGGCACCGAGGAGTGCATTTTTTGACTCTTCAGTCTATGCATGGCCGATTCCACCACCATGGAATGGTGCAGTAGTTGTGCCTTTTGGAACCCGGGGCTCTTGCGGACTCGATAAATGGAATCGACCCACTTGCTCAATACCGGTGACGACGCCGGGCTCTCCCACATGCGGAAGAGAAGCCGTTCCAGCATGGGAGGAACTGGTACAATAAAGGCCTCCTTCGGGGGAGAGTCATATTGGAGGGCATCGAGTTCTTCGACTCGAGGCTCCTCCTCGGGATCCGCAGGGAAGGCCAAGGCTTTGGCCATATCCCTCACGAAGTCCGAGAACCGGGTATCCTCCGGGGGGGACCGTCTCCGAGGTTCGGACTCGGGGGAGTCCGATGGGACACACCGAGTCCGAAAGGAACCAGGTGACTCTTCGTCCTCAGATTCCCAGGCCGACTCCTCGGAGGAGGAGTCGACCGGCTCCAGTCGGGCGGGCACTGAAGCCATCCGCCCCAACGCCGAGGGAGTCGGCGTCGACGAACTCGGTCCCGAACGGGAGGCCGAAGGAGACCTCGACCGAGGATCGACTCGAGCCCTCATGGACTCGAGGATCGGCTCGGTCTCCGGGGTCGACTTGGAGGTCGACGTCCCGGCGGTCAGGGCAGAAGCACCAGCGAGGCCAGCGATCAATGCCCGCTGCTGGTCCATGAAGGCAGCCAAACTGACCTCCAAGGCCGTCAACCTGAGTCCAAGCTCAGGAGACCCAGCAGCCCCCGACTCGGGCCCCGACGGCGTCGGGCCCGACGTCGGGTCCTTCGGAGGTGAGTCCACGAGGACAACAGTACTCACGTGAGTGGGCAAGTCCTCCTCGAGTCGAGGATGTTTCGACGGCCTCTCCGACTCCAAGGACCCGGGACGGGAATCGGGGCTATGCGACCTGGCCCTCGAGGGACCAGGAGCGTCCACCGATCCCGCCCTCGCGGGTTTCTTCTTCCGATGATGTTCCCGGGTAGGAGACCGCCTTTCAGAGGAACTTCGACGATGCTCAGGACCAGAGTCCCGAGACGTCGAAGCCTCTGACGAGGTCCGAGCCCGGCCGGAGTCAGAGAAGATACGCTCCCGCTGGTGCTGCCGACTCCTCAATGCTTTTGAGGACATCTTGCCGCATGGCCCGCAGATCATGGAGTTATGATCCGGGCCTAGGCAGCGGAGGCAGAAGTCGTGAGTGTCTGTAAGAGACATAAGTTTCTTACAGAGGTCACACTTTTTGAAGCCACTGGCCGCCATCGGGGGAAAAAGGGCCCTGCGAGGTCGAATGACCGGGCAGCCAGGGAAAAGAAAAAAAGCTCGAAGTCTGTCACGAAGGACAAAAAACCGAAAAATAACGGACGGACTCGTAACCGGCGTCACGAGTCCGGGCGGGAAAAGAACCGGCGTCGAACTGAAGAAAAATAAAGAAAATAGAGAAAAATCAACTTTTCTGCGGGGGATTCACAGGCAACGTCTGTAGGGCTCTGCGGAAAAAAAGAAGACTGAGCAAGATGGCACCCTTGGGCGGGAAGAGGACCGCGCATGCTCGCTGCAATTCCCAAAGGCTTTCTTTGAAAGCTGGGGAAAATTGCTCCGCGAGGGCTCCGTCGGCGCCGACGTCACCCATATGTGAGGACTGACTTCCTGCTTGGTCCTGGAGAACGTGTAGGCGCGCTGGATACTGCACCGTAAATTTGATGTTTGCTGCTATAAGTTTCTGACAGATTGGGGCATATGCTCTGCGACGCTGACTCACCGCTGCTGAATAATCCTGTGTTATTTATTTACATTTCTTATTGTGGCGACGGCGCCCCCACTAGGCGGTTGCCTAGTGAAGGCGGCGGGCCATCTTGTATGTTGCTTAAGCTTCAGGGCTAAGGCCTCTGAATGTGTAGTTGCGTGCAAAAAGCAGTCCAAGTGGTATTTTTGGCCAACACAGGAAAATTTATTAAATTTTTCGTTTTAAATTTCAGCTTTGCAAACAGACCTTTGTAGAAGGCTCCAACCATAATAACAGAAAAAGGATGTTTTCTCCAAATAAACTTTCTTTACAAAAAGTGTATTTCAGCAGTGTTATCAATGAGCAGATTCTTCCAGCTCTTTAAAAAAAGAATTTCTTCTTCCAGAAGCAAACATAACTGAAATTAGTGTTTAACAACAGAGTTCAGCTAACCTTTTAGCTTCCCTTAGCTGCTTCAGGTTTTAACTTTAAAACATTTCTCTGCTTGTCAGCACAGAAACTAAAACTGCTGTATTTAAACTTTCATTCAGCACAAGTGTTCTTGCAGCTTTAAACCATGAGATTTCCTTCTCTCTCTAAGGCTTCTTAGCTACAATAATCAAGTTAACGGTTTCCTTCCTAGTAAACCATTAGCTTTTCTCAGTCAGAGGTTATGCACAGAGAACATTCCATTTGAGAGTCTGTGGAGTCAGGTTCCTCTCCATAGAATTCCACCTCCATGTCTTCCTCTGCATTACATGACTGTGGGGCTTGGACAGGTTCAGGGATTTCAAGTTTTACTTCCTTCAAAAGCTTGAACAGTCTTTCCCACTGGACCTTCCTTCTTCCCCCTGGGATTATATTAGTGCTCTCAGACTTCTTTCCCTTTAGTGAAACATTTAAAGGCTTTGTTTGCATTACCTTATCTGTAAAAGCATTCTTCCTGGCATGCATCCCATAAGGTACAGCGTCTTCCTCAGAATTGGGTATACTTATTTCTGAGTCAGAGTCACACACATTATTAACTCCCTCAAACTTTCCCCTCCTACCTCTGAGTTTGACTGTGGACCTTTTACAGCAAGGGCATCTCTTAGGAGTAGCGTCCTCTGAATCAGAGCTGCCTGGGGGATCACTGCAGTGTCTGTCTCTAGCCCTTCTAGGCTTTCCAATCCTGAAGATTTGTTCCTCTTCAGATGGAGCTGAGACCTCCTGCTCCAGCTTCCTCACAGCTAGCCTTCTCGCTTCCTCTCTCCTGGAAGGAGTGCAATTAGCCTGGCTTCTGGCTCTTTCCCAACTGCTGTCTTTCAAACTGTTCCCGTGTCTTGCTTCTCTCCTGCCGGTCTTGCTGATGCTTCCTGCTCTCTCTGTTTGCCTGTGCTTAAATGTTTGCAAGCGTGATCCCTCTCCTGGCCCCACCCACAGGTGTCTCCTATCACTTCCTATGGTTGCCATGGAGTCTGGGTGTGGCTTCAGCCTAGCTTTGCAAGTGTAGGTTTTTCCACTGCTTTCATTTTGGAACATGTGTTTAGGTGAGCCCATCCCCCTTATGGAAGAAAAAGTTTCTTTTTTCTTTGTTTCCCAGGGCTGTGCTGCACCCTCCTTACCACATTATATACTGCGCTATTAAAATCAGTGCGGTTTACAGTGAACAGGAACAGTATTACAATGTAACAAAAGCACATTGTGTTTACAATGAACAGGATAATAAACTTGGGTGAGAACTAATTACAGCATATTTACATATTTAAGAATATTTACAATTGAGCATAACTGACGGTAACGGAGGGTTCATGCAAGGGGTACGCCGAACATTCTCACGTTGGGTTAAGGTGTTAGAGCAGTTGGGGAGGGGGGTCAGAGGGATTGTCATGTGTTTGCCTAGGTTGCTTTCTGGGTAGTGTTTTAGGAATAGATAGTATTTTAGCGCTTTTCTGAATGGGGCAAGGCTAGGAATAGTTCGAATTTCAGAGGGGAGGGCATTCCAGGCTGTGGGTGCATAAACAGAAAAAGCCCTATTGGCCGTTGCTTTTAGGCACTTTGCTATTATCTTAGGGATTTCTAATGCATTCTGCATTGCAGATCTTCTGTCCCTGTTGCCAGGCATATGGTTGATTAACCTACTGATGGGTGTGGGGGACTGATTCTGCAGTGCTTTGAATGTCATGACAAGTGTCTTGTTATGCGGAGTTTTGCATTGTCCCGTTCAATAGTTCCACGTTTCCAGGCCTCCCGCAGGATCGCTTCCTTCTGCTGAAACTGCAAGTATTTGGCCAATACAATCCTAGGCCTTGCGTCGGTAGGTTTCTTGGGGCCCACTCTGTGCACCCATTCGATGACCAATGAAGAGTTCTGCTCTCTCCCCCATCAGGGATAACGACAGGGCCTCAATATATGAACGCAGTTCTTTATCTCCTATTGAGCCCGGGATTCCCAGGAAACGTATATTGCTGCATCTTGAGCGATTCTCAAGGTCCTCCAGTTTCTCATCCTGGGCCTTCAGGGTCACCCGAACCTGTGCCAGCTCCAGGGTGAGCTTTTCCACCTCCTCCTCAGCCTGTGAGAGACGTGTTTCCGCCTGTTGCATGCGGAGCCCGAACGCATCGACAGAGTTCTGCACCACATCTATTTTACTCCGGAGGGTTTCAAATTGCAGGGAAAGGGCCTCCGAGACCGCTGCCAAAATCTCTGTAGCAGTGGCCACTGGAGTCATAGCCAGTAAGGCCCCTTGGCTCGGAGGCGATTCCGCTATCTTGGATGTCCCCACAGCGCGGTCTTTCTCCCTCCTTCCAAGTCTCGCTGTCGCTGCCATCCTCAGCCAATTCCCCTGTTCAGGCTCTCCGTATCTTCATCCCTTCGGTGGAGGTAAATTCCTGATGTCAGTGCCCTTACAAAAAGGCACAATTAGCCGGTTTGGAGCTAGGGAGCCCGGAAGGACACAGCTTCCCCGGCTCACCACATCACGTGATCTCCCTCCCCATGGATTTTAATGTTGTTGTTTTTGATTTTATTTCATATTGATTAGTTATCGATTTCACTATTTAATGTTATTTAACTTTTTTTACATATTATAAGTTATATTTTTCATGTTATTATCTAATTTTTATTGCCATTGGTAGTCTATGATATTGACACAAGGTTGCCTTTTATCATTGTCAGTTGTGACTGGGTCTTTTTAATGTTTTAAACGTTTATTTAATTTTTATGTTACAACATTTTATAATTATTTATTTATTTAGCTGTATTTATATTCCGCTTTTCACCGGGTCAAAGCGGTCAATTGGGGGATACATTTAACACGAGGGGATATGACACACATACGTTAATACTTACAGGGAACATGGGCAATGGAGGGTTAAGTGGCTTGCCCAAGACTACAAGGAGTGCCTATAGGACTAGAAATCCCAGTCCCTCAAGCCTAAGATTGCTGTCCCCTGATTGTTTATTATTTATTAATTTGCTTTTTATTTGTTCTTGTTGAGGTTTGCCCTCTTTTATGTTACCCCCTGAGGAAGGCCATTGGCCGAAACGCGTAGGGGTCACCTATTAAAGCTTCCATTTGATTTGCTGCCAGTCCTCGTATCTGTTCTTTGGTTTCTCCCAGCTGAGCAAAGCCAGGGCAGATATTCCCTTTCTCTTGGGATGCCAAAGAAGGGAGGCTCCTTCTGACAAATGGCCTCAAAGCGGTCAATGTTCCTTTTGTGTGTGTGGCATTATCAAATGGAAATTCTGAGATCTTGATTTCAGTGATGCTCCGAAGTGAGTTCCTAGTGTCTGGTTTTGGCCGAAGCGAGTTTTCATATTCTGATCCAGGACGATCAGCAGAGATGTCTGTGTTTTGCTGTGTTTGGCTCACGCCTTCAGTTCACTGCCCTCCTTTCGGCACCTCCACTGCCCCGAGAATATTCTCCAGGGTCATGGTGGTAGTGGCTGATGTGCTATGGTGCTAAGGACTATGTGTACACTCACTTCTGGACAACTGGCTCACCGAGTCTGTTCTCTGTCTGAGGCCTCTCGCGTTTTAGCCCAAGTGGTGTCCTTCTCGAAGAGCCTCAGCTGGGTGGTCAATCAGGGAAATTGCCCATTGGAGCCTTCCCAATCCCTGGAATTTATGAGAGCACGCTTTGATGCTGGAGTGGGCAGAGTCTTTCTGCTGGAGCAGAGAGTGCAGGGGTTGTTGGAATGACTTAAAGTGTTCTGTCCTCAACAGGCTCACAGGGTTTGGGACTATCTCCAGCTTCTCGGCTTGATGGTGGTGGCAATCAAGATGATGCCATGGGCATGCTCATATGAGGCCACTTCTGCAGCCTTTCCCGACTGGAGTTCGAGCTGAGGCTTCCGCTCCAGTTGGGAGTGGGAGCCAGCTTCAGGTGGCGGCTATGCCCATGCTATCTGAAGAGAGGCATGCTGCTAGATGATCACTTGTGGATTCTTTTGGTGATGGACACCAGTCTTATGGGTGGGGAAGCCCTTGTCAAGACTGAATGGCCCATGGCTGCTGGAGCCACAGACAGGCGGTGTGGTCCATCAACCATCTCGTAGCAAGGGCTATCTGGCTGACTCTTTTGCATTTTCCCATCCTTGGTCAAGGGCAGGATGGTGCGAATGTTTTCAGGCAATGCCACAACAGTGGCATATGTCAATCGCCAAGGCAGCACAAGGTGTAGGAGTGGCTCTGGAGATGGTGCTCTGGTTTGCCTGGGTGGAAATGAGCCTCCTAGCTCTGTCAACTTAGCACATTGCCAGGGTGATCAGTGTGGAAGCGGTCTTCTTCCATCATCATTCTCTCAATCCCAGAAAGTAGAGGTTGAGTCAGGAGGCGTTTCAGATGTTTCTCCACCGTTGGAGTTGCCCAGTGATGGTTCTTCTGCTACTGATTTAGCTGAAGAGCACACCAGGTCATATAAAGCACTGGCAAGGAAAGCCAAACTGGACGCAAAGAAGGCCACCTCCTTCCTGCTATCTTGAGACCAAATCTGCTGGACACCTCTGCCCCTGTTGAACCTGCTACAAAAGGGCCCAGACCACATAACTACTGCACATAACATCCCACAGCCCCAAGCTGGCCACCTCAAAACCAAGCTTCAACAGCACATCCAGTTCACAGTCCTCTGGATATTTAAGCACTACCTCCATCGACGAAGATAGTAGTCTTGTGGGTGACCGCCGTGACTAAGGTGCCCACCTTCAGCACCTTAAATGGCTTATCCTGCTCCTCTGAGGCAGGGGCTAAAACTTAGCCATAAGCCTAGTGACTTTAAGGCTAGCACCTGGGGAATCCCACTCCTCCAAAACAATTTACTTAATAGGCTGTGGAAATGGGGAAACCACAATTGTCTGTGATCACCCATAAGGATAGGGTTTGCTTTGGGTTCCTCTGCCACCTCTGGTCCTCCAGTGCCCAGACAGCTGACCAGTTGGGCAATTAAGAGATCCAGTTCCACCTTGTGGAACAACCACATGACTGAGGATGACTCCTCCACACTAATGTCTAGTTCCCCCTCTTCCAAATCTCCTACCACCAAATCTGCACCAAGGACCTCTGCATCCAGTCAGGAAGAGCACTCCAAATACTCTGAAAACTCTGGCTCCAGATAAGAGTTCAAAACCTTTTTGCAGAGTCTAGGCATTTTAGTCATGGCCACCCCAACCTGACCAGGATCTCTAGAAGAGACCGGTCATCCATTAGCTGCAGCCTGTCTGCAAAGCTCAGTGGCCTGTACTGGCTACAGGTGCTACACCAGACTCTGTTGCCAGGTGCAGAAGGTCTGAAGGAGCCAGATAAAATAAAATAAATAAAATATTGGTGGGAACAGGAGGCGTCACAGAGCCCTCCAAACCTGTCCACCTCATTGTCATCTTCCCAGGAACATCATGTCCTCCATCAGCCCCAATGGAAACTTTGCCACCATTATCTGAGAAATATAGAAACATAGAAATATGACAACAGAAAAAGACCACATGGCCTATCTAGTCTGTCCTTCCATATCAACAACTACAACAGTCCCCTTTTTTCCTTTAGAGATATAGAAACATAGAAAGAGAGCAGCAGGGCTGTCACATGGCCATTCAAAATGGTGGTTGTATCCACACTAAGGGAGGGATTGTGGTCATGCTCTTTATAGCTTCTTGGCTCACCTCTGCCACTACCTTGGCCTTACCAGAAAGTCCCATGCCACTGTCTAAGTCAAGATAGAAGGGAAGGGAGGCATCATGAGCTTACTCTGTCCTCCGCCTATTCACTCCTCACACATGCGTGCTACCTCTGCCAGGTACCGTTCTTGGAGAGGACACACCATCTACTAATGCTGGAGATGTCTCAGATTGGAGGTGAGGACATTGTGGGTCAGAATACAACAGAGGACATGCCAGCACAGGATCACTGCCACTAGCTTCTCCAGCTGGCTCCAAATGAGTGGGTCTGGAAGTAGCTTATTGATTGCTTTTGTATTTTTAGAACAGCTCCAGTTAGCCAATCAACCTGCCAAAGCAGTGGACCAACACTAAAGCCTTGGCAAAGACCCCCCCCCCCTCCCCTTAGCACTTGGGGAGGTTAAAGCCTCACAGCCCAGCAGAGACAGCTCTATCCCAAAAAAGCTGGTGGACAATCCGCAGTACAGCCTTTGCCTGCCCAAAGACAAAAACCACTCAATTGCCAGAGATAGGGAATAAAATACCCCTGCAACACAAACGAAGAAATCCCCCAACTGGGGCCTCTCACACAGGGCTAGAGAAATTAGCCCCTTAAGGACTGTTGCCCAAATGCCCCCCCTCCCCCCACATCTCAACCTGACCCAAGAAAGGAAGAGCAAGTTTCTCTGCTCTCATGGCCTGTTATTTTCCTTAGCTACACCAGATCTACACCATCTGCTGGAGAGAGAGAAAGCGTAGTTACTCACCTGTAGCAGGTGTTCTCCGAGAACAGCAGGAATCAGTCCTTACATATGGGTGATGTTGGCACCGATGGAGCCCGCGTTGAGCATTTACCAGCTTTCAAAGAAAGCCTTTGGGACATGCTACCACGTATGTGTGGTCCCCTTCCCGCCCAAGGGTGCCATCTTGCTCAGTCAGATGCCATAGCTAAGACAGCAGTAAAAATAATGAAATGTATAGAGGCAACACCCAGGGGAGGAGGGAGGGTTGTGAGGACTGATTCCTATTGTTCCCAGAGAACACCTGTTATAGGTGAGTAACTGTGCTTTCTCCAGGAACAAGCAGGAAGTCAGCCCTCACATATGGGACTCCCTAGCTTCAGGCTGCAAAGGACCGAACCAGGACAGCACCACCGGTGACCAATTGGGTAGCTGTGAGTTGCAGAAAGTGAGTCCCCACTGAGAGACTCTGCAAGACCCTAGCATCCAGCAACACTATCACTCCAGTAGCCTGAACACAGAAGGATTGGAGGGCAGGAGTAGCCTACACCCTGAGAATACAACAGAGTACTGCCTGACCAAATGCACTGTCCCTGTGGGATTCACTTTCCAGGCAGTAGTGAGCTGCGAACATATGAATTGTAGGTCATGTGGCAGCCTTGCAAATCTCCGTCACCGGCACTGAGCGGAGGTTGGCCACCGACGGATCCCGGCTGTCAGCGCCTGGAACCTCTGGAGATGTTCCCTGGCGAGGCCCACAGCGAAAGCTGCAAGTTCCTGGATGAGACCCTTGAGGTACATACCTATATATAATTCATAGGCCTGTATCCGGCAGCAGAGCATGGAGCCGTGATAGTATTTGCGCCCTAAGACATCGAGGGCTTGGGCCTCTCTGCCCAGGGGAACAGATAAATAATTCTTCTGGCTCTTGCGTTTCTGCATAGATGACTCCACAACCATGAAACTATGTGGAAGCTGAGCCTTTTGGAAGTCAGGGCCCTTCTTTACGCAGTAGATTGCGTCAAGGCGTCGGCTGACCACTGGCACAGAGGCCAAGTCTCCCGCAGGAGCAACCGCTCAAGAATAGGCTGCACCAGCATCGTGAGAGTCTCCTTTGGTGGGGTCTCCTACTGGAGGATCTCCAGTTCTTCGGTGCATGGGTCATCCTCTGATTCGGTCAGGACCGACAGGGCCTGTGCCATATCTCGAACGAAGTCGTGGAAGGCCACGTCCTCTGGGGGAGAATAGCGCCGGGGGGAGATGGCTCTGAGGGGATGTCTCGGTGTCGAGAAGTCTCCGGGGAGGCCTCGTCATCGGTCTCCCAACAGTGGCCAATCTAGGTCATACGTACCTAGCAGTTTCCCCAAAAGACACAGGTTCCGCAATGCTTGTACTGGGTCAAGCATTGATATCCTGGGTCCCTTCTTAATAATGGTTTATGGACCTTTCCTCCAGGAACTTGTCCAAACCTTTTTTAAACCCAGCTACACTAACAGCCTTTACTACATCCGCCGGTAACAAATTTCAGAGTTTGATTATACATTGAGTGAAAAAATATTTTCTCTTATTAGTCTTAAATAGTTTACCCTGTAGCTTCATTGCATGTCCCCATGTCTTTCTATTTTCTGATAATGTAAACAATCGATCTACGTTTACCCGTTCCACTCCGTTCATTAATTTATAGACTTCTATCATATCTCCCCTCAGCCATCTCTTTTCCAGGTTAAAGAGCCCTAACCTTTTTAGCCTTTCTTCATAGGAGTATCCTTCCATCCCCTTTACCATTTTGGTGGCTCTTCTCTGAACCTTTTCTAATAACGCTATATCCTTTTTAAGATACGGCGACCAGAATTGCACACAATATTCAAGGTGCGGTCTCAACATGGAACGATATAGAGGCATTATAATGTATTTTGTTTTATTTTCCATTCCTTTCCCTATGATACCTAGCATTCTATTTGCGCTCTTGGCTGCCGCTGCACACTGGGCCAAGGGTTTTAACATGTTATCCACAATGACGCCTAAATCTTTTTCCTGGGTGGTGGTTCCTAATGTGGAACCTTGCATTGTGTAACCATAGTTTGGGTTGTTCTTCCCTAGGTGCATAACTTTGCACTTGTCCACATTAAATTTCATCTGCCATTTTGATGCCGTCTTCCAGTTTATCAAGATCCTCTTGTAATTTTCCACAATCCTCTTGGGTTTTAACAACTTTAAATAGTTTTGTGTCATCTGCAAATTTGATAATCTCACTCATTATTCCACTTTCCAGGTCATTTATGAATATGTCAAAAAGCAGCGGACCCAGCACAGATCCCTGGGGTACACCACTATTCACCTTTCTCCATTGGGAAAATTGGCCATTTAGCCCAACCCTCTGCTTTCTATCTTTTAACCAGTTCCTGATCCACAGTAGTACACTGCCTCCTATCCGATGACTCTTCAGTTTTGCCAAAAGTCTCTGATGAGGGACCTTGTCAAAGGCTTTCTGAAAGTCCAGATACAGTATATCAACCGACTCACCTGTGTCCACCTGTTTATTCACAGTTTCAAAAAAACATAACAGATTAGTAAGACAAGATCTTCCTTATCTAAAGCCATGTTGGCTACCTCCCATTAGGCCATGACTATCTACATGCTGAGTAATTTTATTCTTTATGATGGTTTCTACCATTTTTCCCGGTACTGACGTGAGGCTCAACGGTCTGTAGTTTCCCGGATCACCCCTGGAACCCTTTTTAAAAATTGGTGTTACATCGGCGATCCTCCAATCTTCAGGTATTAGAGATGATTTTAATGATAGTTCACAGATTACTAATAGCAGATCTGCAATCTCATATTTCAGTTCTTTCAACACCCATCCGGCCCAGCTTGGATGCTAGATAGCTGCTGTGTTTCTATTTGTACCAAACCTCTAAATCCTCAGAGCATACCAATTTAATCTTCTTCAAATCTAAATTAAATGCCATCTGTAGTCTTTCAAAACTCAATGGAACATTGGAAAGAAAATATACAGAAGGGGTTAAAAAGATCCTGTCTGGTGGCAAAATCTCTCTGGAAAAAAGGAAAAAAAAAGAACAGAGTGGGACTGTTTAACACAGGACAAAATTGGAATAAAAAAAAAAGAATTTACTAAGTTTGAAAACTAGTCAAAGCAGAACAGGAAGTCCAGAGAGAGAAAGTCCCTCAAGAAATCACTTCCTGCATTTCTTGATCCACGGAGTCAATACATTTATTTTTCTAGAATTAATTTTTTTTAAATGCCCAAACAGGAACTACAGCAATCTGCTGCCAAACATTCCATTGAGAGTGTATATTGACAAGGCCCTCTGGGTAAGTCAAATGTCAGTTATTCTTCTAAAGGAGACAGCTATGGCTAATAGTACAGGCAATTTCTAATCACTTGCAACATAGAATCCCTGATGCAGTATGTTATAACTTTTAGGGAACGCTCCTTTTAAACTTTCCTCCCCCTCTCTTATTCTCTCCCAGTTAGAGACAGACAACCCACAAATCAGAGAAACACAAACACAATCCCTGTTGTGCTGATTCAGTGATTTTGATGTGCATTGTTTTCTTTGTTGTAAATTCTACTGTGAAAACTAGTGACAGAACTCTATGCCTTTCTTAATATTTGCTATATACAGCAGTGATTACTACTGACTGAGCCATGTAGTTTTCTATTGGTTGGTAATGATGAAGCACAGCACACACACCTTAGAAAGAATTCCATGAACCATACTCCACATACTTTCTACTCTTGCTTTGCTTTCAATTAGACTATGACCATTTGTTTTACTATGTACTGACTAACATGGTTACTTTTAACACACGCTGGGATAAGGATGCCAAGTACTGTAAGTTCAAAAATAAATCATATATTGCCTTAAATATGGTATACAGGGGATAATTTTATAAAGCATTTCTGCGTGTAAAGCATATTTTAACATGCAGAAAGGAGATATTTTCTATACCTGCTAATTTCCTTTCCTTGAATCCTGATAGACCATTCTAGACAAGTGGGTTATACTCACCAGCCAGCAGATGAAGACAGACCAAAACAACTTTGAGTGATGCCATCCCTTGTATAACCACTGGTGCAATACTGACAGAAGTCCGTGTGACACTTCCCAAACAGAAAGCATGACTGAAAAATTAAAAAAAAAAAAAGTAATAACTCAACAAAAATAATTCTGGCTGTCTTATCATACTTGACTTCCCATCCGGCACCGATGCTGAAAATGCAGTCAGACTCCCAAATCTGTAGGAATAATCTTCCAGGGCTGGTCCTGGATTGGCTTAGCAGGATTCAAGGAAAGGAGATTAGCAGGTATGGAAAATTTCTCCTTCCTTTTTCTGCTAGACCAATCCAGATAAGTGGGACGTAACCAAGCAGTCAGGATGCAGGGAGGTTCCATGCAGAACTGCACTGAAAAAGGCACTATCTGCTCCACCTCCTTCATGCAATCTGTAGTGTTTCGCAAAAGGTGTTCAAAGATGATCAGGTAGCTGTCATATAGAAGTCCTCTGGAGACAGGAGGTGGCTTGTGCCCTAGTGGAGTGAGTTATGACACCCTTTGGCATGTATTTTCCACCCAGAAGGTAGGCCAAACTAACAGCCTCCTTAATCCAGCAAGCAATTGAGGACTGGGCCACTGTCCGCCCTTTCCATGGATGCTGAAGAAAACAAAGAGATGGTCTGTTTGACAGAAGGAATTAGTAATCTACAGGTGGCTCGCTAACATCTTCCTTACATCGACCAGATGCAGCAAGGGAGTCCACCCGAAGGTCCTCTTCTGACAAGGAAGATTAAGATGAAAGGAAGAAAACACTTTTGGAAGAAAGGATGGCATGACATCGTTGAGATGACCAAAAATGGCTCCCTGCAGGACAAGGCCTGCAACTCAACACCCACTTGGCAGATGCAGTAGCCACAGGAAAAACACTTTTAGGGTCAAATCCTTGCGAGAGGCCTTCTGAATGGGCTCAACAGGAGGATCTATCAGCATTTTCAACACTACTACTATTACTACTACTACCATTACTGAGCATTTGAATAGCATTACAAGACATATGCAGCCAGAGAAAGACTCCATTAAAGAACAACGGGATGCAATGGCAGACAGATTGGCTTAATTTCCTTGAGGAAGTGTGAGATGTCAGAGTGCACTACCAAAGACATCCGTTGAAAGTGTCCATAGTAGCCTGCTATGGCACTACCTGAACCTCTAGAGAGTTCAGGGCCAACCCATGGTTCAAACCAAACTGTATGAAAGATAAAATGGCGACTATGACCACACTCCTGGCATGCAGAGCCCGAGAGGAACATCAGCTCTCGAAGACCCTCCAGATTCTCAAAAAGGCCAAAGAAGTAGAGGCCCTCCTGGCGGCCTTGAGAAGGATGTGCACTACCACTCCAGAGTAGCACTTCTTGGGCAGCCTATGACTGTCAAGGCCAGACCATAAGTGAGAAGGGAAGGGATACTACAGCACCAGGGTCCTTTGCCACAGCAGACCTTCTCTTGACGTAGCAAGAGAAGGGACTCTGACAACAGGCTCAAGAGATCCGCATATGTGGACTGCATGGCCAGTCCGGCACCACTAGAATCACCAAGCCCAGGTAAGACTGCATTCTGCATAGAAGATGACTTACCAAGGGCCACAAGAGAAGACAATACAGGAGTCCCTCTTAGAACCACACTTGATGCAGGGCATCGAGGCCTGCTGCCCACTTTCTTCCTGTGGCTCCAAAAATTCTTCTCTTTGGCATTCTCTCAGGTGGCCATGAAGTTGAACACTAGTAGGCCCCACTTCTTCAATAGGAGATTGAATGCATGAGAGCTTAACGCCCACTTGTCGGGATTCAGGATGTTTTGACTCAAGAAGTCAGCCTGCGTGTTGTCGATGCCTGCAAATGTGGGTTGCCGACAGAGCAAGTATGCGCCTCTGCTCAACACAACAGCTCCACCACTACAAGTACTGCTTTGCTTGTTGACCTAAGCCACTGCCATGGCATTGTCAGAGAACACTGACAGCTTTATCACCCAAGAGAGAGAGGAACCTCTTCAGGTCCAGGTGAATCCAGGCAATTGATCAACCAGGAGGCTTCCTATAGGGATCAGCATCCATAAATATCCTGACTCAGGTAGTGCACTCCCAAGCCTCTTATACTGGTATCCATGGTGATTATCACCTAATCCAGCACTTCCAGATGTATTCTGTCCGTAAGGGCATGAATCTGCAACCACTAGACCAACTGCGCAGGGAAAGGGAGGTGCTGATCAAATAACTGGGAGCAGGGAAACCAGTGAGCCACCGGGAGCCTTTGCAGGGAGCGCCCTGGACCAAGAGACCAACTCTGGGATTATGATGAATCCCAGGTTTGCAGGAAATCCCAGACCTGGGAAGCTGCCTGAGCATAGAACTCCATGAGCTGCTGCTGCAGCTTGTGCAACCGTTCTGGAGTGAAAAAAACACTGCCCAAAAGAACCTCAAGATATTCTAAGTCCTGGGAGGGAATGATGCTGCTCTTGGGAAAGCTGATCACAAATCCCAGCTGTTCCAGTCAGCGAATCACCAGGGCAGTATCTGCTCTGGACTCCTTTTGGAGAAGTTGAGCCGAATCAGCAAATTGTCCAGGAACAGGTGACACCAGATAGTCTGTCTACGCAGGAACACTGCCACCACTATGACCTTCGAGAAGGTGCAACATACCTTGGTCAGGCCAAACTGTAGAGCCTGGAACTAGAAATGGCAGCCCAGGACACAGACATGATGGAACTGCTAATGTTGATCGCAATAGGAATATGGAAGTATGCTTTGGAAAGGTCCAGGGAGATAAGGAACTTTCCTTGCCAGACTGACATAATGATCAACCTAATGGTTTCCATGCAAAAGTGAGGTACTTGAAGTAGATGGAATAACAGCCCTGACCTCATAGACCACCATCTACTTGAACAGAGAGATGCAGGGAGACTCCACAAAGGTATCTTGAAGAGGCTCTGCAAACTCCAGCATTTATTGTACTCCTTACTTAGGGCCTTGAGGACCCATTGGTCTGGCTTCATATCAGCCTATTTCAAGTAAAACAGCCAGAGCCAACCCAGACCAGTTGTAACTCAGAAGGGACCTGCCAGATTTAATTGCGGGGGCTTACTGGCTCCGGAGGGAGCAATTCAGAGTCTTGAGAATTCTGGTAACCTTGAAATGGCTGATTGTTTTGGGATCTAACCCCATAAGAGTAACAGGTCATGCCTAATTCTTACTGGCCCAAGGCCATTCCCATGCTCCATGTGCAGCCCTACATGACGTACTCCTGGGACATTCAGGGCTTATCTTCTGGGAACAGGGGAGCTTCTCCAAGGTCTTCAACAAATCTCTCCAGGCCCTTCCTAAAGAGTAATCTGCCCTTAAAAGGCAGCATGCACAGTCAGAACTTAGAGGCAACATCGATCAACCAATTCCAGAACCAAAGACACTAACTACTTCTACTGCCACCTTGGACTTGAAGGAAATCTAATCAAGTCATAGAGTGCACCTGCCACATACAAAACTCCAGACTCCTTTATGGCAACTGCTGGTTGCAGCATAAAAGAGGTCAGGCCATTAAACCTGCTCACTGCACCACTTAAGTGCCCAAAGTTGAAGCAGTTAAGGCATTTTTGAGGAGAGTTTCTACTCTCCTATCATGAGGCTCCTTCAGCACAGCAGACCCTGCCACTGGAAAGCGTAGTTACTCACCTGTAACAGGTGTTCTCCAGGAACAGCAGGAATCAGTCCTCACATATGGATGACGTCAGCACCGACGGAGCCCTCGTACGGAACAAATCTCCAGCATTCTAAGAAAGCCTTTTGGAATTGCATCACACATGCGCGGTCCTCTTCCCGCCCAAGGGTGCCATCTTGCTCAGTCAAATGACATAGCTAAAAAGACGGAAAAATGAACAAAATATAATAATAGGACTGCAACTCCAGGGGAGGAGGGAGGGTCATGAGGACTGATTCCTGCTGTCCCTGGAGAACCCTGTTACAGATGAGTAACTATGATTTCTCTAGGAACAAGCAGGAAGTCAGTCCTCACATATGCGACTCCCTAGCTATAGGCTACCTAGAACCCATAGCTGAAAATAGGCTCCCTCTAGAAGAGCCGCAACAGCGATAATAGGAGTTCAACTGAGAACATAACACTCTGGTAGCCTGACACCAAAGGGTCGGAGGGTAGGAGTTGCCTAGACCTCGAACAGGTTACGGAGTACCGCCTGGCCGAAAGCACTGTCCCGTCGGGACTCCCTATCCAGGCAGTAAAGGGCCGCAAAGGTCTGACCCGAAGACCAGGTGGCGGCCCGGCAGATGTCTGCCAGCGGAAGTGAGCCACTGATGCTGCTTTAGCCCTGACTTGGTGGGCCGTGACTCAACCTTGCACAGGAAGCTCGGCCGCCCTGTATGCCCAGGCAATACAGTCCGCCACCCAAGTGGACAACGTACGCTTAGAGACAGGCATCCCCAGCTTACTGGGGTCATAAGAGACGAAGAGCTGAGAAGCCCTTCTATGTCCCCGCATACGCTCCTTGTAGAAGGCCAAAGCCCTCTTACAGTCCAGGGTATGCAGAACTGCTTCTGCCTGACTGGCATGCGGCCTCGAAAAGAAGGTCGGAAGTACCACCTCCTGGTTGAGGTGGAACGAAGAGACCACTTTCGGGAGGAACTTGGGGTGAGTGCGAAGCACCACCCTGTTCCTATAGAACCATGTGTATGGTCTGTCAGAAACCAGAGCCTGCAGCTCACTCACTCGCCTGGCCGATGTGAGTGCCACCAAAAAAAGCACTTTCCAAGAGAGGAAGCGGAGATGGCTGGTAGCCATTGGCTCAAAAGGTGGGCGAGTAAGCTGCTCTAAGACCACATTCAAATCCCACTCGGTCGCCGGGGGGCAAACCGGGGCCTTCAGTAGAAGTTAACCTCTCAGAAACCTGGACACCAAAGGGTGTGCAGGAAGAGGTTGTCCTTCCACTGGAGAGTGGTGTGCTGACAAGCCACTAAGGTGAACTCTGACAGAATTTAACTTGAGGCCTAAATCTGATAGGTAAAGCAGGTACTGCAGCACCACTGGCACTTGGCAGGAGAAAGGGTTTTCGCTCTGCTTGTTGCACCACACCTCAAACCTATGCCACTTAAACGCAGAGGCCTTCCTAGTTGACTGCCTTCCTGAGGCTAGTAATACTACTTCTACATTTTTAGGGAGGAGAAGTGCTGCAAGGACTACCCTTTCAGCAGCCATGCCATCAGGTTGAGAGACCCGAGGTTGGGATGCAGGAGAGTGCCCTCCTCCTGCGACAGGCGGTTGGGATGTAATCCCAGAGGAATTGGGGCCTCTGCCGCCAGATGAAGCAGGAGCAGAAATCATGGTGGCCTCGGCCATCTGGGGGCTACCAAGATGACCGAGGCTTTGTCCTGAAGGATACTGAACAGAGTCCTAGCCACCAGAGGCGTGGGAGGAAACGCATACAGGAAGCCCACAGACCATATTATTAGGAAAGCATCTGCAGTCACCCTCTATGGGTGTGGCTGTCTGGAGCAGAAACGGGGCAACTGGTGATTCTGTGGGCTCGCAAACAGATCTATGGATGGTTGCCCCCAGTACTGAAATAGCTGCTGGGCTATGTTGGGATCCAGTTGCCATTCGTGTGGCTGGAGAATTCTGCTTTGCTTGTCGGCTAAGAAGTTTTCCTGACCTGGCAAGTAAACTGCTTTGAGATGCATACCCTGCCTGACTACAAAAGAGCATAGGGTCCAGGGTCTCTTGACACAGGGTGCGAGACCCTGTGCCCCCCTGCTTGTTCACACAGCACTTTGCCACTTGGTTGTCTGCCTGAATTAAGACAGGCTGGTGAGCCAGGGTTTGACAGAAGGTCCGTAGATCTAGGCGAATAGCTGGAAGCTCTAGGAGGTTGATCTGTTGTGTGCTCTCCTGTGGAGAACACACACCCTGAGTGCACAGTTCCTGGCAATAGGCTCCCCAGCCCAGCAAGGATGCATCTGTAGTCAGCACTCTCGTGTGCGGTGGAGGTTGAAATGGCACCCCCCCCTCCAGTAGGTGGTGTGGTTGAAGCCACCAGATCAACGACTGCACCAGTCGTTTGGACACCTTGATCCTGTCTCAGAGTCTGCCTGTGGCCTCTGTCCACTGGTCCCTGAGGCACCCCTGAGCTGTTCTCATGTGGAGGAGGGCACTGGGTGTCACATGCACCATGGAGGCCATGTGACCGAGGAAACGCAGAAAGTGTCTTGCTGAGATCTGGGATCTGCGACTCACTTGCTGCACTAACGCCATTAGTCTCTGTTCCCTGTCTTCCGGTAGATAAGCCCTTGCTTGAAGGGTGCCCAGCCTTGCTCCTATGAACTCTAGCCCTTGAGTGGGAACCAGAATGGATTTTGTGTAATTGATCACAAACCCTAGGTGTTGTAGCAACTGGATAGTGCGAGACGTGGCCTGTTGGGCTTCCAGGGCTGACTGGGCTCCGATGAGCCAGTCATCCAAGTAGGGGAAGACAAATATCCCTTGGTTTCTTAGGAAGGCCGCCACCACCGCTAGACTTTTGTGAACACCCTGGGTGCAGAGGCAAGGCCATAGGGAAGTACCTTGTACTGAAAGTGGTTTCCTCCCACCACAAATCGTAGATATTGTCTGTGGTCTGGATGAATTAGGATGTGTATATAAGCATCCTTTAGGTCTAAGGAGCACAGCCAGTCTCCCTGGGGGAGGTAAGGCAGTAATATTCCAAGGGAAAGCATCTTGAACTTTTCCCTCACCAGGAACTTGTTTAAGTTGCACAGGTCGAGGATGGGTCTTAGGCCTCCTGTTCTTTTTGGTATCAGGAAATACCTGGAGTAGAAGCCCTTCCCCTGCAAGTGGTGGGGCACCGGTTCTACCACCTGATCCTCGAGAAGACCTGCTAACTCCTTCAAGAGGAGGTCCCTGTGAAGAGGGGGTCTGAGAAGCTCCCCTGGAGAGTAAGAGGGAGGTACCTGGGTGAAATGTAGCAGATAGCCCTTTTGGACTATCTGGAGAAGCCAGGTATCTGTTGTGATGGCTGGCCACCTGTGTGCATACAGGGTCAGCCTTCCTCCTGTGCATGGCCTTACTTCTTTGGAGAGAGGGGCTATGCAAGTCAAAAAAACCCTCCAGGCTGGGCCAAAGCTGGTGCCTGGGACTTGGGAGTTTTTGCTTACGTGGGCCATGCCCCTGTCCCTTGGCCTGCTGCCCCTGTCGGGGAGCTAGGGAGGCCTGATAGGTGGGGTAGTTGCAGTAAGCAGTACCTTTTCTAGGGGAAAAGGGCTTTTTACCAGAGCTCTTCTTCTTAGAAGGGGCAGAAGTCTTCTTCGAGAGCCGTGTCCAGGTCAGGTACTCTGACTCAATCTCAGCAGCCTTCTCTGTCATGGGTTTGCCAAAGAGGTTTTCACCTCAGCAAGGGACATCGACCAACTTGTCCTGTACCCATTGCTCCAGGTCTAACGACTGTAGCCATGCCTAGCGGCATGTACCGATGCCGACCGCGGCTACCTGGGCCGATGCCTCAAAGCCATCATAGGCTGCTCGAGTCATAAACTTCGAGCACTCACGGATCCCAGTGGACAAGGTCTTGAAGCACTGCAAAGGTCCCTCGGAGAGACCAGCTGAGAACCCGGCAATATCCTTTGCCAGGTCTCGCAGGTACATGCCCATGTACAGCTGGTATGTCTGGATTCTGCATGATAGCATTGAACCCTGGTAGCACTTCTTGCCGAGGGCATCCATGTCGTAGGCCTCCCGGCCAGGAGGCACCGAGGAGTGCGTCTTCTGGCTCTTGAGCCGGCGCATGGCATATTCCACAACCATGGAATTGTGCGGCAGTTGTTCTTTCTGAAACCCAGGGCTCTTGCAAACTCGGTAAATGGAATTGATTCACCTGCTGAGTACCGGCATCGAGGCCGGTGTCTCCCACATGTGGAGCATCAGCTGTTCCAGAATCGGAGGCACTGGTACAGTAAGGGCTTCCCGAGGGGGAAAGTCATACTGGAGGATCTCGAGCTCTTCGGCTCCTCCTCAGCCTCCGCCGGGAATGCCAATGCCTTGGCCATGTCCTGGACTAAGTCCAAGAACAGAGTATCCTCCAGGGCAGACCTTCTCCGAGGTTCAGAACCCGGGGAATTCGAGGGGACACACCTGGTCCGATGGGTGTCCGGTGACTCCTCGTCTTCCGTCTCCCATCCTGATTCCTCCGAAGAGGAATCGAGGGGCTCCGGCCTCGAGGGCTTCGGCGTCGATGACCTCGGCCCCGAACAAGAGGTCGAGGGGGACCTCGGCTGAGGATCAACTCGAGTTCTTAGGGTCTCGAGGATCAGCTCGGCCTCCGGGGTCGACTTGGATGTCGATGTCCTGGTGGTCGGGGTGGATGGACCGGTGAGACCGGCCATCAGCGCCCACTGCTGTTCCATGAAGGCAAACAAGCTGCGCTCCAAGGCCACCATTCTGAGACCAAGCTCAGAAGGCTCCGCAGCCCCCAGGTTGGGTCCCGATCCCTTCGGGCCCGATGCCGGTTCTCCCAGAGGAGAGTTCACAACAAGGACGGTGGTTACCTGCCTCGGCGTCTCTGATTCCTTGCAAGTGAGTTTCGCAGGGCGCTCCAACTCTGAGGATCCGGGGTGACGGTCAGGACTCCGCGACCAGTCCCGTGAGGGACCAGGCCGTTTGGAGCCACCAACGATGCCACCCTCACAGATTTCTTCTTCCTCCGGTGTTCCCACGAGGGAGACCCCCTTTCGGAGGACACTCGATGCTGCTCAGGCTCAGAGAGCTCCCGAGATGTTGAGGCCTCCGACGAGGTCCGGGCCCGGGTGGGTGCGGACTTAGGAAAAATCCTATCATGTTGCTGCTGCCTACTCCTCAAGGCCTTGGAGGACATTTTCCTACATGGGCCACAGACCTTTGGGTCGTGGTCAGGCCCGAAGCAGCAGAGACGACAGTCGTGTGTGTCAGTGAGGGACATTAATTTTGTGCACCAATCACACTTTTTAAACCCGCTGGCAGCCATCGGGGGAAAAAGTGCCCCTGCGAGGTCAAAGGACCGGGCTGCCAGTGAAAAAGAAAAAGAGCGCAACCGCTAGTCACGAAGGACAAAAACCGAAAATTTGAACCGGACTCGATACCAGTGTACCGAGCCGAAGACGGGAAGGGGAATCGGCATCAAACTGGTCAGACAGAAAATAATTTTTCTGACTTTTAAGCACTTTTTTTGCGAGGGAACTGGGATGACGTCCGTTGGGCTCTGCGGGAAAAAGGAAACTGAGCAAGATGGCACCCTTGGGCGGGAAGGGGACCGCGCATGCGTGATGCAATTCCCAAAGGCTTTCTTAGAAAGCTGTGGATTTGCTCCGCACGAGGGATCCGTCGGCACCGAATTCACCCATATGTGAGGACCGACTTCCTGCTTGTTCCTGGAGAATAGTCGTGTGCTTTGTCACTGCCATAACTGAGCAACTACCTGAGGGATCCCAAATGAGAATTATTTGTCATTGCATAAAAAACTGCAAATCTAAAAAGCTGTTACATCTCATCTTGGGGCAGAGTATACAGCTGAGCCAGGACCTTAGGACTCTGCAGGTCCAGCTCAATTATTGCCCACTGAGAGACCACAAGCTTATGCCCAGGCTCAGGGACTGTAAAAAAAAAAACAACAAAAAAAAAAAACCCACAGAAGGATGCTGCAAGCCCTTCAGAATAGGGTCCACTTGTGAACTCTCCAAACGGGTAGGCTCCAAAATGCATAAAGCCACCACTGCATCTCAAATAAGGATGGAAAGACCCTCCCTATGAAACAGATAGATCAAGGACAAATCTGTTTTATCGATGAAGGAAAGCTCCCCCTCCTTTGCTGATGTAACCACTTGAGAAAGGGAATCCTCTTCTTCATCCCAACCAACCCCCTGTAAAGGCAGCACAGGTGTGCTTAACTCCCTTGCTGTCAGTGGATGAAGCACCAAACAGCCTCAAGTGTCCCCAGTAGGAGAGATTAGGGCCCTAAGACCCCTAGGAAAGGGGCAGCTAACACCACTGAAAAAAGCCTGTGAATTGTTTCACGAGCTGCTGCTCAAAGTTTGCCGAAAACTGGCCTTGGGGTACCATAGGACACAAAGGGATCTGCTGGCTTGAGTCTGTAGCCTCCTCGTCATGATCCCCCTCCACATGGACCACGTATCTCATTCAAAATGACTGCCATTCCTATTAGTGTGAAAATTGTGGGAGATGGACAGAGGCAGCAAAATTGGCATCTAGTCCAGACACTGCTGAAAAACAGGTCTTGAAACATCCTCATTGCTCTCTGGGCGAAAGGAGCCAACCTCATAACTCATCCAATGGGAGCCACAGAACTGTGTACCCGGCTTCATAGCAGAGCTCCAATACAGTCAAAATAAATTAAAACATGAAAAAAATGCTGGTTAAAAAGGTATCCTTGAACCTGTCAGGCTGGCTAGCAAAGCCTGAGAAGGGCTGCCTTGCCTAAAAGAGCCTTTGTTTTTAAATTCTGAAGCCAATTTATTTATTGCAAGCAGCAAAACGTAGCGGTTGAAAAAGCAGTACGAAAAAAATAGCTAAAAAGCAGATATGACGGCAGCAAGCAGGAAGGGGGGGGGGGGGGGGTTTGCTTAAACTTATCAAACCCTCTCAAGTGACCTCTGGGGCCCTCCTGTCCACTCTTCAACCCACCAGTGCTGGAACCCATGGGTAACAGCATTGGACACCATGCAGCAGTCTGCTCAAGGAGACAAGGGCGAACCCACACCAAGCAAACATTAGATCTACAGGTCTCAACCAAAAAGGCCACAAGATGGTGGTCTGTACAAGAGGAGACACACCTATCTGCACCAGTCGACACATCTTACCACCTGCTAGAGGCAGACAAATTCTGGCTTCTCTAGGTACTGTACCAGTAGATATACTAGTGATAAAATCACCTAGAGGTGCTATAATCTGCTGCCACCTGCTGGCTGAGGGGCATAACCAACTTGTCTGGACCAGATTCTCAACACAATAAGTTGCAACAGAAGCTCTATGGGGAGGCGAGATGACTCCCAATGCAAAACAAGTCTACTGCCAGGAATACATGACCTAATGTCATCTGGCAAACAGTTTTAAACTTCACTATAAAAAAATATCATATTTTAAAAATTTTATTGTAAATTGTACTTACTCTGTTTAAGGTATTCTTCTTGTACTATTCTTTTACATACAAAATTTTAAAACTAAATAAAATTCTAGCCTGGATCTGGCTATTGTCAAAAGACCTTCACTTTTATCTTGAAGCTATGATTTGAGTATTACCTTAGGCATGTGCTTCTGAGATTCATCAGTACACTCCCAGATCCCACTCGCAATCCAGATCATAATAAAACAAAATCAAACCATCTTTTCCCAGGCCCTACAATTTTTAACTAATGAGTTATCAACAGCTCATAATCAGGATGGCACATGTGTGAGGTTTTTTTAATAATTTAATACTTCAAACTTAATGTACATATCAGATTACAAACCAGTGTCATTTTTGTTTCAAAGAAATTAAATGTATATGCATTCATTTACATGAAAACATTACCTAAAACTCATAAGTAACTCTTCTTTAGAAACAACAAACATTCTATATACACCGTAGTGTTCAAAACAAGTAATGTAAATGCCATGAAATACATGACTACAAGCCTGCAGTATTCCACATCTAAAATCCTTGGTGAATAGAAATATACAGGCAACTTTAGGGTTTAGGTCATATTTTGGAGAGCCCACGAAGACAAGTCTTAAGTTTCTTTTCTCTTGATAATCAGAGGTCCCACGTTGTCCCCAGTTTCATCATTGTGTTTTGTGTGAGATCCATCACAAAATGGAAACTTGGAGAAAAAAATGATATTACATTTCACATTTCTATACCACTTTTTTTAAACAAAAAATTATACCCAAAGCAGTTTACAATATTCTATATTTCAGCATAATTACATTAAAAATCAATTAATAAATCCCTAATACAAACTGACCCACTACTATTCTCACTAGAGAGTGGAAGGCATACTCACCTGTAACAGGTGTTCTCCAGGGACAGCAAGAATCAGTCTTCACATATGGGTGATGCTGGTGTCAACGAAGCCCTGCGGAAGCATCTCCTAGCTTTCAAAGAAAGCCTTCGGGAGATGCCATCATGCATGCATGGTCCCCTTCCCGCCCAAGGGTGCCATCTTACTCAGTCAGCTGACATAGCTAGAGCCAACAAAACAGATGGCAAAAATAGTACAGCAACCTCCAAGGGGAGGAGGGAGGGTTGTGAGAACTAATTCTTGTTGTCCCTGGAGAACACCTGTTACAGGTGAGTAACTATGCTTTCTCCAGGAACAAGCAGGAAGTCAGTCCTCACATATGGGAATCCCCAGCTAAAGGCTACCAAGAACCTGTAGAAAAACACGGCCTAGCCATGAGCAACCGCAAACGAATCTGAGGACAGACTCTGAGGACCCCAGTGTTCAGGGAGAACCATGTTTGGGCTCTGGTAGCCTGAACAAGAAAGGTCAGAGGGCAGGAAATGCTTAAAGCCCAAACAGATTATAGAATACGGCATGGCTGAAGGCGCTGTCCTGTCAGGACTCCCTCTCCAGGCAGTAATGAGCTGCAAAGGTGTGAAATGAGGACCAGGTGGCGGCCTGGCAGATGTCTATTATAGGGGCAGAGCGTAGGCTTGCAACTGAAGTTGCATAGCCCTGACATTATGCGCCACGATCTGGCGCTCCGAGAGCCCAGCTTGATCGTGGGTGAAGGCGATGCAGTCTGCCACCCAGGTGGACAGGGTCCACTTGGTAACAGCTTCCCCCAGTTGACTGGGGTCGTATGAAATGAAAAGCTGTGAGGCTTTGCGGTGGCCCCGAGTATGTTGCAAGTAGAAGGACAGGGCCCTCTTACAGTCCAGAGTATGGAGAATGGCCACTGCCTTGTCAGCATAGGGCCGTGGAAAGAAGGTGAAGAGCACCACCTCCTGGCTAAGGTGGAAGGCGGATACCACCTTCAGAAGGAATTTAGGGTGGGTGCGAAGCATGACTCTATTCTTGTAGAACCTGGTGTAAGGTGGCTTGGCCATCAAGGCCTGAAGTTCACTGACTCTGCAGGCAGAGGTGAGCGCCACCAGGAAGACGACCTTCCAGGACAGATAACACAAATGGCAGGTAGCCAGAGATTCAAAAGGCGGCTTAGTGAGCTGCATCAGAATCACGTTGAGGTCCCATTCTGCCGGGGGTGGACAGATGGGAGGCTTAGAGAGCAGAAGGCCCCACATAAATCAGGTAATGAGGGGCTGCGCAGAGAGAAGTTTGCCCTTTATGGAATGATGGTGCACAGAGAGCACGCTCAGGTGCACTCTGACGGAGTTGGACTTGAGTCCGGTTTGTGAAAGGTGAAGCAAGTACTGCAGCACCATGTGCACCTAGCAAGAGAACAGGTTGACCCGTAGCTCCACACACCAAACTGAGAATCTACGCTACTTGAAGGCATAGGCTCATCTCATGGAGTTCTTACGAGAGGCCAGGATGACTTCCTCCACCTCCTTTGGGAGGTTGAAGGGTGTAAAGGCTACCGTTCAGCAGCCATGCTGTTAGCAACATGGACCCCAGGTTGGGGTGAAGGAGGGAGTCCACCTCCTGGGTCAATAGCCCTGGAGCATTCCCCAGAGGGTCCAGGAGTTCTGTCAAGAGATGGAGCAACAGGGGGAACCAAGGCTGCCTGGGCCACCAGGATCATGGAGGCCTTGTCCCGCCAGACCTTAAAGACGGTCCGGGCAATTAGTGGTGTAGGAGGGAAGGCGTACAGAAGGCCCTCCAACCACGAAATGAGGAAGGCATCCGTCAGTATTCGGGACAGATGTGGTTGGGGACAGCAGAAGTGGGGCAGCTGAGCATTGGTCAGACTGGCGAAGAGGTCCAGACGGGTTCCCCAGAGTCAGAATAGCCACTGCGCCACCCTGGGGTCTAGGTGCCATTCGTGTGCTGGAGGACCCTGCTCAGCCTGTGCGTTAGGATATTGTCCTGGCCCAGCAAATATACCTCCCTGTGGAGCATTCCCTGACTGATCGCGAATGAGGGCTACTGTCTCCAGGCAGACACTGAAACCCTGTGCGCCTCTGCTTGTTCAGGTAGAATATTGTAACCTGGCTGTCTGTTTGGACTAGCACTGACTGGATCCGCAGGCGGTGCTGGAAGGCTTTGATCACCAGAAAAATGGCCTTGCGCTCCAGCAGGTTGATCTGCTGCTGGCTCTCTGCCAGGGACCAGTTGCCCTGCATGCGCAGTTCCTCACAGTGGGCACCCCAGCCCAGTAGGGTTCTGTCCGTGGTGAGGACCTTCTGTGGATTTGGGGACTGGAAGAGCATGCCCTCCTGCAGGTGATGTGTGCCCTGACACCAGTTTAGCGATTCTGCTAGTTGACAGGACAGAGACCCTGTCCTGGAGCCTGCCTATAGCTTGTGTCCAATGCAAATGGAGACACCACTGAGCTGCCCGCATGTGGAGGCAGACATTGGTAACCACATGGACTGTGGATGCCATATGGCCTAGTAGACAGAGCATGGATCGCGCCGACACTCAGTGATGGTGCTGTCCCTCAGTGGCCAGGGCCCTGAGGCAATCCACCCTGTCCAGGGGGAGGAAGACCCTGGGCCTGGAGAGTGTCCAGACGAGCTCCAAAGAACTCCAGATCTTGAGTTGGAGTAAAGTGAGATTTGGGGTGGTTTATCATGAACCCCAAATGCTGCAGGTACTCGATGGTATGGCCCATGGGCTGTTGCACTTTGGTGGCCATGTCCCCTTTCATGAGCCAGTTGTCAAGATATGGGAAGACAAAGGCCCCTTGGAGATGGAGGTAGGTGGCCACCACTGCCAGGCATGTGGTGAAAACTCTTGGTGCGGAGGCTAGGCTGAAGGGTAGTATCCTGTGGTCGCCCCTGACCATGAACCTTTAAGTACTGTCTGTGACTAGGATGAATAAAGATGTGGGTGTATGCATCCTTTAGGTCCAAGGAGCATAGCCAATCTCCCTGCTGGAGGTAGGGCAGCAATGTTTCAAGAGAGAGTATCTTGAACTTCTCCGGCACCAGGAACTTGTTCAGGTTTCGCAAGTCCAAGATGGACCTTAGGCGCAGTGTTCTTTCTGTGACCAGGGCCTTAGGCCCCTTGTTCTTTATGGGACCAGAAAGTAATGGGAGTAGAACCCCTTGCCCCTGAGGTGGAGGGGTACTGGCTCCACGGCTCTGTCCCTGATGAGGCCTGTGAGTTCCTGAAGTAGCAGGGCCTGGTGCAGGGGAATCCAAGGGGGCTCTCCTGAAAAGAAAGGAGGAGGTGTCTAGTCCAAGTGAAGGAGGTAGCCTTCTTTGACCACCTGGAGGGCCCAGGTATCTGTGATTATAGCTGGCCACCAATGGGCAAAGTGGATTAGACACCCCCCCCTGTTGATAGCTGCTCCTCTCTGGGAGGAAAAGCTATGCTCAGGGAGTCAAAATCCCAACCCAGCCTGGACAGGAGCCAGTGTCTGGGATTTAGAGCTCTTAGGCTTACGTTGGCCTTGGCCTGGTCGTTTGCCCTGCTGACCCTGCTGCGGGTCTGGGGGGTCTGGTACTGGGGATAGCTCCAGTAAGGATGGCCTTTTCTGTGAAAAGGAGGCCTCTTTCCAGACTGTTTCTTCTTAGGAAGAGCGGAGATCTTCCTGGAGAGCCGAGTTTGTATAAAGTACTTGGTCTCTATCTCGGCCGCTTTGTCCTCCTTAGGTTTGCTGAAGAGGTTTTCATTGAGACAGGGAATGTTGAGGAGTTTCTCCTGTACCCACTGCCCGAAGTCCGATGCCTGGATCCAGGCCTGGCATCAGGCCCTATGCCTGCGGTGGCCACCCTCATGTTAGACTCAAAGCCATCGTAGACGGCTCGAGACATGTACTTTGAGCACTCCCCGATGCACTTCGTGAGGGTTTGGAATCACTGGAGGTGATCTCCACTGAGACCCGCTGAGAAACCTGCGAGTTCTTTTGCTAGGTCTCGGAGATACATGCCGATATACAGCTGATATGCTTGTATTCGGCAACTCAGCATCGAGCCCTGGTAGCATTTACGTCCCAGGGCATCAAGGGCGCAGGACTCCCTGCCCGGGGGCATGGAAGAGTGAGTCTCGAGCTTTTCTGCCGATGCATGGTCGACTCCACCACCATAAAGGTGTGAGGAAGCTATGGCCCCACTGGACTTGGTACATGGTGCCTACGCATCTGCTAACTATCGGCACAGACTCCTGTCTCTCTCACATCTGAAGGAGTCGCCGCCCGAGGATGGCAGGGTCTCCTTAGGTGGAGCCTCATACTGGAGGATTTCGAGCTCCTCCATGTGAGGGTCCTCCTCCGATTCTGTGGTGAGAGACAAGGCCTTCGTCATATCTCGGACAAACTCAAGGAACAAGGTGACCTCGGGAGGGGACCGGCGCCTTGACGCCAGGGGAGACTGATCTAAGGGGAGATCGCAGTGTTTACATGACTCCGGCAAGGCCTCATCCTTGGACTCCCAGTCCGAGTAGTCCATTGAGGACATGAGGCCTGATGGCTCCTGTTGAGTCAGGCTCAGATCGGGTCTTCGGTGACTCATGGTTGTTGCTTGGCTGGAGTCACAAGTGCTTACTGGGGAGGATCTGACTCCTGAGGACTGGGAGCAGGATCAAGATCCTTGCTGAGGATTGGTCCAAGGCCCGGGGCTCTCAAGGATCATATCGGTGGCCCAGGGAGTCCATGACATCGAGATCCCTGCGGTCTCTGTGTGAGCACCAGCGGAGCCCGGCACTGACACTTGCTATGAAGCAAGGAAGGCAGTGACACTGCATTCCAACGCCATCATCCTGGCTTCCAACTCAGGAGTTGTAGCCATTGATGCGGATCCCCGGGTGACCAGATCCGGCATCGGTGAAGAGGAGTCTTCAACAGACAAGCCTTGGGGGTCGTGATCCATCGCCAGAGGCCTCGGCGTCTATTCTGGGCACCTTTGCCGGCTGCTCCAACTTCTCAGATACCCTCCACAGACTGCGTGACCTTGCATAGGACTTGCTGTGTGTGTCTGATTCCCAGGGATGAGGTCCTCGAGGATTTCTTCTTCTTCTTGCACTCCTGCTCTGGAGAACCCTTATCGGAGTGTCTGCGGACCCGATCGGGTGCTACGGGGGCTTTAGGCGACTCAGAAGATCCATGCAGGGCCATAGAGCACGAGGTTAATGGGGATACCAGGGCTGAATCTGAACTTGGAAGATATCGTCCTGCTTCTGCCGATGACTTTGGATGGCCTTAGCGGACATCTTTTTGCACAGGGCGCAAACCTCTGGGTCATGGTCGGCACCTAGACACCAGAGACAGCAGTCATGTGTATTTGGTTAGAAAAAGGCGCAAAACGCACTGGAGAAAAAAACCTAAAACAGTTCTGAGACTCGAAGCTGAGGCGACAGGTCTTGGAGGCAGGAAAGGGACTGGTGCTAACTGGAGAAGAAAATGCACCTTGGTGCACTAGAAAATCAACTTTTTTCTGGGGGAAGAAGAGAGACGTCTGTAGGGCTCTGCGGAAAATGGGAGACTGAGTAAAATGGCACTCTTGGTCAGGAAGGTGACCACACATGCGTGGTGGCATCTCCAAAAGGCTTTCTTTGAAAGCTGGGAAGATGCTTCCGCGGGGCTCCATTGGCACTGATGTCACCCATATGTGAGGACTGACTTCCTGCTTGTTCCTGTAGAACAAACTCATCACAAATTTAAAAAACAACTCGCATTAATATACTTCCTCTCAAAAAGTCTCACACTTAGCATTAAAATGGTAAAAGTTAAATGCACAAATGCACTAACAAAACATTAGTAAACAAAGTCAATGACATCCTGAAAGTTTCCACAAAACATGTATAAAATCCCAGAGAGGCATATAAGAACTCAAATGTTATATGCAAACATGGATCATGTTAGCAAAATGTTCATATTGATTTCTTACATACAGCTAGAAAAATGCTGGCAGCTTGCACACCAACAACTAAAATTTGGGGTATGGCCCTTAGTACTGTTTCAGGTCTGAGGGGAGTTGTATCTAGCACAACTCTCCTCGGATGTCCAGAGAAGATGACTGTCCCATGGGAGGGCTGCAGGGGAGAGGAGAAAGAAGTGGGGGCAGGGATTCACCTTGGGCTCTTGTATCCCTATGCTTCACGAAGAAATTGAAGATCAAGCTCCTAAACATTTTAGCTGGTACCAGAGTTTTCTAAAATATTTTCAGCCCTATTATTAAGAAGGGTCCCAAATTAGTTAAGAACAGAATATGTAAAAATAAGGAGAGAATGGGAAAGTGAAAGGGAGGAATATAAAGTAATTAGACCTTACCTGCTAATTAATGTTCCTGAAGGAACGACAGTCCAGTCCCTTTACTTCTGGGTTGCGTAACCCTTCCAGCAGCCTGGAGGCTGAGCCCATCCTTTTTGAGGATGGTGCGGTATAAATACCACTGGCACCACCCACAGATCCCAGTAATCTAATGAAAAAGCAGACTTAACGAAAATTCAATTAATAGCCTATATAAAAATAACAACACAAACCACACAACTAACTCTCCCAATATTTTTTTTTTCTTTAAAGGGTCAAGGAGGAAAAAAGGGGGGGGGGGCAGGGAAGGAGGAGGTTTACCCGAGTCTGACCGAGCCATCCTTCACCCCGGCCCGCTGGACCTGCACCAAGGGAACCTTCCACTTTGTCCTGGCCCTGAATTCGGTCCGCTGATCCTCACATATCCACTAGGACATTACGCCAATCGAAGAACCGGGTGGGATCAGGGACTGGACTGTCGTTCCTTCAGGAACATTAATTAGCAGGTAAGGTCTAATTACTTTTTCCTTATCGTCACTCCAGTCCAGTCCCTTTACTTCTGGGATGTAACAGAGCAGTTCAAGCTTGGGTGGGATCCGTTATCCCGGACCGAAGTACCGCGTGCCCAAACCGAGAGTCAGCTGAACTCTGAACGTCCAGTCTGTAGTGTCTGGTAAAGGTATGCAGCGAGGAACACGTAGCCGCCCTACAAATGTCCAGCGGCGGAACTAAGCTATATTCTGCCCAAGAGGTAGCCTGCGCCCGCGTTGAATGAGCGCGCAGTCCCCCTGTAACCTGCTTCCCCTTCAGGATATAGGCGGAAGCAATAGCTTCCCTGATCCACCTGGAGATGGAAGCCTTGGCCGCCGCCTCCCCCTTGTGCGGCCCTCCAAACTGAATGAACAGACGGTCGGACGTTCGAAAAGGCGCAGTGTGGGAGAGGTAACGCTTCAAGGCTCTCTGAACGTCCAGGAGGCGCAGCTTCCTGTCCCCCCCCCTCTTGCCCCTCCGCTGAAAACAACGGGAGCGTAACTGTCTGGTTCACATGAAAGGGGGAGATGACCTTGGGCAAGAAAGAAGGTACCATCCATAAGACCACTTTATCCTTGAAGAATGAAAGAAAGGGGGGCTGTGGGAGGACAGTGCTTGAAGTTCGGAGACACGTCTGGCCAAGCAAATAGTGACCAGAAAAACCGTTTTCAGTGTCAAATCCTTTAGAGAGGCTTCCTTTGCCGGCTCAAAAGGTTCCTTGGTCAAGGCATTTAGTACCAGGTTGAGATCCCAAGGGGGAATGACCGATCTCTGCTGAGGACGTAGACGCCTAACTGCTTTCAGGAACCTGGACACGTCCGCATGGGCCCCTAATGACTTTCCGCGGACCTTACCTTTATAGCAAGAAATGGCTGCCAACTGGACTCGTAAGGAACTGTGCGCTAGGCCTTTGTCAAAACCCGCTTGCAAGAACTCCAGAACCTCCGGGATAGAGGCCGAAAGAGGAAGTTTCCTCCGGTGCTCCGCACACCATGCTTCGAAGATGCGCCAAACTCTTACATAGGAGAGACAGGTCGAGCGCTTTCTAGCACTCAACACAGTCGAGATTATCGATCCCGAATAACCCCGCTTCAGGAGCCGCGCCCTTTCAATAGCCAGGCCGTAAGCGAGAATCGATCCACGTGAGGCATCCGAACCGGACCCTGCCTCAGCAGATCCCTTCTGCAGGGAAGCCGCCAAGGCCGGTCAGCGATCAACCTCACCAGGTTCGCATACAAGGGGCGGCGAGGCCAATCCGGAGCTATGAGGATTATCAAACCTTGGTGAGCCTCCACCCGCTGAAGAACCTTTCCGATGAGAGCCCATGGGGGGAACACATACAGGAGACCCTCCGAAGGCCACTTCTGGGCCAGAGCATCTAAGCCTTCGGACATCCTTTCCTTCCTTCGACTGAAAAATTGGCTTACCTTGGCGGAAGAATACCGTGCCATGAGATCCATAACTGGTGGGCCCCAAAGGGCTACTATCTGGTCGAAGACCTCCTGCTCCAGCTCCCACTCCCCGTGGTCTATCTTGAACCTGTTGAGGTAATCGGCTGTAATGTTGTCCGTGCCGGCCACATGCTGAGCTGAAAGAGCCTCCAACCGGACCTCGGCCCACTGGAATAGGCCGTCCGCTTCCTTCTCCAAGGCGGGACTGCTTGTGCCGCCCTGGCGGTTGATGTAAGCCACCGCGGTGACATTGTCGGAGAGGACGTGAATTGCTCTTCGTAGCACTAAGGACTCGAGTGCCCTGAGCGCAAGGGCTACCACCCGTAATTCCAGTCTGTTGATGGACCATTGTGACTCCAACGACGTCCAGCGTCCCTGGACGAACTGGTCCTCGCAATGAGCTCCCCAGCCTGTTAGACTGGCATCCGTCATCAACAGTAACCACTGCGGAGGCTCGAGAGGCATCCCGCAATCCAGGTTCCTTGGGGACCACCACCACTGGAGGGCCTTCTTGGTTCGAGGAGCGCAGGGCAACTGCATGGACAAAGGATGATGCTGATGGGACCAACGAAGCAACAGGGCCCGCTGCAAGGGCCGCATGTGAGCCCTGGCCCACGGTACTACCTCTATTGCTGCAGCCATGGTACCCAGCAATTGAAGGTAGTGCCACGCCGTAGGACTTCGCCTGCTCAGAAATTGCGTGACCAGGATCCTTAGGTCTCTTGATCTCGACTTGGACAGAAACACCCTGCCTCTGTTGGTGTCGAACCTCGCCCCGAGATACTCGAGCTCCTGGGAGGGCATCAACCTGCTCTTTACCCGATTGATGACCCACCCTAACTCTTCCAGAACTTCTACCACTCTGGCAGTGGCCGAGCGACTTTCCACTTCTGACTTTGCCCGTATCAGCCAATTGTCCAGATAGGGATGTACTAGTATTCCTTCTCTTCGTAGGGCCGCAGCCACCACCACCATCACCTTGGTGAAAGTCCTTGGAGCCGTAGCTAGACCGAAGGGCAGAGCCTGGAATTGAAAATGACCTCTTGGCACCGCGAATCTCAGGAAATGTTGATGGGACTTTCTGACCGGTATATGCAAATAGGCTTCTGTCAAATCCAATGAAGTCAGGAACTCCCCGCTCTTTACGGCCACGATGACCGATCTTAGAGTTTCCATCCGGAAATGAGGTACTTTGAGACAGCGATTGACTTGCTTTAGATCCAGGATCGGGCGATAGGAGCCTTCCTTCTTTGGTACCACAAAATAAATCGAGTACCGACTGGAACCGCATTGGTCTGGCGGAACAGGGACCACAGCTCCGAGCGCTATGAGCCGTGAAAGAGTTGTCTCTATCGCCGCCCTCTTTACTGGAGAACCGCAGGGAGACTGAATAAAGGCTGGAAGTATTTGCTTTTGAAATTCGACAGCATAACCCTCTCGGATCACCTCCAGGACCCATTGATCGGACGTGACCCGGGACCAGGCGGGAAGAAACTGCCTTAAACGGCCCCCCACCAGCAGGCCGCCCTCCTGGACCCCCGGTTTGTCATTGAGGTTTTCTAGGTCCCGCGGAGGAGGAGGAGGTCCCAAAGCCTCTCCCTGCCCCCCGAAACCCTCTGAAGTTTTGACCCCTCGAAAAGAAACGGCCCCTAGGGAAGGGGTTCGATCTGGCTGGACGAAATCTCCGGGGATCCCTTGGCTGATTGCGCACTGGAGCTAGAGAGCGAACTTGTTTTGGTCTGTCCTCCGGGAGTCTGCCTCCCTTAGATTCGCCAAGGTCTTTTACCAACTTATCTAGGTTTTCACCAAACAGTAGCTTCCCCTTAAAGGGGAGACGACTCAGGCGCGCCTTTGAAGAGGCATCTGCTGCCCAATTACGGAGCCATAAATATCGCCTAGCTGCTACAACAGAGGCCATGTTCTTAGCTAGGCTCCTGATGAGGTCGTACTGGCTATCCGCCAGGTAAGCAGCCCCGGACTCCAACCTAGCTGAAATAGATTGGGCGTCCCCTGAGGAAGTCTCCGCTAGTTGAAGTTGCTGGGACCACCTCCAACAGGCCCGAGCCACCCAAGCCCCGGAAACCGAGGCCTGTAAGGCAACAGCATTAACATCAAAGGCTTGCTTCAGTAATGTCTCCAATTTTCTATCTTGAGAGTCCCTCAAAGCCGTGCTACCCTCGACCGGAATGGTCGTCTTCTTTGTCACTGCAGATACCGCTGCATCCACCCTGGGAGACTTCAGCAGTTCTTTATCCGGTTCTGGCAAAGGGTACAGCCGTGACATAGAACGTACTCCTCTCAAACTTGATTCTGGTTGATCCCATTCCTCCTGGATCATCTGACGCACCACCCTGTGAACAGGAAAGACCTTTTGAGACCTCCTCACAGCTTGGATTAAAGGATCTTCCAACGCTTCCTCCTCTGTTGGAACGTCCGAAGTCACATTGAGTACCTTGAGGGACTCATTAATCAGCGCCGGGAGCTCCTCTCACCTAAAAACACGTACTATGCGGGATTGATCCTCCTCTGGGATCTCTCCCTCTTCAAGCTCCTCCCCATCCTCACCTAAATCCTTGTCCGAGGCCTCCTCTTCCGGAGTATCCTGCGAAAAGGATGAGAGAGGCTCCTTACTCACCAGCCTTGCGCGTTTGAGAGGGACACCTGAGTCCTGGGAGCTTGTCTTCCATAGTCTGGACCCCTCAATCCCCTTCACCACACTCGACTCACCAGCTTCGAGCCCCTGCTTGCGCAAACAATAGGCCTTGTGCAGCAAAAGAACAAATTCGGGGGAGAAGGGGTCCCCGGTACTCTCCTCCTCCACTGCAGTGGGGGGGGGGGGGGGAAGAGAAAAGACCAGCAAAACCGTGGTAGAAGGGGGGGGGGGAGGATGGGAGACCCTTACCCCCTCCAAAAGGTCCCCTGACCCCTGCGTAGATTGGGATATGGGCAATTGAATACCTTGTTCCGCCGAAGCAGCCTCTGCAGCACAACCCCTGCAGATTCCTGATTCAGAATCAGTGCCTCTACGAGTGCCACAAGACGGGCACCGTGGTTTGCCAGTCATGACCACTTTAAAGACAAGTTTTCTGCCTGATAAACAGTATGCAACTTTATAATAAAATATACTTTCAAAGATGCCTTCAATCCCAAAGGGAATAAGGAGAGAGGCCTCTAGGTAGTAAACACAATAGTGCCCTCACCAACCCCCCAAACTATTAACTAACCCGGCCAGGAAATAAAGAAACAAAGAAATAAAGAAATAAATTAAATTAAATTAAAGGCAAGCATCCAAATAGGAAGAAATCAGTCACCAAATCGCTTCCCAATACTTGCGGTTTGCTGCTCCTACACTGCGATGCTCCGCGGAAGAGAGAAGCACACCGGAGGCTCACACGTGGTAGGCCGCAGCCACGTGGAGTCCTATCTGGTGGTCGGCGGCTCTGCACTCGCCGCCAAATAAATTCACACTGCCGAATCCTGATCGGCGTAGGAACCTGGCTCCGGAGCAGGCTTCAAAACCCCCGAGGCTCCCGGTGCTGATCCGCGAAGACGGAGGATGCGGGGGCAGCCACGCGTTGCTGCCTCAAGCGCTCAGCCACCTGAGGGCTTCGGCGCGAGGCAGGACAGGCCTAAGAGTAGGTCTGCGGGGAGCCGGCCGACCTGGAGGGAGAGAGGAGCCTTCGTGATCCTCCTCGTTGCTGCCGGTAAACCTCCTCCTCTGTGGAGTTTGGCAACGGACAGGGGAGGAGGGGGGAGGGAGAAAGGGGATAGAAAATTTAAAGGTGCAGAGGCTAATGCTAGAAAGTAAAGTTAAGTAAATAAATAAAATTAAAGTGAAATTAAATTGAAATTAACTAGAATTAACAGGGAAATTAAAACAAAAGACTCCAGTAAGCTCTTGGCTTACGGAACCCTCCAGCTGCTTGGAGGCTGAGAATACTGGGATCTGTGGGTGGTGCCAGTGGTATTTATACCACACCATCCTCAAAAAGGATGGGCTCAGCCTCCAAGCTGCTGGAAGGGTTACGCAACCCAGAAGTAAAGGGACTGGACTGGAGTGACGATAAGGAACTACTGATATGTTAACCTTTTTGACTTTCCCCACCAGTCTGGTCTTCAGAATATTTGCAATGGATATTTACAATATATATTTGCATGCATTTGGTTAGCAAGTCAAATGACATTGCTTAATTTGGCAATATGAGAATGAACAGAATATGGATTATTTATGGGGCTGACTCACGCATACACAACTATACTCAGGGAAACTGATCATCAAAAGGAAAAACAAAGCCATGATCAGTATAGAAGTATGGAAAATGACGGCAGATAAAGACCATGCAGCCTATCCAGTCTGCCCGTCCATAAGAACTATTAAGTTCTACAATCCCTTCCTCTCCTTCAGAGATCCTCTGCATTTGTCATGTTCACTTTCTTGAATTCAGATACAGTTCTTCTCTCCACCAACGCCACTGGAAGGCTGAACTGCGTAAATTCTGTAATCCTTTTGCAGTTTTCTTTGAGGTGCAATATGGCCTGCACTACTTCCTTCCACGTACACACATAATAATGCCTCCCCTCATCACTGCTTTAGCAGCATCCCGAAAAACTAAAGCACTAGCAGCAAAACTGATTTAGACAGGCAGTATTTATCCCAGCACTTTAACAAATAATCGCAAAAGGCCATACCAGAGTATAAATAACTTGCAAAAACGCCAGCATTAACGCCCTGACATTACCTAAAACCCCTCCAGCACTATCCAGATAAGCACATGATCTGACACCTCGATGGTCCAATCACTGCTTCTATGACATCTGAAAAAAATCTTCACGACAATAACACAATCTATTCTGAATATAGACTCATGAGTTCTAGAGACATTGGTGTAATCTGTCTGATGGATGGTGTACATCTACTAAGTCCAAACTTGTACAAAATCAGGGGAGCTCCTGTCCATCCCCAGATCTCTCACACTGTGGGTCTGTTGCCCTCTCCACAAAAAGGTCAAACGCCATGGTACAATTCTCTGCTACTGTCAATGGCACATCCAAAAATTGAATACAATCTTTTTCAACACTTATGAAAATTAGAATCATATGCATTGGGTCCATAAGCATTTACTATGGCCACCTTATGACCCTGGATGGTAAGGTGCACAACAATAAAATATCCAACTATCACAATACACTCTCCACAATCTCACTTAAAACACACCCACACAAACATCCCTCCAATGTACTCTCAAGTTATACTCACACATACCTAACAGGAAGTAACACTCCAGTAACATTAAACCAAAATTAAGGAAAATGTACATTGTCTCTCTATGACCAGATGTCCGAAGTGGACATCCATGGATGATACCGTTGGTCTTTGGGAAACAAGAAACCAGGATTTGATTCTCACTAGCACTCCTTGTGGCCTTGGGCAAGTCACTTAAACCTCGATTGCCTCAGAAGAATCCAAGTTATCAATGTCCCTGTTTAATGTAATTTACCAAGTTTAAGTTACAGTGTAAACTGCTTTGACTGAAATGATAAAGTAGTATAAAAAATACCTGTTAAATAAAATAACTAAAAAACTAGTGAGAGACAACCATAAAATCACATTAGCCTCTTTGTTGGCCAGCAGGAACTTCAGCAATGAGTCTTCTCCAAGCATATAGCAAAACAAAAATCTTTGTAACAAGACACAGCAAACCACGCTTGCCAGAAACACAGACATGCTTCTTGACCTCAGTCACTTGCGAGGCAAAATCCAGCATTAACTATATCATCAAGTCAAGCTGAGACGATATTTTATCCAGCTTACCATTCAGGGCCCTGCTGTAAGTTGGCAACTAAAGTCTCAATTACCAGGCCCGCCTCCATAAGACTGTGCCGTTTTTCCATCCTGTGGCCTGTATTTTTCTTTGCTTTAGTGAACAGATCTTCTGCTGATTTTATTACATATATATATCCATATACACGCCAACAGCTGTAATCTCCCACAATTAGGACTGAGGGACACAAACAATAGGAGTAGATTCGCTAGGGGTGGGAGACTCTGGAGAAAGCACAGTTACTTACCTGTAACAGGTGATCTCTGGGAACAGCAGGAATAAGTCTTCACATATGGGTATCGTCGGTACCGATGGAGCCTGCGTGGGAACGCTCCCCAGCGTCCAAGAGGAAAGCTTTTGGGAGCATCCCACAGCGCCTGCGCGCTTGCCTTCCCGCCTTTCCCAACCGCCTCTCTCCAGTTCGAGTTTTAAGCTGAGACAAAGAGAGAGAGAGAAAGGAAAGGAAAGATAGATAGAGAGATACAACTCCTAGGGGAGGTGGGTGGGTTGTGAAGACTTATTCCTGCTGTTCCCATAGATCACCTGTTACAGGTAAGTAACTGTGCTATCTCCAGGAACAAGCAGGAATGAGTCTTCACATATGGGGACTCCCCAGCTAGAGATGCCAGGGAGATCCCCAAGGTTGTGAGTCCCTGAGAAGGGCTCTACCTCCCTCCATGGATCTCGGGCATCCAACCAGGGATGGGGGGTAGGAGTTGATTAAGTATGGAACAGGTGTTTGAGAACAGCCTGACCAAACAAGGCATCCCGGCGGGAGTCCTTGTCCAAGCAGTAATGGGCTGTAAAGGTATGAACCGAGGCCCAGGTGGCCGCTCGACAGATTTGGTAGATGGACACAGAGTTTAGATGAGCCATAGAGGCTGCCATGGCCCTCACATTGTGAGCTGTGACATGGCCCTCCAGAGAAAGGTTCTTACTCTGGTAGGTGAAAGAAATACACTGAGCAATCCAATTGGACAGAGTTCTCTTAGAGACTGGAAGTCCTAAATGAGAGGGATCAAAAGCAACAAAGAGTTGAGAGGACTTTCTATGTTGCTGTGTCCTTTGTAAGTAAAAAGCAAGCGCTCTCTTACAATCCAGGGTATGGAGATTCCTCTCTGCACTTGATGCATGAGGTCCTGGAAAAAAGACAGGTAAATACACCTCCTGGTTCAGATGAAAAGGTGAGACCACTTTAGGCATAAAGTGTGGATTGGTCCTGAGGACTACTTGTCATGATGGAACCTTGTATAAGGAGGATTAGCCACCAAGGCTTGCAGCTCACTGATGCGGCGAGCTGAAGTGACTGCAATGAGAAAAATAACCTTCCAGGAAAAAAATTTCAAGGAGGTAGTGGCTAAGGGTTCAAAGGGTGGCTTCATAAGCTGGCCAAGAACCAGATTCAAGTCCCATGCCACTGGAGGTGGTCTAATGGGAGGTTTAGTCAAAAGAAGGCCTCTCATGAATCTTGCTATAAGAGGATGAGAGGAAATAGGCTGTCCATTGAGAGGCTTAAGGGATGCTGCAATAGCATTCAAATGGACTCTTACTGAATTCGTTTTAAGGCCTGCATGGGATAAATGCAGCAAATACTCTAGTAAAGAATTCAGAGGTATTGCAAGAGGGTTAAGATCCTTCTCTGCACACCAAATGGTAAACCTTTTCCATTTAAAAGCATAGGAACGTCTAGTGGAAGGCTTTCTGGAAGCATGAAGGATATCCTTCACTTGCTGAGAAAGATGCAAATCCTGAAGGTCTAGGCCTTCAGCAACCAGGCCCTGAGATGGAGACTGGGGATTTGGGTGCCACAACGTTCCCTTCTCCTGGGACAGGAGGTCTGGAACAGATCCCAAGTCCAGGGAGGGAGCTTGAGAGAGATGCAGAAGTAGAGGGTACCACACTTGGCGTGGCCAATGTGGTGCTATGAGGATCATAGACCCCTTGTCTCTCTGAAGTTTGAACAGTGTCTTGGGAATTAGGGGAATGGGTGGAAAGGCATAGAGGAAGTCTTGCCCCCAATGAAGGAGGAAGGCATCCCTGGCCTGAACTCCCTGACACGGAATTCTGGAACAGAACCGGGGAAGTTTGGCATTCCACGGACTTGCAAACAGGTCTATGTCCGGGGTTCCCCAAATTCGGAGGATCCTGGCTATTTGGTCCCCATGGAGGGACCATTCGTGTGGAAGCAGAACTCGACTGAGTCTGTCTGCCCAAGAGTTTTGAACCCCTGGAAGATACACTGCCATGAGATGAATTTGATGCTCTCTGGCGAAGGCCCACAATCTCAGAGCTTCGTTGCAAAGCGACAGAGAGCCAGTCCCGCCCCGCTTGTTCACGTAGAACATGGCTACTTGGTTGTCCGTGTGGATGAGGACTGTCTTGTAGCTGAGCAGGGTGTGGAAGACTCTGAGAGCTAGAAAAATTGCTCTGAGCTCTAAGAGGTTGATATGCAGAGATGTCTCCTGTGGAGACCAGATGCCTTGAGTGGAGAAATCTTGTAGATGAGCTCCCCAACCCCTTGGAGAGGCATCTATTGTAAGGGTTGCTTGGGGTAACACCTGTTGAAAGGGGGACCCCAGCAACAGATTTTGAGTGGACTTTCACCACTGGAGAGACCAAAAGAGGCGACTGGAGGTTGCTATTTTGTCTGACAGGCACCCTGATGCCTGGGTCCATTGGGTGGACAGAGTCCACTGAGCTGCCCTCATGTGAAGGCGAGCGTAAGGAACCACATGCACGGTGGATGCCATGTGGCCTAACAGCTGTAACATCTGTCGAGCAGTTAAATGGGACTTTAACTGAATTTGTGAGGCTAACTGCACCAAGTGTAGGCAACGGGCCTGGGGAAGATAGGCCCTGGCAGTTGTGGTATCCAGCAAGGCCCCTATGAACTCTAAAGATTGAGTAGGGGTGAGATGGGATTTTGGGATGTTTATAACAAGTCCCAGATACTGAAGAACACGCCTTGTGCAGGCTAGGGAAGTCTGGGCCTCTGACTGGGATGGAGCTCGGATGAGCCAGTCGTCCAGATATGGGAATACAAATATCCCTAGAGTGCGTAGAAATGCAGCTACTACTGCCATGCATTTTGTGAACACTCTTGATGCAGAGGCCAGACCGAAAGGAAGCACTCTGTATTGATAGTGCTTTCCTTGATAAAGGAACCGAAGGAACCTTCTCTGTGTTGGATGGATGAGGACATGGGTGTACGCATCCTTGAGGTCTAGAGAACAAAACCAATCCTGACTCTGGAGGTATGGAAGGAGAGCACCAAGAGAAATCATCTTGAATTTCTCCTTGCATAGAAACTTGTTCAATTCTCTGAGATCTAATATGGGTCTGTAGCCCCCTGTTTTCTTTGGGATAAGAAAGTAGGGGGAGTAGAACCCCGGTTCTTGTTGAAAAAGGGGTACTTCTTCTATTGCCCCTTGGGCAAGAAGGGTAGCAATCTCCTGACCCAGAAGGTCGAGGAGAGATGTTGGAGAATTGAACTGTCTCACAATGGTGTGAGGAGGAAGGTTTAAGAAATGAAGCTTGTACCCCTCCCTTATGATGGAGAGGGTCCATTGCTCTACTGTGATTTGTTCCCATCTGGGAGCAAAGTGAGCTAACCTTCCTGGAATGGTGAGAGGCTCTGGTTCTTTTAGAGCCAGAAAGGCTAAGTTCTCTAGTTGAAAGTCAAAGGCCCTGAGGAGGCTGAGGCTGTTGGGCCGTAGCAGCCCTTGCAGCCTTAGGCTTGGCCTGTTTAGGTTGTTGCTGTCGCTTTGCAGCAAAACGACCTGAAGAAGATGCCTGTTGACCATAAACAGGATAATATTTCCCCTTTTTGGGAAAGAAAGCCTTTTTGAATAACCTTTTTCTGACAGGAGCAGAAGTAGACTTTGAAAGTCTATCTAAAGCAGAATTCTCAGCATCCATCTGAGTGGCCTTTGCTTGCCAATCCTTACCAAAAAGGTTTTCACCTGTACAAGGAAGATTTCCTAATCCATCCTGGACCCAAGGTTCCAAATCAGAAGCTTGTAACCAAGCCACTCTGCGTGCACCTATGGCAATAGCCGAGGCTCTGCTGGCACACTCAAAAGAGTCAAAGGCTGCATGGTTGGAAAATTTGGAAACATCCTAGGCATGCTTAAGCCAGGTGAGAAACTCCTCCCTTTTATCTTCTGAGATAAAAGGAGATAAAGTTTGCAGATGATCTGTAACTTCTTTTAGAAACATCCCCATATAGAGACTATAGGAGTTGATTCTGGCAGCAAGCATATTGGCCTGGAAAATTCTCCTGCCAAAAGCATCTAAGGTTCTGCATTCTCTTCCTGGAGGATTAGAGGGGTGTCTTTTTGCACTCTTTATCCTCTTCATAGCAGACTCCACCACAATAGAGTGGTGAGGAAGCCGAGTCTTATGAAAACCAGGACAAGGAGGAACACGGTACATGGTGTCCAACCTACGAGAATGAGGGGAGGTGGTGAGAGGAGTCTCCCATATGCCCAACATGTGATCATAAAGGATCTCATGAATTGGTAAAGTAGCTGCCTCTTTAGGAGCCTTAGGATATTGCAAAATATCCAATTTCTTGGCTCTAGGTTCTGGTTCGGGGGCCACTGAAATAGAGAGGCCCCTGGCCACTTCCCTAATGAAGTCCTGAAAAGACAAGTCCTCTGGAGGAGACATTCTCCTTTTTGGAGAAGAGGGCTCCTGAGGAAGGAGTACCGATGCTTCGACAGAAGCCTCTAATTCATTAGAGTCTTCGGAGGAATCGAAGTATCGCCTGTCTGGATGCTCCTGCAGAGCCCGATACGCATACCGAGTGGTATCGACATCGGGAGTGATCGGTACCGATTCGGTACTGATGGGCATCACAGGACAGGGTACCGGCTGCAGTCGACACCGAAGCCGATGTCGATGCAATTGGTACCGGTACCGGCATCGGAACCGATATCGGTGCCCGTGCCGGAACCGGTACCGACAACGGAGTTTGTTGCGGTACCGGAGGTGTCGCAGCCTGTATGAATGCCGTAATGGCATGCTGCATGGTCAGAAAATTCTGATCCATCGACGCCACCAATGTCTGGATGTCGGTACCAGTGGGAACCACCGGTACCCCAGAACATGGCAACAGGTGATCGGTCGAGGCCGAGCCATCGATGTCAACCTGTGACCCCATAGATAAAGCTTTGGAAGCCGGAGCCTCCCGCCGGGGTAATTTTGCCAGTGCAGGATCCTCGAGAGCAAGCCCGGAGGCATCTCGATACTTAGAGGGAGATCTACCCTTCGAGGACCGGCTGGACTTATGTTTGGTTACCTGAGATCCATGGGAGGAAGAAGCCCTGGAAGACGTTGATGCCACCGAAGCTGCATCAGAGGGAAACAGGGTACTGAGCTTGGCTGCTCGATTCTGTCGACCCCTTTTAGACATCGTGGCACAGGACTCACAGTCCGTGATGGAGTGGTCAGGACCCAAACATTTTAGACACCACTCATGGGTGTCGGTGACAGAAATAGTGCCGCTGCACTTCGTGCACTTTTTAAACCCGGAAGCGGGCTTTTCCATGAGGAAAATTTTTCCTAGGCCTAAGGCCTAAAAGAAAAAAGCACAGAAGTGGCAACGGTAGGTTTTTTGGGTTTTTTTTAAAGAAAGAAAGACAGACCGGCGGTACCGGTCCGACGTCAAAGAAGGCAGACGCGTGACCAAAGAAATAAAATAATATAAAGAACTTCTTCAGCGGTGACAGGAACACGACCTGCTGGCTCCGCGGAAAAGAAGAACTGGAGAGAGGCGGTTGGGAAAGGCGGGAAGGCAGCGCGCAGGCGCTGTGGGATGCTCCTAAAAGCTTTCCTCTTGGACGCTGGGGAGCGTTCCCACGCAGGCTCCGTCGGTACCGACGAAACCCATATGTGAAGACTCATTCCTGCTTGTTCCTGGAGATAAGTACATACACAGCTTTCTCCACTTAGCACATTGCATGACCTCTTCCAACCAGCATTTTTGAGCATTAAATCTTAGCTGCCAAATTCTTGACTATTCTTAGAGCTTCACTAGATCTCATATTATCCACACCTTCCAGAGTGTCTATCTGTTGCAGATTTTAGTATCATCCCAAAGAGGCATATCTTTCCTAACATACGTGTTATTGCTAACAAAAATGCAGAATGGTGTCAAAGGCCTTGCTCAGATCTAAGTATACCGCATCTAACGTGCTCCCTGTTGATCTCCAAAGGACTAAAACAACTGAACAGCAGTAACTGCAAGCGATTAAAAACAGATGGATGGATGTGTGTGTATAAATGCACACAGACATGCATGTAGTACACATGCATACAGTAAAATATACCTTAATAAAAAGAAATTATATAAAACAAGTACAATAATCAACTGATTTCTTTAAAATTTCACTGCCTACCCTGCATGTAACATGTATTTCTATCTGCCTTGTCATAAAGGTGTCCCTGGGGCAAGGAAGGTCAGGAGTGGCAACAATACACCTAATTCTGTAGTTTCAAAACTACATGCATTGTTTTGGTCAGGAAAAGTACCTGGAAAAAAGCATAGTTACTCACCTATAACAGGTATTCACGGGGAACAGCAGGAATCAGTCCTCACATATGGGTGACGCTGACAGAGCCCGCGCGGAGCATTTCCCCAGCTTTCAAAGAAAGCATTTGGGCCTGCTACTGCTACCACGCATGCGTGGTCCCCTTCCCATCCAAGGGTGCCATCTTGCTTAATCAGATGACATAGCTAAGAAGGCAGTAAAATAAGGTAATGTATAAAGGCAACTCCCAAGGGAGGAGGGAGGGTGGTGAGGACTGATTCCTGCTGTTCCCAGAGAATACCTGTTATAGATGAGTAACTACACTTTTTCCAGGAAAAAGGAGGAAGTCAGTCCTCACATATGGGACTCCCTAGCCATAGGCTGCCAAGGACCAAAACAGGACAGCACCAACGAGACCAATCAGGTAGCCATGAGTTGCAGAAGATGAGTTCCCAGCTGAGAGATCCTAGCATCCAGCGACACTATCACTCCGGTAGCCTGAACATAGAAGGGTCTGAGGGCAGGAGTTGCCTACACCCTGAAAATATTACAGAGTACTGCCTGGCCAAAGGTACTGTCCCTGAGCACTCGCTCTCCATGCAGTAGTGAGCTGTGAACATATGAATCGAAGACCATATGGCGGCCTTGCAAATTTCCATCACCGACACTGAGCGGAGGTTGGCCCCCGATGTGGCCAATGCCCTCACGTGATGCGCTGTGATCCGGTGCTCAAGGGAGAGGCCTGCTCGCTCATAGGCGAGGACAATGCAATCTGCTACCCAAGCAGACAGAGTTTGCTTAGACATGGAAAGCCCCAGTCTGCTGGGGTAGTAGGACACGAAAAGCTGAGTAGCTTTGCAACGGGCCTGAGTCTGCTGTAAGTAGAAGGACAAGGTCTGTTTGCAGTCCAGCATATGAATTTTATTTTTTTAATTATTTAAAAGGATTTATATACCGCTTTGTCTTGAAATCAAAGTGGTTTACACTTCAAACAATCAATGATCAGTGTCAGTAGGGGTAAGCATGCAGTGTTAACACGTGTGGGTATTTGTCTGAGTGACAGGGATGATTTCTTGGTGTGCTATTTACAAGATGAGCTATGTACAAGGGGTTATCTACAGGGAGGGTAACATCATGTTTGAACAAGTTATACAGACTACAGGGAGGGTAAAATCAAGGTCATCTACAGGGAGGGTAACTTCATGTTTTAACAAGTTAAACAGACTTGTAACTTCTTTCTCATTTTACAAGGGACATTCAATTGTAAATCGAAACATTGCAATTCTATGTCTTATATTGTCTTGTTATTTCCTTCAGTACGATTGGGTTTGGTGGTCTTCATTATAATGTTCAATGAATAAGGTGGTCTTGAGTAACTTGTAGAAGTCTTTTAAATCAGTTGTGGATCGTAGCTTTTCTGGAAGTGCATTCCAAATAGTTGGGGCAGCAAGGGAGAATGCCCGCATGGACGTGGATTTATTGGTTCTTGTGAATAAAATAGGTGTTGGTATTGTGTTTTTAGTGCTGTTCCTGTCGGGTCTTTTTGTTGTTTTGGTTCCGATGAGCTCTTGAAATATTCCTGCTGACATGTTGTTTTTGATCTTGAAGATTGTGAGCGCTGATTTATATTTTGCTCTTGAGGATATTGGTAGCCAATGCAGCTCTTGTAGTATAGGAGTTATATGGTCTTGTCGTGATGCGCCAGCAATAATGCGGGCAGCGGTGTTTTGGACTATTTGAAGGGGTTGAGTGGATTGTTTGGGTAGGCCTTGGAAGAGGAGATTACAATAGTCCAGCACAGGTATGATGATTGCTTGGCATACCGTACGAAAGTGTTCTTTGCTGAGCAGAGGTTTTAGTCGTCGGAGTATTGCTAGTTTGAAGAAAGCTGTTTTTGATGTTTTGTTACTGTGTGCCTGAAGTGTAAATTGTTTGTTTAGTATCACTCCAAGATACCTAACTTCATCCTTTACATTGATTGTTGTGTTTGCTATGTTGATGGTAGTAGGAGGAATGAATGTGGGATCCCTTGTGATGATGATTGCTTCAGTTTTTTTATGTTGATTTTTAAATTGTTTGTAAGCCATGTCGTTATTTCGTTCATGCAGGTTGATATATTTATTTATTTAACAGTTTTTATATACCGCGCTATTCATCATCAGTGCGGTTTACATTTTAACAACATTGTACTTAAGCATAAAACATATGTCAAGTTTACATCTAACAGGAAGTGGAACAGGGATAACTGGGGTTAAAGATAATATAACAACAAATATTCACAACTATTTACAGTAAATTAGCATAGGCTTTGAGCTTCGTAGGTTAGAAATGCACTAGATTTGGTCGGGGGCAAGGAATGGAGTTTTGGGACTTTATTTGACTAACCATATTCATTAGTTTGGGTTGGAAGGGGCGAAGGTGGGGAGGTAATACCTTGGGAGAAGTGTTGGGTGAAGAGGTGTGTTTTTTTTGAGAGCTTTTCTGAATTGGGACAGGTCTTTTTGTGATCTGATGTTGGATGGTAACATGTTCCAGCATCTGGGGGCGAAGGATGAGAAAGCTCTCATGGTAGTCGTCTGCGTGACTTTTGCTGGGTCTTTTGGGACCATGAGTGTGTTTTCTGTTACCGATCTTCTAGCTCTGATGTTTTGAGGGTGGTGAAGGATGTCAGATAGTGAGGATGGAGAGATTTGATGGAACGCTTTGAAGGTCAAGAGGAGGGTTTTGTATAAGATCCTGCATGTTATTGGGAGTCAATGAAGTTCAAACAGAATGGGAGTAATATGTTGACTCCGAGGAGCTCTGTATATATCTGTATAGTCTGGGGTCTCCAGGTGGATTGGAGTATATGCCATGATATCGTCGACATATATAGCTTATTGAATCTTGTATTTATTAAATATTTTGCAAATAGGTTGGATATAGACGTTGAAGAGGAGTGTGGATAGAGCGGAGCCTCGGGGAACTCCTTAAATTGTGTGGAAGGGTGCTGAGGTGAGGTTATCTGATGTTACTTTTTGTTGTCTGTCATCGAGGTATGATTGGAACCATTTTATAGTGGTGTCTTGGAGGCCAATTTCCATTAGGCGCTTCAGAAGGATGTGATGAGAAACTGTATCGAATGCGGATGATATGTCAATAAAGATAAGTAGGAAGCCTTTCTTTATCTTGTCTATTCGCTTTAGTATGTTATCAAATAGATGAATGAGAAGTGTTTCAATGCCGTGGGTTGGACAGAATCCATGCTGGTGAGGGTCCAGTGGGGCGTTTTGATCAATATGGTCTTGAAGCGGTCTCTGAACGATTTTTTCGGTTATTTGCTAGGAATGGAAGGCTTGATATTGGGTGATATTTTGCTGGGTCAGTGTTGCTATTTGATGCGGTTTTACGAATAGGGCGTGGATTGTTTGAGTGCTTTGGGCCTGTAGCCCTGTTTGAGAGAGGTTTTCACTATTTTTTGTATGTGTGAGCTTAAATCTCCTTTAGTGGATTTAATCCATGTCACCGGGCATGGGTCCAATGGAGAAGTGGTGGTGTTTAGAGCGGTGATGGTTTGAGTTATTTGTTTCGATGATGGAATGCTGATGTTCTTCCATTAATTGGTGATTTTACTGTCGTCATCATTAGTTGTCGTTCCCATAAGTGTTGTGCTGTGATTGGGACTATTCTTTGCTATTAGAAATTCAGCAAAGGTTTGAGGATGGATCTTGCTTTCATCCTTGTTGGTTGGGTCATTTGTAAGGTTGCGTACAATGTTGAAGAACTCTTTAGGTTTGTTACAGGCTTTTAGTACAAGGTTTGTATGGTATTCTTGTTTGTGTTTGTTAATTAGATTATTATATTCTTTTTGCATCTCCTGATATTGTTTCAATGTAGTTTCTGATTTGTTATGTCTCCAGCGGCGTTCCAGTTGTCATAGTTTTCTTTTGGATTCTCTTATGGTGTTTGAATACCAAGCTGTTGATCTAGGTCTTTTTCTATTGTAATGTGAGCTCTTTTGCGGTGGGAGTTGAGATACTGCCATGATAGTGTTATTCCATGTGTTGATGGTTTTGTCTAGGTTGTTGAAGTCTTGGTGAAGGGACTGAAGGGTGTCTTTGAGGAATTGTTCTTTGTTAAAAGCTTTGACGCATCTGGTTGGGTGTTCAGTTCTTTGTGATGGTGTTTTTTTTGATGGAGCTTGAATCGTTCCTCCCTGCTGGCGTGTGGCCATGGAAAGAAGATGGGGAGGACTACCTCTTGATTAAGGTGAAAAGGAGATACCACCTATGGGAGGAATTTGGGGTGTGTGCAGAGCACCACCCTGTTCTTATAGAACCTCATATATGGTGGGTCCGCTACTCTTCGAGTGGACGTAAGGGCCACCAAGAAGGCCATTTTACAAAATAGGTTCCTTAGTTGGCAAGTGGCTAAGGGATCGAACGGTGATCTGGTGAGCAGCAGATTGAGGTCCCATTGCACTGCCGGAGGGTGGCGAGGGGGCTTGGACAGCAGGAGGCTCCGGAGGAACCTGGAGACCAGGGGCTGACTGGAGAGGGGTTTCCCTCGATGGGGTGATGGTGAGCGGTTATGGCGCTCAGGTGCACTGAAATGAGTTAGATTTCAGCCCAGTGCATGATAATTTGAGCAGGTGCTGTAGGACAAGCTGCAGATGGCAGGAGAAGGGATTCTCCCCTGGATTAGTGTACCAGACAGAGAATCTCCTCCATTTGAAGGTGTATGCCCTTCTGGTGGAGGACCTCTGGGAGGCCAGCAGGATCTCCATGACTTCTACTGGAATACTGAAGGGGGCCAAGTCTACCCTTTCAGCAGCCGCGCCATTAGCATCAGGGACCAACATTGGGGTGCAGGAGTGAGCCCCCCCCCGGGACAGGAGGACAGGGGCCTGGCCCAGTGGAACTGGGAGTGCCACTGACAAGGACAGCAGTAGAGGGAACCAGGGATGCCTCGGCCACCTGGGAGCGATCAGTATTACTAACGCTCTATTGCTTTGAACCTTGAAGAGGGTCCTGGCTACCGGGGGAGATCGACAGAAATGCATAGAGTAGGCCCTCAGCCCACGAGATCAGGAAGGCATCTGCTGCCACTCTCTCTGGGTGTGGCTGACGGGAGCAGAAGCGGGTTAGCTGCATGTTGTCCAGAGAGGCGAATAGGTCCATCATGGGCCTGCCCCAGAGAATGAAGAGCTGTCTCGCCACCCTGGGGTGCAAGTGCCACTTGTGTGGCCTCAGGACTCTGCTGCACTGTTCCCTTTAAGCTGTGCGCGTGTTCATGTGCACACACCTTGCCGAGTGAGCGCACATACTTTACAACAGAGTGCACAAAAATTACGGTTCTGATTCTGATAGAAAACACAGACGTTCTTAAAATTGTAAATTTGTTGTGTATTTATAGTTTTCACAAGTTCTACAATATTTTCTAGTGCAATCAATGTGGTGTACATACTGTATTCTGACGTGTAGTCAAATTTTAAAGTATATAACTCCAAGTATCATTATGTGGCACACAAAAATTTAACCTTCCTTCAAAAGCTGCACAGCTGATATTTTATGCGCACACAGCCTACAGAAAATTAGAGGGAACATTGCTCTGCTGAGCCTATCCGCTAGACAGTTGTCTTGGCCCGGGAGGTATACAGCATGCAGCAGCATGCTGTTGCATGGTGCAAAAGGGCAGAAGGGCCACCGCCTCCCGGCAGAGGGAGTACAAGCCCATGCCCCCCTGCTTGTTGATGTAAAACATGGCCACCTGGTTATCCGTCTGGATCAACACTGGCAGATGCCGTAGATGGTCGTGGAAGGCTCGTAGGGCCAGGAAGATCGCTTGGAGTTCTAGGAGATTGATTTGTAGGAGGGACTCCTCCGGAGACCAAATGCCTTGTGTGCATAACCCATCGCAGTGAGCTCCCCAATCCAGAAGGGAGGCGTCTGTGGTCAGGGTTGCTTGTGGTACAGGTGCCTGGAAGAGCATTCCCGCCCGTGGGGGGGGGGGGGGGAGTTCTGCCACCAGTTTAGTGAGGCCGCCAGCTGGCTGGTGACCTTGACCCTGTCCCTCAGTGTGCCTGTGTCCTGAGTCCACTGTGAGCACAGGCACCAATGGGCCACCCGCATATGCAGGAAGGCTAAGGGGGTGACGTGGACCATCGTCGAGGCCATGTGGCCCAGGAGACGGAGGAGGCGGCGCACCAGGACTGTCCTGTTGCGCTGCACCTCCCCTGCCAGCTGCTGGAGGCATGCTGCTCTCTCTCTTGGGAGGATTGCTCTTGCCTGTAGTGTTTCCAGGTGTGCCCCTATAAACTCTAGGCCTTGGGCCGGCGAGAGATGATATTTGAGGTAGTTGATGACAAACCCCAGGTGCTACAGGAGACAGGTTGCCTGGCCTGTGGCCTGGCTGGCCTCGACGGCCATAGTGCCTCAGATGAGCCAATCGTTCAGATAGGGGAAGACAAAGGCCCCTTGTAGGTGCAGATAGGCAGATACTACTGCCACTTTGTGAAAACCCTTGGCGATGAGGCCAGGCCAAAGGGGAATACTTTGTACTGGTAGTGCTCTCCTCCCACCACGAATCTTAGATACTGTCTGTGGGTGTTCGCATCCTTCAGATTCAAGAAGCAGAGCCAATCTCCCTGGTGGAGGTAGGGCAGCAGTGTCCCCCAAAGGAGAGCATCTTCAACTTCTCCCTCACCAGAAACTTGTTCAGGTTTCGCAGGTCTAGGATGGGCCTGAGGCCCCCAGTTCTTTTGGGGACAAGGAAGTACCTGGAGTAGACGCCCTTCCCCCATAGATCTTTGGGTACAGGCTCCACTGCCTTGTCCTTGAGCAGACCTGCGAGCTCCGAGAGGACGCACTGGCTCTCCTGGGAAGAACCCTGGGGGTGTGTTTGCTGGAAGTGGAGGAGATACCTCTCCCTTACCACTTGTAGGACCCACTGGTCCGTGGTGACCCCGGCCCACCTGTGGGCAAAAAGTGCCCGGCGGCCCCCTGTGGGCTGGGGAGGTTCTCCTGGGGGATAGGAGACCCTGCCCAGGGAGTCAAAAGCTCCCCCAGGTTGGGTGGGAGCTGGGGCCTGGGGCTTCTGAGCCTTGGGCTTCCTGGGCCTGTGGCCCTGACCTTTAGGCTGAGGGCCCTGTCGTTGCTGTCCAGAGAAGGGCTTGTAGTAAGCCTGATGAAAAGACCCCTTTATCCTCGGGAAAGAGGGTCTTTTCCCCAGTATTTTTTTCCTGGGGAGGTTGAGGTCTTCCTGAAAAGCCTATGCCTGGTCACTACCTCGGCCTCTATCTCGGCACCTTGTTTGGCCATGGGTTTACCAAACAAGTTTTCTCCAGTGCAGGAGATGTCGAGCAATTTCTCTTGCACTCACTGCTCAAGGTCGGAGGTCTGCAGCCAGGTCTGGCATCAGGAGCTGATGCCGGCTGCTGCTACCTGGGCTGCCGATTCAAAGCCGTCTTAGGCGGCTTGGGACAGGAATTTGGAGCAGTCCTGGATCCCGGCTGTCAAGGCTTGAAACCTCTGAAGAGGTTCCCCGGTGAGTCCCGTGGAGAAGCCCGCCAGTTCCTGGATGAGGCCTGTAAGGAGCATACCTATGTAAAATTCATTGGCCTGTATCTGGTAGCAGAGCATGGAGCCCTGAAAGCACTTACACGCAAGGGCATTGAGGGCTCGGGTCTCTCTCCCCGACGGAATAATTCTGGCTGTTAAGCTTTTGCATCGCTGACTCCACAACCATGGAGTTATGTGAGAGCTGAGCCTTTTGGAAGCCAGGGTCCTTCTTGACGCAGTAGATGGCGTCTAGGCGTTGACTGCCCACCAGCACCGAGGCAGGGGTCTCCCACATTCACAGGAGCAGCCGTTCAAGGATAGGTTGCACCCGCACCATGAGAGTCTTCTTTGGTGGGGGAATCATACTGGAGGATCTCCAGTTCTTCGGTGCATAGGTCCTCCTCCAATTCGGTCGGGATCAACACGGTATGGGCTATAACCCGGACGGACTCATGGAAGGCCACGTCCTCCGAGGGAGAATGGTGCCGGGGTGCCAGGGGAGACGGCTCTGAGGGGACATCTCAGTGTCAAGAGGTCTCCGGGGAGGCCTCGTCGTCGGTCTCCCACTCAGAGTCAGAGGGTGTCGAGGACTCTGAGGCTCGGGACTCCTGCGCCGTGAGGCCAGGTCCGAGGAACCGGGTTCCCTTGGAGGATCTCAGGTCTGACTCCAAGAAACTGGCTAGGGAGGACTGGATACCCAAGGATCGGGACCCAGACCTTGATCAGTGACAAACGCTTGCCTAAGGCCAGTGGCGCTCGGTGCCTGGATTGACGCCCGGGGACTCCCCCGCAGTCAGGGGGCCCAGTTGTCGGGGCAGATGATGCGGACGAGCCAGATATCATTGCCTGCTGCAGGGCCAGGATGGCAGATATAGTCTGCTCCAGGGCCGCCATTCTGGTTTCGAGGCCAGAAGGTTCCGCAACTTTCAGCGTGGGCACCAATGTTCTTGGGCCCAATGCTAGCACTCTCACGAGCACATCCTCGACGAGGACACGGCCTTGAGGAGCCTTGCATGGTCTCCACCAGCCGAGGACTCCTTCTTAGAGACCTTCGAGGGGCACTGCTCGGAGTTGCACAAGTCCCTCCATGGGACCTTACCAGGTTTGATTGGTGGAACCTCGACGGACTTCAAGGATATTTTTCTTCTTCTTCTCGGGGTCCGGGGTCCTTTTGGAGGAGCCGCTGCCGCCATGGGACTCTGAGGACACCCGAACCTCCCAAGAAGTGCTGGGCTGGGAGCTGAGTGTCGGGGAAGCTGGAGCTGAGCCAGACTGCAGGAACATCTGCCCCTGCAACTCCGACCATTTCTTGTTGGTTTTTGGAGTCATGGCCTGGCACAGATTGCAGGTGGTGCTGTCGTGGTCCGGCCCAGGCAGCAGTCATGGGTAGTCTGACTGCAGCGATCACAGTTTTTGAACCCAATCGGGGACATGGTGGTGGGGACACCCGGGCAAAAAAGGGTACGAATGCCAGTCAAGTCAAGTCTTGGTAAAAGAAGAAAAAAAAGGGGGGGGGGGGGAAGAGCCGAGAACGGCATCGTGGCCGGCGCCGGCTTCGGCTCGAGGCAGGCAGGGGAACCGGTACGCAAACTGGGAAAAAACAACTTTTGAGGATAATTTTGGAGAGATTTTTCTGGGGAAACAGGTCGAGCGTCCGTTGGGCTCTGTGGATAAAAGGAGACCGAGCAAAGTGGCACTCTCAGGTGGGAAGGAGACCACACATGCGTGGTAGCAATCCCAAAAGCTTTCTTTGAAAGCCGGGGAAGTGCTCCGTGCGGTGCGGCGTCGACGTCACCTGTATGTGAGGACCGACTTCCTGCTTGTTCCTGCTGATACTTTTTCCAGGAACAATTTATAAAAGAAAAATGCATGCATATTTTTTTGAACTGCTGCAAAATCCACAAGTAAAAGTATCCACTAACAGGACATGCTTGCAGTTTTAATAACTGGCATCTTATATGGGGGAGGTTTTGGGGCCCCCGAGACCCATCCCATCTCCCTACTGGGAAGAAAGTTTCTGGGCTTCTAATGATGTTGCTTTACCTAACACTGATTTGTTAAATGTTTCTGATATTTTAGAGAGCTCCACAGTGGAGTATTCAGTCACTGTCACATGTTTAGTTCAGTTTGCTTTAAGTTTTTGATAACGAATGGTTTTTGAAGCTGGTTTTTCTGTAAATGGAATAATTTGTTTAATGAATTTTTGGTTAGGGGTTTTCCAGATCTTGCTAAGGAGACCCAACAGCGAAGGAGGGAGTTTTTACTCCTACGCCCGAAGGTTCTCCAAGCTTTTGTCATTTCTTCTTGTTCATCAGCCATCTGGCTCTCCTGTTCAGGAAATGCTGTTGTAGTAATAGGCTCTGGCTATGCTCAAACTTTATTTCCTGAAGAGTATTGTTGTTATTTGTTTCTCTTGGGTATCCCCCCTCTATTGTGAGCTAGAGAAGGGGTTGGTTTTGTTTATTGCTTGGTATATGCTTATTGCACTATCCAATACCCTTATTTCCTCAAGTTTTCTTTTGGTGACTTGTATTTGTGAAATTTATAAATGAAAAACAATAACTGGCATCTTAAGGAGACGTCAGTTTTATTTAAGAACATAAAATTTATACAGTATATGTAGGGGTCTAATTCTAAGGTGCACCAACATTAACACATTTTAGCACACGTCCTATTTCAGGTCCCATGATATTCAATGGGACCAGTTACTAACAACATGTATTAATGATGAATTAACATGCATTAACATTAGTGCACCTTAATAACTAGATAATGGAAATTACACTTAACTGGTAATTGATGTTCTTGGAGGAACTCCAGTTTAATCCACACTTCTGGGATGTTCACCTCCTCCTGCAGCTTGGAGACTGGGCATGTCAAAAAAGTGACATCACTGGATGTAGTCTGCTGGCATATCCCATCAGCCCCAGTGAACTATTGACAAAGCACACTTAAAGGAGCAACAAATAAGTAGCTAACCATAACCAATTAACTGCAATACAACTATATACAAGAGAACTTCCCTTTCAGGAAAACAGATCTCCTTCTTTGTGCCACTTCCTTGCGCCTCACCAGAGCGACAGATCAGATTCACATGAATAGACAGAAATGAAAGAGAAAAGGATACCTACCGGTTATCCAAGCCTTCCTTCGATGGAACTGGCACTGCCAAAGTACGATCCCGGGCGGGAATGAGGACTAAACTGGAGTTCCTCCAGGAACATCAAGTACCAGGTAAGTGTAATTTCCATTTCCTTATCGTTCCTCCAGTTTAGTCCACACTTCTGGGATGTATCAGAGCAGTACTCATTGGAAGGGACCTTTCCAGCCTGCTTGCAAACACCGCCGAACCAAACACAGCATCCTTTGCTGACAAGACATCTAGGCGGTAATGTTTACTGAAAGTATGTAAGGACGACCACGTAGCTGCCCTACATATTTCCACAGGCGAAACCAAACTGTGCTCCGCCCAAGAAGTCGCTTGCGCTCTGGTAGAATGGGCTCGCAATCCCGACGGAATCTGCCGACCTGACAAGAGATAAGCCGACGCAATCGCTTCTCTAATCCACCGAGAAATAGAAGCCTTCGCAGCCGCCTCACCCTTCCGGGGACCCCCCGAAGAGAACGAACAGACGGTCCAATTTACAAAAGGGCTCTGACACCTTTAAATAATGCTGAAGTACCCGCTTAACATCCAGGCGGCGTAGCCCCCGGTCTGCTGCGTCCCCACGCAGGGAACCCAGCACCAGAAGCGAAACTGTCTGATTTAAATGAAACTGAGAGACTACTTTAGGTAAAAAGGAGGGAATGGGCCGCAGCACCACCTTTTCACGAGAAAAAGACAAAAACGGCTCCCGGCAAGAAAATGCCTGCAACTCCGAAACATGCCTTGCTGAACAAATAGCTACCAAAAACACTGTCTTCAGAGTTAAATCCTTTATTGATTCCTGCTGCAATGGCTCGAAGTGTGCCTTAGCCAGTGCTCCCAACACTAAATTTAGATCCCACGGAGGCACCAAATCTCTACGAGAGGGACGCAACCTGGTGACTGCTTTCAGGAACCTCAGAACATCCACATGCACGCCGAGCGCCATTCCTTGAACCTTGCCTCTATAGCAAGACAGCGCCGCTAACTGAACTCTCAAGGAACTGGCCACCAGGCCTTTATCGAAACCCTCTTGAAGAAAGCTTAATACTATCGGCACGGACACCGTCGCTGCCCGTACTTGTCTCCTTGAACACCAATCCTCAAATATATGCCAGATACGAACATAGGCCAAAGACGTAGATGTCTTCCGTGCTTTAAGCAAAGTAGAAATAACTGCTCCAGAATAACCTTTCCTTCTTAGCCTCGCCCTTTCAATGGCCAGACCATAAGCAAGAATTGATCCACTTGAGGCATCCGCAGAGGCCCTTGAAGCAACAGACCTTCCGAGACCGGCAGCCACCACGGCTCCCCGTCTAGAAGACGTATGAGATCTGCGTACCAGGGACGCTTTGGCCAGTCCGGGGCCACTAACAACACTCTCCCCCGATGAGCTTTGATGCGCTGAACCACTCGACCTATCATCGCCCACGGAGGAAATACGTAGAGAAGACTGGACACCGGCCAACTCTGCATTAGAGTGTCGATCCCTTCGGACATCCGTTCCCGCCGTCTGCTTAAGAACCGACTCACCTTCGCAGACTGGAAGGTCGCCATGAGATCCATGATCGGCGACCCCCATCGGTGAACCACTTGCGCAAACACGTCCGGATACAATTCCCATTCTCTGGCATCCACTTGAACTCTGCTGAGGAAATCCGCCGTCACATTGTCCTTCCCCGCAATGTGCGCTGCCGAAATTGCCGGTAGCTGCTGTTCTACCCAAGCAAACAGTGCTTCAGCCTCTTCCTCCATGGCTGTACTCCCTGTACCGCCTTGCTGATTGATGTAAGCTACTGTAGCAGAATTATCCGATAGAACTCGCACCGCCCGACTGTACACCATCGCTTCGAATGCGTTTAGGGCTAGCCTCACCGCTCGAAGCTCCAACCTGTTGATCGACCAAGCGGCCTCCTGACTTGACCAAACACCCTGTGCGAAGAGCTCTCCACAATGAGCTCCCCAGCCCGTGAGACTCGCATCTGTCAACAATAGCAGCCACTCCGGCTGTTCCAGAGGCATCCTGGCTGAAAGAGACCTCGGACGTAGCCACCATTCCAGCGCCTGTCTGACCCCGAGAGGACAGGGCAGATGCCTGCTCAATGAGTCGGATTGATGAGACCATCGTTGAAGTAATGCCCGTTGCAGCGGCTGCATATGAAACCTGGCCCAAGGCACTGCTTCCAAGGTCGCCGCCATCGTGCCTAGCACCCTGAGGTAGCTCCACGTCGAAGGTGCCGGAGTTGCTATGAACTGGCGCACCAGTTGCTGCAGAATTTGGATTCATCAATCCGGGAGAAACACAGCTCCCCGCTGTGTGTTGAAGCGCACACCCAGATACTCGAGACTCTGGGTCGGACTCAGATGGCTCTTTGCCATATTGACCACCCAACCGAGCCCCTCCAAGAACGTCACCACCTTCTCTGTAACCCGTATGCTTTCGCTCTTGGACTTTGCTCTTATCAACCAGTTGTCGAGATAGGGATGTACCAGAATTCCCTACTTTCGTAAAACTGCGGCCACCACCACCATGATCTTGGTGAAGGTCCGCGGTGTCGTTGCTAGTCCGAAGGGCAACGCCTGAAACTGATAGTGTCCCCATGGCAGAGCGAAGCGCAGAAAGTTTTGATGCCCCGCTCTGATTGGGATATGTAAATACGCTTCCGTAAGGTTGAGAGATGTCAAGTACTCCCCCTGACGCACCGCTACAATGACAGACCGCAATGTTTCCATCCGGAAATGCGGCACTCAGAGACACCAATTCACTCCTTTGAGGTCTAAGATCGGACGAAGAGCCGCGTCCTTCTTCGGGACTACGAAATAAATTGAGTATCGACCCCTATTGAATTATTCCTTTGGTACCGGAACGACGGCTCCGATCTGTAAGAGTCGACTCAAGGTGTCGCAAACAGCCAGAACTTTTTGTTGACCCTTGCAGGGAGACATCACAAACGACTCGTGAACTGGTCTTGCGAACTCCAGCGCATAGCCCTCTCAGATTATTTCCAAGACCCACTGGTTGGACGTGATTTGGGCCCAGGTAGGAAGAAAATTCCGAAGTCGCCCGCCTATCGGATTGCTTCCCACCGGAGCCCCCCTCGCTTCATTGTGGCTTTCGAACGGTTGCTGCAGTCGTCGCGGCGAAACCTCTACCTGCGCCGCGAAATCCACGAAACCCCTGGGCTCTAGACGCAAATCTTCCTCTTTGAAAACTACCCAATCGGGAAGTCCGAAACCTTCTAAAATCTCTAAAGGAGCCCCTAAAGGCCAGGGAGGATTTCCCCTGTTTAGGCTTATCCTCTGGGAGTCTATCCCCCTTAGACTCCCTCAAATCCTTAACCAGCTTATCGAGATCCTCTGAACGGGAGTTTACTGAGACGGGCCTTAGAAGAACCATCCGCCGCCCAATTTCTCAACCACAAGAACCTACAGGCGGCCACCAATGATGCCATGCTATTAGCTACAGCCCGAATTAAATCATAATGCACATCTGCCAGATAAGCTGATCCGGACTCCAGACAATCTAGCTCTCATAAGCCCTCCGGCTCTAGCTAGACCGACGCCGCAACCCCTGTGACCAGCGAAGACACTCTCTCGCCACCCAAGCCCCACATATGGAAGATTGCAAGGACAAGTCGTTGGCTTCAAAGGCCTGCTTCAGCAACCCATACACCTTTCTATCCTGCGCATCTTTCAAGGCCGAACTACCTTCCACCGGAATAGCGGTCTTCTTGGTTACCGCCGACACCGCTGCATCAATCCGCGGAGACCGAAATCTTTCCTTGTCCTTATCTGCCAGAGGATACAACTTATTCATAAACCGAGCTCCTCTGAGCCCGGCTTCCGGCTGATCCCACTCATCCTGGATCATGCGATCTACCACCTTGTGGACGGGAAACACCATCTGAGTTTGCTGCACTGCTTGAATGATCAGGTCTTCCCCAGTATCTTCCTCCACTGGCAATTCCGTGACCAGTTTTAGCATTTGCAGGGATTCTGTGATAAGAGGCGTCAACTCATCTTTTCGGAAAATCCGAATAATTTTCGCCTGATCCTTTGGCTCCGGAATCTCTCCTTCTTCCAACTCCTCCAATCCGGCCTCCAGGTCTACTTCGGCTTTGTCTGCTTCCTGCCACTCCAACTCAGAGGGCGAGTGATCCTGCAGCCTGGCCCGTTTGAGCGGCCTAGCAGAACCGCTACTTGCCTGCGCCAGACCCGGCTGCTGCAGCTTCGCCGGCAAAGGCAATGGCTCCGGCAGTTTCCCTTGCTTTCGCAAACAAAAGGCCTGATGCATAATCAACACGAAGTCAAGGCAAAAATCACCAAGCTGAGACCCTGAGTCTGAAGCTGGAGTAACCCCTGAAGGCCCTGCTTGAACCTCTGGAGCGTCCTCTGGCGAATTGGCCAGCAGGACCTCCCCTTCTGGTACAGCGGCCACTCCCTGAAAGTCCTGCCCCGTTTTAAGCTCCAGCTGCTGCTCCATGCTGGCAGACGCCGCCGTACAGCCTCGGCAGATCCCAGAATCCGCAATAGCGCCCCTACGTGCACCACACACAATGCAAAGCGGTCGGGACGCCATCTCTCACTGCCCTGGCAGACAAGCCCAGCGGTAACAGCAAAAAGAGCAACCTTGACCAAACAAGAATTTTTTTTTTTTTTAAATTAAATAAAGTTCAACCATATCCTTCCTCCAGCCAGGAGATTAACTCGAAATTTCCCAGTACTGGGGAAGATACTGCAGGGATCTAGGATATACTATTATAGAACTCCCCTCCAAAGAAACTATAATTAGCCCCTATGGAGTCCCAAAACTACCTAATAATGACCCCGGGAGAAAGACAAACCAAACCCAAATAGAAACAAAAGACAAGCTGAAAATTACAACCGCGTGCGATTCCTGGCTGAGCGGTGCACCACGCAGCCCCTCCGCTATCAAAATGGCCGCCGCTGACTGAAGGAAGAAAGAAAAGGGCGTCAAAACGCAGGGAAATGAGACCCACGCCTGCGGCCCTCCGAGCCCCGACCGTACCGGCAAAATGCTGCTCACACCCTACCTGAACGTGTGCCGGAGTGATCTGCTGCCTCGGGGCTTCAATCCGCGCAGCCGCGCTCAGCTAAACAGCGAGTTAGCCACCACGGACAAGCTGCCCGCTGTCCTCAATGAGCTCGACTCTGTAGGATCGCGGCTGCCCAGAGCGCCGGATTCAACTGCCGATCTGCTGCCACAGGGCTCTCTCCCGAACCCCCTAGGAAGAGAGAACTGCACCAAACAAAATTCTCTTTCAGTTTTTTTTTTTTCTTTACAAATCGCCTTCGAAGCAGACCCCCACAGACAGGCAAGACAGGACCTGGCACAACGAAGAGCAGACTCAGTTAAAACAGCCTCTTCTTTACGTTGCCTTTTTTTTTTCCAAAGCTACAGACCCTCCAAATTAACAAACCATAAAGGAGTCCCAAAAATTAAACAGAAACCTTTCCTACGCTACCCTACTAGCTCCTTATGTGTTTCTCCAGTGAGCCCAGCACTAAGGCTCACTACGTCCTCCTGCTGTATGGAGACTGGACACACTGGGGCTGATGGGAGATGCCAGCAGACTACATCAAGTAATGTCACTTTTTTGACATGCCCAGTCTCCAAGCTGCAGGAGGAGGTGCACAACCCAGAAGTGTGGACTAAACTGCAGGAACGATAAGGAACCATAGTGATTTTAGTTTACTGTTACATTCTACAACACCATCTTCTTTATTTAGATCATTTATAAACCATCAACATCTCATGAAAGCTCACAAAAAATCCCCATAGATCTTATAGTACAAATGACTTGCTAAACCAATGTTCCACCTTTGGCTGCACACTGGGAGTGTAATTTTATAAAGCACATTCCCAGAGTATAACATGTTTTAGATGTTTCCTATAAAACATATAAGTTGGCATGTTGCAAAATTGCACCTACTTTTATGTGATCTGCATTGTAGGCATCCCTTGGAGAGTAGTTTGTGGAGTCGAGATGTATACACATATTTTATAAAATGCATTTGACATGCACAGAGTGAACGCACTCTGAGCAGGTATAAATGTGTGTGTGTGTGTGAGAATTTGGGTGCTACCGAGTGTCAGTATACAGATCTTTCTTATGGAAGGCACTCAAGGTGATATTTTCCTTGAGTCCTGTTAGACTGGAGGAGTAGCCTAGTGGTTAGAACACTGGCTTGGTAAGCAAGCAACCAGGGTTTGATTCCCACTGGCACCCCTTATGGCCTTGGGCAAGTCACTTAACCCTCCATTGCCTCGGAAGAAAGGCCTGGCAATCTACTTCCGGTGACACTGCCAAGAAAACCCAGGAGCTTCTGGGTTGCCAGGAGTCAGGATTGACTCGAAGGCACACATTGCATTTTTGCCTGTTAGACCAGTCCAGACAAGTGAAGATGTGTCCCCCTATGAGCAGATGTGGAGACAATGGAAACTTCCACAAGCTTCTTTATGACCTCATCATTCCATATCAGCCAGAACCTCTAGAGGGAGCCTTCAGTAATATTCATATGAAACGGAATAATTTGTTCAAGGAATTTTTGGTTAGGGTTTTTCCAGATCTTGCTAAGGAGACCCAACGGTGAAGGATGGAGTTTCTCCTCCTTCGCCTGAAGGTTCTCCAATTGGGCGCATTATTCTTTAAGTATCCTTGTAAGTGTTTAAGTTTCCCAATGTCCATCTTTGGCTGCAATCTCAGAACTCACACAATCTCAATGAAGGTAACCAGGAACCTCAGAACTCATACAATCTCAGTGAAGGTAACCAGGTTTGACAGAACAATAATCATAACTATGAATGAGCCTACAGGGCCAACCACAGAGAATAGCAGACAGCATAGTTACTCACCTGTAACAGGTGTTTTCTGGGAACAGCAGAAATCAGTCCTCACATGTGGGTGACGTTGACATCGATGGAGCCCTGTGAGAAAGCCTCACTCCAGCTTTCAAAGAAAGCCTTTGGGAGATGCACCAAGCATGTGTGGTCCCCTTCCTGCCCAAGGGTGCCATCTTGCCTCAGTCAAATGACATAGCAAAGATAGCAAAAATGATAAAGAAGCAACTCCACAGGGAGGAGGGAAGGTTATGAGGACTGATTCCTGCTGTCCCCGGAGAACACCTGCTACATGTGAGTAACTACGCTTTTCTCCAGGAGCAAGCAGGAAGTCAGTCCTCACATATGGGACTCCCTAGTTACAGGCTACCGAGAACCTGTAGAAATGCCACGGACGACCAGAAAAGGGTGAGCCATGAGCATCAACAACTGAGTCTTAAGGAAAAGACTCCCAGAGACCCAAGTGTCCAGTGAGAACCAGAACTCTGGTAGCCTGAACACAGAAGGGTCAGAGGGCAGGAGTTGCCTACATCCCAAGCAGATGAAGGAGTATGGCCTGGCCAAAGGTGCTGTCCCATCGGGACTTCCTCTCCAGGCTGCAATAAACTGCGAAGGTGTGGACTGAAGACCAGGTGGCAGCCCAGCAGATGTCCGACAGAGGGACAGAATGCAGGTTTGCCACAGATGCCGCCAGGGCCCTGATGCCATGTGCTGTGACCTAGCACTCCAGCAAGAGCCCAGCCTGCTCACAAGTGAGGGCAATGCAGTCTGCCACCCAAGTGGACAGAGTTCACTTGGTCACTGCCTTCCCCAGCTGAATGGGGTCACAGGAGACGAAAAGCTGAGAGGCTTTGCGGTGGCCCTGGGTACATTGAAAATTGAAGGACAGGGCTCTCTTACAGTCCAGGATATGAAGGACGGTCTCTGCTCTGCTGGCATGAGGCCGCTGAAAGGAGGTGGGGAGCACCACCTCCTGATTGAGATGGAATGGAGACACCATCTTGGGAAAAAACTTGAGATGCATGCGGAGTACCACCCTGTTTCTGTAGAACCTTGTGTATGGCGGATCCACCACTAACACCTGAAGCCTGCTGACCCTGCGAGTGGACATAAGCGCCACTAGGAAGATGACCTTCCATGAGAGGTACTGTAAGTGGCAGGTATCCAGGGTCTCGAATGACAGCCTGGAGAGCTTGGATAGCACCACGCTGAGGTCCCACTACGCCGCTGGAGGGCGGACAGAGGACTTGGCTAACAGGAGGCTCCACAAGAAGTGGGTCATGAGAGGCTGGGGAGAGGGGCTTGTACTTGATAAGGTGGTGGTGGTGCGTCACTAGAGCACTCAAGTGCACCCTGACTGAGATGGACTTCAGTCCTGCCTGGAACAAATATTGCAGTACAAGCTGCATAGAGCGCAAAGGAGCAGAGAGAGTCACTGCCTCCTTAAAGAGGGCATAGGACCCTGTGCCCCCCTGCTTGTTCACGTAAAACACTGCCACCTGATTGTCCATTTGGCAGGCAGTGGCAAAAGGCTCAGAGTCAGGAATATGGCCTGAAGCTCCAGCAGGTTGATCTGCAGTTGCCTCTCTGACTGCGACCAGCTACCCTGGGTGCAGAGATCTTCACAGCGTGCACCCCAACCCAGCAAGGAGGCGTCCGTGGTGAGGACCCTCTGGGGATTGGGGGCCTGGAAGGGCATCCCTGCCTGGAGGTGCTGCGGAGCTTGCAACCAGCCGAGAGAGTCCGCAAGTTGGCGGGCCACTGTTACACTGTCCTGCAGCCGTCCGGTGGCCTGAGTTCACTGGGAGCGGAGGTACCATTGGGTCACCCTCATGTGGAGGCGGGCATCCAGGGTGACATGGACCGTGGATGACATGTGGCCCAGCAGGCATAGCACGAGGTGAGCAGGCACGATGCGTCTGCATTGTATGTCTGCAGCCAGCACCCCGAGGTGATCAGCCCTGTTTAGGGATAGGAACGCTCTGGCCTGAAGGGTGTCTAGCCGGGCTCCTATGAACTCTAGATATTGCATTGGGAGAAGGTGAGACTTGGGGTGGTTTATGACGAACCCCAGGTATTGTAGGTCGCTGATAGTGCAGGCCATGACCTGCTGCACCTCAGCGGCCGAGCCCCCTCTGATGAGCCAGTCGTCCAGGTAGGGGAAGACGAAGGCTCCTTGAAAACGGAGATGGGCCACAACCACCAGTAGGCACTTTCTGAAGACTGTTGGGGTGGAGGCCAGGCCAAAAGGTAGGACCCTGTATTGGTAGTGGGTGCCCCCCAACACGAACCTGAGGAGCAGTAACACCGCTGACAATAACAAACAAAACTTGTTAAAATGGATAGCAAACTCACATCCATTCTCCTTTTAATTATCTGTCACCTACCTCTCCTACTAAGACATACCAAAGCCCTCCCAGCATATAGCAATTCTCCGATTACACAGCAGGTCTACACTGTAACGCTTTTTGGCATCTCCAACCCAAGCAGGCTACCAAGCACTCACAAAGACTCAAACCCATCAGATGCATCAATCAAGACAAACCTACAACAAAAACCCGGTACTGGATTCCATGGTCAACTGTGCATTAATTAATGCTAGATCAGTTAGAAATAAAATAAACACAATAGTAGACTACATTCAAGACAACAACACAGACATAATATGCATAATAGAGACATGACTCTCAGAAACCGACCAAGTACTCCACAAGCATACACGGCATTTAACTGTTCAAGAACGCACAAGCGAGGAGGAGGAATGCTAATACTTGCCATGCACCCTCACCTCAGATCACAAACCCATGCTGACAATGGGGGATTTCAACCTCAAATCCACAACCCAAAAGGAGGCCCACTCTTTCCACAGAGCCATGGAGGCCATGAACCAGATCCAATTAATACACGAACCAACAATCAGACAAGGATCTACCCTGGACCTCATCTTCACCCCATCCAGTCTGATGAATAACAAACGCATAACACCCCTACTATAACATCAACCCCCTGGTCTCACCATTACATGATAACATTTAACATAATAATCCCCACACCAGATACGCCCAGCCAGGAGCAACACACCGAGAGGAGATTCAAGACATAACAAAGAACAATTCCTGAACGAAATATTGCCTAAACTGAACAACCGCCACAATGATCTTGAAAGCATAATGAAAACCTGGAACCACTCCATTAAAAATGCGGCAGAGGCACAGCGGAAAACTTCCACAGCATCAAAAACACAAACCTCTTGGTATTCCAAAGAAATCAGAAAAGCCAAAAGGAATCTCTTGACTAGATTGTAAGCTCTAACAAGCAGGGATTGTCTCTTACAAGTCTGTGCTGTACAGCGCTGCGTACGACTGGTAGCTACCGTATTTTTCGCACCATAAGACGCACCCGACCATAAGACACACCTGGTTTTTAGAGGAGAAAAATAGGAAAAAAAATATTCTGAACCAAATAGTGCTGTCCATTTGTCCTTTCTTCTTTCCTAGTTTTTTTCCATTCTCTCTACATCTGCTTTAACATACTAATTATTCTCCTTTTGCTCTTTCCTCATTCCTATTTCATCCACTCAAATTTTACCCCTCCATCCTCAATCCCCACTTACTCTCCCAATACCCGGCCAATTGTAGATTTTTCTTCCCTCCCACCAAATATATTTCCCCTCTCCATTTCACTCTCCCAGCCCCATCCCATTCTAATCGTCCCCCAACATCAACTCCCTTCTAGCTCCTGCCCCACCCAGCATCCGCTCCCTTCTAGTCCCCGCATCATCAGCCCATTTCCAGTCCTAGCTCCCTCCCCTCACAGCCCATTTCCTTTCCAAGCCCCCTCCCCATCAGCCCATTTCCATTCCAAGCCCCCTTCCACTCAGCCCATTTCCATTCCAAGACCCTGTCCCCATCAGCTATTTGCAGTTCAAGCTCCCCCTTCTACTCGGCCCATTTCCAGTCGTAGCCCCCCCCCCTCATCAGCCCATTTCCTTTCCAAGCCCCCCTCCCCATCAGCCCATTTCCATTCCAAGCCCCCTTCCACTCAGCCCATTTCCATTCCAAAACCCTGTCCCCATCAGCTCTTTGCAGTTCAAGCTCCCCTTCTACTTGGCCCATTTCCAGTCCTAGCACCCCCCCCAGTCCATTACCAGTTCTAGCCCCCCCCCATAGCCCATTATCAGTCCTAAGCCCCCCAACAGCCCACTTCCAGTCCTAACCCTTCCATCGCCCCATCTTCATTCTTAGCCCCCCCATAACCCCATTTTCAGTCTTAGCCCCCCAATCAGACCACCTGCAGCCCTAACCCCCATCACCCCATTTTCAGTACTATCCCCCATCACCCCATTTTCAGTCCTAACCCCCCCCCCATTACTAGTCCTAACCCCCCCCCCCCCCATTACTAGTCCTAACCCCCTCCCCCCCATCAGCCCAAGTAAATTTAAAAATGAAAAACAAACCCTGGGCTTCTGCTGCTGCCGCTGCCATGGCAGCGGCAGAATCAACTGTCCCGCGGCCCCTTCCCATCTGCCCGGCAAAGCTTCTTCTGAGCTCCATCAGCGGCAGCTTTCAGGGCCGCGAAGAGAAGAGTGATCTCCCTCTCGCGGCTCTGTTCGCCTGCCGGGGGTGATGGGACTCCCAATCAGCCCCGGCAGGCTTAACAGAGCCGCGAGAGGGAAATACTACTCTCTTCGCGGCCCTGAAAGCCTGGACACGGGGCGGGGGAGGGATGATGCAGTCCCCAGGGACACGGAAGGTCCCGGGGGACCCGCTGCCACTCTGCAACTTCTTCTATTCGCACCATAAGACGCAGGCACTTTTCCTCCCACGTTTTGGTGAAGAAAAAGTGCGTCTTATGGTCCGAAAAATACGGTATATAAATGATGAGTAGTAGTAGTAGTAGTAGTAGTAGTAGTAGTAGTAGAGAACAGAGAGGAAATGGAGACGGACAAAAGACCACAATACACTACAAAAATAATACAAAACAATGCAAAACGATTATAACAACATGGTCAACAGACGCAAGCAAGAATATTACACAAACCTGGTTATGAAGGCAGCGAACAAACCAAGAGAACATTTTGGAATAGTCCACATTCTAACCAATGAACCCTCACAAGAAAACCCCAGTGACATACATCTGCAACAAATAGCAGACTATCTAATGTCGAAGCAGCTCAGCCATTAGCCAAAAACCAAGACAACACCAAGTGAATCTAATATGCAAAACGCTATGACATGGGAAGACTTCACTATTCCAACGCTCAAGCAAGTGGAACACATAGTAACAACCCTAAACACAACAACCTCTCCAACCGACCCATGTCCAGTGACATAGATAAAATCAGCTAAGGATCCACTCATCCCTCACATACACCACCACATCATACACACATCCCTTACACAGAGGCAGATTCTTGCATCCCTCAATCAGGCTCATTCTAAAAAACGCCAAATCAAACAAACGGACCCAACATCATACAGACCGATCTCTAGCCTACCTTTCATGGCCAAAATAGTAGAGAAGGTACTCCAGATACAATTACAGGACCACATCAACTCATTCGCACCCCTGGACTCACATCAACATGGATTCAAGCAGCATCGCGGTGTTGAAACATTAATCACGGCTCTTTGACCATATCAGGGAAATTGATAATATAAAAATAGGCATTATCCTGATATTCCTTGACATATCAGCAGCCTTCTACTCAGTATCACACCCCACACTTCTAAGACGCCTACAAGAAATCAGTCACTGCAAAATACATTAAAATGGTTCCAATTTCTTCTAAATAAGAACATAAGATATGCCATACTGGGTCAGACCAAGGTCCATCAAGCCCAGTATCCTGTTTCCAACAGTGGCCAATCTAGGTCACAAGTACCTAGCAGTTTTCCCAAAAGACATACAAGTTCCACAATGCTTGTATTGGGGCAAGCAGTGGATTTCCCGGGTCCCCTTTAATAATGGTTTATAGAACTTTCCTCCAGGAACTTGTCCAAACCTTTTTTAAATGCAGCTACACTAACAGTTCTTACTACATCCCCAGTAATGATTCCAGAGTTTGATTACGCGTTGAGTGAAAATATATTTTCTCTTATTAGTCTTGAACGGGTTACACTGTAGCTTTGTTGCAAGTCCCCTAGTCTTTCTATATTTTGATGGTGTAAACAATCGATCTACGTTTACCCGTTCCACTCCATTCATTAATTTATAGACCTTTATCATATCTCCTCTCAGCTGTCTCTTTTCCAAGTTGAAGAGCCCTAACCATTTTAGCCTCTCCTCATAGAGGTATCCTCCCATCCCCTTTACCATTTTGGTGGCTCTTCTCTGTACCTTTTTTAATTCCGCTATATCCTTCTTAAGATAAGGTGACCAGAATTATACACAATATTCAAGGTGCGGTCGCACTATGGAACGATACAGAGGCAGTATGATATTGTTTTATTCTCCATTCATTTCCTTATGATTCCTAGTATTCTATTGCTTTCTTGGCTGCCGCTGCACACTGGGTGGAGGGTTTCAAATATATTATCCATGACGACACCTAAATCTTTTTCCTGGGTTGTGGCTCCTAATGTGAAACCTTGCATCGTGTAACCATAGTTTGGGTTGCTCTTTCCTAGGTGCACTTGTCCACATTAAATTTCATCTTCCATTTGAACGTCCAGTCTTGCAATTTTTCACAATCCTGTTGTGTTTTAACAACTTTGAATAATTTTGTGTCATCTGCAAATTTGATTACCTCACTCGTTATTCCTATTTCCAGATCATTTACGAATATCTTTAAAAGCAAATGATAGACAACAGTACATCAGATTTGGAAGAAATACATCCTCCCCATTCACAATAACATAAGGAGTCCAGTGTTCAGCACTATCATCCATCCTATTTAACATATACATCCTGCCACTCTGTAAAGTTTTATAAAAACACAACATTCATTACAAAATCTATGCTGATGACAATTATGATATATATATACACATCATTCGATGTCAAAACCCCAGACTACACAGCTATAACCGAATGCCTCACAGAAATATCAGACTAGCTAAACTCCCACAATCTCAGCCTAAATTACAGCAAAATGAACATAAGAACATAAGATATGCCATACTGTGTCAGACCAAGGTCCATCAAGCCCTGTATCCTGTTTCCAACAGTGACCAATCTGGATCACAAGTACCTAGCAGTTTCCCCAAAAGACACAGGTTCCACAATGCTTGTATTGGGGCAAGCAGTGGAAGCACTCACAATAACAAGAAACAAAACATTTAACCATCCCTTCACAATAGACACAAAGAATGGATACACTGCTGTCAAAAGCGAAATTGGAACTTAGAGGGTCATCCTGATCACAACCTAAACTTACAAGCTCACAATAAAAAGACAACACAGAGCGCTTACCATAAGTTGAGTATCATCTGCAAACTAAAGCCCCTACTAAGTCACCATGAGTTCAGCACAGTCCTGCAGGCCATCATCACACCAGTATTAGGCTTCTGTAACTCATTCTACCAAGGCCTTCCAGCAAGAACAATCCATCCTCTTCAGATAATACAAAACACCACTGCTTGTATTCTCACAAGAACAAACAAATGCGAACACAACACCAATCCTTGCACAGTTTCACTGGCTCCCAATAAGGAGTTGTGCAAAATACAAAACCATTATCAACATATTCAAAGTACTCCAAAACGAATCAGCTGAATCACTCCAAGACCTAATAATAATAAACCCAGAAAACTGCCCTTCAAGAACAAACAACAGAAACACACTAATCATGCCTAAGGATTTCTCCAAAGCCAAACAATGCACATCAAACCTATGGAACTCCCTACCAAACAATATCAGATGCACCAAGGACATTAAAGAATTCAGAAAACTGCTGAAGACACTCCTATTCATTGAACATTTCAGTAACATCACATAAAATAACTTAAATATCTATCCACACAAGCTGGACTACAGATCAATGACAGTGATCTCGCAAAATAACCACGAACTGTAAGTTATTTGTATAAAACGTTATGGAAACACTCTGTTACAATATAACTACAAGTTATAGAGCTTAAAACACCTTGTTACAATGTAAATAGGTGCTTTCAAAATGAATTTTAATGTAAACCACTAGCTGGTAAATTGAGTTTGGTGTAAACCACCTTGATTTAAGGAAAAAGTGGTATACAAATACTCTTAAATAAATAAAAATAAAGTATTGCCTGCAGCTGGGATGGATGGGGATGTGTGTAAGCGCATCCTTTAAGTCCAAGGAGCATAGCCAGCCTCTGTGCTGGAGATGTGGCAGCAGTGTCCCAAGGGAGAGCATCTTGAACTTCTCCCTCACCAGCAAGCTGTTCAGGTCTCGGATGGGCCTTAGGCCCCCTGTTCTTTTTTGGTATGAGGAAGTACCTGGAGTAGAACCCTCTGCCCCAGAGGTGTGGGGGTATGGGTTCCACCACCTTGTCCTTGAGAAGGCCTGCATTTGTCAATTGATGTACTTTGGGGCGTCTAGGTATAAATTCATTTTCCCTCTAGGTGGTGCATCTGTCATTAATTTTCGATGCACATATTTGAGCATCTTGACCTTGCTAACAAAGTCATGGAACATGACTGACATGGTTCTAGCAGTGACGCTGGTATACAACTTCGAAGATGCATTTGCATCAATTGACGTTGACGCATACAAGACAATTGCGTTTGTCAACTGACGTACTTTGGGGCTTCTAGGTATAAATTCATGTTCCCTCTAGGTGGCGCATCTCAATCACTGTTTACAGTTTTACTCCGACATTACAAACAATAAACACACGATGACATCATCTAATGACGTCACATACTGCATGTATTTAACAAATAAGTAACTTCACATTAATTCACATCTGCATTTCATGCTAAACGCAGTCGTCGTGATAATGCGTCAATTGACGCACTTTGGGGTTTCTAGGTAAAATGCCTTTTGGGGCTTCTAGTGTTAAACAGGACATTGATAACTTGGATGGATTTTTCTGAGGCAATGGAGGGTTAAGTGACTTGCCAGAGTACTAGTGGGAATTGAACCCTGGTCTCTGGGTTCCCAAGTCATATCCTCGGGCGGAAACTGGTGCCGGATCACAGAGGGAGACTGGTCCGAGAGTATGTCGCAGTGGCGACAGGTGACCGGGGATTCTTCATCCTCCAAATCAGACTCATAGTCCATGGAGGAGTCCAGCCGGGCAGGGTTTCAAGGTCAGGCCCTGAGCCCAACTGTCTGTACCCCTCAGAGGCTCTGCAGGCAAATCCGCGGTCACTCATCGGGGATTGAGACCAGTGCCAAGGATCAACTTGAGGCCGATAGCATTCGAGGATCAGCTCGATGTCTGGGGATGTCTTCAAGGTCAAGGCCCCAGTGGTCTGGGCAGGTGACCCGGCGGAGCCAGACTAAGGCCTGCTGCTAGACCATGAAGCCTCCAAGGCCATCATTCTGGTCTCCAGTCCAGATGGCTCTGCAGCTTCGGAGTGGGCACTGAGGATCTCGGGCCCAGCACCTGTTCCGACAAGGGGGCGTCCTCAACCAGGATGGCCTTGAGGGTCTGAGTTCGGTCACCAGAGACCGATGAATCCTTTCAGGCATCCTTGGTAGGCCGCTCCCACTCTGATTCCTCGGACTCGCGGCATGGACTGCAGGAACCGAGCCAATGACTTAACTAACTTCCCCAACTTGTCCATGGACGCTGTCCTCAAGGATTTTTTCTTCTTCTTGTGCACCATTTCCAGGGTGCTCCGCTCGGAGGAGGCGGCGGGGTCACTTTGAGACCCCCGGAAGTGTCCTTTGAGCGTGGCATTGCTGGAGACTCTGGAGCAGAATCTGACCTTTGGAAGATCTTGTCATGCTGCTGTTGATGACTCTTAATGGTCTTATGGAGGACATCTTTTTAAAGAGGCCACAGTCCAAGGGGTCATGGTCTGCCCCGAGACAACAGAGGCAGCAGTCATTAGTGTTGGTGAGTGACATGGTCCGTGAGCACCAATCATACTTTTTGAAGCCGCTGGCAGAGGCCATGGGGGGGACAAGGGCCCTAGCGAGGTCAAAAGACATGGTTGCTCTGCCAGTAAAAAGGGCATGAACTGCACCGCTAAAAAAAAACAAGAAAAGAAAAGAAAAATATGAACCCAAGAAGCGATACAAATGAGCTCAGGGGCGGGAAAGGGAACCAGTACTTGACTGGGGAAGAATACCTCCAAGAAAAAAAACTAGCTCTTTTTCCGGGGGGGGGGGGGGGGGGAAGACACGTGTCCAGTGGGCTCTGTGGAAAAAAGGAGACTGAGGCAAGATGGCACCCTTGGATGGCAAGATGATGCATCTCCCAAAGACTTTCTTTGAAAGCTGCTGAGAGGCTTCTACACAAGGCTCTGTCAGCATTGATGTCACCCATATATGTGAGGATTAACTTCCTGCTTGTTCCCGGAGAACAAGCAGCTATTCAGAATAGATCCTGGATTGGTTTAGCAGGACTCAAGACCAGTCCAGACAAAGTGGGACGTACCAAAGTTACCCCACTACTGGGCAGGAAGAAAAAGGCAGGTTTCAAGACTCTGAACCAAAGGCTGTGTCCGCCTGAGCGGTTGCATGTGCGCCCGCGCCCTTGCCCATGGGACTAGCTCGAGAGTGGCTGCCATGGTCCCCAGAACGTGCAGTTGCTGCCACTCTGATGGTATTGCCATCTTCAGGACCTGCCGTATCCACTGTCTTAGCACCTGCGCCTGGCGAACCTGCAAAAAAATCCTGCCCACGCAGGTATCAAAGCATGCTCTCAAATACTCTATCTCCTGGGCCAGCCATAACTGACTCTTGGCCAGGTTGACCCCAACCGAGACTTTGAAGGAACTCTCCCACCCGCGCTGTTGCTCTTTTTGCTATCGTCCCTGGACTTCGCCTGGACCAGCCAATCTTCTAGGTATGGGTGGACGAGAACCCCTTCCTTGTGGAGAGCTGCCGTCACCCCCATGATCTTGGTGAAGGTATGGGGGTGGTCGCCAGACCGAAGGGCAACGCTCGAAACATGAAATGGCCCCTTGGCTCCGCAAAGCGGAGAAACTGACGATGTTCTGGATGGACGGGAACGTGCAGATACGCCTCTGCGAGATCGAGAGTCGCCCAAAATCTCCACTTCCTACCGTCATTATTACTGTGAAAATGCGGCACCTGGAGACCATAGTTCACGCCCTCGAAGTCGAGAATTGGGCAAAAGGAACCTTCCATTTGGGCACCATGAAATACATGAAGCAGCGACCGCAGACGTACTGGTTTTGCGGAACCAGTTCTACGGCTTTCAGCTGCAAGAGACAAGTCAAGGTCTCTTCGACTGCTGCCAACACCGCTGCGCCCACTTTGGGTGATCAAAGGAGCTCGTTCTTCCTCCGGCAGCGGGTATAGGCGCGTCATGGATTGCACCCCTTTAAGGCCAACCTCCGGCAGATCCCACTCATCCTGGATCATCTGTCCTACTACTCCATGTACTGGTAAGACTTTCTGCGATTTCCGTACCGCCTGGAACAGCAGATCCTACAGCGCCTCTTCCTCTGCCGGGAGGTTAGCAGGCATATTCAGGGCCTTGAGGGTCTCCAAGGTACACATAGAATGTGAGCCCTTTGGGGACGAGGAATTGTATCAGTACCCGTTTGTAGTGATTGTAAACCGCCCTAATGGCCGTTGGCCTGGGCAGTATATCGAGAAATTGCATAAACATAAGCATAAAGATGAGCACTGGTAGCTCCTCCCGGTGGAAAACCCGAACAATCCGGGCCTGATCCTCCTGTTCTAGGCTCTCTCCTTCTTCCAACTCCTTATGCAGATCTAGATCTGTGTCAAGGTCTTCCCCATCCAGCCCTCTGACAACGGCGATTGCTGCCACTCCTCTAAGCCTCTAGCACACTTAGATGCCACTGCTCCTGACTCATGCTCTTTTGCATCTGACATTCTCTTAGCCCTGTGTTCTGGGGCCGAGGAGCCACTTGGAAGGCAAAACGCCTTCTGCAAAATTAAGAAAAACTCCGGTGAGAACTCCCCCAGGAGCCCTACTGCTCCCTGGGCTCAAGGGGTGGATGGTCCGGGCATCGTGCAGGGACCGGGGGCTGGATCCGTTGAAGGTAACATGGCGCCCCCACCCCCAGGGTCTCTTGAAACCAGGAGGGACTCTCCAGCCTCATCTCATCCTGCAGGTCCTGCTCCCATGACAGCCTCTTGCATGCAGTTTAGGCAGACGCCTGCCTCCGAGACCACACCACATCAGGGACTGCATATCTTGAGGATTTTTAGATTGCGCTGCAGTGTTTTATCTTAAAGTTATGAAATGGACCTTGCCCTGATCCAATCAAACTGACACGTTCTCCGAGTAAAGTTTACGGTTTCTTCTAATACTACAAATGGCTATAAGCAATATTACAGATTTAATAAGTACATAATCTGGGCTAAGCGACAAGAGATGATCATGTCAGGTTACTCACTGACCATAGATAGATGGAAGGATTTCATTTGCGTCCAATCCACTGACTATCTTTCAAATTACATACATTTCTTGTATGCAGGTACTTCCTGTTTTCCCCAGAGCTGTAGCTGCTACAAACCTATATGCAGCACCTCTTTTTTTTTACACTTCTCTTTATTTCTGTCTCTGACTTATCTGACCCTTCTCAGGAGTAAGCAACAATGTTTCAAACAAGTGCCAATTACATTACCTGACCTAGCACAACAGCCCTCTGAAAATCCGTCCAGCGATAAATAATGGCCTATCTGACTAGGCCTTTCGCACATGTCTGCATCAAGTCATTGTGCACTGAATCAGTTTTGAGCTGTATAACACAAGGAATGCTTAAGGATTAAGTGGGGTTCATGCCCCTTGATACCATCCTATACCAGGCACTGAAATATGGCCGGCATGGTGGGAAGGGTTGGGGGCACGCCCCAGGAACGCCATCAATCTGTACCCAGGTAGGTAAAAGGATCCCCAGCACAGTGCACCTCCACAGGTTCAGGCACAGAGCACTAGAGTACTTGAACTAAAATAAAATAAAACCAAAATCTAATTAACTGAAATTAAAAAGAAACTGCAAATAGGAAGAGGCTGCTCTGTCCTGCTTTATTCTCCTGTGGCTGCCTCTCCCAGGCATCCAAAACACAGCAGGGGGTTAAACACATAAGGGCCTGAATAAGAAGAAATCGCGCCTAAATGCAGCAGGGGGGTTTTCCACACCGCTGCAAGCTCCCAAACATGCGGCTGCAGGCCGCTCTCTGAATCCTCATGTTCTGGCGGTTGCTAGGGGTTCCTGCTGTCCCCCTGCCACTCTTACCTTGGAGCCTCTTTGCCGCATGGCTTTTCTACCCCTTGAGCTCAGCCTTCCTTCCCGGCTTCGGCACAGAGGGGGATGTCTCGGGGCTGCCAGCTTTCACTCCTGTCAAGCAACTGCAGCCCCTGCAGCGGCTCCTCACACGATAACGGGTTCGGGAGCAGCCAGAAGTCTCGGACTGAGGAGGGCCCCCACAGGACCCCTCCCCCCCGAAATCCTGGGGGGAGAAGGGGAAGAAGAAATATCCTCCCCTCAGCCCTGTTGTCCCCGGGTTCTCTCTGTTCCTTCTGATTTTTTTTTTAACACTTCTGCCTTTATAAACAAAGAAACTTGCACCTTAACAGGGGAAATAAAAGCAAACTCTAACTAAACCTAATCTCCTTAATTGTCTCTTCAGTGAGTCCAGCACCCTGGCTCACAACGTCCTCCAGCTGGAGACTGAGCTTACTGGGGCTGGTGGGCGGTGCCAGCTGCATATGTACACTAGTGTCATCAAAAAGATGACATGCTCAGTCTCTAAGCTGCTGGAGGAGGTGCACTACCCAGAGGTGCGGGACTGGACTGGAGGGACAATAAGGAAGGAGGATATTAAAATAGCAATGGAGCATAATAGAGAGCGCGGAACGGCACAGGGATTAAAGAAACTGAATCAGTTATGAATGGAGTTAAACAAATTGCAGGTGGAAACAATTGCATTCCAAATGAACAGGCTTAAGCAGAGATTCTATGAATGGGGGGACAGGGCAGGCATCTATTAGCACGCAAGCTACAGAAAAGAGAGATATTGGCCACAATCATGGCTATTAAAGGGGGTGAGGGAGATATTCTGAGGACTGAAGCAAATTGGGGCCCAATTCTGCCAATAAAGAACTATATACCCAACATGGGGGGAGAGCACTAGAGGGGATTGAACTGCCCAAATTAGGAGAAGACACGAAGGCAAGACTGGAAGAGGAGATCCAGAGGATAGAACTTGAGAGGGTGCTTAAAGAGCTGCCTAATGGGAAGGTGCCAGGGTTGGATGGGCTACCTAAAGAGTAATTAGTCCTTACCTGCTAATTAGCGTTCCTGAAGGAACTCCAGTCCAGTCCCTTTCCTCTGAGTTGTGCTCCCCTTCCAGCAGCTTGGAGACTGAGCACGTCATCATCTTGATGACCCTTGGGTATAAATACCATTGGCACCACCCACCAGATCCAGTATCCTATTGACAAAGCAGACTTAACAGAGAGACAATTAAGCAAACAAAACAATTAACTATATCTAACATGATAAACTTTAGATTACCACCTCCCCCTTTCCCGTGGAGAGACTTCCCACCTCCCCGAAGAGGAGGCGGCTTACCTGAAACAGCACTTGCCCTAAGCCACTCGTTCCCCCCCCAGGGCACTTGACTGTCCACACCTTCACCAGAACCCGTCTGCACGGAAACTTCAGCAGCTTCTCTGCTTCTACCTACCTGATGCTTCGGGCCGGCAATGCCTCCTTCACCTGAAAACTGAAATTGGGCGGGATCAGGGACTGGACTGGAGTTAATTCAGGAACGCTAATTAGCAGGTAAGGACTAATTACTCTTTCCTAAGTGTCCCTCCAGTCCAGTCCCTTTCCTCTGGGATGTAACAGAGCAGTTCAAGCCTGGGAGGGGCCTGAAAGACCGGCCCAAAGTACCGCTCCCCTCAAAGCCAGCATCTCCTGCTGCCTTAACATCCAAATGGTAATGCTTGGCGAAAGTATGCAGGAAAGACCACACTGCCGCTCTACAAATATCCAGTGGCGGCACCAGACTAAATTCCGCCCACGAGGCCACTTGAGCTAGGGTAGAATGAGCCCAGAACCCCACTGGAACCGGCCTTCCCTTCTGCAAGTACACCGAAGCAATGGCTTCCCTGATCCATCTGGAAATGGAAGCCTTAGACGCCACCTCTCCTCTGCGCGGTCCCCCAAACAAGACAAACAACTGTTCCATTGCATCCAAATAGTGCAGTCGTGCATCATCAGTGCTGTGTCCCGCCTTGGAAAAGGAAGGAAGCAAAACTGACTGATTCAGATGAAAGGGCGAGACTACTTTGGGCAAGAAGGAAGGTACCGTTCTCAAAACCACCTTCTCCCTAAAGAAGGAGAGGTACGGCGGACGACATGAGAGAGCCTGAAGCTCCGAAATACGCCTAGCCGAACATATCGCCACCAGAAAAAAGGCCTTGAGAGTCAAATCCTTCACAGAGGCTCGCTCCACTGGCTCATAAGGTTCTCCAGCTAGAGTATTCAGCACGAGATTGAGATCCCAGGAAGGAACCAAAGACCTCTTCTGAGGTCGCAGGCGGCGCACTGCCCTCAGAAACAGACCTGTCGGCATGTTCGCCTAACGCCTTACCCTGAATCTTGCCCCTGTAACAAGAAATAGCAGCCAACTGCACCCGCAAGGAGCTGGCCGCCAAACCCTTCTCAAAACCTGCCTGTAAGAAATCCAAAACCTCTGGAATCGATACCGCCATAGGCCTCTTCCATTGCGTTGCACACCAGCCCTCAAATATACGCCATACTCTCACATAGGAGAGACAGGTCGAATGCTTGCAGGCATTCAGCAAAGTTGAGATCACTGCCCCAGAATATCCGCACTTACGCAGCTATGCCCTTTCAATAATCAGGCCATAAGCGAGAACCGATCCACCTGCGGCATCCGTACGGGCCCCTGCGCCAGGGAGGTCGTCCCTCACCAGAAGGCGCCATGGACGGTCAGCCAGCAGTCATATGAGATCGGCATACCACGGACGCAGGGGCTATGAGAACTACCCACCCTCGGTGGGCCTCTATTCGCTGGAGGACCCTGTCTATCAGTGCCCATGGAGGAAAACACATACAGAAGCCCTTCCGTGGGTCACCTCTGAATCAGCGCATCCAGGCCCTCCAATATCCTTTCCTTTCTTCTGCTGAAGAATCGGCTCGCTTTGGCAGACCCCCATCGAGCCATGAGATCCATGATGGGAGGCCCCCATTGGCGCACAACCTGCTCGAACACCTTCTGGCAGAGCTCCCATTCATCATGATCCACCCTGAACCTGCTCTGGTAGTCTGCTGTGACGTTTTCTACTCCGGCCACATGCTGCGCCGACAGAGTCACTAGATAGGCTTCGGCCCAGTCTAACAGGCTCTCTGCTTCCTCCTCTAACAGGCTCTCTGCTTCCTCCTCCAAGAGAGGGCTGCTCGTGCTGCCCTGCCGATTGACATAGACCACCGTGGTTACATTGTCCGACAGCACCCGGACCGCCCTCCGGCAGACCCAATGCTCGAACGCTCCGAGAGCCAGAGCCACCACCCGCAACTCCAACCTATTGATGGGCCACTGGGCTTCCCGGGCACTCAAGCTCCCCTGGGCAAAGTGACCCTCGCAGTGAGCCCCCCCAACTGGTCAGACTGGCGTCCGTTGTTAAATGCAGCCACAGCAGAGACTCGAGGGGCATGCCCCTCTCCAGATTCCCTGGATGGAGCCACCACCGCAATGCTTCCCTGGCCGCTGTTGGACAGGGAAGTGTCACTGACAAGGGCTGCCTCTGATGGGATCAACGATGGAGAATGGCCCGCTGAAGCGGACGCATATGGGCTCTGGCCCAAGGCACTAACTCGATCGCCGCTGCCATGGTCCCCAGCACCTGCAGATAATGCCAAGCTGAAGGCGCCTTCATGGCCAGAAATTGTCGAACAAGACGGAGTAGCTCCCTTGCTCTCTGCACCGGCAAGAACACCCTGCCCCCGCAAGTGTCGAACCTTGCCCCAAGATACTCGATGTCCTGAGAGGGAACCAATCTGTTCTTTGCCAGATTGATCACCCACCCTAGGCTCCTTAGGAGCCCAACTACTCTGGCCGTTGCCCTCAGACTCTCCTCTTTGGACTTGGCCCGATCAACCAGTTGTCGAGGTACGGATGGACCAGGATCCCTTCTTTGCGTAGCAACACGGCCAATATGACCATTACCTTGGTAAAGGTGCGAGGAGCCGTCGCTAGGCCGAAAGGCAACGCCTGAAACTGAACGTGTCTGCTTGGTACCGCAACAACTGCTGATGGGACTCTGACAGGAATGTGTAAATACGCCTCTGTGAGATCAAGAGAGGTTAGAAACTCTCCCTGCCAAACCACAACTATCACTGACTTTAGTTTCCATGCGAAAATGAGGGACCCAGAGGCAACGATTGACTTGCTTTAGGTCGAGGATCGGACGAAAGGAGCCCTCCTTTTTTGGGACCACAAAATAAATGGAGTATCGACCGGAGCCGCACTGGTCTTTGGGTAACGGCACGAACGCCCCCAACAACAGAAGCCGTGCCAGAGTCTCCTCCACTGCTGCGATCTTGGCTGGAGATCTGTAAGGGGACTGCACAAACAATGGGAGAACTGGTCTTGCCAATTTGAGGGTATACCCTTCTCGAATCACCTCCAGAACCCACTGATCGGATGTGACTCGAGTCTAGGCAGAGATGAACTGCCGCAACAGTCCTCCCACAGGCAGAACTCCCGCCTGGGCCCCCTTCGCTTCATTGTGGCTTCCTAGGGCCCGAGGCAGAGGAAGAGGCCCCAAAACCCCTTCCTGCCCCCTAGAGGAGAAGCGTCCCCTCTGAAAGGGCACCGACCGAGTCAGCCAAAACGTTTGGGACTCCGGCGGCTGGGACCTCACGGGAGTAGGGGTACGACTCTGCCTCAGCTTATCCTCAGGGAGCCTGCCTCCCTTAGACTCACCTAATTCCTTCACCAATTTGTCCAGCTTCTCCCCAAACAGGAGCTTTCCTTTAAATGGGAGTCTGCTAAGGCAAGCCTTTGAAGAACCATTTGCAGCCCAGTTATGGAGCCGAAGGTAACAACGCGCCGCTACCACCAAAGCCATGTTCTTCGCCAAGTTCCTGATGAGATCATACTGGCTATCTGCAAGGTAGGCTGCACCCAACTCAATTCTTGCTGCCTCCCCTGGCGATCCACTTGGCATGTCGCTAGACAGCTGGAGCTGTTGAGACCACCGTAGGCAGGCCCTGGCTACCCATGCGCCACATACTGATGCCTGGAGAGCCAGGGCAGGGACGTCAAAGGCTTGCTTCAACAAGGTGTCCAGCTTCCTGTCCTGGGTATCCTTTAGGGCCGCACTGCCCTCAACCAGTACAGTCATCTTTTTGGTGACCGCCGACACCACGGCATCCACTGTAGGTGACCACAGCAGCTCCTGCTCGAGCTCTGGCAAGGGGTACAAGCGTGACATAGACCTAACACCCCTTAGACTGGACTCTGGCTGATCCCACTCTTCTTGGATCATCTGCCGGACCACCTGGTGGACTGGAAAAAACTTTCTGTGACTTCCGCATTGCCTGAATCAGCGGGTCCTCCAAAGACGACTCCTCCGCTGGAGCACCTGCGACAATGTTGAGGGCCTTCAAGGACTCGCTGATCAACGCCGGTAACTCTTCTTGGCGGAAGACCCGAACAATTCTGGCTTGCTCCTCTTCTGGAATCTTGTCTTCTTAGAGTTCCTCCTCTTCCTCCCCCAACTCCCGGTCTGAGGCCTCCCCTTCCAGATCCTCCGACAGAGGGGAGTGGAGAGCTTCCCCATTCACCAGTTTAGGCCGCTTAGGCGGTAAGCCCGCATCCTCCTCCTTGGATCCTGCGGCCCTGTGCTGCCAAATGACCATGCGCTCCCTGCTGACGTAGACAGAACGTCCTGTGCAACAGCAATACAAATTCTGGGAAGAAGCCTCCCAAAGCACCACGCTCCAGGCCTCCCAGAGAAGTGGAGGGTGTGGGCTGAGGAGGGACTGGCTGTTCCAAGGCTAAGGGCAACAGAGATTCCAAACCGAGCACTGTTCCTAGAAAGTCCCCTGGGAAACAGAAAGTGGAGGGTCCTAGGACATGCTGGCCTGGATAGCCCTGTTCCACGGAAGCGGCATCTACTGCGCAATCTCTGCAGACACCCGCCTCCAAACCGTTCCCCACCGAGTCCCATAGAATAGACACTGAGGTCTCGCCGGCATGATGCTCTACTGTATCCTACTCTCTATATAAATCTATACGTACATATAACTATATATATCCATACATATACATTAGGGTGGTCCACTGCCACAGGGGAAAAAATAAAAGTAGGAATTTCTTTGCTCCCTGGCCTGATTCTGGTTCCATTTATGTAGAAAACAATGTGTGCAAAGTTTGAAGCCAATCAAATAATATTTAGGGGTGGCTCAAGGTCCCTATCTATCAGGCCCCTGGATCCCCCCCAGGGTTCGTCAGACCACTGGGTATTATCCGCTCATAGACGGGGGTATCATGCTTGCCAAGCACTCAATGTGGTCCAGATGCTAGTAAGGACTTTGACGATGTGGGGAACATCTTACGGTGTTGCGAGACAACACCCAGAAGGAACTGGAGTTGCTCTTCTTTTGTGGTGTGTCGGCCGTTGAACTCCTCAATGAGTTTGACCCCTCGCTCAGCCACATCGTTGATCACTGGAAGATTTTTTACTTTCTTCAGACCGTCTTTGAATGATGCATTCTCTTCCCAGTCTTCTGGGTCTGCATTAAGAAAATCACTGTTGATGTCGAGGTGTTTCAGGAAACGGATTGACTTGCGAGTTGCAAAAGATTCAAGTGGTGGAATCATGGAACTTTTCAATTCGACCCGCTTTGGGGGATCTTCGTCTTCGTCATCATCCTCATCGCTTTCATCTGATTCTGCCGGGATCATAGCCGACACTATGGCCCGCTTTGTCGGTGCTGAAACAGCTTCATCGAACAGTGACAGTGCCACAAGCTCCTCTGACACATACCACAGATGCTGTTGCAGTTTGTCTCTGGCCGCTCTTCCAACACGGTCACTGTGGTAAGAGTGTAGTTTCTTCAGCATCTCCAAATCTGTTCGAGGAGCAACTGCGGCATCAGGGGCAGAAAACCAGGCTTCCACATGAATCAGGATGGAGAAAATGCTCACATCATGAACACAGGACTCCTCCCGTTGGGTAAGATCTTTGAGTTGTCCTCGGAACATCAAAATCCTGAGACAGTACAAGACTTTTGCTATCCATCTGGCATGATGGAAAGCTCCGGGTTCCATGAAATTGAAACAAGGAAGATTCCTCCAAGGCAGACAATCGTTAACTCCAAGAATTCCAGGTAATCATCTCGGTGATTGCCCTGTGCCAACTTGGATTCCGCAAACTTCATGATGCGATCCCTGTCAGGTTGCAGCACCTCCAAGTCTTTTCCAGTTTGATAGTTGGACTTGTCAAGGGAGCCCCAATTATTTTGGAACTGGCGAAAGAGTTGGACATTGGGACCCGATGAAGCTCCAGAGCATGTAGAGAATACTGCACCAAGAATTATTTCGTAAATGTGATGGCGGCATGCCAAATGAAGGACTGTGCGACGGAGTCTCTGTTCTAGAAGAATGCACGCTCCTGATCGACGTCCCGTGTTCGATGCAGTTGTATCAAAGCAGAAGCCTGCAACCTTTTCATCCAAACACCATTCCTGTAACAGTTCATAAACTGCTGCAGCTTGATTCTCGCCCGTTCCTGATGTCAGTTTTGGTACACCAAGAAGTTGTGTTTCTCCAGTGGAGACAGCCGTTATCAAAACTGGAAGGCGGTCAACGGATGTGGTTGAACAGAGGAGAGAGATGGCAATAACTTGCTATCCCAATGCACAATGCATGTTTTGCCTTCGGCTTTGAATGTGTTGTGCAGGTCCGTCCATTGTTGCTGACGGTGCTTTTCTCTATGGCGCTTGACGCTGGAGCGGCTGATATTGAGCTCCCCAGGATAATGTCCCAGACTTCTGGCGGTTTCAGCTACCACAAACAGAGCATTGCGATCCGTTGTCCCTGTCCGATCCAGGGCTGCTGTAAGCTCTGGGGTCCAGACATTGTTAGGTCGAAACTGCTTCGTTTGTGGAGTTGCTTTCTTCTGTCCGTTATCTGAATCCGCAGATGTCGACGAGTCTTGACCTGACTCTGCTGAGGAAGAAGATCCTTCCAGCTGAACTTGGCTTGTAGTTGCCTCGGCTTCGGCAACATGTTTTTGTCTGCGCCTTTTCAGTTCTTCTTCTCGCTGTTGCGATCTTGCTTCCGTGTTGGCCAGTTTCTTGTCCATCGCGCACATTGAGCCGCGGCACCCTGGTTCTCGTTGCATTATTAAGAATTCTTTGTCTTCTTGAATATGAATTAAAGACATTGCATTGGCATGCGCCACATCAAATAGGTTTTTCATTACAACCTGGAATTCTTTTTCATTTGCCTCGTTTCCCTCCTCTCCCTTTGATTTTCTTCAAAAGTTTCCATTGATTGAACAATTTCTTTACTTTTTCTTGAATTTTGTCATTTCTTTGAACAGGATACCTAGCCTTTTCCCAGTAAGCTTCTACTTCACTTGTTTAATGTCATATGGTCATGTAAAAATATACTTAATACTTGCTCCTTGCTGGGGAGCTTGGCCCCCAGAATTGTGGTGGACATTTCTTCAATGAGATAAAAACCACGTTTTTTTGCCATCTGAAAAGAATAAAGATACAAAGATAATAGTACAATGTCTTTGCCACCTCTCAGAGACGAGATTAGTTCAAATATGATGCAATCAAATGTAATCAGCGTGGAACTGAGTGGATGATACAAGATGATGCAACATTTCATCTTCTGCTCCCAGGGGGAAATCTCAAGACTTGTTGAGCCACCCCTAAATATTATTTGATTGGCTTCAAACTTTGTACACAGTGTTTTCTACCTAAATGGAACCAGAATCAGGCCAGGGAGCAAAGGAATTCAGGAATTCATTTTTATGGACCACCCTAATATACATACACACATTATATCTATATCTATCTCTCTCTATATCTATCATATATATATATAGATATAGATAGATAGATAGATAGATATAGATATATATACACACACACACACACACACACCTCCAAATGCAAAGCCAGACTTCTCTCCTTTTTTTTTTTTCTTTCAAGAAATGAAACTGAAGCAATAAAGGTCCTAAGCAACAGGACCCTTGGGCCTGAAAACGTCCACGGCGTATGAAAAACGCACGAAACTAACACCTCCATCTACCTTCGCTGAACGGCTTCAATCCCTGCCGCTCTTTCCCATCTCTCCTTCTCTTCCGATAGGGTGCACTTTCCCACCCTTGTGCTCAGCCGCCGTGAGGGCTTCAGCAGCGAGGCAGGAGAAGGCAGGCTGTGAAAGCCAAACAAGTGCCCCGGCGGCTCCTCACCAGCTCGGGTTCGGGAAACGCTTGTTTCCTGCTTTTTTATTTTTGTGCCACATACCGAAGCCTCCTCCTGGGCCCCACAGAGTGTCGGAAGAAGGGGGGAGGGGAAATCTCTCTCCTTAACAATCAAAAGCTGTCAGAATAGGTAAGAAATAAAAAGAAAATAAAGAAATCTACCAAAAAGCCCCACTAACTCTCTGAGTGTCTTGCCAGAAAGTCTGATCCCTGGCTTACTGACTCCCTCCAGCTGCTTGGAGACTGAGCATACTGGATCTGGTGGGTGGTGCCAGTGGTATTTATACCCGAGGGTCATCAAGATGATGACGTTCTCAGTCTCCAAGCTGCTGGAAGGGGACTGGACTGGAGGGGAGGTGGTGGATGTCCTGGGGAGAGTGTTTAATAGAATACTAGAGGAAGGAGGGCACTTGTCGGCAGAAATGTTTACAGCGGGGATCACAATCTTACCAAAAGCAGGAAAAGACCCATTACAATGTGGCTCATACCGACCAATCTCACTACTCAATGTAGATGTAAAGATCTTTGCTAAAGTGCTTGCAAACTGATTACCTAGATGGATGCCCACACTTATTGGTATAGATCAAACGGGTTTCATAGGAGGGCGACAAGCTTCTGATAATATAAGCAAGTGTTGGAAGTGTTCTGGGCGGCACATCAAGAGTGAGTAGGAACAATGGTGCTCTCTATCAATGCTAAAAAGGCATTCGATAGGGTAGATTGGGCATTTTTGTTCTCGGTTATGCAAAAGATGGGATTGGGGCCCAAGTATTAGAGCTGGGTACAAGCTCTATATCAGGACCCTCGGGCAGAGGTAAAAATCAATGGCAGAAGAGTTTTGCTTAGAACAAGGTACCAGATGCCCAATGTCCCCACTCTTATTCGCCTTGGTGGTGGAACCCTTAGCACAGAAAATTCGCACAGAGGGGCATGTGAAAGGTGTGGAGGTAGGACAGCAGCACAAGATATCGTTATTCGCAGACGATATACTGTTGATGATCACACAACCTGAGGAAACGTTGCCAAATGTACTGGATGAAATAAGGCGATATGGGACTGTGTCGGGATTCAAAATGAATCTAGACAAGACTGAAGCGCTGAATATTAATCTAACAAGGATGTCCTGGGAAGGCTTAAGCAACAATTCCCCTTTAGGTGGGCCCGAAAGGCCATAAGATACTTAGGAGTTAACATCACAGCCCACCCAAAGAGTTTGTACAAGGCAAACTACCCTCAATTATGGAAAGCTGTGGGACAAGATTTGAGGGACTGGATAGACACAGAAATATCGTAGCTAGGCTAAATAGTGGCAATAAAAATGAATGTCCTGCCCAGAGTGCTGTACCATTTTCAAGCTCTCCCAATAGAAATTCCAAAAGGACAGTTGCGAGAGCTTCAAAAACAGGTCTATAGATTTATATGGAAAGAGCGACCCCCGCAAATAGCCAGATCTGTAATGTATAGATCCAAGGAGGAAGGAGGTCTAGGGGTACCAGTCAGCAGGCCTATTAATGGGCAGCCCAAATCTGACATTTGATGGATTGGTGAGAAGGAGGAGAAAGGAAAACTTTTGTTACCCTAGAAAGTTTGATGAGTGGGGGGAGACCATTGGAGTCTTTACCTTGGAAGAGCAGGGTGGAAAGAGGGCCAAAAATCCAAGAAAATCTCTATGTGCAACATGTGCTTCAGATATGGGACACGGCAAAGAAAAAAGTGGAAGGTGAAGGAGACACTTGTTTCTCGATAACAAAGGCTTTGTGTCACACCAGGGATTTTATTCTGGGGAAGGAAGGAGGGATATACAAAAAGAGGGGAAAAGTAAGGTTAAAGTGGTCCTACCAATTTGTGGATGGGGGTAAATGGGTGCCATTTGAAGATCTACAGGAAAAGTATGGCCTAGCGGCAGGAGATATATTCCAATATGAGGAAGTGACCCATTTTCTATGACAGAAATTGGGGAAAGAGGATCTAGAAGGGGATTACTCCGAGCTGGAAGCAATATGGTATGGGGAAAAAAAAAGAGATCTTCCAGACCGATTTCGGCCCTTTATAAAGCAGTATGGGGGAATATGGATAATGACCATCGATATATGATCAAGTGGGAAAAGGACTTGGGGACGGCCATTAGGAAACAACAATGGAAAACCATATTTGACCAGGTTAGACAGCTTCCACTATCTGTGGCCATAAGAGAAAATTGGTACAAGGTTACAATGCAACGGTACTATACTCCCATAAAACTGCATAAGATGTTTCTATCAGTGGCGAAAGGGTGCTGGAGAGAATGTGGGGAGGAGGGCTCCTTTTACCATATATGGTGGACCTGCCCCAATTAAAACTTTATTGGGAAAGAGTTAAATGGTGGATACAAGTGACAGGAATTGAGGTGATGGTGGACCCAGGTATCTACCTATTGGGGTGGTGGAGAGAAGGCGGCCCAAGCAAAGAAAGAAAACAAATAATGGCATGTTTAAATGCTGCAAAACGTGAATTAGCATATAGATGAAAGCAAAAAAGGCCCCCCTTACTGGAGCATATGTGGAGCGGCTCCACCAGATATATTTAATGGAAAAATTGACAGCTATCTGCAGACACAGATTGATAAGGTTTGAGAGTGAATGGAAGAAAATGCTGGACTACTTGTGCAGAGAGAGAGGGGAGTGCGAGGAGGTGGGAAGAGGGGGGGGGTGGGAATTAGAGGGATAAAGAAGGAGAGTAAACAACATGGTGATACAAATTTGAAAATAACATAGCTATTATACATTTGGTGGTGAAAAAGTGATAAATTGCAGTAGGTATAATAAAATAAGCAAATACACCGAGACAAAGATATAGAGATATTTAATGATATGATATCTCTGTACAATAAAGACTGAGAGACAAAAAGGTGAACCTAATATATCAAGAACTGTAAACTAAAGAATCTATTCAAGGTACTGGAAGTGTATAAACACTTTTGTTAATTCAAAATACACTTAAGTTAGAGTACACAACGGATATAGGATGTCAACTCAAATGGATGGAGAGAACACGGACTATCCAGTTGGAAGTGAAAAGATTGTAAATTTAAAGTTTGGTGCAATGCTATGTGATGTACAATATGAAGCATGGTGTTAATAAAAATTAAATTACAAAAAAAATAAATAAAGTAGCATGCTTCAACGGCTCAAAGAGCACTGCCAGCAGGGCCCTGAGCACCAGACCCAGATCCCAGGAAGGGATCACAGACCAGAGGGGATGACGCAGAGGCTGAACCCCCCCCCCCCCCCCCAAAGAAAGTGTCAGACATCCGGGTTCAAGGCTAGAGACATATTAGCTACTGGACCTTGGAAACAGGCCAGCGCTGCTACCTGAACTTTGAGAACTAAGGGAGAGGCCCTTTTCCAGGCCATCCTGTAGAAAAGCCATCAGAGATGGCACCTTTGCCACCTCAGGGGGCCAACTGTTGAGCACCACACTGCTGCTCAAAGCACCACTAGATCCACACATATACTAGCTTGGTAGACCTCCTTTGGGCTTCGAGCACAGCCGGAGAGTAACCATTATGCACTAGCTTTCTCCTTTCAAGAGCCAAGCCATAAGTGAAAATGGAACCGGGTCTTCCAGGACGATGGGTCCTTGACACAATAGGCCCTGAGATGAAGGCAATCAAAGAGGAGGCACCTGCAGGAGCTGCATCAGATCTCTAAACCACGTTCTCCTCGGCCAATCCAGTGCCACCAGAACAATCATGCCTTAGTGGCACTCTATACACCAAAATACATGCCCCACCAAGAACCATGGAGGAAACACAAACAGAAGGTGCAGACTTGGCCAAGGCTGGGTCAGGTTATAGACGCCCTCAGACCACATCTCCATGTGGCAACTGAAGTGGCAAGGTTTGGCATTGGAGTAGGTCGCCATCAGATTCGTTTTGGCGTGACTTCAAGGGTGCAGAATCAACTGAAACGCCTCCTGATTCAACGCTCCCTCTCCAGGATTAGAGAGTGTTGGCTGAGTAAGTCCATTTCCACATTGTCTGCCCCAGCAATGTGTTGAGCTGACAAGGCTAGGAGGTTCTTCTCCGCCCAGGCAACCAGGGGAGCCATCTCCAGAGTTACCCTGGCACTCCTCATGCCGTCTTGCCATTTGACATAAGCCACTGCCATGGAATTGTCCAAAAAAACTCAAAACACCCGGCCCTTGACCAGAGGCCGGAAATGCAGAAGAGCCAATCTGATGGTCCATGCCTTGAGGCAGTTTATGAACCACACCGCTTCCCTGCCGTTCCAATGGCCCTAACAATGGGTTCCCCAGCCCATGAGATTGGCATCAGGAGGATTTAGGAGAAATCTTTGCGATGATACCAACATTTTCAATAGAGTAGACACCCAGGAAGGAGCTGATAATATGAGAGATCTAGCTAAGCTTGAAGAATGCTCTAGAATTTGGCAGCTGAGATTTAATGCTAAAAAAAAATGCAGGGTCATGCATTTGGGCTGCAAAAATCCAAGAGAATGGTAAAGTGTAGGAGCCAAAGTACTTCTGTCCACGAAAGAAGAGCGGGACCTGGGAGTGATTGTTTCTGATGATCTTAAAAGTGGCTAAACAGGTAGAAAAGGCAATAGCGAAAGCTAGAAGGATGCTTGGGTGCATAGGAAGAGAAATGGCTAGCAGGAAAAAAAAAAAGGAAGTGACAGTGCCTCTGTATAAGTCGCTGGTGCGACCTTATTTGAAGTACTGTGTGCAGTTCTGGAGACCACACATTCAAAAGGATATAAACAGGATGGAATCAGTGCAGAGCGTGGCTAATAAAATGCTTAGTGGCTTTTGTTATAAAGCATATGAGACAAAGATCTTAATATGTTAACATTAGAGGAAAGGCGTGATAGAGGAGATATAATGCAAAATGCAATGTGTGACTTCGAGTCAGTCCTGACTCCTGGCGACCCAGAAGCTCCTGGATTTTCTTGGTACTGTTACCGGAAGTAGACTGCCAGGCCTTTCTTCCGAGGCAATGGAGGTATAATAGAGACGTTTAAATACCTCCATGGCATAGATGCATGAGGAGAGCCTCTTTCGATTGAAAGCAAGCTCTGCTACGAGGAAACATAGGATGAAGGTGAAAGGCGATAGACTCAGGAGTAATACTGCAGAAATGGTTCTTTATGGAGAGAGTGGTTGATGCGTGGAATAGTCTCCCAGTGGAGGTAGTACAGACGAGGACAGTATCTTAATTCAAGAAAGCACGGGAGAATCTCTAAAGGAAAAAAAGGGACTTTTGTAATTGGTATGAAAGGGCAGACTAGAAGGGTCATGTGATCTTTTTCTGCCATCATGTTTCTATAAGAACTTGTTTCTATTCTATGGTTGTCAATTCCATTTTAAAAGTCCATTAAACAAATTAGGTGTAGCTTATGTTAGATTGACAATGACCACAACAGGGGCTACAATTAGGCTATTGCTAACTTGTGGATATAAGTCCCTAACTGATTCTTTTTATAAAAAGATTTCTTCCTGATCTCTTAATTGGAGTAAAGGCCTATAAATCAAAGAATGCTCCTGGGAGAAGTGAGAATCACGCACCACTAATCACTTTCTTATAGCAACTGCTCTCTCTCAACTTGCATATCAAGACAATACACTTTTGCAAACTCTTTTCATCAAACGCTATTTCATCCAGCAAACTAAACTCAACCATCTGAGCTGTCAGTGATTCACTTCATCATCTCTTTGCCATTACCTCAGAGACAGTTTAACTGATGTGCTAGTTGGATAAAATTTGATAAGGTTTCCAGCATCTCACCTTTTGAGATCTCCAACAGCGGCAGTACACTGCTTTGTCTCCCAAGTCTTCTATATCAAATGCATGAACTACCTTGGGATTATCTTTCTGGATCTTAAGGTTTACCAAGGACTTGCCTTGCCTGCCTTTTCTGACATATGCTCTGTAAGCTACATAACCAAGAGCAGCTGCTCCAGCAGTCACAGAAACTGCAACAATCCACTCAACTGCAGGGAAAAAAGGAACAAAAAAGGAAATCAAACTGGATTATTTATTTTTAAACAATTTGAATACTTAGTATGTTATGAGCACTACCACAAGAAGAAATTTACTATTTGCTGATCATAAAATGATTGAGAAAAGGAGAATTGCAGTCTGTTAGCAATATGTCTCTAAAAGCTTTCAAAATCGTTTCTGAAAGAACAAAGTCAATTAAAACATTTTAATTATTTTTCATACATGCCGCAACATAATGATTTTCAATGAAGAAATAGTAATTAGGCCTTACCTGCTAATTGCTGTTCCTGAAGGAATGACAGTCCAGTCCCTTTACTTCTGGGTTGCGCAACTCCTCCAGCAGCTTGGAGGCTGAGCCCAACCTTTTTGGGGATGGAGCGGTATAAATACCACTGGGACCACCCCCTAACTCCAGTATTCGAATGAAAAAGCAGACATAACCAACTTTCGTAAACAATCTATATAGCCAAAACATCTCAAGAAATATTGACTACAAACTAAAATCAAACTTTTTTTTTTTTTTTTTTTTGAAATGGCATAGGAAAGGATGAGAGGGATGGCCCCGGGCGGAGGGGGTTTGTCGGGGCTAGCCGCACCTGGTCTGTGTTCGTTCCGATGCTTCTGTCTAAACAATAATCTTAACTTCAGCCGGAACCGGGAGGGATCAGGGACTGGACTGTCGTTCCTTCAGGAACAGCAATTAGCAGGTAAGGCCTAATTACCATTTCCTTATCGTCACTCCAGTCCAGTCCCTTTACTTCTGGGATGTACCAGAGCAGTTCAACCCTGGGTGGGATCCGGCATACCGGAATGAAGAACCGCCAGGCCAAACCGAGTGTCCGCTGCACTCTGGACGTCCAACCTGTAGTGCTTGGTGAAGGTGTGGAGGGAGGACCAAGTCGCCGCCCTACATATATCCAGCGGAGGAACTAGGCTGAACTCCGCCCAAGAGGTAGCCTGAGCCCTCGTAGAATGTGCCCGCAGGCCCACGGGAACTTGCTTCCCCTTCAGGATATAGGCGGAGGCGATTGCCTCCCTGATCCACCTAGAGATGGAGGCCTTGGCTGCCGCCTCCCCTTTGTGCGGACCCCCCGAACTGAATGAATAGGCGTTCGGACTTTCTGAAGGGCGCTGTGCGAGAGAGGTATCGCTTCAGGGTCCTGCGAATGTCTAGGAGGCGAAGCTTGTCATCTCTAACTTCCCGCCCTTCCGTTGCGAAGGCCGGGAGGGTAACTGTCTGGTTCACATGGAAGGGAGAGGTAACTTTGGGCAAGAAGGATGGAACAGTGCGCAGAACCACTTTGTCCTTGAGAAAGGACAGAAAGGGGGGCTGCGAGGACAGTGCCTGTAGTTCCGAGATTCTTCTGGCCGAACAGATGGCGATCAGGAAAACTGTCTTCAGGGTTAAATCCTTTAGGGAGGCATTCTTTAATGGCTCAAAGGGATTCCCGATCAAGGCATTTAGTACCAGGTTAAGATCCCAAGGGGGGATGATTGACCTTCGTTGTGGTCGTAGCCATCTAACTGCCCTTAAGAACCTTGCGACGTCCGCGTGGGCCCCTAGGGGTTTGCCTCGGACCTTGCCCCTGTAGCAAGCGATGGCCGCAAGCTGGACCCTTAAGGAACTGTGGGCCAGCCCCTTGTCAAACCCTGCCTGCAGGAATTCCAGGACCTCCGGAACAGAGGCCGAGAGTGGTTTCCTTCGGCGCTCCGCACACCAGGATTCGAAGATGCGCCAGACTCTCACGTAGGAAAGACAGGTCGAGCGCTTCTTGGCCTGCAACAGAGTTGAGACTACTGCCCCTGAGTAACCTCGTTTCAGGAGCCGTGCCCTTTCAATAGCCAGGCCGTAAGCGAGAATCGATCCACGTGTGGCATCAGTACCGGGCCTTGTCTTAGTAGATCCCTTTTGCAAGGGAGCCGCCACGGATGGTCGGCGATCATCCTCACCAGATCCGCATACCAGGGTCGGCAAGGCCAGTCCGGGGCTATGAGGATTACCAATCCCTGGTGTGACTCTACCCGCTGGAGCACTTTTCCGATCAGAGCCCAAGGCGGGAATACATAGAGAAGACCCTCCGAAGGCCACTTTTGGGACAGGGCATCCAAGCCCTCGGACATTCTTTCCCTCCGCCGACTGAAGAATCTGTCCACCTTGGCTGACGAGAACCGTGCCATGAGGTCCATGACTGGCACTCCCCACCGAGCTACTATTTGGTTGAAGGTCTCCTGTTCCAGTTCCCACTCTCCGTGGTCTATCTTGCACCTGCTGAGGAAATCGGCCGTGACGTTGTCCGTGCCCGCCACGTGCTGCGCTGATAGCGTCTGCAGATGGATCTCCGCCCACTGTAAGAGGGCGTCCGCCTCCTTCTCGAGAGCGGGGCTGCTGGTGCCTCCCTGGTGATTGATGTAGGCCACCGCGGTGACATTGTCGGAGAGGACGCGAATTGCTCTTCCTTGTACTAAGGTCTCGAGCGCTTTGAGCGCCAGGGTGACGGCCCGCAATTCCAGTCTGTTGATGGGCCATTGCGATTCCAACGGTGTCCAGCGACCCTGGACGAACTGATCTTGGCAGTGTGCTCCCCAGCCAGATAGGCTGGCATCCGTCGTCAACAGTAGCCACTGAGGGGGTTCGAGAGGCATCCCGTGATCCAGGTTCCTTGGGTTTCTCCACCAGTAGAGTGCCTGTTTGGTCCGCGGAGCGCACGGTAACTGTCGAGAGAGAGGATGATGCTGGGGAGATCACCGACGCAACAGTGAACGCTGCAATGGGCGCATGTGGGCCCTGGCCCATGGTACTACCTCTATTGCCGCCTCCATTGTTCCCAGAAGTTGAAGATAATGCCACGTCGAGGGGCTTCTTCTGGCTAGAAACTGTGAGACTAGGAGCCTTAGCTCCCTTGATCTTGTTCGTGACAAGAATACTCTGCCGCTGTTGGTGTCGAATCTTGCCCCGAGGTACTCGAGTTCCTGGGAAGGAGTCAGCCTGCTCTTTGTACGATTGATGACCCAACCCAAGTCCTCTAAAACCTGGATTACTCTGGCCGTTGTCGAGAGACTTTCTTCTTCGGATTTTGCCCGGATTAGCCAATCGTCCAAGTAAGGGTGAACTAATATTCCCTCCTTCCGAAGGAAGGCCGCTACCACCACCATTACCTTGGTGAATGTTCTGGGAGCCGTAGCTAGGCCGAAAGGAAGGGCCTGGAATTGAAAGTGGCCTCCTGGTACCGCGAATCTCAGGAACTGTTGATGGGACTTCCTGATTGGGATATGCAGGTAGGCTTCTGTCAAGTCGAGGGACGTTAGGAACTCCCCTTCCCTTACGGCTGCTATGACAGAACGTAGAGTCTCCATCCGGAAGTGGGGTACCCTGAGGCAGCGATTGACCTGTTTTAGATCCAGGATCGGTCGAAGGGAGCCTTCCTTCTTTGGTACCACAAAATAAATTGAGTACCGACCCGATCCGCGCTGGTTTGGTGGAACGGGGATCACTGCCCCGAGAGCTAATAGGCGTGCGACAGTTGCCTCCACCGCCGCCCTCTTTGGAGAAGAGCCGCAGGGAGAGCGGACAAAGGCCGGGGGAATTTGTTCTGCAAATTCGAGAGAATAGCCCTCTCTGATCACTTCTAGGACCCATTGATCGGACGTGACTCGGGACCTGGCGGGAAGAAAGAGCCTCAGGCGGCCTCCTATCGGGTGCCTTCCCTCCTGGGCCCCCAGCATCTCATTGTTTTCTGGAACCCGAGAAGGAGGAAGAGGCTGTTCCAAAACCTCGGCCAGCTCCTCGGAACCCTCTGAAACCTTGTCCCCTTGAGGGAAAACGGGTCTTGGAAAAGGGGGCTGATCTGGCTGGACGAAACCTCCGTGGGTCCCTAGGCTGGGTACGTAATGGGGGTAGGGAGCGCCCCTGTTTTTGTCTGTCTTCCGGGAGCCTGCCTCCCTTTGACTCCCCCAGGTCCTTAACTAGCTTTTCTAAATCTTCGCCAAACAACAGTTTCCCCTTAAAAGGAAGTCGGCTCAGGCGCGCCTTAGAGGAAGCATCTGCTGCCCAATTCCGTAGCCAAAGATAGCGCCTAGCCGCCACCACCGAGGCCATGTTCTTGGCTAGGCTTCTGATGAGATCATACTGACTATCCGCCAAATAGGCTGCTCCGGATTCCACCTTAGCCGAGTTGGCCTGTGTTTCGGCCGTTGATCCCTCTGTTGACTGGATCTGTTGTGCCCACCTTAAGCAGGCCCGAGCCACCCAAGCTCCTGATACGGAGGCCTGCAAGGCAAGAGCGCTGATGTCAAAAGCTTGTTTCAGGAGCGTATCCAATTTCCTGTCTTGAGCATCTCTTAGGGCCGTGGCGCCCTCCACTGGGATAGTGGTCTTCTTGGTGACTGCTGATACCGCAGCATCCACTCTGGGGGACTTCAGCAGTTCTTTATCTGACTCAGGGAGAGGGTAGAGGCGAGCCATGGTTCGTACCCCTCTCAGGCCTGATTCTGGTTGATCCCATTCCTCTTGTATCATCTGACGTACCACTCTGTGGACAGGGAAAACTTTCTGGGACCTTCTGATGGCCTGAATTAGGGGATCCTCTAATGCCTCGTCCTCTGTTGGGGAATCTGAGGTAACGTTGAGGGCTTTTAGGGACTCATTGATTAAAGAAGGGAGCTCTTCTCGGCGGAACACTAACAATGCGAGCATGGTCCTCCTCCGGGATCTCCCCTTCTTCCAGCTCCTCGTCTTCCTCCTCTAAGTCCCTTTCGGAACCTTCCTCCTCTGGAGTGCCCTGAGAAAGGGGAGGGAGAATCTCTTCACTTATTAGCCTGGTGCGCTTGGGGGGTATCCCTGAATCCTGACCGCTTGCTCTCCTAGGTTTGGCTAACCTGGCTTCTGCTGGCGGGCCTGTATCGCCTGGCCCGAGCCCCTGCCTGCGCATGCAGTAAGCTTGGTGAAGCAATAGGACGAAGTCTGGGGAGAAGAGCTCTCCGACCCCTCCATCCAGCGTGGCACGGGATAAAGGGGGTGGGAGAACCTCTGTGCTAGTAGCCGGAGGTAACTGAACCCCCCCTTCCGCTTCCAGGGAGTCCCCAGGCACCTGAGGTACTTGGGTCATGGCCAAACTGATTTCCTGCTCTACAGAGGTAGACGCTGCCGCACACGCCCTGCAGATTCCTGTCTCCGTGGGGGTGCCCCTCCGTGTGCCACAGGATGGGCACTTTGCCTTGGTAGCCATGCTTTCCAGTCGGCTCAGTGGGCGGTGCTTAAGTGGCAGGCCTAAGCAATTGGCTGTATGAGAGAAAGACCCAAACCAAAACCAAAACCAAAAGGCAAACCAAAGGGCCCACTCAAGTGTGTAAAATTGCTGTAGGATGTGGAGCTAGTTAACTCCTGTGCATTCCCCTCCCCCAAGTAAGGTCAGTAATTTCGGGGGCAAAGAGATGGCCTAGCCGTTGAAAACAACGTCAGATTCACAATGAGGTACTTTAAATTAAAATAAAATTAAAATAAAGGTAAAGGCAAAGACATTAATGCCGACAATGTTAATACTTGCTGTTTGTTGTTCAGAGAAAACCGCGATTCCACTCCGTTGGCTCAACACGTGTTAGGCCGCGGCCACGTGGAGTCCGGAACGGAGGATCGCGCTTCTGCTCGCTGCCTTGTTGTCCAGGCCTCTACCGCCGCGAGGAGGGAGCTTGCTCCGCGTCGCCGACCGCTAGGGCTGCCGCCGCTAGAGATCCCTCCGGAGAAGAGAGGCTTCGATTGCCGGCTCCGGGAATCGCCACCACACCCCGCTGCTCCAGAGGGGGGGGGGGGGCGTCAATTTCCCGCTCGCGTCTCTGCCTCCAGCGCTCAGCCGCCTCCGGGGCTTCGGCGCGAGGCAGGGCTGCTCCTCGAGGATGCTGCAAATTACCACAGCAGAGGAGGAAGGAGATCTTTCATCCCCCTGCAGCAGGCAGCTCCGGTATCCCCTCCGGTCTCCGGCCCGGTCAGAAGGGGAGGGAGAAGGGGGAGGGAGGGAGAAGGAGAGAGATTGCAGGAAAATTAAAGGTACAGTCAAGAACTAAAGGAAAAAAAACCACAAGGTAAAGACGACTTCCTTAACTAAAATAAAGAAAGTAAATAATTAAATAAAATTAGGAGAAGGCAGGACTCCAGTAAGCCCTAGGCTTACGGAACCCTCCAGCTGCTTGGAGGCTGAGCAATACTGGAGTTAGGGGGTGGTCCCAGTGGTATTTATACCGCTCCATCCCCAAAAAGGTTGGGCTCAGCCTCCAAGCTGCTGGAGGAGTTGCGCAACCCAGAAGTAAAGGGACTGGACTGGAATGACGATAAGGAATGGCATGTTGTGTTTTCAATGTACAAGGATGAGCGGGAAAAAAGTATGACTGCTCAACATTTTGGTTTTCATTCTTATCCAAATTCCTTTTGGGGCCATACCTTGTCCAGTGGTCTTACAAACAGGTAACCAAGCTGTACTCACCAAGCTTCTTCTGATTCCTGCAATGCTAGCAACTCATAGAACAAGAAGACACAGTTTTTGGCCTCATAAGACAATGCTGTATATCTATCTTTGAGCAAAGCATTAGAAAGCAGTTTATTTTGATAAATGGATAGCCATACAAACCAACTATTCATCTCACTGCTGGACTTTAAGAAGAAATTGTATATACCTGATAAATCTTATTTCCTTATATCCTACTAGACCAGTCCAGATGAATGGGTTATGCTCCCTTACCAGCAGGTGGAGGCAGATTGAATAGCTTTCAGTAATGTCATCACTTGGTATATTTACTGATGCAGCACTGAGAGAAGCCAGTATGAACTTCCCAAGCAATAAGCAAGATTGAAAAACTCAGAAAATATGAATAAAGAGAAATTAGACTTACCTGCTAATTGTTGTTCCTTGAAGAACTCCAGTCCAGTCCCAACCTCTGGGTAGTGTACCTCTTCCAGCAGCTTGGAGACTGAGCATGTCATCTTTTGATGACCTCATAGTACTTAGGCAGTTGGTCCCACCTACCAGCCCCAATAACCTATTGGCAAAGCAGACTCACAAGGGCAAGATATAAGTTAAAATAGCACTAAATTGATCATATTCCAAAACAAAGACCAGAACCTGGAAACAGATCCATCCATTTATTCAGGGACCCTCCAGCCGCAAGGAAGAAAGGAAGGCTTACCCATCAATCTTCTGAACAGTCACCTGTCGCGAGCTCCAACGGACTTCCTTCCTCGATACTATGTGCCGGACCTCTCTTGCCCGGCGAATTCTTCTCCTGGTCCAGGATCAAACTGTCGCAATTACTGTATCAGGGAGGGATCCAGGACTGGACTGGAATTCCTCAAGGAACAACAATTAGCAGATAAGTCTAATTTCTCTTTCCTTATCGTCCCTCCAGTCCAGTCCTGACCTCTGAGATGTACCATAGCAGTATTATACTAGGGAGGGACCCGTGATCCCAACCTGAATGAATGCCGCCTCAAACTCTATGCCCCCCTAGCCTGCACATCCAGGCGGTCCATGCTTCACAAAGGTCTAAAGAGATGACCAAGTAACCGCCCTACAAATTTCTGCAGGTGGCACCAAACCCGGGAATTCTGCTCTCCACTGTAGCAGATATACAGGACCTCTAAACAAAAACAAACAACCTATGCGACTTTCAGAAAGGCTCTGTCCTTTTCAAAATAGCATTGAAAGCTTGACACATGTCCAACTGGTGGTACTGCTGGTCCGAGGCCTCTTCTGATGCCCCCGACAGGGTGACTGGTGGGTTAACATTAAAAACTGAGAGCACCGTAGGTAAAAACAATGGGACCGAACGCAAGGTTACCTTCTCTTTGGAGGTGCAGAGAAGATTCCCCAACAGGACCGTGCATGCAGCTCTGAAATCCTACGAGCGGAACAGATGGCCACCAGAAATCCTGTCATAAATGCCAAGACCTTCAGGATGCAGAAGCTCAACGGCTCCTCTACCACACCTGACAACACTAAGCTGGGGTCCTAGGGAAGAACCACCACCTCCTATAGTAGGCGGAGCTGCTTGCATGCTGCGAGAAACCGTACCACCTCCGGTGCATCCCTAAGGACACCCCCTAGATGTCACCCCAGCAGCAAACATTTGCCGCCACCTGCACCGGCAAGCAACCGCTGGCCAACCCTTGACCATTCTTGACTGAAGGAAGGCTAAAATCCCTCAGGCACGGACACTGATAGACGACAACAATGCCAATCGCTGCCACGCCCTCAACCAGGTGGAAATTACCAGAGCAGAGCAGAGTAGCCTCGCTTGTTCAACCAAGCCCTATCCAGAGCCATGGCTCGATTCAACTGAGGCAGCCAAACCAGCCCCTGAAGCAGGACCAGCAGACGCCACGGCCGCACCACCATCCTTCTGATGAGTTCCACATACTTTGGTTCCATGGGCCAGTCTGGGGCGATGAGAATCATTGTCCCTTGGTGTAACTAGATTCGCTGTACAATGTGCCCAATGAGCGCCCTGGGAGGGAAACAGCAGCCCCTTTGTGGGCCAACTCTGCACTACAGCATTTAGGCCATTTGCCAATCTCTCCTGTCACCCGCTAAAGAACCTGTTTGCCTTGGCTGTTGCCAAGGTCACCATCAGATCCATTAAGGGCGTGCCCCCATCTGCGTTGTCTGCGAGAAGACTGTAGTGGAGTGTCCAACTCTCCTGGGTCTAGTTACACGTGACTCAGCTCTTCCACTGCCACCTTTTCCGTGCCCGCAACATGGGTCACCGAGATGGCTTGCAGATGTGTTTCTGCCCAATCCAGCAGGATGCAGGCTTCTCTGTCCAGGCAGACACTTCCATGCCCCCTTCTCGATTGATGTAGGCCACCGTGGTGGTGTTGCCAGAAAAAAAACAAACTGTATTTCCTAGAGGAAGGGGAGAAACTCCTACCCTGCTAGGAATACTGCCTGCATCCTGAGCCAGTTGAAAGCCCAGACGCTATCTCCTGGTATCCTGTGCTCTAGGGCCACCCAGCCCTCGCAATACGCTCCCCAACTAAGGAGACTGTGTCCGTTGTGAAAGTTAACCAGTGTGCCAACTCCAGAGGCATACCGACCTCTAGTTGTTTCGCCGTAGTCGCCCTCTGAGTGCTTTCCGGGCTGCTCCCTGACAGGGTAAGATCTGGTTCAGATGAAAGCTGAAAACCATATTAGGGAGAAAGGAAGACACCGGCCTCAGGACCACTTTCTTCCTAGATATCATGAGAAACGGTTCCCTACAAGACAGCACCTGCAACTCCGAAATGCATTGCGCCCAGCACATCAAAAACTGTCTTCAATGTGATATGTTTCAAGGTCGCCCCGGCCAGTGGTTCAAAAGGGTGGCTCAGCTAGCGCAGATAGCACCAAATTAAGGTCTCAAGGAGGGAGCACAGAAAACACTAAAGGACGAACTTGCCTAACCACTCTGAGAAAATGAACCAAATCCGGATGTGCGGCTAGGAAACACATCTGCAGACACCCCCGGTAGCAAATTAGCACTGCGACCTACACTTTCAGGGAACTGAGAGTTAACCTCTTCTCCAAACTGTCCTGGAGAAAAAAAAAATATCCAGGAGCACGACCCCAAAAGGACGAACATTCCTCATCGCACACCAGTTCTCAAACACTCGCCAGATGCACACATAAGCCAGAGTGGTAGATCTCTTTCTAGCTTTCAGCAGAGTTGAAATCACAGAAGCCAAATAGCCCTTGTATCTCAGCCACGCCCACTCAAGAGACAGGCCATAGGCGAGAATTGATCCACCTGAAACATCAGAATTGGAGTGGAGGAGTAGCCTAGTGGCCAGGGCAATTCCCACTAGAACTCCTTATGGCCTTGGGCAAGTCACTTAACCCTCCACTTGAAATTTTTCTGAGGCAATGCCCCCGTTTAATGTCCATTACCAAGTTTAAGTTTGTAATGTAAACCGCTTTGACTGAAATGATAAAGCTGTATAAAAAAACCTGTCAAATAAAAATAAAATAATTGGCCCCTGCACCAACAGGTTGACTTTTTCCGGGAGCAGCCACAGCTTGTCGATCAAGAGTCTGATCAGATCCGCATACCAGGTCTCCAAACAATGAGAATAACTGGATTGTTGTGAGCCTCTATACTCTGCAACAGCTGCCCTACGAGAGCCCAGGGCAGAAACACGTACAGCAGGCCCTCCGATGTCCACATCTGCGTGAGAGCATCGAGTCCCTCAGACATGTGCTCCCTGCATCTGCCGTAGAATCGAGTCACCTTGACATTGGACTGGGTCGCCATGAGGTCCAGGATGGGAACTCCCCAGCAGAGTGTGATGTCATGGAACACCGCTGCGTTCAGTTCCCATTCTCCCTGATCCAAGTAGTGTCGACTGAGATAGTACACTTATATGTTCTCCTTACCCACTATGTGGGCCGCTGAAATGGCAGCCAGATTCACTTCTGCTCACCTCAGTAAGGGCTGAATCTCCTCCCAGAAGGTAGCACTGCCCATGCCCCCTTACTTGTTGAGTAAGGCCACTGTGGTTGCATTGTCCAAGCACACCTCACCGCCACCCCCTGGATAAGGGGCTGGAAGTACTGAAGAGCTAGAAACACCATCCACATCTCCAAGTGGTTTATGGACCAACCGCTCTCCTCCAGGGACTACTGTCCCTGCGTGACTTGTGCCTGACTATGCGCTCCCCAAATCGGTAAGGCTAGCATCTGTTGTAATCAGAATCCACTGCGGCGGCTCCAAGGGCATGCCTGCCGCCTGATAGGCTCCCTTCAGCCACTAATCGAGGCTCACTTTCACCTCCACCGGACACTTGAGTTTTAGAAACAATGGCGGAGTCTGTGGCGACCAGCGTGCCAGTAGCTCCTGCTGAAGTGGTCTCATATGAGCCCAAACCCACGGAATCAAGTCAAGGAACGCTGCCATGGAGCCCAAGCGTTGCACACTGACCCAAGCTGTGGACCTTGCCACGGCCAGAAAGCAGCGTACCTGTTGCTGAAGTTTGTGTATCCTGTTGAGTGGGAGGGAGACGCCCCCTGCTTTGGTAGGTATCGAACAGGGCTTTCAGGTATACCAGCTGTTGCACAGGTTGTAACTGGCTCTTGGACAGGTTGACTACCCATCTGAAACTCTGGAGAAACTCGACCACACGACCGATGGCAGTCAAAGCCTCTTCTTTCGTCTTTGCTCCAATCAGCCATCAGTTCAGGTACGGATGAACCAATATCCTTTCTTTTCTGAGGGCTACTGCAACCATCACCATAGGTTTTGTAAAAGTATGGAGAGCTGTGGCCAGTCTGAAGGGCAATGTGCGAAACTGAAAGTGCCCCTCCAGCATCGCAAAGTGCAGATGATATCAATGATGCTCTGGATGAATCAAAATATGCAGGTAGGCCTCTGCGAAATCCAGTGCCATCAAGAACTCCCCTGCCATACGGTCAGGATGACAGAGCACAAGGTTTCCATCCAGAAGTGAGGCACTCGCAGCACCCGATTTACATAGTTGAGGTCTAGAATGGGATGAAAGGAATCCTCCTTCATCAGGACCACAAAATAAATTGAGTTTTGACCTAAGTCTCGTTGATCTGTAGGCACCAGTACTACCGCTTTCAACTATATTAAAGTGACACAGGGTATCGGCCACCGCCGCTGCCTTTGATGATGCCCAGCAGGGAGACTGCACAAAAGCCTCGTCGGGGATCGTGCAAACTCTAGCGCATAGTCCTGCCAAATGATCTCTAGCACCCATGGTCGGCTGTGATCGTGACCCAGATGGAATAAAACTGTTGCAACCGACTTCCTATGGAAATCAGATATGCCTGGGCCTGCTTGGTTTCACTGTGCAGGGGTCGGCAACAGACAGTAAAACCCTCTGCCGGTTCCCCGGTAATCTCTGAAGGGCTGCCCTCTTGTGCCAAAAGCAACTGTGCTAGAAGGAGGAGAACCGACCCAATCAAAATCTGCAAAAGGCTTTAGGTTGCCCCACTGTTGGACATTCTGCCTGTGCCCCTTTGGGCGATCTTCCGGCAGGCATCTGCCCTTAGAATCACCCAAATCCTTCACCAGTGCCTCACCAAACAACAGCTTACCCTTGAAGAGGAACTTACTAAAGTGGTCTTAGACAACATGTCTGCTGAGCAACTACATAGCCAAAGGCAACATCTAGCCATAATAACTGATGCCATGGTCTTTTGAAGAGACGCGCAGCATATCATAAAAGGCATCCACCAAATACGCCGATGCGGACTCCAACTTGGCCCCCTGTGGTACCATGGTTTGATCCATCTACTGTTGCCAGGCCTGACACCGGTGGATGGATGCTCTGATCACATAGGCCCCGCATATGGAAGCCTGCAATGTCAAGGCACTACTATCATAGGCCTGCTTCAGGAGATATTCCAGCTTCTGATCTTGAAGGTCATTAAGTGCTGCACCCCCTTTAACTGGGATAGTAGTCCTTTTAGTCACTGCCAACACCAGATCATCTACCTGTGGCATCTTCAGCAGATCTCTTTCCTCCTGTGGGATAGGGTACAAGCGACTCATCACCCGCCCCTCTACAAGCCTAACTCTGACACCTCCCACTCCATCTCAATCATCTTCTTAATCACTCTGTGAACAAGAAAGCACACCTGGGAGCCCTCTAACAAGGGTTACTCCAAAGGCTCCTCCGCTACCACCGGGGGAAGTACCATATTCAAGGCAGCCAGAGAATGATTAATTAGCGGAGCTAGCTGTTCTCTATGAAAAACTATCTAAACACATTTGGATCATCCCCCAAAGTAATTTCCTCCTCCTCCACCTGGTCCCATTGGCACCCCTCAGAGGTCTAAGGGGCCTTCCCCCAGCCCCTCAGAGGTCTGCGAATGCGGGGAATCCTTCTCTCCCCATAGATCTCTTTCCCCCTTAAACCTTTTATTTGAAAGCTCCCCTGAATCCAGAGGTCCCTCCTGAATGGCATCTGCTGACATAAGGGAAGGGAGAGTAGCATGGGGAGAAGCTGCAGTCCGTTTTCTCTTCAAACAATATGCTGTGTGCATGGCCAATATAAAATTGGGAGAAAAACCCCCCAGAACCTGCCTGTTCAGAAGCCGTGTTAGACAGCTGCAGCCCCGATTTCACTTTCTTTTTTGCCTCAACGGGCTTGCTCTGCTGCCCTGACAAAATGACTGTCTGATTTAATATGGCCGTGGTTCTCACTGCACTTGCTGACAATGTAAGCTCTGTCCCTGAGAGATCCGCATCACCTGAAGAATCCTGCATCGTCAGCACTACAAAACCCCTAAGGAATGTGACAAATGGAGGCAAACCCGACAAAAACCTTGCTTTCCTAACCCATAGCTTCCCCCACACGAGACAGAAAGCATGGAAGCTGCCAGCATGCGTGATTCCCCTGAGGCTGGCCCGAAGGCAGGAAGCAGCTAAACCACATGATAGCAGGCCTGAAGTCAAATAGATGTAAAAACCTGCAATCCCTAACTAAGAAACGGTAAATTCTCACTGCTGAGCCCCGAAACAGGCAGCTTTCAGATCCTTCCAATTTCTGGCTGCTCAACAGGCTCTTATTCGGGGTAAGAGCACGGAGCTGTACCAATATCCCCTCCTCCTATTGCTACCGAAAAGACAGCAGTCTAGAGAAACCTCCCATGTCACCCTCCAGTAAGAAATAAACCCGCAGGCTGTCGTTCATGAGCATTTTTCAAAAACTTTTTCTTAAGAGAAGAGAAAATCCATCCACCATCTGCTGGAGACAAAGAAATACTGAAGGGACCACTGGTGGCTGAGACGGATAGAGGCATGGGAGTGATGTCATTGAAACCTGGGTTTTTCAATGGTTCTTTGTCTCCACCAATCTGCTGGTAGGAGAACACAACCCAGTTGTCTGGACTGGACCAGCAGGACAATATGGAAGAGAAGGTTAAAAGGAGATAAGACAGAGGTCTAGAAAACGTAGGGGTTAAGTGCGAGGTTAAGTATTAGATAAGTGTCAAGAGATTATTTTAAGGGTTAAGGGATTATAATGTTCCTGGTTCATAATCACTCAATGGCTGCTCTGAATCTCTAAAAAATAAAGAACAGCAGCCAGGCTGCTATATCATGTGGGCAACACTTGGGCCAGTACAAGAAGAAACCCAGCACAAGAAAAACCATATAAGGAAATATCATGAGCCCAGTAGGTGTAGGTCTGAGCTGGAAAGTCCAGACATAGGCCTACAGGAGCAATGTGCAAAGGAGCACGTACACAGGAAACCAGAAGCTGGCAACATATATGCTAGGCCTTTTGCCCTGAAGAAAGCAGGTGGCTGAACGATAGTTGGTAAGTATAAGAGAGAGAGGGGGGGCCAAAGGGGGATTTTTGCAACAGGAACTAAGGGGAACAAAAAAGGCAATAATAGGAAATAAGAAGGGAGGGGGGAGAAGACATAGGAGGGATAGATCTGGGACTGTATGCATAAACGGAAGCAAAGAAAAGTATATATGTAGTATGCTGTTTATATTCGTGGGAGGAGACATTCTGGAGATGCCTAGTGCTCGATAGAACTCTCTTCCCCACACTCTTGCCTGTATTGGTCATCAGTTATCTAATAAACAGAGACTCTGATTGCACCTGTACTGACTTTTGGATCTGATCATTACAGGAAACTAGTAATAATTAGGTTGTGGTCTATTTTGTGAGTAACAGGGCCTCACAAAAATCATGAGTGAATTGGTACAAGGTAAACAGGAAAGGTTTACCCTCTCAAACAGCACCAAGATTAGGGGATACTCAAGGACACAAATAGGTAGTACATTCAAAACAAAATTAGGAAGTATTTTTGCAGCCAACACATAATTAAGCTGTGGAATTTGTTGCTGGAAGATATGGTCAAGATAGTTAGCATAGCTTGCTTTAAAAAGGGTTTAGATGAGACCCTTGAAAATAAGTCTATAAACAATTTTTAGCCACATAGGAATTGAAAAAAAAGCCACTGCTTATCTCTGGGTACAAGCAGCAAAGCATAGATCTACTCTTTGGAATCCTATTAGGTATGTGTGATCTGGTTTGGCCATTGTTGGAGAAGGGATGCTGAATACAATTGGTCTTTGGTCTGATCCATTATGGCCTCCACACTGTGGAATTGCCTGCCTGAGAGATTTTACAGCAATAAAGGACCGAGCATCACAGTCTTGCTGAGCCAGTATAAGAGCTCCCCCTGCAGCTCCAGACTCCAGTCTCCTTTTGACAAAGCAGATAGCCATACCAACCATCCTAACAAAACCATTAACCTAAAACCCCTTCCTCCCTTCTCCCCTCCCCCCGTCCCGAAAGCATCAACTCCAATGAGAGGGAGTAAGATAGGAAGGGTGAGTGTTCGCCATACTATCTCTCATAATGGACAATGAACCTCATGGGCACTAAGGTGAAATTAGACTTACCTAATTGTTGTTCCTTGAGAAACTTGATATTAACTACCTGTATATAGTTTTGAATACTGTTCAATATACCTGTATATAGTTTAAATACTGTTCGATGTAACTGCTTACCATAGCAATGTTTTATGTATTTGTTGTTTAATGTAAACCGCCACTGATCTTGGGAAGTGGCGGTATATAAGAGATTTGCAAATAAATAAATAAATAAATAAAATAAATAAACTCCAGTCTAGTCCCGAACCTCTGGGGTTGTGCTCCTCCTCCAGCAGCTTGGAGACTGAGAAACGTCATCCTTTTGATGACACTGGTATAAAGACACAGGCACCACCTCCTCACTAGTAACCTATGGACAAAGCAGACTCACCGGAGCAACAATTAAGTAGTCAACACTATCAACAAACTGTAAACTAACTTAACTTATAACCTTTAGGGGAGAAACATCTCCCTCTACGCCTTACTAGCTTTTGTTAGAAGTGCTGAGGCCTGCTCTCCCCCCTTATGGAGAAAAGAGACCCCCTTAAAATCCCCTATCTGGCACCTCCCCATATGAACTAAAACCCACACAGTTACATTCTTCTCTTACCTGTGATACATCATTTGCTTCAGGCTCCAATCCAAAGGAAAAACCAGGGAGGGATACGGGACTAGACTGGAGTTCCTCAAGGAACAACAATTAACAGGTAAGTCTAATTTCACCTTCCTTATCGTCCCTCCAGTCTAGTCCCGAACCTCTGGGGATGTAACAGAACAGTGAAATAAATCAACGAGAGGGACCAGCTAGACCAGCCTGAAGCACTGCTGTCCCAAAACAGGTATCCCTTCCCCCCTGGACATCCAGACGGTAATGCTTGACAAAAGAATTTAAAGATGACCAGGTTGCTGCTTTACAAATCTCTACCACTGGTACTAATCGGTACTCAGCCCATGAAGCCGCTTGAGCCCTAGTCGAATGAGCTCTAAGCCCTTCAGGCACTAGCTTACCCGTCAACAGATACGCTGACGCTATTGCCTCCTTAATCCATCTTGCAATGGAAGCCTTTGATGCTGCTTCTCCCTTCCTTGTACCACGGAAATCTGCCGTCCGTCGAATATATTTCTTTAATGCCCGGCGAACATCCAACGGATGCAACCGCCCTGCGGAATCATCCTCTGAACCATCAACGAACACTGGCAACGAAACCACCTGATTCATATGAAACGCTAACACAACTTTTGGCAAAAAGGACGGTACCGGCCTCAATACCACTTTTGAATCGTAAAAGGACAAAAAAGGTTTCCTACAGGACAAAGCTTGCAATTCCAAGATCCTCCTAGCTGAACAAATCGCTACCAGGAATACTACCTTGAGAGTAAGATCCTTCAATGACAACCTAGCCAATGGCTCAAACAGCTCCTGTACTAATGCTTCCAAAACGAACTGAAGCTCCCACGCCGGAACCACCTGTCGACATGGTGGCCTCAAGAGCCACACCGCTCTTAGAAAGCACTTAACATCCAGGTGAGCCCCCAGCGCTTCTCCTCTGATCTTTCCTCTATAACAGGAGAGCGCTGCCAACTGCACCCTTAAAGATGAGGCCGCTAGACCCTTCAGAAATCCATCCAGTAAGAACTCCAGAATCTGCGGTACTGAGCTCTTAACGCCTCCAAATTCCTGTCTACACACCACGCTTCAAAAATACACCAAACGTGAATGTACGCTAATGAAGTAGATCTTCTCCAAGCTTTCAATAAAGGTAGCAATTACTGATGCGGAATATCCCTTTGCTCTTAACCTTGCCCCTTCAAGAGCTAAGCCATAAGCGAAAATCAACCCACCTGCGGCATGTACAGTGGACCCTGAGACAACAGATCCCTTCTGACCAGAAGACGCCACAGTCGCTCTACCAAGAGCCTCCTCAGATCTGCATACCAAGGCCTTCTTGGCCAATCCGGTGCGATCAATATCACCAAACCTCTGTGTTGCTCTATGTGTTGCACTAAGCGGCCTATTAACATCCATGGAGGGAACACGTACAAGAGCTTCTTCACTGGCCAGTCCTGTATGAGAGCATCCAGGCCCTCCGACATTCTCTCCTGCCATCTGCTGAAGAATCGACTGACCTTTGCCGACTGGAAAATCGCCATGAGATCCATTACTGGAGACCCCCTGCGACACACCACCATCTCGTATACTTCCGGATGAAGAACCCACTCTCCTGGGTCCACCTTCACCCGACTCAAGTCGGCTTCCACATTGTCTACTCCTGCCACATGTGCCGCCGACAGAGCCTCCAGATTTCGTTTGACCCAATCGAACAACTGCTCGGCCTCGGCTTCCAGTGACACACTGTTGGTGCCCCCTTGACGGCTGATGTAGGCTACTGCAGTTGCGTTGTCGGAAAACACCCGGATTGTCTTTCCGCGTAGATAAGGTTGAAAAACCTTCAACGCCAGCGCTACCGCTCTTAGTTCCAACCTGTTGATCGACCACCGCTTTTCCCGATCCGTCCACAGACCTTGCGCGAACCGACCTTGGAAATGTGCCCCCCCGCCTACTAGGCTGGCATCTGTTGTTAGGGACATCCAACAAGGCGTCTCCAAGGGCATCCCCTTCTCCAGATTTTCTGAATGCAACCACCAGTGCAGTGCCTGCCGCATCAGCCGCGGACAGGGCAGCTTTCGGGACAGAGGCTCGTCCTGATGAGACCATCGCCGAAGCAATGCTTTCTGTAACGGTCTCATGTGAGCCCTCGCCCACGGCACCAGCTCCAGAGTTGCTGCCATGGTCCTCAGCAACTGCAGATAATGCCATGCCGTGAGCATTGGCCTGCTCAGAAATTCCCTGATCAACGTCCTCAATCCTTGCGCCAGATGTTGTGGGAGGAATACTCTGCCGACTTCCGTATTGAAACACGTCCCCAGGTATTCAGACTCTGCGATGGTATCAATCTGCTCTTTTTGTCATATTGACTACCCAATCTAGACACTGCAGTAATGAGACTACCCTTGCCATAGCCGCCTCACTCTCGGCCCTTGACTTCGCTCGAATTAGCCAATCGTCCAGATAAGGATGTACTAGTACTCCGTCCTTTCTTAACGATGTCGCTATTACCACCATCACCTTGGTAAAAGTGCGTGGTGCTGTTGCGAGCCTGAATGGTGGCGCTCAGAATTGAAAATGACCCATCGGGACTGCAAATCTTAGAATCTTTTGGTGTTCCTGCCGAATTGGAATGTGTAGGTATGCTTCTGACAAATCCAGAACCGTAAGGAACTCTCCCTTTCTTACTGCTACTATGACCAACCTCAGGGTTTCCATATGAAAATGAGACACCAATTCACTCTTTTGAGATCCAGAATTGGCCGATAAGTTCCCTCCTTTTTTGGAACTATGAAATAAATGGAGTATCGATCGGAACAGTATTGGTCTCGAGGAACCGGCACTATCGCTTTTAAAGCTATCAGTCGCTCTACGGTCTGTTTGATGGCTTTGCACTCGAGATGAGCTCTGTACGGGGGCTGCACGAAAGAGTTGGTCACCGGCCAGAGAAATTCCAAAGCATAACCGTCTTGAATGACCTCTAGTACCCATTGGTCTGAAGTAATATGGACCCAGGCAGGTTAAAAATCCCGTAGACGACCTCCAACCGGCACCAGGTCTGCCTGGGTCCCCCTCACTTCATTGTGATTCTCTAAGATTTGACGAGGAAGCAGCAAAACCTCTGCCTGCTCCTTGAAACCCCCGTTAGGTTTTGATAGGGAAAACGACCTCTTTGACCTTGACTGAACCTTGGCATCCGAAAACAACGAAACTCCCTCTGTGGCATCTTGGAAGGTGAAGTCAACCTCCCTTGTTTCTGTTTGTCCTCCGGCAGCCTACCGCCTTTGGAGTCTCCTAGATCCTTTATCAGTTTATCTAAATACTCTCCAAAAAGTAGCTTTCCCCTAAAGGGGAGTTTACTTAGCCTCGCTTTGGAAGACCCATCTGCTGCCCAATTGCGCAACCATAGATATCGGTGTGCCGCTATTACTGAAGTCATACTGTTCGACAATTCTCAAATAAGATCATAATGAATATCCACCAGATAAGCTGCCCCTGACTTTAGTCTAGCCGCTTCTCCTGTCGTTACCTGCACCTGCTCCCCTCGGATCCGTTGAGACCAGTGAAGACAAGCTCTTGCTAGCCATGCTCCACAAATTGAGGTTTGTATAGACAGCGCATTTACCTCAAAGACCTGCTTCAACAAGGCATCTAGCTTCCTGTCCTGGGTATCTTTGAGAGCTGCACTACCTTTGACTGGAATGGTAGTCTTTTTTGTGACCGCCGATATGGCTGCATCCACCTTCGGCGACTTAAACAATTCTCTATCCTGGTCTACGAGTGGATAAAGTCGGAACATAACCCTAGATCCCTTAAGTCCTGCTTCAGGCATGTCCCACTCTTCCTGAATTATTTCCTTAACTACCCTGTGAATTAGAAATGCTCTTTGAGCTTTCCTAAAAGCTTTAGCAACGGATCCTCTGAAGTAGAATCCTCCACCGGACCCCCCCGTGGGCATATTAAGGGCTTTGAGAGTCTCTAAAATCAATGTCGGCAACTCCTCTCTCCAAAAAACGCGAACCACCCTAGCCTGGTCCTCCTGTTCACCAATCTCACCTTCTTCCAACTTCTCATCCAATTCCAGATCCGGATCTCCATCTTCAGAATGCAAACCTTTTGAGGTCACAGACTGCTCAGGCCGCTCTCTCTCTAATCTGGATTTCTTTGGGAATACCCCTGATGTCCTCGCCGTCAGCGGTGTTCCTGGCCTTTTCTCCCCCAGTCCTACGTACGGAGAATCTACTGAAGACCCTCTCTGAGCGCCCCTGAATGCTTGTTGAATCAGTGCAACGAACTCTGGGGAAAAAATTGCCGCCAGGTCCCCTGGCAACGGCGGCTGATATGTTGGAAGATACGGAGTGGTGGAAGTCCCCACCACGGGCTCTAGCAGAGACAAGTTGGGCGAAACTGGCTCCAGCAGAACTACAGGCTGACTTTCATTACCGCCTTCCAATTCGTGCTCCATTGAAGCTCAAGCCTGGATACAGCCTCTACATACCCCTGCTTCCGAGACCGCTCCCCTTCTAACACCGCAGAGTAAACACTTCAGTTTAGAAGGCATCCCGGCCAAGCGGTACTGCTGTGAAACTACCTAGGATCCACAATGGAACAAGCCTTGTGTCCCCCACAAGAGTTCTTGTCAAATCGTGCCCCAGAAAAAAATCCTGCGGCTTTTTTCCAAAAACAACATGAAAGCATCACTGCATCCCTCCGATGCAAAACCTGAAGAAAGAAATTAAAAAACTAAGCTTTCCTGCCATACCAGGAGCCTCTGAAACTGCAGCGCTCTTAACTGCCTTTCCCGCATGAAAAACACACGCGGCTCGGCCTGCTGCGGCTGTCGGCTTTACACCTTACCGGACACTGTGGTGAAGTCCTCTGCGGTCTCACAACTGCTTCCGCTGCCATCAATGTTTTCCTGCAGAGACTGACCGCTGCTGGACTCTCCCGTGAACGACCAGTCACAGAGCTGAAAACCGTTACCGTCGCTTCCAGCTGCTCTCTCTCATTCTGTCTCCCTACAGTGACACCCGAGCACTAGCAGGCAAGCCTTCTGAAATGCGCCGGTGTGCCTCTGTCCCCGGTTCCCCACTCCAATTTGTGAGATCGGGAACCGGAGTTTCTGTTCTTCACTTGTCTTCACTCCCGATGCTTAAGCTGCACCCCCCACCCCCGGGAGGAAAGAGGAGGGGGAAAGGGGAGAGAGCTCTCCAGCAGATCCAGAAAAATTAAAGGTATATCTCTTAATTAAAATCCTGTTGAATTAAAAATCCTGCTACTTTCTCATTATTAAATCAATCCCTAACTATTCTAATTGTCCTTAATTGTTCCTCAAGTGAGCCCGGACCTCCAGGCTCACCACCCTCCAGCTGCTTGGAGACTGAGATAACTGGAGTGAGGAGGCGGGGCCTGTGTCTTTATACCAGTGTCAAAAGGATGATATTTCTCAGTCTCCAAGCTGCTGAGGAGGAGCACAACCCCAGAGGGTCGGGACTAGACTGGAGGGACGATAAGGAATTACAGTATACATCCCAAAGGGACAAGACAGGTGAGCAGGATCAATCTCCCCAGCCAGCACTTACAATCAGGGACATGCCCCCTTCTGCACAGCTAAGTGTCTTCACATAAGACCTTACTGAAAAACGAATCCCTTCAATCAGACCGGACTTGTCTTATCCTGGTAGCAGCGAAAGACCAGAACCAACTGAACCACCATAACTGAGCCGGCCCTGGACTGGCCTGGAGGGAACTCAAGGAAAAGACAATTAGCAGGTAAGGTCTAATTCTGCCTTCCTTATCCTCCCTCCAGGCCAGTCTAATTACGAATGGAACATACCAGAATAGTATTCACACATGGGAGGGACTCACGAGTCTGGCTTAATGTACTGAGGCTCCAATTACTGTGTCCTCTGCAGTGTGTACATCCAAACAATAATGCCTCGAGGAGGTGTGGAGCAACAACCATGTTGCCACCCTGAAAATGTCCGAGGGGGAACCAGACAGTGTTCCACCCAAGATGTCACCTGGCCTTGGGTCGAATGAGCACGTAGCGCCAATGACGGGATTTTTGTGCGTGTTCCATACACTGCACAGATGGCCTGCTTCACCCAACGGATGATCGAGGCTTTGGAGGCAGTTTCCCCTCTTGCGAGGGCCACCAAAAAGAACAAACAACTGGTCTGTTTTACTAAAGGCCTCCGTCCCCTTGATGTATCTTTGCAGTACCCTATGGAGATCCAGTTGGTGAAGCTGACAATCCCCCTCAGAGTTTCCAAGGTCAGGAAAGGTAGGTAGTGAAATAGATTGATTCGGGTGAAAGCGAGACACCACTTTAGGCAAAAAGGACAGCATGGGCCGCAAAATCACCTTCTCCTTGGTAAACTACAGAAAAAGGTTCTTTACACAAGAGCACCCGAAGATCAGAGACCCTCCAAGCTGAGCACCAAAAAAAACTGTCTTCAGGGTGAGGTCCTTTACGGATGCCCTAGAGATAAACTCAAAAAGTGCCCCCAGCACCAAGTTCAGGTCCCATGGCAGAATCACAGGCTGTAAAGGCAGACATATGAGCTTCACTGCCCTAAGGAATTGGATTAATCTGGATGCGCCACCAGCGAATGACCCTGCACTCGCCCCCAACAGGCTAATGCTGCCTTCAGTGAGTTGAGGTCCAAGCCCTTCTTGAGTCTGCCTTGAAGGAACATAAAAATGTCGGGATACAAGCAAACAAAAGGACTCACGTCCTTGTTGCACCACTCCTCAAATATACACCATACTCTGAAATAGGAGAGCATGGTCGAATGCTTTCTGGGCCTCAGCATGGTAGATATGAATGCCGTGGAGTAGCCCCAGCGACAAAACCTTGCCCTTTCATAAGCCAAGCTGTAAGCAAGAATTCACTTGTGGCATCAGTACTGGCCCCTGTACTAATAGTTTGATCCTGTCAGGCAACCTCCAAGGGCAATCAATCAAGAGATGAGTGAAATCTGCATACTATGGTCTCAGAGGCCAATCCAGTGCTATGAGAATCACTGGACCATTGTATGCCTCTATCCGCCGCCCGATGAGAACCCATGGTGGAAAGACATATAGGAGCCCCTCTGCCAGCCAAGCCTGAGCCAGAGCATCGAATCCCTCGGACATGTGTTCTCTGTGCCTGCTGAAGAAACAGACTGCCTTGGTGTTGGTCAGGGTGGCCATGAGGTCCATGACTGGCTCCCCCCAATGCATCATGATGTCATGGAACACTGCCACGTTGAGTTCCCATTCTCTGGGATCTAACGTGCGTTGACTTAGGTAATCCACTTGAACATTGTCCCTCCCAGCGACATGAGCCACTGACAAGGCCATCAGATGTTCCTCTGCCCATAGCAGGAGCACCTGACTCTCTTTCATCAGGATCGCACAGCCTGTGCCCCCCCTGCCGGTTAATATAGGCTATCGTTGTCACACTGTCTAAGACTCAAATGGCCTTCTTTCCTATCAGAGGATAAAAACTCAGCAGTGCCAAGAACACTGCTCTCATTTCGAGTTAGATGATCGACCAAGAGCCTTTTTCCAGGGATCAGCATCCTTGTGTTACCTAAGACAACGTGTGTGCTCCCCAGCCTGTGAGGCTGGCATCCATAGTCACTAAGATCCATTGTGGCTGCTCCAATGGCATGCCTGCTATCAGGTGAGCAGTCTCCAGCCACCATTCCAAACTTGTTCTCACCTCCTCCGGACACTCAAACTCCTGAGATAATGGGTGCCTCTGAGGAGACCACCGCAAGAGGAGCGCTTGCTGCAGTAGCTGCATACGAGCCCAACAGTTGTATGTAGTATCACACTGACAGCACCTTCATACGCAGAAACTTCCAGACCTGCATCAGTATCTTCCACACACTGTCCTCTGGTAGAGATACACTCCCTGCTTTCATATCGAATAGGGCTCAGAGATATACCAGATGCTGGATAGGCTGAAGCTGACTTTTGGTGAGGTGGACCACCCAGCCCAGCTGTTGCAGAAACTTCAGCACCTGTTGCGTAGAGGCAGATGCCTCTGCCTTTGCTCGAACGAGCCAGTCGTCCAGATAGGTGTGTGCCAGAATCCCTTCCTGCCGCAATGCCGCCTCCACCACTATCATGACCTTGGTGGCCAGGTCAAACGGCAACACCCAGAACTGGAAATATCCCATGGGCAAGGCGAACCACAGGAACTGCTGGTGATCTGGTCTGATGGGATTATGCAGATAGGCCTCTAAGATCTAGCGCAGACAGGAACTCGCCCTGCCTCACTGCCAAAATTACCGAACGCAACATCTCCATTTGGAAGTGAGGCACTCTCAAGGTCCGGTTCACGTCTTTGAGATCGAGGATGGGTCGAAAAGCCTCTTTTTATTCTTGGGCACCATCAGTATTGGTCTCGGGGTACTGGTACTACTGCCTCCAATTGTAACAAACTCCGCAGAGCAGAGCAGACTGCTTCCTGCTTCTCTGGAGCCCTGTACAGCAAGGCAACAAAGGCATCAGATAGGGGCCTCATGAACTCCAGCGGATACCCTTTGCAGATTATCTCCAAGACCCATTGGTCGGTTGTAATGGTGGCCCATATGGAATAAAACTGTTTTAACCCCTGGAGCCAGCGAACAGAGGCCCTGGACACATAGGCTACATAAATGGAGGCCTGCAGTGCCAAGGCACTAGAGTCAAAAGCCTGCTTAAGGAGCGACTCAAACCTCTGATGTTGCAGATCCTTAAGGGCCGCCCTGCCTTCTACAGGGGTGGTAGTCTTCTTGGTCACAGCCGAGACCAATGCATCCACTTTTGGCATCCTCAGGAGCTCCCTTTCCTCCTGCAGGATAGGGTAGAGGTACCCCATGGGGTGGCTACCCCTCAAAGTAGCTTCCAGGTACTCCCATTTCGACTCAATCATCCACTTGATTACTCTGTGGACTGGGAAGCACACCTGTGTCCCCTTAAACCCTTGAAGCAGGGCGTCTCCAAGCAGTTCCTCCACCTAGGCTCATGATTGCACAATATTCAGTGCCGATAGGGAATGTGAAACGAGCACCCCTAGTTCCTCTCTGTGAAAGGCGCGGAACACATTTAGATCCTCCCCCGGGGAAATCTCTCCTTCCTCCAACTCTGGGGTCCATGGATGAAGTAATTAGTCCTTACCTGCTAATTAGTGTTCCTGAAGGAACTTCAGTCCAGTCCCTTAACTTCTGGGTTGCGCAACCCTTCCAGCAGCTTGGAGGCTGAGCCCATCATCCTTTTGATGATGGTGGGGTATAAATACCCCTGGCACCACCCACTGGCACCAGTAATCTATTGCAAAAGCAGACTTAAAGGATAGATAATAAAGAACTTATAACCATTTGACAACCTGCAATAACTAACTTTTTTTTTTTTCGGAGGTAAAGGAAAAAGGGGAAAGGAGGAGGAGGTTTCCCTGAGGCCGCGAAGGCCCTCCCCCCTTTCCTGCTGAACCTCTTTTCACGGACTGCCACTTAGTACGGGTCCTAAGCAAGAGACCCCACGAATTTGTTCTGTCACCTGTCTTCGGTCCGCCACCTGAAGCTACGTAACTCGGGCGGGATCAGGGACTGGACTGAAGTTCCTTCAGGAACACTAATTAGCAGGTAAGGACTAATTACTTCTTCCTTATCGTCACTTCAGTCCAGTCCCTTAACTTCTGGGATGTAACAGAGCAGTTTAAATCTGGGAGGGGTTCGTTATCCCGGACCAAAGCACTGCGCTGCCAAACCTGGCATCCGACGCCCCTTGGACATCTAGCCTGTAATGCTTGGTGAAGGTGTGGAGGGACAACCAGGTGGCCGCTCTGCAAATGTCCAGAGGCGGCACCAAACTACTTTCCGCCCAGGACGTTGCCTGCGCTCTAGTTGAATGCGCACTAAGCACTCCTGGAGCCTGTTTCCCTCTGAGGAGATAAACCAAGGCAATCGCCTCCCTGATCCACCTAGAGATGGAAGCCTTGGCCGCCGCTTCTCCCTTATGCGGCCCTCCAAACTGAACGAACAAGCGCTCTGACTTCCTGAAAGGCACCGTGCGGGCGAGGTACCTTTTCAGCACCCTATGTACATCCAGGAGCCTAAGCTTCTCTCCGTCTCCCGATTGATCCCTTTCCGCGAAAGAGGGCAGAGATACCGACTGGTTTACATGAAAAGGAGAGATGACCTTAGGTAAGAAAGACGGAACTGTACGCAAGACCACCTTATCCCAAAAGAAGGAGAGAAAGGGAAGTCGGGACGACAAGGCTTGTAGCTCTGAAACGCGTCTTGCCGAGCAAATCATCACTAAAAATACCGTCTTTAGCGTCAGTCCTTCAGGGAGGACTTCCTCAGCGGTTCGAACGGTTCTCCAGACAAGACACTCAAGACTAGGTTGAGGTCCCAAAGGGGGATAACCGATCTTTGCTGGGGACGTAACCGTCTAACCGCTCTCAAAAACCTGCTCACATCTGCATGTACCCCTAGGCATTTGCCTCTGACCTTCCCCCTATAGCAAGAGATAGCTGCCAGCTGGACTCGTAAGGAGCTAGGCGCTAGACCCTTCTCGAAACCTGCCTGCAAGAACTCCAGGACCTCGGGGACTGAGGCCGAGAGGGGCCTGATTTGATGTTCTAAACACCAGGCTTCAAAGATACGCCACACTCTCACGTAAGAAAGGCAGGTGGAACGCTTGCGAGCGCTCAACAAGGTTGAGATTACTGAGCTAGAGTACCCCCGCTTCAAGAACCTCGCCCTTTCAATAGCCATGCCGTAAGCGAGAACTGACGTACGTGGGGCATGAGAACCGGACCCTGGCGCAAGAGGTCCTTCTTGCAGGGAAGCCGCCACGGCCGGTCGGCCATCAACCTCACGAGATCTGCGTACCAAGGACGTCGAGGCCAATCCGGGGCTATGAGAATTACCAATCCTTGGTGGGCTTCTATCCGCCGCAGAACCCTCCCTATGAGCGCCCAGGGAGGGAACACATAGAGAAGGCCCTCTGAAGGCCAGCTTTGGGCCAGGGCGTCCAAGCCCTCGGACATCCTTTCCTTTCTGCGACTGAAAAACCGGCTCGCCTTTGCAGACGTGTACCGAGCCATGAGATCCATGATTGGTGTCCCCCACCGGGCAACCACTTGATCGAACACTTCCTGCGCCAGCTCCCATTCTCCGTGGTCTATCCTGAACCTGCTGAGGTAATCGGCAGTCACGTTGTCTGTTCCGGCCACGTGCTGCGCCGACAGCGCCAGCAAATGACTCTCGGCCCACTGCAAGAGGACATCTGCCTCCTTCTCCAGGGACGGGCTGCTCGTTCCCCCCTGATGGTTGATGTAAGCCACCGCGGTAGCGTTGTCGGATAGGACGCGGACTGCCCTCTGGCGAACCAAGAGCTCGAGAGCTCGGAGAGCTAAGGTTACCGCTCTCAACTCCAGCCTGTTGATAGGCCACTGCGACTCTCTCGGGGTCCAGCGGCCCTGGGCGAATTGCCCCTCACAGTGAGCGCCCCAGCCTACGAGGCTCGCATCCGTCGTCAGTTGAGTCCACTGAGGAGTCTCGAGTGGCATCCCGCAGCCCAGGTTCCTTGAGCTTGTCCACCACCGCAGAGACCTCCTGATCCGAGGAGGGCAGGGAATCCGTCTGGATAAGGGGTGATGTTGATGGGACCACTGCCGCAAGAGGGTGCGCTGGAGAGGCCTCATATGAGCCCGGGCCCAGGGGACCACTTCTATTGCCGCTGCCATGGTGCCCAGCAGTTGAAGGTAATGCCAGGCCGAGGGGCACCTTGTTAACAGAAAACGGGAAACGAGATTTCTCAGGTCGGATAACCTCTGCTTTGAGAGGAACACCCTTCCCCTTCTGGTGTCGAACCGAGCTCCGAGGTACTCGATCTCCTGGTTGGGAACTAAACTGCTCTTCGCACGATTTATGACCCAGCCCAACTTTTCGAGGAAATCCACGACCCTGGCGGTCGCTACATGACTCTCCTCTTCCGACTTTGCTCATATCAGCCAATCGTCCAGGTAAGGATGGACTAGGATTCCTTCTTTCCGAAGAGCCGCGGCCACTACCACCATTACCTTGGTGAACGTCCTGGGAGCTGTCGCTAGCCTGAAAGGAAGGGCCTGGAACTGGCTGCTTGGAATGGCAAATCTTAGGAACTGTTGATGAGACTTTCTGACTGGGATGTGTAAATATGCTTCCGTCAAGTCCAGGGATGTCAGGAACTCTCCCTGCCGGACGGCAGCAATCACTGACCTCAGGGTTTCCATGCGGAAGTGAGGAACTCTGAGGCAGCGGTTGATTTGCTTTAGATCCAGAATAGGGCGGAAGGAACCTTCCTTCTTTGGCACTACAAAATAAATGGAGTATCGACTGCACCCTCTTTGGTCTTGTGGGACCGGCAACACCGCTCCCAGGGCTATGAGCCTCGAAAGAGTGACTTCCACCGCCGCCTTCTTTTCCGGTGGACCACAGGGGGACAGAATAAATGTGGGGGCTACTCTCTTTGTGAACTCGAGAGCGTAACCCTCACGGATCACCTCTAACACCCACTGATCGGATGTGACTCGGGACCAGGCGGGAAGGAACTGCCTTAAGCGACCTCCCACCGGCAGCACTCCCTCCTGGACCCCCGTTTTCTCATTGTGATTTTCTAGGTGCCGAGGAGGAGGCTCCAAAACCTCTACCTGCCCCGCGAAACCCACGGAAGCTCTGACCCCTGGAGGGAAAACGGCCCCTGGGAAAGGGGTTCGGTCTGGGCTGTCGGAATCTTCGGAAGTCCTTTGGCTGGCTCGGCACCGGCGCCGAAGAACGACCCAGTCTTGGTCTATCTTCGGGGAGCCTACCCCCCTTGGACTCTCCCAGTTCCTTTACCAACTTATCCAGGTCTTCCCCAAACAATAGCTTCCCCTTGAAAGGAAGTCGACTCAGGCGAGCCTTCGAAGAGGCATCCGCCGCCCAGTTACGCAGCCACAAGTACCTTCTGGCTGCCACCACCGAGGCCATATTCTTCGCCAGACTTCTAATAAGATCATACTGGCTATCTGCTAAGAAGGCCGAACCGGACTCTAACTTGGCCGCCACCTCTTGGGAGTCGCCTGAAGGACTGTCCGTCAGTTGCAGCTGTTGGGACCATCTCAAACAGGCCCTAGCCACCCAAGCCCCCGAAACGGAGGCCTGTAAGGCAAGGACACTAACGTCAAAGGCTTGTTTTAGCAGGGTGTCCAGTCTTCTATCTTGACTGTCTCTCAGAGCCGCGCCGCCCTCGACCGGTATAGTCATTTTCTTTGTTACCGCCGACACCGCCGCGTCCACCCTAGGTGATTTCAGGAGGTCCTTGTCCGTTTCCGGCAATGGGTATAGACAAGACATCGCACGTACTCCTCTCAGGGTAGACTCCGGCTGGTTCCATTCCTCCTGAATCATCTGACGAATCACTCTGTGGACTGGAAAGACTTTCTGAGATTTCCTTACGGCTTGGATCAGCGGATCCTCCAGAGCTTCTTCGTCTGTTGTAGCTTCCGAAGCCATATTGAGTACCTTTAGAGACTCACTTATTAACGCCGGGAGCTCCTCCCGCCTAAAAACTCTGACTATGCGGGGTTGCTCCTCCTCAGGGATCTCTCCCTCTTCAAGCTCCTCCCCTTCATCTACTCCTTCCTTGTCTGAAAGCTCCTCCTCAGGGAGGTCCCGAGGCGGAGACTCAACATGTTCCTTGGCCAATAGCCTAGCGCGCTTGGGGGGGGAAGTCCAGACTCAAGGGATCTAGCGTTTCCTGGCCCCGCATCAATGCTGTCCCTCGCAGCTACTGGTTCTGCCGGTCCCTGCTTGCGTAAGCAGTAGGCTTTGTGCAAAAGCAGAACAAATTCTGGTGAAAATTGACCCCAGTCTCCCTCCGCCCCCGAGGAGAGGGAGGGAAGGGGCTGGGAAGTGCCTGGAGCATCTGAGGATGAAGGCGGAGGAGAATGGGAATCACTTCCCCCTTCCGGAAGGTCCCCTGACCCCTGAGGAGCTTGAGACATGCTCAGGTGGATCTCCTGCTCCACGGAAGCGGCCTCTGCTGCACACCCCCTGCAGACTCCTGCTTCTGAGGCCGTCCCTCTACGAGTGCCGCAAGAAGGACACCGCAGCTTGCCCGTCATACCTTTTTGAACCGGGCTACCCCCAGAGCCAAAAGAACTTTAAAACTTAAAGTGTGCTGAAAAGTAACAAAAGGTAAAACAAGTAAATAAAACTGAAACAAAGTAATTAAATTGAAGCCAAAGGCTCCCAGCACTCCCCTCCCCTCCAGCCGTGAAAAAACACGGCACCAAAAAGGCTCCAAAACTTCCGATTTTCCCCTGAAATTAAAAAACAGATGGAAAGGAGGATTTTATGCAGATACTTGCGGTTTGAAGCTCTGGCGCGTAGCAGCAGCAACGAGGGAACCATCCGTCCTCTGCCGGCTCCCACGCGGTAGGCCGCAGCCACGTGGAGGCTGGGCCTGCGGGTGGAGGATGAACGCCGCCAAAAACTACGGGCTCTCCGACCGGGAGACGGAGGAGGAAGCCGCACCCGCTTTTATCCACCGCAAGAGCCTCAAGCGCCCAGCCGCCTCAGGGCTGTAGCGCGAGGCAGGAAACGCCGCTGCAGGAAGTGTCGATGCTGTCTCTAGTGCTCAGCCGCCTCGGGGGCTTCGGCGCGAGGCAGTAGCGGCTGTGTGAGAAACGGGCCGCGGCGTGCACGGGAGGAGCGCTCTCCTGTCCTCTCCGCTGCACGGGAAATCCCCTTCCTCCGGAGCCTCAAGGGAGCCGAGCTGAAGACAGCAGAGGGGAAGAGGGAGGGGGGGAGGAACCGGAGACATAAAGGCACAAGGCTAGACTAAAATAAAGTAAAAATAAAGTAACAGGAAGTCTAAATTAACAAAATTAAATGAATTAAATAAATCAAATAAATAAATAAATCCTTAGTCAAGACCCCGTAAGCACTCTGGCTTACAGGAACCCTCCAGCTGCTTGGAGGCTGAGATTACTGGTGCCAGTGGGTGGTGCCAGGGGTATTTATACCCCACCATCATCAAAAGGATGATGGGCTCAGCCTCCAAGCTGCTGGAAGGGTTGCGCAACCCAGAAGTTAAGGGACTGGACTGAAGTGACGATAAGGAACATCCCAGAACTCAAAAGTGCCTTCTCCAAAGCCCTCTGAAGCACGTGTACATGGGGAGCCAACCAATCATCTCTGTCATTTATCCTTTTCTCCCCTTGGGACGATCCCTCCCCAGGATCTCCCTCCAGTAGGGCACTTCTGAGATAACAGGAAGTTTACTGGGAGTACCTATAATATCTGCCTGTTTTCTTTTGAGGCAGTAAGCTTTGTGCAGAGAAAGAATAAAATCAGTGGAAAAAACGGGTTCAAGCACCTTCTGTAGTCCTGGTGTAACTGGCTGAGGTGTTGAACCTGCCCCCTCTGGCTTTTCTCCCCACTTTCCTTTGCTCTTCCCCCATTTCTCCTGCTGAGTGGGGGAAATGGCTGCCATTTGAGAAATGTCCATGGTTCCTGCCAAAACCGCCGACATTGCTAGCTCACCCTCTGACGCTGCTACCTCCCTGCTGTATGTGTGCGGCCAAGAGCCCACACTGTAGTCAGCTGCCCTGTTGAACACACGTGTGGCAAAAGCCTGCCAAAGACCAGCTGCTCCCACACTGTGCACATGCTGAAGAGACTGGGAGCATGCACTCATGCTGCTGGGGGAATGTACCTGAGCCTGACTGATGAAAAGAAATGGAGGAGGAAAAAAAAAAAAAAAAAAAAAAAGAGAGCACGAGCTGCCCGCTGATGAGATATCTGTGATCGACCCCCCCCCCCATCATCCCTGTCGAACGAGAGCGAGTCTTTTTGACTGCACCAAGATAAATCACGTCTCTCGCTGCCACGTTTTTTTTGTTGTTGTACCTTAAGCTGTGCTTGCCAGCTTGGAGATAGCCAGAGTCCCAACAGCTAACAGGCCTCTGGCTACCCCCCTGGGAAGATTGGGGAAGGACCTGGGGCTCACCCTTGGGCAGCTTCTGGTCCTTGCAGATCCCATTTCTATGGCAGACCCTGCCACTATTGCCTGCCTCACTCCACTACTGAAGTTTTCCCAGAGGAGGTGCTCCCAAGTCTTCTCTGCCATTTTTCCTTGGACTAGGCGCTCTGCTACAGCAATCCTGTTTCTTTTCATTCTTTTTCTTTCCTAGTTATCTAAATCGTCCTTTCAGGGAGTCCAACAGATAGGAGCTCTTCCCCAAATGCTGAGGGCTGAGAGACTGGAGTCTGGAACTGTAGGGAGAGCTCTTATACTGGATCAGCAAGACTCACTCATGCTCATTCCTCAGTTGCTGAAAGGGGTTGACAACCCATTCGTGACTGTACTGGACTTGAGGGACAATAAGGAAGAATCACTTTAACATCAGTGTGAAGTCTAAGCAGAAGAATGAGACTAGGACTACACTTCCCAGAAATCCTAGGAAAAACTGGGAATATAGGGACTTTGTGATTCCAAACTTCACACGGAACAAGAAGTAAGGTATTTAGTCAAGACCGACCTAAGGTATTAGAAGCAAACGTGACAGTCAAGAGAAAGAAAATTCCAAGGTGAAGGCAGAGAGGAATTGGGAGCAGACTTGACAGAAAAAAAGTCAAGGAGACAAAGAGTGCCAAGTAAAATACAGAAGCAGTCAGATCATATGCTCACTTCCAGAAACCTTTTGCATGCTGCGGCGTATGGGCTCGAAAGGGAACTGGAAAAATCTTGCTGAAACTGTCCTGAAATGAGGTATGTGTTTCTCTTTTGCTGACAAACTGCAATTGAGCGATTTTTAAAAAAATAAAATTTATAAAAAGTACAGGAAAAGCTCCTAAACCAGTTCTGATCTATTGCTAGAGTTTTAAATTGTCCTCAGCATTTGTTTTTGATAGATATGTTGAGTGAAGGCCAAATTTTTCTAGCATTTGGAAGGCAAGAAGAAAATTAAATGCGTTTCAGGTCAATATGGGGAGTATAATATAATGTTCTTTAAAAAGTTTGAATCGCTGACAGCAATCAGTGACCATATATAGACTTTTCAGCCTTCCTGGATAAAGGAATTATCTATAACCACCCAGGAGCAGCAGAAAGGGGGGGGCAAAGAAATCAATCTCCAGATCTGCCTCCAAGCTCTCTAGTTGCTGATGCTGTGCTGAGCAAAATATTGGTGGGGCCAAGGCCCCTGTGGCCCACTGCCTATGCAACCACCTACTGGCAGTACACACTGATGTGTAGAAAAACCACACAGCTCGTCCAAAAACGTTTGTTATTTATTTGTGTTTATATGAGGCAGATCTATTACAAACTCTCAAGTTTACAATAAAATATGAATAAAAGTACATATTAAAACAAAAATAAAACAAAATTAGCTACACAGAAATAAACATAAAAGACCTAAAATTAGCTACTAAAATCCTCCACAGTTCAACCCACAACACCTGAGCAGCAATTTTCTTAGAACAAAACTACCTAAAAACATGACTGAAGAAAATAAGCTTTCAATCATAACTAAGTCTTAACTCTAATGGTAGACAATTCTATACTTGTGATGCTTAGCTAACATCCAGCTCAGAATTCGGATCCAATGAACATCAGGGGGCAAAGGGCATCTTAGTAGATTATTCCCATGTGATCTAAGTGTATAAGATGAACAATAAAAAACTCACAGGGAATTAAAAAGTTGAAGGGAAAGTCCTGAATTTAAACACTTTAAAAATCCTGAATTTTAGAGGCAGAAAATGTAACACCTGTAAATAAGGGGAGATTTGCTCATGCAGTCGTACACCCAGAATCAACAGAGCAGCTACATTCTGTATGATCTGAATTAGCTTCAAATGGGACACTGGTAGACCAAATAGAATAACACTACAATAATCAAGAGATGATAAAACAGTCACTTGAATCACAGATCTAAAATGTATAGATCAATCAGTGAGATAGTTGAAGAATTTAAGCTGCAATAAAATTAGACATCCTCCTGATCCGCAAAGCGTTTCCCAGCCAAGAATTTCTTCAAAGGTCCGAATAAATGAAAATCTGAAGGGGCTAAGTCCAGACTATACGGAGGATGTAGCAGGACCTCCCACTTCCGCTGTGTCAACCACAGATTGGTTTGTTTTGACGTGTGGGGTCTTGTGCCGTCATGCAGAAGTTTAACTCCTTTGCGTAATTGTCCCGGCCTTTTCCGTCTTATGGCTGTATACAATGTCCGGACCTAGCCCCTTCGGATTTTCATTTATTCGGACCTTTGAAGAAATTCTTGGCGGGGAAACGCTTTGCGGATCAGGAGGAATTGCAAGACACCGTTATGGACTACGTCAAGCAACTTGACAGGCCACTGTACCGTGAAGGGATGTTCAAACTAGTGTCACACTGGGATAAATGTCTCAATGTTTACGGCGATTATGTGGAGACATAAACAAAAGTATGTCGTTTTTGGTGAAATGTATTGAATAATTTCTTTAAATACAAATGTTAGTGTAATTTTGGCCTATACCTTTAATATCGGACACCTCTCGTAGATACATTCTGCCCCCCCTGATGAAGCTAAAGTGAAACGCCGTACAGACGTCTGCAGTGACACTGGGAAGAATGAAAGATAAGTAATGGTTGCTAATTAGTATCGGCTGTTGCTATTATAATGAATTTCTGACAAAGCTGTGGATAAAGAATAAATAAAATGCCACAGGTTGTGTGAACAAGGTCTACATTGATAGATTCTGCTGAATTACATTGTTGCAATGTATGGAATATTGATAATTTTTGTGATTTTTTTTTTAGAACGAGTATTTTCCAGAAACCTGATGAGAGTTTTTTGGATCCTTGATGTACTTGAGCTTGGTCCAAGGCTAGTGTTTTGGACCTGGATTTAAAATGCTCATTGGTTCCGAGGCCCTTTTTCTCCCTGTGAAAGTAGGCATACAGCACCAATTGTGTTTAGTTGTAGAGTGAAACTTTTGCTTTGGATGATTTTCCATTCTTCATTCTGATATCGGGACAATTATTTTTTAGGACATGAATATTGGCACCATTATAAACAATTCAAATTAATTTGAACAGAAGAACCACGTTCCCACTGCAGTAAAATTAGACACACCTATGATCAACTGTCAGTACTCATATGACTTAAATCAACTATGAATGATGGCTCTAATGTTTAAAATGGCCACATTCACTCCCTGTTCCATTTTCACAATGGTGAAGACAAGAGAGCTGCCCGAGACTATCAGAAAAGCCATTATCACCAAACTTCAAAGGGTTACAAAGCCATCTCCAAAGACCTTAGGAAGCCTGTATCTACAGTTCGCAATGTTATTAAGAAGTTTTCTGCTCAAGGAACTGTCAAGAACCTCACAGGATGTGGTGGGAAGAGAAAAATTAATCCAAGAAGTCTTCAAAGGTTAGTGCAAACTATTGGAAAAACACCAAAAAGAGTTTAAGGCTCACCAAGAGAAACATGGAGTGGTGGTTTCAACCCGCACCATACACTGCGCACTAAACAAAGAAGGACTTCATGAGAGAAGGCCAAGGAGGACCCCACTGCTCAAAGACAGACATAAAAAAGGCACACCTGATCTTTGCCCAAACCCACCTTGAAAAATCAATTCTTCTGGGAAAGTTTTCTGTGGACAGATGAAACCTAACTTGAGCTCTCTGGCAATGTAGACCAGCGATAATTAAATAAATTTCTTCGCCTCTAAATGTATTTGTATTTTTATACCACTTTTTCCAACAGATCAAAGGCGGTTTACATAGAACAGAATCGGTTACATGGAACAAATCAACTATGTACAGATAATGACAGTTAAGTATATACAAAGAGTCAAAAACATAACTATATTACAATATACAATGCGACATAGACCATCATTTCGGACTATGTACTGGAGAAGAGTGTTAGGAGTGTAAAAGCAGGGAGGGAAGCTGGGAGATGTTCTCTTAAGGCATTGGTTGGGATTGAGCATTATCAGGGGTAGATGTAAGGGTATCAAAATATTTCCTAAAGAGGTGGGTTTTTAAGTTTTTTTATGGAAGAAGGAAAGGTCAGTGGTTTCTCTTAAATCGGTCGGGAGTTCATTCCAGATTAATGGCACATAGTGAGAAAAGGCTCTATTATTGGTCGCTTTATTGGATCAATGGAAATCTGGTGAAATTCTTAATTTATTTTTATTATTTACTCGCTGTGATCGAGTTTCTTCATGTAGAGTGAGTAGAGTGGAGAGATGTGATAGGGATATTTGTCTGAGCAGCTTGAAGGTTGTCAATTATTTTATAAAGTATTCTGCTTTGTATGGGGAGCCAATGTAAATCATATATGATCAGACATGCAAGTGAGTAAGCCTATACGTGCCGGGCAGTTTGAAGTGATCTAATGTTCTGTTTTGGTAAACCTTGTAGTACACTATTGCAATAGTCAAAATGTGATGTAATTAGTGCTTGAAGAACTGATCTGAAATTTTGGATATTTAGAAGAGGGCATAGGTGTTTCAACAGTTTGAGTTTGAAAAATATTTTTTTAGTTGTGTGCTTTATGTGAGAGGACATATTGAGGGCTTGGTCAAGTATTACCCCAAGATATTTAACTTTGTTCTTGACAGATAAGTCTATATTATTGATTGAGATTGTAGGGGGTGGGGAACAGGCTTGGGATCTGGTAATGAACAGAACCTCAGTTTTGTTAAAGTTTATGTGGCAATTGTGAGATATAAGCCAGTTTGCAGCCTCTTTGAAACAAATTGGTAATTAGTTGAGGGATAAGTCTGCTACGTTAAGAGGGAAATATAATATTATATCGTCACAGATGGCTTCTTATTTTAAAAGGGTGTATAGCAGACATCAGTATAGTGCAGGCGAGAGGTTCACAGGTTTCAGACTGCTATACGTTAGGGGAAATCACATGTGGGAAAAACATCCTGAAGTAGACAGGCAGCAGTATGTGAGCCAGCCGTTACCACAAAGTTAAAAAAAATAAAAATGGAATACAGCTTGTGGTTAATCACTTTAATTGTGCTGAGTTGTCAGGCAGGGAATAAGACATGCTGTTCTTAAAGCAATATGCAGCCTTATCTCTTCCCTGCACCCTAGGCACTGCTAGTTTCCCGGGTAATTGGAGTTCAGCTGCACCCTTTGCAGCATACTCTTTATAGACACAAAAGCCAGCTGTCTGAGGTACCAGCTGCTGAAGAAGGCATTCTGACAGAATCATCATAAAAATAACTACTTTACCTGGGGGGGGCCACGAATCAGCAATGTAGCTGCCCAAGAAAATACACTTACTACTTCCCCACTGAAGTCCAGCACTCTGTAAGCTTGAGAATTCTCACAGTTTCAACTCTAGTGAGACTTGAAACTGCAAGACCAGCCCAGAGTCTAGCAAGAGTTGATAACATGAGACTTTTCACAACTTCCTACAGTGCATGGTTCGAGTTTACAGAGAGCTGGATTGCGGTGGAGAAATAGCAAGCATTTTATTCAACAGCTCTGTACAAGATTTGGGGGCATGAAATCCCAAGTGCCATGCGAACAGTGCCCAGGATTTGTCAAGCCCTGATGTACACAATGTTGAAAGCTACCACTGGGAAAACAATATCTTTCTATAGAAACCATTCATAGTTTTGTTTTGGGTTTTTTTTTAATGTGGCTCACTATCAAGAGTGCCTTGCAAGCAAATGAACAGTACAGAAAAGTGAAATGTGAAGACTTAAGTACTGGAAGTTTAATTTCTCATATCCTAGTGATATAATATTTCCAATAGTTTGGAAAATAATTTGGGCACCAGTTTTCATTCATACATAGCAACTGAACTAAAACTGACTACCAGGTCTTAGTAGTAAAGTTTTCTACCACTCCAGTGGCATGATGGATTTAATTGACAATTTTCAGTTTTTTATATGCATAATGGGCTTGGATTTTATAATGAAGTGCCTATATAAGAAGTCCAAAAGGGTACCTATTTTATAAGGGTAACATAGGCACCTATGTGTTTTTAGAAAAAAGCCTCCCAGAACCACCCCTGATAGTATGCAAATGTCAATGCACACATTTACACCTGCTTCAAAAATTGGTATAAATGTGTGCATATACTCTGTGTATATACACTTGCAATGAATATGAATGTATTTTATAAAATTATGTAACTATCTCTGCTCCACCCAAATTATGCCCCCTGGATCACCTATACACATTCTCATAGGTGTGCATACATTTGCATGAAAAAATGCCTTTTCTGTGCATAAAAATCAGCTTTATACATGGAGATAATTTATCAAGGTTCTGGCTAATGTGACAAATGCCTTTACTTATTGTAAATTTATACCAAATAAAACAAAACTGCAGAGATCATTCAGACTTCTGGTACTGAAGTGTGCTCGTAGCTTTCTGTTTCGTTACAAGGGCCAGAGACTTATCAGCTCCCCCTCATATAGTACCTTGCTCCAAGGTGTTTTTCAATAATTACATAATAAAAAATAACTCAAAGTGAAAATTAAAAAATTAAAGGCCATTTTGAAAAAGAATGTATTCAGACTTAGTTCTTCCTGAATAGCAAGACAAGGGCAAAAAGGAAGAGAACACTGACAAGTACATGGAACCATGGAAATGGAGGAAGGGGAAAAAGAGCAGTACCAATTAATCAGGAAGAGAGAGAGGAAACAGGAAAGCCACAAACATGTAAAAGCTAAGGTGAGAATCTTGAAGTGACATTAAAATTGAACAAATAGCCAGTACAGTATGACATACAGGGCATAGGTTGGAAAACAGCACAAAGACTTCAAAGAAACAAGCTGTGGAGTTTCTGAGAACAGAACCAAAGGCCTGCAAGTACAAAGTCAAAACAAGCTATGAATCTAGCATGGATGAGAAATTGACAGGAACTGAGAGAAAAAACACATTTTCTAAACACTGCATACAAGACAACTATACATAGTACAGAGTTTGAATATGTGAAAAGTAAAAACGGAATTTAAAATCTTAACCAGATTTTAATTTTTGCTTAACTAAATGAACAAAGTTGTGTTAATAGACAGACAGAGGATACAATAGAAAACCTACAACTTCAGCCCTGGAGATACTCAAGAGATTAAAAAAAAAAGAGGAAAGTCACAATAGAAAGAACCAGATTGTCAAAGAAAGAAGAGCTCTTAGATTCCTGTCATGTTACATTTTTTCTTTGTTCACTGCCCAAAGCATTCTTTGAACAAAATGGCTTATAAATAAATCTGACTGAAAACCAGTAGACTGTGACCAGCAAGAAAGATCACGAGTAGGGGATCCAGAACAGGACTCTAAAGAACACTGACAGTGAAGGAAAGGGATCAAATTTGCAAAGATTCAAAAGAATGGAGGATAAAGAGATTTAGTAGAAATAGAGATGATTAAAGGCAGTACATTCTGATGACGTTAGTTGTTCCCCCTTCCCCCCATCCCAAATATGCCTACTCCTGTCAAAGCTAGTAGTACTGGATGCAGAAGGAATCAGAGACTAAAGCCTAAAGCAGGATTTGCACACAGCGGACTGTCCAGTTAGCCAAATAGTTATAGCATGAAAAAAACCGCAGCAGATTAAATTCAATCATTTGTCCTTTAAGATAGTTCAAGAGTTATGTAGAACTTTAACCCAAATTAAGCTGTATCCGTAAAATATACAAATATTTAAAAATATGTTTCTGTACTGTACCTAATACCTGCGAGTTTGCTGATAACATGCTGTTCTGGCCATTAATTGCAACAAGCCTTTTGAGACCACATTATCAGTCCTCAAGCCCATGGGCTGCTCACCCTGAGGCGCCGTGGTGATCGGTAGAACCATCCACGAGCGCCAGTAAAGCTTTTTAAGAAGACGAACAAGCAGCAGCAAGAGCCGAAGGTTGATAGAAAAAAAAAAGGAAACCTAATACTGATGATGTAGCAGCGAAGGCTAAAGAAAGAAGAGGATCAGAAGCAAAGATCAAGGTTGCAGAGAGCAGCGGTTATGACTAAGGGTGGAAGAGGGTCAGTGGCCGAAGTGGATGAAAGAAAGCACAACAGCGAAGGCCGGCGATGGAAGAAAGCTTTGGCGAGTTTCATCCTTTTTAAGAGCATCGCCCGTATTCACACTAAAGCACTCGGTAACACGATACTCTAAACAGCTTTCACTATGCGAAGCAGCGTAAACAGACCGCAGCGACCCCCTACCTCTAACCCCGAAGACTTTAGTCATCTTCGTGGCTTCCCGTCCGGCACCAGTTCACCGCTTCCCCTAGAAATCTGAAGGGCACAGCAAGCGCAGGCCCTAACGACATCTGACGTCACAAGCATGCGACGAAAAGCTACTTATTCCGCAGCAGGCAGGAATGGTGCGTGTCTACGTAAAAAGATGGACAACAGGAAGAAGACACTGGTGGGCGGAGAAGGATGTGACTTACCAAACAAATGTATGGTTCGTGGTTCTCACAGTAAGGGGTCTTCGTACAGCCCTAAGAACATTTGAGCTACTAGTGGAGGAAAGTGTACTTCAGCTTTTTGTTTTCCAACTTTGTCATATAGGAGACGTGGGCACTTTATTCACCCCCTCCCCCCTTCTCAGACCAGACCTTAGTATTCTTTCCTTCCTTCCCAGCCCTCACATTCGCCTCTCCTAGGGGTGGGCTGTGCCGCCAATGTGTCTTTTTTTAAAAAAATCTTCCTAGGCCTTGTGTATTAAAAATCTAAGGGAGCTCGGGTCTACATGGGGTAACCAGGTGTGGATGGGTGATATCCTTAAAATGAATCCCCAGTCAATTTCAGGGTCAGAAATCACTAAAAGACCTATATAAGGTTCAAAAACTAATGAGCCACCTTGGGCATAGTTACTATATCCTAAAGCGAAGGTAAGGAACTAAGCTGACAAACATACAATACGTGAATACGTGGGATAGGTGAAATATAAAAGCTCACATGATAAAAATACCAGAAACAGATAAAAACACAACTCCGAAGTGCAATATTGCTTTATCCATTCTACACCGTGAATTAAAAGCTAAATTCAAATTTACTAGTTAAGTCCTTCCTACACTTTGCTTTGTTGGTTTGGTTATCCAAATCTGAGCAATACAGACAAAACTGTGAGCAATGTAGGAGAAGAAGCCATTGCATAGCATGGGCGAGGCATCTTTTAAGAAAAAAGGGAACTTATTTAGCTCAGAGAAAGGAGAGTTACAGTGAGGTAACCCCACAGAGGGTTTATAGTCCCAAGTTTATACCTAAGGTGATGGCAGGTTAAGTGACTTGCCCAAGCTCACAAGGAGTAGCAGTGGGATTTGAACTAGACTTCCCTGGTTCTTAGTCCACTTCTCTAACAGACTACTCTAAAGTTACCAGATTTTTTTCATGCAAATCTGGGACACTTATCTGAAGTGTGATTGTGGGGGAGGGAGATGACACCTTAATTCCAGTTTGAGCAATAAGGCATGGAGGAGGGAAGAGTAGTCATTGCCTTGCCCCCCCCCCCCCTTCCTCCCATCCATCCCAGCAACGTGGCAAGAGAAGGTGCACCCGTTACTCTGTGCAGATCACTTCTCCCCATACCTTTGTTTAGGGGTGTACCCACCACTCTGTGCAGGTCACCCCTATTTGTTGACATATAAGAGATAGTGATGTTTATTTTGATTGTATCCTGTTTCTATAAAGAGGTCCACTGTGTCTGTCCCATGCCATTTTGAATTCTGTCACTGTATTGCCCCCAACACCTCCATCGAAACGACATTCCAAGCATCCATCACACTTTCAGTGAAAACGTATTTCCTGACATTGCCTTTCAGTTTATCCCCTTGCAGCTTCATGTTATGTCCTCTAGTATTGCAGCTTCCCTGTCTTTGAAAAAGGTTTATTTGTTCATTAATACTCCTTAAGTATTTAAAGATCTGTATCATATCTCCCCTCCTCTAGAGTATATGCTTATTTAGATCTTGGAGTCTCTTTTCATACATCTTCTGGTCCAGGCTCCAAATCATTTTGGTCACCTTCCTCTGAACCGTTTCCAGTCTTTTTACATCCTTTGTGAGATATGGCCCTTGACCTCTGGTCACCCAGTCAAAGTACTCATTCCTGATTTAACTGTTTCTCTCTGCTGAGTGTGATAAGGTGATCTCTGATAGAAAGATATCAGTAGAATGAATTACCCAACTCTCATTAACCCTGACTTCATTGAAGTTCAACACACATATCCAATATTAAGTTTAGCAGTTCTGGTTTACTACAGGGTTAAACAGCAAAATAATCAAGGTCCGTTTTCTTCAGTCTCGTTTTCTTACATAGTGTTTTCAAGATAGGACTTAATGATTAGTCTTGGGTGACTCAGGCTTGTCTCCAACACCCCCCCCCCCTCCTGTGCCCTCCCTCTCACAATAGCCTCTGCTGTTTTGTTGTTCTCTTGGGGTTTGAGTTTGAATTTGAGCTGTTCGTCTGCCTGCTGATATTGAAATTGCAGATTGTAAAGTTCCTTTTGTGTGTCAGGTTGATTATTTAGATGTCTTGATAGACAAATGGTTATCATTTTGCCCATGCATTTGTTAGTTGGTAAAGAGATCTCTTTTTAAACTTAAATTCTCCAACCATCTCAATGATTGACCTATTCATTTTAGATCTGTGATTCAAATGACCGTTTTATCATCTCTGGATTATTGTAGTGTTATTCTATTTGATCTACTAGTGTCCGATTTGAAGCTAATTCAGATCATACAGAATGCAGCTATTCTGTTGATTCTGGGTGTACGACTGCGTGAGCTTCCCCTTATTTACAAGTATTTTCTGCCTATAGAATTCAGGATTTTTAGTGTTTAAATTCAGAACTTTCCCTTCCACTTTTAATTCCCTGCAAGTTTTATATTGTACATAAATTTAGATCCTGTGGGAATAATCTACTAAGATGCCCTTTGCCCCCTGTTGTTCATTGGATCCAAATTCTGAGCTGGATGTTAGCTCAGCATCACAAGTATGGAATTGTCTACATTAGAGTTAAGATTTAATTGTGAGTGTTAGATTTTAGAAACTGAAAAAATAAGCTTTCAATCTTTTATGCTTTTAGGAAGTTTTGTTCTAAGAAGAATGCTGTTCGGGTGTTATGGGACGAATTGTGGAGGTTTTTAGTAGCTAATAGACCTTTTATGTTTATCTCTGTGTAGTTTATTTTTGTTTTAATATGTACTTTTATTATTTCATATGTTTTATTGTAAACTGGAGCGTTCACAATATATCTGCCTTATATAAACACAAATAAATAAATAACCTTTTTTTGGACAATGAGCTGTGTGGTTTTTCTACACATCAGTGTGTACTGCCAGTGGATGGTTGCATAGGCAGTAGAATGGGTGGGCTACAGGGTCCATGGCCCCACCAATATTTTGCTCAGCACAGCATCAGCAACTAGAGAGCATGGAGGCAGGACTGGAGATTGATTTGTTTGGCCCCTCCAACTAAAAAGACGTTCCGCTGCCCCTGGGTGGTTGTAGCTAACTCGATTATCCAGGAAGGCTGAAAAATCTATACATTCACATAGTCACTGATCGCTATAAATGACTCAAACTTAGATAACAGTACAAAACGTTTTTAAGAACAGTATGATACTCCCCGTATTAACCTGAAATTCAATAAATTTTCTTCCTGCCCTTTTCCAAATATTCGATAATATTTGGCCTTCACTCAACTTATCTGTCAAAAACAAATACTGAGGGCAACTTAAAAATCTAGTAATAGATCAGAACTGGTTTAGGAGATTTTCCTGTACTTTATTTTGTTTTTTCAAAAATAGCTCCTTTGCAGTTCAGCAAAAAAAAAAACTAACACCTCATTTCAGGGCAGTTTTAGCAAGATTTTTCCTGTTCCCTTTCAAACCCAAACGCAGCATGCAAAAGGTTCCTAGAAGTGAGCATCTCATCTGGCTGCTTCTGTATTTTACCTGGCACTTTTTGTCTCCTTGACTTTTTTGTTAAGTCTGCTCACAATTCCTCTGTCTTCACCCTTAGAATTTTCTCTCTCGACTGTCTGTCAGACAGTTCTGCAGTGTGGAGGCCATAGTGGGTCAGAACAAAGACCAGTTGTACTCGGCATCCTGTCTCCAACAGTGGCCATACCAGATCACACATACTTAATAGAAGGATTCCAAAGAGTAGATCTATTCTTTGGTGCTCATACTCGGAGATAAATGGTGGCTTTTTTCAATTCCTATGCGGCTAAAAAAAGATTTATGGACTTCTCCAGGGTCTCATCTAAACCCTTTTTAAAGCAAGCTATGCTAGCTATTTTGACCATATCTTCCAGCAACAGTTTCCACAGCTTACTTATGTGTTGGCTGCAAAAATACTTCTTGATTTTGTTTTGAATGTGCTACCTATTTGTGTAATGAGCCGCCTGACTGAAAGCTGAACACCGTTTAAGACAACTATCCAGAGGGTCGCCATGAGTCGACACTGACTCGACGGCACTTAACAACAAACAACCTGTTTGTTTCATTGGGTATCCCCTAATCCTGATGCTATTTGAAAGGGTAAAGACGTTTCCTGTTCACCCTATACCAATTTACTTCATGATTTTCTAGACCTCTGTCTTATCTCGTCTCACCTTGTCTTGTATATTGTCGTGCTAGACCAGTCCAGACAAGTGGGTTGTGTTCACCTACCAGCAGATTGGTGGAGACAATCCATGAAAAGCCCAGATTTCAAAGACATCACTCCCATGCCTCTATTCATCTCAGCCACCAGAGATCCCTTCAATATTTCTTTGTCTCCAGCAGATGGTGGATGGATTTTCTCCTCTCTGAAAAAAGTTTTGAAAATTTGAGAGCAAAATACTGATTTAAGATGCTCATGAATGACAGCCTGGGGATTGATCTCACTAGAGTGATGTGCGAGGCTCCATTAGACTATGGTCTTTTCGGTAGCCGTAGGAGGGAAAATTGGTTCAGCTCTGCACTCTTACCCTAGATAAGAGCCTATTGCCAGAAATTAGAAGGATTTGGAAGGATCTGGAAGAGTACAACTGTTTCACACAACCTCAGCACCCCCTCCCTCCTCCTCTGTCCCGCCCCCCGGTCTTTCCTGAAGATTGCAGAAGGCTCTCAGAGAGATATGCCTGCTAGCCACCTTAAACGCAGTGCTGCATAGCCAGAGAAACAGTTCTGGGGAGTAGAGCTGAGCCCAGAACAAGTTTTCAGCCTGGGGCTTTCAGGGAGTGAGTATCAGAGCTTGATCTCATCACTGTTCTTGTTGGGGGCTTTAGATTCTGTCTTCCAGAGTCGCAATTTGGGGTAAACCGCTATTGACTTTTGGTGTGGTATGGGGTTTTCCCGCTGTTTTCTGCTTGCATTGATAGCATTTTTACCTATTGTGCACCTGGCAGTCGTGCAGTCCTAATGCGCGTTCTGCTCATGTGGCTCTAATGCACGTACCTTCCTTAGCGCCTGTAACATGCTTTGCTCAGAAAGCACAGTTAACACACACCGCAGTAAAAGCACAGTTACTGCATGCCATCAGGCTGTCATGGCCTTAGCATGTGCTGTTGTGATACTTGCCTTAACTCTTTCTTCTTCCAGGAAACATTATTTGATCTGTGGCAAGCAAGGGCCCTCATCTCTGGATTCTGGACTCTGCTCTTCCTGTATGGCAGCCTCTTGAGTCGTCCCTAGAAGGCCTACTCTCCCCCTCTTAGCCAGGGGTTGCAGTTAATCTTGTCTTGCCTGCTTCAGGATAGGAGGTGATGGATGGCACTGTGGGTAAGGATATCCAGCCGACCAGAGGATCTGACTGTGCTGTCAGCCGCTCCTTATCCTCTAGGAGATCTATGGTGGCAATGCCCTCTGGTGTTGGGGAGTCTTTTCTAAGAAGTAAGCTTCCGGACTCCATATTGTCCTCCCCAGAATTCTTTTCCTTTTTACAGCAGGCTTTGTCTTTCTGGTGTGGAAATTAAGACCATGCGACCTCAGGATGCCCATGGACACATTTTCTTGGGGGCAGGCTGAGAGTGCAAGCACTGTTCGACTTCCTTTGGCTGAGCATCCCCAACAAGGGACATTCCCTGGAGATGGGGATTATCTCAGACTGGTTTGAGATTTAGACTGACTTGGATTCAGATGTCTCAGTGCTGGGCTCTAATGTAGTCCTGATGAGGATTGTGATTAGGCTAGGGTGATACCCCTATTCTGGAAGGAGGAGCTGGTGGCATCAATTGCCAGGATCTCATCCATCTTGAACTTGACAGATACTCCCAGGGACAGAGAAGCCAAAGATGCATCTGCTTCTACAAGAGGTGCAGAAATCCACTAATGTCTTCCCATTCCTTAAGGTGATTATGGATATGATCCGGTTAGAGAGGGGTTCTCCCAGTTCCCCGGCTTCAGGAATTTGAGTGTGTAAGAGGATGGAGAAGGAGTGCGTGATTTAGTTTGATATTCACAAAGTAGATGCACAGATCACAGTGGTTACTAAGTGGGCCACCATCCCTGTGGAAGGTGTCTCGACCTTAAAGTTTCCTCTGAACCGAAAAGTGGATGTTTTGTTAATGAGCCAGTTCGCCAAGACAACAGCGGTACTTCAGTTGTCAGTATGTGAATCCTGCTTCAGTGGCGTCAACTGTCGCCTTCCTTTATGATGCCATGTATGATCTGGTATGTTTGGTGTCTTGGGACAGTGCCCTGTCTACTGTGTTGTGGAGGTGGATCTGGCTCTGGCACTGGGTGTTGGACTCTTCCTCCAAAGTTCAGCTGGCCCAGCTGGCCTTTAAAGGGAAGCATCTTTTTGGAGCCGATTTGGAGAAGTTGGTGAAGGACCTGGGTGAGACTGTCTTACCGCCTTCCAGAATACGGGTCCAAGGGCCTGTGAAGCGGGCAGGTGCTCTTTTCTCATCAGCCTCCACTGCGTACACGCTGGCAGGACTCTCGGGGTTGTGGGATGTTTGTCGTTTCCGACCTGGACCTTTCTTCTCCACTGCTTCTGGACTTAAAGCTCACTTTCATCCCTTTTCTGGGGGCCCATGGGGCCAGAACTTTAGTTTCCTCCAGAGGTGGACCCTCCTGGACTGCAAAATGAAGGTTTGGGTGCCAATTTCCTGGTTCCTGTGATTGGAGGCAAGCTTTGCATTTTTTTTTTTCAGAAATGAGCCTGGGTTACCAAGGATTGATGGATGCTAGATACCATTTCAGTTCTGCTATGTTCTGGAATGCAAGGAGCTAATTCCGGAAGCCTTCATCATTTCCCCTTGTGGGTCTGCAATCAAAAGTGCTGTGGTGCAATCCACCTTTCACAAGTTGCTGCTCCTAAGGGCTATAGTGCCCTTCTCCTGCTGACCTATAAGTGCATTCATTCTGCAGTTCCTCGCTACATTTTCTCTCCCTACATCCCTCCTCGCAAACTCTGCTCTTCTGGCAAATTGCTTCTATCTGCATCCCCCTTTCTTCTATTGATAACTACAGACTTCACTCCTTTCATTTTGCTGCTCCTTATGCCTGGAACAAACTACCTTAGTTTGTACGTCAGGCACCTTCTCTGACCCTTTTCAAATCCAGATTGAAAACTCACTTCTTTGCTGCCGCTTTCGGATCTTGACTCACCTGATCTCCCTTGTTTCCTTACCATTCTTGTTAGATGTATCTCATGTCTATAGCTACTGTGTTGTCCGTCTTGACTAGATTGTAAGCTCTGAGCAGGGACTTTTCTTTTACATGTCTGTGCAGCGCTGCGTACATCTTGTAGTGGTATACAAATGTTCAGTAGTAGTTCCCCCGGACAAGAGGGGCAGTGGTAGATACTCCATCAATTTTGTGGTGCCTAAAAAGAACGGTGTCTTCCAGCCTATTCTGGTCACCTTCCATCTAGACTATTGCAACCTCCTCTTTGCTGGTCTCCTGAATCATCTCTTTTCCCTTCAATCTGTTCAAAACTTAGCTGAGCAGCTAATCTTCCACCAGCCTCGATATGCTCATATAAACTCTTCTCAAGTTGCTTCACTGACTCCCTATTTGTTTCTGTATCCAGTTCAAGCTTCTCCTACTGACCCATGAGTGCACTCATTCTGCTGCTCTTCAACTACTTTTCCTCTTATCTCTTTCTACTCTCCTCCTTGGGAACTCCGCTTTTCTGGCAGATCCTCCTAACTGTGCCCTTCTCTTCTACTGCCAACTCCAGACTTTGATCCTTCTACCTTGTTGCTCCTTATGCCTGGAACAAACTATCATAGCAAGCATACCTCTATTAGCCAAGATCATCGAGAAAGAGGTACAAAGACAAGTTCAAGATCATAGACACCGCAGCCCCACTCGACCAATGCCAACATGTGTTCAGGGAGTATCATGGGGTAGAAACCCTCCTTACTACCCTTTTCAGCAACATAATCTCAGGTATTGATAACATTCGGCAGGGGTTCGCGCTCATCTTTCTTGACATTGCCGCAGCTTTCGACTCAGTGAATCACAAACTTCTCCTGGGGCGGCTTGAAGAGAAGGGCATCTGTGGTAATGCGCTAAAATGGTGTAAATCATACCTAGCCGAAAGATGGCAATGTGTGAAATCTGGATCAGCTACGTCCGAACCTTTCCACCAAACTCAAGGAGTCCCTCAAGGCTCCTCACTATCATCACTCTTTTTCAACATATACATACAACCTATCTGTAATCTCATCAGATCTTTTAATGTGAGCTGCCTGATATACGCTGATGATATCCTGCTCTACACCCCGTTCTCTACAGAACTTCTGAATCTCTCCCCTCTGATAGAATGTTTTGATGCATTTTCTGAATGGCTCCTATCCCAAAACCTCCGTATCCAACACAAGAAGACAGAGGTTCTATTCATTACAAGGGACCACAACTTCACCCCACCATCATATGTAAGAGTTAAAGAAGCAGAACTGCAAACAAAATCCACAATTCGTTATCTGGGGGTCACACTGGATCAACATCTTGATATGAAAGTGCACATAGAGAATGTAGTAAGAGCAGTTTATTTCAAGATTCGTTCTCTCAGGCATCTTCGCTCCTTACTTGATCCAGAAGACTACAGGACAATATACCAGGCGTTAATTCTACCACATTTCGACTTTGCTAACGCTATCCTACAAGGCCTTCCTCAATCCACTATTAACCCTCTACAACTTGCTATGAACACCGCAGCTAGGGTCCTTCAGGGAGTCGCCAGATTTGAGCATGTGACTCCTATATTAAAACAACTCCACTGGCTCCCCATACATGGTAGGCTCACTTACAAGACCATACTGCTGACCTTTAAGGCCATCCACGGACTTTCATCCTCCTCACTCTCAAATCTCATCCATGTAACTCCATTGACTAGATCCAGAAGACCGACGGCTATAAACACACTAACACTTCCTAAGGCTGTAACAAAATGCACCCAGATAACGGCAAGCAGATCTTTTATATTCTACGCCCCAAGAAGCTGGAACGCCTTACCACCAAGCGTTCGTGCCATTACCAACTTAACCCAATTTAGGAAAGCACTTAAATATCACCTTTTCCTCATATACTACCCACCAAACATTACCCCCAGAAAAAGCCCCCCCCCAAATAAGAGACACGCCTTATCTTCAAATAGCCTCTCCCACTTTCTCAGTAAGATTACTAGGACTTTTGTGTTGTCATGATACCTTTTATATAATCATGTTTGTAATAAGTTAACCTTATGTTATCCAAGTTTATATACCTATTTGCTGTAAACACGGAATAGCCTGTTATTCTGTTGATGATGTTGTATGTGAACCGCGCTGATACCAAATAGCGCGGTATATAAAAGATTGTAATAAATAAAAATAAATAAATAAATCTGAGTCTGTATATCAGGCTTCATCTCTGGCCCTTTTCAAATCCAGGCTGAAAACTCACCTCTTTTAGGCTGCTTTTGGATCCTGATCTGCTTAGTCACCTAAGTGTTTTCTTACCATTCCCTTAGATGTATCCTTGTTCTCAGCTGTTGTGTGATCTGTCTTGACTAGACTGGAAGCTCTGAGCAGGAACTGTCTTTTACAAGTGTCTGTACAGCGCTATGTATGTCTTGTAGCACTATACAAATGATTAGGATTAGTAGTAGTAGTAGGGGTCAACAAGCACTTGCGTATCCTGTGCTTCTGGAAGGAAAACCTGTGCTCTGTAATTCAAGATGTGCCCGAGGGGAGTTCTTGTCTTCTCTGAATCTGGCCAAGGCATACTTTCACATCCCGATCCGGGTGGCTCAGCAGATGTATCTGTGTTTTGCCATGCTTAGCTGTCACTGTCAGTTCGCTGCCCTCCCCTTCAGGCTATCCACCGCCCTGAGAACCTTCTCCAAAGTCATGGTGGTGGCAGCTGTGGTACTGCATCACCAATGGATCTGTGTCCATCCATATCTAGACAACTGGTTCATCTGGGGCCATTTCCTTTCAGAAGCGTTTTGGGAAAGCCTCGGCTGGGTGATAATTGGGGAAAGAACCAGCTGCTGCCTTCCCAGTCTCTGGAGTTTCTGGGAGCATGTTTCTGCATTTGAGTGGGCAGAGTTTTCCTGGCAGAGGAGAAAGTCAAGACTGTTGGACTACCTGGTGCTGTTCTGTGCGCAGTAGGCTCCCAGAGTCGGGGATTATCTTCAGCTGCTCAGATTGATGTCAGCAACCACAGAGATGGTGTCGTGGGCATGTGCTCACATGCGACCACTCCAGTGGTCCTTGTTGCCTCTGTGGTCCTTGAGTTTTCAGGAGTTCAAGCGTAGGCTCCTGCTGCCATTGATGGTGAAGTCCAGTCTGTGGTAGTGGCAGCAGCCCTGTCATTCGAGGAAGGGTATGTCACTGAATGATTTCTCCTGGATCCTGCTGATGACAGATGCCAATCTCTTGGACTGGGGAGCTCACTGACAAGATGGTACAGCCCAGGGCCCTTGGAACCACAAGGAAGCAGTGTGGTCCATCAATCGCCTTGAGACTAGGCCCATCAAGTTGGCCTGTGTTTCTGGCCCCTGGTTGACGGATGGGTGGTTCAAGTGTTTTTAGACAATGCCACGGAGGTGACATGTCAGTTGGCAAGGCGGCACGAGGAGTGCCAGGGTAGCTCTGGATATGACTCTCCTGTTTGCCTGAGCAGAGAAGAACCTCCTAGCCTTGTTGGCTCAGCATAATGCTGGAGTAGACTATGTGGAAGTGGACTTCCTCAGCCTGGTACTCTCTAGATCCTGGAGAGGAGGGAGTTGAGTCAGGAGGCGTTTCAGTTGATTCTGTGCCGCTGGGGTCACCCTGAAATTGATTTGATGGCGACCCATTCCAGTGCCAAAGCTTGCTGCTTCTTCAGTCGCCACACAGAGATGATGTCTGAGGGCATCGTTTCCCAGCCTTGGACAAGTCAGCGCCTACTGTACGTGTTTCCTCCATGGCCCCTGGTGTGATTCTGTGTATAGTGTGCCTTCCAGGTAGGATTGTTCTGGTGGCACTGGATTGGCTGAGGATAGTGTGGTTTGGAGATATGATGTGGCTCATGCATGTGCCACTTCTTCGGTTGCCTCCAGCTCGATCATCCTGGAGGACCTGGAACCCTTTTTGCTTATGGCTTTGCTCTTGAAAGGAGATGGCTAGCATGTAAGGGCTACTCGCCAGCGGTGGTCTGCACTCTGCTCGGAGCCCGGAGGAGGTCTGCTAAGCTAGCATATGTGCAGGTCTGGTGCCTCTTTGAGCGATGGTGTGGTGCTCGGCATTTGGCTCCTGAAGTAGCCAAGGTGCTCTCTGTTGGCCTTTTTACAGGATAGCCTGGAGAAGGGCCTTTCTCTTAGCTCCCTGGAAGTTTAGGTGGCAGCTTTGGCCTGTTTCCAAGTTCTGGTGGCTGGTAAGTCTGTAGCCTTGCACCCAGATGTCTTGTGCTTTTTCCAGGGGTTTGGCATCTGCGTCCCCCCTCTGGTCTGTGATCCCTTCCTGGGATCTGTGTCTTGTGCTCGGGGCCCTGATGGCGGTGCCCTTTGAGCTGTTGACGTGTATTACTTTTGAAGGATTTGACACTCAAGACTGTTTTCTCCATTGTGATTTGTTCCACAAGGTGGATTTCCGAGCTGCAGGCTCTGTCTTACCGAGATCCTTATCTGTCTTTTCAATGGAAGCCATTTCCAATCGGCCTCTGCCTTCCTTCTTGTCTAAGGTGCTTTCTCCCTTCAGTCTGTTCAAAACTTAGCTGCATGACTAATTTTTCTCCAACCTCATTTGGCTCATATAACCCCTCTTCTGAAAACACTTCATTGACTTTCCTTCGACTTCCACATCCAATTCAGATTTCTTCTTCTGACCTTTAAGTGCATTCACTCTGCTGCTCCTCCCTATCTCTCCTCTCTCTCTACACCCCTTCTCGTAAACTTCATTCTTCTACTGGCTTGCTCCTTTCTTTGCCCTTTTCTATCTCTGCTAACTCCAGACCAGTCCTTTCACCTCACTGCTCCTTATGCTTGAAATAAACTTTCTGAATCTGTGCCTTTTCATATCTAAGCTAAAGGCTCACCTCTTTAAGGCTGCCTTGGGATTCTGATCCCGTCTCCTTACCCTTCCCTATTCTATCTTTCTCGCTTTTGTCTTGTTCGTCAGAGCTTACAATCTAATCAGACAAATAGGGATGGTCTTTATCTTTGTACAGTGCTACATATGCTGTGATAAGGAAGCTTATCATAGCTCAGGAAGGAGCTATAGAAAAGGTGAAGTGACTCTGATCAAGCAACCTGTCAGTTCTGGTAGAAATAAGAAAACAGAATTTTCCCATAAAAGACTACCAGTCCCAGAATGCACCAGGTTTCCAAGAGCCATTAGAGGAGCTGAAGTGGGGAAGCGTGTGTTTAATCAGGAGGGCTATGAGGTAATCCCTAAGCACTCATCTCAAAGGGCAGGGCCTGATTCAGCACAGCTGCGCTGTGTTAGGGAGGAGCACTCATCTGAGCAGAATAAAGGTAGAGTTTATTCTACAGAGAATTATCCTCATTATCCTGAGAATCAGCTTGAGCTTGATCAGTTTCATCTGAAGGATCATCAGAAGCAGAAGCCAAACCGGACGGACAGAGAGGGAAAGAAACCCTTTGGAAGAAAGAGGAGAAAAGCCTTTGAGAGGTCTAGAAGAGTCCAGAGCAGTACGTATACTGGGAGGCATTCCAAGGGCCAGCATACACCATTGGACTGGGGAAGCCAGAGGAATGGTGATGCAGAGCTAGGAATCTCCAGACGGTACCTGTGAGAGAGACGGCTGCACGTGGAAGGGACCCTAAGACCCGTGCCAGAAGGTATGTGAAGAGAGATCCAGTGTCCAGGGATCTGGATTGGAAGGCTGGACATAAGAACTGGACTACATACTGGCCAGGCTATATAGAGAGGAACTCTACAGCAATGGAAGCTCAGGTATGAACACTGATCTATGCCCTAGCTATAACCTTGAAAGACAGCAGGGAAACAAGTATTCTCCTGAAAGTGCTCCATTGGGACATTCATCTGTGCCAATCCATGATATTGAACCCATGCTTGTTGAAGAAGGGGGAATGATAGCAGATGAAGAATCTGTTTACATGGACTGCTCTCTGTCTAAACTCCTTTGGTGATTTTCTGTTATAAAGTACAGCAACCATCACAAAGAAATACAAACTTGTTCTTTAATCTACTCAGAAAAGCTCCTGTGTAGGATTTCTAGCCACGCAGTAGGAAGCAAGCCAGCTAAGGGGTATCAGCTGGATGACTGCTAGCAATTGAGCCTTACCTAATTGCTTGTGAGCTAGGAGAGAATCACTTCTGAATCTATGTGGGAAGATACAAGAAGTTAACCTGAGAAGAACAGTTTTTTTTCTTTCTTTGTGGCTTTTGGTTTGTTTGATATATGCTAAGAAAACATTAGCTAATGCCTACAGAAAAGACCAGTTTGTACCAACCAGGTCTTATTTCTTTGCTTTAATTGCATGATAAGTTAAAAGGTTGTTTTCCTGATTTTGTTTTTTTCAAGTTTAACACTGAAAGCAAGTAACCCGATTTATGTGCTACCAAGCATATCTGTGTTGGGAGAAATAACCCCATAAATAAATATCTTATTGGCTTTAACACTTGAGCACAACTAAATTATTGTCAGCAGCTGTGTCTGGTGTGAATGAACTGCATTGCCCACAATCCCTTGCAAATCATATAGATATATGCACTTGCCAAGACTGTGAAGATTCTCACCCAGGCAGCCGTCTGACAATGCCTAGTAGTTCTTCATAAATGTTTATTATTATTATTAATGTGAACCAGGTGGTCTGCTTGCCCCCTTCTCTAAGAAACAGTGTCAGGGGAAGGATAAGGATCTTCACCTTGTGGTTGTCTGGAGGGTGCTTCTCCAGTACTTGGAGGTTACAAATTCCTTTCTTAAGTCTGACCATCTTTTTGTGCTGTTTGCTGGCCCATGCAAGGGTGGTGCAGCGGCTATGTTGACTTTGGGGCATTGGATTAAGGAGACTATTGCCTAAGCTTATCTGTTGCAGAACCAGCTGGTTCTGGAGAGTTTGTGCACCCATTCTACCCAAGTGCAAGCGTCTTCATGGGCGGAGCAGAGCTCGATAACCCCTGCAGACATTTGTCGGGTGGCAAAATGGGTATCACTTTCTGCTGTTGTCCAAGCATTACCGCTTGGATGTCCATGCACGGGTGGACATGGCCTTTGGCTCAAGGGTTTTGTGAGTTGCTGTGTCTTCTTCCCACCTAGTGGAGTCATAACGTTAGTACATCCCACTTGTCTGGACTGGTCTAACAGGATGATATGGAAGGTAATATTTTACTTGAGTCCTGCTAGATAAGACCAGGGCTTGCCCCTGGAACTGTTTGCGCTCTGTTCTTCTGCCGCTATTGGTTCCTGCAAGCAATCAGCCTGATTTGTCAGAGTTGGATAAATCAGGCTGATTCCTTTCAAGAACTAGTAGTGGCTATGTTTATTTTTGATTTTTCCGCCTCTGGTTTCCCTCTGTCTTCTGGCACATTTTTTTTCTCTCTCAAGAATACTTGAGCAAGAAGAAAAAGCAGTGGGAAGGCAGAGGCACACCCCCCCCCCCCCCAAAACCTCTTGCCAACTCAGTATCACAAAAACCAAAACAATGTGGTACCAAGCCTCTCTCCCCACATCCCCCCACCCAAGCCTCTTTGCTTCCTTTGAGGAATCGCTAAAACAAACAGAGGCAACACGGCACTGAGGCTCACACTGAGGCTTTGGGCAAGGCTCTACAGGTCCTGCCCTCTTGGAAATGCTTCCTGCTGCTCTAGAAGGAGGGGCCCATAGAGCCTTGCCCAGCACTTCAGCGTAAGGCTCAGTGCCATGTTGCTTTTTTATTTTTGTTCTTTCTTTTTTTCTTTTTAGCGATTCACCGAGGGGAGCAAGAGGTTTGGGTGGGGGGATGTTGGAGAAGAGACTCGGTGCCGCGTTGTGGGTTTTATTTAAATTTTTTTTTTATTTTGGCGATACCGAGGTGGCAAGAAGTTTTGCTGTGCCATATGGGGGAGGAAGACTGGGAGACTCGGAGGAAGTAAAGGAAAAAAAAGTGTGTTTAGGGGAATGGGAAGGTGAGAGACAGACAGATGGAACTGGGAGAGATATGAGGGAAGATGGGGAGGGGGAATAAAGGCAGGAGAGAAGGTGGAGGGAAGAGATGGAAAAAGCAAGAGGTTAGGGAGAGTGAGGAGAAAGGGAAGAAGAACTGAGAGAAGGGTGGGGAGCAGAGATAAATGAAATGGGCAGAAGTGGAAGGAAAAGGGTGATGGAAGAGATGTTGGATACAAGTGGGGGGTGGAGGGCTGAGGCTGGACATGGAGTGAGGAGCATAAGGGGACTAAAAGCAGATGGATACAGGATGGGGGAGTGGGGAGGTAGATCCTGGACAGGGGGTAGGGGATGCAGGGTGGATGCTGGACAGGGGGTAGGGGATGCAGGGTGGATGCTAGACAAGGGGGTAGGGGATGCAGGGGAATAAAGTGCAGATGATAAACAGGGTAGGGTTGGAGGGCAGATGCTGGACACGGGGTGCGGAGAGAGGAGATGCTGGACATGGGGTGAGGAGAGAGGAGATGCTGGACACAGAATAGGAGAAGATGGGAGATGCTGGACATAGTGGGGGGATAGCATGAGAAAATGAGGGGAAGCACTGATGGTATGAGAGAGAGGGATAGACGGGATGGGGTAGGAGAAAAGGGGAGAGATGCTGGACACGGGGAGAATGAAAGAAAGAAAGAAAGGGAAGAGTTAGACTGGGGAATAAGTGGTAGGGGAAGGATAGAGAGATAGGGAGTAAGAGAACTGTGTTAAAGGTTAAAAATAGTAGGCAGACACAGTAAAAAGAGAGAGATTGAGGATTGGATGGTAAGAGGGGGACGAGAAATCTGAGTTGACAGAGAAAAATAAATGCAAGAAAGCTGACAGGAAAAGATCAGTGTCGGAGTTGGAAGGAAGTGAAGAAGAAAAGAGGGGGAGAAAAGTGACTGATGGACCAGAGACCCTAGAGCAGAGGTTCCCAACTCCAGTCCTGGAGGGCCAAACACCATTCAGGTTTTCAGGCTGTCCCTAATGAATATGCATGAGATTCATTTGCATGCACTGCCCCCCATTGTATTCAAATATATCTCATGCATATTCACTAGGAACAGCCTGAAAACCTGAATGGTGTTTGGCCCTCCAGGACTGGAGTTGGGAACCTCTGCCCTAGAGGGTGAGTTAAGATAAAGGAAAACAAACCAGAGGCTGGGATCAACAGGATTGGAGCATAAAATGGCCAGACAGACTGCAAAGGTAAAATAAAAAAAAAAACAACAAAAAAAATATATATATATATATATATATATATATATATATATATATATATATATATGTATATATTATATATATATATATATATATATATTATATATATATATATATATATATATATATATATATTATATATATATATATATATATATATATATATATATATATATATATATATATATATATATATATATATATATATATATATATATATATATATATATTTCTAATTTAGTGATTGAAATAAGTTCCAAGGGTTGCAGAGCAGAGATGGCATCCATCTGTCCAAGAAAGGTCAACGCATCTTTGGTAGTAGACTGGCTAATCTACTGAAGAGGGCTTTAAACTAGATTCGTTGGGGAGGGGTGAAGAAAGCCCCCAGGTAAGTGATACATTAAATACCTTTATGGAAATGGGTAACAGGGGTAACATATGGAAAGCAGTGTATTAATGCCCGTAGCATGGGAAATAAGATCTCTGAAGTTGAAGCTTTGGTGGGAGTGGCTGACTTGGATTTAGTGGCAGTTACAGAAACATGGTTCACAGAAAACCATGACTGGGATGTAACTATACCTGGCTATACTTTATTCAGAAAGGACAGGGTAGGAAGAAGGGGAGGAGGAGTGGCACTATATGTAAAAACTACTATTAAAGCTTTGGAATTACAGAGCTTAAAAGGGAGAGAGGAGGCATTGTGGGTTAAACTAGAAAGAGGGAAAGAGAAATCTATTTGCATTGGTGTGCTATACAGACCTCCCTCACAAGAGGAAGAGGTGGACAGAGAGTTAATTGAAGACATACGCAGCATTGCTAGGAAAGGGGAAGTGCTACTGCTAGGAGATTTCAATATGCCAGATGTTGATTGGCACATTCCTGCTGCAGTATCATCTAGGAGTAAGGAGATCCTGGATTCTCTACAGGGAGAACTATTCAGGCAATTGGTAACAGACCCCACACGTGAAGGGGCCATACTGGACTTGGTGCTTACCAATGGAGAAAGTGTTTCTGATGTTGTAGTGGGAGATCATTTTGCATCCAGTGATCACCAGATGGTGTGGTTCAGTATTAGGACTAGGGCTGTTAGAATCCATTCCAAGTTGAAGATCTTAGACTTTAGGAAGACTAACTTTGCAAAGATGGGCCAATACCTCAGGGAGTCGTTAGTGGGATGGGAACAGCTGGGGGATGTAGAAAAACAGTGGGCAAAACTGAAAAGGGGTATTTTAAAGGCAACCAACCTTTTTGTTAAAAAGGTAAATAAAGGCAAAAGGAACAGGAGACCGCTATGGTTTTCGAAGGAAGTAGCTGAAAAAGTGAAGAAAAAGAGGGAGGCCTTCATGAAATACAAGAGATCACAGAGAGAGGAAGACAGGCATCTGTATTTGGAAAAACTTAGAGAAGCTAGCAAAGTAGTCAAGAAGGCAAAGATTCAAAAGGAGGAGGAAATAGCCAATGCAATAAAATGGGGGGATAAAACATTTTTCAGATATATTAGTGAGAAGAGGAAGGGCAAAAGTGGTATTGTCAGACTCAAGGGTGCAGGGGGGGAATATGTAGAAGCTGATAAGGATAAAGCGGAATTGCTTAACAAATATTTTGTTCTGTGTTCACAGATGAAGAACCAGGAGCAGGACCTCAGAAAACACCCACAAATAAGAACAGAAGCGAGGGACATCTTGAACAATTTTCAAAAGACTGTGTTCGTGAGAAACTAGCTCAACTTAAAGTAGACAAAGCGATGGGACCGGATGGGATACACCCTAGAATACTGAGGGAACTTGGGGACGTTCTAGCAACTCCACTGACTGACCTTTTCAATGCCTCGTTGGAGTCGGGAGTGGTGCCAAAGGACTGGAGAGAGGCTCATGTGGTGCCTTTACACAAAAGCGGTAGTAAGGATGTGGTTGAAAACTACAGGCCGGTTAGTTTAACTTCAGTGGTGAGTAAATTAATGGAAACGCTGTTGAAAGAGAAAATAGTGATGTTTCTGGAGTCCAGCGGATTACAGGATCCGAGGCAGCATGGATTCACCAGAGGCAGGTCTTGTCAGACAAATCTGATTGATTTCTTTGACTGGGTGACCAGGGAGTTGGACCGCGGGAGAGCTCTAGATGTGGTGTATTTAGATTTCAGTAAAGCCTTTGACACTGTTCCTCACAGGCGACTTATAAACAAACTGAGCACCCTAGGGATGGACCCTAAAGTTACTGCTTGGGTTAGAAATTGGTTGGGTGGGAGGCGACAAAGAGTACAAGTAAATGGAGCTCACTCTGAGGAGAAGGATGTTACCAGTGGTGTGCCCCAGGGATCTGTCCTTGGTCCGATTCTTTTTAACATCTTTGTTAGTGATATAGCGGAAGGGCTGTCGGGTAAGGTTTGCCTCTTTGCGGATGATACCAAAATCTGCAATAGAGTAGACACCCAGGAAGGTGTAGATAACATGAGGAGGGATCTAGCTAAGCTTGAAGAATGGTCTAGAATTTGGCAGCTGGGATTTAATGTTAAAAAATGTAAGGTCATGCATTTGGGCTGCAGCAATCCAAGGGAGCAATACAGTATAGGAGGTGAAGTACTTTTGTCCACTAAAGAAGAGCGGGACCTAGGCGTAGTTGTGTCCGATGATCTTAAAGTAGCTAAACAGGTAGAAAAGGCGACGGCAAAAGCTAGAAGGATGCTTGGGTGCATACGGAGAGGAATGGCTAGCAGAAAAAAGGAGGTGATAATGCTTCTGTATAAGTCTTTGGTGCGACCTCATTTGGTGTATGGTGTGCAATTCTGGAGACCGCACCTTCAAAAGGATGTGAACAGGATGGAGTCGGTGCAGAGGGTTGCTACTAAGATGATTAGTGGTCTTCATTATAAAGCATATGAGGACAGACTTAAGGATCTTAATATGTACACCTTAGAGGAAAGGCGGGATAGAGGTGATATGATTGAGATGTTTAAATACCTCCGTGGCATAAATGTTCAGGGAGAGAGCCTCTTTCAATTGAAAGCAAGTTCTGCGACGAGGGGACATGGGATGAGGGTGAAGGGAGATAGATTCAGGAGTGATATGCGGAAATATTTCTTTACGGAAAGAGTAGTGGATCCGTGGAATAGTCTCCCAGTGGAGGTGGTAGAGATGAGGACAGTAACTGAATTCAAAAAAGCATGGGACCAACACAGAGGATCTCTAAAGGTAAAAAGTGGACTGTTGTAGTTGTTATGGAAGGACAGACTAGATGGGCCTTGTGGTCTTTTTCTGTCATCATGTTTCTATGTTTCTAAGTCTGCCTTTGGATTTTATAGGCCCGATTATTCAGCCTGCGGCGGTCAGCATTTTAAAATGCCTGACCACTGTGGGCAGATGTAACATAGTATATGACGACAGATATGTGAAACTGGATATTCAGTTCTGGAACCTGGATATCCTCCGGCAATAGATACCCAGTTTCAATGCTGACCAGCACAGCTAGCCAGACGGTGGCAATACTCAGCTGTTCTTTGGATAGCTGAATTGCATGAAATTAGAACAGTTATTAAAATGTCCTGACTTTATACGGACACTTAGTGGACTGAAAATCTCTGCTAACCAGCTAAGTGCTGGGATTACCCTTGCCCTGCCCTGCCCATGGATTGCCCTGGCATTGTTGTGATAATACTGTCTAGACAATGCACTATCAGACTTCATAAACCCTTAATTTAACCTGTTTTCAAACTCTCAAGGATATATAAAACTACCTCAAAGTGCCTATAGATATATTTTTTTTATTTTATTCATATATTATTACATACTAATCATCAATAAATATTCATATAATATATCACAATACATACTATTCATACATAATACATACAAAATTCCTACTAATATTACAATAACTCACAAATGACAATTGAATAAACCACAATTGGAATATTTTATAATTATATAAAACATATAAATTTATATAAATCTTCTCCATCTATTCCCATCCATTCCCAACTGTGGACCGCAGAGCGTCACACATTCCATTTCTCACAAAAATTTTTTACAATTGTGGAACATTGATCTCTGCCGATGTTCATCGGCTATTCACAAACTCCAAAGCCGCACTTCCAATAAACTTCCCACTGCTACGAACCAACTTCAAGATACCTCCTCTTCTCTCTATGAACATCTCCAAAGAACAACTACAAAAATCTTCAAACATAAATCCTAAATTACTTCAGTTGCTGACACATGGATCACACTTAATTATGGATCACAAAGTGTCACACACCTTAATTCTCACAAAAGTTGCAAATGTGATACATTGCTCACCTGATATTCGTCGGCTGTACACAGACTCAAACCGCAGTATCAATGAATCTCCCGCTGTAGCAAGCCAACTGCAAAATACTGCCTCTTCTCTCTACAAAAATTTAAAACCATCACTGTTAATCCCCACAGCACTATTATTGTCAGACGCTTGCTACCCTTGTCCTTATTAGGCGGTCGCCTAGGGCATGTGGTGCAAGCTGCCTTTGTAAAGAATACTCTGTAGCTGTGTGTTTAAGGCAAAATTATAATGAGGATTTATTCCCTTTCCCGTGTGGATTTCTGTTTTTTCTTATACAGCAACAAAGGATTAAACAAACTGTTTCTTCACAGCAAAATAACCAAAAATGCACCTTCTTTCAAAAACAGGTATAACAATGCTCTTGCTTCTTGATTAACATAAAGAGGTAATCTCATCCGAGATACAGAGCGTGCATTCCATAGGGCTATAATCACTGTCCTGATTAGTGCTCTCCCATTGCATCTGCTCAGCGTCTAAACTTGTAAGTGGGTAACCCTTTCCACAGCTCTTGGGGCAAGGAACCGTTCTGTATAAGGGAAGTCCTGGGGACCTGTACTGGAGCCTATCTCTCTGAGGCTTCCCCTTTCCCTCCACCAAGGGTTTTCCTTCCAGCAATTAGCCTTTGCTTTTCTAGCCGAGCCCACCTCTTGCCCTCTGGAGAAATTGGTGTACTTAGCTTTGTTCCTTGGATAACCAGCTTCCACTCCTTCCTCTCTTAACCAGGCACCTTTACTTGGGCTGTAGCCTGCTTTGCCATGAGAGTTCCTCTCAGCACTTGTCTGGTCTGGGTTGTGGTAACCTTCAGGAAAGGCTTCCTTTCTGCTGTTCCTTACTGCAGGGACACACCCGATGCTTCCTGGTCCCAGCAAGCTCTCCTGCTTGTGACCTCTGCCCTCCAGCTGCTTATTCACTCTCCATGGGACGATGCCCCCTCTGGCTTGGGAGACCTGTGCACGAACTCCTCCCTTGCCTTCCAATGCACCTTCCTTGCCTTCCAATGCACCTCCATTCACTGCTCCTCCCAAAACACCTTCCAATGCACCTCCCCCTACTGGGATTTCCCAGCCACTTTTATCCTCCTGGCTCCTGCACGTTGTACGTGCTTCCTGGCCCAGGTGGACGTGATTAGTTTCCTGGCTTTCTACTGCGTCATAGCCAATGTAGGGAAAGTTTGTTCTGCTATTTTCTGGAACCTTACAACCTGAAAATGCTTTCTGGCTTTCTGCTGCGTCACACCCAGTGCAGGGAAAGCTTGTTACACCATTCTCTGGCTTTTCATAACCTGAACATGCTTTCTGCCCAGGTGACTGCAAGGTAAGCTCTTCCTTTTTTCCTGTACCCAGGGGTTCTGTGCTGGCTACTGTATCACATTATACAACCTTCTCCAAACTACTAGTCTCTCTTCTTTTATATCACATAAACAATGCAGGAAAAAAACATCAAACTATAGATCTTAATTACCTCCACAGAACAACTGCAAGCTTCAAACACAGGTCCTAATTTCCTTAATTGCCGACACATGGACCACAGTTTCGCCAACCAGCTTCTTCAGGGAAACTTCACATATCTTTCTTCTCTATCAACAAACATGAACAACACACAAACCTGAAACATTTATTTATTTTATTTATTTATTTATTTAGCATACATTTGTATACCGCTACTTCCAGCGATCAGGAGCGGTTTGATTATATGATGGAAACTGTCAGATCAGGACAAAACATTTTCAAAGATGTACAAATTGATCTACAGGATGAGAAACATTTTCAAGGATATACAAATTGATCTACAGGATAAGAAAATACAAATTGATCTACAGGCTAAGCATGACACACAATGGTTGGGAAATTTGAGCTTTCTTCCATTAGAAAATGGGGGGGTTATTTACATATCTACATAAAGGGGGGGGGGGAATATTTACATATCTACATATTTACACGTAAGTACATTGTTATAACGGATGGTGATGGAATGGTTCTCGCTATCTAGGTCATGTTATAGGACAGTTGAAATAAGTAAGTCTTAAGTTTTTTTCTAAAGTCCAACAAGTCGTTGTTTGAGCGTAGCTCAGGTGGGAGTTGGTTCCAGAGTGTGGGTGCTGTGTATGAGAATGCTCTGTTACTTGTGACGGTTTTGACGGATCTAATACTTGTTGGCACACATAGGGTATTTAGGTTTGTGGTTCTTCTGTTTCTGTTGAGAGGTTGTGTGTTGATTAGGTTTGAGAGGAAAGATGGTGCTATGTTGTGGATAAGTTTGAAAGCGGTTATTAGGTTTTTGTATTTTATGTGAGTTATGATGGGGAGCCAGTGCAGTTCGATTAATACTGGTGTGATGTGATCAGCAAAGCCTTTTTTCATGATGATTCTGGCCGTGACGTTTTGCGCCATTTGGAGTATGTTTAGGGTTTTCTTTGGAAGGCCCTGTAAAATGGCGTTGCAGTAGTCGAAATGGGGTGTGATGAGAGCTTGTGCTACTGTCCTGAAATCATTAGCTTCAATGATGTTCCTTAGTGGCTGTAGGACTCTGAGTTTGTGGAAAATGGCCCTGTTTATTAAGCGGAGGTGCTTTTCCATCTTTAGATCACTATCGAGCGTTACCCCTAGATATTTTATTTCATTTTTTGTGTGATAGGTGTTCTTGCATAGGGAGATTATTGCAGGCGGGTTGAACTCCGGTTTTCTTGAGATGAACATGACTTCGGTTTTCTTGTGGTTTATAGCCATGTTGTTTTGTTGAAGCCATGTTTGCATTTCGCTTATGCAATTTTCTAGTTGGGTGTAATTAGGGTTATCTGCGTCAAGTTGTGTGTATAGCATAATATCATCTGCGTAAATGTGGTAGTTGATATTGTGCTTTTTGAATATTTCGCAGATTGGTTGCATGTAAACGTTGAAAAGAAGTGAGGAGAGGGCTGAGCCTTGTGGTATGCCTTGTGTTTGGGGGAAGGCCTCTGCTTTCTCATTGTTGAATTGGACCTGTTGCATTCTGTCCGTAATATAGGATGAAAACCATTTTAGGGGGGTTCCTGATATTCCTATTGCTTCAATTCTGCTCAGGAGTGTCTTGTGGTGAACTGTGTCGAAAGCCGCTGAGATGTCAATAAATATGAGAATGAACATTTCCATTTTATCTTCTATGCCTTTGAGTAGGTTGTCCATTAGTGCAATAAGCAGGGTTTCGACTCCATGATGTTGCCTGAAGCCGTATTGGTGGTCATCTAGGGTTCCATTGTCCAGGTGGTCTTGCAGTTGTTGTAGGACTGCCTTTTCAATAATCTTTGCTAAGAGGGCTATACTGGATATTGGGCGATAGGATGCTGGATCGTCCCCATTGAGTGTTTTGTTTTTTAAAATCGATCTTATGATGGATTTCTTTAGTTGCGCGGGCATGGTTCCTTGTTGAAGTGATTGGTTTACTGTGTGAGAAACATGCTGGGCGGTCTCTGTTTTCGTTGCTTTGATCCAAGCAGCAGGGCAGGGATCAAGTGGGGAGGTAGTGGTATTAATGTTAGTGATAATGTTCATGATGTGCTTGTCTCCAATTTTCTGGAAGTTGGTCCATTTACTGATGCAGGTTTTGCTTGTCGTCATGTTTATTTGAGGCGCGGGGGGGGGGGGGGGCGCTTTGTCCAGGCTTTGTGTGGGTTTTATGGCCACGTGTGGGTTAAGTTTGCTAGCGTAGTGATCTGCTAGTGTTTGGGCCTTGATTTTGTTATTATAGTGATCCTCTTGGGTGGTTTTGGTGAGGGATTTGACCAGTGCGAACAGTTCTCTGGGCTTGTTTATGGCCTTGTTTAGTAAGTTAGTGTGATGTGTTCTCTTTGCCAGGTTGACTTCATTTTTGTATTTTGAGAGTAGTGTCAGGTATTCCGTTTTATGTTCATCAGTTTTGCTTTGCCACCATTTCCTCTCTGATTTTTGCAGCTCTCTTCAGTCTGGTCAGAGTTTCTGTGTACCATGGTTCTGTTTTGTTCTTGGTTGTGTTAGTTGCAGCTTTCCATTTCGGTTCTGCTGTTGCTTGAATTCCTGAGTTCCAGTTGTTTATTAGGTTGTTGAGGTCTGTGCTTTCTAGATCTATGTGTGATGTGATAGAGCTTATGAGGGTTTCTCTATTGAATTTGTTGAAACTTCTGTGAGTGTGAGTTGGTTGTTCGGTTTTTAGGTTTTTGGGTAGCGCGGGTAGATGCATCTTGAGCTCTATTTGGTGATGGTCGGACCATGGTACCTGAGTTATTTTTGTTACAGGTTGTGTTACTCTGTCGCGCTGCTGTCTGGTGGGTATGAATACCATGTCGAGGGTGTTTCCTTTATTGTGGGTGGCAACATTTATTAATTGCTTGTATCCAAGTTGTTCCATGGCTTCAAGGAAGGTGTTTGCCTGACCTTGTGGAATTGATGTTAGATTTAGGTCTCCCAGGATAATTTGATATTTTCTGAGTGCTGTGGTTGAGATGTTTTCTAAAGCTGTAGCCAGTGATTCGTGATGTGACGATGGGGGTCTGTAGATAAGACAGATGGCTATCGCGTTGTTTTCTACTTTGAGAACGTCGATGTCCTTAGTTGGGCTGTGGGAGGTGTCAGTTAGAGATAAGGAGGATTTAGCAATGATTAGGACTCCTCCTCCCCTTTTGTTGGTTCGGGGGCAGTTGTGTATCTTGTATCCGGGTGTGTTTATTTGGTTTAGTATTGCAGCATCGTCATCAGTGATCCATGTTTCAGTGATGCAGAGGATGTCTGGCTGTTCATCTGTGATGATATTGTGGATGATGTGTGTTTTGTTCCTTATGGATCTGGCATTGATTAGGATGATGGTGTATGTATCCTGCGTGAGCTGGTCTGCTTGTTTGTGTTGGGTTTGTCTTCCTGTGAGTTTAGCACTGCGTGTTCTTTGTAGTTTTGGGTTGTGAGACTTCCGTGATTTTGTCTGGTTCATGATAGGGGGTTTTAGAAACGGTTGTGGCGAGAGATTTTGGAGGGTAGGGTGGTATTGCATGTATTTAGTGTATTGATTGAGTTGCAGTAGTGAAGGTATCAGAAAGGGGTTGTAGATATAGATAGGTCTCGGTGTGTAGGATATAAAGTAGCGCATATTAGTGTTGAAGGTGTGTGTGGGTATAAACATGTACATAGATAATATAAGTAAATAGTTGAAAAGTTCCATTTTTTTGTTTGTTCCACAAACACATAAAAGCACTATATCTCCATAGTACAAGAACCCCACTAACCTTTAAATCTCCATTGTTTCACGTAGATACTCTCCCAGATAACATCAAAGGAAACCATTGCAAAAACACCAACGCATGCGTACTGTCGCAACCCCAGCCCCTGAGCCACATGATTAAAGGGTCAGGGTGGACATTATTGTTTTCATCAAAGGGAGAAACTTTTCTTAGCCCAGATGCATGCTGGTACTAGTAGTCCCTTTCTTGAAATAATTAGTTGTGAAAGCCATGTGTAAGGTAAAGGATAAGGTTTATTCCCATAATGCACAAACAAAGGTTCAACGAAGGAAAACAGGATTCTCACCTCATTCAGGATTTTCAAAAAGGTATTTAGAGAATTCAAAAGTTAGACGTGCTTCACAGTCTTATTAGCTATGCAGGTGTTAGAACAAACCAGTTCATGGAAACAAAAGCAAGCTTCTTTTAGCTTATCAAAGCTGTTTTTTAACGTATACCCTGCGAGCTATACTTCTGCCAAGGATTCCAAACTCCCGGCTAGACAGAGTGTACAATCCATGAGACAGGTAGTAATGAATCGGCTTCAGCAGGGTCTATTTGCATCTCCTCCTGTTCTGACGATATATCTGCTGGCCCTGAGCTTTCTTCATGTAATTCTGGCTTCACTTCAGAGTTTCTCTCTAAAACTCTCCAGCCTTGCTCTACCTGGTCTGGAAAACATGTAACAGGACTTTTAGTTAGCACTTTTTGTACAGGTTCCCAAACCTCTCCAGCTGTGTTTACTGCACCTACGGCTCTCTGGCTTCCATGCCTTTCTAGGGCTTGGCCACAGTTCCTGGTTCAGTGTTGTGTTTCTCAGACCCCTGGGCTGAGTCTTGTGCACCCACATCTGAACTCCTTGTAGCTCACGGTCAGGAAAGGAAGTATGCAGGTACCTCTGCTCTCTGAGCTGTGCTTCTCTGGTACTTTCTTTACCAGGCACTTTCCAGGTCCCTCTCCTTTCTCTGTCTTCCTTGAAGACTTCTCCCTGGAGCTTTCCACTGTGGAACTGTTTCTCTTGCAACTTGTTCCTTCTCTGTAAGGACTGCAAATCCAAGTGCCTCTCCTTCTCTTCTCGGAGCCGTCTCCTTCCTCTCTCTTCTGCTGCTGCTGCTGCCGCCCTTTCTGTCCTATCTAAGCCATGCTTATAAAGCTGCTTCTCGGTTAGGGTTTCTCTCACCCTGACCAGGTGTGTCTGATTATCCCTTGTGTTAGTTATTGCATCATCCAAGCTTGGGTGTGTCAGCCTACCCTCTGATTCTTTGTGCTTGCTCCCTCTGGCTGCGCTTTGCAGTAACTGCACTTTAGGTCTGTCTTTCTTTAAAGGGATCAGTGATTTTTCCTATCTCCATAGGTTCACTGGCCTCTGCTTCATCACAGTACTAATATATAAGGATCAGATTACCCACTCTTTCGTTGGAAGAGTGTGGAACCAAATGGGTTAAATTCCACAATTCATTGGCATTGGTTTTATTGATTTGTGGGTAATCTGATCCTGATATTAGTACGAATGTGTTGGCGTTTTTGCAATGGTTTCCTTTGATGTTATCCGGGAGAGTATCTACGTGAAACAATGGAGATGTAAAGGTTAGGGGGGTTCTTGTACTACGGAGATATTGTGATCTTATGTGTTTGTGGAACAATATTGTTTCAAGTTTGTGTGGTGTTCATGTTTGTTGATAGAGAAGAAAGATATGTGAAGTTTCCCTGAAGAAGCTGGTTGGCGAAACTGTGGTCCATGTGTCAGCAATTGAAGGAATTTAGGACCTATGTTTGAAGCTTGCAGTTGTTTTTTCCTGCATTGTTTGATTACCTCCACAGAACATCAGATATAGATCTTACGTGATATAAAAGAAGAGAGACTAGTAGTTTGGAGAAGATTGTATAATAGTGCTGTGGGGATTAACAGTGATGGTTTTAAACTTTTGTACAGAGAAGAGGGTATTTTGCAGTTGGCTTGCTACAGCGGGAGATTCATCGATACTGCGGTTTGGGTTTGTGTACAGCTGACAAATATCGGGTGAGAGCAATGTCTCACATTTCCATCTTTTGTGAGAATTAAGGGGTGTGACACTTTGTGATCTATAAGTGTGATCCATGTGTCGGCAACTGAAGTAATTTAGGTTTTGTGTTTGAGGATTTTTGCAGTTGTTCTTTGGAGATGTTCGTAGGGAGAAGAGGAGGTATCTTGAAGTTGATTTGTAGCAGCGAGAAGTTTATTGGAACTGCGGTTTTGGAGTTTGTGTATAGTCAACGAACATCAGGCGAGATCAACATTCCATAATTGTAAAAAAAAACAAATTTGCGAGAAATGGAATGTGAGACGCTCTGTGGTCCATTGTTGGGAATAGATGGAGGGAGAAAATTTATAATGTTTTATACAATTATAAAATATTCCAATTGTGATTTTATTCAATTGTCATTTGTGAATTAGTGTAATATTAGTAGGAATTTTGTATGTATTATGTATGAATGGTGTATATATATATATATATATATATATATATATATATATATATGTGTGTGTGTGTATTGTAGTGATGAGCTTACTGATAAGCATAGAAAAAGAGCTGGTTTTAAAACGTTTTCTTTTGAGTTAGAGCAGGGCTCAGAAAGACAGTCATTTAAAACAGCACCTAGAGAGAAAAGTTACAGGGTTGAGTGTGCTGAGCACAAGCCACGCCCTACCTCCATGGCAACACAGATTGCAAAGGGGAATCACCTGGGGAGGAGGGGCAGGCAAACGAGCTTCACGCTCAAGCATTTAACCTCTCAGAGGCAAAAGGAGAGAGGACATTCACATTCAGAGAGAGCAGCATCACATACAGAGTCAGGAGGAGAATCACATTCAGTGAGAGCAGGAGCAGGATTGGGCTTGGAACAGAAGCAGAGCTCAGAGCGTGAGCGTGAGAAGCAGAAAGAAAGAGAGTCTGAAGAATCTGACCAGAGGCTTTGGAGCACGGCAGAGAAGGGCTGACTCTCAACACAGAAGGAGTTCTAGCAGCAGCTCTCTCAGCCAAGACAAACATGCAGAGTTTGCAAGCCTTGGTAAAGGTAGGAAACCAAACTCTGGGAAACTGGTGGAATACAGTTCAGATAGCAGTGAAGCTATTGAGGATTCAGAGGGGGAGTTTTATTCCTATAAAAAGCCTGCAAGGAAGTCTGTTCGTAGAGCCCAGGGAAGGCAGCTGAAGCCAGTGACTGTTTTACCCAGAGATATAAAACCCTGCAGCTCACGTGTTAAACCTGAAGGGAGAAAAGGTAATCCCTGGGAGAAACTGTTTAAACTAATGCAGCAGTTAAAACCTGATTATGTAAGTAAAAGCCCAGAGCTGTTTCAGAGTGAATGTGAAGATATGGAAACGGACTTAGCTGGATTGGAGGAGGACACAGACTCTCCAATGGAATGTTCAACAGCCTTTATTGCATAGGAGAAAGGCTGACTTACCAGCTGAAAGGAATATTTCAGGACTGTGATATATGCTCTGAGTTTCCTGAACCCTGAAGCCAAAGGGAAAGGATTATAAATGTGTTTTGTTGAAGTTTGGTTCCTGTATGCTGAAGGAAGCTATGTGAGTTGATTATTGTTCTGTTACTACTTGTTCATACGCTTAAGAAGATTTGTTTTTCTGACGTTTGGTGACAAAAGATAAAAATAATAAATTTCCTGTGTAATGCCTAAAAACCAGTCGGACTGCTTACTGACCGCAACTACAATAGTCCCAGCAGCACATGCTGGAGTTAAGCAAGAACAGTTGGCACGCTGCCCCTTCTAGGCAACCGCCTAGATGGCCTGGCAGCGCCACAGTGTATATATATATATATGTATGTATGTATGTATGTATAGGGTGGTCCATAAAAATGAATTCCTGAATTCCTTTGCTCCCTGGCCTGATTCTGGTTCCATTTAGGTAGAAAACGCTATGTACAAAGTTTGAAGCCAATCAAATAATATTTAGGGGTGGCTCAACAAGTCTTGAGATTTCCCCCTGGGAGCAGATGACGAAATGTTGCATCATCTTGTATCATCCACTCAGTTCCATGCTGATTACATTTGATTGCGTCATATTTGAACTAATCTCGTCTCTGAGAGGTGGCAAAGACATTGTACTATTATCTTTGTATCTTTATTCTTTTCAGATGGCGAAAAAACATGTTTTTTATCTCATTGAAGAAATGTCCACCACAATTCTGGGGGCCAAGCTCCCCAGCAAGGAGCAAGTGTTAAGTGTATTTTTACATCACCATATGACATTAAACAAAGGCGTTAGTGAAAGTGCATCTATTGTAACAAGTGAAGTAGAAGCTTACTGGGAAAAGGCCAGGCTTCCTGTTCAAAGAAATGACTAAATTCAAGAAAAAGTAAAGAAATTGTTCAATCGGTGGAAACTTTTGAAGAAAAACAAAGGGAGAGGAGGGAAACAAGAGGCAAATGAAAATGAATTCCAGGTTGCAATGAAAAACCTATTTGATGTGGCGCATGCCAATGCAATGTCTTTAATTCATATTCAAAAAGACAAAGAATTCTTAATAGCGCAACGAGAACCAGGGCGCCGCGGCTCAATGTGCGCGATGGACAAGAAACTGGCCAACATGGAAGCAAGATCGCAACAGTGAGAAGAAGAACTGAAAAGGCGCAAACAAAAACATGTTGCCGAAGCCGAGGCAACTACAAGCCAAGTTCAGCTGGAAGGATCTTCTTCCTCAGCAGAGTCAGGTGAAGACTCGTCGACATCTGCGGATTCAGATAACGGACAGAAGAAAGCAACTCCACAAATGAAGCAGTTTCGACCTAACAATGTCTGGACCCCAGAGCTTACAGCAGCCCTGGATCAGACAGGGACAACGGATCGCAATGCTCTGTTTGTGGTAGCTGAAACCGCCAGAAGTCTGGGACATTATCCTGGGGAGCTCAATATCAGCCGCTCCAGCGTCAAGCGCCATAGAGAAAAGCACCGTCAGCAACAATGGACGGACCTGCACAACGCATTCAAAGCCGAAGGCAAAACATGCATTGTGCATTGGGATAGCAAGTTATTGTCATCTCTCCTCTGTTCAACCACATCCGTTGACCGCCTTCCAGTTTTGATAACGGCTGTCTCCACTGGAGAAACACAACTTCTTGGTGTACCAAAACTGACATCAGGAACGGGCGAGAATCAAGCTGCAGCAGTTTATGAACTGTTACAGGAATGATGTTTGGATGAAAAGGTTGCAGGCTTCTGCTTTGATACAACTGCATCGAACACGGGACATCGATCAGGAGCGTGCATTCTTCTAGAACAGAGACTCCGTCGCACAGTTCTTCATTTGGCATGCCGCCATCACATTTACGAAATAATTCTTGGTGCAGTATTCTCTACATGCTCTGGAGCTTCATCGGGTCCCGATGTCCAACTCTTTCGCCGGTTCCAAAAGAATTGGGGCTCCCTTGACAAGTCCAACTATCAAACTGGAAAAGACTTGGAGGTGCTGCAACCTGACAGGGATCGCATAATGAAGTTTGCGGAATCCAAGTTGGCACAGGGCAATCACCGAGATGATTACCTGGAATTCTTGGAGTTAACGATTGTCTGCCTTGGAGGAATCTTCCTAGTTTCAATTTCAAGAAACCCGGAGCTTTCCATCATGCCAGATGGATGGCAAAAGTCTTGTACTGTCTCAAGATTTGGATGTTCTGAGGACAACTCAAAGATCTTACCCAACGGGAGGAGTCCTGTGTTCGTGATGTGAGCATTTTCTCCATCCTGATTCATGTGGAAGCCTGGTTTTCTGCCCCTGATGCCGCAGTTGCTCCTCGAACAGATTTGGAGATGCTGAAGAAACTACACTCTTACCACAATGACCGTGTTGGAAGAGCGGCCAGAGACAAACTGCAACAGCATCTGTGGTATGTGTCAGAGGAGCTTGTGGCACTGTCACTGTTTGATGAAGCTGTTTCAGCACCGACAAAGCGGGCCATAGTGTCGGCCATGATCCCGGCAGAATCAGATGAAAGCGATGAGGATGATGACGAAGACGAAGATCCCCCAAAGCGGGTCGAATTGAAAAGTTCCATGATTCCACCACTTGAATCTTTTGCAACTCGCAAGTCAATCCGTTTCCTGAAACACCTCGACATCAACAGTGATTTTCTTAATGCAGACCCAGAAGACTGGGAAGAGAATGCATCATTCAAAGACGGTCTGAAGAAAGTAAAAAATCTTCCAGTGATCAACGGTGTGGCTGAGCGAGGGGTCAAACTCATTGAGGAGTTCAACGGCCGACACACCACAAAAAAAGAGCAACTCCAGTTCCTTCTGGGTGTTGTCTCGCAACACCGTAAGATGTTCCCCACATCGTCAAAGTCCTTACTAGCATCTGGACCACATTGAGTGCTTGGCAAGCATGATACCCCTGTCTATGAGCGGATAATACCCAGTGGTCTAACGAAACCTGGGGGGGATCCAGGGGCCTGATAGATAGGGACCAAGAGCCACCCCTAAATATTATTTGATTGGCTTCAAACTTTGCACACATTGTTTTCTACATAAATGGAACCAGAATCAGGCCAGGGAGCAAAAAAATACCTACTTTTATTTTTTCCCCTATGGCAGTGGACCACCTTATTATGTATATGTATGTATGTATGTATGTGTGTATGTATATGTATGTGTGTATGTAATATATGAATAAAATAAAAAAATTATATCTATTGTTACTTTGAGGTAGTTTTATACATTCTTGAGAGTTTGAAATAGGTTTAAATTCAGAGTTTATGAAGTGCATTGCTGTGATGAATTGATTCTTTGCATGTTGATGGTGATTTATATTGACTGTCTAGACAGTGGCATGGTGTTTAGAGGAGACATTCAGCATCACTGGCTGGTTAGTGTCCTCTGAATCTGTCAGCGGGCTTTATCTGGTTAGCAGATCCTGCTAGCCAGGGCCAGCCCCAGAGTTGGTTCAAAGTGTTGATGCTATAGACATACTTTAAGCCTTAAGCCCCCTCCCCCCCTGGCTGTCAGAATCTATTGTTTAGCTTTGAAAGCCCTGCTCTTTGCTGCCCCCAAGAAGCTGCAGCAGTTGGCCGCTACCTTGTTTGCCTAGTGGTTGGGCCAGCTCTGCTGCTAACTGGATAAATCTCTTTGAATACGAGGGTTGTTATTTATATTTCTGGCCTTAGCAACAGTAAGTGTTGCCAGGCACCATCCAATGGTTCCATTGGAACACTGACATTGTTGAACATAACTTTATTCATAACATTATCATTTGAGTGCGATTTGTTGTTTACAGTAACTTGAAAAATTCATCTCGGGTGAAAAATGGAATTAACTCGTGAACATTTTCGTGCGATTATTTTTCATAACTTTCGATGTGAATTATCAAGACAAGAGTGCATCGATGAACTTAATTTTTTATATGGCGATAAAGCACCATCCTACAGCACTGTAAAAAAAACTGGTATAACGAATTCAATCTTGGCCGACGTTCGCTCCAGGACGAATTCCGTCAGGGTCATCCAAAATTGGTTGTTGTGCCAGAAAATATCGATGCTGTGGTGAACTGATAAAGCAAGATCGTCATGTGACATACCGTGAGATTGAGGCATCTTTGGGCATTAGTATGACAAGCATCAATAAGATATTGCATGATCATTTGGCCGTAAAAAAGATTTGTTCGCGTTGGATCCCGCATAAATCTGACAAATGCTCAAAAGAAGGCAAGGTGCATCAAAGACTGTGTATAACATCTACACAGGTGATGAATCATGGATCTATGCATATGAGCCTGAAACAAAACAGCAATCGACTGTATGGGTCTTCCAAGACAAGCTAAGTCCAACAAAAGTTGTTTGCGGAAGCAGCACATTGAAGCAAATGGTTGCCTGTTTCTTCGGCATTACCGGTCACATGGCGACAGTGCCGTTAGAGCAACGTAGGACGGTCAATTCTGAATGGTACATGACCATTTGTTTACAAGAAGTCTTCGGAGAAATTCGGAGAAAGTCGAAGAGGCGAATAATTCTTCATCATGACAATGCGAGCTCTCACACATCGGCTCAAACAAAGGAATTTTTGACCGGCCAAAACATCGTATTGATGGGTCATCCACCATACAGCCCTGATTTGGCACCCAATGACTTCTTTTTATTCCCGCACATCAAAAACAAATTACGTGGTCAACTATTTTCAACACCCGAAGATGCGGTTGATGCATTCAAAACGCATGTTTTGGAGTTACCTCAATCGGAGTGGAAAAAGTGCTTTGAAAATTGGTTCAAACACATGCAAAAGTGTATTGATCTTCATGGAGAATATTTTGAAAAACAATAAAACCAATTTCGATCATAAATATTTGTTTTTTCATTATTAGGCCAGAAATATAAATAGCAACCCTCGTATTAGGCTGTGCATGTTTTATCTTTACACTTTGCACTGTAGACACCTGCAGATCTGTTTCTCTGGTGTTGTATTCAATGCAGTTTGGTATTTTTTTGAATTTCAATTAATTTTTGCCTACATAAATTTTTATTTTTAGTTTGTGCTAATGTAATCCATACTTGATGAGGATCTATCTTTATTCGGAGTGTATGACTGATGCCAAGTATTCAGTTAGAAAGGAGTTTCTATGTAGGGATCTATAGCAATCCGGCTTGTTCAGTTTCCAAATAGGTTTATCCATGTTCTAGGGCCCACTGTAATATGTATAGTGCTGCTGTTTTCTGGGTAGGCTCCTTGTGCGAGTCAAGATTTATATACCACCTTTTCCTTCAATCAAAGTGGTTTACTTCACAATATATCCAGTACTGGTGAGTGTTTATATTGCTGTTACTGAGATGACATCAGAATCACAAATTATTTTTTGTATGTTGAGCTCAATGAGGAAATGTCCTCTGCACCCATTGTGGGAGATGCATTTCTTTGGATGTAGAATATGGGGGTTACTTCAGAAGCCATATTCATGCTGTGGACATTTGAAAATGGGCATGGAGATATCCCCAGAGACATTTTAGAAGCTGACTCTGTGGACGTCTCTAGGGCAAGGACGTCCAAGTCTGAACAGAGGAGAGGAGTAGAACATAAGATATGCCATACTGGATCAGCCCAAGGTCCATCAAGCCCAGTATCCTCTTTCCAACAGTGGCCAATCTAGGTCATACGTACCTAGCAGTTTCCCCAAAAGACACAGGTTCCACAATGCTTGTATTGGGTCAAGCATTGATATCTTGGGTCCCTTTTTAATAATGGTTTATGGACCTTTCCTCCAGGAACTTGTCCAAACCTTTTTTAAACCCAGCTACACTAACAGCTTTTACTACATCCTCCGGTAACAAATTCCAGAGTTTGATTACACGTCGAGTGAAAAAATATTTTCTCTTATTAGTCTTAAATAGTTTATCCTGTAGCTTCATTGCATGTCCCCTAGTCTTCCTATATTCTGATAATGTAAACAATCAATCTACGTTTACCCGTTCCACTCCGTTCATTAATTTTATAGACTTCTATCATATCTTCCCTCAGCCGTCTCTTTTCCAGGTTAAAGAGCCCTAACCTTTTTAGGGGTTAGCAGTGGGGTAAGCAGTGGATTTCTCTGATCCTTTTTAACCCTTTCCAGGCCGAGCCCAAAACTCTCGGGATCCAAAATTCTGACTAAATATTCCTATCAAATGGTATATAATACATGACCATAGCAGAAGGAAAATCACCATTAGAACATGTTGAATTTGACGGGTACAATTTCCCTGAAATATGCAAAAATTAACCCGGCTACAGAATGTGGGTTAATAATGGTTTATGGACTTTTCTTCCAGGAACTTGTCCAAACTTCTTTTAAACCCAGCTACACTAACAGGCTTTACTACATCCTCTGGAATGAATTCCATGTGTTGAGTGAGAAAATTATTTTCTCCTATTAATCTTAAATGGACTACACTGTAGCGTCATTTTGTGTCCCCTAGTCTTTCTACTTTTGAAGGAGTAAACAACTGATCTATGTTTACTCATTCCCCATTCCACTCCATTCATTATTTTATAGACCTCTATTAAGCCTATATAGGAGGGAGGAGTGGCCTAGTGGTTAGGACACGGTACCTCAGGCCGGAGGGCCAGGGGTTCATGTCCCACCTGGGGACAGCAATCTCAGGCTGGAGGGACTGGGGTTTCTAGTCCTATAGGCACTCCTTGTGGCCACTTAACCCTCCATTGCCTCAGGTACACATAGATTGTGAGCCCTTTGGGGACAAGGGAATGTACCAGCTTACCCGTTTGTAGTGATTACATAATGTAAACCGCTTTGATTGAAGGATAAGGTGGTATAGAAAACTGGCTAAATAAATCTCCCTTCAGCTGTCTTTTTTTTTTTCTTTCAACGTTGAAGAGCCCTAACCTTTTTAAGCCTTTCCTCATAGGAATATCCTTCCATCCCCTTTACCATTGCGGTAGCTTTTCTCTGTAACTTTTTTTCTGTTTTTTCTATATCTGTTTTAAGATATGGCGACCAGAATTGCACACAATATTTAAGGTGCGGTTGCACCATTGATTGATATCAGAGGTAATGTAACATCAATTTTTAAAAAGGGTTCCAGGGGTGATCTGGGAAACTACAGACTGGTAAGCCTGACATCAGTATAGGGTGAAATGTTAGATACCGTTGTAAAGAACAAAATTACTTAAAATGTAGAAAAGTGGTTTTCAACCCAGTCCTCTGGGACCCCCAGGCCAGTCAGGTTTTCAGGATATCAGCAATGAATATGCATGAGAGATCTGCATGCACTGCTTTCATTGGGGTTGAGAACCACTGATATAGATAGTAGTCATTTAATAGCAGAAATCCAAAATAGATTTAGCCAAGGAAAGTCTTGTCTCATTAATTTTTAAATTTCTTTTGAAGCTGTGAATAAAACAGGTAGATAAAGTTGAACCAGTTGATTATAGTGTATCTGGATTTTCAGAAAGCCTTTGAGAAGATTCCTTATGAGAGACTCTTAAGAGAAATTAAAAAGTCACGGAATAGGCAGTGTACTATTGTGGATTAGGAACTGGTTTAAAAACTGGAAAACAGAGAGAGCTAAATGGCCAATTTTCTCATTGGAGAAAGATGAATAGTGGAGTACCTCAGGGATCTGTACTGGGCCTGCTGCTTTTTAACATATTTATAAATGAACTGGAGATTGAATGATTTTGTGTCAACTGCAAAACTGATCACCTTACTCATTATTCCAAAGTTGTTAAAACACAAGAGGATATTGAGAAATTACAAGAGGACCTTGAAAAATTGGGAGACTGGGCATCCAAATGGCAGATTAAATTTAAAGTGGACAAGTGCAAAGTTATGCACTTAGGGGAAGAAGAACCCAAACTATGATTTCACGATACAAGGTTCCACATTAGGAACCACCACCCAGGAAAAGGTCTGGGCAACACTGCGGATAATACGTTGAAACCCTCTGATCAGTATGCAGCGGCAGCCAAAAAAGGAAATAGAATGCTAGGTATTATAAGGAAAGGAATGGAGAATAAAACAAAGGATATTATAATGCCTCCATTACCTTGGAAAAAAGGCCTGGCAATCTATTTCCAGTCATACAGTGCCAAGAAAACTCAGGTGGTGCTGGGTCAGCATTGATTTGATGGCAAAAACCCCCACAACATGCAGAAAGAACCTGAGCATCTAGGAATTGTCTAATGGTTAGAATAATGGGCTAGGAATAGGGAAGCCACAGTTCAAATCCCACTGCTGCTATCATTGAAATTGTGTTTAGCAGTTGGGATGATGGTGTGTGATCATTTCTACACCCTCTGAATGTTTAGGAGGAGTGGAGGAGTAGCCTAATGGTTAGGGCGGAAGCTTTGAAACACAAAAAACAAGGTTCAAATCCCTCTGACACTATTTGTGGCCTTGGGCAAGTCACTTAGCCCTCCATTGCCTCAGGTACAAACTTAAGATTGTAAGCCTTTGGGGACAGGGAACTACCTACAGTACCTGACTAACTCGCCTTGAACTACTACTAGAAAGGCATGAGCTAAGTACTACTACTAATTAATAATAATAATAATAATAATACAGACAAGGAGCCAACATAATTTGAAAAAAGTTGTTAGTATAGCTGGTTTTAAAAGAGGTTTGGATGAGTTCCTGGAAGAAAAGTCCATAAACCATTATTAAAGAGGACCAGGGCAATCTTCTGCTTACCCCTGGGACGAGCAGTATGGAATCTGAATACCTTTTGGGAACCCAACAGGTACCTGAAATCTGGAATGGCCACTGTTGGAAACAGGATACTGGGCTTGATGGACCCTTGGTCTGATCCAGTATGGCATATCTTATGTTCTAAAATTTGTCAGAGAAAGCTGAATGTAGTAGGTTTTCAGTGCGCATTCTACTCAAAAACCTATTGCCATGCTGTTCTTACTTTTGTTGAGTCAGCTCCAATGTGCTCAGTGCTCCTGCCATGCCATGCTTCTGCTCTGTCTTGCCATTCCAGTGCTCAGTGCTGCTTCAACCATTTATGGGGCTCTGCATAAACTTTTGATGAGGCCCCCTTTTACTTTTCCCAGATTAGCCCCACCTCCATTATGGTGCTGGCGGTGAATACTGTGTATACCATGGACTGCCCGAAGAACAAACCAGTCTGTACTAGAGGAGATCAAACCTAAGCTTTCTTTAGAAGCTCAGATGACAAGACTTCGACTTTCATATTTTGGACACATCATGCGGAGAGAGAGATCATTAGAGAAAGACATCATGCTTGGCAAGATAGAAGGTCAACGCAAAAGAGGAAGGCCAGCAATGAGATGGATCGATACAATAACAGCAGCTACGGGTACCAGTCTGTCAACAATGAGCCGCCTGACTGAAGACCAAACACAATTTAGGATAGCTATCCAGAGGGTCGCCATGAGTCGACTCCGACTCGACAGCACTTAACAACAACAACCATGTAAGGAACAGAATGCTAACAACCACTACCTAATCAATAAGAGGGTAATTTTATAAGGTGAACCTAGGTTTATGTGTGTCTTCATGCATGTATTTCACACCTATCTTATCAAGTAAAGTAAGTGCGTGATGTAGAAAATATGGGGTAAATGGTTGAAAACATACGTACATTTAAGCCCTGAGCCTTATACTAGCTTCTTGATTAGTGTAATTGCCCACAGCTAGATTTCTCAAGAACCTGCATAAATTATACTTTAAAAAAATTTACTTGGATTAATTTACATTTCGCCTACCTTCTGCCCAAACTCCAGTTGTATACACACCTACAGTGAAAGTACACTGTACCATCCCATCACATTTACTTTCATATAGTAACTGCATTGCGTAAATGCCCATTTATGAACATATTGATTTGCAGCTTGTGCTGTGAGGGCTTGTATGCATCAGTGATGCTGAGCATTAAACTATCTATAGCATAACTATTGGGAGGGTTTTCCAAGATGGGCAGGTCTCAGCTGAGGTGCCAGAGTCTAAGACAAACCACCCATCTGGGCAGCAGCAGAATGGGACAGTGTTGGTGGCGGAGGATCATATTTCTGTGACAATGGCAACAACACTAGCATTACCTACTTGGAAGAAAGGCCTGGCAATCTACTTCCGTATCTTGCCACGAAAACCCAATGGATAGTCACAACAAAACAAATTACACTGTAGTGCTGGAAGATGAGACCCCCAGGTCAGAAGGCACTCAACTGGCTATTGGGATTGAGCTAAAGACTTTTCAGAGTAAAGCCAGCATTTATGATGTGGTTGGATCAAAGCCCTTGGGATGTCTGACTGCTGTTATAGTTGCACATGAAATGAGTTAGAAGCTGTAAAGATGTCTTCCACTCTATCAACAATGAACCATACGACTGAAGACCAAATACAGTTTAGGACAGCTATCCAGAGGGTTGTCATGAGTCAACACAGACTTGACAGCATTTAACAACAACATGATAAAAATACCTAGATTTATGCATGTAAATCTAGGTGTGTGTCAGACACATACTGGGAGCACTGTAGAGCACAAGTAGGTCACTGCTCAGGCTCTTACCAGGATATTTCCCTTTCCCATTGAGTAGTGACCTACTTGTGCTCCATAGTGCTCCCAGTATGTGACACACACTTAGATTTGCATGTGTAAATCTAGGTACTTGGTCCCTTCCCACAATAAGTCACACAGTTACCTTTTAACATGAAACTCGGACTTTTATTTGCAAGGATTACCAAACCATGGGATTATAGCATAATGCAAATGTCAGTGTTCACCTACACCAGGTGCCATACCCTGCTGCAGTTCTCAAGATCAGAATTACACATGTTCATTCCCATCAACCTTATAGAACCTCCCTAGTACATTCTAATAACTTCATTCTTCCCCATTAATGCCTTCTCATTCCTAGCTCAGGAATGTCTTCTCTGTGATACTTTACACATAACCCTCTCTATGAAACAGCATATTTAACTCTTTGCTCTGCCTTTCTGACCCAGGTCAAGGAAGGGGAGACTTTTCCAGCCCAGAACTTCTGTATAATTTAACTAAATTAAAGCCTACAGCAAACCCCTTTATTCCAGCTATAGTTTTACCTTTATTTTATTTAGCTCACACCTTTCCAGTATCAGTTCAAGACAAGACAAGTTACATTCAGGTACAGTAGTTATTTCTCTTTCCCCAGAGGGCTTACAATCTAAGGTTGTACCTGAGGCAATGGAGGGTTAAGTGACTTGCCCATGGTGACTTGGTCTTTCCAGTTCTAGGCTGCTGCCCTAACCACAGGGCTACTACTCCACCTTTACATACAATGATACAAGTAAGACAGCTATGTTTCACTTAACAGCATCAGTTCTACATTTCAGTTAATTACCCTTAGCAGGCAGAAGAGTTCTGTGAACAAGTACAAGCTGAAATTGACAGAACATGCAAACAGGATATCCTGATAGTCATGGGCGACTGGAACGCAAACGTTGGCAACAAAGAAGAAGGCAAAGTAGTTGGAAAATATGGACTTGGCAACAGAAATGAAGCTGGAGAAAGACTGATAGAATTCTACAAGACCAACAATCTATTCATCACAAACACCTTCTTCCAGCAACACAAGCGGCGACTGTACACATGGAATTCACCCATGGATTGCATAAAAATCAAATTGACTACATCTGTGGAAGTCAATGATGGAAAAGCTCTGTAACATTTAACAAAGACAAAACCTGGAGCTGACTGTGGTACAGATCATCAACTACTAGTATGCAAACTCAAGCTACAAAAGGTGAAAAAGCAAAAATGGCCCTAATGGATGACTGAAGAAACTCTGAAAATTGCCCAGAAACGTAGAGAAGCTAAAGCCAGAGGAGAAAGAAAGACAATCGCAGAACTCAGAGATTTCCAAAGTGCAGCAAGACAGGACAAGGAAAAGTACTACAATGATGCATGCAAGGAAATAGAAGCAGAAACTATTAGAGGAAGAACAAGATCGGCTTTCCTAAAGCTACGAGAGTTAAAGAAAAAGTTCCAGCCTCGAATTGGAATGTTACAAAATGCTCAGGGTTCTATGTTGAATGATGCTGAGAAGATCAAGAAAAGGTAGAAGGAATATACAGAGTTTTTATATGATAAAGATCAAGTGGATCAACAGCAGTTTCAACCTGTACCTTATGATCGGGAACCATTGGTGATGAAAGAAGAAGTTGAAGCAGCATTGAAAGCTTTATCAAAGAACAAAGCCCCAGGCATTGATAGCATTCCCATAGAAGTATTACAGCAATCTGATGCAGCTGTTACCATACTTACAAGGCTCTGCCAAGAAATATGGAAGACAGCATTATGGCCAACTGACTGGAAAAGATCTGTGTTTATACCAATACTAAAGAAAGGTGATCCAACTGACTGTGGAAATTATCGCACAGTCGCTCTGATCCCACATGCCAGCAAGATTCTACTGAAGATTATTCAAAAGAGACTACAACCATACCTGGAACAAGAACTACCTGAAGTGCAAGCAGGGTTCAGGAAAGGGTGAGGAACGAGAGACGACATTGCGGATGCGAGATGGATCCTTGAAAAGACTAAAGAATACCAAAGGGATATCTATTTGTGCTTTATCGACTATAGCAAGGCTTTTGACTGTGTAAACCATGAGAAACTCTGGGACACATTAAGAAGCATGGGTATTCCAGAACACCTGATCGTTCTCTTGCACAATCTGTACATTGATAAAGAAGCAACAGTTCGAACAGAACAAGGAGAAACAGAATGGTTTAAAATAAGCAAAGGTGTAAGACAAGGCTGCATACTTTCCCCCTACCTGTTTAATTTATATGCAGAACAAATCATCAGAGAAGCAGAACTGTATGAAGACAACAGAGGTGTGAAGATTGGTGGAAGGACTCATCAACAACCTTCGCTATGCTGATGATACCACATTACTGGCTGAAAGTGAAGATGATCTGAAACATTTGCTTCTCACAATCAAAGAATATAGTCTCAAAATGGGCCTGCACATTAATGTAAAGAAGACAAAGATCATGACAACTGGCATAATCAACAGGTTCATCGTTGAAGGAGAAGAAATTGAAATCGTGAACAACTTTAACCTACTTGGATCAACTATCAATAAAGAAGTAACAAGCAGTCAAGAAATCAGACGACGCATTGCTCTTGGCAGAATGGCTATGACAGACCTAGATAAGATTCTCAAGAGCAGAGATGTCTCTCTCCATACAAAGATTCGACTTGTTCAAGCCATTGTATTTTCAATAACATCATATGGATGTGAAAGCTGGACAGTGAAAAAGATAGACAGGAAGAAAATTGATGCCTTTGAATTATGGTGCTGGCAGCGAATACTGTGTATACCATGACTGCCCGAAGAACAAACCAGTCGGTACTAGAGGAGATCAAACCTAAGCTTTCTTTAGAAGCTCAGATGACAAGACTTCGACTTTCATACTTTGGACACATCATGCGAAGAGAGATCATTAGAGAAAGACATCATGCTTGGCAAGATAGAAGATCAACGCAAAAGAGGAAGGCCAGCAATGAGATGGATTGATACAATAACAGCAGCTATGGGTACCAGTCTGTCAACAATGAGCCGCCTGACTCAAGACAGAGCACAATTTAGGATAGCTATCCAGAGGGTCGCCATGAGTCGACTCTGACTCGTTGGCACTTAACAACAGAAGGTTGCTCTACATCAGAGTTTATAGCAGTGCTTTTCAAACTTTTATCCCATATGACTCCATTTTAACAACTAAAAATTCAGGTGATCCCAGATGATGAAATCAAAACAGCAGGTCTCCAAGCTTCTTCCTCTTCCTTCACTCATCTAAAGCGGAAAGCAGCTGGACAGTAGTGGCGGCAGCAGCAGTCAGCACAGTGTGCAGTGTGTGCTTACAGACCCCAGTACTTAGCATGGGTTTCCAGACTAACAGGAAGCTTACCCAGGAGGGGGGCATGGGCCTATGAATGTTCACTGTCTCCAGACCACATGCTGACTGGTGACTGCCACTACTTGGCAGAAGTCACAGTGGAAGTCCAGAGAGAAGAGGAAGTGGCCATGTTTCTGTGACCTCATTTGAGGTCCTGATCCCAAGCTGGGAACCACTGGTTTATAGCCAGCCCTGCTAGGTTCACACTGTCCTCTCAATGTTTAATGAGAGAGAGGAAAACTAACTTCTTTTTCTCCAGGACCAAGCAGGAAGTCAGTCCTCACATATGGGTGTCATCGGCGCCGATGAAGCCCCAGCGGAGCATTTCCCCAGCTTTCTATGAAAGCCTTTGGGAATGCAGGCACGCATGCGCGGTTCCCTTCCCGCCTAAAGATGCCATCTTACCTCATTCTCTTTTTTTCCGTGAAGCCCACCGGACGTGTGTCCTGTTCTCCTGGTTAAAATTAGATTTTTTCGGCGATTATCGCTATTTTTTCTCCCGGTTCGACGCCGGTTCCCCTCCCGCCGGGTTCGGTACACCGGTATCGAGCCCGATTCTTCTTTTTCGGTTTTTGCCCTTCGTGGCTGGCGTTCGCGCCCTTTTTTCCATTTTTCCCTGGAAGGCCGGTCCTTTGACCTCGCGGGGACTCTTTTTTTTTTTCCCCCGATGGCTTCCAGTGGTTTTAAAAAGTGTGATCGGTGTAAGAAATTAATGTCTCTCACCGACACACACGACTGCTGCCTTCGGTGCCTCGACCACGACCCTAAGTCGTGCGGGCCATGTGGAAAGATGTCTTCCAAGGCACTCCGAAGTCGACAGCAGCAAAAAGAAAGGCTTTTCTCGGACTCGGCCTCCGGCCGGGCCCGGACCTCATCTGAAGCCTCGACATCTCGGGATTCTGATCCCGAGTGCTGTCGAAGCTCCTCGGACAGGGGGTCCCCCGACCAGGAACGCAAGAGGAAGGGAAGAAGCGGCTCGCAAGGGCGTCGGAGGAGGAGGTCCCTGGCTCCTCGAGGGCCAGGTCTAAGACTCCCGACCGTCGACCCGGGCCCGTGGAACACGAGAAGCCTTCAAAAGTTCCTCGCATGGAGCCGGAGTCTGCTGGACACGTAAGCCTCGTAGTCCTTGAGGACTCTCCTCCCAGGGAGCCGACGTCGGGCCCGGTGCCGCCGGGGCCCGAGTCGGTAGCTGCTGCGTCTCCCGAGCTGAGTCTCAGGATGACAGCCTTGGAGAGCATATTGTCTGCCTTCATGGAGCAGCAGCGGGCACTGATGGCCAGCCTGTCTGGCGCATCTGCCCCGACCACTGGGACATCGACTTCGAAGTCGACCCCAGAGACCGAGCCGATACTCGAGTCCCTCGTGGCTCAGAGTCAACCTCGGTCGCGGTCTCCCTCGACCTCCCGTTCGGGACCGAGGGCGTTGACGCCGGTGCCTCCGGCATCGGGGCGGGTGCTCCAGGGCCCCGTGGTGTCGGACCCTGACTCCTCCTCGGACGAGTCAGCTTGGGAGATGGAGGACGAGGAGTCTCCTGATACCTTCAAGACTCGGTGCGTCCCATTGGACTCACCGAAGTCTGAGCCCCGGAGTAGGTCCCCCCCCGGAGGATACTCGGTTCTCGGAGTTCGTCCAGGATATGGCCACTGCCTTGGCTATTCCAGCGGACCCTGAGGAGGAGCCTCAAGCTGAAGAGCTCGAGGCCCTACAGTATGACTCTCCTCCGAATGAGGCCTTTACTGTCCCAGTTCCTCCGATGCTGGAACGGCTCCTCTTCCGTATGTGGGAGGCACCGGCCTCGGCGCCGGTTCTCAGCAAGCGAGTCGACTCGATCTATCGACTCTGAAAGAGCCCTGGTTTTCAGAAAGCACAGCTACCACACCATTCTATGGTTGTGGAATCGGCCATGCATCGTCTGAAGAGCCAGAAGATGCACTCCGCGGTGCCCCCTGGCAGGGAGGCCCAAAACCTCAATGGCGTCGGTAGAAAGTGCTTCCAGGGCTCGATGCTTGCTTGCCGTGTCCAGTCCTACCAGCTGTACATGGGCATGTACTTGCGGGATCTGGCCAAGGAGTTGGCCGGGTTCTCTGCTGGTCTCTCCGGGGAACCCTTGCAGAGATTTAAGTCCTTGTCCTCGGGGATTCGGGACTGCTCAAAGTTCATGTCCTGCACCGCCTACGATGGCTTCGAGGCTTTGGCCCGAGTTGCGGCAGCCGGCATCGCGGCTCGACGCCAGGCATGGCTGCAGTCATCGGACCTCGAGCCATGGGTTCAGGACAAGTTGGTCGATGTCCCTTGCCGAGGTGAAAACCTTTTTGGCAAGCCCATGATCGAGAAGGCCTCTCAACTTGAAACTGAGCACCTCACACAGACAAGGCTGTCTAGGAAGACCTCTGCCCCTTCTCATAAAAAGAAGGGCTCGGGTAAAAAGCCCTTTTACCCGAGGAAGGGCACTGCCTACAAACAGTACCCGCAATATCAAGCTGCCCAAACTGCCCCCCAGGGTCAGCAAGCCAAGGGGCAGGGTAATGGGCCCCGTAGGCAGAGGACCCCCAAGCCACCGGCCCCTGTTACCACTCAGCAGGGTGGGGTTTTTGACTCCTTGAGCGTAGTCTCTCCTCCACTGCTCTCCCAACCCTGCACAGGAGGTCGCCTCGCCCTCTTTGCCCACCAGTGGCCCCTTATCACCGGGGACAGTTGGGTGTTGGACATAGTCCACAAGGGTTATGCCCTGCATTTTCACCAACTGCCTCCACCATATTTTCCAGGGGAGCCTCCAAGTCCTCCCCTGCACACAGACCTTCTCCTGCAAGAGCTTCAAGGTCTGTTGGTGGACAGGGCGGTGGAGCCTATGCCTCCCCACTTACAAGGTCACGGTTTCTACTCCAGATATTTCCTGGTGCCCAAAAGAACCGGTGGCCTTCGACCCATTCTGGACCTCAACAAGTTCCTAGTGAAGGAGACGTTCAAGATGCTTACTCTTGGAACACTTCTGCCCTACCTCCAGCAGGGAGATTGGCTATGCTCTTTAGATCTAAAGGATGCGTACACTCACATCCTCATTCATCCAGACCACAGAAAGTACCTCAGGTTCATTGTGGGAGGAAACCATTATCAATACAGAGTGCTGCCTTTCGGCCTCACCTCTGCCCCCAGAGTCTTCACAAACTGCCTAGCAGTGGTGGCGGCCTACCTGAGAAACCAGGGCATCTTTGTCTTCCCCTATCTGGACGACTGGCTCATCAGGGGTCAGATGTGCCAGGAGGCCAAACAAGCCACCCTCAGCACTATTGCTCTTCTCCAAAAGCTGGGGTTTGTCATACACTTCACAAAGTCCACTTTGCTCCCCTCCCAGAACTTGGAGTTCATAGGAGCAAGGCTGGACTCTCTGCTGGCAAAGGCTTTCTTGCCAGCAGACAGGGCCCAAAGGTTGATGGCCTTGGCAAATCAGTTTCTCAGCAGGTCACTGGTCTCCGCCAGCTCTGCCTGAGGCTTCTGGGCCACATAGCTTCGACAGTACATGTGACCCCCAATGCCAGGCTCCATATGAGGCCTGCACAGTGGTCCCTTCGGACTCAGTGGTCACAGGCCACAGGCAGCCTCAGAGACAGGATAAGGGTGTCCAGACAATTTCTGCACTCCCTCAACTGGTGGCTGCACCCACCCAATCTACTGAAGGGGGTGCCTTTTCAGGTTCCAGGGTACACGGTAGTGATGACCACAGATGCCTCCCTGCAAGGCTGGGGAGCTCATTGCCTGGGCAAGTGCACCCAGGGCCTGTGGTCTCCTTGGGAAGCTGGACAGCAGATCAATCTCCTCGAACTCAGAACTATTCGATTAGCACTCAAAGCTTTCTCTCCTACCCTGGCTCACCAGTCTGTCCTGATTCAGACAGACAACCAAGTAGCCATGTTTTATGTGAACAAACAGGGTGGGACTGGGTCCAGGATCCTTTGTCGGGAGGCTCAGGACCTTTGTTCATTTGCCCTCAAGCACAACATGCTCCTCAAGGCTGTGTACCTTCCAGGCCAGGACAACTACCTGGCAGACAGGTTAAGCAGAATACTGCAGCCCCACGAGTGGCAGCTGCATCCTTCAGTAGTTCAGAAGATCTTCCTAAAATGGGGTCTCCCTTTGATAGATCTCTTTGCCAGCCCAATGAACAAGCAACTGCCAAAGTTCTGCTCCAGGCAACCGCATCCTCTGCGGATAGCAGTGGATGCTTTTCTGATATCCTGGTCTCAGGGCCTCCTGTATGCATTTCTTCCCACGCCCTTGGTGACCCGAACTCTCTTCAAGATTCTTCAGGACAAGACCTTGGTCCTGCTGGTGGCTCCCAGGTGGCCGAGACAGCCTTGGTTTCCTCTTCTGCTTCAACTGGCGGTGGATCCTCCACTACCTCTGGGGTTGCAACCCGACCTCTCACAGGAGCAGGGTTCCCTTCTGCACCCCAATCTCAAAGCTCTCAATTTGATGGCCTGGAGGCTGCAAGGGTAGTTTTGGCTCCCTGGGGCCTACCTCAGGAAGTTGAGGAGGTTGTCCGGGCCTCTAGGAAACAGTCCACTAGGAAAACCTATGCTCTCAAATGGAAACGGTTTTCTGTGTGGTGTCAGCTACGTACAGAGGACCCTTTTCTCTTGTACTGTGCCAGTAGTGCTTCAGTACTTACTGCACTTATCAAATCAGGGACTTAAGTCCAATTCTGTTCGGGTCCACCTCTCAGCTCTAGCAGCTCACCACTCTCTGGTGGAGGGACATTCTCTGGCTGGTCACCCCTTGGTGTCCCGCTTTCTCAGGGGCTTGCTTTTGCTCAAGCCTCCAATCCGCCCTCCTGCCCCTGAGTGGGAGCTGAATGTGGTCTTGCAGCAACTGACTCGCCCACCTTTTGAGCCGATGGCTACTTGTCCACTATGCTTCCTCTCCTGGAAGACACTCTTCCTGATAGCCCTTACCTCGGCTAGGCGAGTAAGTGAGCTTCAGGCCCTGGTCTGTGATAGGCCTTAAACCAAGATTTATAGGAACAGGGTAGTCCTTAGGACTCATCCAAAGTTCCTCCCTAAGGTTGTCTCCTCTTTCCACCTCAACCAGGAGGTGGTTCTTCCAACATTCTTCCCTAGGCCTCATGCTAGCCAGGCTGAAGCAGTCCTGCATACCCTGGACTGTAGGAGGGCCTTATCCTTCTACCTTGACCGTACGCAGGGGCATAGAGGGGCTACTCAGCTCTTCGTATCCTTTGACCCCAATAAGTTGGGGTTGGCTGTGTCCAAGCGTACCTTGTCCATCTGGGTAGCTGACTGTATCACCTGGGCTTATAAGGCGGCTGACCTTCCTTTGCAGGGTAGGGTCACGGCCCATCGTGTCCGGGCAATGGCTGCCTCAGTGGCTCATCTCCGCTCTGTGCCCTTGGTAGACATCTGCAGGGCTGCAACTTGGTCTTCAAGCCAGACTTTTGCGGCCCATTACTGCCTGGAGAGGGAGTCCCGTAGGGACAGTGCTTTTGGCCAAGCAGTACTCCAGAATCTCTTTGAGGTTTAGGCAACTCCTGCCCTCCTGCCCTCTGTTGGGCTACCGGTGGAGGTTGTGTCCTTGAAAAGCCTTTCTTTGCTGCTGAGACTAGAGGGAGTTCTCTTGTTCAGCCTGGGTTCCTCGGTAGCCCAGAGCTTGGGAGTCACCCATATGTGAGGACTGACTTCCTGCTTGGTCCTGGAGAAAGAGTAGTTACTCACCTGTAACAGGTGTTCTCCAGGAGCAGCAGGAATCAGTCCTCACAACCCTCCCCCCTCCCCTTGGAGTTGCAGTTGTACATAGTTTATTTTTCATTTTTGTGTGCTGTTCTTAGCTATGTCATTTGACTGAGGTAAGATGGCACCTTTAGGCGGGAAGGGAACCGCGCATGCGTGCCTGCATTCCCAAAGGCTTTCATAGAAAGCTGGGGAAATGCTCCGCTGGGGCTTCATCGGCGCCAATGACACCCATATGTGAGGACTGATTCCTGCTGCTCCTGGAGAACACCTGTTACAGGTGAGTAACTATTCTTTCCCTGTTCAGCTCAGCTAGGGCCTTAGAAACACAGGTAAGTAAAATCTTATGTTCCTGCTTTATAACTTGTCAGGCGGCTGCCTGGGTGAGAATCTTCACAGTCTTGGCAAGTGCATATATCTATATGATTTGCAAGGGATTGTGGGCAATGCAGTTCATTCACACCAGACACAGCTGCTCACAATAATTAGTTGTGCTTTTGGGTAAAGCCAATAAGATATTTATTTATGGGGTTATTTCTCCCAACACAGATATGCTTGGTAGCACATAAATCAGGTTACTTGCTTTCAGTGTTAAACTTGAAAAAACAAAATCAGGAAAACAACATTTTAACTTATCAGGCAATCAAAGCAAAAGAAATAAGACCTGGTTGGCAACAAACTGGTCTTTTCTGTAGGCATTAGCTAATATTCTCTTAGCATGTATCAAACAACAAACCAAAAGCCACAAAGAAAGGAAAAACTGTTCTTTTCAGGTAAACTTCTTATATCTTCCCACCTAGATTCAGAAGTGATTCTCTCAGAGCTCACAAGCAATTAGGTAAGGCTCAATTGCTAGCAGTTATCCAGCTGAAACCCCTTAGCTGGCTTGCTTTCTACTGCGTGGCTAGAAATCCTACTCATGAGCTTTTCTGAGTAGATTAAAGAACAAGCTTGTATTTCTTTGTGATGGTTGCTGTACTTTATAACAGAAAATCACCAAAGGAGTTTAGACAGAGAGCAGTCCATGTAAACAGATTCTTCATCTGCTATCACCCCCTCTTCTTCAACAAGCATGGGTTCAATATCATGGATTGGCACAGATGAATCTCCCAATGGAGCACTTTCAGGAGAATACTTGTTTCCCTGCTGTCTTTCAAGGTTATAGCTAGGGCATAGATCAGTGTTCATACCTGAGCTTCTATTGCTGTTAGAGTTCCTCTCTATATAGCCTGGCCAGTATGTAGTCCAGTTCTTATGTCCAGCCTTCCAATCCAGATCCCTGGACACTGGATCTCTCTTCACATACCTTCTGGCACAGGTCTTAGGGTCCCTTCCACGTGCAGCCGTCTCCCTCACAGGTACCGTCTGGAGATTCCTAGCTCTGCAGCACCATTCCTCTGGCTTTCCCCAGTCCAATGGTGTATGCTGACCCTTGGAATGCCTCCCAGTATACGTACTGCTCTGGACTCTTCTAGACCTCTCAAAGGCTTTTCTCTTCCTTCTTCCAAAGGGTTTCTTGCCCTCTCTGTTTGGCTTCTGCTTCTGATGATCCTCCAGATGAAACTGAGGATATCCAAGCTGATCATGAAGATGATGATGATCCTCAGGATAATTCTCTGTAGAATAAACTCTACCTTTATTCTGCTTAGATGAGTGCTCCTCCCTAACACAGCGCAGCTGTGCTGAATCAGGCCCTGCCCTTTGAGATGAGTGCTTAGGGATTACCTCATAGCCCTCCTGATTGAACACACATTTCCCCACTTCAGCTCCTCTAATGGCTGTTGGAAACCTGGTGCATTCTGGGACTGGTAGTCTTTTATGGGAAAATTCTGTTTTCTTATTTCTACCAGAACTGACAGGTTGCTTGTTCAGAGTCACTTCACCTTTCCTATAGCTCCTTCCTGAGCTATGATAAGCTTCCTTATCACAAACTTCACAGTTTATCACTCTGCTCTTTACTTTCATTGTTACATTTCCCTAATTATATTAAGAGCTTTTCACACTGAACTACAACCCAGCCAAGCACCTTCAGTGCTGCTGAAACAGATTTACCTACTTTCAGTCTCCTGGCCCCTGCCAGCTGCTTCCCCACTTTCAACAATATTCCCAACACTGCCCCCATAAATCAGTGGGTCTCTATCTCACTGTAACACTCAATTCCACAGGTTCCCCAACCTGTTCGCCTGGCCTCAGCCAGCTTTCTCTCACTCTCCCCATGAGAATCAAACACTCACTCTACCAGTGAGACCTACAACACTACCAGATACCTGACTTCTCTCACAGGCTATCCACTCCAGCATGGCAGATCTCCTGCCCATTATCTGGCCTTCACTCTACCAGTGAGACTTACCCAGTTGTATGGTATTTGGCATTCCCCTCAGGTTACCTTCCCAGCATATCAGGTCTCCCATCTACTATCTGGCCCTCGCTCAATGAGGTTTACGCTGCAACTGCTTACTTGGCATTCTGCTCAGACCACCCAACCCAGCATAATGGGACTTCAGCCCACTATCTGGCCCAGCTTACCTTGGCAGACTGCCTTCCTGACCTGTCTCTCTCTGGCTTGGCCTGGCCTGGCCTGGGCCAGCCCTTCCATCCCCTCTCCCCCCAGCTTCAGGCTCTGTCTTTTTATCCAGTTTAAAGCATGGTCACACCCTCCTTGCCTAACCAGGAGCACTCAAGTTCACACCACAGTTCCTCTGTGTGTGCACTAAGTCCTCCATCATAATTCCCCCCCTAGCTCCTACCAGCTGGAAAAACCTGTGTGCGCATCTCTGTGTTGACTTATAAAATTACCCCCTAAAAATAGTAGAACACCTAATGGTTAGAGCACTGGCTTGGGAATCCAGAGACCAGGGTTCAATTCCCACTAGCACTCCTTGTGGCCTTGGGCAAGTCAATTAACCCTACATTGCCTCAGAAAAATCCCAGTTATGAATGTCCCTGTTTAATGTACATTACCAAGTTTAAGTTACAATGTAAACCTGTAAATAAATAAACTGGATTGCTAGATACCCCTACAAAGAAGCTGCACACTAACAAAATTCCTCAAGTCAGTCACACACTGACTCTCGTACCTGAACGAAACTCACCTTCAGCTTAGATTTTGGAAAGATGATTAATAAATCTAACATCCAAACAGGGCCGGCCCGACCATTGTGCAAGAATATTGCCTGTACATGACCCCACATCTTGTGTGTGTGGTGGGGGGGGGGGGGGGGCATGCACATGCCTGATTGGCTTTATAGGGAGCCGGTGAGGCCCGCAGCTCTGTGTCATGGCTTACCTTTGCACAGCCGCGGGAGTAAACAGCAGTGTTTTGCTTTACTCTCGTGGCTGTAAGTCATAGATACCGGCGCCACCGAGTTCAGGAAGTTAAACAGAGGCTTTTCCTGTCTTGCACAAGACAGGAAGTGCCCCCATTTAATCTTCCAGCACTCAGCGTGCTAGTGAGCTGCAACTTATCACAGCTGGGGAGTGAAGGACAATAATGATTACTCCATAGCTGTACAGAGGTGATCTGAGCTTCAGGCCTCAGCAGCTCGTTCTGAAGCCAGTCAGGCATATGCATGCTCTTTGTGGTTTGGAGCCATATTGGGAGTGGGGTGGCGGAAAGAGCCGCTGACCCTGTAAGAAGACTGGGGGCTAGAATGGGAAATGGGCTAATGTTGGGGGATGCGGAGACCCCTATTGAAAGGGAGATAATGCTGGGAGGGGCTTGGATTGGAGGGGAGCTGATACTGGGAGGCGAGGACTGGAAAAGGGCTGATGTGGGGGATGGAGGGACTGGAAGGGAGCTGATGCTGGGAAGGACTGGAACAATACTGATATTGAGGGGCTAGGACTGGAAATGGGCTGATGATGGGGGATGGGGAGCCTGGGAGTGGAAGGGAGATGATGCTTGAAGGGATAATCTGGAGGAGGAGGACTGATACTGGGGAGGTTTGGACTGGAAGGGAGCTGATGCTAAGAGGGACTGGAACTGGAGGAAATAATACTGGGGGGTTAGGACTAGAAATGGACTGATGGGGAACTGGGACTGGAAGGGAGCTGATGCTGGGAGGGACTGGAAGAGGACTGATACTGAGGGGCTAAGACTAGAAATTGGCTGATGCTGGGGGATGGGAGAATGGGGATGGGAGAATGGGATTGGAAGGGAGCGGATGCTAGGGGAGGACTAGAATGGGGTGGGACTGGGGCTGGCTGGGGGGAAAAAGAAGCTGGGGGGTGAGGATGGAGAGTGGAACAGATATTATGTGGGAGGGAAGAAAAATCTACGATTGGCTGGGTATTGGGAGAGTAAGTGGGGACAGGATAGAGAGGTGAAATTTTGAGTAGATGAAAAGAATAAAGAAAGAAATGGAGGAAAGACAAAAGGGGAAAGATCAATATGTTAGAGGCGCAGATAGAGAGAGAATGGAAAAAACTAAGAGGACAAATGGACAGCAGACAACGCAGAGTTAGCAGAAGACACAGAGAAAGCAGAAAAAGGGATTGGGGCAATTGCAACTGAAAAATAAAATGCCCAAACAATAAAAGGCAGAAAAAAACTGGTGCGAAGGTAGCGGACCTCACGTGCCACTTAGATAGTACTGGGAAGGAGTCTGCTGTCTTGGTACATGTCAGTACCAATGACATAGGAAAATGTGGTAGGGAGGTTCTGGAGGCTAAATATAGGCTTTTAGGTAGGAAGTTGAAATCCAGAACTTCCAAGGCAGGCAGAGCTCCAGAGTCTCAATGCGTGGATGAGACAATGGTGCAAGGATGAGGGTTTTGGATTTGTTAGGAAATGGGGAACATTCTGGGGAAAGGAGGGGCTCTTCTGAAGGGATGGGCTTCACCTTAACCGGGATGGAACCAGGCTGCTGGCATTAACCTTTAAAAAGGAGAGAGAACAGCTTTTAAACTAGATAATAGGGGAAAGCAGACAGTCTCCCAAGAGCGCATGGTTTGGAAGAATGTATCCTTGAAGGATACTACCAAAAGCAGAGAGGTTCCAAAAAAGAGTAAAATAGCCCAAATGCCCTTGGGTATGGAGCAGACAGAGCTTAGATTCCAAATTACCCATGCCTACCAATAGTCAGATTAATATGAATAAAATACAGTCTCTAAAATGCTTGTATGCAAATGCTAGATGTCTAAAAAGTAAGATGGGAGGGTTAGAATATATAGCACTAAATGAGAGGTTAGATATGATTGACATCTCAGAGACATAGCGGAAGGAGGACAACCAGTGGGACACTGTGATACCTGGGTACAAACTATATCGTAATGATAGAGCTGATCAAATTGGTGGATGGGTTGCACTTTGTTAGAGAGGGCATTGAGTCAGAAAGTATTAAAGTTTTGCAGGAAACAAAATTTGCTGTAGAATCTCAATGGATTGAAACTCCATGTAAAAAGGGGAAGGCGATGGCAGTGTGGGGTGTACTATCGACTGCCTGGCCAGAATGAACAAATGGATGATGAAATGCTCAAAGAAATCAAGGAAGCTAACAAAAGTTACAGCACAGTAATAATAATGGGTGATTTCAATTACCCAGTATCGACTGGGTCAGTGTCACGGCAGGACATGCTAGGGAGATAAAGTTTCTAGATGAAATAAATGAATGCTTCTTGGAGCAGCTGGTTCATGAACTGATCAGAGGGGACACCATATTGGACCTAGTCCTTAGTGGAACACCAGATCTGGTGCAAGAGATAAGGGTGTTGGGGTCACTTGGCAATAGTGATCATAGCATATTTGCGTTTCATTTAATTAGTTGAGGAGGGATGGTAAGGAAATCCACAATACTACCTTTTAACTTTCGAAAAGGAGATTATGATAAAATGAGGAAAATAGTAAAAACAAAACAAAACAAAAAAAACCCCTAAAAGGTGCAGTTGCAAAGGTTAAAGATTTACATCAAGCTTGGGTGTTGTTGAAACATGCTATCTTGGAAGCCCAGACCGGCTGTATTCCACGCTTTAAGAAAAGTGGAAGGAAGTCCAAAAAACTGCTAGCATGGTTTAAAGGTGAGGTCAGAGAGGCTGTTGCCAAAAAAGCATCTTTCAGGAAATGGAAAAAAGAGCCAAATGACAAACTGGAAACGGCACAAGCACTGGCAAGTTAAATGCAAGGCATTGATAAGGCAGGTAAAGGGAGAATTTGAGAAGAAGCTTGCTGTGGAAGCAAAAATGCGTAATAAAGACTTTTTCAAGCACATTCGTACCAAAAAAACCTGTGAGAGTCAGTTGTTCCATTAGATGATAGAGGGGTTAAAGGGGCACTAAGAGGCGACAAGGCGATAGCGGAGAGACTGAATGAATTCTTTGCTTCAGTCTCTACTAAGGAAGATGTAGGGATGTTACCCATGACTGAAGTGGTATTTAAAGGTGCGGAAGAACTGAAGGAAATATCGGTACATCGGGAAGATGTATTACAACTATTTGATAAACTGAAGAGTAGCAAATCACTTGGACTGGATAATATACATCCCAGGGTGTTGAAAGAACTGAAATATCAGATTGCAGACCTGCTATTAGTAATCTGTGAACTATCATTAAAATCATCAGTAATACCTGAAGATTGGAGGATGGCCAACGTAACGCCAATTTTTAAAAAGGGTTCCAGGGTTGATCTGGGCAACTACAGACCAGTGAGCCTGACGTCAGTACCGGGAAAAATGGTAGAAACCATCATAAAGAACAAAATTGCTGAATATGTAGATAGTCCTGGCTTAATGGGAGACAGCTAACATGTCTTTAGACAAGTAAGATCTTGTCTTACTAATCTGTTATGTTTTTTTGAAGATGTGAATAAACAGGTAGACAAAGGTGAGTCGGTTGATATAGTGTATTTGAACTTTCAGAAAGCCTTTGGTCCCTCATCAGAGACTTTTGGCAAAACTAAAGAGTCATGGGATAGGAGGCAGCGTACTATTGTGGATCAGGAACTGGTTAAAAGATAGAAAGCAGAGGATAGGGCTAAATGGCAAATTTTCCCAATGGAGAGAGGTGAATAGTGGTGTACCCCAGGGATCTGTGCTGGGTCCGCTGCTTTTTGGCATATTCATAAATGACCTGGAAAAGGGAATAACGAGTGAGGTTATCAAATTTGCAGATGACACAGAATTATTTAAAGTTGTTAAAACCCAAGAGGATTGTGGAAAATTGCAAGAGGATCTTGATAAATTGGAAGACTGGGCATCAAAATGGCAGATGAAATTTAATGTGGACAAGTGCAAAGTTATGCACCTAGGGAAGAACAACCCAAACTATGGTTACACGATGCAAGGTTCCACATTAATAACCACCACCCAGGTAAAGGATTTAGGCGTCATTGTGGATAACATGTTTAAACCCTTGGCCCAGTGTGCAGCAGGGGTCAAGAGAGCAAATAGAATGCTAGATATCATAAAGAAAGGAATGGAAAATAAAACAAAGGATATTATAATGCCTATATATCGTTCCACGGTAAGACCGCATCTTGAATATTGTGTGCAATTCTGGTCGCCGTATCTGAAAAAGAATATAGCGTTATTAGAAAAGGTTCAGAGAAGAGCCACCAAAATGGTAAAAGGGATGGAAGGATACCCCTATGAAGAAACCTAAAAAGGTTAGGGCTCTTTAACCTGGAAAAGAGATGGCCGAGGGGAGATATGATAGAAGTCTATAAATTAATGAACGGAGTGGAACGGGTAAACGTAGATCGATTATCAGAATATAGAAAGACTAGGGGACATGCAATGAAGCTGCAGGGTAAACTATTTAAGACTAATAAAAGAAAATATTTTTTCACTCAACGTATAATCAAACTCTGGAATTTGTTACCGGAGGACGTAATAAAGGCTGTTAGTGTAGCTGGGTTTAAAAAAGGTTTGGACAAGTTCCTGGGGGAATGGTCCATAAACCATTATTAAGAAGGGACCCAGGATATCAATGCTTGAACCAATACAAGTATTGTGGAACCTGTGTCTTTTGGGGAAACTGCTAGGTATGTATGACGTAGATTGGCCACTGTTGGAAACAGGATACTGGGCTTGATGGACCTTGGTCTGACCCAGTATGGCATATCTTATGTTCTTATGTTCTAATCATGAAGTCGGAGGACTACTGAGGTATTTTGGAGTGAAATGTGCTATCTAGTGTCAGAAAGCTAGGTCTGGGTCGAAGGTTATGGGTCCTCCAGCAGGACAATAACCCAAACATACATCCAAAAATGCAAAAGAATGATTAAAAAGGAACAAATGGATTGTTTTAAACTGGCCAGCAGTGAGTCCTGATCTCAATCCAATTGAGAACCTTTGGAAAGAGCTGAAATCTGCCACTCGGAATACACGCAGCATATGGACGACCGATAAGTAATCCTGTATATATGTATATTTTATCCCCCTCCCGCGCACCTTTTAATCTAATGTTTATTCAGATTTGTGAAAAGTATCTAATCACTAATTCGTGTGCTATGTAAATCATTACTCAAATCAAAATTGTAGTCTTAAAAATTCATTGTATTGTACGATACATGATGATTCTGTAAAGTAAACCGCGGCTGATCGTAGGAAGCAGCGGTATACAAATGTTTACTAAATAAATAAATAAAAATAAATAAAATTAGTAAAAGGTAATCCTGGAAACATCCATGAGCTGGAACAAATCACAGTTGATGGGTGGGAGAAACTACTAGCAGACAGATGTACAAAATTTATAGATGGCTCCAATAAACATTAGGAGACTGTGATCACTGGCAAGGGTTGTGCAACCAAATATCAGTGAAGGGTACCATTAATCATGTCCAGGTCGTATTTCATTTTTTTCTCAGACATGACTATGCCTAAATTGCACAGACGTCATCATTTTTTTTTTTTTGTATACCTTTAAAAATACTCTTAAAATGTCATGATGACATATAATTAGAATATTTCTCAAGATATTTGTACACAGTAGATCTAAAATGCAAGGGTGCCAATAATGTTGACCACAACAGAATACAGTTCTAGCAGACATTTTCTTTGGTTCTCCCTCAGGGCTTGGCAAACCCTAGACATCAGGTTGCTATGGCAAAAAGAAAATTCGGACCTGGCGCCTGGAGTGCTGAAGACCATCGGTGTCTGCCTGAAGGGATCCCATCTCCCCCAGGTAGAAGTGTTGTAGGAGGCTGTGATAGCAGCCAGGACTGGGTGCTCATGGGGATCCCATCTCCTGTGGTCAGAAGTATAGCAGTAGGACTAGTGGTGTCTGGTCAAGTGTGCTTTCAAGTCCTTTGGAGCATCACATTTATGTGAGCCATATGCCACCATGATGGTCTCTCTATTCATCTAGCCAAAGATATCTGTGGAGTGTGTTCTCCTATTGTCTAGGAGATATAGCACCCTACTAGTTTGCTTGTCCTCATACTTCATTGGACTATGCAACTCAGTTTTCTGGTAGAGATCAAACTATCTTTAGAAAGAAGGATGGTAACATGTACACAGTCACCCTATCATTAACCATTATTATATATGACCCTTTATAGGTGAGGGCCTGGAACTCTGAAACCCTCCTAGTTTATGTAATAGCTACTAGTCTTTCTTGAGATATTCTTAGGGATGCTGCCTTGAGGGACTTGAAAAAGAGGTCCTCTTAGAGAGTTGAGGACTAAATTCAAATTCCATGGTGGCTTCACTTTCCTCTGGGGATGCCATAATGCTTGTCCCCCCGCCCCTTAATAAATGCACAACTTGTCTGTGTGTTAAGAGAGAACCTCCACCCCCATAAGATATGGTTGTGCAGTGTATGCCAATGCAGTTATTTTCGGGCACGCCTGCAGAACATCTAAAATACTGTATATGTGATCTGAACCCTCCACAGCAAAACATAACTTCTTCCTACACCAGGCATCAACATTCTAAAGATCCTGATATATGCCAAGAAATCAGATCATCCTCTAGCTTTTAGAATGATCTTAATCACAGAGGATGATAAACCCAGTTTTCTTAGCCTTGCCTTTTCCAGAGCCAGGCCATAAGTGAGTATGGAGATGGGTCTTCCATCTCTTTTGGTCCATATCACAGTAGCTACCTGACTTATGAGAGCTGAAGCAACTCTACTGCTGCTAGCATCTCCAGCAACAAGCAGGAATGTAGTCTTCACATATGGGTATCGGTACCGACGGAGCCTGCGCGGGAACGCTCCCCAGCGTCCAATAGGAATGCTTTTGGGAGCATCCCTCAGCACATGTGTGCTGCCTTCCCGCCTTTCCATCTGTCCCTCTTCAGTTCTTCGTTTTCCACGGAGCCGACCATAGAAACATAGAAATATGATGACAGAAAAAGACCACATGGCCTATCTAGTCTGTCCTTCCATATCAACAACTACAATAGTCCCCTTTTTACCTTTAGAGATCCTCTGTGTTTGTCCCATGCTTTTTTGAATTCAGTTACTGTCCTCATCTCTACCACCTCCACTGGGAGACTATTCCACAGATCCACTACTCTTTCCGTAAAGAAATATTTCTGCATATCACTCCTGAATCTATCTCCCTTCACCCTCATCCCATGTCCCCTCATAGCAGAACTTGCTTTCAATTGAAAGAGGCTCTCTCCCTGAACATTTATGCCATGGAGGTATTTAAACATCTCAATCGTATCACCTCTATCCCGCCTTTCCTCTAAGGTGTACATATTAAGATCCTTCAGTCTGTCCTCATATGCTTTATAATGAAGACCACTAATCATTTTAGTAGCCACCCTCTGCACCGACTCCATCCTGTACACATCCTTTTGAAGGTGTGGTCTCAAGAATTGCACACTATACTCCAAATGAGGTCGCACCAAAGACTTATACAGAGGCATTATCACCTCCTTTTTTTCTGCTAGCCATTCCTCTCCGTATGCACCCAAGCATCCTTCTAGCTTTTGCCGTCGCCTTTTCTACCTGTTTAGCTTCTTTAAGATCATCAGACACATCCACGCCTAGGTCCCGCTCTTCTTTAGTGGACCAAAGTACTTCACCTCCTATACTGTATTGCTCCCTTGGATTGCTGCAGCCCAAATGCATGACCTTACTTTTTTTAACATTAAATCCCAGCTGCCAAATTCTAGACCATTCTTCAAGCTTAGCTAGATCCCTCCTCATGTTATCTACACCTTCCTCGGTGTCTACTCTATTGCAGATTTTGGTGGTATCTGCAAAGAGGCAAACCTTACCTGACAGCCCTTCCGCTATATCACTAACAAAGACGTTAAAAAGAATTGGACCAAGAACCGGTCCCTGTGGCACACCACTGGTAACATCTTTCTCCTCAGAGTGAGCTCCGTTTACTTGTACTCTTTGTCGCTTCCCACCCAACCAATTTCTAACCCAAGCAGTAACTTTTAGGGTCCATCCCTAGGGTGCTCAGTTTGTTTATTAGTTGCCTGTGAGGAACAGTGTCAAAGGCTTTACTGAAATCTAAATACACCACATCTAGGGCTCTCCCTCGGTCCAACTCCCTGGTCACCCAGTCAAAGAAGTCAATCAGATTTGTCTGACAAGACCTGCCTCTGGTGAATCCATGCTGCCTCAGATCCTGTAATCCGCTGGACTCCAGAAACCTCACTATTTTCTCTTTGAGCAATGTTTCCAATAATTTACTCACCACCGAAGTTAAACTAACTGGCCTGTAGTTTTCAACCACATCTTTACTTCCGCTTTTGTGTAAAGGCACCACATGAGCCTCTCTCCAGTCCTTTGGCACCACTCCCGACTCCAACGAGGTATTGAAAAGGTCAGTCAGTGGAGCTGCTAGAACGTCCCCAAGTTCCCTCAGTATTCTAGGGTGTATCCCATCCGGTCCCATCGCTTTGTCTACTTTAAGTTGAGCTAGTTTCTCACGAACACAGTCTTCTGAAAATTGTTCAAGATGTCCCTCGCTTCTGTTCCCGTTTTTGTGGGTGTTTTCTGATGTCCTGCTCCAGGTTCTTCATCTGTGAACACAGAACAGAAATATTTTTTAAGCAATTCCGCTTTATCCTTATCAACTTCTACATATTCCTCCCCTTCACCCTTGAGTCTGACAATACCACTTGTGCCCTTCCTCTTCTCACTAATATATCTGAAAAATGTCTTATCCCCCCATTTTATTGCATTGGCTATTTCCTCCTCCTTTTGAATCTTTGCATTCCTGACTACTTTGCTAGCTTCTCTAAGTTTTTCCAAATACAGATGTCTGTCTTCCTCTCTCTGTGATCTCTTGTATTTCATGAAGGCCTCCCTCTTTTTCTTCAGTTTTTCAGCTACTTCTTTCAAAAACCATAGCGGTCTCCTTTTCCTTTTACCTTTATTTACCATTTTAACAAAAAAGTTGGTTGCCTTTAAAATATCCCCTTTCAGTTTTGCCCACTGTTTTTCTACATCCCCCAACTGTTCCCATCCCACTAACGACTCCGAGGTATTGGCCCATCTTGGCAAAGTTAGTCTTCCTAAAGTTTAAGATCCTCACCTTTGAATGGATTCTAACAGCCCTAGTCCTAATACTGAACCACACCATCTGGTGATCACTGGATGCAAAATGATCTCCCACTACAACATCAGAAACACTTTCACCATTGGTAAGCACCAAGTCCAGTATGGCCCCTTCACGTGTGGGGTCTGTTACCAATTGCCTGAATAGTTCTCCCTGTAGAGAATCCAGGATCTCCTTACTTGTAGATGATACTGCAGCAGGAATGTGCCAATCAACATCTGGCATATTGAAATCTCCTATCAGTAGCACTTCCCCTCTCCTAACAATGCTGCGTATGTCTTCAATTAACTCTCCATCCACCTCTTCCTCTTGTGAGGGAGGTCTGTATATCACACCAATGCAAATAGATTTCTCTTTCCCTCTTTCTAGATTAACCCACAATGCCTCCTCTCTCCCTTTTAAGCTCTGTAATTCCAAAGCTTTAATAGTAGTTTTTACATATAGTGCCACTCCTCCCCTTCTTCCTACCCTGTCCTTTCTGAATAAAGTATAATCGGGTATAGTTACATCCCAATCATGGTTTTCTGTGAACCATGTTTCTGTAACTGCCACTAAATCCAAGTCAACCACTCCCACCAAAGCTTCAAGATCAGGGATCTTATTTCCCATGCTACGGGCATTTATACACACTGCTTTCCATATGTTACCCCTGTTACCCATTTCCATAAAGGTATTTAATGTATCACCTACCTGGGGGCTTTCAGGTCACATACCCTGTCACCGCAGAAAATGTCTTCTTTAAACTTGCAGCTCTCCTTACAGCTGCGGTACTGTTGACATCGCTACCGACGGTGCAACGGGCACCGATACCGATGCTGGTACCAGCACTGATACCAGTACCAGCACCGACAGTACCGGCCCTGGTGGAAATTCTACCCATGCCGACTTTTTCAGGCATCGACAGATCGGTACCAGACCAACTCTGTGCCGACTTCGATCGATACCGATACCGTGCTTTGCATGAACATCAGGATCAGAGATACTTTGAATCTTCCGATTCCGATGATTCGGATAATTTCCGGTTCCAGAGCACTTCTTCTGGAAGACTCTTCTTCTCCTCAGCGCAGAATGTCTCCTCCGGAGGACATGTCTTTTCAGGATTTTATTTGTGATGTGGCCTGAGGCCTATCAATCACGGTAGCTCCTGAAAAAGAACCTAGAGCAAAGGAATAGGAAATCCTCCAATTCCCTAAGGCTCCCAAAGAGGCAGCTACTCTGCCCATTCATGAAATTCTTCATGATCTGATGCTCAGAATGTGGGAAACACCTTTGACCACATCTCCTCATTCTAGGAGACTCGATACCATGTATCGAGTTCCACCATGTCCTGGGTTTCAAAAGACTCAGCTGCCACAGCATTCAATGGTAGTGGAATCACCCATGTGTACGATGAAAAGTGCAAAAAGGCATGCATCCAATCCTCCAGGTCGTGAATGCAGGACTCTTGACGCCTTTGGTCGTCAAATATTTCAGGCCCTCCATGCTTTCAGCTAGGATCAGCTCATATATTTTATATATGGGAATATTCCTCAAAGAGGTCACAGGAGACTTGGAGCTTATGAGCCCCCTTCTCCCTGATGACAAACGACAAGACTTCCTTACTCTTGTCGAGCATGCTCAAGACGTTTCCACGTTTGTAAATCGTGCAGCCTTTGACAGTTTTGAATGCATCAGCAGAACTTCTGCTATTGCCATTGGTGCACGTCGGATTGCCTGGCTTCAGGCATCAGACTTGGAAATTTGGGTACAAGACAAATTAGGAAACATCCCTTGCACAGAAGAAAACCTCTTTGGCAAGAACTGTCAGGAAAAGGTTAATGAGATAGATGCTGACAATATCACTTTAGACAGATTGTCAAAATCTACAGCCACTCCAGCCAAAAAGAAACCCTATAAAAAACTCTTTTTCAGCAAGAAGAGGAAGTTTTATCTGTCTTATACCCAGCAAGGGCAAAGTCAGAGTCAAGTTGCCAAAAGGGACAACAGCAAAAATTCAGACAGACAGCAGAAGAAGCCAAAAGGCCCAAGAGCTCAACCAGCTCCACAGGCTCAGCCCCCTCAAGGGCTTTGACTCCTTCCTAGAGAGCTTACCTTTCCTGCCTCTGAAGGGTCCAGAACCCCTAAACATTCCAGGCAGGTTGTGTCATTTTGTCAACAGATGGCACCGAATAACAGCAGAAAATTGAACTCTGCCCATTGTAGAGGAGGGGTACAAGCTTCATTTTCACAGCATGCCCCCTCCTACAATCGTAAGACAGTTCAATTCCCAAACCTCTCCAGACATCTACTGGATCAAGAGGTCTCAACACTCCTTGCTCAAGGAGCAATAGAGGAAGTACACATTCCCCAACAGGCTACAGGTTTCTACTCCCCCTATTTTCTTATTCCAAAGAAAACAGGAGGACACAGACCCATTCTAGACGTCAGAGAATTGAACAAACATCTGTTCCGAGAAAAGTTCAAAATGATTTCTTTGGGAACTCTGCTGCCATACCTTCAAAGTCAGGATTGGCTTTGCTCTCTAGATCTAAAAGATGCATATACTCATATTCTGATCCATCCAGATCACAGGAAATTCTTACGATTCCTTTTCAAGGGAAAACACTTCCAATACAGGGTTCTTCCTTTTGGTCTGGCTTCGGCACCAAGAGTATTCACAAAATGCATTGCAGTAGTAGCTGCATTCCTGTGAACCCTAGGGATATTCATCTTCCCTTACTTGGACGACTGGCTCATTCGAGCCCCCACGATTCCAGAAGCCATCTCTGCACTGTCTCGTATAATGCAAATCCTCCAATACTTGGGATTGGTCATAAACGTCCCAAAATCCCAACTTGCTCCTTCTCAGACCCTAGAGTTCATAGGAGCTTGTTTAGACACCAGACAGTCAAGGGCTTTCCTTCCACAGCCCCGCTGTCTTCAACTAGTGCAACTAGCTTCTCAAGCAGCAGGAAAGTCCTCCCTAACTGCTCGAGAGCTCCTGCAATTACTGGGACATATGGCATCCCTATGCTCGCCTCCACATGCGAGCAGCCCAGTGGACCCTATCCACACAATGGACACAGGCCACAGGATGTCTGTCAGACAAGATAACATACAACGACTGATCTTGTCCCTACAATGGTGGCAATCACTGGAGAATCTGTTAGTGGGGTCTCCTTTTCAACAACCCCTATTCCAAGCCACTCTAACAACAGATGCCTCACAGGTGGGATGTGGAGCACACCTGCACCATCCCTCCACCCAGGGTACCTGGACTCCACAGGAGGCTTGTCTTCACATAAACCTCCTGGAACTCAGAGCAATCTATCTAGCTCTTTGAGTATTCCATGCCCAGCTCAGCTACAAGTCAGTCCAAGTCCAAACGGACAATGAAGTAGCCATGTTCTACGTGAACAAGCAGGGCGGAACAGGCTCTCTGTCATTATGCAACAAAGCTTTATGACTTTGGGCCCTCGCCAGAGAGCATCAAATTCACCTTCTCGTGGTATATCTTCCAGGCATTCAAAACCTTTGGGCAGTGTAAAAGGGGGTGCTTGTTATGAAGGTACCACCATCTTGGCAAGTATGCAAATTAACTGTCTTGCAAAGGATTGTGATTATTGAAGTCCATTCATACAAAGCTTGCCTTTTTAGAATAATGAAAACTCTTGTAGTTGGTCGAGTGTAGACAAAATTAGAGTTTATTTATGGGGTTATTATCCAACACACAGATATGCTTGGTAACACCTTCCAGATAACTTCTCCAGGGTTTTATTCAACACAAAATAAGGTAACTGAAATATCTTATGCAAATAAGAATCAAAGTCCTTTATAGAACAGAAAGGCTTCTTTCAGCCACTGCTAATAAACTCCTTAGCAGTGCTGGGGAAAAACAAATCAAAGAGGGAAACTTCTTTATACAAAAACAATGCTCACTTTCTCCATATAGAAAATAACTTTTTAAACCTACGTGTGCACGGCTTGTGCTGGGCTCTCCTCCACCAACAGGTGACAATTAACTGCAATCAGTAGCTTGATTTCAGCACACGTACAAAACTTTCCCAAAAGCTTTTTCATTCAACAAAACTTTATGGGAAGCCAATATTTAGAATGTTTCCTTTTGATGTTTGCTCTGATATTTAGGATTTTCCTAAAATAACAACTTACTCAAAGAACAGTCCGTATAATTATCCTCTGTATCAGATATTAAACTTTGCTCTTGAAATTGCATAGATTCTGTTTCTCCGTCTGACTCAGAGGGCTTTAGGAACTGACCTCTGCACGGAGAGAAACTGTTTCCCTGTTTGCACTGCTCAAAGCTAGAGAAATGTTCACAGTTCCTACCTGAATCCAGGCAAGCGTCAGGCTGCTTCTTCTGGTATTCTGGCCAGTATGCAATAGAGCTTTTGTGTTCTGTCCTCCAGTTGGTATCTCTGGACCTCAGGATCTTTTCTCCAGACGTCCTCCAAGAGGTATTTATTTATTTAGACAGTTTTGTATACCGCCTTATCCTTCAATCAAAGCGGTCACAACACAATTGGGGAATACATTTAACACACGGGGATATGAGACACATACACTAATACTTACAGGGAACATGGGCAATGGAGGGTTAAGTGGCTTGCCCAAGACCTCAAGGAGCATCTGTGGGACTAGAAACCCCAGTCCTTCCGGCCCAAGGTTGCTGTCCTCTAGTGGGATTTGAACCCCTGACCTTCCGGCCTGAAGTACCTTGCCCCAACCACTAGGCTACTCCTCTCTTTGGACTCCTTTCCTCCTTAGATGCAACAGACCTCTTCCTAGTTGTTGCTTGAGGGTCCCTGGCTGTGGATCTACAGACCTCCTGGCTTTTTCCAGTCCTCTGAACCTTTCCCCCAGGTATCTCTCCAGGCATAGGTACTTTTCTGAGCTCCTCTCTTGGACCGTCTGCTTCCTTGTCCTTGTTCCTTCAGGTTCCGGTTGTTCTTCCTTCTGTTCTCATTCTCCTTCTGATTCCCCTTCTCCTTCTGTCTTCCTGAAGATTCCCCTATAGTTTTAAAGGGCTTAGATTGCAACTCCACCCTTGCATTCTTCAGGTTTTGTGGATTAAGCATTCTTTTAGGGGCTGTTTGATTAGGGATGACATAATGCTTTCTCTGATTAGACACATGCTTTTCCACTCTAGCTCCCCTAGGGACTTTCTGCATACAGGTGCATTCTGGAACATGTAGTCTTTTAGGGAAACAAGCTGTCTTATTTCTATAACCTGCCAGCACAGGTCCCTTGATCAGAGTAAATTATCCTCTATTGTCATTACTCCCTGAGCTTTGATAAGCTTCCTTATCACAGCAGACAAACTCAGCCAAGTACTGCTGCCTCACTAATGGTCTCTACACCTAGACCAGATGACAAGGATATTTCAGATCTGGGGAACCCCAGACATAGACCTCTTTGCAAGTCCACTGAATGCCAAACTTCCCCGGTTCTGTTCCAGAATTCCGACTCACAATTGCCAGGCAAGGGATGCCTTCCTCCTTCACTGGGGTCAGGACTTCCTCTATGCCTTCCCACCCATTCCCCTCATTCCCAAAACAGTCTTCAAGCTTCAGAGAGACAGAGGTCGTATGATCCTCATAGCGCCACAGTGGCCACGACAAATGTGGTATCCCCTGCTTCTACATCTCTCTCAAGCTGCATCTCTGGAGTTAGGGTGTGCTCCAGACCTCCTCTCCCAAGAGAATGGTATGCTATGGCACCCGAATCCCCAATCCCTGCATCTCAGTGCCTGGTTGCTGAAAGCCTAGACCCGCAGGATCTTAACCTTTCCCAACAGGTAAAAGATATCCTTCAGGCTTCTAGAAAACCTTCCACAAGACGCTCTTACGCCTTTAAGTGGAAATGTTTTACTATATGGTGTTCTCAAAAGGGCTTAAACCCCCTCGTGATACCTTTGGAATCGGTACTAGAGTACCTACTTCATTTATCAAATTCTGGTCTAAAGACAAATTCAGTAAGAGTCCATCTTAGTGCAATTGCAGCTTCCTATAAGCCTCTTGGACAGCCAATTTCCTCTCATCCACTCAGAGCAAGATTTATGAGAGGTCGTCTCTTAACAAAGCCTCACATCAAGCCACCACCGGTGGCATGGAATTTAAAGTCTAGTTCTTGGACAGCTCATGAATCCGCCCTTTGAACCTTTAGCCACAACAACCCTAAAGTTTTTATCCTGGAAGGTCATCTTCCTAATTGCAATCACCTCTGCACATTGCATTAGTGAATTGCAAGCTTTAGTGGCTGATCCCCCTTATACAAGGTTTCACCATGATAAAGTTGTTCTCAGAACTCATCCACATTTTATGCCAAAGGTGTTTTCGCCTTTTCATCTAAATCAATAGATTTACCTTCCTGTATTCTTTCCGAGGCTTAATGCCTCTAATGCAGAAAGGAACCTTCATACTTTGGATTGTAAAAGAGCCTTTATTTATTTATTTATTTATTTAACATTTCTTATATACCGCGCTATTTGTCATCAGTGCGGTTTACATTGTAACAATAAAACACATAGGCCAGTTAATTTGGCTTTCGTTTACAGATAAGAGGAAGTTAACATGGAGGTAAACAAGGTGAACTATAAACAATCTTTGAAACTACCTGTAGGGACATATGTCAGCTTTTTACCTACAACGAACACAGCAACATAGAAAGTCTTCTCAACTTTTTGTTGCTTTTGATTCTAGACATATGGGACTTCCAGTCTCCAAAAGAACTCTATCTAAATGGATTTCACAATGCATATCCTTTACTTATGAGAGTAAGGGTCTTCCTCTTCAAGGCCATGTCACAGCACATAATGTGAGAGCCATGGCAGCCTCTATGGCAAACCTTCACTCTGTGTCTATCGATGACATCTGCCGAGCAGCCACCTGGACTTCGGTGCACACCTTCACAGCCCACTACTGCCTAGATAAAGCCTCCTGTCCGGATGCCTTCTTTGGCCAGGCTGTTCTTCAACATCTCTTTCAGACTTAATTCAATGCCTACCCACCAAACCTGGTAGGATGCCAGAGATCCATGGGAGGAAGCATGGCCCACCTCACTATAAGTGGCAGCTTCCTGGGGCCATCTCCCCGCATCTTTAGCTAGGGAATCCCCATATGTGAACACTACATTCCTCCTTGTTCCTGGAGATAGCATAGTTACTCACCTGTAACAGGTGATCTCCCGGAACAGCAGGAATTTAGTCTTCACAACCCACCCACCTCCCCTAGGAGTTGTCTCTCTATCTCTCTGTCTCTTTCCTCTCTTCCTCTATCCTTTCACTCAGCTACAAACTTAACTGAAGAGGGACAGTTGGAAAGGTGGGAAGGCAGCATGCATGTGCTGAGGGATGCTCCCAAAAGCATTCCTATTGGACACTGGGGAACGTTCCCGCGCAGGCTCTGTCGGTACCAACGATACCCATATGTGAAGACTAAATTCCTGCTGTTCCCGGAGATCACCTGTTACAGGTGAGTAACTACGCTTTCTTTACGTCCCAGTACCAAAGACACCTTGACAAATCCAGGGCCACCAGGATTATGTGTGTGTAGAGATATGCTATATTAACCTGTCTATTAAGGGCCAGAGAGGAAAACACATTCAGCAACTCGCCATTCACAATCCTATGTTCTAATGATATCTATTCCCCTGAATCCTTTCATCTTCCACCTGCCAAAGAACCTGGGTACTTTGGCATTCTGCATTGTCGCCATCAAATCCACAGAACTCTCCCAAGTGGTCATAACTGTTAAAGATCTGGTGGCCAAGTATCTAACTCCCTGGCCTTCAGCCAGTGACTGCTTAGGAAGTCTGTCTGCACATTGGCAGTGTATTAAATATGGCGTGGTGACAATGCCTCTAAATATCTTTTTGCCCACTTCATGGTGAGGGTCTTGTGCCATGTGTTACCATTTTGCCTTTGAGGATGCTTTGAAACTTAGGAGGATCAACCTGATGGCCCTGATCTCCAGCCTATTTATCAAATCCTTGGATTCTCTGTTTGACCACCTGCCTTTAGTCACCTATCCTAGACAGTGATCCTACCATCCCTGGTGCAATGCATCAGTGGTCAGAATGTGATAGGAGGGGAGTCCAAGCCCATACATGCAGGCTCTGTATGTTGGCTCCTAAGAGCAGGAGGAGATAAAGTCCTCAGAACACACAGAGACGGTCAGGTTTTCAGGTTAGCCACAATGAATATGCATATGAGAGATTTGCATCCCCCTAAATAAGGCACTTTCAGCCGAAACACGTGGTTTTTCCAGTAAAATTGCTTAGACTGCCACCCGCTTCACACCCACTTCATTTGTGTGCTTGAGCCCTTGTGAGCTCTCCTTTCGTTTGCTTATGCAGTGTAGTTATCCTGAAAACTTGACTGGCTTGGTGCGTCCTGAGGGCAGTGTTGAAACCCCCTATAATAGAGGAATCATAACCTCACAGTCCCCCATTGCTCAGAGACCAATTGGTTAGGAAGAATGCCTGTAACAGGCACATATGGGATCTTGCCCAATGGACAACCTGCAGCATTGCTGCCATAGACCCCAACACCTGCATGTAATCTCAGGTGGATGAACAGGTAAGAACATAAGATATGCCATACTGAGTCAGTTCAAGGTCCATCAAGCCCAGTACTCTGTTTCAAACAGTGGCTAATCCAGGTCACAAGTACCCAGTTTCCCAAAAAGACACACAGGTTCCACAATGCTTGTATTGGGGCAAGCAGTGGATTTCCTGGGTCTTCTTTAATAATAGTTTATGAACCTTTCCTCGAAGAATTTGTCTAAACCTTTTTTAAACCCAGCTACACTAACAGCTTTTACTACATTATCCAGTAACAAATTCCAGATTTGATTACACACTGAGTGAAAAAAATATTTTCTCTTATTAGTCTTAAATGGGTTACAGTGTAGCTTCATTGCATGTTCCCTAGTCTTTCTACTTTTTGATAGCGTAAACAACTGATCTGTTTACCCGTTTCACTCCATTCATTAATTTATAGGTCTCTATCATAGGTCCCCTCGGCTGTCTCTTTTTCCAGGTTGAAGAGCTCTAACCTTTTAAGCTTCTCCTCATAGAGGTTCCTTCCATCCCCTTTATCATTTTGGTGGCTCTTCTCTATACCTTTTCTAATTCCGCTATATCCTTTTTAAAGATATGGCGACCAGAATTGCAAACAATATTCAAGGTGAGGTCGCACCATGGAACGATATAGAGGCATTATTATAATAGCCTTTGTTTTATTCTCCATTTCTTTGCTTATGATTCCTAGCATTGTTTGCTTTTCTGGCCACCGCTGCAGACTGGGTGAAGGGTTTCAACTTGTTATCCACAATGACACCTAAATCTTTTTCCTGGGTGATGGTTCCTAATGTGGAACCTTGCATCGTGTAACCATAATTCGGGTTGTTCTTTCCTAGGTGCATAACTTTCCACTTGTCCACATTAAATTTCATCTGCTGTTTGAACATCCAGCCTTCCAATTTATCAAAGGCTTCTTGAAATTTTTCACAATCCTCTTCGGCTTTAACAACTTTGAATAATTTTGTGTCATCTGCAAATTTGATTGCCTCACTCATTATTCCCATTTCCATGTCATTTACAAATATTTTTAAAAGCAGCTGATCCAGCACAGATCCCTGGGGTACTCCATGATTCACCTTTCTCCATTGGGAAAATTGGTCATTTAGCCCCTACCCTCTGCTTTCTATCTTTTAACCAGTGCTTTATCCACAATAGTACACTGTCTCCTATCCCTGATTATTATTATTTTTTTTTTAATTTCGCCAAGGACCCCTGTAGCTGTGCCTGCAGCTTATCTATCCATACACTTGACAGAAATACCCTGATCTGTTACATATTGAACACTATGGACTGATATTCCAGGAACTGAGTTGGAGCTAACTTGCTCTTGGCCTGGTTGACAATCCATCTCGACTCTTCACTGACAGTGATGACCATGCTATCCTGCTTTGTTTCTATTTTGACCTAAACTAGCCAATCATAGAAAGATGGGTATACTTGTACCACCTCTTTCCTCAAGAAGGCTGTCCCCACCACCAATATCTTGGTTTATGTCCATGGTGTTAAGGCCAACCCAAAGGGCAGGGCCTAAAACTGAAAATATAAGAGAATGTAAATAAATAAAATGGTATCCTAGGACCACAGACGAGAGAAATTTCAGAAAGTCCAATCTGATCAGCATGTGTAATCTGATCGGCATGTATAAGTAAGCTTCTATTAGGTCCAAGGCAATTAGGGTGGCAGTGTGGTCAGGGGAGTCTCTAACTGACCACAAGGTTTCCATGCAAAACCTTTGAATCTTGAGGGCCTCTGGTCTAAGACGGACTGAAAGGAACCCTTCTTTTTAGGCCTGGCACAGGTACAACCACATGCAAGTGGCAGGAACAAAATGGAGACTTTGCTTGTACTACCTCTTCCTTTTATGGGGTATTACAGTGGGAAACTAGGAACATTTTGTTGGTTTAGGGAGCATAGCTGTCTGATGGCAGATGAGACCCATTGGTTCCTCACGATTATAAGTCCAAGTAGAGGTGAAGCCCCCGCCACCCCACCATTTGAGGCAACTATCATCTTCCTCCTCTCCATTCATCACTGGGTGGGGGAAGGGATGCTGTCCAGGATCCTTGTTTTGAATCAAGAAGGTATATCCCTTGCTAGGACAGCTGCTGTTCTGTGCAAAGCTGTATTTAAATTATCTGGCAATCTGGGCATCCTGAGATCATTTTCTGGAACTCCTACCTCAGGTCCTCTAGGAGACACTGCTCAGCAAACCCCCCCCCCCCCCCTCCTTGACAAGCTTGTCCAGGTTTTCCTCAAATATCTGCCCTTTAAAGGGCAATCTATTGAGGCAAGTTTGATGCCCCATCTGACCAGCATCTTAGTGAAAGTGCTTTCATCCCTCTATGGCTACTAATTGCATTTGATTATATTGAGAATCTGAGAAAAGTTAATGCTCGTTTTTAACATTTGTCCTTGTGAGAATATTTCAGCTTGAGCCTGATGAAGTCAGCCCAACAGAAACTGGGCAAGACAGCCCTCACAAAAGGGCAGCCCTGTTTCCTCAAAGATTGGCTTAAAAAGGGTCTCCACTCTTTTATCATGGAGTCCCTGAGGAACAGGGTAGGGTAGGATAGGATAGGATGGGATGCCCCCCTCCCCCCATGGTTGTGCACCTGGTAACCACTGAAACAAAAACATTGACCTGGGATGGCAGCCTCTCCTGCTCTACCGTAGGCAGAGGATAGAGCTTAATGAGAGCCCTTGCTCTTTGAAATCTCACATCGGGCATCTCTCAGGCCTCCTGGATCATATTTCTGACTGCCTGGTGAAACAGATATGATTTTGCTGATCTAGACATACTGGCCAGAAGGGATCTCCTGCTTGTTATCATCTGATCAGTAAGATCAGCAAGCTTGTCTTTTGTGAAGTCTAATCTCCTTCTCATAGGCATCACTTAAAGAAGTGGGTGAGACTAATGGGGAATATTGCCTGCTTCTTTTCTAATTCCTTATTCTTTTACTGTAGTTTCCTTGCAATCTCTTGTATATTGAAGGTATCCTGATACAACTTTTAATAGCTGTTGCTCTATACTTCCGTTGCTTTTTTGTCTTCCATTTTCCCACAGTGCAGGTCTTAAAGAGCTTACTGCTAGCACTGACTTGTAAGGATTATAGGTTTGTCTATAATTTATAGACATATGCATTCTGGTTCATCAGCTGCCAAGTGACACAAATTTGCACATCTAGAATAAGGACTCATGCCCATGAATTTCATTTCTGACCCTGAGTTTATTCAGGTGAGGAAAGTTAGACAGGGAAATTCAGATACAGTTCAGCGGGTTTGACTATAATTACACACTCCTGGCAATAATGCAGTCTTCCTTATTCTGCTAGACTAGTCAAGACAACTAGGTTATGCTCCTTTGCCAGCAGTTGGAGGCAGACTTAAGCAACTTTTAGTGGTCATCACTAGGTGTATCTTTTGGTGGAGCACTGAATTCCCCGGAATAGTATTGCAGACTGGGGAGGTCTAGGAATAGCCTAATGGTTAAAACTGTGAGCTAAGACCAGGGAAGTCGGGGTTCAAATCCCACTGCTGCTATTATGATACTGCCATCTTCCCTAAACCTACTGGATGCATTATGGCCAAAACAAACACTTTCCTAATGCCTATTTGTGCTTAGAACAGGTATAGCCTTAGATGAAATGCCGGAATCCAGGACATTTATGAGGTAAGACAAGACAGTGATGTCCGGATTCATAGGAACGCCCCAACCACATCCCCACCCCCACCCTGTTCAGACTTGGATGCCCTCAAATGAGATCTTCCACAGATACAGCTGGAGATGTCTCCATGCTTTGGACATCTCTGTGCCTGTTTTCAGACATACAATGAATACGGCTTCTAAAATAACCCCCATACTGGATAAATACAATAGTTGGTCAGAAAAATCCCTCTTGTTTTATTAAACTTTTTTCATAATTATTTAATTTAGTAATTATTCATTTTGCTTTTTCAGTTAATTAAGAACCAGATAGTTTCCAAAATTCATGTGTAATGCTGCACAGAATATTTTTAGTTCATAAGGCAAATGGTCCTTCAAAACATTTATAACCCACTTTCATTTATTTATATCCATCAGTTTTCTTATGAAATGATTTTCTAATCGTATCACAGGAGAAAGCTGCATTACAAGCCAAAAATGTACGTAACTGAGGCTTTTGTTTTGCCTCTTTGGCTTCTTCAGGGATATTTTGCTGTTTTCCAAAGTTATTCATTCATCCTGGCAATATTGACCCTCAAGTCCTTTTGTGCTACAGGAGGCCCTCCAAGGGATTTCTTGATGATGTATCTTGATGTCTGCTTCTTCAAGAGAAAAGCAGTTCTATTTGCCTATGTGTCCTCTTGAGTCTCAGTGGCTTTCTGAGGTTAAGGGCCCTGAAGGGACTATTTTTTGGGCTCATGCGTAATACCTCTGTAGAGGGTTGGTTCCTTATAGTGGCTTCCTTGGAACGCCAGCATCCACTGGGTTGTGTCCATGCTGCAGCCCTTGTCTTGCAGAGAACCATTATGGTCTTACAGTGGCTTCTTTTGTTTTGATGTCTATGCTGTTCTCCTTTCAAGGCCTCTCCCCCTTTTTTCATCTTGACCAGACTGTAGTTATACCTTCCTTCTCAGAGAAGGATCTTTGAAAGGACCCCTTGCTGTGTCTGCTGGATGTGTGGAGGGTATTTCTTGGGTTCATGGCAATTGCTAATTACTCCGGCTGGTCAGATCTTTTTCTGTCCTCGGTGGTTCAAGGAAAGTACTGGAGGAGGTCAAGCCCTCTATTGTTTGCTGGCTTAAGGAGGCCATTGGGGCAGTAAACATTCTGGCTGGTAATTGTGTTCAGGAGTGAGTCGGAGTTCACTCCATGCAGTGCAGGCCCCCTGGATATTGTCTGCTCTGGTGTCTCCAGAGAATATCTGTAAGGAGGCTTCCTAGTCTTCGTAGAATGCCTTTGTGAAGCCCTACAGGGTATTTGTGGGAGTTGTTCAGATGTTCCTTTGGCAGGTTAGTCTGTCCTTAGAATCATCTTCCATCTGACCTTGGTCCTGACTACTTGGGTATGTCCCATTCATCTGGACTGGGCTAGCAGGATAATGAAAAATACATTTTACATACCTACATAAGAGCATAAGAGGTACCTGACAGGTTCCCAAAAAGGCATAGAAGTTCCACAATGCTTGTCCCGAGGAAAGCAGTGGATTTTCCAGGTCCTCTTTAATAATGGTTTATGGACCTTTCCTCCAGGAACTTATCCAAACCCTTTTTTTAAACCCAGCTACACTAATATCTTTAACTACTGTCATACCCCTTGCCTAGGGCCAATGGCTGAACGGCAAAAGGGCTGCCTTATTTGTTTTCGAGCAATGTCTCAAGCCTAGTGCACCAGCAATGGATGCTGGGACTTGTAGTTTAATTACTCTCCAACAAAGTATTGTGACCACACGGGGTTCAAGGCAAACAAATAAATTTTATTCAGGGTTTTCCCCCTCGCATAGAATCCTTAACACGACATGGCGTGGATTATTTCTCCAAAATAATAGGATAACAGGAACAACTGAAAGTTGAGAATCAATTGACAGTAGTACTGTTTCATTCACAGCTCTGCTCAGGCTTCTCTGCAATACCAGCTTTCCACAGCCAAGACTGAAGAACTGATCAGACAACTTAAAAGTTTCAACAAAATGTCTTTCTTTCTCAGGTTTAGAAACAGCTATGCACTTCTCGCATGCAGAGGTAACTCAGCGTAAGTCCAAGCTGTTTGCTTCACATAAAGAGCAATCCATTTCACATACGTCACTATCAACAGGTGCTTCATCAACATCTATTATCATATCTTCACAAGCTCTATTAGCATTCTCTTCTAAGGAACTTTTATAGTCAGGTTTAAACTGAAGCTTATTTAGAATCTCTTGCAGTTGTCCTATAAACTGTTCTCTCTGGTTTTCACGTACACTGCTTAGGGAAGGAGTTTGATTCTCTTGTAAGAATTTGAACACAGAATCTGAAGCTGTCTCAGGGCACTTACTTGGAATACCTTTACTCCTGGCTGGAGTTGGTTTTACTGCATTCCTGTCCTGACTTTGCTCAGTGCTGAACCTTAGCTCCTTAACAATATCCTCAGCACAGCTCTTGTTAGGGACTGAAGCACATGTACTTTTCCAATGTGCAATGCTTTCTCTACAGTCAGAGCTCTTTCCCCGGGTAAAGGTAAGCCTTTCTACCTTCTCTCTGGGTTGCTTTGGCAGAAGCTTCAGGTTTGCTTTCAGTGCTCCTTGAGAATAGGGATCAGCAGCCTCTCCAGAATCCTCCTTCGCTTCCTTAGCTTGTTCTGAGTTCCGTGATTTCCCTGCTAGTTCGCTTCCTGGTTCACCTCCTGGCTTCCTTTCTCCTGGCTTCCTTCCTTTACTTAACTCTGAGGCAGCCTTAAAATGGCTTTTCTCACCAGCTGCTCCCTCCTTGCTGCACATCTGAAGTTCGTTAGGGCTCAAACTAGCTCTTACGTCACTGCTGGGGCAGGGTTTAGCTCTAGCTAGTACATGCTCTGAAAGCTTGTGGTTTCCATGGGAGCCCTGTTTGCCTTTACTTTTAAAGGTGTATCCCTCATTTCCTTCCCATTCCATTCGGTCCACACAACTCTCCTTATCACACTACATCCTCCAGTAACAAATTCCAGAGTTTGATGTGTTGAGTAAAAAAATATTTTTTCTTATTAGTTTTAAATAGGCTGCATTGTAGCTTCATTGTGTGTCCTCTAGTCTTTCTACTTTTGGTGTAAACAACTGATTTATGTTTACCCGTTCCACTCCATTCATTAATTTATAGACCTCTATTATATCTCCCCTCAGTCGTCTCTTTTCCAAGTTGAAAAGCCCCATCCTTTTAAGCCTCTCCTCGTAGGAGTATCCTTCCATTCCCTTTACCATTTTTGTCGCTCTTCTTTGTACCTTTTCTAATTCATCTATATCCTTTTTAAGATATGGTGACCAGAATTGCACACAATATTCAAGGTGCTGTTGCACCATGGAACAGTACAGAGGCATTATAATAGCCTTTGTTTTATTCCTTTCCTTAGGATTCCTAGTATTCTATTTGCTTTCTTGGCCACCGCTGACAATGGGCGGAAGATTTCAACATATCCATGATGACACCTAAATCTTTTTCCTGGATGGTGGTTTCTAAAGTGGTACCTTGCATTGTGTAACCATTGTTTGAGTAGTCCTTTCCTAGGTGTGTAAATTTGCAGTGGTCCACATTAAATTTCATCTGCCATTTGGACGTCCAGTCATCCTATTTTTCAAGGTCCTCTTGTGTTTTAACAACTTTGAATAATTTTGTGTCATCTGCAAATTTCATCACTCCACTTGTTCATATTTCCAGGTCATTTATGAATATGTTAAAAAAAAGCAGCGGGCTCAGCACAGATCCCTGGGGTATTCCCACTATTCACCTTTCTCTATTGAGAAAATTGGCTATTTAGCCCTATTCTCTGTTTTTCTCTTTTAACCAGTTCCTGATCTACAATAGTACACTGCCGCCAATCCCATGACTTTTTTAAAATTTTCCAAGAGTATCTTATTAGGGACCTTGTCAAAAGCATTCTGAAAATCCTGATAGACAAAGGTGAGCCAGTGTATCTGTTTGTCTTACTGAGTCCGCTTAGTAAGACTAGACTTTCTCTCGCTAAATCCATATTGGCTTTCTCCCATTAAATCATGGCTATCTACATGTTCAGTAATATTCTTTATAATGGTTTCAACCATTTTGCCCAGTACTGATGTCCGGCTTACTGGTCTGTAGTTTCCCGGATCATCCCTGGAATCTTTATAAAAATTGTAGTTATATTAGCCACTCTCCAATCCTCAGGTACTACAGATGATTTTAATGATACTTCACAGACTACTAATAATACGTCTGCAATTTCATGTTTCAGTTCTTTCAACACCCTTGGATGTATACTATCCAATCCAGGTGATTTGCAACTCTTCAGTTTATCAAACAGTTGTAATAAATCCTCCCGGTTTATCTATTTCTTTCAACTCTTCCACTACATCACCTTTATATACCATTTCAGGCACGGGTAACTTCCCTACATTTTTAGTAAAGACTGAAGCAAAGAATTTATTCAGTCTCTCCGCTATGGCCTTGTCCTGCCTTAGCACCCTTTTTAACCCTCTATCATCCAATGATCCAATCAACTCTCTCATATGTTTTTTTGCTATGAATGTGCTCAAAAAAGTTGTGTTTTTGCTTCCACGGCAATCTTTTCAAATTTCTCTCTTTGCCTGCCTTATCAATGCCTTGCATATGACTTGCCAGTGCTTATGCTGTTTCCAGCGTTCGTCACTGGGCTCCTTTTTTCCATTTCTTAAAGGATGCTTTTTTGGCAACAGCTTCTCTGACCTTGCCTTTAAACCATGCTAGCAGGTTTTTGGCCTTCCTTACACTCTTCTTAAAGTGTGGAATACATCTGGTCTGGACTTCCAAGATAGTACTTTTAAATAATGCCCATGCTTGATGTAAACCTTTAACCTTTACAGCTGCTCCTTTTAGGGTTTTTTTTTTTTTAACTATTTTCCTCATTTTATCATAGTCTGCCTTTTGAAAGTTTAAGAGGTTGTACTGTGAATTTCCTTGCCGTCTTTCTTCCATTTATTAAATCAACTGTGATCATGCTATGATCATTATTGCCAAGTGGCCCAAAATATTTTATCTCTTGCACCAGATCCTGTGTTCTACTAAGGACTAGGTCCAGAATAGCTTCCCCTCTTGTCGGTTCATGAATCAGCTGCGCCAAGAAGCAGTTGTTTATCTAATCTAGAAACTTTATCTCTCTAGCATGTCCTGCTATGACACTGACCCAGTCAACAACGGGGAAATTAAAATCACATTATTACTGTGTTGTAACTTTTGTTAGCTTCCCTGATTTCTTTCAGCATTTTGTCATCCATCTGTTCATTCTGGCCAGACAATCAGTAGTACACCCCCCACTGCCATCGCCTTCCCATTTTTACATGGAATTTCTATCCATAGATTCTACAGTATATTTTTTCCTGCAAAACGTTAATCCTATGTGACTCAATGTCCTCTCTAACATAAGAGCGCAACCCTTCCACCAATTCGGTCTACTCTATCATTGCGATCAGGGCTGGCCCAACCACTAGGTGAGCTAGGAGGCCACCTAGTGCGGTCAGTCCGAGTGGGCAGCAGCAGCGGCACACATGGGCAGCTGCGCCACCTCCCCCAGCTGCTGTTGATTCCATTTGGGAGGGAAGGGAGGCAGCAACAGTATTTACAAAAGTGGCAATGCCCATCACACCCTCCAGAGACTGAATCCACGGCGGCTTGGGGGGGGGGGGGCAGCAGCAGCTGGGGTGGGGCCAACAAGGCTTGGGTTTCTGCCTAGGATGGCAGAAACCCTTGGGTCGACCCTGATTGCGATTATAGTTTGTACCCAGGTATCAGTGTTCCACTGGTTGTCCTCTTTCCACCAGGTCTCTGAGATTGCAATCATATCTAATCTTTCATTTAGTGCTATATATTCTAGTTTTCCCCCTTATTTTTTTAGACTTCTAGCATTTGCAGACAGGCATTTTTAGAGGTTGTACGAGGATTGCTCAAAGTAATGCCCCACATGTTTTTTTTCTCAGTCCAGAATGAAGATAGAGGTGTGAAATTGAAAGGATAGTAACTTGGAACTTCAAAGGACACGTGTGTAATTTTACAGTCATCCGACAAATAGCGAGGCGGTAGTGATCCTTCAAATGGTGTCTGAGTGACACACGGTACAAACAACGAGCTGTAATTGAATTCTTGGTGGAGGAGAAAAAGTGTGAGAAACATTCACAAACGGTTGTGTGCTGTGTATGGAAGTTCTGCGGTAGATAGGAGCACCGTTGGACGATGGGTGAAGAGAGTAAAGGCTTCAGGAAGTGGTAAAATGGAACTGGAAGATCGGCTGTGGTCTGGGTGTCCTGCCTCAGCCACCAGTCCAGACAAGTTGCAGCGCGCTGATGACATTATTCATGCGGATCGGCGCATCATGAGTCGGGAATTGTCCATACAGCTTTCCGTCAGTAGAGGTAGTGCAATGCCAATTGACTCTTTGGGATAAAGGCCTCCCTCTCAGCTTCAAAATGCTCCAACAAATCAGAGCAGATGTCTTTCCTTTGGCGTTTGTGTTCGGTTGTGAGACTTCGCGGAACCCATCTTGCACACACCTTTGAATATCCCAAAGAGTCAATAATTGCCATTGCACTACCTCTACTGATGGAAAGCTGTACGGACAATTCCCGACTCGTGATGTGCCGATCTAGACTGGTGGCTGAGGCAGGACTTACTTTCTCCTCCACCAAGAATTCAATTACAGCTCGTTGTTTGTACCGTGTGTCACTCACAGACGCCATTTGAAGGATCACTACCGCCTCGCTATTTGTCAGACGACTTTAAAATTACACGTGTCCTTTGAAGTTCCAAGTTACTACCCTTTCAATTTCACACCTCTATCTTCATTCTGGACTGAGAAAAAACATGTGGGGCATTACTTTCTGACCAACCCTCGTATCTTATTCATATTAATCTGGTTATCAGTTTATAGGTGTAATTTAGTGTCTTTCGGCTCTGTACTGAAGGACATCTGAATTACTTTTATCTTTGTTGGAACCTCTCTGTTGGGATGCCCTTACTTCCCTGATAATGTACTTTTCATGAATTCTGCTAGACCAGTTCAGGACCTATCCTGGAAGACTCCTATTGCTGTTTGAGAAGCCTGCTGCCTTTTGGTTGGTTGATATCAATGTCTGGAAGACACTTTCTGCAGGTCTAGGGCTCCAGCTGCCAGTCTGAAGGCATGCTAAGTTGGCATGTCGCATCATGTGCCAATTCTGCGTGGACCAGGCCACATGTGCAGAAACTGTGTGGACAGCCATGCACACAAGGGCCATGCCAAAAGACCACATGCCATTGGCACATATTAGGGAAGTCACAGAAAAAGTGCGGGAAGTGCAAACAATGCACTCTAGCAGTTAGGCAGGGTGGGAAGCACCAGCACTGAACCAACAGACACCCTGCCTAGTTAGTCCAATGGTTTGACTCCTTTCATCATGGTAAGAAAGCCAAATGCCTGCTCATGTTTTGTGCTATATTAGTTTGCATTGACGTCACCCGTCAACTAGCGGAGTCCCTCACCTAATGGCAAAACCTGCGCCACCTCCAGGTGGGAATGCCATTCCAGGCACCCACACTGCAGAGGACCCTTTCAACAGATGCCTCCCTCCTGGGTTTGGGGCGCATTGTGGGGACCGCTGCACGCAAGGCATTTGGTCCCAGGAGGAGTCACTCTTGCAGATCAATCTTCTAGGGCAATCTTCCTGGCCCTGCGAGCGTTCCGCCACTGCCTGCAGCACCGGCCTGTGCTAATCCAGATGGACAACCAGGTGGCCATGTTTTATATCAACAAGCAGGGGGGCGGGGGCACGGACTCGTACTCCCTCTGCCAGGAGACAGAGGCCCTCCTCTCCTTCGCAGTGCACAACTGCATGCTCCTGCCCCTTTGGACACGTCCCATGGCCGCATTCCACGGTGTGGCTGAGATTTAAACTAGTCTGGGGGGGGGGGGGGGTGACATCAGCTGTGTAGCACCTCCTCTGACCGCAGCTCACAGGGATCTGAGAATTACAGCAGGTAAGAGTAAGAAAAAAGCAAAGTAACTCTCCCCTTCTTTTGTTAAGGACATGTTGAGCAGCCCTAAGATTGGGAAAGGAGTTCTGGAAGGATTCTTCAAGCCTTATATAACCTCGGTGCCCCCTCCCTCCTTATTCCTCCTGCTCTCCCCCAAAGATTTGAAGAAGGCTCTTCAGAGGTATATGTGACTGCACATCTGGCAACAGGGGGGTAGTACTGAGCTTGGCATGGTTTTTAACTTATCAGGGCTCCCTGGGGGTGAGTACCAATGACTAAACCTGTCTGTCTTGTCTGTGGGGGCACCCAACGTTGCCTGTTGCTGGAGCACTAAGTTGGTTTTGGGTCCGGGTCCGTGCAGGGTGTCTGTTGGTTCAGTGCTGGTGCTTCCCACCCTGCCTAACTGCTAGAGTGCATTGTTTGCACTTCCCGCACTTTTTCTGTGACTTCCCTAATATGTGCCAATGGCATGTGGTCTTTTGGCATGGCCCTTGTGTGCATGGCTGTCCACACAGTTTCTGCACATGTGGCCTGGTCCACGCAGAATTGGCACATGATGCGACATGCCAACTTAGCATGCCTTCAAACTATGTTTGACTGCTGGTGAATGGTGGAGGCTCTTAATCCGCCTTCAAAGCAGCTCTGCCTCGGCTGCGGAAAATCTTATCACTGGATTCTGGTATCTGCTCAGTTTGCAAGGAGGCTTTGGATGCACCCTTAGAAAGCCCGTCTCTACCTTTGCAACAGGGAGAAATGAGTGATCCAGCTTGATTGTCTTAGCTGCCATCTGTAGCAAATGTGGCCCGGAAGAAGGATGATCATCAGGCCTACCATCTCAGTACTCTGTCCTCTGGATGCTCCCCTTTAAGAAAGGGTTAATCATCTGCTGCTCTCGCTGGTTGTGGGGGCCATCTGGCCAGTAGGAACTCCCAGGTTCCGGGTTGTCATCCTCGGAGTTCTCCGTTCTGCAGCATGCTTGGTCTTTCTGGCATGGCAATGTAGTCCCTGGAGCCTCTGGGTTCTCTAGTTCTTTTTGCTGACAGAGGAGTTTCAGCAGGCAAGTTGAAGCCTAGCTCAGTCCCTGGCTTCTTAGTGTTATTGGCATCAATTGGACTCTGGAGATTCAGATCGGCTATCCTTTGGCCGAGACCCATAGTTAAGTCCTAATGCATCAGGCACTGATTCTGATTTGGGGGATGAATTGTCCTCCTACGAGTCTGGTGTTCGCTTGTTCAGGAAGGACAAATTAGCGGCCCTGATTACTCAAGTGTCATCTGCCCTAAATTTGACCAACACTCTAGCAGCTGTACAGGGGCAGCAGATTCACTCCTCCTTACAAGGGGTTCAGAAATCCAAGACTGCCATTCCTTTTCTGGAGGTTATCAAGAGCATAATACATTCTGAGTGGAAATGCCTGACTCCCCAGTGAAGGGGCTGAAAGTTTGCAAGAGGCTTCATGCCCTGTCAAAGGATGAACACATGGAATGGTTTAACTTGCCGAGAGTGGATGCACAGGTTACAGCAATTACAAAGTGGACCATCATTCCTGTGGAGAGTGGAACAACCCTGAAGGACCCTCTGGATTGTTAAGTGGACACTATCTTGAAGAATCAGTTTACAACCTCGGCTGCTATCCTTCAATTTGCAGATCTGATGACTCAAACTGTATTCCAGTGGATTCAGTCCCTTGAGCCAGAGGGTATTTTGCCCCTCTTGGAGTCTGCTACAGCCTTATTGTCAGATGCTATGTATGATCTCATCTGCTTGGCAGCTAAATATATTGCTCTGTCAACTGTGGTGCAACATTGGATATGATTCTGACATTGGGTGGTGGATCCATCCTCCAAGCCTAATTGATTCAGCTTGCCTTCAAAGGGATGCTTTTGTTTGGAGCAGACTTGGAAAGCTGGTTAAGAACTTTCAGTCCAAACCTTACTGCCTCCCAAAGGATAGGCCAAAAAGCTCTGGGAGGTGTACAGATGCATCATCATCTTTGTATGCCCCCAGATCCTTGTGCTTGCTATTCAGATTCCTGTGGCTCCCAGGACTTTCATAGATACCGTTCCAGAAAGTCTTCCTTCTCCCCTTCTGGGTTCTGGTCTCCTACTCGGCCCTTTTATTGACCTTGAGGTTCCCGGGACTCCAACACCCTCAGGGATGCCTCCTCCCATCAGGCACAATGACAGCTTGGAGGCCTATCCCAGAATGTCTCCAGTAGATGGCAGGCTATACACTTTCTTCCAGGAGAGTGCCGAATAACTGAGGATTGCTGGGTGCTAGACACCGTTCAGCACAGCTATGTTCTGGAATGCAGAGTGCATATTCCGGATACCTTCATCATTTTTCCTTGTGGCTCTGTGGCCAAGAGAACTTCAGTTTAGTGTACCCTGGACAGATTTGTCCATCTATGGGCAATTATCCCAGTTCCCCTGGCTGACCAGGGCCAGGGCTGATACTCCATCTACTTTGTGGTGCCAAAGGAGGACAGTTCCTTTTGGCCATTCTATCTCTAGGGAGGCATTACTCATCTGCACACCCTTCACTTCCATATGGAGATCCTGCAATCAGTGATTCAGGTGTTACAAGAACTTTTTGCAGTGTATCTCTGGACTTAGCTGAGGCTTGCTTCCACATCCCTATCCAGGAGGATCAACAGTGGTTTCTGTCTTTCACTGCTCTTGGCTCTCATTTTCAGTTCCCCACTCTCTCCTTTGGCTTCTTCACCGCCCCAAGGATGTTTTTGAATGTGATGGTGGTGATGGCTGCTGTGCTGCAGCGCCCGGGGATCTGTGTACACCCATGTCTGGATGACTGGCTTATTTAGGCCAAGTCGCAGTTTGAATGGCTTGGTTTTCAGCCTGGGTGGTGTAGTTCATAGAGACTCTCGGTTGGGTGATAAATCGAGGAAAGAGCCACTTGGTGCCTTCCTAATCACTAGAATACCTGGCAGTATCTTTCAACACTTGGGTAAGAACATAAGATATGCTATACTGGGTCAGACCAAGGTCCATCAAGCCCAGTATCCTGTTTCCAACAATGGCCAATCTAGGTCACAAGTACCTAGCAGTATCCCCAAAAGACACAGGTTCCTCAGTGCTTGTATTGGGTCAAGCAGTGATATCCTGGGCCCCTTTTAATGATAGTTTATGGAACTTTCCTCCAGGAACTTGTCAAACCCTTTTTTAAACCCAGCTACACTAACAACTTTTACTACATCCTCCGGTAACAAATTCCAGAGTTTGATTACACGCTGAGTGAAAAAATATTTGCTCTTATTGGTCTTAAATAGGTTACCTCATAGGTGGAGCATAGCTCAGTAGCCCCCTCAGACATTTGTCAGGCGGTGACATGGGCATCACTTTCCACTTTTATCAAGCAGTGCCACTTGGATGTTCACCCTTGGTCTGGCACAACCTTTGACTCAGAGGTCTTGAAAGCTGCCATGTCTTCCCACCAAGTAGTGGATAGCTTTGATATGTCCCACTTGTTTAGGATGGTCCAAAAGGACGATATGAAAGATGATATTTTATTCACCAGATAATGTCCTTTCCTTAAGTCCTGCTATACCAGTCCAGAATCTGCCCTGGATAAGTGGTCTGCTATTCTCTGTGGTTGGCCCTGAGGGTTCATACCCATCTGACAAGCCTTCTGTTGAAGCTGATCTTGTACATAGTTGTGGTGGTTCTGTTGATCTGGTTGCCTTCACTGAGGTTGTGTGAATTCTGAGTTCATCACCATATGCTTTAATATGAATGTTACTGAAGGATCCCTCTAAAGGTTCTGGCTGATATGGCACAATGATGTCGTCATAGAGGAAATTTCCAGCGGCTTCTATATCTCCACATTTGCTGGTGGAGAGACACAACTCACTTGTATGAACTGGTCTAGCAGTATTCAAAGAAAAGACATTATCTGATAAGTAAAATGTCACTCACCTTCCACAAGTCACTGGGAGCTCTTCCTCCAGCTGCTGAAAACTGAGAGACTGGATGCTGAGGCTCAAGGGGGGGAGCTCTAATACTGGGATCTCGGAATCCTGACATGCTTAGTTCTCAGCTGCTGGAAGATGGTGAACTACCCAAGCGTAACTGAACTAGACTGGCCTGGAGGGACGATTAGGAAAATGTCACCACATTTCTCTCTACTGTTCAGAGAACATATCTAAATCATTTTGCACAAGATACACTAGTTATAGACTGGGTTTGATCCCTTCTCCATGCCAAATTAATAAAATACCCCTAACCACCAAAATCCTACAGAAATGTCAAAGAAGGCTGGGTGTAGTGGTTCCCATAGTGCCACACTGGCATCAATGAAACTGGATTCCCACCCTCAACATGCTATCAGTTCAACTTTCACTCAGACTGCAAATGTTTCCAGCTTTAATAATGCTTCTCTGATGATTTGTTCTGCATATAAATTAAACAGGTACGGGGGAAAGTATGCAATCTTGTCATACACCTTTGCTGATTTTGAAACATTCTGTTTCTCCTTTTACCATTCAAACTGTTTCTTCTTAGAAACATAGAAACATGATGACAGAAAAAGACCACATGGCCTATCTAGTCTGTCCTTCCATAACAACAACTACAACAGTCCACTTTTTACCTTTAGAGATCCTCTGTGTTGGTCCCATGCTTTTTTGAATTCGGTTACTGTCCTCATCTCTACCACCTCCACTGGGAGACTATTCCATGGATCCACTACTCTTTCTGTAAAGAAATATTTCCGCATATCACTCCTGAATCTATCTCCCTTCACCCTCATCCCATGTCCCCTCGTAGCAGAACTTGCTTTCAATTGAAAGAGGCTCTCCCTGAACATTTTTGCCACGGAGGTATTTAAACATCTCAATCATATCACCTCTATCCTGCCTTTCCTCTAAGGTGTACATATTAAGATCCTTAAGTCTGTCCTCATATGCTTTATAATGAAGCCCATTAATCATTTTAGTAGCCACCCTCTGCACCGACTCCATCCTGTTCACATCCTTTTGAAGGTGCGGTCTCCAGAATTGCACACCATACTCCAAATGAGGTCGCACCAAAGACTTATACAGAGGCATTATCACCTCCTTTTTTCTGCTAGCCATTCCTCTCCGTATGCACCCAAGCATCCTTCTAGCTTTTGCCGTCGCCTTTTCTACCTGTTTAGCTACTTTAAGATCATCAGACACAACCACGCCTAGGTCCCGCTCTTCTTTAGTGGACAAAAGTACTTCACCTCCTATACTGTATTGCTCCCTTGGATTGCTGCAGCCCAAATGCATGACCTTACATTTTTTAATATTAAATCCCAGCTGCCAAATTCTAGACCATTCTTCAAGCTTAGCTAGATCCCTCCTCATGTTATCTACACCTTCCTAGGTGTCTACTCTATTGCAGATTTTAGTATCATCTGCAAAGAGGCAAACCTTACCCGACAGCCCTTCCGCTATATCACTAACAAAGATGTTAAAAAGAATCGGACCAAGGACAGATCCCTGGGGCACACCACTGGTAACATCCTTCTCCTCAGAGTGAGCTCCATTTACTTATACTCTTTGTCGCCTCCCACCCAATCAATTTCTAACCCAAGCAGTAACTTTAGGGTCCATCCCTAGGGTGCTCAGTTTGTTTATAAGTCGCCTGTGAGGAACAGTGTCAAAGGCTTTACTGAAATCTAAATACACCACATCTAGAGCTCATAAAAGACTTACAACCACTACTCTAGGAAGACAAATTACCGAGAGAGATATTCCCCGATACACTAATATTGTTTTTTTGGCAGCTGCTTAATCTGAAACAAAAATTAGTGAGAAGCAGACTCCTGATAGGAGCACAAAAATATGAAAATGGCACAAATCCCTGCAATTTACCAAGCTAGCAATTATGCCAACACCTATCACAGGACCCCATAGTCATCCACATGGGAAAAGCATTCAACATAAGTGGATCCTAAACACGCTGCTCTTCCAATGTAGTTCTATATCAGCGATGGCGAACCTATGGCACGCGTGCCAGCTGTGGCACGCGAAGGCCTTGCAGCTGGCACGCGGGAAGGTCCGCAATCGAAAAAAAAAAAAACCCTGTCTGCTGCCGCTGTCGGGGCCGCCGCGGCAGAATCGAGCGTGCCGCGGGGCCCCCCTGTACCCGGCAGATCCTGCCCTCCCCGTAGCAGCTCTCTCTTAGGAGCTACAGTCAGACGCGCCGGCTTGCAGAGCGCGAAGGGAAGAGTTTCCCTTTCGCGACTCCGTTAAGCCCGCGGGGGCTGATGGGAACTTCCCATCAGCCCCCGCGGGCTTAACAGAGCAGCGAGGGAACTCTTCCCTCGCGCTCTGCAAGCCGGCGCGTCTGACTGCAGCTCAAAAGAGAGAGCTGCTACGGGGAGGGCAGGCCCTGCCGGGTGGGTACAGGGGGGGCCCCGCGGCACGCTCGATTCTGCCACGGCGGCCCCGACAGTGGCAGCCGCCCGGGTTGTTTTTTTTTTTAATTTTCCCGGGGCTGGGCTGGGGTGGGGGGGGTGGGGGTTAGGAGTGGTGCTGGGCTGGGCTGGGCTGGGCTGGGGGGGGGGTTAGGAGTGGTGATGGGCTGGGCTGGGCTGGGGGGGTTAGGAGTGGTGATGGGCTGGAGGGGGGGTTAGGAGTGCTGATGGGCTGGGCTGGGCTGGGGGGGGTTAGGAGTGCTGATGGGCTGGGCTGGGCTGGGGGGGGTTAGGAGTGCTGATGGGCTGGGCTGGGGGGGGTTAGGAGTAGTGATGGGCTGGGCTGGGCTGGGGGGGGGTTAGGAGTGGTGATGGGCTGGGCTGGGCTGGGGGGGGGGTTAGGAGTAGTGATGGGCTGGGCTGGGCTGGGCTGGGCTGGGGGGTGTTAGGAGTAGTGATGGGCTGGGGTGGGGGGGTTTAGTAGTGGTGATGGGCACTGGGCTGGGGGGGTTAGGAGTGGTGATGGACACTGGGCTGGCTGGGGGGGGGTTAGGAGTGGTGATGGGCACTGGGCTGGCTGGGGGGGTTAGGAGTGGTGATGGGCGCTGGGCTGGGGGGGTTAGGAGTGGTGATGGGCGCTGGGGGGGTTAGGAGTGGTGATAGGCGCTGGGGGGGCTTAAACTAAAAATTGAGTGATGGGGATTAGGACTGGGAGTGGGCTGATGGGGAGGTTAGGACTGGAAATGGGCTGGTGGGATTAGGACTGGGAGTGGGCTATGGGGGCTAGGACTGGTAATGGGTTGGGGGGGTTGCTAGGACTGGAAATGGGCTGAGTGGAAGGGGGCTTGAACTGCAAATAGCTGTTGGGGATGGGGCTTGGAATGGAAATGGGCTGAGGGGAAGTGGGGGGCTTGAACTGCAAATAGCTGATGGGGACGGGGCTTGGAATGGAAATGGGCTGAGGGGAAGTGGGGGGCTTGAAGAAGGGAATGGATGCTGGGTGAGACTGGAACTAGAAGGGAGCTGATGTTGGGGGAGGATTAGAATGGGATGGGGCTGGGAGAGTAAAATGGAGAGGGAAAAAATATTTTGTGTAGGAGGGATGAAAAATCTACAATTGGCCAGGTATTGGGAGAGTAATTGGGGATTGAGGATGGAGGGGTAAAATTTGTGTGGATGAAATAGGAATGAGGAAAGAGCAAAAGGAGAAAGATTAGTATGTTAAAGCAGATGTAGAGAGAGAGAGAATGGAAAAAAAACTAGAAGAGAGAAGAAAGGACAAATGGACAGCAGACGATGGAGAGTTAGCAGAAAACATGAAGAAACCAGAAGAAAATGGCTGGACCAATTGCAACTGAAAAAAAATGCACAAAAGGTAGAAAGATATCTCTTTATTTTGAATTTATTAACTGGAATATGTCAGCTCTGGGAAATGTGCATCATTAACATCTGCGCTTTGTTTGGTACAAGAGGAAATTCCTATTTGACGTTGCCACTTGTTCTCTTTCCCCAGTATTCACTGAAATGTATTGGTTTAATATTTGCAGTGTTGCCTTTTGATAGGTAGGGTATGGTGCTTTGTGAGTCCTGGTAATGCTGTCAGGATACGGCGGGTTTGCTATGGGTTCTAAATGGGCAGCGTTTGTAGTAGTTCCTAATGTGCCTGGCGGTTGGCACTGGATTATAGTAATGTAGAAATCTTTTAATCTTTCTTTATCCATACACTCATTAAGAGACATGTTTACTAAAAGTTAGTGTATGGTAACATTATGCAAATATTTATGCAAATAAGACCACTTATGCAAATGACGTGCTGGCACTTTGAGGAAATTCTTTGGTTTTGTGCGGCAGTTTGGGCACTCGGGCTCAAAAAGGTTAGCCATCACTGTTCTATATGATTCAATGCAGGAAATATACAAAGGGCTACTATGTTGTAGAGATAAGCCAAAAGTTAAAGACAAGTATGAATGCTCACAGACATAATTATGCAAAACGGAGCAGACCCAAGGTGTGAATTCAGCCACTCCAGCATCTGCTATTGGTGTGCACTTGACAGGGCCAGCACACTGCAATGATGATTTTATGGGGAAGGTCCTGAGAGAAAGATCTAAATCTATCCAGGACTGTAACTTTTGAAATGAAGATTTTTGAATCAGACCAGCCAGGACTCGATAAGGACAGTGGGTTCCTGTCACATTATACAGTAAACTATAAATAATTACAGCCTGATCACCAACAGGACTTCACAAATACATGTACTTTCTATATGAACTCTAACCATTTACAGCCCGGTCACTCTCCGATCAACCATCCACCCCTTCCCCCTCCCCTCTTGTCTATGTAATGCTGTATAGATTCCTGTATATATTTTAGTAGCAACATCTGTTGTTCATACTGTCCTGAGCTTAATGTTTTACCTTTGAAAGCTATTCTACAAATGTATTAAGTTAGTCCAATAAAAAGGTATCACTATTTCTGTCCTCCAGATGCTGCTACTGCTAATTCCGGATAAACAAGCCCTGCCTTCATTAGTCCTTTAAACTTAGCCTTGCTGAAAGGAAACAGCTAACCTTTATTTTGACCATGCCATGGCTGTTAGATTAGAGAGAGTTTGTTAACCTGTTTTTCAGACACCATATATATACATGGAATTCAATGAATAAACATGACATCCATTACAGTGGACATACGGTCTGAAAGGGTGAACTTCTTTGCTATAGTACTTTTCAAAAATACCAAGGTGGTTTGCAGATATTAATTTTAAAATGAGAATGGAAGAGCTCTAACATAATAATAGAACAAAGGGTAGGAGGGTCAAATTTGTGTATTTAGACCTGCACAAGATAATTTAGTTATGTGTCCCTTCTAATAAAGTTTGATTCTAGAGCTGTATTTAATAATGTTTGTTGTTTCAGGAAGCCTTTGACAAGGTCCCTCATCAGAGACTTTGGCAAAATTAAAAAGTCACGGGACAGAAGGCAGTGTATAATTGTGGATCAGGAACTGGTTAAAAGATAGAAAGCAGAGGGTAGGACTCAATGGCCAATTTTCCCAATGGAGAAAGGTGAATAGTGGAGTACCCCAGGGATCTGAGCTGGGTCTGCTGCTTTTTAAAATATCCATAAATGACCTGAAAATGAGAATAACGAGTGAGGTTATCAAATTTTCAGATGACACAAAGCTATTTAAAGTTGTTAAAACCCATGAGGATTGTGGAAAATTGCAAGAGGATCTTGATAAATTGGAAGACTGGGCATCCAAATGGCAGATGAAATTTAAAGTGGACAAGTGCAAAGTTATACACCTAGGAAAGAACAACCCAAACTATGGTTACACGATGCAAGGTTTCACATTAGAAACCTACGTCCAGGAAAAAGATTTAGGCATCATCGTGGATAACATGTTAAAACCCTCCGCCCAGAGTGCAGCATGGCCAAGAGACCAAATAGAATGCTAGGTATCATAAGGAAAAGAATGGAAAATAAAACAAAGGATATTATACTGTAATGCTTCTGTATCGTTCCATGGTGAGACCACACCTTGAATATTGTGTGCAATTCTGGTCGCCGTATCTTAAAAAGGATATAGCGTTATTAGAAAAGGTACAGAGAAGAGCCACCAAAATGGTAAACGGGATGGAAGGATACCCTTATGAAGCCAGGCTAAAAAGGTTAGGGCTCTTCAACCTGAAAAAGAGACTGCTGAGGGGGAGATATGATAGAGGTCTATAAATTAATGAATGGAGTGGAACGGGTAAATGCAGATCGATTGTTTACGTCATCAGAATATAGAAAGACTAGGGGGACATACAATGAAGCTACAGGGTAACCTATTTAAGACTAATAAAAGAAAATATTTTTTCACTCAACGTGTAATCAAACTCTGGAATTTGTAACCGGAGGATATAGTAATAGCTGTGAGTGTAGCCCGGTTTAAAAAAGGTTTGGACAAGTTCCTGGATGAAAGGTCCATAAACCATAAAAGGGACCCGGGATATCACTGCTTGACACAATACAAGCATTGTGGAACCTGTGTCTTTTGGAGAAACTGCTAAGTACGTATGACCTAGATTGGCCACTGTTGGAAACAGGATACTGGGCTTGATGGACCTTGGTCTGACCCAGTATGGCATATCTTATGTTCTTATGTTCTTATGTCTTAGAGCTCTCCCTCGGTCCAACTCCCTGGTCACCCAGTCAAAGAAATCAATCAGATTTGTCTGACAAGACCTGCCTCTGGTGAATCCATGCTGCCTCGGATCCTGTAATCCGCCGGATTCCAGAAACCTCACTATTTTCTCTTTGAGCAGCGTTTCCAATAATTTACTCACCACCGAAGTTAAACTAACCAGCCTGTAGTTTTCAACCACATCCTTACTTCCGCTTTTGTGTAAAGGCACCACATGAGCCTCTCTCCAGTCCTTTGGCACCACTCCCGACTCCAACGAGGCATTGAAAAGGTCAGTCAGTGGAGCTGCTAGAACGTCCCCAAGTTCCCTCAGTATTCTAGGGTGTATCCCATCCGGTCCCATCGCTTTGTCTACTTTAAGTTGAGCTAGTTTCTCACGAACACAGTCTTCTGAAAATTGTTCAAGGTGTCCCTCGCTTCTGTTCTTATTTGTGGGTGTTTTCTGAGGTCCTGCTCCTGGTTCTTCATCTGTGAACACAGAACAAAAATATTTGTTCAGCAATTCCGCTTTATCCTTATCAGCTTCTACATATTCCCCCCCTGCACCCTTGAGTCTGACAATACCACTTTTGCCCTTCCTCTTCTCCCTAATATATCTGAAAAATGTCTTATCCCCCATTTTATTGTATTGGCTATTTCCTTCTCCTTTTGAATCTTTGCCTTCTTGACTACTTTGCTAGCTTCTCTAAGTTTTTCCAAATACAGATGCCTGTCTTCCTCTCTTTGTGATCTCTTGTATTTCATGAAGGCCTCCCTCTTTTTCTTCACTTTTTCAGCTACTTCCTTCGAAAACCATAGCGGTCTCCTGTTCCTTTTGCCTTTATTTACCATTTTAACAAAAATCCCTTAAAATACCCCCTTTCAGTTTTGCCCACTGTTTTTCTACATCCCCAGCTGTTCCTATCCCACTAACGACTCCCTGAGGTATTGGCCCATCTTCGCAAAGTTAGTCTTCCTAAAGTCTAAGATCCTCACCTTGGAATGGATTCTAACAGCCCTAGTCCTAATACTGAACCACACCATCTGGTGATCACTGGATGCAAAATGATCTCCCACTACATCATCAGAAACACTTTCACCATTGGTCAGCACCAAGTCCAGTATGGCCCCTTCACGTGTGGGGTCTGTTACCAATTGCCTGAATAGTTCTCCCTGTAGAGAATCCAGGATCTCCTTACTTCTAGATGATACTGCAGCAGGAAATGTGCCAATCAACATCTGGCATATTGAAATCTCCTATCAGTAGCACTTCCCCTTTCCTAGCAATGCTGCGTATGTCTTCAATTAACTCTCTGTCCACCTCTTCCTCTTGTGAGGGAGGTCTGTATAGCACACCAATGCAAATAGATTTCTCTTTCCCTCTTTCTAGTTTAACCCACAATTTCTCATCGCTCCCTTTTAAGCTCTGTAATTCCAAAGCTTCAATTGTAGTTTTTACATATAGTGCCACTCCTCCTCCCCTTCTTCCTACCCTGTCCTTTCTGAATAAAGTATAGCCAGGTATAGTTACATCCCAGTCATGGTTTTCTGTGAACCATGTTTCTGTAACTGCCACTAAATCCAAGTCAGCCACTCCCACCAAAGCTTCAACTTCAGGGATCTTATTTCCCATGCTACGGGCATTAATACACACTGCTTTCCATATGTTACCCCTGTTACCCATTTCCATGAAGGTATTTAATGTATCACCTACCTGCGGGCTTTCACTTACCTGGAGGCTTTCTTCACCCATCCCTAACGAATCTAGTTTAAAGCCCTCTTCAGTAGATTAGCCAGTCTGCTACCGAAGATGCGTTGACCTTTCTTGGACAGATGGATGCCATCTCTACTCTGCAACCCTTGGAACAGCATCCCATGGTCTAGGAAACCAAAACGCTCTCGATGACACCATCCACGCAGCCATGCATTCATCTCCAGGATGCGAGCCTCTCTGCCTTGGCCTTTACCCTCAACAGGGAGGATTGAAGAGAACACCACCTGTGCACCTAACTGCTTCACCCTCTGTCCCAGAGCCATGAAGTCACTTTTGATACGTTCCGAGGTATACCTGGCAGTATCATTTGTTCCAACATGGATTAGCAACATTGGGTAATAGTCAGTGGGCTTGATGAGTCTCGGCAAACTCTCCGTAACATCTTGGATTTTGGCACCAGGCAGACAGCATACCTCTCTGGACATCAAGTCTGGTCGGCAGATGGACGCCTCAGTACCCCTCAGAAGAGAGTCTCCAACCACCACTACCCTCTGCAACTTTGGGGTACTTGAACTCTGGTTCTTCCCTTTCCAGGGATGCTTTCACCTCCTCCACTTCCAGGGCTGCATAATGGTTCTTCAATTCAAGGGCTGGAGAGGTTGGATTGGTGATTTTGCAGGCCCTGGTGACTTGTGTCCAACCATCGACATTCTGTTGGCCCCCAACTTCTCCTGTGCTGGAGAGCTTGGTTGCTGCAAGAAGCATCTCATCAATGTACTTCTCACTGTCTTGAATGCTCCTCAGCCTCGCCACCTCCTCTCTGAGTTCCTCCACTTGTTTCCTCAGAGCTTCAGCATGCAGGCACCCTGCACATGGAACCGGTCCTTCAGCTGGCATTAGGATCTCTGTCTGGACCAAGGCAGAAGCTGTAACGGGGGTAACAGCTTTAGCAATATGATTTTTCCCTGCCATTGTTCTGTTCGTGGAGCTTAGGTATCTGTTAAAGCAAAAGAGAGGGATCTACCAAGTACCAGCCGGTTTTGCAGCTGTCCTTTCAGAGAAAAAGCAGTTAAATCTCTTTAATTATATTCAAAATGTGCTGGTCCAATTCTCTGTGATTTGTTAAAGGGGGAGGTGCCCTATAAAGCAAGACTGCTCACTAGGGTGGGTGGGAGTCGGGGTGGGTAGGGAGGGAACTAACACCTGATTAGGTGTTAGCAGTTTCTAAACCTGAGGAGGTTACTGGAGTTCAGCAACCTACTGTGCTCAAGGAAAGTTCCCCTAAAGCACCAAAAAAGAAAGTAACCTTGCTTTAAAAAATATACAAAAAAACCCTTTTAAGAGCTCTCAGTCAGAGAGCTAGCAATGTAATATAATCTTGATCAATGTAGAGGTTGTGCAAGAAAACAATCAGGTGTTCTGGTGTACCCATGCTGCTTAATGTGGACCAATTTCTCATGGTTTACACACTCAGAAGCCTTGCTGTGGTCAAAGCACAAATAGATATCCTTTTGGTATTCTTTAGTCCTTTCAAGGATCCATCTCACATCTACGATGATGTTTCTTGGTCCTTGCCCTTTCCTGAACCCTGCTTGCACTTCAGATAGTTCCCATTTCAGGTATGGTTGTAGTCTCTGTTGAATAATCTTGAGTAGAATCTTGCTGGCATGTGGGATCAGAGCGATTGTGCGATAATTTCCAGTCAGTTGGATCACCTTTCTGTAGTATTGGTATAAACACAGATCTTTTCCAGTCAATTGGCCATGATGTTATCTTCCAAATTTTCTGGCAGAGTCTTGTATGGTAACAGCTGAATCAGTTTGCCGTAATACTTCAATGGGAATGCCATCAATGCCTGGTGCGCTTTTTCTTTGATAAGGCTTTCAGTACTGCTTTGAGTTCTTCTTTCATCACCAATGGTTCCGGATCATAAGGTACAGTTTGAAACAGCTGTTGGTCCACTTGCTCTTTATTATATAAAAACTCTGTATATTCTTTCCACCTTTTCCTGATCTTCTCAGCATCATTCAACATAGATCCTTGAGCATCTTGGAATTTTTTCTTTGGCTTTCTTAAAGCTATGAGAGTTAATCTTGTTGTTCCTCTAATAGTTTCTGCTTCTTATTTCCTTGCATGCATCATTATAGTACTTCTCCTTGTCTTGTCTCTTGCTGCATGTTGGAAATCTGAGTTCTGCGATGCCTCTCTTTCTCCTCTGGCTTTAGTTTCTCTACATTTCTGGGCACTTCTCAGAGTTTCTTCGGTCATCCATTTTGGCTGTTTTTGCTTTTTCACCTTTTGTATAGACTGATCGCTTTCTTCCAACACAACCTTCTTGATGACATCCCATAACTCTTCTGGAGCTCTGTCATTTGTATCTAAGCAGCAAATCTATTCTGCAGGCAGTTTTTAAATTCCAGTGGTATATTCTCAAGGTCACATTTTGCTACATTTATGAGTAGCTTGCTCTTTTTGAACTTTAGCTTGAGTTTGCATACTAGTAGTTGGTGATCTGTACCACAGTTGGCTTCAGATTTTGTCTTTGTTGATGTTATAGAGCTTTTCCATTGTTGACTTCCACAGATATAGTCAATTTGATTTTTGTACAATCCATTGGGTGAAGTCCATGTGTACAGGCACTGCTTGTGTTGCTGGAAGAAGGTGTTTGAGGTGAATAGATTATTGGTCTTTCAGAATTCTATCAGTCTTTCTCCAGCTTCATTTCTGTGGCCAAGTCCATATTTTCCAACCATTTTGTTGTCTTTGTTACCAACTTTAGCATGTCAGTCACCCATGACTATCAGGATATTCTGTTTGCATGTTCTGTCAATTTCAGCTTGCACTTGTTCATAGAACTCATCAATTTCATCCTCTTCTGCAGTTGTTGGGTCATATATTTGAATTATAGTTGTGTTGATAGGCATTCCTCTAGACGAATAGAAATTAAATGTTCACTGATTGCACTGTATTTCATTACAGTTCTTGCAAATTTCTTCTTAATTATAAATGCAACACCATTTCTTCTTTGTCTTTCATTTCCAGCATCGTAGACCATGTGATCATCTGATGCAAAATATCCGATGCCAGTCCATTTCAGTTCTCTGACACCCAACAGATCATGACGTACACGTTCGATTTCATTCTTAACCACCTCCAACTTCCCTTGGTTCATGCTTCGTACATTCCATGTCCCAATATGTAAGACATCTTTACAGCTTCTGACTCTCATTTCATGCACAGCTACATCAGCAGTTGGACATCGCGAGGGCTTTGATCCAACCACATCATAACTTTACTCTGCAAAGTCTTCAGCTCCTCCCCAGTAGCCATTTGAGTGCCTTCCGACCTGGGGGGTCTCATCTTTGAGCACTATAGTTCAATTTGTTTTGTTGTGATTATCCATTGGGTTTTCTTGGCAAGATACGGAAGTAGATTGCCAGGCCTTTCTTCCGTGAAGTTTAAGTTTAGTGTTGCCATTGTCATAGAAATGTGATCCTCCATCGCCAACATTCTCCCATTCTGCTGCTGCCCAGATGGGTGGTTTGTCTTGGTACGGTACCTCAGCTGAGACCTGTCCATCTTGGAAGACCTTGCCAGTAGTTAAACTATCGATAGCTTAGCCCTCACCATTGCACATAAGCCCTCACAGCACAACAAGCTGCAAACCAAGTGAGGGTTTGGCTCTCCAAGCTCTATAGTCCCTTTTTTCCTTTAGAGAATTCAGATGTTGTCTTTGTTTCTACTACCTCCACTGTGAGACTATTCCATGCATCTACCACTCATTCCAAAAAGAAATATTTATGTCAGTATCTAAGTTACAATGAAGGCTTCTAAGCTAAAGTTTGCTGAGGGTCTCCCTATTGTCGCCACAGTGATGTGCCCCTCTATGTAGCCCCCCCTTCATGCGGCAGCAGCAGTACGGCAAACTTTATCATGTTTGCTGTGCTGTTCTGCTCTTGTAGGTTCAACGCAGGGAATGTGGGCCTCGGGATTGTTCCCTGCCAGGCCAAAGTCTCAGCAGGGAACAGCCTCCGGGTCCACATTGCCGGCGGTGAACTTACAAGAGTGCAGCAGTGTGACAAACATGTAAAAGTGAGTTTTACCGTGCTGCTGCCACTGCTGTTGTGAGGGGCTTCTTTCTGCCTGGGCCCACCACATTGCAGGGGCTACTTAAATGGAATTTGCCCCAATGATTTACACAACTTACTCTTGCGTTAATCTCCTTTCACCTTCATCCTATACTCCCTCATTGTACAGCTTTCTTTCAATTGAAAGAGGCTCTCCTCGTGTGCATTTATGCCATGAAGGTAGTATTTCCTCTCTCCTGTCTTTCTTTCAAAGTATACATATTGAGATATTTAAGTCTGCCCTCATATGTCTTATGATGAAGCCCGCTACCAATTTGGTAGCCATCCTCTGCACGGACTCCATCCTGTTTATATCCTTTTGAAGATGCGTTCTCCAAAATTGCACACAATACTCCAAATTAGGTCTCGCCAAACACTTATACAGAAAGCACTATCATTACCTCCTTTCTGCTGGTCATTCCTTTCCCTATGCATCCAAACATCCTTTTGGCTTTTATATACAACATGAATGAAAATAGATGATGCTCCATTCCCTTTTTCCAGTTTAACCCACAGTGTCTTCCCCCTTCTCTTAAGTCCTGAAATTCTGTAGCTTTAATATTTATTTTTTTTACATATAGTGCCACTCCTCCTCCCTTTCTTCCTATTTATTTTATTTATTTAAATCTTTTTTTTTATACTGCGCTCTTTAGAATCAGTGTGGTTTACCAATAACATTAATTTGTACAATGCAGGCTGAAACATACATTGACTTTACAAAGAACAGGTAATACAACTTGTGTTTCAACAGGGATAACTATACAGGAAGTCGTCGACTTACGACCGCGTTTGGTTACGACAGACCGGTCGTAAGTCGATTTGGTCGTAAGTCGGACAGAGGAGTCATAGCCAGCCAGTACTGCTGGACAGAGGAGTCATAGCCAGTCGATTTATTATTTATTATTATTTATTTATTTATTATTTATTACAGTTGCTTATATACCGCACTATTCGGTATCAGCGCGGTTTACAGTATAACAAAAACAACCTAAACACAAATTGTTTGGTTTTACATAGAACAGGAATATCAACTTGGATAATGGGGTTAAACTATATACATGAGGGGTCAATTAAATAACAGGGTTGGATTATATACATGAAATTTTAGTTGCACTGAGTTATATGCAACACAATGCTTACTTTAGGACGAAATTTGTCTGATCTGCAGGAAGGAGCTTGGGACTGTGATAATGGCTTAGATTGGGTGTTATTAGGTGGGTATTTTAGGTTCCATTGCTGGCTGGGTAGAATTGGCAGAATAGGTGAAACTTGATTGCCTTCCTGAATTTAGTTAGGTCTGCAATAGCTCGAATGTCAGATGGTAATGCATTCCAGCATTTGGGGACGTAAAGACTGAAGGCTCTGTTTGCCGTTGTACAGTTGCATTTGGTCAACATCTTCGGTGTTAATAGTAGATTTAACGCTGTTGATCTTCTGGATCTGTTGGGTGGCACGGTTTGGATCAGATCAGTAAGTGCAGAAGAGGAAATGCGGTTGATGGCCTTGAATGAGAGAAGTAAAGTTTTGAAGATGATTCTTCCGTGTATTGGTAGCCAATGAAGCTGTTTCAGAATAGGAGTAACATTTGCTAGATATCTCCTCCTAGACGGTACGGAGGAGAGATCTGCTATTGCTAGCCACCTGCTGTGATCCGGGGAGTGTCTGCAGCACTGGCTGAGCTCCGGGCAGAGCCCCGGGGTGAAATCTTCACCGAGGTTTTTTTTCTTACTTCCCAGACGGGTAGCGCACATGCCGATCAGGATTCCGCCGGCATTTCACCTCAGGACTATTCGGGGCTAACGGGGTGAGTGCCGGTGGGCTGAGGCAGATCACCCTTATTTCGTTATCCAGGGCTGTTTGAAAAGAGTGCATTTCCTTTTCTTTGTTTTCGTGCCATTTTTGGGTCTCCGGCTGTCTTTAGCGGCGGCCAGAAAACCGGTCGTAAAGTCGATCGGTCGTAAGTTGCATAGGTCGTAAGTCGACGACTACCTGTATACAAGTTGAGCAATTATATCAACAGATGTGATTATGTCAACATGACAGATAGGGAGGGTGCGTTGGGTTATGTCATGGTTCTCTGTGAACCATGTCTCTGTAATCACCACTAAATCCGTCAGCCTCTGTTCCATTAAAGCTTCAAAATCTGGAATCTTATTTCTCATACTACAGGCATTAATGCATGCCACTTTCCAGATGTTGCCCTTTTTACCCATGTCGGATGTATTTACTGTTTTACTTACTTTGTGGGCTTTCACTTACCTGGGGGCTTTCTTCATCCATTTTTAACAAATCTAGTTTAAAACTCTCTTTAGTAGGTTAGCCAGTCTCCTATGGAAGACATTTTGACCTTTCCTGGATAGGTGGACACCATCTCTGTTCAGCAGCCCTTGGAAAAAGCATTCCATGGTCTAGAAAACCAAAACACACTCAATGATGTTATCCATGCAAGCATGCTGCTCTGTCTTAGCCTTTACCTTCAATGGGGTAGATTGAGGAGAATACCACCTGTGCACCTATCTGCTTCACACTCTCTCTCCCAGAGCCATGAAGCCACTCTTGATATGCTTGAAGGGAAACCTAGCAATATAATTTGTGCCAATATGATTGAGCAACATCATAGGCTTGATGAGTATCTGCAAATTCTCTAGAATATATTGGATTTTGGCACCTGGCAGACAGCACTTCTCCTGGGACATCAAGTCTGGTCAGCAGATAGATGCCTTAGTATCCCTCAGAAGAGTCACCAACAACCACTACCCTTCGCTTCTGCAACTTTGGGGGGCTTGAGCTCTGGTTCTTCCCATTTCTGGGATGTTTTTGCTTCCTCCACTTCCAGAGCTGCATATCTGTTCTTCAATTTGGGGGATAGTGGAGTTGGATTGTCAATTCTGCACGCTCTGGTGACCCTTCTCCAGCTCTTTTCTTTCTGTAGCATACTGTATTCACCTCTGTTGGAGAGCTTGGAGCCCTCGAGAAGCATCTCATCAGTGTAACTCTCACTGCCATGGATGCTTCTTAGCCTCACCGAAGGCACCATCAGTTCCTACTCCCGCTTGCAATCTCTGTAGTGCATCAAAACAGATATACAGATTTCTTTTGGAACCACCAATGTGGACTTCACCCAGGAGGAGGCCTGCAGTGTAGTGGAATGATACAGGATGCCCTCGGCACCCTGTTCGGAAGGCAAGCTGAACCAAGCTGAGGCTAGATGGCCTCTGATCCAGCAGGAAATAGAGGACCTGGCCACTGCCTATCCTTTCTTTGGACCACTAAAAAAAAATGAAAAAATGGTCTCGCCAATGAAAAGGGTTTGTCACTTCCAGGAATCTGAGTAACACCCTCTTCACCTCTGCCTGATGCAGAGAGAGATCTGACTGTCCTCTGGAAAGGAGGGCAGGATTACCACCTGATTGAGGTGAAAAGGAGACTGCACCTTTGTAAGGAAGGACAGCACTTGTCCGCAAGGCAATTGAAGCCATTGAGATGGCCGAAAAGGCTTCACAGCAGCACAAAACCTATGTCTGAGTCCTTTCTGGCGGATGCAATAACTGCTTTGAGACCTTTCTGGCGGATGCAATAACTGCTAGAAACACCACCTTAAGAGTCAAATCCTTGCGAGAAGCCTTATGGATTAGTTCAAGGGGGGAAGGGCCTTTTCAACGACTTCAAAACCAGCTAAAGGCTGTATTGGAAGAGCCATCAAATGCACTAGCGTATTAATCTGTTTAACCCTTCTGTAGAAGCAAGAAGCATCAGTTCAATGACTCCTGAATACGGTATATCTCTTCCCTGATCACCTTATATGTTCCAGCCCATGCCCTTCAAGGATTTTGACTACATATTCCATCACCATCCATAATCAAATATGAGTCAAGACAATCCACTTTTTTTTTTTTTTTTTTGCATTGGCTCTCTCCCTCTGGAATTGCCTGCACGTTCCTTTACGAATTGAAACTAATTGCAAATGTTTCAAGAAGACACTCAAGGCATACTTATTTAAAACAGTATTTGAATCCCTCTAGAAGTAGATTCCTTCCATTTCTATGTGCCTTATCAGGTTGTTTACTTGACCAAGCCAAACCCCCATCCGTTCCCTTCCTACTTGCTTCTTACCTTACTATTTGTTTCCCTTTATTCTTCCCTTTTATTAATTCCTTCTCTCTTCTTTCATATTTTCTAAATTGCAGAAAGAGTGGAGACCTAGACCCATTAGATCCACGTACCATGGTCTGCATGTCCAATCCAAGGCTACCAGAATCACAAAGCCTCAGGAGCAGCAGAACGGCTGTATGATTGAGGGGGCTTAAGCTCTGCTCCTACTCTGCCCCAATCCCCACCCCTAGCCCCCAAAGCCGCCTTCTCCTGTTCTGCTGGTGGGGATCCAATTTCACTTGTACAGAAGAGGAGGAGGATCGTGGCAAAGACTCCTCTGTCTGCCCGGATCTTCCATGGGCATACAAAAGGAGTCTTTGCCATGATTGTGGCCATTCCCTACTCTTCTGCCCATGAGAAATCAAATACCCATGGGCAAACAACCTGCATGGAGGCTGCAATCGTGACCTTCCCCCTCTTGTTCTGCCTGGGGGAATCTGATCTCCGGCAGGCAGACAGAAGGAATCTTTGCGCAGTTGTAGTTGCTCTCTTCTCTTCTGTCCATGGGAGATGGGATCCCTGCAGGCAGGACAGGTGGGGTAGGCCACAATCAGTCTCCATGCAGTTTGTGTCTAGCACCTGGCAGGCAAACCTTTGGTGGGGTCAGGGCCCATGTAGCCCACCTCATTCCGATGCCAAGGCCCAATGAGGGCTAATACTGTGCTGGAAACAGCTCAATAAGGCCACAGAGGGAAGACAAGCAAGTCTGTTTTCTGGAGCTGTACTTGGAGCAGGGCATCCAAGTCCAGAGCAGTACATCCAAGTCCACAGCTTGTGGATTCCTTGGCAGCTGAAAAAGTAGCCTACCTTGGCAATTTCCCATATGGTCATCAAATGAAACATTGGAAGGCCCCCACCTTCACACTATGAGGCTAAATGCAGGAGTGTGTTTCAGTTCCCATTCTCTGGGATCCATTATGTTCCAGCTCAATAAGTTGGCCTGAACATTGTTGGCACCTGTTGACAGAGCAACTCGGTGCTCCTCCAGCCATTTGCCAAGGGTGGCCACTTTGAGCTCCATCCTGGTGCCTCAGAACCCTCCTTGCTTGTTGACATGCACCACAATCATGCCATTGTCTGAGAATATCTGGACTGCCTTCCCCGCTAGCAAAGCCTGAAACTTTTCTAGGGTCAGGTGGCTCATTCTGGCCTTCAATCAGTCGATTGGCCAGGAGACCACCTGATGGGACCAAAACGTTTTGCGTTCTGTTTAGTACAAGAGGAAATTAATTTATAGTTTTATTTCTCCAGTGTTGTACATTCCAAGCTTGGCTTTTGGGGTTCCCAATTTAATTATTATTTTCATATTTCTAAATTATGATCCCTTGTTCTGTGTTTGACGGATTATGTTTTGCATGTTTAACCAAGCTGCAGTATTCTATTCGTGTAGTTTGTGTGACAGTCCCACTTTTTTGTTTTTTCCCAGTAGGGGATGTATTTGTACTCTGAGATGTATTGGTTTAATATTTGCAGTATTTCCTTTTGATAGGTAGGGTTTGGGGCTTTGTGAGTCCTGGTAGTGCTGCTATGATTCGACAGGTTTGCTATGGATTCTAAATGAGCATGGTGTATAGTACTTGCTACTGTGCCTGGCAGTTGACAGTGGAGTATAGTAATGTAGAAATCTGGTAGTCTCTTTATCTTCACTGCCCATGCAAATGGTATTGAGACACTCATTAAGAGGCATGTCTATTAAGAGTTAGCCCACATTAACATTTGTGAATGTGCATCAAAACCAATTATTTCTATTAATGAAGTGGCACTTAAAGCACATTAATATTTAATAAACATGCCCCTAAGTCATTGCCATGACAAAAAGAGGCTTGTGAAGGGCTCCTTTGAAAGCTGCCTAAAATTTAGATGGGCAACATATACATTTTAAAATAAATTAAATGTATGCAAATGAGGTCCAGTGTCTATGCAAATGAGTCTCCACACATGGTCCCGCATCACCCTTTGGCCAATCCTGCCCAGGAGAGCATTGAAGTGAACTCCTCCAATACTCCAACTTTTGAGAAGGGGTTGAGGCTACTCTTGGAGTAATTGATCACCAATACCAGCCATTCCAGGCACTGAATCACAAGGGCTGTGTCCTCTCTTGACTTCTATAGGAATCCTGCAACTACCACCATCACTTTCAAGAATATGTGAGATGCTGTAGCCAGGCCAAGCCAAGCCAAATGGCACAGCCCAGACTTGGACATGATGACCCAAGGTGCAGAAGCAGAGAAAATGGTGATGCTGTTCCCTGATGGGAATATGAAAATATGCCTCTGCCAAATTTAGGGAGGTAAGGAACTGCCCTGGCTGAACAGACACAATGACTGACTAGATTGTTTGTTTCCATGCAAAAATGGGGGACTCTGAGCCTAGCATTAACTGCTTTCATGTCCAAAATAGGCCAAAAGTAATCAATTTAAATGGGCGATACAAAGTAGATGGAATAAAGCTCTGATTTTGCTCTGCCCAAGGCATGAGTAAAATAGTCTGCAGCTGCAGGAGGTACTGCAGAATTTCTGCAACCATCACTTGTTTGAGCGGGAAGCCATAGGGGGATTCTACAAAGACATCTGCTGGGGCTCTGTGATCTCCAGCATCTCCAGAACCCATTGGTCTGATGTAATATGAGTCCCTTATGAGAGAAAAAGCTGGAGCCTCCTCACCCCACCCCCAGCTGCACCTCAGAAAAGACCCACTGGATCTCATTACAGGGGCTTCCCAGCACCAGCAATGGTAATATGAGGGTCTTGAGACCGCTGAGAGTCCCAAAAGGTTTGACCCTTGGGCCTAGATCCATGGGAGGAATGGGCTGTACTTGAGATTCTGTTTGCCCGTAGGTGCTTGCAAGCCCCACTTAAGGCCTCCCCCCCCCAAAAGGCAGATCTAGTTTCCTTGGGCCTGTCTTCTGGAAGTCATCTCTGAGGATGGGACTCTTGGGTTCTTCACCAACTTTGAGATCTTTTCTGAAGAGCAACCTGCCCCTGAAAGGGAATTGGCTCAGTCGCAACTTCAAGGCTGCATTTGCTGACCAGTTACTAAGCCAGAACCACCACATAGCAACAACCACTGCCACTTTATACTTGGAAGAAACTCTCATCAGGTCATATAGAACATCAGCCACAAACACAGCTCCCAACTCCAACCTGGCAGGTGTTGAACCAAGCACAAGAGTGCCTTTGTCACCAGGCCTGCACATAGGACCATTTAGGAACCAAGACCAAGGCTGTAAAAGCATTCTTCAGGATTGTTTCTACCCTTCCGTCATGAGACTCCTTGACTGCAGAGTCATGACAAGGACAGCCACTGGAGGGGATCCCAAAAAGCTGATCCAGCTTTCATTGAGGCAGAAAGATATAGCCAAGACCGAATCTTTTGGCCTTTAATGTTCAGCTCCAGATTCTCCCACTGAAGGAACAAGAGTTGTTTCAGTAGCTCAGGTAAAGGGGGGAAAAGTCAGAATGTTGCCTAATACCCTCCATAGAAAAGCCCACCTGAGAAGATAATGCAGACATTGGCTCTTCAATCCGTAAAACCTCCATGGTATCCTGAATCAAGGCTGAAATGTCATCGTGGTGACAAAGACAGATCATGGAAGAATCCTTGCTCTCCACAAAAGTAAGTTTCCCTTCCTCTTCAGACTTGCCTTCACAAGAAAAGGAATCTTCCTCAGCATCCCAACCAATCCTCATAGGAGATAAGACTGGGCTGCTAGAGAAATGCTGGGCAGATGGGCAAGATGGGGGGCACAGTGCTGCCACAGCTGAGCAGGGGCCTATCTAAAGGCCCGGAGTCCCATGTATGGGAGGCCAAGGCCCTAAACCCCTAGAAAGGGAGTTGCCATGCAACCAAATAAGATTTAAAACAGCCTGTTTCAGTAGCTGCTACTCAAAGCCAACAGACAGGGGGTCCCCTTTGGCCCCGAGGGAGCCTTCTGGCCTGAACCTGAGGCCTCTTTGTCCCTCTGTTAAGCCCCCATGCTCTCTTCGGCAGGGTCTGCCACCTACTCCATGGGCAAAGCAGTTGTGGAAGATGTAGAGGAGGCCCCAGAACCTACTTGTGCCTCAGGCCCTCTGTGGGGAGTCCAGTGATACCGAACAATTTAGGTTCCTGTTCGGTAATCCAGTTTAGTCCTCCAACATCGGGTAGTGCCCCTCCTCCTGCAGCCTGGAGACTGGACCAATCAAGTCTTCTGTAGTATATATGCAGACGGAGCTCCCAGAAGCCTCCAGTGTGTCCAGTCTCCTTGCAGCTTGCAGACTTCTGTGCCCTTTCTGGGCACACTAAGTGACACTTGAAGGAGCAACACTAGTTAGTTAGTTCTTTTGGGGTTTTATTTTGGGTCCTTTATTTACCATTTCTTTGCTAGGTAGCTGTATCTTTAAAAAAGAAAAAAGAGCATTGCCACAGGGGACATCCTGGGGGAAGACAGACCTGCATTGGGCTCCTGCCTTCCTGCCTGGGAATATCTGAAGCCTGGGTTGAGCTCTCCCCAGGACTGTTCGGGGAAGAGCCATACCTGCTACAGCATTGCCTGTCACTTGGAGGAGTTGGCTGAGTTCCTTGCTGTTCCCTGAGCTGGTAGGAATTTTCCTTGCTTTATCTTTTCAGCTCTGTTATTTTTTGCATTGTCAGAGGCTCTGTCGGCTCCCCTGGCTTCCGAATTGCACTTTTCCCTGATTTTTTTCGCTTGCCCTGTATTAGAGGGTCGTTTTCTTTCTTTTCCATATTATTTGGTTACCTTTGTATTTTCGCGCCTTTTTTTATTGTGGGTGAAAAAGTGCGGCGGCCATTTTGGATTTCTAAAGTGTGCTTTTTAAGGGCACTTTTTAACACTTGTGCACGGATTCCCCTGGCATTTTTGGGGTTTCTTTTGCTGGCGATTTTGCTCAGGGCACCCCTAGGATTCTGGGGAGTATTTTGTTTTCTGTAAAAAAAAAAAAAAAAGTTTTAATTTTAAAGCTGTACTGATTTTGAATATGGTTAGTCCCTTTGCTGTGGGCTTCCCTGTTCCTGTTTCCTTCTTTCCCCCTGGAAGCAGGTTGCCTTAGCATGGCTGCCAAACCTCAAGGTGGGATTTGTGGGTCCCGCAGAGGTACAATGACTGACTCTGGCATCTGTAAGAGCTGTGCTGCAGTTTATTCAGCACTAGAATGTCTTCTCCCTCTGCTGTTTGCAGCTCTGTGGTAACTCAATTGATTTTTCTTGATTTTTCAGCGATTTTAGGCATTTCTCTCATGCCTGCAACCCTCCCACCTTCTTCTTTGACTTTTTAAGTTAATTCCTTAGCTTTTGGGGGTTTTAATTCACTCTTTTGGTGTTTTATTTTTGCTGGTGGCCATTTTGAATAGCTAATGAGCCTCGGTTTTTGGCGGGAAGCCAGATTACGTCTCTGCTGGCTTCTAAAAGCTATATTGTTGTTTCAGTTTTTTTTTTTTTTTCTTCTTTCCACAACACTTGCTAGAGGTCAGTTGTGCAGAGGTTACTTTTTTCTCTGCCTCTGTATGAACATAATGGATAAAAAGTACAGAAGGCATGGATAGAGAACAGTATGCAATTCAGAGCCACAGTACAAGGCTGAGTCACTGATGAAGGGTGCAGGGCTCATGGCTTCTATTCCCCACTGTGCCCAACAAAGAAGGCTGGCTGAGGCATTACCTATTATGGGGAATATTGTTAAATGCCTGTTCCTGCGGGACGCAGTTATTTCTTTTTAGTTCTCCCTGTGCCTTATTCAGGTTTAAGCTGCATAGGCTGTCAGAAGAAACACAGGGACCTCAGGCATCAGCTCTGCTCTTCCCCCCGCATCTTGCTTCCCCTGAGGAACTTGGGAACTCCGGAGCTTGGCTTCGGGGGAGCTCTCCATTGGCTTTACGCTGCACTGAGTCTTTACCACGAGAGTTTGAATACCTCCAGGAAGTTCAGGTATCATTTTCTGTAAGAAAACTGTGCGTACTCTGTTTTTGTTTTTTCTTCCTTGCCTCAGCTGCTCTGGGATGCTTTCAGCTGTATCCGGACCGGCTGCCCCTGAGTTGGAAGTGCCTACTTTGACTTTATAGTCCACAAACTGCAGCCGGGTTACTTTGTACGTCCTACTGATTATTGTACCTGTCTTATTCAATATACCATTTGGTTGAGGTTTTAAGTCAGTGTTTTGGATCCTGACTGTTTTGGGCTCGGCCTAATTAAGCATGCTCACTGTAATTTTCCTATGGCTGGATTGAGCTTCTACATCCCTCCCCAGAAACACCTTTCAGCCCCTACCATGGAGGTCTGAATGGCTGCGGAGGGATCCCACTCTAATTTCCCTACTTTCAGTCACTGTAATTGCCTTACCCTGACCTTGAAAGTTTCTCTATGCCAGCACAGTGAATGACTGACAGTTCCCTTCTCAGTTCTGCGAATACCTGACAGTTTTTCGGTGCCAGCGGCTGTTTTGTTTTTCTCTTCAGTGTTTCTTTTTAGAGGCAACAGCTCTAAACAGCAGTTTCCACACACTTAATCATGCTGTGGAGGCACGTGCAGTTTCAAAATCCTTTTCTTAAACAGTCTTGGGTTTCCCTGAGCCTTCCTTGCTTTTTGTTTTAAATGCAAAAAATAAATAAATAAATAAATAAATGAAACCCCACACAAGAAGAGGAAAGGTGGTTTAAGTCTCTACAATGCTTTTTTCTATGGCTGTATTATAAGTGAAATGTAATCAGCCGAAGGGTACATTAATAGCTTGCTTGTGTTACACCTGCACGCTGCATCCCGGAGGCTTTCCCCATACCCACTGCGTTGCTAGCTGGGTCCCCCAGCACCTTATCTCCCCCCTCCTCAGAGCCCCTGCTGCAGGATCTTCCACAGCCGCTGCAGACCACATTTCACATTCCCATCCGGCCGTCTCATCAACGGTTTCTCCACTTCGCTCTTCCGTGGGGCCACTTCCAATTTCCGGCCATGCCGTTTGGTCTCGCCACGGCCCCCCGCACCTTCACAAACGTGATGGTAGTGGTCGCGGAGGCCTTGTGCACAGAGGGCATCCTGGTCCATCCGTATCTCGACGACTGGTGGATTCGGGCAAAGTCCAGTCGGGAGTGTGTGCACGTCACGAGCAGGGTGGTGGCTCTGCTGCGGTCCCTCGGCTGGGTGGTGAAAGAATGCAAGAGTTGTCTGTGCCCGACTCAGGATCTCGAGTATCTGGGAGTGAGCCTCGACACAGCACGGGGCTTGGTGTGCCTGCCGGAGCGCCGCATTCGGTCTCTTGTCCGACTCTTCAGGGGGATGCCCGCTCCATCTGCATGGTGATAGCTACAGTTCCTCGGTACAATGGCAGCGACCTTGGAGGTGGTGCCCTGGGCGCGCTTCCACATGCGCCCGGCTGCAGAGTGCCCTGCTGCGCCGTTGGTCCAACCAATTCGACTCGTTGAACAGGAGATTGACTTGCCCAAGGGCGGTTCGCCGATCACTCCGGTGGTGGCTCTCCTCCGAGAACCTGGCGCGGGGGATTCCCTGGAGCCTCCACTTTGGGTTCCGTTCACAACGGATGCCAGCTTAACCGGCTGGGGGGCTCACTGCGAGACCCGCTTCGCTCAAGGGGAATGGTCTCCCCTGGAGACTTCTTGGTCGATCAACCGCCTCGAATGGCGGGCGGTACGGCTAGCCCTCTTGGCCTCAAAGCCCTAGTTCTCGACCGGCCGGTGCGAGTCCTTTCGGACATTGCGTCCACCGTAGCTTATATCAATCGCCAAGGGGGCATCGGCAGCATGGCCCTGGAATCAGAAGCGATGGCCTTGGTCAATTGGGTGCAGTCTCGTCTTCCGGCCATCTCGGCAGCGCCTATTGCAGGCGCAGACAATGTTCAGGCCAATTTTCTCTGCAGAGTGCGGGTGGACCCCGGAGAGTGGGAGCTAAACCCGCAAGTTTACGCGCAAATAGTTCGTCGGGGGGGGGCCGCCCTTCATGGATCTCATGGCGACATTTCAATCGGCCGAGACAGGACGCTTCTTCAGCAGGCAAAGGGAGCATATGTCTGAGGGGCTCGACGCTCTCATTCAGCCGTGGCCAACGTCCGGCCTTCTTTATGTCTTTCCTCCGTGGGTTCTGATTGGCCGGGTCGTTCAGCGCATCGAGGGCCATCGGGGTCGAGTGTTACTGGTGGACCCGGACTGGCCTGGGTGGCCCTGGTATGCCGATCTGGTCCGGCTGAGCGACGGCATTCCTTGGCTCCTATCCACGCTGCCGAATCTTCTTTTTCGGGGACCCTTGCGGATGCCCCAAGTGGGTCAATTCTCGCATACGGTTTGGCCAGGGAGAGGGCTCGGCTGAAAAAGAAGGGTTACTCCCCCCGCGGTGATTTCTACCCTACTGCGGGCGGGGAAAACGTCCACTTCTCTTACTTACGTTTGGATTTGGGGGATCTTTGAAGACTGGTGCTCCCGGCATGGAGTCCGGGCGGCGACGGTTTTCGTTTCCGTCGTTTTAAGTTTCTTCAGGTTGCTTTTGATAAGGGCCTTGCGGCTAGTTCTCTGAAAGTCCGGTTGGCGGCTATCTCTTGTTATCGATGCAAAGTTTTAGGCCGTCTCTACGGTTCTTATCCGGACGTACGTCGTCTTCTTACGACTGTTTTTCATTTGCGGCCCTCCCGCAGGATTTTCGTTCCTCCGGGGGACTTGAATCTAGTGATGCGGGCCCTGGTTTGTGAACCTTTTGAACCCCTGAGTAGGGCGTTTCTGAAAGATTTTACGCTGAAGACGGTTTTTCTTGTAGCCATCGGTTCGGCACGGCGTATTTCAGATCTACATGCGTTGTCCTGCCGAGAGCCTTTTTTGTCTTTTACCCCGGTCCCTTCCTTTTTGCCGAAGGTGGTTTCCCCTATTCATGTGAATCAGGCAGTGTTTCTTCCAGTTCTTTCTTCCCACTCTGTCGGGTCGGCGGACAAAGGTCTTCACCGTCTCGATGTGGGTCGTGCACCTCGTCGTTCTTTGAAGGCTACCGAATCTTTCGGAAGACTGACCGGTTATTCGTGCTCTTCGGTGGTGCACGTAAAGGGGAAGCGGCGGCTAAGGCCTCCGTTGCAAGATGGCTCAAGGAAGCGTTCGCGTCTGCGTATCTGTTGCAGCAGCGGTCTGTTCCGGAGGGGCTACTGGATCATTCCACTAGGGCTCGGGCTACCGCTTGGGCGGAGTATAGCCTAGTTCCGCCAGCAGATATCTGTAAGGCGGCCACCTGGTCGTCTCTGCATGCTTTCAGTACACACTATCGTTTAGATGTGTCAGCGGCTCGGGATTCCTCTTTGTTCGGCGGTTCTGCGCGCCGGATGGCAAGGTCCCGCCCGGTCTTAACTGCTCTGTTACATCCCAATGTTGGAGGACTAAACTGGATTACCGAACAGGAAATGGAAATTACACTAACCTGGTAATTGTAGTTCCTGGAGGGTCCAGTTTAGTCCTCCTTCCCTCCCGACTATCTGTTATAAAAATGCGGCGCGCTTTCCGAACGGTGGATCATAAGACGGTTCCTCTTGCCGTTCGAACCTTTTTTGCAGCTGCGTTTTTGGCTATGGCTCTTCCTTTCTCAGGTGTTCAGTCAGCTCCTGAGATTTCTGATACGGAGCTGTATTTTGATTTCTGGGGCGTTGGTTCCAGTGCAATACAGTGTTCTGACTTCCTCGTTTGGAGAGAAAGTTGGATATTTTTGTGGGGGGGAAACAAATTGTTCTTTAATTATGTCATTTTCATTATGTCATTTTGTATATTAATCTAATGTGTTGCTTCGTTAAGTATGCTTTGTTACTAGTACACTGGGGGCTTCTGGGAGCTCCGTCTGCATATATACTACAGAAGACTTGATTGGTCCAGTCTCCAGGCTGCAGGAGGAGGGGCACTACCCGATGTTGGAGGACTAAACTGGACCCTCCAGGAACTACAATTACCAGGTTAGTGTAATTTCCATCTTCTAAACATCCTTGTCATACAGGGGGCAAAAAGAGCTTGCTGTGAAGTTGACCTTGCACTTACCACAGGGGGCATAGTACCAGACACGTGGCTTGCTTGCTAGGCTCCACACAATTGCAAAGAAAAAAATGTGGTTAAAGACCTGTGAAAAAGGCCTGCAAAAGGAAAAGAATGCAGGTCATGAAAAAGACCACCAAAGAAAATAGTCACTACCATGTCAAAAAGGGAATCCCATCCAGGAATCCCAGCACCTGAAAGGGTGATTGGGTTTTCCCAATCTGGGCTTCCTGAAGTATCCACACTGGTCCAGAAAGTCCCACTGCTGAAAAGAATACCTGAGCTCTTTTTTTTTTTTTTTTTCTTTCTCAATCTGCTTTATACACGCAGACTTGAGAGCCAAATACAGTCCTATAATATAATTATAGTGGACTGTATTTGGCTCTCAAGTCTGCGTGTATAATTAAATGGGCTAATGAAATTACAGAAAAAAAAAATATCAACTTGCATGCAGATCAGGGACAGCAAGAGGGAAGGGGGGGGGCGGGTCTTGGCCCAATTTACAAGCCCCACTCACAGGGCCTTCCTGTATCTCTTCAGCCCACCAATGCTGAAACCCAAGGGAAAAGGTGCTGGACATAGGGCAAAGATCAGTTTCAAGAAACAATTGCATACCTGCACTCTGAGCCATGATGGGTCCTACTGGATTCAGTCACAATGACCACAGCACTGTAGTATGGGTTAGGAGAGTCAGGACTATCTGAACTGCTGTACCAGTCCAAACACCTTGCCACCTGCTGGAGGCAGACAATTGCTGACCTCAGTGCTGCACCAATTGCTATACCTTCTGATGGTGACATTGAAAGATGCTCAAGTCTGCCTCCACCTGCTGTCAAGGAGGCATATCCCACTTGTATGGACTGGTCTAGCAGAATGATAGAGGTGGTAAAAGTATTCCCTTATTTCGGTCTTCAGATATCATCTGTCAGAGTACATCGTACCAACTTATCCTCCTATCATATCCTGATAACAGAAGCTCCCACTTCTTGATGTCTAATTGTCTCCAAATTCTTGAGATGACTTCTTTATATAAAACCTCCAGTTCAAAAGCCACCAGTTTTTCATGGAGCCTGAACATTGTACTTTCTTTCCTCATGATGGCTTTTTTTCAGCCAATGGAATTGTCATCCTTAAAAAATAATAATAATAAAAAATAACCCAAATGTACTTTTCCTGGTGACAGTCATCTTGGACAGAAAGATCCATGAGCTTCAACTTTAGTCACGCATGAACTGTACAAACCATTTCATCACAATAAGGTAGTCTTAAGCAGCTACCCAAAGGTAGTCACTCCCTTCCATATCAGTGAGTTTTGCCTACCTTCTATTTTAAGCCTGTTAAGCATTATTTGTTTATTATTTATTGAATTATTTAAAATGCTGCCTTAGACGAAATAACCATCGAGGCAGTTTACAGAACCCAGTAAATTAAAACAAACATACCACATTTTAAAATACAACAAAAGTTGAACCAGAAGGATAACTATAAATGAGCTCTCACTTATACCTGAAACAGACAGAGTTCAGAAAGCCTACAGAGCTTTTCATTTCCTTTGACTTCAGCCAATTGGGTACTCCTGTAGCAGATCATCACTAACAAATTGGCTACTATCAAGTATTCAATTATGTTATAATCAAACTGGTATTCTTTTAACAGAATTAACCTCATCAAATCAGAGCTGCTACCACTATAATAGCCCCCTTCAAGTCTACGTCACTGGAGAGCATCTGCAAAACAGCTATGTGGTCCTTACTCCATATTTTTACTTCATATTATTACCTAGACAAGTCTTCAATCTGGGACAGTGCCTTTGGTAAAGCAGTAATGAGCAACCTCTCTGTATGAGCTATTCAACTCCTGCAAAATCCTTTTCAGTGATTTGCTCTTTAACAGTGGGACAGTTCTCTGCCACGGAATATGGGAGTTGCACATATGTAGATCTCATCCCAGTGATCATCAGATGATGTGGTTCAGTTTTAGGATTAGGGCTGATAAGCCCAGGCTAAAGCAAGGGTCCTAGACTTTAGGCAAACTAACTTTACCAAGATAGGACATACTTCAAGGAGTCTTTACTGGGATGGGAACAGTTGGGGGATGTAGAAAAGCAATGAGCAAAACTGAAAGGGGATATTTTAAGGGTAACAAACCTTTTTGTCAGGAAAATAAAAGGAAAAGAAGGCTGCTATCGGTCTCGAAAGAAGTAGCTCAAAAAGGGAAGAAAGAGGGTGGCCTTCATAAAATACAAGAGATCATAGAAAAAGGAAGACATGCACCAATATTTGGAAAAACTTAGAGAAGCTAGGAAAGAAGTCAGAAAAGCAAAGATACAAATAGAAGAAAAAATAGCCAAATCAGTATAATGGGGGGGGGGGGGGGACAAAACCTTTTTCAGATATATTAGTGAGAGGAGGAAGTACAAAAGTGATCTCCAGGAAGAAGCAGGAATGAGTCTTCACATATGGGTACGTCGGTACCGATGGAGCCTGCGCGGGAACGCTCCCCAGCGTCCAATCAGAAAGCTTTTGGGAGCATCCCTCAGCGCCTGCGTGCTGCCTTCCCGCCTTTCCAACTGTCTCTCCTCAGTTTTCGTTTTTCCGCGGAGCCGGCAGGACGTCTTCCTGTCATCGCAGAAAATCTTTTCTTTAAATCTTTTACTTTTTGTTTTCTTGTGGTCGCAGCTGTTTCCCCGACTCCACCGGTACCACCGGTGGTTTTTTCTTTTCTTTTTCCTAAAACTCAGGGAGTTTTTTTCCCTCTGTTTCTGTCTTAAATTTTTGGGCCTGTAAGGCCTCTCCATTATGGAGCCTTCTTCTCCTAAGAAGTGCCTTAACTGTGGAAATACAGTTTTCTTTTTAGACTCCAATAACTGGTGTCTAACCTGTTTGGGTCCTGACCCTTTTCCTCCAGAGTTATTAGGCTACAATTTTATGAGAAGAAATTCTCCATTTCGAGTTTCCCTCGATGCAGTTTTCCCTTCCAGTGTAAGGGCACCGACCATTTCTTCTCTACAGGATCAGGTAACCCACAAACAGTCTGTTAAGACTAGCCAATCCTTGGGTGGTAGGTCTCATGCCAAGCATGATGACAGCTCCGGCCTTGCCCTCAAGACCTCATTGGCTTCAAAACCCCAGCAGGAGTCTTCGGTCTCCAAAGCCTTTCAGGGGTTTCAGGTTGTTCCTGGGGCTCACCCCTCACAGAACATACCTGAGCCATGCTCGGGGGTGGCATCCGCTTCGAGCGGTACCGATAACCCGGCATCGGCACTGGTGTTGAGCGATCCACTCCTCACCAGGGATCGTCATCTGGTGTACTTGGTGCCTTCGGGACCGATCGATACCCAGATTGACTTTCCAGTATCGGCAGCTCCGTCGATACGACCCCTGACGTCGGTACCATCTAGACATGCATCGATAGATTCGCTTCCTTCGATGCCGAGTCTAGAATCGATATCTAGTCTGGAAGACTGGGTACCGACGCATCTCAAAACCGACACGCACCGATCCCGGATGTGCGGTACCGAGGATATTCACCGAGACTTTCGAGTTTCCTCGGTACCGTTTGAGCAGCCTCCGATGACTGTTTCGATGTCGGTATCGCCTCCGATTCCGGCTCAGCTACCGGTACCGGTGTCGATGCTGGTACCTGCAGTAACATCGGGACCAGCTTCATCCATGCTTTTTTCACCAGGATCGCTCCTTTCTATACCTAGTTTGGAGTCGATACCTAGCATGGACGATACAGTACTGACGGTTTCAGGTCATACCCGCCAGTCCCAGTATCCATTCATTAGAGATCCTGTTTTGCACCGGACAAGTACATCCTCTGGTGCCCAGACTAGTTCTTTGAGTTTAGCCTGTCCAGGGATTGTTCCCATTGGAGATCCTTCTTTTCAGAAATTTCTCCTTGACATGGCAACATTCCTAGCTATTCCTATCCCTGGCTATGATCCTACACAAGGCTTTTCTGGGGAAAAGGAAAATATAATGCTTCCTTTACATCATTCTTTACAGGATCTTCTGAAAATATGAGAAACACCTTTAAGGGCTTCCTCACCTTCTACAGCAACTGCTCTTCTGTATCAGGTGCCCCCCTCTCCAGGGTTTCAAAAAACTCAACTTCCCCATCATTCCATTGTAGTGGAATCAGCAATGAGGAAGGTAAAAAGCAAGAAGAAGCATTCTTCTTTCCCGCCAGGTCGTGCATCTAGAACACTAGATGCCTTTGGACGTCAAACCTTCCAAACATCTATGCTGGCAACAAGGATTCTCTCCGATATTGTTTTATATGAGTCTATCCCTTCAGGAGGTCACAGAGAAATTATCTCTTTTGACTCCTTTTCTTTCAGAGCCCAAGGCTGCAGACTATTCTTTGCTTCTTAGTCATAGCCAGAATATCTCTAGGTTTCTTTCTCATGCTTCCCTAGACTCCTTTGAGTCTGTTAGCAGAACCTCTGCTATAGCCATAGGAGCACGACGTAGAGCCTGGCTCCAAGCTTCAGACTTGAGCAGATGGGCACAACAAAGACTGGCTAACACTCCTTGTACTGGAGAAAATCTCTTCAACAAGGAGTCTTTGCGTCAGGTTGCTCATTGCTCCACTGACTTCCCTGCTTCTGAGGGCCATCCTAAACCTTCTCCTTCCCCAGCAGGTAAGAAATGCCCTACCAAACCTCCTTTTCCTAAAAGAAGAAGGTTTTATTCTTCTCCTGCCCATATGCCGATGTTCCCAAACAGGGGAAACCTCGCCCTGGTCTGAAGAATCCAAACTCAAGCCAGGAAAATTAACCCTCAATAGGGTTCCAATTAATCTGTTATAACATACAGTTCACTTCTTCTCATTAGAAGTTTTTTCACTGTTTTTTCTTTTAAACCTCTACACTTGGATTCCTGTTTCCAGGACATCTACTTGTTTTTAGGTATGCTGAGCTGTCAGGATATTCATGTCTATGGGTCACAGGAGTTTCCTCCTCTTCCTGCACTGAAGAGAGGTTTGCCAACTATCTCATGATAGTTTTTCTGTACCACCATGAATTTTTCCTTCTACAGACTTACCATATGGCAAGTCTCACCTCAGCTCCTATTTTTTCTTTACCTTCTTTCCAGGGTTCCCCTGTAAGAGTGGTATCATACCAGTGGAAGGCTTTCTTAGCCTTTCCAGTCTTCCTTTCCATTCCGGTGTAGAGTTCTTTCTCTTGAATAAACCCCTTTTTTCCTGATCTGGGCAGCTTGTCAGACAAGAACAGGATATTCTCCTCTTGTTCTGTCTGTTCTCTCTGTTAAAAACAGAAAGATCTTTCTGCTCTGCCATTCAGCAGCTGCCCATGCAGGAGCTTCAATGATTAGTCTACTGGTACTTTTCTATAAGTTACAGTATTGTCTTCCACTACTTTTTGTCTAACCTCAGTAGTGCTTCCAAGATAGTGCCCATCTCTCTTGGATAAGCCTTATAACTTCTTTTCTGCCATCTCCAAATCCTTGGAGTTGGCAGCATAGTTGAGCTGGCGGCTGGTTGTCTCCAACAGCCAGTTTTCTTTCCCAACTCTCCTGCATAATGCTCTCTGCAATCCTACAGAGAAGCTTTCCACTATGGGCCCTTGCTAGAGAGCATGAAGGTTTTTTCTCTAATGACTATCCTATATGGTTGAAAAAGGCTTCCTCAGTCACCTCCCATGACTGTGAGGGTTCTTACACCCTTCTATTTCCTTTTAATAAGGGATATAAGCCTTTCGTACGTAACAGTCTAAAGAGTTACCAAATTCCTACAGGAAATATGCTCTTTTTCCTTGCAGCTTGTCCTCATGGTGTCCTAATCCTTCAGGGACAGCACCCATTTAACTAAATAACACATGATACCCCACCCCTTGTCCTCAAGTGGGTCTACCTGGTGTCTCTTCCTATGCGTATTCTGTCCCTTCACCATGTTCGAGTTCTACTGGACTCAGGACTTGCTGTTTACAGACTAATATTATCCTCTGTTTTTCTCGCAACTAACCTGGTTATTTTACTGGGTAGCACTCTACTCCATCTTAACCAGAGGGAATAGATTCTCTATATCTTCTCAAGGAGGTTCCACCTTCTTGTTATGAGATGAATCATTCCTCTTCACATCTTCCATGTGAAGATTCCTGTAGACATATCTCTTTCTGCTTACTTGCAGACATTTCTCTTTAAACCTATATATATATTCATATAGGTTCATGTGTCTATATGCTTTCTTTAGATGCATATGTCTGTCAGCCATGTGTGCATAGACTATACCCCCTGGATCTCGCCATAAACATATCTATATATATATCTATCTATATCTATCTATATATCTATCTATCTAGATATATATATATATATAGATATATATATATATATATATATATATATATATATATATAGAGATATATATACACACACACACATATATGTGTTTATCTGTTGAGATGCTTCTTTTAGGTAGATATGTATTCACATACTTATCTCTCTACCTGTCTGTGCTCATACAGGTGCTTTTTCCTTCCTATCTGTTCTAGACAGTGGGTTTTCACATGTTCATACTATTTCTCAGTATGTTTCGGTTTTATGCACACAACCACTGCTGTGGTACTGACAGCTTTTACCATAACCTTAGGTTCAGGTATCCCTGAAGCTCCCTGTTCCTTTATCTTCCTACCTCCTGTCAGTTAGGACAGACATGGGGGATCTTCAGTAGCTCTGAGGTTTCCAACTCCTCAGGCATCTGTCCTTCCTTGGGATTACAGGGTTTTTCTCCATACCCCTTCTTCCCTCAAGGACTAAGCCAATTTTTGTCCAACTCGGTCAGTCTTCCTCTTTTGCTCCTAACTATAATTAATTCTGTAGCCAAAATAGTTTTCAGCTTTTTCCATAAAACTTTCAACTAAAGATCTACCGTTTTTGTTCTTCCCCAGTTGAATCCTGGGGTCACCTGTCAGTTCCAGATTTTGACCTTCAACTCACTTCTGTGAGGTCATCTTGAAGATTCCTCTACTGGATCCCCAGTAGATTCCATCAGCCTCTCTACTTCCTGCAATCCAGTAGGTGAGGTCCATATGGTGATTGTTCATTTCAATACATTTCATGATGCTTATCATATATACAGGGACTCCTTGTCTGTAGTCCTCTTTTAAGTCAGCTGTCTCCTACAGCTCCTCTCTTCTTCAACTCCTACCCTCCATCCTCGGGATGCCTGGGCATATGAGGTGGAGCATGTTTCAATCACCAACATGCTAGGGCTCCAGGCATCTTAGCTTGGGAGTCCCCATATGTGAAGACTCATTCCTGCTTGTTCCTGGAGATAGCACAGTTACTTACCTGTAACAGGTGATCTCTGGGAACAGCAGGAATAAGTCTTCACAACCCACCCACCTCCCCTAGGAGTTGCATCTCTCTATCTCTCTTCCTTTCCTCTTTCTCTCTTTTGTCTCAGCTATAAAACTCAACTGAGGAGAGACAGTTGGAAAGGCGGGAAGGCAGCACGCAGGCACTGAGTGATGCTCCCAAAAGCTTTCTGATTGGATGCTGGGGAGCGTTCCCGCGCAGGCTCCGTCGGTACCGACGTACCCATATGTGAAGACTTATTCCTGCTGTTCCCAGAGATCACCTGTGACAGGTAAGTAACTGTGCTGTATTGTCAGACAAGGGTGAAGGGGAGGAATATGTAGAAGCTGATGAGGATAAAGCATTATAGCCTAACAAATATATTTGTTCTGTGTTAACAGATGAAGGGCCAGGAGCAGGACCTCAGAAAACATCCACAAATAGGAACAGTACTCAAGGGGATCTTGAATGATTTTCAGAAGACTGTGTTCGTGAGGAGCTAGCTAAACTAAAAGTGATGGGGCCAAATAGGATACATACCAGCGTATTGAAGCAACTTGGGGAAGCTCTAGCAGCGCCTAACCTTTTTTTTTCAATGCTTCTTTAGAGTCAGGAGTGGTCCCAGAGGACTGGAGAAAGGTGTATGTGGTCCCTTTACACAAAAGCGGAAGTAAGGATGTGGTCCAGAATTACAGGCCGATTAGTCTGACCTCTGTAATGAGTAAATTAATGGAAACACTGCTAAAACAGAGGATAATGAGGTTTCTGGAGTCCAATGGATTGCAGAGTCTGTGACAGCATGGTTTTACAAGGGGCAGGTCTTGTCAGACAAATCTGATTAATTTCTTTGACTGGGCAACCAGGGAGAGCCCTAGGTGTAGTGTACTTAGATTTCAATAAAGCCTTTGACACTGCACAGACAGGTTATATATATATATTGAGCATCCTAGGAATAGACCCTAAAGTGACTGACTGGGTTAGAAACTGGTTAATTGAAAGGTGACAAAGGATACAGGTAAATGGCACTTACTCTGAGGATACTGATATAACCAGTGGTGTTCCCCAGGGATCTGTCCTTGGTTTGATTCTTTTTAATATTCTTGTTAGTGATATTGCTGTAGGGCTGTTGGGTAAGATTTGCCTTTTTTGCAGATAATACCAAAATCTGCAATGAACACGCAGGAAGGAGTAGATAATACGAGGAGGATTCTTGGTAAGCTTAAAGAATGGTCAAGAATTTGGCAGCTGAGATTTAATGCTGAAAAAATACAGGGTTGTGCATTTGGGCTGCAAAAATCCAAGGGAGCGGTACAGCATAGGGGGTGAAGTACTTCTGTCCACAAAAGAAGAGTGGGACCTGGGAGTGATGGTTTTTGATGATCTTAAGGTGGCTAAACACGTAGAAAAAGCGATGACAAAAGCCAGAAGGATGCTTGGGTGCATAGGGAGAGGAATGGCCATCAGGAAGAAGGAAGTGATAGTGCCTCTGTATAAGTTTTTGGTTAGACCTCATTTGGAATATTGTGTGCAATTCTGGAGACCACATATTCAAAAGGATATAAACAGGATGGAGTCAGTCTGCAGAGGATGGCTACCAAAATGGTCAGTGCCCTTCATCATAAGGCATATGGGAACAGACAAAAAAAAATCTCAATATGTATACTATGGAGGAAAGGCGGGAGAGAGGAGATATTTAAATACCTCCATAGTATAAATGCACAGGAGCAGAGCCTTTTTTTTTGTAATTGTTTATTTAGGAAAAGTTGAGAATATCAATAAACAAAAAAAGCATCTAGCAAGCATAGAATATTACAAACATAGCATAAAACAAACATTGCGGTTCACTGATCTGGTATTTACGGTCTCTCCCCTTCTGATCTCGTCTCTCCATTGGTGGCGATCTTCAGAAAATCTTGTAGGGTCACCTTTTCAGATGTCAAAACATCAATGTACTCTGATGACAGATGCATCCAGACTGGACTAGGGAGCTCATCTGGAATCTCTCTTCACTCAAGGACTCTGGTCTCAGCAGGAGTCATTACTCCACATAAATCTGCTGGAGCTCAGAGCCATTCTCAATGGCTTGAGTGGAGGAGTAGCCTATAGTTAAGAGCACTGACTTGGGAACCCAGAGACCAGAGTTAGATACCGACTAGCACGCCTTGTAGCCTTGGGCAAGTCACTTGACCCTCCATTGCCTCAGAAAAATCCAAGTTATCAATGTCCCTGTTTAGCCACTACTTCACTAAGTTACATGGAAAGTCATCTTCCTTATTGCCCTCACTTCAGCAAGGCGGATTAGTGAGCTCCAGGCCTTGGTGGCTGACACTCCTTACAGACGTTTCCACCATGATAATGTTGTCCTTAGGACTCATCCTCACTTCATGCCGAAGGTGGTCTTGCACATTCGTATAGGGCAGAAGCAACTCTCTACACTCTGGATTGTAAGCATGCCTTAGCTTTTTATCGCCAGAGAACTCGAAAGCACCGAAAAGCTTCCCAGCTTTTCATTTCCTTTGACTCAAGTCACCTTGGCTTGCCAGTCTCCAAACGTACTCTCTCAAAGTGGATAGCTGGCTACATCACCTTTGCTTATGAGAAGGCAGGACTCTCTCAAGAGAGTCACGTCACGTCACTGCCCATAATGTTCGAGCCATGGCTACCTCGATAGCAAATCTATGCTCTGTAGCTATTGACGAGATCTGCAAAGCAGCAGCTTGGTCTTCGGTCCACAGTTTTTCTGCTCACTATTGTCTGGACAAGGACTCCTGCCGGGATGCCATGTTTGGCCAAGCTGTTCTCCAGCATCATTTTTCAGACTTAGAGCAACTCCTACCCTCTGTCTTGAGTTTTCGATACCAGACTTCCATGCGGAATACATGACCTCTTTATGCATACCTGTGAAAATCCACAGCCAATTCTGATATCTCTCTGGCATTTTCTAGCTAGGGAGTGCCATATGTGAAGACTACATTCCTGCTTGTTCCTGGAGATAGCATAGTTACTCACTTGTAACAGGTGAACTCCGGGAACAGCAGGAATTTAGTCTTAACAACCCACCCTCCTCCCCTAGGAGTTGTAAGTCTTCTTTTCTTTCTCTCCTTTTATCTCAGCTACAACCTCAACTGAGGAGGGAGAGCTGGAAAGGTGCGAAGGCAGCTATGCAGGCGCAGCAGGGATGCTTACAAAAGCTTTCCTATTGGATGCTGGGGAGCGTTCCCGTGCGGGCTCCGTCAGTACCGATGTCACCCATATGTGAAAACTAAATTCCTGCTGTTCCCGGAGATCACCTGTTACAGGTGAGCAACTACGCTTGAACAAGGAGGATAATAAGGAAAGGAATCTCATCAAATAGGTCACATAATCCCTAATAAAACAAAAGAGAGTGTGCAGCTCTCTTCCCAATTGAAAACAAACAAACCAGACAGATGGAAACCAGAACAACTAACTCTAAAATGCCTAACCCCCAAAGAAACTTTACAGAGCAAATAAATGGGGAACACAAAGGCGTAGGTCTGGGAAACCTATCAACCTTAGAAAAGGGGTGTGCGGGGAAGAAAAGGTAGTGCTAATTTGTCCTTTTTGGAAAACAGCCACAAGGCTGGATGGAGGGTGAGAGGAAATCGAGGAGCTGAGTACCGCCAAATGGACAAGGAGTGGTGAGGACACTCTAGCCCGAACCCACAGATGGGATGTCCTGGTGGGATCCTGTTTTATGCATTTCCAGTAGTCTTTGAGTCCATTCACGATAAGGGGCCCAAAGCTCCTTGAATATCGCCTTCTGGCCCTTTAACATATAAGAGAGCAAGTCATTGTTCATTAACTCATTAGCACGGACATGCCAATCCACAAGGCTCATCCCTTTCCCATCTTTCCACAAGCGAGCAATAGCCATGTGCACTGCCAAAAGCAGCTGTTCAACCAACTTCTGAGTATGGTACAGAGTATCAGGAGATAAGGCAGATTGCCCCAGTAAACATAAAGCCAGAACAGAAGAAAGGGGACTCCTAACAATATAAGTTCTGGCACACAATACACTTGACCAAAACCCCCTAATACAAGGGCACTCCCACCAAAGGTGATAGTGCCTGCTGTACCCACAACCCTTCCAACAGACATCGGCGGATGGAAAGCAAGCCTATGGACCTCAACTGCACAAGTATATAATAGGCCTGCATAATAACTGTATACTGTATCTGTCTGCAACCAGTGCTACGTCCACACTGATATCCATGCTGATAAATATCTTGCCACTATGCAAATGTAAAGAAGCGTCCCGGAAGATGATGCCACTGTGCCATATGTGGGTCTGCCCCAGTATCAAAAATCTCAAGCAGTGTCTTATAAATCCTGGAAAGGAGCCCCTTCCATGGAGTTTGGCACCCAAAAAGCAGTTGCTGTATCGCTACACGTGCCCTAGTAAGCTGTAGCAGATGATCAGCCCGCATCAAAAAGTACCGCAATTGAAGGTACTGAAAAAAAACCACTCAAACTCCCCCTTTATGCTCCAGCTGGGCTAGACTAATACAAATACGGTCTGCGAGTAAATCCTTAAGACGAAAATCATTTGCACCTCATGCCAAAATAGCTCCTGAAAAGTGGGCGACCCAAAAGGCTGCAAGTTTGCGAACTTGGCATCTGGAAAAAGAACAGCCATACATCCCCCCTCTCCATTGGATCTGCGAGTATACCCTTCCCAATGAGGAAAGCAGAATCTGCCCTCTCACCTCTTCCCCCCCCCCCCCCCACCCCCAGGACTCAAAAAGAGACTTGGGGAAATCCAAGCCTGTTCCATGGCCACCCAGAGGATGTACAATCCTTCCCCATCCACCTCCATCATAAGATCTCCCCACCTCCGCAGTTCCGCCTCAATCTGTCTAACACGGTGGGGGGGGGGGGGGTGTAATTCAAACGATAAAGATCTTCCACCTGTTAGGAAAATTTTAAACCAAGATATTTGATAGGAGCTTTCCCCACCTTAAAGGGACAGTTAGCTGGCAGATTCAAGGGGCCCTTTCCAAAAGGAAGAATCTCAGATTTTTGCAGGTTGACCTTAAAGCCAGAGACCTTAATAAAATCTGCCAGTGTTTGAAAAACACCCAGAATAGAAAACCCTGGGTCTTCAACAAAAATCAAAGTATCAGCCACATATAAAGATATTGATGAGACCCCTCCCCCACAACAATGGGCTTGATATCCTGGGTGGAAGGAAGGAGAGATGCAAAGGGCTCAATTGCAAGAGCAAAAAGAAGGAGACAGTGGGCACCCCTGAAGCATGCCACAGTGGAGCAATAATTGATCAGAGTGCTGCCCGTTCACTAATACTTGGGCAGATGGGGCAGCATACAAAGCATGCACCCAGCTAATATAATGTGCCTCCAGATCAAATTTACCCAGGACTGCAAACAGATATTCTCCAGGACCAAGCAGGAAGTCAGTCCTCACATATGGGTGATGTCGGCGCCGACGGAGCCCCCGTATGGAGCATTTCCCCAGCTTTCATAGAAAGCCTTTGGGAATGCAGCGCGCATGCGCGGTCCCCTTCCCGCCCAAGGGTGCCATCTTACTCAGTCTTCTTTTTTCCACGGAGCCCGACGGATGTATATTCATTTCACCTGAGGAAGAAGTTGATTTTCTCTGCGTTAATCTGTTTTTCTTCGGTTCGATGCCGGTTTCCCTTTCCCACCTGGGCCCGATACGTCGGTATCGAGCCCGGATCTCTTTTTCGGTTTTTGTCCTTAGTGACTAGCGTTCATGCCATTTTTTCTTTTTTCACTGGCAGCCCTGTCTTTTGACCTTGCAGGGGCTCTTTTTCCCCCGATGGCTGCCAGTGGGTTTAAAAAGTGTGATCGGTACAAGAAACTTATCTCTCTCACCGACACACATGACTGCTGCCTCCGGTGCCTCGGACCCGATCATGACCCGATGATCTGTGGTCCATGTGGGAAAATGTCCTCTAAGGCGTTACGGAGTCGGCAGCACCAAAAGGAAAGAATCTTCTCTGACTCCGCGTCTGGTCGGGCCTGGACCTCATCAGAGGCCTCGACATCTCGGGACTCCGGCCCTGAGCAGTGTCGAGGCCCCTCTGAAAGGGGGTCTCCCTCGTGGGAGCATCATAAGAAGAAAAAACCCATGAGGGCGGCGTCGGTGGACGCACTTGGCTCCTCGAGGGCCAAGTCGCATAGCCCCGAGTGCCGTCCCGGGTCTTCGGAGTTGGAGAGGCCTGCAAAACAACCTCGTGTAGAGATAGTCCCCGGGTCACGTGAGTACTGTAGTCCTCGTGGACTCACCTCCAGGGGAGCCGACATCGGGCCTGGCGCTGCCGGGGCCTGAGTCGGAGGCTGCTGAGTCTCCTGAGCTCGGATTCAGGTTGATGGCCTTGGAGAGTAGCTTGGCTGCCTTCATGGAACAGCAGCGGGCACTGATCGCCGGTCTCACCGGTGCATCTTCCCCGACCACTGGGACATCGACATCCAAGTTGACCCCGGAGGCCGAGCCGATCCTCGAGTCCATGCGAGCTTGAGTTGATCCTTGGCCAAGATCCCCCTCGGCCTCCCGTTCGGGACCGAGGTCGTCGACGCCGGTACCCTCAGCGTCGGGGCGGATGGCATCGATGCCTGCCTGACCGGAGCCGCTCAATTCCTCCTCCGAGGGGTCCGGCTGGGAGACGGAGGATGAGGAGTCGCCTGACACCTTTCGGACTCGGTGCGTTCCTTCGGACTCGCCCCAGTCCAAGCCTCGGAGAAGGTCCCCCCCCCCCCCTCTGGAGGATACCCGGTTCTTGGATTTCGTGCGGGACATGGCCAACGCTTTGGCATTCCCCACAGATCCCGAGGAGGAGCCTCGAGCCGAGGAGCTCGAGGCCCTACAGTATGACTCTCCTCCGAAGGAGGCCTTTACTGTTCCGGTTCCTCCGATGCTGGAACGGTTGCTCTTCTGCATGTGGGGGCGCCGGCCTCGACACCGGTTTTGAGCAAGCGGGTTGATTCCATCTATCAAGTCCGCAAGAGCCCTGGGTTCCAAAAGGCACAATTACCGCACCACTCCATGGTTGTGGAATCAGCCATGCATCGTCTGAAGAGTCAGAAGATGCACTCCTTGGTGCCTCCCGGCCGGGAGGCCCAGAATCTGGATGCCCTCGGTAAGAAGTGCTTCCAGGACTCTATGCTTGCTTGCCGTGTCCAGACCTACCAGCTGTAGTACATGGGCATGTACCTTCGAGACCTGGCGAAGGAGATTGCCGGGTTCTCTGCTGGTCTCTCCGAGGAACCTTTGCAGAGGTTCAATGCTCTGTCCTCGGGTATTCGTGAGTGCTTGAAGTTTATATCTCGAGCAGCCTATCATGGCTTCGAGGCTTCGGCCCAAGTAGCCACGGCCGGCATCGGTGCACGCCGTCAGGCTTGGCTACAGTCATCAGACCTTGAGCCATGGGTGCAGGACAAGTTGGTCAATGTCCCCTGCCGAGGTGAAAACCTCTTTGGCAAGCCCATGGCTGACAAGGCTGCCGAACCCGAGACCGAGACTCTTACCCGGACAAGGCTGTCCAGAAAAACCTCTGCCCCTTCTCAGAAGAAGAAGGGCTCGGGGGAAAAAGACCTTTTACTCGAGGAAGTCATCTGCCTATAAACAGTACCCTCATTATCAGGCCTCTGTAGCTCCCCAACAGGGTCAGCAGGCCAAGGGGCATGGTCGTGGGCCCCGTAGGCAGAAGGCCCCCAAGCCTCCTACTCCGGCTCCTGCTCAGCAGGGAGGAGGATTTTGACTGCATTGGCATAGCCTCTCTTCCTCAGCTGGCTCCCATCAGCACTGGAGGCAGGCTGGCCCTGTTCGCCCACAGGTGGTCAGCCGTCACAAGGGATACCTGGGTTCTAAGTATAGTCCAGAAGGGCTATCTTCACTTCCACCAGGTACCCCCCTCCTATTTTCCAGGGGAGCCTCCCAGATTCCCTCTGCACAGGGGCTTACTCCTGCAGGAGTTGGCAGGTCTTCTAAAGGAACAGGCAGTGGAACCAGTGCCCCACCACCTGAGAGGTCACGGCTTCTATTCCAGGTACTTCCTGGTACCAAAGAGAACAGGAGGCCTCAGACCCATCCTAGACTTGCGAAACCTGAACAAGTTCCTGGAGAGGGAAAAGTTCAAGATGCTTACCCTTGGAATCCTGCTGCTCTACCTCCAGCAGGGAGATTGGCTATGCTCCTTAGATCTAAAGGATGCTTATACTCACATCCTTATTCATCCAGACCACAGACATATCTCAGATTTGTAGTGGGAGGAAACCATTATCAGTACAGAGTACTGCCTTTTGGCCTTACATCCGCCCCCAGGGTATTCACCAAGTGCCTGGTGGTGGTGGCGGCCTACCTCAGGGTTCAGGGCCTCTTTGTCTTTCCATATCTGGACAATTGGCTCATCAGAGGTCAGTCCCCGCAAGAGGCCAATCAAGCCACCCTTTGCACTGTCGCTCTGCTTCAGCACCTGGGGTTTGTCATAAACTTCGCAAAGTCCAGTTTGCATCCCTCCCAGAACATGGAGTTCGTAGGAGCTCGACTGGACACCTTTCAGGCAAAGGCCTTTCTACCAGTGGACAGGGCCCACAGATTGATGGCTCTAGCCAGGCTATTCCACAGCAATTCTCTGGTCTCCGCCAGACAATTCCTGAGGCTCTTAGGCCACATGGCATCCACGGTCCATGTGACTCCAAATGCCCGTCTACACATGAGACCAACTCAGTGGGGCCTCAGGACTCAGTGGCACCAAGCCACAGGAAGCCTCACTGACACAGTGAGGGTGTCCAGCCTACTACAGTCTTCTCTGCAATGGTGGCTTCATCTTCCAAATCTAGTACAAGGGGTGCCTTTTCAGGCACCTCCACACTCTCAGGTGCTGACAACTGATGCTTCTCTACAAGGTTGGGGTGCACATTGCCAAGGGGCATGTACTCAAGGCCTGTGGACTCCTTGGGAGGCCGCACAGCAGATCAGTCTCTTAGAACTGAGAGCTATCTGCTTAGCCCTGAGAACTTTCTCTCATCTCATCTCTCACCAGTCCGTCTTAGTTCAGACAGATAATCAAGTGGCTATGTTCTTTGTGAACAAACAAGGGGGCACAGGGTCCCGTCTTCTCTGTCAGGAGGCGCAGAAACTGTGCTCCTGGGCAGTCGATCACGGCATCCTTCTCAAAGCAGTCTACCTCCCAGGTCAGGAGAATTACCTGGCGGACAGATTGAGCAGGATTCTGCAGCCGCACGAATGGCAGTTGAACCCTTTAGTGGTTCAACAGATCTTCCTGAGATGGGGTCTTCCAACCATAGATCTCTTTGCCAGTCCTCTGAACCGTCAACTTCCCAGGTTCTGCTCCAGACAACCGCATCCTCTCAGGGTAGCAGCAGATGCCTTTCTCATTCCATGGTCTACAGGCCTCCTATATGCGTTTCCTCCCACGCCTCTAATGTCCAAGACACTATTCAAGGTGATCCGGGACAAGGCCTCAGTGATTCTGGTGGCCCCCAGGTGGCCAAGGCAATCCTGGTTCCCACTACTGTTGCAACTAGTGGTGGACACTCCTCTTCCTCTGGGGATGCAACCCGATCTCCTGTCTCAGGAGCAGGGATCTCTCTTGCACCCCAATCTCCAGTCCCTCAATTTGATGGCCTGGCTGCTTGAAGGGTAGTCCTAGCGCCTTTACTACTGCCTAGGGAAGTGGAGGACATAGTCTTGGCCTCTAGGAGGCAGTCCACCAGAAAGTCTTATGCCCTTAAGTGGCGGAGATTATCTTCCTGGTATACTCAACACAACGAGACTCCCTTCTCCATGCCTGGTACCGCTGGTGCTGCAGTATTTGCTTCACCTGTCCAACCTGGGCCTTAAATCCAATTCTGTTAGAGTTCATCTTAGTGCTCTTTTCGCACACCACTCACAGGTGGAGGGTCAGTCTCTCTCCAGCTATCCTTTGGTGGCTCGCTTCCTCAGAGGCCTGCTTTTGCTTAAGCCTCCAGTGCGTCCACCTGCCCCTGACTGGGATTTAAATGTGGTCTTGCAACGGCTTACTTGCCCACCATTTGAACCTATGGCTACTTGCCCTCTGCGTTTTCTGTCCTGGAAAACGCTGTTTCTGGTAGCCCTTACCTCAGCTAGGCGAGTGAGTGAGCTTCAGACCCTAGTCTCAGAAGCATCTCATACTAGGTTCTATAGGAACAGGGTAGTCTTACGGACTCACCCTAAGTTCCTCCCAAAGGTTGTCTCCTCCTTCCACCTCAATCAGGAGGTGGTTCTTCTGACTTTCGTTCCCAGGCCTCATGCTAGCCAGGCTGAGATGGTCCTGCATACCCTGGACTGTAGGAGGGCGTTGTCCTTCTACCTTGACCGTACGCGGGAGAACCGGAGGGCGGTTCAGCTCTTCGTCTCTTATGACCCCAATGAGTTGGGGTTAGCTGTCTCCAAGCGTACTTTGTCCATATGGGTAGCTGACTGCATCGCCTGGGCTTACAGGGCAGCCGGCCTCTCGTTGCAGGGTCGAGTTACGGCTCACCGTGTCAGGGCGAAGACTGTGTCAGTGGCTCATCTCCGCTCTGTTCCGTTGGTAGACATCTGCTGGGCCGCTACTTGGTCTTCAAGCCAGACTTTTGCGGCCCACTACTGCCTTGAGAGGGAGTCCCGCAGGGACAGTGCTTTCGGGCAAGTGGTACTCCATAATCTCTTTGGGGTCTAGGCAGCTCCTACCCTCCGGCCCTGGTGTTGGGCTACCTGTTGGGGGTGTTATCAGAGAAGATTCTGTTGTTGCATGCTGAGGCTCTAGAGGGAGCTCATTTTTCAGTTTGGGGCCTCTGGTAGCCCTAAGCTAGGGAGTCCCATATGTGAGGACTGACTTCCGGCTTGGTCCTGGAGAAAGAGTAGTTACTGACCTGTAACAGGTGTTCTCCAGGAGCAGCAGGAATCGGTCCTCACAACCCTCCCTCCTCCCCTTGGAGTTGCAGTCATATGATTTATTTTGCTATTTTTGCTGTCTTTTAGCTATGTCATCAGACTGAGCAAGATGGCACCCTTGGGCGGGAAGGGGACTGCACATGCGTGCTGCATTCCCAAAGGCTTTCTATGAAAGCTGGGGAAATGCTCCGCACGGGGGCTCCGTTGGCGCCAAATCACCCATATGGTGAGGACTGATTCCTGCTGCTCCTGGAGAACACCTGTTACAGGTGAGTAACTACTCTTTCCCACTCCACCTGATTGAATGCTTTTTCAGCATCCACTGAAATACAGCAAGCCGAATTACCCGTTCTAGCCACCTGAAGCATGATATTCAAGAAGAGTTGTACATTATCATAAATTTGCTGACCCCGTATGAATCCGGTTTGGTCAGGGTGGACCAAAGAGGCAATCACACTATCCAGCCTATTGGCAAGTCCCCTCTACCAGTGAATTATTATAAACCCACTGTGTGATAATATCCCGCATGACTTTTATACCATTCACTTACGAAGCTATCCATCTCCATAGGCTTGCCAGAGAAAAAAGACTTAATAGCCATCTGAATTTCCACCTGGGAAATATCTGTCCAAAAAATCCCTCTGCGGGTCTGAGAGCGAAGGCAGGTTTTATGGTATCCAAGAAAGCCAAAAGTCCATTATCCTCCATGGTAGTCTCAGAGGCATATAATCTCAAGTAACTCACGGAAGGCATGAAAAATTCCTGTGCTATCCTTCTGCAAAATCCTATTCTGATCATAGACTCCCAAGATAAGTTTGCCGGTGTGTTTTTTTATGCAAGTGCCCTGCCAAACGTTTCCCAGCACGCCTCCCCAGACTCAACAAAATTACTTATTCAGACGCAACAGAAATTCAATCCTCTCTACTTCAATTTTTTTAATCTAACAGAGCAGATACACTTTCCTGCCACCCCTCTGCTTATGTTTGGCTACCAGCATTTCCAACTCTCTGAAGTTGGTGAAAGGCAGCATCCCACTGCTTCTTCCACTGAGATGCTAACTGTAATAGTCAGTGGATTACCCGGGTCCCCTTTTAATAATGGTTTATGAACCTTTCCTCGAAGAACTTGTCGAAACCTTTTTTAAACCCAGCTACACTAACAGCTTTTACTACATTATCCAGTAACAAATTCCAGAGTTTGATTACACACTGAGTGGAAAAAAATATTTTCTCCTACTAGTCTTAAATGAGTTACACTGTAGCTTTATTGTATGTCCCCCAGTCTTTCTAAATTTTGATGGCGTAAACAATCAATCTATGTTTACCTGTTCCACTCCGTTCATTGATTTATAAATCTCTATCATATCTTCCCTCAGTCTTCTCTTTTCCAGGTTGAAGAGCCCTAATCTTTCTAGCCTCTCCTCATAGGGATATCCTTCCATCCCTTTTACCATTTTGGTGGCTCTTCTTTGTACCTTTTCTAATTCTGCTATATCCTTTTTAAGATACAGCGACCAGAAATGCACACAATATTCGAGGTGCAGTCGCACCATGGAATGATACAGAGGCATTATAATATCCTTTGTTTTATTCTCTATTCCTTTCCTTATGATTCCTAGCATTCTATTTGCTTTCTTGGTCGCCACTGCATACTGGGCAGAATGTTTCAATGTGTTATCCACGATGATGTCTAAATCTTTTTCCTGGGTAGTGGTTCCTAATGTGGAACTTTGCATAGTGTAACCACAGTTTTGGGTTGTTCTTTCGTAGGTGCATAACTTTGCACTTGTCCACATTAAATTTCATCTGCCATTTGAACATCTAGTATTCCAATTTATTAAGGTCCTCTTGTAATTTTTCACAATCCTGTTGTGTTTTAACAACTTTGAATAATTTTGTGTCATCTGCAATTTGATTACCTTGCTGCTGCTTCCCATTTCTAGGTCATTTACGAATGTTAAAAAGCAGTGTACTCGGCACAGATCTCTGGGGTACTCCACCTTTCTCCATTGGGAAAATTGATCATTTAGCCCTACCCTCTGCTTTCTATCTTTTAACCAGTTCCTGATCCACAATAGTACACTACCTTCTTATTCCATGACCTTTTAAGTTTGCCAAGTCTCTCATGAGGGACCTTGTCAAAGGCTTTCTGAAAATCCAGATACACTACATCAACACAACCCACCCTTGTCTGTTTCTTTACACCTTCAAAAAAATATAACAGATTAGTTAGATAAGATGTTCCCTGGCTAAAGCCATGTTGGTTGACTCCCATTAAACCAGGACTATATCTACGTGTTCAGAAATTTTGTTCTTAATAATGGTTTCTTCCATTTTTCTTGGTACTGACGTCAGCCTTTGTAGTTTCCCAGATCACCCTGGAACCATTTTTAAAAACTGATGTTATATTGGCCATCCTCCAGTCTTCAGGTACTACTGATTTATTTTAATGATAGTTCACAGATTAGTAATAGTAGGCCTGCAATCTCATATTTCAGTTCTTTCAACACCCTTGGATGTATATCATCCGGTCCAGGTGATTTGCTATTTTCAGTTTATCAAATAATTGTAATACAGCTTCCTGGTGTAAAAATATTTCTTTCAATTCTTCTGCTGCATCAGCTTTAAATAACATGTCAGGCATGGGTAACTTTCTTCAGTAAAGATCGAAGCAAAGAATTCATTCAGTCTCTCCACTATGGCCTTGTCCCCTCTTTGTGCCCCTTTCACCCCTCTATCATCCATTGGTCCAACTGACTCTCACAGGTTTTTGTTACAAATGTACTTGGAAAAAGGTTTTAATATGCATTTTTGCTTCCACAGCAAGCTTTTTTTCAGACTTCTCTTTTACCTGCCTTATCAATGAATTGCATCTAACTTGCCAGTGCTTATGTTTCTAGTTTTTGTCATTTGGCTCCTTTTTCCATTTCCTGACTGATGCCTTTTGGGCTACAACAGCCTCTCTGACTTCACCCTTAAACCATGCTGGCAGTTTTTTGGACTTCCTTCCACTTTTCTTCAAGCATGGACTACAGCTGGTCTGGTCTTCCAAGATTAGTATTTTTAAACACCCATGCTTGATGTAAATCTTTAACCTCTGGAGCTGCTCCTTTTAGTTTTTTCTTAACTGTTTTCTTCATTTTATCATAGTCTCCCTTTTGAAAGTTAAAAGCTAGTACTGTGGATTTCCTTGCCATTCTTCCTCCATTTATTATATCAAACGCGATTAAGCTATGATCACTATGATCAGTATTGCTAGTAAAGACACAACAGGCTTCACCCAAAGCATTTGCGCTGGTGCCCAACGGAAGTATGAGCCCAGAGTTCCACCGCTTTTAACCCACTCCATACACCACCACAGTACTCATACACAAAATCACACACATTTCCCATAGACAGACGCTCATAGAAAATCAGAGGTTAAAGCACATGCAGATCCAGGAATGGTCATAGAAAGGCAAGCTAGTTTGTACAATAGTCACACAAAAGAAAGTGAGGAGAACAGTTCTTTCATTATTTTTTGTTGGACCACATAATACCCTGTACCGGGGTCATGAAAACCAGACTCCCAGACTTTGGTAAGTAATAGTCCGTTTTAATCAAACCACCAGTGAGAAATACAAAATAAACTTAACTGCCACAGCCAGATCATCAAGGTGGGAGACACGACACAGTCCTGCGTTTCAGGCTCACACTTCAATCCGCCCTGCTTCAGGTCAAACTGTCATCACCAATCAAACAGCCATCAGTTCACAAATGAATGAGAAAAACACTTTCAGAGAAGCACTTTTAAAAATGGCGTCTGACGTCATCCAGCTTACTAAACCAATCAAAAGATAAGAAAGAAAATGGAGAAAGACGAATAAAAAATTCAGAGTAACCCCTAAAGGAAGAAATAAGTAAAAAATCATTATTAGGACAACCCAAAGAGCTCACAAAAGGCTGTGCCAATCCAATTCCAGATTTAAACCATAAGGGGTTACTGTATTTAGGTGAAAAATCCACCGTTGCTCAATCAGTTGTAACTTCTGAGTCCGGTCCCCCCCACAGGGATTCCAAGGAATGTGATCAATCGCTCTCCAGCGTAGGTCCTCAAAATCATGTCCATGTTGCACCAGTGGAGCCGAAACAGTATGAGTGCGGATCCGGGAAGCATGTTCTGACAAACGGACCCTAAATGGGCGAATTGTCCTGCCCACATAAACCAATCCACATGGGCAACAAATCAGGTATACCACATATGAAGAGTCACAGGATGTAGTACATTAAAAGGACCATTGATGTTGTTACCGGGGATCAGTCCAAGCAATACCCAACAGAGACCCTGAGCAATAGGAACAGTGACCACGAGGTGTATGTCCCATCTGTTCGCTGGAGGAGTCCACCCGTGGGGAAGTATGTATCAAACAATCACAGAGGTTTTTCCCTCGAGTAAAAACAACACAAAGTCTTTTCCGAAAACATGCATGGATTGACAACATATTCCAATGCTTCCGCAAAATCGAATGTACAGTATGTATCCGGTGGTTGAATGGTAAAATTCCGACAAATTGCGAGGGATCGGTAACTTTTATCCCACCAGGCTTAGTGCAGTCCTGAGCAACTCCCATAAGAACATAAGAATATAAGATATGCCATACTGGGTCAGACCAATGTCCATCAAGCCCAGTATTCTGTTTCCAACAGTGGCCAAACTAGGTCATATGTACCTAGCAGTTTCCCCAAGAGACACAAGTTCCACAATGCTTGTACTGGGTCAAGCATTGATATCTTCGGTCACTTCTTAATAATGGTTTATGGACCTTTCCTCCAGGAACTTGTCCAAACCTTTTTTAAACCCAGCTACACTAACAGCCTTTACTACATCCTCCGGTAACAAATTCCAGAGTTTGATTACACATTGAGTGAAAAAATATTTTCTTTTATTAGTCTTAAATAGTTTACCCTGTAGCTTCATTGCATGTCCCCTAGTCTTTCTATATTCTGATAACGTAATCAATCGATCTACGTTTACCCGTTCCACTCCGTTCATTAATTTATAGACTTCTATCATATCTCCCCTCAGCCGTCTCTTTTCCAGGTTAAAGAGCCCTAACCTTTTTAGCCTTTCTTCATAGGAGTATCCTTCCATCCCCTTTACCATTTTGATGGCTCTTCTCTGAACCTTTTCTAAAATCGCTATATCCTTTAAGATACGGCGACCAGAATTGCACACAATATTCAAGGTGCGGTCTCACCATGGAACGATATAGAGGCATTATAATATCTTTTGTTTTATTTTCCATTCCTTTACTTATCATACCTAGCATTCTATTTGCTCTCTTGGCCGCCGCTGCACACTGGGCCGAGGGTTTTAACATGGTATCCACAATGACGCCTAAATCTTTTTCCTGGGTGGTGGTTCCTAATGTGGAACCTTGCATCGTGTAACCATAGTTTGGGTTGTTCTTCCCTAGGTGCATAACCTTGCACTTGTCCACATTAAATTTCATCTGCCATTTTGATGCCCAGTCTTCTAATTTATCAAGATCCTCTTGCAATTTTTCACAATCCTCTTGGGTTTTAACAACTTTAAATAGTTTTGTGTCATCTGCAAATTTGATAACCTCACTCGTTATTCCACTTTCCAGGTCATTTATGAATATGTCAAAAAGCAGCGGACCCAGCACAGATCCCTGGGGTACACCACTATTCACCTTTCTCCATTGGGAAAATTGGCCATTTAGCCCTACCCTCTGCTTTCTATCTTTTAACCAGTTCCTGATCCACAATAGTACACTGCCTCCTATCCCATGACTCTTTAGTTTGGCCAAAAGTCTCTGATGAGGGACCTTGTCAAAGGCTTTCTGAAAGTCCAGATACACAATATCAACCGACTCACCTTTGTCCACCTGTTTATTCACTCCTTCAAAAAAACATAACAGATTAGTAAGACAAGATCTTCCTTGTCTAAAGCCATGTTGGCTGTCTCCCATTAGGTTGTGACTATCTACATGCCGAGTAATTTTATTCTTTATGATGGTTTCTACCATTTTTCCTGGTACTGATGTCATGCTCACCGGTCTGTAGTTTCCCGGATCACCCCTGGAGCCCTTTTAAAAAATTGGTGTTACATTGGCGATCCTCCAATCTTCAGGTATTAGAGATGATTTTAATGATAGTTCACAGATTACTGATAGCAGGTCTGCAATCTCATATTTCAGTTCTTTCAACACCCTTGGATGTATACCATCCGGCCCAGGTGATTTGCTACTCCTCAGTTTATCTAATAGTTGTAAGACATCTTCCCGATGTATCGATATTTCCTTCAATTCTTCCGCACCTTTAAATACCACTTCAGTCATGGGTAACATCCCTACATCCCGTAGTCCCAAGTGCATCGCTGACATAATTAGCTATATTGCCATTGTTTTCAATTATATTATTATTTTTATATGAATTCGTATGTCCATTACTACATTTATTGTCATCAATTTCATGCACCGTAGTGACAAGATCCATGTTATTACCCCTCATATTAATAATACCATTACCACCTTGACTTATGTTAGTGGTAAGACCACTAAAATCAACCCTCACATCAGCATGATTTGGCAATCTTTTCATCTGAAGGCGGCAGTAACCACTCCCGATGGTTGTATTAAGCTCTTTTATAAGCCCGCCGAATGATTTTTTGAGGATAACCCCGATGTTGTAACCGATGGCACAATTCTTTGGCATGAAGTTTAAAATCATCACACGAGGAACAAATACGTCGAAGTCTTAAGAACTGGCCAAAAGGCAACCCACGTTTCAGGGTAGGGGGGTGAAAACTCGAATACTTTAAAAGAGTATTACGTTGAACAGGCTTGCGAAAAAGAGTAGTAGACAAACCATTATCATCCAAAATAACCAAAACATCCAAAAACTCAATACAATGGGTATTATATTTTAAAGTAAACTTGATAGAAGGATCCACTTGATTCAAATAGTCGACAAATTGATAGAGCGTATGCACTTCACCCCTCCACAAAAAGAAAACATCATCCAAAAATCTCTTTCAGAGAAGCACCTCAGCAAACCATTCTGACCCATAAACAAACTGTGGTTCAAAGTGGGCCATAAATAAGGTGGCAATCGAGGGGGCAACAGTGGCCCCCATCGCTATCCCAAAGGTTTGAAGATAAAAAGAAGCTTCATACCAAAAATAATTCCTTTCCAATACCATTCTGAGTAGTGATAACAACACAAAATGTTGAGGGAGACGGTCCAGTAAAGGTAACGTAAGATCAGAAACAACTTCTAAAGCCAATGACTGAGAGATATTAGAATAAAGGGCCACTATATCCAAAGTGACCAACATCACTGGAGAAATAACATGGATTTTGTCACTACGGTGCATGAAATTGATGACAATAAATGTAGTAATGGACATACGAATACATATAAAAATAATATAATTGAAAACAATGGCAATATAGCTAATTATGTCAGCGATGCACTTGGGACTGCGGGAGTTGCTCAGGACTGCACTAAGCCTGGTGGGATAAAAGTTACCGATCCCTCGCAATTTGTCGGAATTTTACCATTCAACCACCAGATACATACTGTACATTCGATTTTGCGGAAGCATTGGAATATGTTGTCAATCCATGCATGTTTTCGGAAAAGACTTTGTGTTGCTTTTACTCGAGGGAAAAACTTCCGTGATTGTTTGATACATACTTCCCCACGGGTGGACTCCTCCAGCGAACAGATGGGACATACACCTTGTGGTCACTGTTCCTATTGCTCAGGGTCTCTGTTGGGTATTGCTTGGACTGATCCCCGGTAACAACGTCAATGGTCCTTTCGATGTACTACATCCTGTGACTCTTCATATGTGGTATACCTGATTTGTTGCCCATGTGGATTGGTTTATGTGGGCAGGACAATTCGCCCATTTAGGGTCCGTTTGTCAGAATATGCTTCCCGGATCCGCACTCGTACTGTTTCGGCTCCACTGGTGCAACATATGCATTCTCATGGACATGATTTTGAGGACCTACGCTGGAGAGCGATTGATCACATTCCTTGGAATCCCTGTGGGGGGGACCGGACTCAGAAGTTACAACTGATTGAGCAACGGTGGATTTTTCGCCTAAATACAGTCACCCCTTATGGTTTAAATCTGGAATTGGATTGGCACAGCCTTTTGTGAGCTCTTTGGGTTGTCCTAATAATGATTTTTTTTTACGTATTTCTTCCCTTAGGGTTTACTCTGAATTTTTTATTCGTCTTTCTCCATTTTCTTTCTTATCTTTTGATTGGTTTAGTAAGCTGGATGACGTCAGACGCCATGTTTAAAAGTGCTTCTCTGAAAGTTTTTTCTAATTCATTTGTGAACTGATGGCTGTTTGATTGGTGATGACAGTTTGACCTGAAGCAGGGCGGATTGAAGTGTGAGCCCGAAACGCAGGACTGTGTCGTGTCTCCCACCTTGATGATCTGGTCGTGGCAGTTAAGTTTATTTTGTATTTCTCACTGCTGGTTTGATTAAAACGGACTATTACTTACCAAAGTCTGGGAGTCTGGTTTTCATGACCCCGGTACAGGGTATTATGTGGTCCAACAAAAAATAATGAAAGAACTGTTGTTCTCCTCACTTTCTTTTGTGTGAATATTTCCTGAGCCGTGTGAGGGGTTTGGCAATTTTTGCCTCAGTGTTTGGATATAGTTTGTACAATAGAGCAAAGATCCAGAACAAAGCAACCAGAGGCATTAAGGAGGAAAAGAAAATAGAACTCAGTCCATCAATCATGAGAGGTTCCCTCAGGCTTAGTTAATTCGGTAACACTGTGTGACTGGTCCTGGTCCTCGCTGCTTTCTGCACTTGTCACCTTTCCCCTCAGTGCCAGTAATCCACCTGAGCAGGTAGACAGGAGTTCTCATCAATACTGGACAGATCTGTTACACACTCAGGAGTAACTCACTGTGCGCTCTATGAACATTCCTTACAGGCGCCCATTTGTTCTAACATGCTCGTCGTCCTCTTGAGACCACAGGAATTTATGCTCCTGTTGATATACTGTACCATGGAGTGTCATGTTGGGAACCAAATAGCAGCTCGCAGACCTGCTTTCACCAAAGCATAGTGATACTGCATGAGGGCCTTCCTCTTACGGATAGTTTCGGCACTTGGTTCGGGAACGACAGTAATTCCTCGATTTTTGTAAGTGGCAAAGTTTATTTATTTTATTTATTTATATTCTCTTATATACCGCGCTATTCTGTATCAGTGCGGTTTACATTGAACAAACTGAAATTACATTGAACAGGGCATTATAACTTGGAGATAACTATTTTACAGGGAACATGGGCTATGGAGGGTTAAGTGGCTTGCCCAAGACCACAAGGAGCACCTGTGGGACTAGAAACCCCAGTCCTTCCGGCCCAAGGTTGCTGTCCTCTAGTGGGATTTGAACCCCTGACCTTCTGGCCTGAAGTACCTTGCCCCAACCACTAGGCTACTCCTCCACTCCAAACTTCTTGAATCGCAAACTCCTTTTCCAGCTTTCTCAGCGCCTATACTATAATAACATGGGGCCATTTCCTGGGACTAGGCTTGGGCTAGTCTCTCTGTGTACCCTGTCAATTTCATATGATAGGGTAGCCAATTGTGCAGGAAAGCAGGTTTCCAACATGCCTTTAACAAAGGCTGGACATCTGGAAGCTCTGCACCTTCTGGGACCTCAAAAATGCAGAGATTCTGTCTCTGATCTTGATTCTCCTGTTCTTTGGCCTTGTCTTCTAGCCAGTGGACAGTCTTTTAGAGCTGGCTCACCTCCTCCCTAAATGCCACATGTTTGTCCTCTAAACAGCTCACACGTTCCTCCACTTTATTAAGGTGGAAAATGAAGGTATCAATGCGTTCAGCAAACTGAGCTGTAACAGTTGCAATTATCTCCAGAGGATCAAATTTCTTGTAACCTGTTATCATCGGGGACATTACCAGCCATGGCTTTCTCCTTATTGGACGATCTCCCCAATGGGCAGCACAGCCAGCTCCAACACTATCTCCAGGAACAAGCAGGAATGAGTCTTCACATATGGGTACGTCGGTACCGACGGAGCCTGCGCGGGAACGCTCCCCAGCGTCCCAAAAAAGGAAAGCTTTTGGGAGCATCCCACAGCGCCTGCGCGCTGCCTTCCCGCCTTTCCTAACCGCCTCTCTCCAGTTCTTCTTTTCCGCGGAGCCAGCAGGTCGTGTTCCTGTCACCGCTGAAGAAGTTCTTTATTTTATTTTATTTCTTTGGTCGCGCGTCTGCCTTCTTCGACGTCGGACCGGTTCTGCCGGTCTTTTCTTTCTTTTTCTTCAAAAAAAAAAAGATACCTTCCTTTCCACTTCAGTGTATTTTTTCTTCGTTGGGCCTTAGGCCTAACAGAAAATTCCTCATGGAAAAGCCCACCTCCGGGTTTAAAAAATGCACTAAGTGCAGCGGTACCATCTCTGTTACCGACACCCATGACTGGTGTCTTAAATGTTTGGGTCCTGACCATTCCATCACGGATTGTCCGTCCTGCTCCATGATGTCTAAAAGGAGTTTACAGAACCGAGTAGCCAAGCTCAGTACACTGTTTCCCTCTGATGCAGCTTCGGTGGCATCGACGTCTTCCAGGGCTGCTTCTTCCTCCTATGGATCTCAGGTAACCAAACATAAGTCCAGCCGGTCCTCGAAGGGTAGATATCCCTCCAAGCATCGAGATGCCTCCGGGCTTGCCCTCGAGGATCCTGCACCGGCAAAAGTACCCCGGCGGGAAGCTCCGGCTTCCAAAGCTCCTCCTTTGGGGTCACAGGTTGACATCGATGGCACGGCCTCGACCGATCACCTGTTGCAATGTTCTGGGGTACCGGTGGAATCCGCCGGTACCAACCTCCAGACATTCATGGCATTGATGGATCAGAATGTTCTGACCATGCAGCGTGCCATTACGGCATTCATACAAGCTGCGACGCTGCTGGTACCGCAACAAGCTTCGTTGTCGGTACCGGCTCCGACACTGGCTCTGGTGCCGGTACCAGTTGCATCGACATCGACATCGGCTTCGGTGTCGACTGCAGCGGTACCCTGTCCGATGATGCCTATCGGTACCAATCCGGTACCGATGACTCCCAATGTCGATACCACCCGGTATGCGTATCGGGCTTTACAGAAGCATCCAGACAGGCGATACTTTGATTCCTCCGAAGACTCTGATGCATTGGAGGCCTCTGTCGAAGCATCGGTACTTCTTCCTCAGGAGCCTTCTTCTCCAAAAAGAAGAATGTCTCCTCCAAAAGACTTGTCTTTTCAAGACTTCATAAGGGAAGTGGCCAAGGGGCTTTCTATCTCAGTAGCCCCTGAGACAGAGCCTAGAACCAAAAAACTGGATATTTTGCAATATCCCAAGGCTCCTAAAGAAGCAGCCACTTTGCCAGTTCATGAGATCCTTTATGACCACATGATAGGCATATGGGAGACTCCTCTCACCATCTCTTCTCATTCTCGTAGGTTGGATACCATGTATCGTGTTCCTCGTCCTGGATTTCATAAAACTCAGCTTCCTCACCATTCTATTGTGGTGGAGTCTGCTATGAAAAAGTTAAAGAGTGCAAAGAGGCACTCATCTGCTCCTCCAGGAAGAGAATGTAGAACCTTAGATGCTGTTGGCAGGAAAATTTTCCAGGCCAGTATGCTTGTTGCCATAATCAACTCCTATAGTCTCTATATGGGGATGTTTCTGAAGGAAGTTACAGATCATCTGCAAACTTTCCTCCCTTTTCTTCCAGAAGATAAAAGGGAAGACTTTCTTACCTGGCTTAAGCATGCCCAGGATGTTTCCAAATTTTCTAACCGTGCAGCCTTTGACTCTTTTGAGGGGGCCAGCAGAGCCTCGGCCATTGCCATAGGTGCACGCAGAATTGCTTGGTTACAAGCTTCTGATTTGGAACCCTGGGTCCAAGATGGATTAGGAAATCTTCCTTGTACAGGTGAAAACCTGTTTGGCAAAGATTGGCAAGCAAAGGCCACTCAAATGGATGCAGAAAATTCTACTTTGGATAGGCTTTCAAAGTCTACCTCTAATCCTGTCCAGAAGAGGTTGTTCAAAAAGGTATATTTTCCCAAGAAGGGAAGATATTATCCTGTTTATGGTCAACAGACATCTTCTGCAGGTCGTTTTGCTGCAAAGCGTCAACAACCTAAACAGGCCAAGCCTAAGGCTGCAAGGACTACTGTAGCCCAACAGCCTCAGCCTCCTCAGGGCCTTTGACTGACTTGCAGCTAGAGAACTTAGCCTTTCTGGCTCTAAAAGAACCAGAGCCTCTCACCATTCCAGGAAGGTTAGCTCACTTTGCTCCCAGATGGGAGCAAATCACAGCAGAGCAGTGGACCCTTTCCATCATAAGGGAGGGGTACAAACTTCATTTCTCAAACCTTCCTCCTTACACCATGGTGAGACAGTTAAATTCTCCAAAATCTCTTCTCGACCTTCTGGGTCAGGAGATTTCTACCCTTCTTGCCCAAGGGGCAATAGAAGAAGTACCTCTTCTTCAACAGGGCTCAGGGTTCTACTCCCCCTACTTTCTAATTCCAAAGAAAACAGGGGGCTACAGACCCATATTAGATCTCAGAGAATTGAACAAATTCCTATGCAAGGAGAAATTCAAGATGATTTCTCTAGGTACTCTCCTTCCATTCCTTCAGAGTCAGGATTGGCTTTGCTCTCTAGATCTCAAGGATGCGTATACCCATATACTCATCCATCCAGCACACAAAAGGTTCCTTCGGTTCCTTTATCTGGGAAAGCACTACCAATACAGGGTGCTTCCTTTTGGTCTGGCCTCTGCTCCAAGAGTGTTCACAAAATGCATGGCAGTAATTTATTTTATTTATTTATTTATTTACAGTCTCTTATATACCGCACTATTCAGCATCAGCGCGGTTTACATGGAACAAAATGCTCAGTACAGTTAACATGTATGAGTTTACATATAACAGGGAACAAAAACTTGGATAACAGGGGTAAACTATTTACAAAACTTGTTTCATGGAGTCGTGATCAAGGATGTTGCATAGAAAACAATTCACTTCATAGGTTTGAGTAATAGCTGCATTTCTACGCACTCTGGGAATATTCGTATTCTCATATCTGGACGACTGGCTCATCCGAGCTTCATCCCAATCAGAGACCCAGACTTCCCTAGCCTGCACAATGCGTGTTCTGCAGTATCTGGGACTGGTGATAAACATTCCAAAGTCCCAACTCACCCCTACTCAGTCTCTAGAGTTCATAGGGGCCTTGCTGGATACCACAACTGCAAGGGCCTATCTTCCCCAGGCCCGTTGCCTACGCTTAGTGCAGTTAGCCTCTCAGATTCAGTTAAAAACCCATCTAACTGCTCGAGAGATGTTACAACTGCTAGGCCACATGGCATCCACTGTGCATGTGGTCCCTTATGCTCACCTTCACATGAGGGCAGCTCAATGGACTTTGTCCACCCAGTGGACCCAGGCATCAGGGGGTCTGTCAGACAAAATAGCAACCTCCAGGCGCCTCTTTTGGTCTCTCCAGTGGTGGAAGTCCACTCAAAATCTGTTGCTGGGGTCCCCCTTCCAACAATTGTTACCCCAAGCAATCCTTACAACAGATGCCTCTCCAAAGGGTTGGGGAGCTCATCTTCAAGACCTCTCCACCCAGGCAATTGGTCTCCACAGGAGACCTCCCTACATATCAACATCTTAGAGCTCAGAGCAATCTTCTTAGCTCTCAGAGTCTTCCATACCCTGCTCAGCTACAAGACAGTCCTCGTTCACACGGACAACCAAGTAGCCATGTTCTATGTGAACAAGCAGGGAGGGACTGGCTCTCTGTCGCTTTGCAACGAAGCTCTGAGATTGTGGGCCTTCGCCAGAGAGCATCAAATTCATCTTCTGGCAGTATACTTTCCAGGAGTTCAAAACTCTTGAGCAGACAGACTCAGTCGAGTTCTGCTTCCACATGAATGGTCCCTTCATATGGACCAGATAGTCAAAATCTTTCGAATTTGGGGAACCCCGGACATAGACCTCTTTGCAAGTCCGTGGAATGCCAAACTTCCCCGATTCTGTTCCAGAATTCCGTGTCAGGGAGTTCAGGCCAGGGATGCCTTCCTCCTTTATTGGGGTCAAGACTTCCTGTACGCCTTTCCACCCATTCCCCTAATTCCCAAGACCCTGTTCAAGCTTCAGAGAGATCAAGGGACTATGATCCTCATAGCTCCATGTTGGCCACGCCAAGTGTGGTACCCTCTACTTCTGCATCTCTCTCAAGCTCCCTCCCTGGACTTGGGGTCTGCTCCAGATCTCCTGTCTCAGGAGGGGGGAACGTTCTGGTACCCAAACCCCCAATCTCTCCATCTCAGGGCTTGGTTGCTGAAGGCTTAGACCTTCAAGATTGGCATCTTTCTCAGCAAGTAAGGGATATCCTTCATGCTTCCAGAAAGCCTTCTACTAGACGTTCCTATGCTTTTAAATGGAAAAGGTTTACCATTTGGTGTGCTGAGAAGGGTATTAAGCCTCTAGCAATACCTTTGAATTCTTTACTAGAGTATCTCCTGCATCTTTCCCATGCAGGCCTCAAAACGAATTCAGTAAGGGTCCATTTGAGTGCTATTGCAGCATCCCTCAAGCCTCTCAATGGACAACCTGTCTCCTCTCATCCTCTTATTGCAAGATTCATGAGAGGCCTTCTTTTATCTAAACCTCCCATTAGACCACCTCCAGTGGCATGGGACTTGAATCTGGTTCTTGGTCAGCTCATGAAGCCACCCTTTCAACCCTTAGCCACTACCTCCTTGAAATTTCTTTCCTGGAAGATTATCTTTCTTATTGCAGTCACCTCAGCTCGCCGCATCAGTGAACTGCAGGCCTTAGTGGCTAATCCACCTTATACAAGGTTCCATCATGATAAGGTAGTCCTTAGGACCAATCCACATTTTATGCCTAAAGTGGTCTCACCTTTTCATCTTAATCAAGGGGTGTATTTACCTGTCTTTTTTCCAGGTCCTCATGCATCAACTGCAGAGAGGAATCTTCATACCCTGGATTGTAAGAGAGCTCTTGCTTTTTACTTAAAAAGGACAAAGCAACATAGAATGTCTTCTCAACTCTTTGTTGCTTTTGATCCCTCTCATTTGGGACTTCCAGTCTCTAAGAGGACACTGTCCAATTGGATTGCTCAGTGTATTTCTTTTGCCTACCAGAGTAAGAACCTTTCTCTGGAGGGCCATGTCATAGCTCATAATGTGAGGGCCATGGCCACCTCTATGGCTCATCTAAATTCTGTGTCCATCGACCAGATCTGTCGAGCGGCCACCTGGGCCTCGGTTCATACCTTCACAGCCCATTACTGTTTGGACAAGGACTCCTGCCGGGATGCCTTGTTTGGTCAGGCTGTTCTCAAACACCTGTTCCATGCTTAATCAACTCCTACCCTCCATCCCTGGTTGGATGCCTGAGATCCATGGGAGGAGGTAGAGCCCTTCTCAGGGTCTCACAACCTTGGGGATCTCCCAGGCATCTCTAGCTGGGGTCTCCATATGTGAAGACTCATTCCTACTTGTTCCTGGAGATAGCACAGTTACTTACCTGTAACAGGTGATCTCTGGGAACTGCAGGAATAAGTCTTCACAACCCACCCACCTCCCCTAGGAGTTGTATCTCTCTATTTATCTTTCCTTTCCTCTCTCTCTCTTTGTCTCAGCTTTAAAACTCGAACTGGAGAGAGGCGGTTAGGAAAGGCAGGAAGGCAGCGCGCAGGCGCTGTGGGATGCTCCCAAAAGCTTTCCTTTTTTGGGACGCTGGGGAGCGTTCCCACGCAGGCTCCGTCGGTACCGACGTACCCATATGTGAAGACTTATTCCTGCTGTTCCCAGAGATCACCTGTTATAGGTAAGTAACTGTGCTTTCCCTGCTGGTATGGACTTCTCAGAGCGCCTCCTCAGCACTTTGGGCATCACCTGATACCGCTTCCAAATGGGGAAAAAAACAACTGGGAGAGCAGAAAATAAGGTTTAATAATAAGGTGGCTCAGAGCAATCCTCAATAGTCCTCTCACATTCGTGCCAGAACCGGAAGCTTCTCGAGGAGAGCCTCTTTCAATTGAAAGAGAGCTGTGCAATGAAGGGGCATAGTACGAGAAGGTGAAAGGGAGTACTGTAGACTCAGGAGTAATATGCAATTTAAAAAGGAAATAGTAGAAAATACTATAAAAACTGGGAAATTGCCAGGACATGCTTATTATTCATATATCAAAAAAATGCTCACATATACCATTTTAACATCTAACCATTATTTTAAGAAGCTATATAGCTAACAGTATAAAAACACAGAGACCTTCAGATGTTCACTATAGGACTGTATTGAAGGAACAAGCCTCCGGTCAATGAATCCAATGTTGTCATTCACTGGTCTCATCTGTGAAATGGGCTGATACACTTAATACAACACTTAGCAATATATTTCAATGAACAAAACTTTCAAAAACACTTAGCTGAATATGAAATAACATAATAGCCTGAAACATGATGTCATGTTGGGTTATCTAGAGCCTTGCATCAGTAGAATCAGGGCATGATTATTGGCACTCTTATAAATAATTCAAATATGTTTGAACAGAATATCGGCAGTACTATTAAACACACCTGTGATCAATTGTCAGTACTTATATGACCAGGGCCGGCCCAAGGGTTACTGCTGCCCTAGGCAGATACCCCGTCCTGGCCACCCCCTCCCCCAGCTGCCAATTCCATCATGGGAGGGGGAAGTGGGCAGTGGCAGTATTTCAAAAAGTGGAGGCTTTTTGTCCCCGGTTTCTTGCCTGTGGCAGGCCCTGTCCTTCATCACACACGGCCTACCGCTTCTGATCCCCTTTTGATACAACTGACACTCAAAGAGAGAGGTCAGGAGCGGTAGGCCATGTATGCTGAAGGATATGGCCTGCTGCGGACAAGAAAGTAGCAGCAAAAAGCAGCTGCTTTTGGAAATACTGCAGCTGCCCATCTCCCCCTCCAAACAGGATCAGTGGCAGAAGAGGGGGTGGGGGGGCGTGGCCAGTCATGTGTACCACCGCCTAGCTCATCTAGTGGATGGGTCGGCCCAGCATATCAACCAATGAATGATGGCTCTAATGTTTAAAATGCCTACATTCACTCTCTGTTCTATTTTCACAATAGTGAAGACGAGAGCTGTCTGAGACCATCAGAAAAGCCATTATCACCAAACATCAAACTTCAAAGGGATACAATGCCATCTCCAAAGACCTTGGGATTGCTGCGTCTACAGTTTGCGATGTTAAGACGTTTTCTGCTTATGGAACTGTCAAGAACTCCCAGGTCGTGGTGGGATGAAAAAAAATATTAATCAAAGGTTAGTGCAAACTATTGGATAAACACCACATACAACATCCAAAGAGCTTTAAGGCTGACCTGGAGCAATCTTGAGTGGTGGTTTCAACCCGCACCATACACTGCGCACTTATCAAATACACCATACACTGCACACTTATCCTGTTCAATGTAAGCACAGAACAGTCTTCTGACTGTGCAACCTTTGTAATATGTAAACCGCACTGATAACAAATAGCGTGGTATATAAAAATTGTTAAATAAATAAATAAAAAAATAAAAAATAAGGCCAAGGAGGACCTCACTGCTCACAGACAGACATAAAAAGGCATACCTGCTCTTTGCGCAAACCCACCTTGAGGAACCATAATCCTTCTGGGAAAATGTTTTGTGGACAGGTGAAACCAAACTTGAGCTCTTTGGCAATGCAGATCAGCGATATGTTTACAGGTGAAGAAATGAAGCTTATAAGGAAAAAAACAACTAAAGGTGGTGGAGGTTCCATAATGTTGTGGGGCGGTTTTGCTGCCTCAGGAACTGGAGGCCTGGAACATATTAAAGGAATCTTTAAGTCAGAGGACTACCAAGGTATTTTGGAGTGAAATGTTCTATCTAGTGTCAGAAATCTAGGTCTGGGTTGAACATCATGGGTCCTCCAGCAGGACAGTGACCCAAAACTTACGTCTAAAAGAATGGTTAAAAAGGAACAAATGGACTGTTTAAAACTGGACAGCAATGAGTCCTGATCTCAATTCAATCAAGAATCTTTGGAAAGAGCTGAAATCTGCCATTGGTAAAAGGAATCCTGGCAACATTCATGAGCTAGAACAAATCACAATTGAAGAGTGGGAGAAACTACCAGCAGATAGGTGTATGAAATTTATAGATGGCTATAAGAAACATTTGGAGACTGTCCTCGCTGCCAAGGATTGTGCAACCAAATATTAGTGGAGGGTGCCATTAATCCTGTCCAGGTCATATTTGTTGTAGTGATTTTTGAGAAAAAAAAACCCCATCTAAATTGCACAGGCTTCTTTTTTTTGTTGTATACCTTTGCACATACTATTAAAATATTATGATGACATACAGTTGGAATTTTCTTTCTCAAGATACTGTACACAATGTACCTAAAATGCAAGAGTGCCAATAATGTTGACCACAACTGTATTTCTTTTCAGAAAGAATGGTAGATGCGTGGAAGTCTCCCAGTGGAGACAGTAGAGACCAGGATAATATCTGAATACAAGAAAACATTGGACCAACACACAAGATCTATGAAGGAAAAAAAGGGACTATGGTAGCTGGCATGGAAGGGCAGACTGGATAGACTACATGGTCTTTTTCTGCCTTCATGTTTCTATGACTCGATCTTGCTTCTTGACAGAGAAAGCAGAGTTGCTCACTTGTAACAAATGTTTTCCATAGGCAGCAGGATTAGTCAGATGCAGAGTTCTGCCCATCTCCTCGAGATATAATTCTAAGCTTTAAAGTGACTGTCGAACCTGTTGCATGCAGGAAGGACTGTACATGCTTAGAACCTTACATTAGCTCTGAGCGAGCTGTTTCATGCCTATGTTAATGGGTGACATCACACATTTATGAGTCTGATTAATCCTACTGTCCACAGGAAATACCTGTTACAGGTAATCATTTTTATTTTTTTCTGCGTTGGCAACCCTAACCAGCATAATCCAGAGGATTATTAAATTGCTCTTTGCATTGGTATCATCAGTAATGGTTTCAAATAATGGAAGTTAAACAAGTGGGGAATAGGTCATGTAATTCTTTCCACTCCCTACACCTGTATACATGTGTATCGCTGTTGTCTGTGTGTCTCGCATCTGGAGGGGAGATGGTTGGAGCAGTATCTTAACATCCCATTGGTTTGGAAAGAATAATAAAATAAAGCCAAGTGTAATGATAAAACCATTTGATGTCCCTTTCATATTTCCATTCTACATTTTAACCATAGGGTACCACTGATCTGCAGCAACAGATAATGCCATGCTTCTCCTACACTAGTTGATGGTAGCTACCACAACCACCCCTTCACCCCTTGCTGCTGCCGCTGACCCAGATCTGAGGACAAGCAGCAGCAGCGGTGGTGGGCTATCAATTTTCTAAGAAAAAATAAAAAGCAAACGTGCAGGGTCATCAAGACTCTGGCACCCTTGTAATGCCCTGATGGTTCCACCCCCTCTGATGCATGCTTTTTTCATCAGAAGGGGTGGAACCAACAAGGACTTAACAAGCGTGCTGGAATCATGGAGACCCTGCACTTTTGTTTGTTTGTTTTTTTAATTTATTTTTTGCCTTTAAAAGTTGATAGTCTGCCGCTGTTTGTCCTCAGATCTGTTTCGGTGGCAGGGGCTGATACTGCTGCTGCCAAGCTGTGAGAAGGGTTGGCGGTGGTAGCTGCTCCTCTGATCCAGAGCTAAAATAAGAGGCCTCATGATTTTGTTTTTGCAGGTGGCATGGGGCTGGAGGGCAGATGCTGGGCATGGCATGGGGGGTAGATGGGCACAGGGCAAATGAGAAAGCAAATGAGATGGTGGACTCAAGGGGAGGTGGGGAAAGGAGAGCTAGGAAGAAATGCTAGAGGGAAGGGAGAAGGCGAAATCCAGAGATGGGCTATGGGGAGAGTCTGGACACTGGGGAATGAAAAAGGGATATATTGGACATGAGACAGGGGTAGGGAGAGAGGGGGTGAAAAAAGGGGATGAAATGCTGAATGGAGAAGAGAGAGGGGCGATATGCCGGACATGGGTGGGGAAAGTAAAAGACTTGGGGAGGGGGGGTAGATAAGAGGCTGGGGAAGGAGAAGACTATGTCAGGGGTTGAAAAGTGGTAAATGCAATCTTCAGGAACAAGCAGGAATGTAGTCCTCACATATGGGTATCGTCGGTACCGACGGAGCCTGCGCGGGAACGCTCCCCAGCGTCCAATAGGAACGCTTTTGGGAGCATCCCTCAGCACATGCGTGCTGCCTTCCCGCCTTTTCAACAGTCCCTCTTCAGTTCTTCGTTTTCCGCGGAGCCCACAGGATCTAATCCTTGTCACTGCAGAAAATTCTGTCTTTAAATTTCTTTCTTATGGTTGCATTTGCCTACCGCACGATGCCTACCGGTACCGCCGGTTCTTTTCTTTCTTTTCATGCAAAAAAAAAAAAAAGGATTTAAACTTAGACTGTTTCTTTTCAGAAACTTTCCTCTTTGGTGCTAGGCGCCATTTTGGGCATTAGGCCCCATTTTCCTAAATAATGGAAAAACCAACTAGTGGTTTTAAAAAATGTACTAAGTGTGGCGGTACCATTTCCATCACTGACACCCATGATTGGTGTCTAAAATGTTTAGGACCTGATCATTCTCCAACTGAATGTCTCCCCTGCATGGGGATGACCAAAAGAGGAAGACAGAACCGGGCTGCAAAGCTCGGTACCCTCTTTTCTTCAGATGCCAGATCCATTGCATTGACATCGTCAAGGTCCTCTTCTTCCTCCCATGGATCTCAGGTAACTAAACATAAAAGCCGGTCCTCAAAGGGTAGCTCTCCTGCTAAGCATCGAGAGGCCATTGGCATTGCCCTTGAGGGAACCACACCGGCAAAACAGCCCCAGCGGGAGACTTCTGCTTCCAAAGCATCGATGGGGCTTCAGGATGTTCTCGAGGCCTCAATCTCACAAGAACTACCTGTGCCATACTCAGGGGTTCCGGCCATTCTTACCAGTACCGACACCCAGGCATCGGTAGCGTTGATAGACCAGAGGTTCCTTGCTATCGAGCGCAGTATCGCAGCTCTTCTTTCAGCTGCGGTACCGGTGGTCCCAAGGGCACCGGTACCGACATCGACACCGGTACCGGCCCCGGTGGGAACTCTTCCCAAGCCATCTCTGGCTGTAATTGACAAAGCGGTACCGGGTCACCTCGGTACAGACTTCGATCGGTACCGGGATCGTGCTTTGCAGGAGCATCGGGGTCAGGAATACTTTGATTCCTCCGATTCTGAAGACTCTGACAATTCTGCTGGCACTAGAGGATTTCTCTTAGAAGATCCCTCTTCTCCCCAATGCAGAATGTCACCTCCAGAGGACATGTCATTTCAGGATTTCATCCGTGATATGGCCAAGGATCTTTCAATCACAGTAGCTCCTGAAGACGAACACAGAGCAAAGGAATTGGAACCCAGAGCAAAGGAATTGGAAATTCTCCAATATCCTAAAGCTTCTAAGGAGGCAGCCACTCTGCCTATCCATGAAATTCTGCATAGCTTGATGCTCAGAATGTGGGAGACACCTCTGACTATTTCTCCTCACTCTAGGAGACTTGATACTATGTATCAAGTTCTGCCATGTCCTGGATTTCAGAAAACTCAGCTGCCACACCATTCAGTTGGTAGTGGAATCTGCCAAGTGTAAAGAGACATGCATCCAGTCCTCCAGGTCGTGAATGCAGTAGTCTGGATGCTTTTGGACGCAGGACTTTTCAAGCTTCTATGCTTTCAGCTAGGATCAGCTCATATATCCTATATATGGGAATGTTCCTCAAGGAAGCTACTGGAGACTTGGAACTTATGAGCCCATTTCTCCCAGATGATAAGAGACAAGACTTTCTTGCTCTAGTTAAGCATGCTCAGGATGTCTCCAAGTTTGTCAATCGTGCAGCCTTTGACTGCTTCGAATGCATCAGCAGAACCTCTGCTATTGCCATTGGCGCACGACGGATTGCCTGGCTACAGGCATCAGACTTGGAGACTTGGGTACAGGACAAGTTAGGCAACATTCCTTGCATGGGGGAGAATCTCTTTGGCAAGAACTGGCAGGAGAAGGCTAACGTGTTAGATGCTGACAATTCTACCCTAGATAGATTGTCAAAGTCTCCAGCCACTCCAGCCAAAAAGAAGTCTTATAAAAAGCCCTCTTTTAGCAAAAAGAGGAAGTTTTATCCTACCCAGCAGAGTCAGACTTCAGGTCAGGTTGCCCAAAAGGGACAACCTAGACAGCAAAAGAAACCAAAAGGCCCGAGAGCCCAACCAGCTCTCCAGGTTCAGCCCCCTCAGGGGCTTTGACTCCTTCCTAGAGAGCTTTGCCTTCCTGCCTCTGAAGGGTCCCCAACCCCCCCAATATTCCGGGCAGGTTATGCCACTTTGTCAACAGATGGCATCAGATAACAGCAGAAGATTGGACTTTATCCATTGTAGGAGAGGGGTACAAGCTTCATTTTCACAGCATGCCCCCTCCTACAATTCTAAAGCAATTCAATTCACAAACCCCTGCAGACAATCTGCTAGATCATGAGGTCTCCACACTTCTTGTCCAAGGGGCAATAGAGGAAGTACCCATTCTTCAACAGGGTACAGGGTTCTACTCCCCCTATTTTCTTCTTCCAAAGAAAACAGAAGGACACAGACCCATTCTAGACCTCAGAGAATTGAACAAATATCTGTTTCGAGAGAAATTCAAGATGATTTCTCTAGGAACTCTTCTGCTATGCCTTCAAAGCCAGGACTGGCTTTGCTCTCTAGACTTAAAGGATGCATACACTCACATTTTCATCCATCCAGATCACAGGAAATTTTTACGTTTCCTTTTCAGGGGAAGACATTTCCAGTACAGGGTTCTTCCTTTTAGCCTGGCTTCAGCACCAAGGGTATTCACAAAATGCATGGCAGTAGTAGCTGCATTCCTACGAACCCTGGGGATTTTCATCTTCCCTTACTTAGACGACTGGCTCATTCGAGCCCCCACAGTTGCAGAGGCCAGCACTGCACTGTCCCGTACAATGCGAATCCTCCAATATTTGGGATTGGTAATAAACTTCCCGAAGTCTCAACTAGTTCCTTCCCAATGCCTAGAATTCATAGGAGCCTGTCTGGATACCAGACAGGCAAGGGCTTTCCTTCCACAAGCCCGGTGTCTTCGCATAATGCAGCTAGCTTCCCAAGCAGCAGGCAAATCCTCCCTTACTGCTCGGAAGCTACTGCAGTTACTGGGACACATGGCATCCACAGTCCATGTAGTCCCATATGCTCGCTTCCACATGCGAGCAGCTCAGTGGACCCTCTCCACGGGTCATTTGTCAGACAAAATAACAATCTCTCAATGACTAATTTTGTCCCTCCAATGGTGGCAATCACTAAAAAATCTGACAGTGGGGTCTCCTTTCCATCAACCCCTCTTTCAGGCCACCCTAACAGATGCATCAAAGGTGGGTTGGGGAGCACACGTGTATCATCTCACTACCCAGGGCACCTGGACTCCACACATAAACCACCTGGAATCAAGAGCAATTTATTTAGCTCTTCGAGTGTTCCACGCCCAGCTCAGCTACAAGACAGTCCTAGTCCAGACGGACAATCAGGTAGCCATGTTGTATGTGAACAAGCAGGGCGGAACAGGCTCTCTGTCGTTATGCAACGAAGCTTTATGACTATGGGCTCTCGCCAAAGAGCATCAAATTCACCTTCTAGTGGTATATCTTCCAGGCATTCAAAACCTTTGGGCAGACAAACTCAGTCGAGTGCTGCTGCCTCACGAGTGGTCACTCCACCTAGAGCAGGTGGCAAGGATATTTCATCTCTGGGGTACTCCAGACATAGACCTCTTTGCAAGTCCACTGAATGCCAAGCTTCCCCGGTTCTGTTCCAGAATTCCGGCTCACAACTGTCGGGCAAGGGATGCCTTCCTCCTTCACTGGGGTCAGGACTTCCTTTATGCCTTCCCACCCATTCCCCTTATCCCCAAAACACTCTTCAAGATTCAGAGAGACAGGGGTCGCATGATTCTTGTAGCACCATGATTGCCATGCCAAACGTGGTATTCTCCAGGACCAATCAGGAAGTCAGTCCTCACTTATGGGTGACGGCGCCGACGGAGCCCTCGCGGAGCAATTTCCCCAGCTTTTGAAGAAAGCTTTTGGGATTGCAGCGCGCATGCGCGGTCCTCTTCCCGCCCAAGGATGCCATCTTGCTCAGTCTTCTTTTTTCCGCGGAGCCCTACAGACATAGTTTGTTACCACCGCTGAAAAAGTTGATTAATTCTTTGTTGTTTTCTCGGTTCGCGTGTCCTTTTCCTGCCCGGCCTCGATTTTTTCCTTATCAAGTCCGTTCACATCTCCTTTTTTGTTTTCAGTTTTTAATTGGCGTTCCCGCCACTTATTTTCCACCCCTGGCGGCCCGGTCTTTCGACCTCGCGGGGGCCCTTTTTCCCCCTATGGCTACCAGCGGGTTCAAAAAATGTGATCATTGTTCTAAATTAATGTCTCTTACAGACACGCATAATTTCTGCCTCCGTTGCCTCGGACCCAACCATGACTCTGGGGCTGTGGTCCGTGTGGCAAGATGTCCTCCAAGTCGCTGAGGAGTCGGCAATCGCAAAAGGACAGAATCTTCTCGGACCCCGAGTCCGGTCTGGACCTCGTCGGAGGCTTCGACGTCTCGTGACTCCGGCCACGAGCTCCGTCGGAGTTCCTCTGAGCGGGGGTCCCCTGGACGGGAGCATCGTCGGCAGAGGAAACTCGCGCGGGCGTCGTCGGAGGACGCACCTGGTCCCTTGCGGGCCGGGTCGCATAGCCCCACCAGCCGCCCCGAGTCCTCGGAGGCGGAGAGACCTTCTAAACTTCCTCGACTCGAGGTGGAGCCGCACGTGAGTACTATTGTCCTCCTGGACTGCCCTACGGAACCGTCGTCGGGCCCGACGCCGTCGGCTGCTGGGTCTTCTGGGCTTGACCTCAGATTGACATCCTTGGAGCGCAGTATCTCTGCCTTCTTGGACCAGCAGCGGGTTTGGATGACCGGCATCGCCAGTGCATCCGTCCAGACCACCGGGACGTCGACGGCCGAGTCGATCCTCGAGTCGATGCATGCTCGAGTCGATCCTCGGTCGAGGTCTCCCTCAGCCTCCCGTTTGGGACCGAGGTTGTCGACACCGGCGTCGGGACGAACCCTCACCCGCACGGAGCCCCTCGATTCCTCCATGGAGGCGTCGGACTGGGACACGGAAGGGGACGAGTCGCCCGGCTCTTTTCAGACCCGGTGCGTCCCCTCCGACTCGCCCGAGTCGGAGCCTCGAAGGCGATCCCCTCCGGAGGATACGCGCTTCTCTGATTTTGTGCGGGATATGGCCAAGGCTTTGGCTTTTCCCGCGGATCCAGAGGAGGAGCCTCGCGCGGAAGAGCTCGAGGCACTCCAGTACGACTCTCCCCCTAAGGAGGCCTTTACCGTGCCGGTCCCTCCGATACTAGAGCGGCTGCTCTTCCGCATGTGGGAAAGCCCGGCCTCAACACCGGTGTTAAGCAAGCGGATCGATTCGATTTATCGAGTCCGCAAGAGCCCCGGGTTCCAGAAGGCGCAACTGCCACACCACTCCATGGTTGTGGAATCGGCAATGCATCGGCTTAAGGTCAAAAGATGCACTCCTCGGTGCCCCCGGGTAAGGAGGCCCGTAACCTGGATGCCCTCGGTAGGAAGTGCTTCCAGGGTTCCATGCTTGCCAGCAGGGTCCAGACATACCAGCTGTATATGGGCATGTTCCTCCGAGACTTGGCGAAGGAGCTCGCCGGGTTCTCGGCTGGTCTCTCCGACGAACCTTTGCAGAGGTTCCTGGCCTTGTCCGATAGTATTCGAGAGTGCTCGAAGTTCCTTTCTCGGGCGGCCTACGACGGCTTCGAGGCGTCGGCCCGAGTAGCCGGAGCCGGCATCGGTGCCCGACAGGCCTGGCTCCAGTCGTCCGACCTCAAGCCGTGGGTACAGGACAAGTTAGTCGATGTCCCCTGCCGAGGTGACAACCTTTTCGGCAAGCCCATGTCCGATAAGGCTGCGGAACCCGAGTCCGAGACTCTCACTCGGACTCGACTGTCCCGAAAGACCTCCGCTCCCACGCAGAAGAGGAAGGGTCCGGGGAAGAAGCCTTTTTACCCGAGGAAGGTGCTTGCCTATAAGCAATCCCACCTTCAATACCAAGTACCGGCGGCTTCCACTCAGTGCCCACAGACTAAGAGTCAGGGGAATGGCCCCCGCAGGCCGTGGGCCCCCAAGCCCGCTGCACAGCCCCCTGCCATGCAGGGTGGGGGTTTTTGACTATGCCAGCATAGCCTCTCCCCCTCCGCGCCCGTCGCTCAGCACGGGGGGCAGGCTGATCCACTTCGCTCACAGGTGGCCAGCCATAACATCCGATTCCTGGGTGCTGCAGGTGGTTCAAAGGGGCTACCTCTTGCATTTTCACCAGGTGCCTCCCCCCTACTTTCCGGGGGAGCCTCCGAGGCTCCCTCTGCACAGAGACTTACTCCTTCAGGAGCTGCGGGGTCTACTGGAGGAGCAGGCTGTGGAGCCAGTGCCCCAACCTCAGTGGGGTCAGGGGTTCTACTCCAGATACTTCCTGGTCCCAAAGAGGACGGGAGGCCTCAGACCTATTCTGGACTTGCGCAACCTCAACATGTTCCTGCAGCGGGAAAAGTTCAGGATGCTTACCCTTGGAATCTTGCTGCCCTACCTCCAGCAGGGAGATTGGCTAGGCTCCTTGGATCTAAAGGATGCCTATACTCACATCCTGATTCATCCGGACCACCGACAATATCTCAGATTTGTAGTGGCCGGGAAACACTATCAGTACCGCGTGCTGCCTTTCGGCTTGTGCTCCGCCCCCAGGATGTTCACAAAATGCCTGGCGGTGGTCGCGGCCTTCCCGAGGCTTCAGGGCCTGTTCGTTTTTCCTTACCTGGACGACTGGCTCGTACGGGCGCAGTCGGCCCCAGAGGTCGCGCAGGCCACGCAGCGTACGGTGGCTCTGCTTCAGCACTTGGGCTTCGTCATAAACGTCGGGAAGTCCACGTTGCGCCCCTCTCAGGATCTCGAGTTCATAGGAGCTCGGCTCGACACTCTGCGAGCTCGTGCCTTCTTGCCTCGAGAGCGAGCCGATAGGCTCATGGCTTTGGCCACAGTGCGTCCACAGTGCGTCTCCGGTTCCGGCCCAGAGGTTCCTGCAGCTGCTCGGTCATATGGCCTCCACGGTCCATTTATATAGTATATAGTATAGTATCCATTTATATTTATATAGTAAAAACATATACATATATGATGTTGACTGTACATAGTTTTCCCTGTTAATCCATGTTATATATTCCCATGTTCTATGTAAACTCAATGTTACTTGCATACATTGTTGTATATTTTGTTCAATGTACACCGCACTGATCTTAATAGCGCGGTATAGAAGAAATGTTAAATAAATAAATAAATAAATAAATAAAATGTCACGCCGAATGCCCGACTGCATATGAGGCCTGTCCAGTGGTGTCTCCGCACTCAATGGCATCAGGCCACAGGAGGTCTGGCGGACCTTCTACAGGTCTCCGACCGCCTGGTCTCCTCTCGGCAGTGGTGGCTCCACCTGCCCAACCTGGTACGGGGTATGCCCTTTCAGTCTCCCGCACCCTCCCAGGTGCTGACGACCGATGCCTCTCTCTTGGGATGGGGAGCGCATTGCCAGGGAGCGCGCACTCAAGGCCTTTGGACTCCTTGGGAGGCGGCTCAACAAATCAACTTCCTGGAGCTGCGGGCGATCCGCCTAGCTCTGCGGACCTTCTCTCACCTCACCTCTCGCCAGTCCGTACTGGTGCAGACGGACAATCAGGTGGCCATGTTCTACGTGAACAAACAGGGGGGCATGGGCTCCCTCCTGCTCTGTCAGGAGGCCCGGCGACTATGCTCCTGGGCTGTCGACCACAACATCCTCCTCAAGGCTGTTTACCTGCCCGGGCAGGAGAATTGCCTGGCCGACAGGCTGAGCCGGGTCTTGCAGCCCCACGAGTGGAGGTTGAACCCCAGCGTTGCCCAGCAAATCTTCCGCCGGTGGGGCACCCCCGCCGTGGACCTCTTTGCCATTCCCCTGAACCGGCAGCTTCCCCGGTTCTGCTCTCGGCATCCGCATCCCCTCAGAGTGGCCCCGGATGCTTTCCTCATTTCGTGGTCCAAAGGCCTACTGTATGCCTTTCCTCCCACGCCGCTGGTGTCCCGGACGCTCTTCAAGGTTGCCCGGGACGGGGCCTACGTGATCCTGATAGCACCCCGATGGCCGAGGCAACCGTGGTTTCCTCTGCTCCTGCAGTTAGCGGTGGACACCCCTCTCCCTCTGGGGTTTCAGCCCGATCTTCTGACCCAAGATCAGGGTACTCTTCTGCACCCCAACCTGCGGGCCCTTCACCTGATGGCCTGGCTGCTGAGAGGGTAGTCCTGGCCCTGCTCTCGCTCCCCCCGGAGGTGGAAGCTGTCGTCCTGGCGTCTCGGCGACCTTCTACCCAGAAGTCTTACGCACTCAAATGGCGTCGCTTCTCCGCCTGGTGTTCTCAGCGTTCTGAGGACCCCTTCACCTGCCTAGTGTCAGTGGTACTGCAATACTTGCTGCACCTCTCCGATCTAGGCCTCAAGTCCAACTCTGTCAGAGTCCACCTCAGTGCTCTCTCTGCACATCATTCGCCGGTGGAGGGCCAGCCCCTTTCCTCGCATCCCTTGGTGGCGCGTTTCCTCAGGGGCCTGCTTCTGCTTAAGCCCCCTTGCGCCCTCCGGCTCCTGACTGCGACCTTAATGTGGTTTTACAAAGGCTTACTTGCCCGCCTTTCGAACCCATGGCTACCTGCCCCCTCCGCTTCCTCTCATGGAAAGCTCTCTTCTTGGTAGCCCTCACCTCCGCTAGGCGCGTTAGTGAACTACAGGCCCTAGTGTCGGAGCCCCCTTACACTAGGTTCTACAGGAATAGGGTTGTCTTACGGACTCACCCTAAGTTTCTTCCTAAGGTGGTTTCCTCTTTCCACATCAATCAAGAGGTGGTTCTTCCGACCTTCTTTCCCAGGCCACATACCAGCAGAGCTGAGACTGTTCTGCATACCCTGGACTGTCGAAGAGCCTTGTCCTTCTACCTTGACCGTACGCGTGAGCATAGGAAAGCTGCCCAGCTTTTCGTTTCCTTTGACCCCAACCGGTTGGGGTTATCTGTGTCGAAGCGTACGCTGTCCATCTGGGTAGCTGACTGCATCGCCTGGGCGTATGGGGCAGCCGGCCTCTCTTTGGAGAGTCGAGTCACAGCGCACCGTGTCCGGGCGAAGGCGGCGTCTGTCGCACACCTCCGCTCGGTTCCGTTGGCAGACATCTGCCGGGCTGCTACTTGGTCTTCTAGCCAGACTTTCGCGGCTCATTACTGCCTGGAGAGGGAGTCCTGCAGGGATAGTGCTTTCGGACAGGCAGTCCTCCACAATCTCTTTGAGGTTTAGGCAACTCCTACCCGCCGGCCCCGATGTTGGCTACCGGCCGGATTTGTATTCAGAGAAGATTCCTTCCTTCTGTGCGGTTGAGCTGGAGGGAGCTCTCTTTCCAGCTTGAGGTCTCCGGTAGCCTTAAGCTAGGGAGTCCCATAAGTGAGGACTGACTTCCTGCTTGGTCCTGGAGAAAGAGTAGTTACTCACCTGTAACAGGTGTTCTCCAGGAGCAGCAGGAATCAGTCCTCACTACCCTCCCTCCTCCCCTGGAGTTGCAGTCATTCGTATGGTTGCTGTCTTCCGCTATGTCATTCGACTGAGCAAGATGGCATCCTTGGGCGGGAAGAGGACCGCGCATGCGCGCTGCAATCCCAAAAGCTTTCTTCGAAAGCTGGGGAAATTGCTCCGCGAGGGCTCCATCGGCGCCGTCACCCATAAGTGAGGACTGATTCCTGCTGCTCCTGGAGAACACCTGTTACAGGTGAGTAACTACTCTTTCCCTGCTTTTGCATCTCTCTCAAGCAGTGCCTCTGGAGGTAGGGCATGCTCCAGATCTCCTCTCCCAGGAGAACGGGACGCTATGGCACCTGAATCCCCAGTCCCTGCACCTCACGGCCTGGTTGCTGAAGGCTTAGACCTCCAGGATTTCAACCTGTCCCAGCAGGTAAAAGATATCCTTCAGGCTTCTAGGAAACTTTCCACAAGAAGATCTTATGCCTTCAAGTGGAAATGTTTTACTATATGGTGCTCCAAGAGAGGATTAAACCCCCTGGTCATACCCTTAGAATCGATACTAGAGTATCTCCTTCACTTATCGAATTCTGGTCTAAAGACCAATTTGGTAAGAGTCCATCTTAGTGCAATTGCAGCTTCTTATAAGCCTCTGAATGGACAACCTATTTCCTCTCATCCACTCCTATCAAGATTTATGAGAGGCCTTTTATTAACTAAACCTCCCATCAAGCCACCACCGGTGGCATGCGATCTAAATCTAGTTCTTGGGCAGCTCATGAAGCTGCCTTTTGAGCCTTTAGCCACTACAGCCCTTAAGCTTTTGACCTGGAAGGTCAGCTTCCTAATTGCAATCACCTCTGCCTGTCGCATTAGTGAATCGCAAGCTTTAGTGGCTGATCCTCCTTATACTAGCTTTCATCATGATAAGGTTGTTCTTCGAACTCGCCCACACTTTATGCCAAAGGTGGTTTTGCTCTTTCATTTAAATCAATCAATTTATCTTCCTGTATTTTTTCTGAGGCCTCACGCCTCTAATGCAGAAAGAAACCTTCATACTTTGGATTGTAAAAGGGCCTTAGCCTTTTACATATAAAGAATACAGCAACATAGAAAGTCCTCACAACTTTTTATAGCTTTTGACCCTAGTCATTTGGGAGTTCCAGTCTCCAAAAGGACTTTATCTAAATGGATTGCCCAATGCATATCCTTTGCTTATTGAGAGTAAGGGTCTTCTTCTTCAGGACCATGTCACAGCTCATAATGTGAGAGCCATGGCAGCTTCTAAGGCTAATCTCCACTCTGTGTCTATCGATGACATTTGTCGAGCAGCCACCTGGGCTTCGGTACACACCTTCACAGCCCACTACTGCCTGGATAAAGCCTCCTATCATGATGCCTTCTTTGGCCAAGCTGTTCTTCAAAATCTCTTTCAAACCTAAACCAACTCCTACCCACCAACCCTGGTGGGATGCCAGAGATCCATGGGAGGAAGGATTCCCACCTTCTAGGGTGGCACCTTCCTGGGGCTATTTCCCTGGCATCTTCAGCTAGGGAGTCCCCATATGTGAGGACTACATTCCTGCTTGTTCCTGGAGATAGCGTAGTTACTCACCTGTAACAGGTGATCTCTGGGAACAGCAGGAATTTAGTCCTCACAAGCCACCCACCTCCCCTAGGAGTTGTCTCTCTATCTCTTTTTCTCTTTCCTCTCTCCCTCTATCCTTTCACTCAGCTACAAACTTAACTGAAGAGGGACAGTTGGAAAGGCAGAAAGGCCGCGTGCATGTGCTGAGGGATGCTCCCAAATGCGTTCCTATTGGATGCTGGGGAGTGTTCCCGCGCAGGCTCCGTTGGTACCGATGCTACCCATATGTGAGGACTAAATTCCTGCTGTTCCTGGAGATCACTTGTTACAGGTGAGTAACTATGCTTTATGGAGGGCGGATTGAGGACTGGATGGTAAAAAGTGGAGTAAAATCTGAGATGAGAGAGAAATAAGTGGAAGAAAGCTGAAGGAAAAAATACAAGTCAGAGATATAAGGAAGTCAAGAAGATAGAAGGGGAGAGAAGTGGCAGATGGGTTGGAGCCTTTGCATCTCCTTTGTCTTTTACAGACTATATATTTCATACTATGCTGGTCCAGCATCTCTCCATATATAGTGTCAAGAGTTCATATGTTTTGTGTTTGATCCTCAAGATGCATAATTAAACTACTACAATTTTTGCTGTATATAAATATCATTACAAAAAGTGTTTTAAAAATTATATAGCCTGGGAATATGTTGCTTTCTTAATTCTTGGACAGAACAAAGAGAACCCTATTCAGAGTAAAATAAGAACATCCAAAAAATTGAACTCTGAAAAGAATAATAAGGAGACCCTCTATCTTTTTTTGTTGGAGTAAAGCTCACCAAACGTGGGGGAAAGCAAAACCACCCTCTCGCCGTGATTACTCCATTTTAATCATTTGAAAAAGTAAACATTCTGATAAAGTTATATCACTTAGCTGCAATCTGCCCCGAGCTCATTTTCACCACAGAAACCAGAGTATACGACGTGGCATGTTTCGGGTCTAAAGAATTTTTTGATCCTGCATCAGGTAGAATGAAAGGCTTGTAGTTGAAAAGCTTCAATTTTCAAAAAGGCAGAGCCATCAATCTTCAAAAAGGCAGAGCCGTTTCACTAAAAAAAAAAAAAAGCCGGCGACTGATGTAGATACGTCAGCCCAAAAGAAAGTCTAAGCCAATAGACATAAGGCAAGTTTACTCACCAATCAGGGAGGAAAGACCCTATGAGTCAAGGAAACCTCCTTTCCTGGTTGGACAAGATTGGTTGAAAATACATCTCAGAGAATTGTTGCTTTCATTGGAGGTTTTTACCCAAGTTGTAAAATTCAAATTATACTATGCCATTCGAGGAAGGCATTAAGACCATTGGGGGAGGCCGTTTGTAATCTGAAAATCCATTTCTGTTCTAGCCTCTGTAATTTAGAGATCTGGTCACCACTTCTTGGATTGGGTGGAATATAATCAAAGATTTGCCAACGGAATTCCTGAAAAGTACGAGGGGGTACCCAAAAAAACCAGGAATAACATTACCGTGGGCGGAGCTTGTGTAGTACGCACTTCTGGCGCTAGGCGTGTATAGTGCAACTCATTGTCAGTTCAGTGCCGCCTGTGTTGTCGACCTGGCTTGTTCTGTTCATCTGCAATGATTGTTTTTGCTAGCGCTGTTTTGTTCTTGTTTCTTTTTTTATGATGACAAGTTTAAGTGAACAACGTGCAGCTGTGAAATTTTGTTTTCTACTCGGTAAAAATGCTGCTGAAACTGTTTTAATGTTGAAAACAGCTTATCAAGATGACGCTATGGGAAAAAGTCAAGTGTACCAGTGGTTTGCTCAGTTTAAAAATGGTGACATGTCGATTGATGACAAACCTCGTTCTGGGCGTCCATCAACTGTCCGAATCGACGAAAATATTGAAAAAATTAGAGAGCTTGTGCTCACAGACCGTCGACAGACAACTGATCAACTGTCAGAGATTAGTGGGTTATCTTGGAGCTCGGTTCAGTGAATTTTAACGGAAGATTTGGGAATGAAAAGGGTTCTGCTAAGTTTGTTCATCGGGTTCTGACTGACAATCAAAAGGAACATCGAGTTGAAACATGTCGTGTTTTGAAACAACAGCTTGAAACTGATCCAGATTTTCTGTCAAAGGTCATTACAGGTGATGAGTCATGGTGCTATGGTTATGACCCAGAAACAAAGCAACAGTCAAGCCAATGGAAGACATCATCGTCACTCCGTCCAAAAAAATGTCATCAAGTCAAATCAAACATCAAAACAATGCTGATTTGCTTTTTTGATGCCAAGGGGGTAGTTCATTCAGAGTTTGTTCCCCCAGGTCAGACCGTCAATCAAACCTTTTATTTGGAAGTTTTAAGAAGATTGCGCAACAGTGTTTGTCAAAAAAAGACCCGATTTGTAGCAGACAGGAGACTGGTTCTTCCACCACGACAACGCACCTGCACACACAGCCATCTCTGTTAGACAGTTTTTGGCTAAAAATGGCATGGTTCCGCTGCCCCACGCACCTTACTCGCCTGACCTGGCTCTGTGTGACTTTTTCTTATTTCCACGCATGAAAAGGGGCATGAAAGGATACCGATTTGACAACATTGAAGAAGTCAAGAAAAAAACGAGGGAGGAGCTGTCAGCCGTTTCTAAAGATGACTACAAAAAATGTTTCGAACAGTGGAAGCACCAGTGGGACAAATGTATCAGTTGTAATGGAGAGTACTTTGAAGGGGATAAGGTTGTTTTGTAAAGAATTTGAAATAAATAGCTTTTAAAAAATAATTCCTGTTTTTTTTTGGGTACCCCCTCGTATGTATTCGTTGTAAACCGTGTTCCACCAAGGGTGCTGTACGATTTTTCAAGTGTAAACGGGATGCATGTTCACCCAGACGCTTCTTTATAGGTCTGATAGTCTGTCCCACAAAATAGAGGGAGCAAGGGCATAAGATCAAATAAACTACAAAAGGTGATTCACAAGTAGTATGCCATTTAGATTTATAGATGATGGATGTGTGAGTATATGTCCGCAGTGATATTGTCAACTGTCACCTGAGATTCTTGCGGTATTTCCTTATGTAAAAGGAATCTCTGGGTTTATTTCTGCATTATGTCGTTTCTGGCCAATTCTGGAATTGCATTCTTGTTTTAAGGATAAGCGGTTAATGGTGTCCTTCTCTAGGGGGGCCAACTTAAGAGATCTGGTGGTAAGAACTACATCATCATTAGAGGCTGAGCAGCCTGGGTTTGAAGCCTAAGGAGATGGAGCAACGGTAAGCCTCAGAAGGATGTCCATCCTGGCCATGGACCTGATACAATCAAAACAACTGCAGCAATGGAGCAAAATGATCGAGATGAAGGGAAGTGCTGCATGGGAAGAGGGGAAACACTGGGCCATATGGCAGTGGAAGAGAAACGATGCTGGAGCTACAGGACACAGAGTAGGGAGAATATGGAGAAGAAGGGGATATTGGGTGTGGGGGAGACGGTCATAGGCAGAGGGGTGAGGATATTGAACACAGGGGAAGGGGAAAAGGGAGATGGAGAAGAGAACCTGGACATGGGAAGGTGTTGATAAATGATGATGGACATGGAAAGTGAGAATAGGGAGATGGAGAAAGATACTGGACATGTGGAGGGATGAAAGGTAGGGAAAAGCTGAATGTGGGGCAATGCTGGACATGGGACAGGCCACAGATGGGAGAACTGAACTTGACAGGATATAGGGAGAGGGTGTGGAGATTCTAGACCTAGGAAAAAATAGGGGGAAGGGCAAGAATGCTGCACACAGGAAGATAGTTTGGATACGGTGGTGGGCTATGGAATAAAAGAGAGGCGGAAATGCTGCATGAGGAGAGAGAAGGGGGCAGATATTGTATTGGGAAACCTTAGATAGTGGGATTAGAGGGATGGGAGAGATACTGGACACAGCAGGGAAGAGAGACATGGGAGAATTGGTGAGGGTCTGAGGAATAAAAGAGATGGAGAATGGTAGGGTTAAGGTTAAAGAGTGGTAGATAGAGGACAAGATGGTAAGAAGAAGGAAAATATTAGAGTCCATAGAAAGAAAAAAATACATGGAAGAAAGTTGAAAAGAAAAAGATCAATGTCTGAGATGTATGTAGAGGAGAAAAGCAGCAGATGGACTTGAGACGCTGGAAAAAAGAGAAGATGCAGGAAAGCAAAAACCAGAAACTGGCACAAACATGATTAGAACATCAAAATTGCCAGACAACAAAGGTGGAAAAAAGTATTTTATTTTCAATTTAGAGACATATTTACTAAGCTTGGCTAACAGCATGCACTATTTGTTACTAGGTCACATTGAATAACATGGGACCTAGTTACAAATAGTGTGTACTAACGGTTAACCCAGTTTAATAAACATGCCCCTTTGTGATTGGAATATATCAGTTTTTGTAATTTACATGTGTTTTCTTTATATATATATTTCTATTTCTCTGGTGTCGTGCTACATGTAGAGTGTGGCTTCTCAGCACTTCAGTTTAAATTTTGTCAACATATTTCTATTTTTAGTTTTTGGCCACTTATTCTGTACTTGGTGAGGATCTATCTACATTCTAAGAGATATATTTGCTAATCTGGGCTAACAGTTAACCCATGCTGTTTGCAATTAGGCCCCATGTTATTCAATGGGACCTAGTTACAAATAGCATGGGTTAACTGTGCTATGTAAGAATATGACTTGTTCAGTTTTCCCAGTAGGTATATGGATGTAGCTTCCACGGCAATACTTATGATACCGCCCTTTTCTGGGTACACTCCTTATTGTGAGAGTTTTGGAAGTTAGTGCTGTTGTGGAATTACGGTAGATTTGCCCTAGGGCCCCTGTACTCTGAGTTCTTGGTGTGTAGTCAACTATAGGATGTTGATTGGGACTGTAATATGGACTGTCTTTGCGATATGCAGTTGTGTATTCTTGATGTTACCAGATTGAAATGTAAAATATTTTGTCAGTTCAGATTCAAGGAAATCTCAAATTTTAAGGGAATGTCTCAGTTTAATGTTGTTTAGTAACCCGATAGCTTCATCACTGCTTATTTCTGGGCTCTTCCAGCTCTAGCACAGTTCACTTCAGCCTGGGCACTATGATCTTGAATTCATGGTTACTGGGATTAGTTTTTCTCATTTTATATCTTCACTCTTCATTAATAATCTGGTCAAAACAAAATGAATCTGGTTTACAGTTATGGTTTATTGGGGGGGAGGCTGTGAAAGTGATTTTAAGTTGTGTAACAATCATTAATCAAATTTATTAAAACAGATATATGTTTGGAAGTCACCTAGGCTTTTCAGAGGGGTGGTATATACATTTCAAAATAAAGTAAATAAATGTATGTAAATGAGGCCCTATAGTGAGTCTCCACACATGGTCCCATCACCCTCAGTCTGCCCCTGTAGATAGAATGTATGAGCTGTTTGATTCAAATGACATCATGACAATAGAGCAGAAGGGTAATAGGAAAGAAGCATATGAAACCAAAGACCAGTTAATGTTGAATAAGGCCATAATGGCTGGCACTAAGAAAAGCAGAAATTTCAGTATAGCATGTATTGACTATAAGAAAGCCTTTGATAGCATACCTTATAAGCTCTTGGACAATAAAGTGCAGCTTGATTGAGTACATTGTTAACCATGAAAATGTGGTAAACTATAGGTGTCGGAATGGGATAGGCCATATGGGATCTGGTTCCATCAAAATTTTGCCTGCCATCTGCAGAGAGCAGCAGTGATCATAGCAGATTCCTTCTGTCTGCTGGTGAGTGATGGGATCCCCTGAGTGTGGTGGAAGGCACTGCAATTGTGGCAAAAACAACTTGTTTGCTCGTGGGAGATTCCCACAGGCAGACAGGAGTCGTTGCTGTGATCATGGCAGCCTTGCCCACCTGCCTGTGGGGATCCAATCTCCCACAGAGGGGAGGGGAAGGCTGTCACAATCATGGTGGCCTTCCACCCTGCCTGTGGGAGATTGGATCCCTGTGGGCAGGAGGGGAAGGCTGCTGCAACAGGAGTCTGCAGCAGTCACAGCCATTCCCTTTTCTTTTGCTCGTGGGAGATGGGATCTCCATAGGCAGAACAGGAGGGGAAGGCCATGGGGAGGGGGAAGCTAGACTTAGGGCAGAGTCAAGGCAGAGCTCCTCCTCCTCCCCCCCCCCTTTGGTGAGGCGTTCCATTGTTAGAGGTACTAAAGGGCTGGGTGCGTGTCTGGGCTCACCAATGCTTTTGTTTGGTAGTGTGGGTGGTAGAGGTTGGAGTCATTGCTTTCTAGTGCATTTTTCTTTTGAGGGGCAGGCATTCTGGTGTGGTTTATTTTCCTCTCTTCCTGTCAGTGCAGGAACCAATCCTTGCATGTGAGGAAGGGAAATGTTTATAAACTTGCCAGCCCTTGTGCACAGGCCCCTGTTTGCATGTGCCTGGCTTGATTTTTTTCAGCATCATCTTTTTGCTCACAGCCTATTTGCATGCTGTTTGCTTAAAGTATTGCTGAGTAAAACGTAAGCGTTTGGAAACCCTGTCCTTTGGCTCTAGCACAGAGTTCCTGCATAGAGTTGTCAGTGGTAAAGAAAAACCAAAACAAAACACCCAAACCAGTGTATGGTTGATAGGTGTCATTTCCAAGCACTTAGTTTGTGAATTGTGTAGAGAGAGAGAGAAGATCTTCAATTACCAAGAAATACAGTGTGAGAGATTAAGAAAAATGTGACAGAGATGTTTTTCCCCATTTTGTTAGGTGCCACAAGCTTGATTAAGAGTAATTTCAAACCACACATTAACTGATTGCCTTTACATGTTACATCTTGTGCCCTACAGAAGGGGGATGCACTTGGCCTAATGTAAGTACTTAGGTTCATTACGGTTGTGGTATGTACAAAAGTAATTCATTTGGAGAAACTGCCCACCTAGTATTAGGAAAGTTGTGGTGTTCTAGTATTGGGTTCAAAGTAGAAATTACAATTAAAAAAAAAACAGAGAGACACACATCTGAATTGTAAAGAGCTAATCCAGCAAGGCTCGAGATTTGTTAGTGGGGGGAGGAAAAAGTGCATGAACTGGGGAAAACATATAGCGTAAATGCCATCATATTCTATCTGTGCATAGCTCTTAATATATATGGTACTTATGTATAGCCTAGATAGGGAGAGGGTACGGATGTTTTGAAAGGAGCATTCTAATTGCTATTTATTATGCTTTGGCTACTGTGGGTGCAGAAATTGCTTCTCCTATAGAAATGCATTGCTACATTGTGGGGGGTCCTTATTGCTTTGGCAGCCCCGATCTAATCTGGCCTATATTTGAACTGAATGTGTTTTTCAGCAGTTTTCCCCTAGGTTACATTTGGCCTCATTCTGTCAAGTTTTCCGAGTTGTCCTGTAAAGCGCTGAGTACCGTTGTAGCGCTATACAAATGATTAGTAATAGAAGAAAGAGATCAAAACAATCTGGACTTCCTTGTTATCATGCCCTTGGGTTAGAAAAACTAAAACCCTAGAAGAACTTTTGTGTTCGATACTTTTATTTACTTTGAGTCAGTTGGGAAAAAAATTAAAGCCATTCTGTTAATGCCGATGTAAAACTTACGGGAGTAGGGTGATTTTTCAGGATTTGATCGCACGACGAGCACCAGGATGCTAATGTCTAATCATATCTGCGCCTATCGTGAGTTGCAGATGTTTATGTACACTATTTAATCATTAATAAAATATATAGATGCAAACGAAGTGAAAGCCATTCACAGACAACCCAAATATCTTTATTATTTCCTAACTTCTTTTTTCTCTCTGAAAAAATTATAAAAAAAAAAATCCCTTACATGCACTTTTTAATTTCATAAGAACATAAGACATGCCATACTGGGTCAGACCGAGGTCCATCAAGCCCAGTATCCTGTTTCCAACAGTGGCCAATCTAGGTCATACGTACCTAGCAATATCCCCAAAAGACACAGGTTCCACAATGCTTGTACTGGGTCAAGCATTGATATCCTGGGTCCCTTTTTAATAGTGGTTTATGGACCTTTCCTCCAGGAACTTGTCCAAACCTTTTTTAAACCCAGCTATACTAACAGCCCTTACTACATCCTCCGGTAACAGATTCCAGAGTTTGATTACACGTTGAGTGAAAAAATATTTTCTCTTATTTGTCTTAAATAGTTTACCCTGTAGCTTCATTACATGTCCCCTAGTCTTTCTATACTCTGATAGCGTAAACAATTGATCCATGTTTATCCGTTCCACGCCATTCATTAATTTATAGACCTCTATCATATCTCCCCTCAGCCGTCTCTTCTCCAGGCTAAAGAGCCCTAACCTTCTTAGCCTCTCTTCATAGGAGTAGCCTTCCATCCCCTTCACCAATTTGGTGGCTCTTCTCTGTACTTTTTCTAATAACGCTATGTCCTTTTTAAGATACGGTGACCAGAATTGCACACAATATTCAAGGTGCGGTCGTACCATGGAGCGATACAGAGGCATTATAACATCCTTTGTTTTATTCTCCATCCCTTTCTTATGATACTTAGCATTCTATTTGCTTTCTTGGCCGCCGCCGCCGCTGCTGCTGCTGCTGCTGCTGCTGCTGCTGCTGCACACTGGGCGGAGGGTTTTAACATGTTATCCACGATGACTCCTAAATCTTTTTCCTGGGTGGTGGTTTCTAATGTGGAGCCTTGCATCGTGTAACTATAGTGTGGGTTGTTCTTTCCTAGGTGCATAACTTTGCACTTGTCCATATTAAATTTCATCTGCCACTTGGATGCCCAGTCTTCCAATGTATCAAGATCCTCCTGCAGTTTTTCACAATCCTCTTGGGTTTTAACAACTTTAAACAGTTTTGTATCATCTGCAAATTTGATAACCTCACTGGTTATTCCCTTTTCCAGTTTATTTATGAATATGTCAAAAAGCAGCGGACCCAGTACAGATCCCTGGGGTACTCCACTATTCACCTTTTTCCATTGGGAATATTGGCCATTTAGCCCTACCCTCTGCTTTCTATCTTTTAACCAGTTCCCGATCCACAATAGTACACTGCCTCCTATCCCATGACTTTTTAGCTTCGCCAAAAGTCGCTGATGATAAAAATAAAGCACTGCTGCTCCGATCACTGTGGATTAAATGAGGTCAAGCGCCAACATCCACGCCCGTGAAACAAGTCAGAGCGAAATTTACCAGAATACTGTAGCAACAGCTCATTCCCATGTGTGAATCACTGGTGTTTCTGGGTCTGGTGTGTAGACACGCACGGTAACCCGCACGTGACCCGATATCCGGGGATTTCCGGAAGTGGGAAAACATCACGGCTCACGCTCTCACTCTGATCGTAGTCCCGAAATTAAAGTTTCGCTGAGGGCAGTGACAGGGCGGAACTACGCTTCCCAGAATGCCAAGCGCGCCACAGTCTTCCATAAGTCAAAGCGGAAACAAAAGAGAGAGAGAGAGAAAAAAAAAAAAGAAACCCTGTGACAACACACCCTGCGTGAGTCAGGGGAGCCGGGTAGGGTAAAAAGGCCAGCGATATTAAGAAAGCATCATTCCGACACTGGTGGTGTACACGAAAGGCGTTCTTCCTGTGTAGGACTGCGACGGCAGCGTGAGATCGTGGTTTTGAACTTCGGGAGTGCGATCTCCACCGTTTTTTCTCCATGGCTCTGAAAAGAATACAGAAAGTGAGTATCTTGTGCCCGGAACAATGGCAGCCTTTGCGCGGCCACTTCTCTCTTCCATCGCCGGGCTGCGACGCAGGCTCATGAAAACGGATCCTAGAGCTGAGCGGTCGCTGGGCTCGGAAGCTGATAAGGTTCTATATATTTTTGATTCTCTGGCGAATTTAATGTTTCCATCTGCTTGTCTGAAAATGCCGTTGTGTGCCTGGGAGAGGAGGCCGCGAATACTCTTCCGGGGGCAGTAGTGCTGATGTTTGATTTCTTAGCTGGGGCTGCTCCTGCTTCGGAGGACCCTGGCGCTCTCTTACAAGCTGAGTCGCGGTCCGTAGTGGGGTTGGATTCCGGATGTATGTGCCGCCGTCTTCTCCGTGTGGTTGACATGATGGGTAGTCAATTGGTAGCGTCTGGCGAGTTAGTGGTAATCTGTTATGGTGGAGGGCCGCTCTTTTATCTTCTTTGCTGCATTGTGTAGACACGTTTGAGAGGGTCCGAGGAAGCGAGGGCTGTAGCAAGCAGTTCATTGCCAAGCAGCCGAACAAACTGAAATATCCACTTTTGTGGTCGATAAGTTATTGTTGAGCATTGAACTAAATCCATCACATATCTCGAGTCCCGTACGTGATAGGTGTTTGTTTCTACGCTACCATTTCCATAGGAAGCTTTGGTGCTAAAACGCTGTAAACATGTACAAGTTCCTGTTAACTTGCCTGTTTAAATGCGGGACATCTCATATGATATCATGAAATGCTTAACAAAATGTCAACCGATATGAAGTGCCCGTGATGAAAACATAACTTTATTGGGTGATAATTTCTGATGCACCACGATGTATTGTGGTTTAACTAAAACAGAACGTATTGGGGAGGGCGGCTTAAAAAGCACCAAACGTTAATCTTTATATGGAAAGCAAAGCTGAGGGGTAGTTTTGTCATAAGTCAATGACGCTTCCGTTTGTGTGCTAAGGAACTCGGTGCAGGTGAATTCTTTTTGGATTACACCCAGTCTATATCCAGACTAGAACATTAAGCTGGGATTCCACACCTATTATTTTGTTTGATTTGTGGGTGGTTTTTTTTTTCTTAAGATTGAGGGGGACTCGTTTTTTCAGTTTCCTGTTTTGGACGGGGCTTAGGAGTATGACTCGATAGGTCTGTCTCTTAGAAATTGTCCTGTATAGGCATGATCTGTGCTTTAGATCCCCTCTACTTTCTCTTGCTGGTGATGTTTAATTGAATACAGCTACTTTGTGCGGAAATTGGTTCATAGTTCTCTCTTTTTTTTTTTTTAAGTTGACATGCTTTGGAAAGCTTTATTTAGTAAAACGTTTGTTTTGTCATTAAATCCATTATGGGAAGCAATAGATAAGTGTTTTAGCCCATTCTAGTGTGTTTTTATGTACAGGATTATCTGCATAACAGAGTAACTTATGCTGCCTTTTCATGTGATGTCATAAGAACATAACAGATGCCATACTGGGTCAGACCAAGATCCATCAAACCCAGTATCCTTTTTCCAACAGTGGCCAATCTAGGCTACAAGTACCTAGCAGTTTCCCCAGAAGACGCAGGTTCCTCAGTGCTTGTATTAGGAAAAGCAATGGATTTCCTGGGTCCCATTTAATAATGATTTATGAACCTGGAGTGGAGGAGTAGCCTAGTGGTTGGGGCAAGGTACTTCAGGCCGGAAGGTCGGGGGTTCAAATCCCACTAGAGGACAGCAACCTTGGGCCGGAAGGACTGGGGTTTCTAGTCCCACAGGTGCTCCTTGTGGTCTTGGGCAAGCCACTTAACCCTCCATAGCCCATGTTCCCTGTAAAATAGTTATCTCCAAGTTATAATGCCCTGTTCAATGTAATTTCAGTTTGTTCAATGTAAACCGCACTGATGCAGAATAGTGCGGTATATAAGAGAATGTAAATAAATAAATAAACCTTTCCTCCAGGAACTTGTGCAAACCTTTTTTTTTTTTTTTTTTTTTTTTTTTAACCCAGCTACACTAACGGCTTACTACACTCTTGGGTAACAAATTCCAGAGTTTAACGTGTTTAATAAGAGAAAATATTTTCTCTTATTAGTCTTATATGGGTTACACTGTAGCTTCATTACATGTCCCTTTGTTTATGCCATTAAAATATAGAAAGACTATCTACATTTATCTGTTCTACTCCATTCATTATAGGCTTCTAGCATATCTCCCCTCAGCCATCTCTTCCAGGTTGAAGAGCTAACATTTTTAGTCTCATCATAGGGGTATCCTTCATCCCTTTTACCATTTTGGTGACTTCTCTGTACCTTTTCTAATTCTGCTATATCCTTTTTAAGATACAATGACCAGAAATGCACACAATCTTTGAGGTGCAGTCACACCATGGAATGATAGAGGTACTATAATAACCTTTGCTTTATTCTCCTCTCCATTCCTTTCCTTATGATTTCTAGCATTCTGTTTGCTTTCTTGGCAGCCACTGAAATGCCAGGGAGCTTGAGTTTGGTTTCATCTGTTCACAAAACATTTTCCCAGAAGGATTGTGGTTTCTCAAGTTGGATTTGGACAAAGATCGGGTGTGCCTTTTTTATGTCTTTGAGCAGTGGGGCCCTCCTTGGCCTTTGCCCATGAAGTCCTTCTTTGTTTAGTGTGCGGTGTATGGTGCAGGTTGAAACCACCACTCCAGATTGCCCCAGGTGAGCCCTAAGCTCTTTGAATGTTGTATGTGGTGTTTTACAGCAATTTGCACTAACCTTCTTCAAAGACCTCTTGGATTCATTTTTTTCTTTCCACCATGTCCTCATAGGTTCTTGACAGTTCCATGAGCAGAAACATCTTAACATTTGTGAACTTTGTACCCTTTTGGTGTTTGGTGATAATGGCTTTTCTGATGGTCTCGGGCAACTATCTGGTCTTCACCATTGTGAAAATGGAATAGGAAGTGAATGTGGCCATTTTAAACATTAGAGCCATCATTCATTGTTTGATACAAGTCATGTGAGTACTGACAATGGATCACAGATGCATCTCTACTATTACTGCAGTGGGAATGTGGTTATGTTCAAACTGATTTGAATTGTTTACAGGGGTGCCAATAATCATGTCCTGGCAATGTCCCAGTTTTTATACTATTTCCTACTATATGCTTTTTTTTTAAATTGGTCTTGTTTCATTTGATTCTTTTGTGTGTCAAATATGTATGCATATATAGTCCAAAGTTATCTCACTGGCCACTTTGTTTAGGAGATATTGGGCATTTAATGGGTTGAACTGCAAGAGTGCTAATGTTGACCACAACTGTATAGCCCCTTCTCCTTTAGAGAACTTCTGTGTTTGTCCCATGTCTTCTTGAATTCAGATATTGTCCTGGTCTCTCTTCCATGCATCTACCACTCTTTCCATAAGGAAATATTTCCACATATTACTCTTGAGTCAATAATATTCCCTTTAACCTTCATCCTCTGCTCCCTTCTAGCAGAGCTTTCTTTCAACTGAAAGAGGTGTCATGTTCATCTATGTCAGAGGTATTTAAATGTCTTTATCTTCTCTCTCACTTTTCCTCCAAAGTACACATATTGAGATCTTTGTGCCTATATGCCTTATGGTGAAGCCTACTGACCAGTGATCATGTTGTGAAACAGATGCTGTGAGCGTTTAAGATGCTGTTCAATCTTCTGTAGACAGTATAGTCCACAAGGGTAGAACCAAACCCCAGGATCTTGCCTCCTGGGAGATAATTAGTCTGCTCTTAGAATAGCTGTCTCTTGACTCCAGACTTTACAGCCTAAGCTCCACAGGCTTGTGCCGTTTGCACTTTTAGCAAAGGACATTAAGCTAGGTCAGCTTGATATCCAGGCACGAGCAACCAGGCGTTCTGATCGCAGAAAGGTACGGCTATCACAGTCAACCACGTTGAGAAATGTGCAGGGAGCCACAAAGCAAGAAATGTCATGGTGAAGCTCAGGAGATAGGGATACCCCCTTCTGGACCAATGCAACAGACCCAAAGGGCCCCACCTGAAAATGGGATTCAGAGTCAAACTACAACCAGCTCTATGATTCGAAAACTCTGGAAGATAGTCCTACTGGAATCTGAATGTATCCAAGATAACATCCCTGGCCCTGCTGCAGAAGGGATGGGAGAAATAACCTTTCGCTGCCAGAGGCTGTAAGGAATATTCACAACTGACCCAGCCCAAGCAAAGAGCCTCAAGGAGACTCCTGGGAAGATTTTTGCAGCCATTATTGCTGCCCAGAAGTCCAGGCTGGTCTGGCAGGCAACATGAACTCACATATTCCAGTCACTAAATAGAAAATAAAATTAATTTTTTTACCTCCCTTCTCTGACCGTTTTATTTTTCTAATCATGTTGATCCCAGGTTCTGGTTTCTGCTTTTCTCTGCTTCTCTTAATTCTTGTTTCCAGTGTCACCTGTCTATTTGCCATTTCTTCTCTTGTCTTTACCTCATCACTTATATCGGTTTGTAATACTGATCTTTTCAGTGTGTTTTTCCTTCTGTTTCTCACTGTATTTACCCACAGATTTCCATCACTTTGTCATTCATCTCTCCCATCCCCGCCTCATTGCCCACTCTTTCATTAACTCTTTGCATCTGTCCTCCCCCATGTCTTACATTTCCCTCTCACCATCCCCATCCAGGGTATCCTTTCTCGCCCATTTCAGTATTTCCTGTTTGCCTCCCTCATCCCTCCCACTCATGTCCAGTATCTCCTTGGCTCCACATCTAATATTCAGCATTTCCTGTCAGTCTTGCCAGTACTTGTGCCCCCCTGTCCAGCAGCAACTTTCTCACCCCTCTTCAATACCCCATTCCTAATGTCAAGCTTATCCTGTCTTCCTCCCTCCCATGTCCAGCATCTCCTTTGTCTGCCTGCCCCGTACCACCCCATGTCAAACATCTCTCTGCCATTTAAACACTTCCAGCATCCATCATGTCCAGCTTCCTCCCTATTTTCCAGCCTCCAGTGTTGCTCTCTGTCGCAGTCCAGCATCTTCCCCAAATCCTGCACTATCTTTAGCCAGGCCACAGCTTACTGCATCGTGCCCCTGTATCCTCTGAACCTGCAGCAGCAAGCACTCGAACTAATGCATTCAACCAACCTCCCCCCACCCCTGATCCATCATCAGACTTCTGCAGCCAACTAAATTGCACCTCTCCTCCCTCCCCTGGAACTTGCATCAGTGCTTACAGTATAGATATGATGTGCAGGAACCTCAAGCTGGAGTCTGCATGCGTAGAGCCAGGGAGGCCCGAAGCCCCAGCTGAACTCTGAATAGCCGCGAGAGTAAAGAGTGGCACTTTGCCTTCTCTCCTGAGGCTGTGATAAAAAGGAACCTGCTGGCACACTGAGTGCCAGGAGGTTAAATGGGGGCACTTGGGATACTGGGGGGATTAAGACTGGGAGGGACTGGAGGAGGACTGATACTGGGGGGTTAGGACTAGAAATGGGCTTATGCAGGGGGATGGGCAAATGGGAGTAGATGCTGGGAGGGGCTGGAACTAGAAGGGAGCTGATGCTGGGGGAGGACCAGAAAGGGGTTGGGGCTGGGACTGGCAGGAGGGGGAAAAAGCTGGGGGAGTGAGGATGGAGAGAAAAACCAGATATTTTGTGTAGAAGAAAAATCTGATTGGGAAAGTAAGTGGGGATTCAGGATGGAGGGGTGAAATTTTGAGTGGATGAAAAAGGAATAAAGAGAGCAAAAGGGGAAAGATCAGTAGATGTAGAGCAAATGGGTGGGGGGGGGGGGTGAACTAGGAGAGAGGACAAATGGGCAGCAGACAATGGAGAGTTAACAGAAGACATAAAGAAAGTGACTGGGGCATTTTGCAACTGAAACAAAATGCCCAAAAAACAAAAAGGTAGAAAATAACTATTTTGAATTTATTAACTGGCATAGGTCAGCTCTGGGAAATGTGCATCTCATAACGTTTTGCGTTTTGTTTGATACAACAGGAAATTGAGTTTTATTTCTCCAGTGGTGGTGTGTGTGTTCCAAGGTTTGGCTTTGGGGGTTCATAGTTTAATTGTCTTCATATTTCTAAATTGTGATCCTTTGTTCTATGTTTGACAGACTATGGGGTATGTTTACTAAACCGTCTTAATGTGCGCTCTGTGACGTTATTGTGCGATAAGGTACCTGTGCGCCTGAAAAAGTGCCATTATCGCGTGATAACGTGCGCAGCGGCACAAACGAGCGCTGAAGGCGGGGAAATGCTCCCGGAGGGCAGAGGAAGGCTCCCCAGGGGGGAGAGTGGGAGGGGAGAGGCTCTCTGCACACTAACGCTGTGAAATCCGAGGCTGAAAACTAACGCCAGTGAAACCCTGGCGTTAGAGCTGATTTAAAGGGAAGAGAAACTATTTCTGTCAGCAATGTACAGCAAAATCAGGGAAACCTATAAAAAAGTGATAAGTGTGATACATGTGCATGGAACAAAAGTGCAAATAAACATTGAAAATGACCCCAACAAAATATAAAAAAAAATAACCAAGTTGGGCAATAGTGATATTAATGGGAAACGTCAAACACTCCCAAGAAAGCTCCAAAAAAGGATATGAATTTTGGAAGGTTTTACGCTCTGTCCCCATACAAGGTGAATGATCCCACAGTGAAATATCGCTGATCAGGGTTTCCCTCTCCATTGGACAGGTTTCCTATGGCGTGCACATGTTCCACAACAGCAGGGCGGGCATGTCGGAATGGGCAACTGGACAGATGCTGGGAAAAGGGACACAGAGGGCTGCAGACGGCACATGCTGTGCTGCAGCTGGGCCACAGTGCGGACTAGGGTGATGCCTAGGTGGCCCATAGGAATGCTGAAACAGTAGAGCAACCAGACAGCAACTGATGAGGGCCCAGCATGGGCACGTGTGCTTCCCACAGTGTCACAGGGGATAGTACCCAGCAGGTACCCCCAAGGGCACAGAACATTGGCAGGCGTTGCTGGGGGGAAGCGTGGACATCTATGCAGGCACCCCTACCCCAGAACCTGCACCATAGGCAGCCGCCTACCCGCACAATGGATGGCCTGAGACTGCACTCCACCAGCACCACCAGCAGACGGGGGTGGCAGAGGGGTACTGGTGGTGGAGGGGCAGTGGCAGCTGCCCAGAGCAGACCGTGGCCTAGCCCTGTGTAGGTGGGTGCCATGCACTGCAACAGACGGGCCCTGTCTGATGAACAGTCATGGTATCCTCAGGGAATGCACTGTCTCTGTGGCAACACGGTGGTGCAGTGCACACAGCCAATGTGTTCAGGAACAGAAAGTCACAGGTTCAAGTCCCAGCTGTGGTTCCTGCCAACCCAGCCCCCATGTTTTACCCACTTCTACAACGTGCTAATACAGACAGAACCTGTAGTGCAGATGACATAGACATGCCCAAAACATTTTACCCTAAAGAGCACAGACACCATAAACATGCGCATTACCTAGAGCAGTCTCTCCCAAATGCAGTCCTGGAGGGACAAACACCATTCAGGTTCCATGCTGCCTCTAATAAATATGGCTGTGCTGCATTGCTATGCACGGCCCCCATGGTATGCAGATGTATCTCATGCATATTCATTAGGGACAGCATGAAAACCCGAACAGTGTTTGGCCCTCCAGGACTGGAGTTGGGAACATCTGCCCTAGAGCAGTGGCCAACAGTGGCAGACACACCCGCACCCACAGGCTCCATTACCCCAAGCCTCCTGGAGAGGCAGGATGTTGGGCCCTGCGTGCATCTCCCCATACTAGCACTTGCATACCTTAGCAATGCCACCCTAAACATCGTCAAACTCCCAGCATTGATTACGGAGTTGCTGAAGGTGCTCAATATGGCTCCTGACAGGCCAGCAGATGAGGAGGCCTTGGAGGATCCATCGATCCAAGCTGTTAGGAACTCCCAGGAGGTGTTTCCAGTGCACAGGGTGGTGCAGCAGATGATCCAGGAGGAATGGGATCAACCGGAATCCAGCCTGAGGGGAGTACGGTCTATGGCTCATCTGTACCCATTACTGGAGCTAGACAAGGAACTGCTGAAGTCACCCAGAGTAGATGCGGCGGTGTCGGCAGTCACAAAAAAAGACCACTATCTCAGTCGAGGGCAACGCAGCCCTGAAGGATACCCAGGATAGGAAGCTGGATACGTTGCTGAAGCAAGCTTTTGATGTTAGTGCTCTCGGCTTACAGGCTTGGGTGGCGAGAGCCTGTCTGAGATGGTCCCAACAACTTCAGCTAGCAGATGGTCTGGCAGGTAGCGCACAGGCAAATGCGCTAGGATGGAGTCCGGAGCTGCCTACCTGGCAGACAGTCAATACGACCTCATTAGGAGCCTAGCAAAGAATATGGCCTCTGTGGTAGCAGCTCGGTGATATTTGTGGTTGTGCAATTGGGCGGCAGATGCCTCTTCTAAGGCGTGCCTGAGCCGATTCCCCTTTAAGGGGAAGTTGCTATTTGGGGAAGACTTGGAAAAGTTGGTTAAAGGACCTAGGTGAGTCTAAGGGAGGCAGGCTTCCAGAGGACAGGCCAAAGCAAGGCCGGTCACCGACTCCCACTCAGAGCCAACCAAGGGATTTCCGCAGGTTTCGACCGGCCAGATCGAGCTCCTTTCTTAGGGGCCGTTTTCACTCTAAGGGCAAAGCTTCAGGGGGTTTCACGGAGCAGGAAGAGGCTTTGGGTCCTAGAAAACCACAATGAGACAACGGGGGTCTGGGAGGAATTCCTGCCGGTGGGGGGTCGGTTAAGGCAGTTTCTTTCCGCCTGGACCCAGGTCACATCCGATCAATGGGTTTTAGAAGTGATCCGAGAGGGCTACGCTCTCATTTGCAAAGCAGGTGAGACCAGTGTTTGTTCAGTCCCCCTGCAGACCGCCAGCAAAGAAAACAGCGATAGGACACTCTCTCTCAAGACTTATAGCGCTCGGGGCGGTGGTTCCTGTTCTGGAAGACCAACGCGGCTCCGGTCGGTACTCTATTTCGTGATACCAAAGAAAGAAGGGACCTTTTTCGACCAATTCTAGACCTAAAACAAGTCAATCGTTGTCTGAGTACCTCACTTCTGAATGGAAACCCTGAGGTCGGTAACTGTGGCTGTTTGTCGGGGGGAGTTCCTTACTTCCTTAGATCTGATGGAGGCATATTTGCATATTCCTGTCCAAAGGACTCATCAGCAGTTTCTGAGGTTCCCAGTTCCAAGAGGACACTTTTTAGTCCCAGGCTCTACCCTTCGGGCTGGCAACGGCTCCTCGGATGTTCACCAAGGTTATGGTAGTGGTTGCGGCAGCCCTTCGAAAGGAGGGAGTATTGGTACATCCCTACCTGGACGACTGGCTGATCCGGGCGAAATCAGAAGCAGAGAGTCGCAAGGTGACAGCCAGAGTGGTAGCATTCCTGGAGGAGTTGGGGCGGGTCATCAATCGGTCAAAGAGCAGGTTAATACCCATGCAGGAGATCAAGTACCTCGGAGCAAGGTTCGACACTGGGAGAGGAAAGGTGTTTCTACCAAAGCAGAGGCTGAGGATCCTCTTATCGCAGTTTCTGGTCAGGTGGAACCCTACGGCCTGGCATTACCTACAAGTGCTGGGCACCATGGTGGCAACGATAGAGGTAGTGCTATAGGCCAGAGCACATATGCTGCTGCTTCAACGGGCCTTGTTACGACATTGATCACATTAGCTGGGCAATGCCTCTCAACATCTCCCGTGGGTGCAGCTGATGACGGATGCAAGTCTAGCCGGCTGGGGGGCTCATTGCAAAGGCCAGTTCGCCCAGGGTTGCTGGACTCGGGGGGAGTGGGGTGGAAACTCAATGGTCCATCAACAGACTGGAGATGCGGGCAGTGGCCTTAGTACTCAGAGCGTTCGAGACCTTAGTTCGATAGAGCAGTCCGTGTTCTCTCCAGCAACGTTACGACAGTGACCTACCTCAACCGCCAGGGAGGAACAAGCAGTCCTTCCTTGGAGGAGGAAGCAGACAGCTTGTTGCGGAGGGCAGAAGCCCATTTAACAGCACTATTGTCACAGCACATGGCCGGAATAGACAATGTCACGGCTGACTACCTGAGCAGATGCAAGATAGACCACGGACAGTGAGAACTGGTTCAGGAGGTGTTCGACTAGGTAGTTGCCATCGTGCCATGAGGTCCATGATCAGAGTCCCCCAACGGGCTATCGGCCAAGGCAAGCCAGTTTTTCAGTCGCAGGAAGGAAAGTATGTTGGAAGGCTTGGATGCTCTGGTCCAGAAGTGGCCTTCAGAGGGTCTCCTGTATGTTTTTCCTCCCTGGGCTCTCATAGGGAGAGTCATTCAGAGAGTGGAAGGCCACCAAGGATTGGTAATTCTCATAGCCCCGGACTGGCCACGTCGCCCATGGTATGCAGATTTGGTGAGGTTAACAGTAGTTCGACCATGGTGGTTACCCTGCAGGCACAATCTATGTCGGGGACCAGTACGGATGCCCCAAGTGGATCGATTTCTCGCTTACAGCCTGGCTATTGAAAGGGTGGGGCTCCGGAAGCGGGGTTATTCGGGATCTGTAATTTCAACCTTGTTAAGCGCACAAAAGCGCTCAACCTGCCTTTCCTATGTGAGGGTTTGGTGTATATTTGAAGCATGGTGTGAGGAGCGGCGGAGGAAGCCCCTTTCTACCTCCGTCCCGGAAATCCTGGAGTTTTTACAAGTGGGATTCGAGAGAGGTCTAACTGCTAGTTCCTTGCGGGTCCAGTTAGCAGCCATTTCGTGTTATCGGGTTAAAGTCCGGGGAAAGCCCTTAGGAGACCATGCTGACATCGTCAGGTTCCTACAGGTGGTTGCAGCCTCAGCAGAAGTCGGTAATTCCCCCATGGGATCTCAATCTGGTGTTGAATGCGTTAACCGGGGAACCTTTCGAACCAGGGGGAAAAGCCTCCCTGAAGGATTTGACCCTAAAAACAGTATTTCTGGTAGCTATCTGCTCAGCTAGGTGTGTGTCTGAACTTCAAGCGCTGTCTTCTCAGCCCCCCCCCTTCCTCTCCTTCTACAAGGACAGGGTGGTTTTGCAGACAGTCCCCTCATTCTTGCCTAAGGTAATCTCTCCCTTTCACGTGAACCAGGTCGTGTATCTCCCATCCCTTTCTGGGGAAGGGCAAAAGGGGATGAAGAGAAGCTGTGCCTCCTGGACGTGTGCAAAGTATTGAAGCATTATCTGTCCCATACGGCACCCTTTCGAAGGTCCGAACAGTTATTTGTTCAGTTTGGAGGGCCGCACAAAGGAGAAGCGGCAGCCAAGGCTTCCATCTCTAGGTGGATCAGGGAGGCTATTGCTTCCACCTATATCCTCAAGGGGAAACAGGTTCGGGGGGGGGGGGGGGGGTCTTAGAGCACATTCAACTTGGGCCCAGGCAACTTCTTGGGCGGAGCATAGCTTGGTTCTGCTGCTGGACATTTACAGAGCTGCATACCTTTTGCCAAACACTACAGGCTGGATGTCCAGTCGGCAGCGGATGCTAGTTTTTGGGGAAGCAGTGCTTCGGTCTGGGATGGTGAACCTCTCCCAGGTTTGAACTGCTCTGTTACATCCCAGAAGAGAGGGACTGGACTGGAGAGACAATAAGGAAGTAATTAGACCTTACATGCTAATTTAGTGTTCCTGAAGGAACTCCAGTCCAATCCCTGATCCCACCCTGGTTCTTCAGTTACAGAATTTCCTTGCCGGAGGGAGAACACCGGACCGAAGATAGGGAGCAAAGAGACCGGAGAGTCCCTTACGAAGGTTCCGGTGGCATTGTGGGCAGTTAGGACGGGGTCCTTTGGAGTGGCTAGGAGTGAGGGCTAATGTGGGTGCAGGTAAGCTGCCTCCCCCCTTCCCGGAAGTAAAAAAAAAAAAAAAATTTTCCTTAAAAAGTTATGGTTACTTAATTGTCTGTCCGGTAAGTCTGCTTTTTCAATAGATTACTGGTGCCTGTGGGTGGTGCCAGTGGTACTTATACCACAGCATCAAAACAATGATGGGTTCAGCCTCCAAGCTGCTGGAAGGGTTGCACAACCAGAAGAGGGACTGGACTGGAGTTCCTTCAGGAACACTAATTAGCAGGTAAGGTCTAATTACTTCATCCTCCAGAGGAGCGGAGTTTCCGAGGAGGGGTGTGGCGTGAGATAAGAGGAACAGTAGTGAGGAGTCACAGAATAAATACTCTTTTATAGGTCAGTAAGAAAAGTTTGAACTGGATGTGAAAACTGATGGGGGAGCCAGTGAAGTGACTTGAGAAGAGGGGTTACATGAGCTTACCAACCCTGGCGAAAGATAAGCTGTGCAGTTAAGGTTTGAACAGATTGAAGGAGAGAGAGATGATTGAGTGACACCGAGGAGCAGGTTATAATAGTCAAGGTGGGAGGTGACTAGTGAGTTGAGGATCTTAATAGTATGCGTAGAAAGGAAGGTATGAATTTTGCTGATGTAGAGCAAGAAACAGCAGGTTTTAACCATTTGTTGGACGTACCCAGCGAGAGTTGAGTCAGATGACCCCAAGGCTGAGAGCTGAGGAAATGGGGAGGAGTGCAGTGTTATCTCAGAAATGGAGAAGGGACAAAGGGGGGAGGTGAGCTTAAGGGGAAAGATGAGAAGCTTAGTTTTTAGCCATGTTAAATTTCAGACAGCAGTGAGACATCCAGGCAGCAATGTCTTATAGCAGGTAGATATCTGGGACTGGATTCCTGGAGAGATTTTGGGTGCAGAGAGCTAGATCTGAGTCATCACATATAGATGGTACTGAAAATCATGGGAGAAAATAAGTACCCCAAGGGACTGAGTGTAGAGAGAGAAGTAGAGGTCCCAAGACAGAGCCCTGAGGTTCACCGACTGAAAGTAGGATGGCAAAAGAGGAGGATCCACTAGAATATACACTAAATGTGTGCTGGGAGAGATAAGAAAATCAGGACAGAACAGAGCCCCTAAATCCAAGTGAGGACAGTGTATCTAGGAGAAGGTGGTGAGCCTGTGTCAGAGGCAGCAGAAAGCTCAAGGATGAGGATTGAGTAAAGGCCCTTGGATTTGGCAAGGAGCAAGTCACTGGAGGCTTTGGTAAGAACTGTTTCTGTGGAATGTAGAGGACAAAAGCCACACTGCAGTGGATCCAGAAGGGCTTGAAAGGAAGTTCAAGTATTTTAGAAGCAAAGGAGTGGAGAAAGAGGGGCTGATAGCTGGATTTAATTTCCACTAGTTAAGAATTGTAAAATGAATGAATTTTGTTTTAGGTATAATTGGTAAGGGAAGAATTTTGGATTTAGCTTGTGCCTTTTTCAGGAGTAGCTGAAGAGTTATATTCACATATAGTAAGTATTTTACTCTTCCCCAGAGGGCTTACAGCCTAAGGGGTTGTGGGTTTGTTTGTGTGTTTTTAACTAAAGCACACTAAGCGATTGATGGGTTTTTAGCGTCTGGCAACTTACTGTATGAATATGACTGTTGCTGTGTGTGGTAACTGCACATTGTGCACTGGGGCAAGGAATGGGCAGGTTAGGGGTGCAGTAGGGATAGAGAATACATTGTAATTTAGAGTGCAAAGTATACTCCTGCCTGTCATTGTTACAGTAAGCATGGGTGCACTTTTTAAATCAATGGGCCTGCAACGTTTTTAATGTGAATAAGACAGACCCTGACAACTGGCAAAATCAATTCCATCCTTGATGGAGGCGAAACTTACAAAAAACACCAAACTTTTAGCCTGTGTTTCTATAATAAATACGAAACTACTTACTAATACTTAATTGTATAGCACTATAAGCAATCAAGAAATAAAATATTCCATACTGGGTCAGACCAAGGTCCATCAAACTCAGTATCCTGTTTCCAACAGTGGCTAATCCAGGTCACAAGTACCTAGTAGTTTCCCAAAAAGACACATAGGCTCCATAGTGCTTGTATTGGGGCAAGCAGTGGATTTCCCAGGTCCTCTTTAATAATGGTTTATGGACTTTTCATCCAAGAACTTGTCCAAACCTTTTTTTTTTTTTCTTAACCCAGGTACACTTAGCAGTTTTTACTACATCCTCCAGCATTGCTCTTGGCAGAATGGCTATGAAGAACCTGGATAAGATTTTCAAGTGCAGAGATTAGACTTGTCTAAGCAACAGTGTTTTCAATAACAGATGTAAAAGATGGACAGCCACAAAAGATGGGAAGAAAATCAATGCCTTCATATTATATGGTGCTGGTGAGGAATACTTTGTGTACCATCGACTACCCAAAGAAAAAAAACCAATATTAGAGATCATCAAACCTAAGCTTTCCTTAGAAGCTCAATTGACAAGGCTTAGACTTTTATACTTTGGACGACACATGTGAAGAGAGATCATTGAAAGATGTATCTTGGCAAGAATTAAGTTTGTAGGTCTTCCTTTTTTGCACCAATGTGATGGATCAATATAATAACGGTAGCTATGGATGTCACCCACTTAACTGAAGATTAAACCACTAGCCACAGGGTCACCATGAGTTGGTCAACTTGACAGCACTTACCAAAGTTTGTGAATGCTGCTGCCATGCATTAGGGTACTTTTGTGCAGTAACTATTGGGAGAGGTTATCGCCAAACTTTTGCACTTAACACGTGTGTGTTTTGCAAAAACTTATTGCACCTTATTAAAAGGCTCCCTAAGGCTGTACTCAAGGCAGTGGAGGATGGCATGACTTGCCCAAGATCACAATGCAAACCCAGTGCAAAGACGTGGACAGCAAAGGAAGAATTATTTTTATTAATCAATTAAGGAGTGCAAGTCTTTCCACAAGTCTGATCACCTTTTCATCTTGTTTGAGGGGTCCACGCAAGGAAGAGGCAACATGCAAGGCTTCGGTAGCCAGTTGGGCGAGGGAGGCCATTTCTCCAGCATACCTATTAAAGTGTAAGCCCCTGCCTGATAGTTTATGGGTGCATTAAACCAGGGTTCAGGTGGCATCCTGGGTGGAATTTGATCTGGTGACACCACTTTGACATTTACAGGACGACAACTTGGTCTTCGTTTGTATGCACAAGCTTCCAGAGATGCGAAGTTCAGTGCCAGTGTGCTTCAGGCTGGGCTCACGGGTCTCTCATAGTTTAGTACTGCTCTGGTACATTCACGACTGGACTGGAGGGACAATAAGGAAGGTGAAATTAGGCCTCGCCTGCTAACTTATATTTCCTTGAGCCTTTCCAGTCCAGAACCCCTCAAGTTCTAATGTGTCTTTCAAGGTTTGAGTATGAAGGTGAGCCCGTACTGGTCTGGTCTAGGACCTCAAAAGGTATACATTCAAAGTTCTTCAGGTGAGAAGTGCTAAATTTGCGAGGTTCTTTCCTAGGCATTCGTCTATGCAGCGACTGCCATCTCTGTCCATGTTCAGACTGTGCATGGTACATTGAGCTGATTAGTCGTCTCCCCCCCCCCCCCCCCAAAAAAATAAATTATAAACTGTTAATGTTTAACCTTGTTTGTGCTCTTTGGAGTCTGTCAATAGGCTACTGGTTCTGGAGTCAGGGAACGGAGCTCGCTCTTCTGTCACATCATGAACCTGACATGCTCAGTCTTCAGTGCTGTTTGAGGGAGAACCCATATGCCTGGACTGGAGGGACTCATGGAAAGATAATTAGCAGGTAAGGTCTAATTTCACCTTACTCTGGAGTAACTCGGTTTAAGTGGAAAAATCGGCAACTTAAATATTTAATATTAATGTCTAGATAAAATTGAGGCTGTCGGGTTCTGAATTACTGTGCTGTTTACTTCGTTCTGCGTTCTGTCTGCACTCTTATGGGATCCTGCCAAATACCTTGTGACTTGGATTAGCCACTGGTGGAAACTGAATACTGGGCTTGATGGACCTTTTTGCTTAACAATATGGCTAATCTTATGTTCAATCACCAGCTTTTCCTTCCAGTAAGTTAGTGAGTTGCATTGCAGAGTGATGGACTTTTTAATCTGCTGCTCACAGAGACCAGCTAGCATATAAGCTGCCCAATTCATAAGAGGTTGCAGCCTTTTTCCCATTTGACCATGCAAGAAAGCAATCATCAAAACCTTTGCTGTGAATCCTTTTTGCTGCCAAAAAGTAGAATATTCATTATCTGGATGTGAAGGCTCAGGGTAGCCTTGAGGAATTTCCTCCATGGCATCCTTGAAGGACTTCATCACCTGCATGATCATTTCATATTGTCCTGCTAGACCAGTCCAGATAAGTGGGTTGTGCTCCCTACCAGCAGATTGTTAGAGACAAAGAGAACCAATGAAAAGCCCAGGTTTCAATGATAACTTCCATGCCTCTATTTGTCTAAACTAGCAGAGATCCCTTCAGTGTTTTATCTCCAGCAGATGGTGGATGGCCTGAAGAATTGAGAGGAAAAGATGGATTAAAAAAAAGCTTGTGACAGACTACTTTGAGGGTGACTCTCACTTGATCGTGACGTTAGGAGGCTGCACTAGATTGTGGCCTTTTCAGTAGGCAAGGAGGAGGGAAAATTGGTTCAGCTCCATGATCTTAGCATGGATAAGAGCCTGTTGAGCAGCCAGAAAATTGGAAGAATCTGGATTTATTCAGCAGCCTCTCACAACCTTGATGATCTCTCTCTCTCTCTCTCTCTCAGATTGCAGAAGACTCTTGTCAGCCACCTTAAATGCAGTGCTGCCAAGCCAGAGGGGGGGGGGGGTGTATTTAGTTTTGTTTAGGGGGAGCAGAGTTGAGCCCGGCATGGATTCTCTGCCTGGGGCTCTCAGGGGGCGAGTACCAAGGCTTGACCTCATTATCCTTGTTGGGCGCTCCAGATTCGGTCTGTGTGGAATGCAATTCGGGGTGAACTGGTGACCGTTTGTATTGTGTGGGGGCTTCCTGCCATTTTTTGCACGCTCTAGTAGCATTCTTAATATTGTGCACTTGCCAGTTGTGCAGTCCTTGCATGCATTCTGCCTGAGCAGCTTCAACACACATTACTATTGTAGTGCCTGTAACGCGCATTGCAATAAAAGCACAGCTAGCAAGCACCAATAGGTCTGCCATGGCCTTGGCGCCTGCTGTTGTGATACTTGCCTTAGCTCTTTCTTCTTCCAGGAAGCATTGTTTGGCTTGTGGCAAGCAAGGCACCTCATCAGTGACTTCTTAATTCTGCCCTTCTTGCATGGCTGCTTCTGAGTCATCCCTGGAGGACCCACTTACCCCTCTTTCAGCTGGGAAATGTTAGGTCCGACCTTACCTGCCTTGGCACAGGAGGTGGTAGCTGGCACTATGGCTAAAGAGATTTAGTTGGCTGGAGGCTCCAGCGCCAATGCTGTGGGTCTCTCCCCATTCTCTAGGGATAGATGGTGACTATGTCCCCTATTGTGGGGGTCATTCTGAGGAGAGCTTCCGGAGTCTGGATTGTCCTCTTTGGGATTATTTTCCTTTTTTAGCAGGCCTGGTCATTCTGGCATGGAAATTCAAATCCTGTGGCCTTTGTTTCCCCCCGCATGCAGTCTTGTGAGGGGCAGGCTGAGAGTGAAAGCCTTGTTCGATTGATGGCTAAGAGTGCCCCTTGAAAATGGGGATCTTTCTGAGATTTGGACTGTGACTTGGATTGAGATTTTTGATGTGGATAAAGTACTTTGGCCTCCTCACAATCCTCTGAAGGCAAATGTTATCAGCCTGTTCTGGGAGTAGGAATTGGAAGTGAGCTTGGCAGATGCTCCAGACACTGAGCAGGAACTGAAGAGGCATCCATTCCTGAAGAGATGTGGACAGCCACTACTGTCTCCTGCTCCTGGAGGTGCTCAGGGGCCTGTTCTGTTCAAAATGGGATTCCTGCAACTCCTGCCTAAGAGGTTAGGGATGTATAAGAAGATGCATGCTCTCCTGGAGAGGGAGTGTATTGTGTAGTTTAATATTTCCAATATGGATTCACAGGTCACTGTGGTTACCAGATGGATCACCATTTCTGTGAAAGGTGGCTTGGCCTTGAAAGATACTCTGGACTGAAAGATGGATTCATGTTGAAGAGCCAGTTTGCTGCGGAGACTGCTATTCCATTGGCAATATGTGCAGACCTAATGTTTTGGGCCCTGCCTCAGTAGATTCATTCTTTTCTGTTGGCTGATTCTACCCCTCTTTTGGAGTCTGTACAGGGCTTCAGAAAAGAAGGCTGTAGCAACCTGGTAAGTCTAGCAGCCAGGAATTATGCCTTGTCGACAGTGACATGGCATTTGGCTTGGCTTTGTGAGGCTGTGAATTCCCCTTCCAAAGCCCAGTTGGCCATCTGGCCTTACAGGGACACTTCTATTGGGTCTGATTGGGAGAAGCAGGTAAATGGACCTCAGTGAACATAAACCATGTGGTCTCTTTCTGCTGTCATGTTTCTATCTAGTCTGCCCTTCCATATTGACCACTACAAGAGTCCCTTTTTTTTTTCTTTTAGAGAGCCTCTGTTTGTCCCATGCTTTTTTGAATTTAGATACTATCCTCCTCTCTACTATATCCACTGGAAGACTAATCCACACATCCAGCACTTTTTTCTGTAAAGAAATATTTCTGCATATTGCTCCTGAGTCTATCCCCTTTTACCCTCATCCTATGTCCTCTCCTAGCAGAGCTTGCTTTTAGTTGAAAGAGGCTCTTTTTCCTGTGCATTTATGCCATTGAGGTATTTAACATCTTAATATAACCTTTGTCCCACCTTTCCTCTAAAGTGTGTGTGTATATATATATTTTTATATTTATATATATATATATATATATTTATATATTTATATTTTTATATATATAATTAAGGTCCCTAAGTCTGTTATGTATGCTTTATAATGAAGACCACTAACCATTTTAGTAGAGACAAAATATTCTGTCTTCTGGAGGACAAGTCCATGGGGCCTCTGTAGTGAGCAGTGGCTCCTTTTCTGGCAGCCACTGCCTGCTCCTTGTGGGAGCCCTAGTCAGGCTTCCAGGGGTCTCAGGAATTCTATCACTGCTGGTCTGAAGAGCCTTTCTTCCCCTTATGGATGTCAAGCTCATTCTCTGTTCTTTTGTGAAGCGTGTGGGCTCAGTGACTAGGTCCCCTCCAGAGAAGGCCCCTCTGCTGTGCAGTGAAGATTTGGGGGCCCATTCCCTGATTCCTCCGGTTGGAGGCAGCTTACCAAGGATTTCTGGGTGCTAGACATCTTTCAGGTGGGAGACTTCCTGGAATGCAGAGAGCAGATTCTAATGCTTTTGTCCTCTCTCACCTTTGTGGGTCTGCAATCGTTGCTGTGCCTAAAGGTGGTGGTGGTGCCCCCCTCCTCCCCCCCCCCCCCCAATAAGCAGGGCAGGGGTGGGTACTCCATTTTTTTTCATGGTGTCCAAAAAAGACTGTTTCAGCCCATTCTGGACCTTAAGGGGGTGGTCAAACAATTGCATGTCCTGCACTTCTGGATGGAAATTTTTGCTTTCCATGATTCAAGCAGTGCAGAGGGCAATTTTTGGCTTCTCTGGATCTGGCAGAGGCATATTCCTCCCCCCCCCCCCCATGCCAATCTGGGTGAATCAGCAAATGTGTGTGGGGTTCCTCCCCCCCCCCCCCCCTGCTTAGCTTGTACGGTCAGTTTGCTGCCCTCCCTTTCAGGCTATCCACCGTCCCAAAGATGTTCTCCAAGGTCATGGTAGTGGTGGCTGTGGTACTGAGGGATCTGTGTCCATCCATATCTAGACATCTGGCTCTTCTGAGAGATACAGATGTAGTAGTTCTGCATAGCATTACAAGATGTATGCTGTGCTTCAGAGTAGCAGCCTCTTAACCCCTGCCTTCTCAACCATTTTCAGGGGATGTTCATCCAAATCCATCAATTCCCAATGCACCCATCTCTCTGCTCTGTATGCTACCTGCTGTTTTCCTGTACAAAAGTACTGCTGAATACTACCTCTTTCGTAGTGGTTTTCTTTGCACATTGGGCCTGTTCACATGCCCTCTGAGTGCTTGATGTGATTCTCTGCTCTCAAAAGCAGGGATTGCCTGTCCTTTGGCACCCTGTGCCACCCAGCAGACATGTGTGGCCCTGGAGTATAGTCGCCCTAATTAGAAGTATGGCAAGGTTTGTGGTAGCATAAACATTAAACTTTGCTTTGTATATATGTGTGGGCCCACACCCCCTATAGGTAGAAGAATGTGCTGATTGTTCTTGGAGTTCATGTGGCTGTGGAGTTGACGGCTGCTGCTTTCTTCTGCCCCTCAGAAGCTGCATGCTAGGCAGAAGCCTAGCCTTTTTTGGTTATGCTGGCCCTGCTTAAATAGAGTATAACATTTCCTTAAATAGGGCTGCCCTCTGTAAAGCAGGACAACTGCCTACTCTAGAAGATGCACAATCTGACAGTGTATCAAAACACTTTTTTTTTTCTTTTTTTTTTTTTTCTTTTTAACAAGAGCTCATTAAATGGCATGATTTTAATATAAAGGTTGGTTTGGGTTTTTTTTAATCCTTCTAAATTAAAGTTGCTGCTCTTGCTGTCCCCTTTTTTTTTTTTTTTTTTTTTTTTTTGCTTCACATCAAAGTTTTCTAACTGGCATTGTTGCTTGTACTTACGCCCTGTAGTTTTTTGGTGCTATGAAAAGAAAGGAATTGAAGAAATGCCACTAGTAACCTTTCACGAAGAATTCATGTTTGGATGTATGTTGAACAGGTTTAACAGATATACATGTAAAATATTGTAAATTAAGTAGCTACTTTGAAGACTTAGATAAATTAGGTCCTGAATTAGCTAAAGAGATGGAATGGAAGTACAACCTTTATGGCTCTGGCCCTAACTCTGAGAAACATTTTTCTGTCCGCCATCCAAAATGTAATTTTCATATTTATGCAGAGAGGCAGGTTCAATTAACGTGTGGGGTGTGTTTTTTTTTTTTTTCCCAAGCTGGCCCTGGTCTACTCTTTCATCCAGCCTGGTTTTTCAGTATATTCATAGTGAATATCCATGAGAGATTTGCATGCATTGTCTCCATTGCATACATACCTCTTTATTGTAAATATCCTAAACACCACATGGGAAATGAGTACACCAGGACTAGCTTGAGAAACGTCAAATTAACAATGTCTATACTTACCCTATTTTTTTCCTTTCCAACTCAGCAGAAGTTGTAAAGAACTATAAGTGGTCAAATGTCTATTGGCAGACATTAACTCTATTGGCAAACTTGCCAAAATGTCAGTTTGTATGATGGGAAAATAAAATTGATAAAAACATAGAGATGCCATACTGGATCAGACCAAGGTCCATCAAGCCCAGTATCCTGTTTCCAACCATGGCCAATCTAGATCATAAGTACCTAGCACTTTCCCCAAAAGACACAGGTTCTACAATGCTTGTATTGGGTCAAGAAGTGATATCCTGGGTCCCTTTTATTTTATTTGATTGTTCTTATATACTGCACTTTTCGAGATCAGTGTGGTTTACATAAAACATTAACACTAAACAGTTTTACATAGAACTCAAAACCATGGAACATGTATTAGAAATAATAAGCAACATAAACATTAAATGGGAGATGAACTTGGAATGTGCAAGTGGGTGAATTAAACAAGCCGGACAGTAGTCATAGCACCAGGCTTAGTTAGGGTGGATGGTTCTAAGCCTACTGAAACAAGTTGGTCTTTAAGGTTAATAATGGTTTATGGACCTTTCCTCCAGGAACTTGCCCAAACCTTCTTTTTTTTAAACCCAGTTACACTAACAGCTTTTACTACATCCTCAGGTAACAAATTCCAGAGTTTGATTACACGTTGAGTGAAAAAATATTTTCTCTTAGTCTTAAATAGGTTACCCTGTAGCTTCATTGCATGTCCCCTAGTCTTTCTATATTCTGACATAAACTATCCATTTACGTTTATAATATCCCTTGTTTTATTTTCCATTCCTTATATCTAGCATTCTATTTGCTCTCTTGGCTGCCGCTGCACACTGGGCGGAGTGTTTTAACATGTTATCCAAGATGACGCCTAAATCTTTTTCCTGAGTGGTGGTTCCTAATATGGAATCTTGCATCATGTAATCATAGTTTGGGGGATTCTTGCCTAGGTGCATAACTTTGCACTTGTCCACATTAAATTTAATCTGCTATTTAGATGCCCAGTCTTCCAGTTTATCAATATCGTCATTGTGGATAACATGTTAAAACCCTTGGCCCAGTGTGCAGCGGCAGCCAAGAGAGCAAATAGAATGCTAGGTATCATAAGGAAAGGAATGGAAAATAAAACAAAAGATATTATAATGCCTCTATATCGTTCCATGGTGAGACCGCACCTTGAATATTGTGTGCAGTTCTGGTCGCCATATCTTAAAAAGGATATAGCGTTATTAGAAAAGGTTCAGAGAAGAGCCACCAAAATGGTAAAGGGGATGGAAGGATACTCCTATGAAAGGCTAAAAAGGTTAGGGCTCTTTAACCTGGAAAAGAGGCGGCTGAGGGGAGATATGATAGTCTATAAATTAATGAACGGAGTGGAACGGGTAAACGTAGATCGATTTTGTTTACATTATCAGAATATAGAAAGACTAGGACATGCAATGAAGCTACAGGGTAACCTATTTAAGACTAAGAAAATAAAATATTTCTTCACTCAACGTGTAATCAAACTGGAATTTGTTACTGAAGGATGTAGTAAAGGCTGTTAGTGTAGCTGGGCTTAAAGGTTTGGACAAGTTCCTGGAGGAAAGGTCCATAAACCATCATTATTATGAAGGGACCCAGGATATCAGTGCTTGACCCAGTACAAGCATTGCGGAACCTGTGTCTTTTGGGGAAACTGCTAGGTACGTATGACCTAGATTGGCCACTGTTGGAAACAGGATACTGAGCTTGATGGACCTTGGTCTGACCCAGTATGGCATATCTTATGTTCTAATATCCTCTTGCAATTGTCTACAATCCTCATGGGTTTTAACAACTTTAAATAGTACACTGCCTCCTATCCCATGACTGTTTTAGTTTTGCCAAAAGCCTCTGTGGAACCTTGTCAAAGGCTTTCTGAAAGTCCAGATACACTATATCAACCAACTTGCTTTTGTCTGTTTATTCACACCTTCAAAAAAACATAAGATTAGTAAGACAAGACCTTCCTTGGCTAAAGCCATGTTGGCTGTCTCCCATTAAGTCATGATTATCTACATGTTCAGTAATTTTGTTCTGTATGATGGTTTCTACCATTTTTTCCCCAGTACTGACGTCATGCTCACCGGTCTGTAGTTTCCCAGATCATCCCTAGAACCCTTTTTAAAAATTGGCATTACATTGGCCATCCTCCAATCTTCGGGTATCGGATGATTTTAATGATAGTTCACAGATTACTAATAGCAGGTCTGCAATCTCATATTTCAGTTCTTTCAACACCCTTGGATGTATACCATCTGGTCCAGGTGATTTGCTACTCTTCAGTTTTATCAAATAGTTGTAATACATCTTCCCGGTGTGTCTATTTCATTTCTTCTGCAGCATCTTCTTTAAATACCATTTCCGTCATGGGTAACATTTCTACATTTTCCTCAGTAAAGACCGAAGCAAAGAATTCATTCAGTCTCTCCACTTTGGCTTTGTCCCCTCTTACACCTCTATCATCTAATGGTCCAACTGACTCTCACAGGTTTTTGTTACGAATGTACTTGAAAAAGTCTTTACACGTTTTTGAGTCCACAGCAAGCTGCTTCTCAAATTCTCTTTGCCTGCCTTATCAATGCCTTGCATTTAACTTGCCAGTGCTTGTGCTGTTTTCATCATTTGGTTCTTTTTTTCAGTTTCCTGAAAGATGCTTTTTTGGCAACAGCCTTTCTGACCTCGCCTTTAAACCATGCTGGCATTTTTTTTTGGGCTTCCTTCCACTTTTCTTAAAGCGTGGGATACAGCTGGTCTGGGCTTCCAAGATATAGTATTTTTAAACACTCAAGCCTGATGTAAGTCTTTTAATCTTTGCAGCTGTTCCTTTTTCTTAACTATTTTCCTTATTTTATCATAGTCTCCCTTTTGAAAGTTAAAAGGTAGTACTGTGGATTTCCTTACCATCCCTCTTTCATTAATTAAATCAAACGCGAAGAATGCTATGATCACTATTGCCAAGTGGCCCCAACACCCTTATCTCTTGTGCCAGATCTTGTGTTCCAGTAAAAGGACTAGGTCCAAAATGACTTCCCCTTTGGTTGGTTCATGAACCAGCTGCTCCAAGAAGCAGTCATTTCATCTAGAAACATTTATCTCCCTAGCATGTCCTGCTGTGACATTGACCCAGTCAATACCGGGGTAATTGAAATCACCCATTATTATTACTGTGCTGTAACTTTTGTTAGCTTCCCTTATTTCTATTAGCATCTCATCATCCATTTGTTCATTCTGGCTAGGCAGTCGATAGTACGCCCCAACTGCCATTGCCTTCCCCTTTTTTACATGGAATCTCAGTCCATAGAGATTCTACAGCAAATTTTTGTTTCCTGCAAAACTAATCCTTTGACTCAATGCTCTCTAGCATAGAGCGGAACCCCTCCACCAATTTGAATCGGCTCTATTATTACAATATAATTTGTACCCAGGGTATCAGTGTCCCACTGATTGTACTTCCACCATGTCTGAGATACCAGTCACACCTAACCTCTCATTTAGTGCTATATATTCTAACTCTTCCATCTTTTCAGACTTCTAGCATTTGCATACAAGCATTTTAGAGACTGTATTTTATTCATATTAATCTGGCTATTGGTAGACAAGGGTAATTTGGAATCTTTAAGCTCTGACTGTGCCGTACTCAAAGGCATTTGGGCTACCTTTGTCTTCATAGGGCATATCAGCAGAGAGGTTCCAAACTTCATTCTTTTGGTAGTATTCTTCAAGGATACATTGTTCCGAACCATGCACTCTTGGGTGACTGTCGACTCTTTGTTTTTTTTTTTTTAAAGGTTAATGTTAACAGCCTGGCTCTATCCCAGTTAAGGTGAAGCCCATCCCTTCGGAAGAGCCCCTCCTTTCCCCAGAATGTTCCCCAATTCCTACCAAATCCAAAACCCTCATCCTTGCATTATTGTCTCATCCGCGCATTGAGACTCCAGAGTTCTGCCTGCCTTTTGGGTCCTGCGCGTGGAACAGGAAGCATTTCGGAAAATGCTACCCTAGAAGTTCTGGATTTCAACTTCCTGCCTAAATTTAGCCTCCAGAACCACTCTACCACATTTTCCTATGTCATTGGTACTGACATATATCAAGACAGCAGACTCTTCCCCAGCAGTATCTAAGACCTTGTCTAGGTGGTGCATGAGGTCTGCTACCTTTGCACTAGGCAGGCATGTTACCAGGTGATCCTCACATCCACCAGCCACCCAGCTATCTACATGCCTAATGATCGACTCACCAACTATAACGGCTGTCCTAATCCTTCCCTCATGGGTACATGGCCCTTGAGAAACTTCCTCGGTGCGAGAGGGTTTTACATCACCTGGAGGACAGGTCCTAGCTACAGGATCACTTCCTACCACACCAGGGTCATGCTCTCCTGTCACGTGACCTCTTTCCTCCATGGCAACAGGGATGCCGCTAGACTGGAGGTGGTACTTCAGGACTATATCCCAGTAGGTCTCATCTATGTACCTTTCTGTTTTCCTTATCTCCTTCAAGTCGACTACTCTAGCCTTCAGAGATTGGACTCATTCCCCAAGAGCCTGCACCTAGTGCACACATAAGATCCCTCACCAACTGGGAGAAAATCATACATGTGACACTCAATGCAAAATACTGGAAAGCCCCCATCTCACTGCTGGACTACTGTCTGCATCTTAGTTTTAAGGTTGTGTTTAAATATTTAAGTTCTTTACTTACTAAGAATTGCTGGGGATACTTTATATTAAAAAAAACTATACCTAATACGTTTAATGTACTTTGTTCACCTGAAGCCTAATTATTCTCAGGTTCTTAATGTTTCCCTGATGAGGATAAACAGCTGCACCTGAGAGTGAATATAACACCTCCTTTCCTTTAAGATGTTTAAGCACTTATAAAGCTATGATTATCCCAGGGGTGGGTGGGTGTTGGGGAGGGAGGGCAGGAAAGAAGACTTATTAAAGGATGGCTGCTACACAGTACCCTGTCCTATGCTTCTAAGGTAATCTGACCAATTTCCAGGGGGAGTTCCACAGCCCTTGCTTGGATAGAGGGAGTCTTGGGTTCTAAATTTAACTAGAAAGCTCTCTGCTCTGTATTAAATTTAAACTGAAAGCTCTTTGCTGCTACTAGGCCTTGACTGATTTAACAAATACACTGGGTTCACAGGTTAATCAGCTTTAATGTAAAGAATTCCTTTTTCCCCAAGATTTAGAAAAATTTCCAGAAGTAAAGACTTACAATTGCAGATCTCTCTCTCCCTCTCCAGAAGTAGCAGTCCCCTTTTGTAGTCCTTCAAGACTATGTGCATGTCTGAGAAGCAGTCCCAACTTCTGCAGGACAGAGACTTAAAACAAAATATAGCAGTTGGGGCATTCTTTCTTTCAAACTGCCTCTTAACCATGAACTATGCTCTGCATTCTCCGATTTTCTTAAATCTCTCATATACTGCCCACTTCTCTGGACAAATGAGAGTGAGAGGTGGTCTCTAGCACAGAGGTCTTTGCTGTACTGCATGCATGCTGCCTACATAACATTGTAAAGCCCTAACAGGCAGCCACTGTAAATATGTATTAAGTACCTGTATGTAACTACAATATTCAATCTACTGTAAATCTTGTAACCCTATGCTTGCTGTGCTCTATCCCCCCCCCCCCCCAAATCACATTGTATATAAATTAATCCTGGCCAGTACAGCCAAACCTCCTATGTATAGACACCGCTGCTGATCACTGGAAGCAGCGGGCTACAAATGTACACTAAATAAATAAATAAATAAAATAAATAAATTGCTCTTTTGCAAGCTAGCTTCTGACTTTTCTTATTGGAAGTCCAAAGTGAAGGAAATTTGCAAGGCTCAAGTTTGGGCAGTGGTTTCCAAACTTGTGATCCTAATTAGGGTCCCGATCACATTAGTGGATGGGGTCACAGAAATATGGCCATTTCATCTTCTCTCTTAACTTTGACGTATGCCAAGTAGTGCCAGTCAGCATTGTGACCTGTGAGTCAGTGAACAAACATTCCAAAGCTCTTATCCCCCTCCCCTCCTGGGGGTAAGTGTCCTGTTATACTGGAAAACTGAGTACAGGGGTCTGTAAGCGCACACTGACAGAAGGGACCCTGCTGCTGTCACTACTGTTGCTGCTGCTGTTTGACCGCTTTAGATGAGTGGAGGTAGGGGAAGGCGGCTAGAGACCTGCTATTTCAATGTCGTCTGGGGTCATGTGAATTTTCAGTTAAAGTGGAGTCATATGGGATAAACGTTTGAGAAGCAGTGTGTTATGGGATAAAAATTGTACAATGGTATTTGGGATTGTTAACTGATGCTGCTGAAAAATTAGAGATTGACCAATTTTAATGCATTGTGGCACTCTGAACTGTCTTAAATGCAAGTCGTGGCGTTTCTGTATTGGTACAAATTAAGAGATGTACCTTGTGGACATGCAATGCTGTCCTTAGTTTGTGAGGTGTTTATTGGCCATGTACTATGCCTGCCTATTCCTACTGCTTTAAATAAAGTTTGAAAAACAAACAAACTTGAATATCTCTATATGCATAATACTTATTCAGGACCACTCTGTTTTGGCAGTGGCTGCAAGGAGGCTTTGTGTGCCTGTGTAACATACCTCCTTTGCAAAGAGTGCCTCTGGTTAAAACTGGCTGAGAGGCAGCTATTTAGGCAGGCCACATGGCTTCAGATAGTGGTGCTATGAAGCTTGCTGCTATTGCAGGCCTACAAGGGAAGAAAAGGGAGCAGCAATTGAGGCATGATGTAGAGGAAAAAAATAATATTTTGGTTAGCCGTGTGGGGGAGAGGGAGATGAGTACTGACTGGGGCTGGCGTGAGACAATATCCTCATTGGCATTTCAGCATTGTCTCTGCTACTGTTTGTTTATAGATTTAGGAGTAGTTTTTAATGTAAGAATGTTAAACAAATGATGGGATAAAACCATATTGAAAGGTGATCCATTTTTAATGGGTCGTCTTCTCTTTCAAAACATTTTTAAGGCCTATTGGAAAAGTGTGGTGTTTTGTTTTTTTTTTCTTTCTCCAGGAACAAGCAGGAAGTCAGTCCTCGCATATGGGTGATGTCTGACTGAGCCCATGTGGAGCATTTCCCCAGCTTTCAAAGTAAGCCTTTGGGACATGCTACCACGCATACACGGTCTCCTTTTCCTGCCGAAGGGTGCCATCTTGTTCAGTCTCCTCCTTCTTTTTTCTGTGGAGTCCAATGGACATCTGTCCTGTTTCCCTAGAAAAAATCCTTGCTAATTATCCTTAAAAGCTTTGTTTGCATCCCGTTTTCCTCTTCCCACTTTGAACCGGCACCGATCTCAGTGCTGTTCTCCGTCCCTTTTCCTTTTTTGATCAAGGCTTGCCTCAGCTGGCGTTCATGCCTTTTTTTCACCCGGGGGTCGTCTACCCTGTCCAGGTTCTCCCTGCAGTGTCCCCAGTGGGTTCAAAACGTCATTGCTGCAGTCGAACGATGTCTGTGACACACCCATGACAGCTGCCTGGGACCCAGACATGACAGCATCTCCTGCAACCTGTGCCAGGCCATGACACCCAAGACCAACAAAGAGGTCAGAGTTGCAGAAAAAACTGTTCCCCGGGTCCGACTTGTCCCTGGCCTCCCTAAAGCCAAGCTCCAAGCCCAGCGCTTCCCATGAGGCCCAAGCATCCTCGGAGTCCCTCAGCAGCAGTTCCTCTAAGAGAACCTCTGACCCAGAGGAAAAAAGTCCTCAATCTGCTGAAGTTGCACCGGAGAAACCCAGTAAAACTACCTACCAAGGTCCTTAAGAAGGATTCCTCGACGAGGTTTCTTGAGGCTGTAGTCCTCATCGAGGACACGAGTGTACCAGAGCAGGACCAGAGATCCTCTGTGCCTGCGCTAGGAGCCTTTTAGCTTGGAAACTAGAATCGTGGCCCTGGAGCAGAATATCACTGCTATCCTGGCACTGTAGCAGGCAGTGATGGCTGGCTGGTTCCTCTGCAACATCTGCCCTGATGACCGGGCCCCCAACTGCAGGGGAGTCCCTGGTCGTCAAGCCATACTCAGAGCACCACCAGCCTTAAGTAAGCCCTCTGTTCTGGTGGAGGTCCCAGTCCCATTCCTTGAGCATCCGATCCTCCCAGGCTAGTTTCTGCAATTTGGACCCCAGATCCTCCAGAGGCCACCGACCCCCTTGGCACCAGCCTCGTGACAATGAGTCGCAGGACCTCTGATTCGTCGTCATCACTCAACTCGGAGTAGGAGACTGACAAGGCATCCCCAGAAACTAAATGTCAGAGATTCCCTTGGACCAGTCTCCACAAATCTACTCCAGAGGTCATGGCCTTCCATGACTTTGTCAAGGATATGGCCAGAGCCCTCTCGATGCAGACTGAGGTGGAGGAAGACCCATGCACTGAGGAGCTGGAGATCCTCCCTTCAATACAAGTCTCCACCCAAGGAGACCCTCACGGTGCCCATGCAGCCGATCCTCAAGCAGCTACTGCTCAATGTGGGAGATACTGGCATCTGTACTGGTAGTGAGCTGGCATCGTGATGCCATGTAATGTGTCCAGAAGGTCTCAGGGTTCCACAAATCCCAACCCCCACATAACTCCATGGTCATTGAGTCAACCATGCAAAAACTTGAGTTAAAAGACCACTGCTCTGTTCCCTCCAGAAGGGAGGCCAGAGCCCTTGAAGCCCTCAGGTGCAAGTGTTACCAGGACTCAATGTGGGGGTGCCGGTTCCAAGCCTATTAATTATACATAGGTATGTACCTGAACGCTCTAAACCAGGAGCTGTTGGTTTTCGGTTTGTCTTGTCGGAGAGCCCCTATAACTGTTCCAGTCTCTGACCTTGGAATAGGACTGCTCTAAGTTCCTCTCCCGAGCAGCCTATGATGGCTTCGAGTACGTTACCCAAGTCTCAGCGGCCGGCATCGGTGCCTTATTCCAAGCCTGGCTACAGTCTTCTGACCTCAAGCAAAGGGTCCAAGACAAGCTGCTCAACATCCCCTGTACCGGGGAGAACAGATTCAGCAAACCCATGGCCAGCAAGGCAGCTGAGATCAGGGCTGATATGATGACCCACTAGAGGCTCTCTAAAAAGAAATCATCCCTTTCCCACAGGAAACCAGCATGAAAAAGACCTCTCTTCCGAAGGAAAAAGGGTCCTTTCCCACAGTCACCACTACCAGCCCTTCTCAGGACATCAACAAGGTTCTCGCCCTAAAAGGCAAGGCCATGGAATGCCAGAAGGCAAAGAGACCAGGCTATGGCCTCCCAGGGGGAATAGAGGAGTGAGGGGGGGGGGGGGAAATGTCTGACTCCCAGGGCAGTGCCTCCCTTCCCCCAGAAGACCTTCACCAGCTCACAGGGAGGCACCTGGTGCTCTTTGCCCACAGATGGGCCATCATCACCTTAGATCAGTGGGTACTGCAAGTGGTAAGGGAAGGATATCTCCTCCACTTAGAGCAGATACCACCCAGGTTCTTCCCAGGAGAGCTGGTGCAACCTCTCCTTCACCAGACTCTTCTCACAGAGCTTGCAGGTCTGATCAGGGACAATGCAGTAGAGCCTGTACCCAAACCCCTATGGGGAAAGGGCTTCTACGCCAGGTATTTCCATCTCCCAAAGAGAACTGGGAGCCTCAGGCCCATACTAGACCTGTAGAATTTAAACAAGTTTCAGGTGAGGGAGATGCTCTCACTTGGAACATTGCTGCCTTGCCTCCACCAGGGAGACTGGCTGTGCTCCTTCGATCTAAAGGATGCGTTACACACATCCTGATCCACCCCTCCCAAAGGCAGTACCTAAGGTTTGTGGTAGGGGGGCACTACCAGTACAGGGTACTACTCTTCAGCCTGGCCTAACCAAGAGTGTTTACTAAATGCCTGGCTGTGGTGGTCCCTACCTGCATCTGCAAGGGCCCTTCATCTTCCCCTACCCAGATGACTGGCTAATCAGGGGTGGCACAGCCTCAGAGACCAGTCAGCAGAGTGTGCGTCCCTCCTTCTGCAGCACCTTGGGATTCATCAGCTACCCCAAATCCTGCCCCTCTAGCCCAAAATCTGGAGTTCATAGGTGCTTGGCTCAACACACTGAAGGTCAAGGCAATCCTCCACAGAGAGGACAGAACGCCTCAGACAACTGGCAGGAGAGGTGCAACATTGCCAGTCAGTGCCAGCTTGTCTCCTCTTCTGCATACTGGGCCATATGGCCTCTACGGTCCACATAAAGCCCTCATCCCGCTTGTGCATGTGGACATCCCAATGTTGCCTCTGCTCACAATGGACTCGGGCCAGGGTCAAAGTTACCCACCAATTGGCAAAATTCCTCAACTGGTGACAACCTCTGCCACCTCCGGGTAGGAATGCCCTTCCAAGCATCTGCACCTCCAGAAAACCCTGACCACAGATGTCTCCCTCCTAGGTTGGAGGCACATTGTGAGGACTCTGCATACAGGGCAGCTGGACCCAGGAGTCGCTGCTCCTACAGATCAGTCTTCCTAGCCCTACGAGCATACCACAACACCAGTCTCTACTGATCCAGATGGACAATCAAGCCGCCATGTTCTACATCAACCAACAGAGGGGCACAGGTTCATGCTCTCTCTGCCAGGAGGCAGTGGCCCTCCTTTCCTTTACGGTTCACAACAACATACTCTTGCGAGCGGTTTACCTCTTGGGCCAGGACAACTGCCTAGCAGACAGGCTGAGCAGAGTTCTTCAGCTGCACGAGTGGCACTTGAACCCCAGGGTAGCCAAGAGGATCTTCCACCTCTGGGGCAGGCCTGTGATGGTTCTGTTTGCCTTGCCAGGCAACATGCAGCTGCCTTGCTTCTGCTTGCACCAACCGCACCTGGAGAGTAGTGGTAGATACCTTCCTGATCTTGTGGTCTGAAGGCTTACTCTTGAGTTTCCACTGACCCCACCCCTCCCCTCCAGTCACCAGGACTCTCTTCAATGTCCAGAGCAAGAGGGTGTCAGTTATACTAATTGTCCCAGGTAGCCCTGGTTTCCACTACTGTTCTCCGGTCGGTGACACTCCCAGTCCTGCTGGGCTGAGACCTGGACCTCCCTCTCAGGAGGGGGGCTCCCTCCACCCCAACCAGGAGTTGCTAATGCTAACAGCATGGCGGCTGAAAGGCTTGCATTGGCCCCTTTCAGTCTTCCATGAGAAGTTGAGATCCTACTAGCCTCCCGAAAACCCTCCACCAGGTGGGCTTATGCCTTTAAGTAGTGAAGGGAGACCCCCCTTCTCCTGCCATGTGCAATTAGTACTTCTGCACCTGTCCCACACTGGGCTGAAGTCAAACTCAGTGAGGGTGCATCTGAGCACAATCGCTAGCCACCACCCTGTCGAGGGAAAACCCCCTGTCAGGCCAGCCCCTAGTCTCCAGGTTCCTTCAGGGCCTCCTGTTACTCAAGTACCCTCTCTGCCCTCTGGCAGCAGAGTGGGACATCAATGTGGTGCTCACAGCTCACCCAACCACCATTTGAGCCCCTAGACATGTGCCACATGCAGTTCCTGTCTTGGAAAGTGGCCTTTCTGGTGGCCCTCACCTCTGAGAGTGAGCAGAGTCCAGGTCCTGGTGGTGGCTCCACCATATACAAGGTTCTACAAGAACAGGGTAGTGCGCTGCCTGCACCCTAAATTCCTCCCAAAGGTGGTATCTTTGTATCTCCTTTCCACCTCAACCAAGAGGTTGTCCTCACCACCTTCCTGCGTCCTCACGCCAGCAGGGAGGAACTAATACTTCATACACTGGATAGCAAACGGGGCCCTGTCCTTCTGCTTACAGTGGAGCCAGGCCCATTGCAGAGCTCCTCAGCTTTTCGTGTCATCTTACCCCAGCAGACTGGGGCTCCCTATAACTAAGTGAACTCTGTCCACTTGGGCGGTGGACTGTATTGCACTCACTTATGAGCAAGCTGGCCTCTCCCTTAAGCACTGGATCACAGTGCATCGCATGAGGGTGATGGCCATGTCCATGTCCAACCTGCTCTCAGTGCCAGTGATGGAGATATGCAAGGCCACCACATGGTCTTCGAATCACACTTTCACAGCTCACTACTACCTGGAGAGAGAGAGAGAGTCCCACAGGGACAGTGCATTTGGTTAGGCAGTACTCCATAATATTCTTGGGGTGTAGGCAACTCCCGTCCTCAGACACGTCTGTGCTACTGGAGTCTCTCTGTGGGGACTCTTCTGCAACTCGCAACAATCCGACTTGTTCACTATGTGGTTAGCTCCTCAGCAGCCTGGAGCTAGGGAGTCCCATATGTGAGGACTGTTCCTGCTTGTTCCTCGAGAAAGCATAGTTGCTCACCTGTAACAGGTGTTCCATAGGGACAGCAGGAATTGGTCCTCACAACACTCCCTCCTCTCCTGAGAGTTGCCTCCCTACCTTATTTTATTTCACCACTATCCTAGCTATGTCATCTGACTGAGCAAGATGGCACCCTTGGACAGGAAGGGGACCACCATGCATGTGTGGGTAGCATGTCCCAAAGGCTTTCTCTGAAAGCTGGGGAAATGCTCTGTGCAGGCTCAGTTGGTGCTGACATCACCCATATGTGAGAACTGATTCCTACTGTCCCTGGAGAACACCTGTTACAGATGCATAACTATATGCTTTTCCAGCTAACTTTGGGAATTGTCCAGATAAATGTTCCGTTGACTATCCCACTCGCTGCCCTACTTCTGCACCTTGTTTTTCCTTCTAAGCAAATTGACAGCAAAAACCTATGGATAAAGTAGCCCTGGAGGTATTCCTGGACTGTGGGTTTTTAATAAGTCAGTCAATGCTGGCATTCAGCACTGGCTGGCCCAAATTACCTGAATAACTCCAGTTGACCAAAATCTGTCCTAAAATTATTCATGTAATTTATTTACTCTGGTTTTGTTTTTAATATGGACTTGGGTGTACAATATGTACTGGTCGGTCATACATTGAGTGTATTTTGTATACTTTTGATGTACAGTGTGTTTGCATATGCAGGGAATTGTAAATGTGACAAGTAATGTTTTCAGTAACTTTACTTTACAGGAGCTGAATGATTTGCAGCGTGACCCACCTGCCCAGTGTTCTGCGGGACCTGTAGGTGATGACTGTAAGTCCCATTCTCTGTTTGCTGGGGGGCGGGGGTTATAATCTTTCAGAATTCATAATTGACCAATCCTTTTCTCTTTTCTAGTGTTCCACTGGCAAGCAACTATTATGGGACCTGTAAGTATTTATTTAGCATAACAAAACACAATTTTTAAAACTCTGAAATACTGAGGAAAACACAACTAAACAGTACTTAAGAATGTATGCAGAGCACAGCCCATGGAATTCTTTTCAGCCCCTCTGCATGTGTGTACACACACATGCCCATCTGTGCCTGTGGTTGGTTTATGTATGTATAGGCTGGCATGTTTTTGCATAACTTCGTTTGTCAGTGCATATCTATTTGTATGTGCCTGGACATACTTGCTTGTATGGTGATATATAATCTGCCTTTCTGTATTTGTTTTGATTGATCGCATTTATAAGAGGGTGGGCATTTGAAAAATTGCTATTCCTCATTGTCCCTCCAGTCCAGTTCCACACCTCTGGGTAGTGTACCTCTTCCAGCAGCTTGGAGACCGAGCATGTCATCTTTTGATGATGGCAGTGTACTTGGGCAGCTGGCTTCTTGTTCCAGCCCCATAAACTCGGGTTTCCAAGCAGGTAGTGAGCCAGGATGCTGGTCTCACTGTAGAGAAGACTTTTTAGCCTTTTCTTTGGCTTTGCCTTTTGTTTTCCTTCTTTCTTAGGCCTAATTGATTCTCAAGTTTAAAACCAGGTGGCCAGACTATATTTTTCTTGCGGCTCCCAAACCCGTTACCAGGTGAGGAGCTCGCAGTATTATGGACAGTGCCTCCATTCCAATGCAGAAGCTGGAAGAATCTGGATAAGCTTTGGGCAGTTAGTCAACAGGAAGAGGCTCCTTTGCAAGCACTGTGGTGCAAGCCGGTGAGTGGGGCAGTTTGTGGGGCTGGTGGGAGCTCAACTGTTTAAAGTATCCCCCCCCCCCCCCAGGTATTGGTTGGGGCGCAGCTGATCATTGCATGGTTGACTACAGTTGCTCAGCAATGTGGGAAAAGTGCTTTTGTGCAATGAAGGTTGGCAATGCGGAGCTGTGACCAAAGTGAGCCATGGAGGATGGGAAGAGCCCCCTGGTTCTCAGGGGATAACAAACTTCTTTGGGGCCTTCAGGGGTTTTTCAAGCATAGCAGTCAGTCTGTTTTTGTTTTCCTAAGTTATGGTTGCGGAGTAAGACACTTTTCATTCAGGCCAATGCAGTTTGTATTTGAAGGAGTCAGCAGCTCTTGAACCATCTGAGTCAGTGAAGAGCAGCTAGACGCAAGCAGCTACAGCCCTATTAGTTTAAACCACTTAGGACTCCTGCTGCGGCCATCACTAGTAAGTAAAGGTTGGGTGGGCAGGAAACGAGGAGTGCTTCGGGGTTCCTTGAGGGCCACATATACCTGGACATACATGTATGTATGTGTGATATACGTATAATCTGGCTTTCGGCATTTGTTTTGATCGCATTTCTGAGAGGGTGGGCATTTGAAAAAATTGCTATTCTTTAATCTGTTTTAGTGAATCAGTGTACATGTGCTGCATTTCTTGGACTGATTCTCCCATAGAAATGTACTAAGGGCGCTTTGGGGGTTTTTTGGAGGGGGGGGACAGGGCTTCACTTTTCCACACCCCTTCTCCCACCATATGCAGCAAATTCACTTGTACAATGCAGAAACATCACTTCTATATACTTGCATTTTTGTCAGATCTGCCTTTTTAGTACTGTGCATCCAGTTTACCCAATGGCTGGCTCCTACTTACTGGAAGCAGGTAAGGCAGGCTCATTCTCATGGATGGGGTGGGGGGGTGAGAGTATTGGGGAATTGCAGATTAAGGTTTTAAACTTTGAAAAAATGTCCTCGCACACATTAGCCATCATTGTAGCTTATCTAGGGTTTTCCCTATTTGAGGATTGCTTTGGTCTCGCATTATTTGGACTGGTCTAGAAGGATGAAGAGTTAGAAACTAGAGCTTACCTGCTTTTGTTACTATGACCATATTTCTGATCCAAGCTGTTGGATTTGTCACACAAATGACATTAACGTCCTGTTTTTCTGGCTTTATGGCAACTGGTACATTGCATGCCGCATATTGTATTGGTGAAAACCCGAGATTGTGATCAAATATCCAGTCTCTTCCAGGAAAAAGTTATCACCAGCTCCTTTTCCAAGACTTAACTTCGTCTCTCATGAGGGACCTCCATAAGACTGTCTGAAAATCCAGATTCATTATTTCTCCAGAACCAAGCAGGAAGTTGGTCCTCACATATGGGTAACATCCATCGACGGAGCCCTCGTGCGGAGCATTTCCCCAGCTTTCAAAGAAAGCCTTTGGGAATGCAGCACGCATGCATGGTCCCCTTCCCTCCCAAGGGTGCCATCTTGCTCAGTCGTCTTTTTTCCACGGAGCCCGACGGACGTGTGTCCTAGTCACCCGGTTAAAAGTAGATTTTTCCTTCGAAGATTTGTGGTGTTTTGCCGGTTCGACGCCGGTTCCCCTTCCCGCCTGGGCACGGTACACCGGTATCGAGCCTGGAGCTGTTTTTTTTTCTTTTTCACTGGCAGGGACCCTTTTCCCCCGATGGCTGCCAGCGGGTTCAAGAAGTGTGATCGGTGCAAGAAACGGATGTCTCTCACCGACACACGACTGCTGCCTCCAGTGCCTCGGGCCCGATCAGGGCCTGAAGATCTGTGGCCCGTGTGGCAAAATGTCCTTGAAGGCGTTGAGGAGCCGTCAGCATCAGCGAGAGAGGATCTTCTCTGACTCCACATCCAGCTGGGCCTGGACTCCGTCAGAGGCCTCGACGTCTCGGGAGTCCAACCCCGAGCATCGTCGGGGCTCCTCTGAGCGAGGGTCTCCCTCACGGGAACACAAAGAAGAAGAAACCCATGAGGGTTGCAGCGGTGGACATCTCGGTCTCTCGAGGGCCAGGTCGCATAGCACTGACCACCGTCCTGGCTCCTCAGAGCTGGAGAGGCCTGCCAACTTGCCTCGTGTGGAGCCGGAGTCCCCAAGTCACATGAGTGCTGTAGTCCTCGTGGACTCTCCTCCAGGGGAACCGACATTGGCTCCGATACCGTCAGGGGCTGCTGAGTCTCCTGAGCTCGGACTCCGGTTGACGGCCTTGGAGAGCAGCTTGGCTGCCTTCATGGAACAGCAGCGGGTGCTGATTGCCAGTCTGACCGGTGCATCTGCCCCGACCACCGGGACTTCTACGTCCAAGTCGATCCCGGAGGCTGAGCCGATCCTCGAGTCCATGCGGTCTCGAGTCGATCCTCAGCCAAGGTCTCCCTCGGCCTCCCGTACAGGGCTGAGGTCGTCGACGCCGGTACCCTCATAAGAACATAAGATATGCCATACTGGGTCAGACCAAGGTCCATCAAGCCCAGTATTCTGTTTCCAACAGTGGCCAATCTAGGTCATATGTACCTAGCAGTTTCCCCAAGAGACACAAGTGACACAAGTTCCACAATGCTTGTACTGGGATCGGGGGCGGATGGCATCGGTGCCCAGCTGGAGCCGCTCGATTCCTCGGAGGGGCCGGGGTGTGAGTCCCCAGACACTTTTCGGACCCGGTGCGTCCCATCGGACTCACCTGAGTCCAAGCCTCGGAGACAGTCCCCCCCCTCCCCCCCCCCCCACCGGAGGATACCCATTTCTTGGACTTCGTGAGGGATATGGCCAAGGCCTTGGCCTTCCCCGCGGATCCTGAGGAGGAGCCTCGAGCCGAGGAGCTCGAGACCCTCCAGTATGATTCTACAGCCTCACGAATGGCATTTGAATCCCCTAGTGGTCCAGCAGATCTTCCTAAAATGGGGTCTTCCAACCATCGATCTCTTTGCCAGTCCACTGAACCGTCAGCTGCCCAGGTTCTGTTCCAGACAACCGCATCCTCTGCGAATAGCAGCAGATGCCTTCTTAATCTCTTGGTCTACGGGCCTGCTGTATGCATTTTCCTCCAATGCCTCTAGTGGCCCGAACCCTATTCAAGGTTCTTCGGGACAGGGCCTCGCTGATCCTGGTAGCCCCCAGATGGCCGAGGCAACCGTGGTTTCCACTCCTTTCTGCAATCGGCAGTGGACACTCCACTCCCTCTGGGGATGTAACCTGATCTCCTGTCTCAGGATCATGGATCTCTCCTGCACCCCAACCTCCAGTCCCTCCATTTGATGGCCTGGCTGCTGAAAGGGTAGTTCTAGCCCCCTAGGGAAGTGGAGGAGGTGGTGTTGGCCTCTAGGAGACAATTCACCCGGCAATCTTATGCCCTCAAGTGGCGTAGGTTCTCCACCTGGTGTGCTCCAGCGCCAAGAAGATCCGTTTTCATGCCTGGTACCAGTGGTGCTGCGGTATCTGCTTCACCTGTCGGACCTCGGCCTTAAATCCAACTCTGTTCGGGTCCACCTCAGTGCTCTGTTAGCGCACCACTTGCCGGTGGAGGGCCAGTCTGTCGGTCCACCCCTTAGTGGCCCGCTTCCTCAGAGGCCTGCTTTTGCTCAATCCTCTGATTCGTCCACCAGCCCCTGAGTGGGATTTGAATGTGGTCTTGCAACAACTTACTCGCCCACCGTTTGAGCCAATGGCTACCTGTCATTTACGCTTCCTTTCCTGGAAGGCGTTCTTGGTGGCTCTTACCTCGGCCAGGTGTGTGAGTGAACTACAGGCTCTGGTTTCTGATAGACCTTACACACGGTTCTATAGGAACAGGGTGGTCTTACGGACTCATCCTAAGTTCCTTCCAAAAGTTGTCTCCTCCTTCCTCCTCAATCAGGGGATGGATCTTCCGACCTTCTTTCCCAGGCCGCATGCCAGCCGGGCTGAAATGGTCTTGCATACCCTGGACTGTAGGAGGGCGTTGTCTTTCTACATTGACCGTACGCAGGGGCATTGAAGGGCTGTTCAGTTCTTCGTATCTTTTGACCCTAATAGGCCGGGGTTACCTGTCTCCAAGCATACCCTGTCCATTTGGGTAGCATACCCTGTCCATTTGGGTAGCAGACTATATCGCCTGGGCGTACAGGGCAGCTGGCCTCTCCTTGCAGGGTCGAGTCAGGGCGAAGGCTGCGTCAGTAGCTCATCTCCGCTGTGTTCCGTTGGCAGACATCTGCCGGGCCGCTACTTGGTCTTCCACCCACACTTTTGCGGCCCACTACTGCCTCGAGAGGGAGTCCTGCAGGGACAGTGCTTTCGGACAGGCGGTACTCCGTAATCTCTTTGAGGTTTAGGCAACTCCTAACCTCCAGCACTTGTGTTGGGCTACCGTTCGAGGGCGTTCTCAGAGAAGATTCTTATCACGCATGCTGAAGCTCTAGAGGGAGCTTATTTTTTCAGCTTTGGGTTCTCGGTAGCCTAGAGCTGGGGAGTCCCATATCTGAGGACTGACTTCCTGCTTGGTCCTGGAGAAAGCATAGTTACTCACCTGTAACAGGTGTTCTCCAGGAGCAGCAGGAATCAGACCTCACGACCCTCCCTCCTCCCCTTGGAGTTGCAGTCCTACATATTTCATTTTATCTTTTTGCTGTCTTTTAGCTATGTTGTCAGACTGAGCAAGATGGCACCCTTGGGCGAGAAGGGGACCGCGCATGCGCGCTGCATTCCCAAAGGCTTTCTTTGAAAGTTGGGGAAATGCTCTGCACGAGGGCTCCGTCAACGCCGACATCACCCATATGTGAGGACTGATACCTGCTGCTCCTGGAGAACACCTGGTTACAATGTACTTAGTTGAAATATACTGTCATGTTCCCTGTAAACCGACTTGAATTGTAGAAAGTCGGTATATAAAACCCATAACTGTTAGAGTAGTTACTCACCTGTAACAGGTGTTTATCAGCCAGCTCACCGTTATATTCGTACTTCCAAATACCAAGCACTGCTACTACTATTAATCATTTCTATAGTGCTGCGAGGTGTATAGAGGTGCTTTACAGAGACATGTACAGTAAGACCAGAACCTGCTTATAAAAGTTTGCAGTCTAATCAAGGCAGGCAATACAATAAGTGGGGATTAGGATATATCTCTAGGGGGGAATGGTAAGGAAATACAGGAGACTAGGGGGATCAGGCTCCAAAAACAGTCTCAAAACGAGTTTTTTTTCACCTGGATTTGAACAGGGCCACAGAAGGAGCATGACATACCAGCTCAAAGTGCTGCTCCTTATGGTTGGAACAAAAAGGTAGACGGAACAAAATCTAGAGTTAGTAGTAGAAGAGAGGCACAGATAGAAGGGATCAACCAGAAAAGTGGAGTTTCCAAGGACGAGTATAGGGAGAGAATAGAGGAAAGGTATGTAGGAGCAGGCTAATGAAGGCACTTATAGCTCATTAGTAGATGTTTGAGCTGGATATGGACATGGATAGGGAGCATATGAAGTGACTTGAGCAGAGGAGTGAAATGAGCATAGCGACACTGGTGGAAGATTAGCCGTGCACTGAGGTTTTTTTTGAACAAATAGAAATGGGGAGAGATGATTTCTGAGGAACACCAATGAAGAGGAGGTTGCAATAGTCTAGTTGGAATGTGACTAGAATGGATGAGGATCTAAGTAATATGTTCAGAATGGAAGGGATGAATTTTTCCAGTATTATAGCTAAAACCTGTGTTTTTCCTCTATCTTTTGGATGTCTTTGGAGAAGAAGAGGGAGGAGTCAGGGAATGGGGAAAAGTAGTGTTGATATCCACAGAAATTGAGAAAGGAGTAAGGGGGAGCTGGGCTTAAGGAGAAAGATGAGCAGCTCAGTCTTGGCCATGTTTAACTTCAGATGATGGTGAGACATCTAGGCACTAATGTTGAATAGGCAGAGATGTGGGCCTGAAAACCCAGAGAGATTTCAGGTGTAGAGAGATCTGGGAGGAGTCAGCATAGAGATGGTACTGACAACTGTGGAAGGAGATAAGTGCACCAAAGGACTGAGTGTAGAGAGAGATCCTTAGACAAAGCTCTGGGGTACACCAACTGAAAGCAGATTAGCAGGAGAGGAGAATCCACTAGTACATATGCTAAAAGTACAGTGGGAAAGATAGGAAGAAATCCAGGATGGGATAGAACCCCTAAATCTAAGTGAACAGTTAATGAGGAGAAGATGCTGACAAATGGTGTTAACAGCAGCAGAAAGGTCAAAAAGGATGAGGATTGAGTAAAAGCCCTTGGATTTGGCGAGGATCAAGTCATTGGAGACTTTGGCAGAGCTGTCTTAGTAGAATGTAGAAGGCAAAAGCCAGCTTGCATTGGATCCAGAAGGGACTGAGTCAAGATAGCAGCAGTGAATCGCATGTTCAAATAGTTTAGAAATAAAGGGGAGGATTTTCTCTCTGTTGGTGAGAGGTCTTACGTGTGCACTAGGTGCAAGGAGCTCTTTGCTCTCAGGGAACGAGTCCGTTCTCTAGAGGCTAGAGTAGCAGACTTGGAAAACATAAGACAGAGAGGTACATAGATGAGACCTACAGGGATATAGTCCTGAAGTCCCACCTCCAGTCTGGCAGCATCCCTGTTGCCATGGAGGAGAGAGGTCACGTGACAGAGCATCACCCTGGTGTGGTAGGAAGTGATCCTGTAACTAGGACCTGTCCTCCAGGTGATGTAAAACCCTCTCGCACCGAGGACGTTTCTCCAGGGCCATGTACCCATGAGGGAAGGGTTAGGAAAGCCGTTATAGTTGGTGATTCGATCATTAGGCATGTAGATAGCTGGGTGGCTGGTGGGCATGAAGATCGCCTGGTAACATGCCTGCCTGGTGCGAAGGTAGCAGACCTCACGTGCCACCTAGATAAGGTCTTAGATAGTGCTGGGGAGGAGTGTGCTGTCTTGGTACATGTCGGTACCAATGACATAGGAAAATGTGGTAGGGATGTTCTGGAGGCTAAATTAAGGCTTTTAGGTAGGAAGTTGAAATCCAGAACTTCCAGGGTAGCGTTCTCCGAAATGCTTCCCGTTCCACGTGCAGGACCCAAAAGGCAGGCAGAGCTCCGGAGTCTCAATGTGTGGATGAGACAATGGTGCAGAGATGAGGGTTTTGGATTTGTTAGGAACTGGGGAACATTCTGGGGAAAGGAGGGGCTCTTCCGAAGGGATGGGCTTCACCTTAACCGGGATGGAACCAGGCTGCTGGCATAAACCTTTAAAAAGGAGAGAGAGCAGCTTTTAAACTAGATAATAGGGGAAAGCCGACAGTCGCCCAAGAGTGGATGGTTCAGAAGAATGTATCCTTGAAGCAGAGAGGTTCCAAAAAAGAGTAAAGTAGCCCAAATGCCTTCGGGTATGGAGCAGACAGAGCTTAAAGATCCCAAATTACCCATGTCTACCAATAGCCAAATTAATATGAATAAAATACAGTCTCTAAAATGCTTGTATGCAAATGCTAGAAGTCTAAAAAATAAGATGGGAGAGTTAGAATATATAGCACTAAATGAGAGGTTAGATATGATTAGAATATCAGAGACATGGTGGGAGGAGGACAACCAGTGGGACGCTGTGATACCTGGGTACAAACTATATCGTAATGATAAAGCTGGTCAAATTGGTGGAGGGGTTGCGTTCTGTTAGAGAGAGCATTGAGTCAGAAAGGATTAAAGTTTTGCAGGAAACAAAATTTGCTGTAGAATCTCTATGGATTGAAATTCCATGTGAAAAGGGGAAGGCGATGGCAGTGGGGGTGTACTATCGACCACTGGGCCAGAATGAACAAATGAATGATGAAATGCTCAAAGAAATCAAGGAAGCTAACAAAAGTTACAGCGCAGTAATAATAATGGGTGATTTCAATTACCCCAGTGTCGACTGGATCAGTGTCACAGCAGGACATGCTAGGGAGATAAAGTTCCTAGATGACATAAATGACTGCTTCTTGGAGAAGCTGGTTCATGAACCGACCAGAGGGGAAGCCATATTAGACCTAGTCCTTAGTGGAACACCAGATCTAGTGCAAGAGATAAGGGGTGTTGGGGCCACTTGGCAATAGTGATCATAGCATGATCGCCTTTGATTTAATTAGTGGAGGAGGGATAGTACGGAAATACACAGTACTACCTTTTAACTTTCGAAAGGGAGACTATGATAAAATGAGGAAAACAGTTAAGAAAAAACTAAAAGGAGCAGTTGCAAAGGTTAGACTTACATCAAGCTTGGGTGTTATTGAAAAATACTATCTTGGCAGCCCAGACCAGCTGTATTCCATGCTTTAAGAAAAGCGGAAGGAAGTCCAAAAAACTGCCAGCATGGTTTAAAGGTGACGTCAGAGAGGCTGTTGCCAAAAAAGCATCTTTCAGGAAATGGAAAAAAGAGCCAAACGATGAAACCTGGAAACAGCACAAGCACTGGCAAGTCAAATGCAAGGCATTGATAAAGCAGGCAAAGAGAGAATTTGTGAAGAAGCTTGCTACGGAAGCAAAAACACGAAATAAAGATTTTTTTCAAGTACATTCGTAGCAAAAAACCTGAGTCAGTTGGTCCATTAGTTGATAGAGGAGTTAAAGGGGCACTAAGAGGCGACAAGGCGATAGCGGAGAGACTGAATTCTTTGCTTCAGTCTTTACTGAGGAAAATGTAGGGATGTTACCCATGACTGAAGTGGTATTTAAAGGTGCGGAAGAATTGAAGGAAATATCGATACATCGGGAAGATGTATTACACCTATTAGATAAACTGAAGAGTAGCAAATCACCTGGGCCGGATGGTATACATCCAAGGGTGTCGAAAGAACTGAAATATGAGATTGCAGACCTGCTATCAGTAATCTGTGAACTATCATTAAAATCATCTCTAATACCTGAAGATTGGAGGATCGCATATGTAACACCAATTTTTAAAAAGGGTTCCAGGGGTGATCCGGGAAACTACAGACTGGTGAGCCTCACGTCAGTACCGGGAAAAATGGTAGAAACCATCATAAAGAATAAAATTACTCAGCATGTAGATAGCCATGCCTAATGGGAGACAGCCAACATGGCTCTAGACAAGGAAGATCTTGTCTTACTAATCTCTTATGTTTTTTTTTGAAAGTGTGAATAAATAGGTGGACAAAGGTGAGTCGGTTGATATAGTGTATCTGGACTTTCAGAAAGCCTTTGACAAGGTCCCTCATCAGAGACTTTTGGCAAAACTAAAGAGTCATGGGATAGGAGGCAGTGTACTACTGTGGATCAAAGCAGAGGGTTGGGCTAAATGGCCAATTTTCCCAGTGGAGAAAGGTGAATAGTGGTGTACCCCAGGGATCTGTGCTGGGTCCGCTGCTTTTTGACACATTCATAAATGACCTGGAAAGTGGAATAACGAGTGAGGTTATCAAATTTGCAGATGACACAAAACTATTTAAAGTTGTTAAAACCCAAGAGGATTGTGGAAAATTGCAAGAGGATCTTGATAAATTGGAAGACTGGGCATCAAAATGGCAGACGAAATTTAATGTGGACAAGTGGAAAGTTATGCACCTAGGGAAGAACAACACAAACTATGGTTACACGATACAAGGTTCCACATTAGGAACCACCACCCAGGTAAAGGATTTAGGTGTCATTGTGGATAACATGTTTAAACCCTTGGCCCAGTGTGCAGCAGCTGTCAAGAGAGCAAATAGAATGCTAGGTATCATAAGGAAAGGAATGGAAAATAAAACAAAAGATATGCCTCTATATCGTTCCATGGTGAGACCGCACCTTGAATATTGTGTGCAATTCTGGTTGCTGTATCTTAAAAAGGATATAGTTATTAGAAAAGGTTCAGAGAAGAGCCACCAAAAAGGTAAAGGATGAAAGGATACTCCTATGAAGAGAGGCTAAAAAGGTTAGGGCTCTTTAACCTGGAAAAGAGACGGCTGATGGGAGATATTATAGTCTATAAATTAATGGACGGAGTGGAACTGGTAAACGTAGATCGATTTGTTATCAGAATATAGAAAGACTAGGGGACATGCAATGAAGCTACAGGGTAAACTATTTAAGACTAATAAAAGAAAATATTTTTTCCCTCAACGTGTAATCAAACTCTGGAATTTGTTACCGGAGGATGTAGTAAAGGCTGTTAATGTAGCTGGGCTTAAAAAAGGTTTGGACAAGTTCCTGGAGGAAAGGTCCATAAACCATTATTAAGAAGGGACCCAGGATATCAATGCTTGACCCAGTACAAGCATTGCAGAACCTGTGTCTTTTGGGGAAACTGCTAGGTACGTATGACCTAGATTGGCCACTGTTGGAAACAGGATACTGGGCTTGATGGACCTTGGTCTGACCCAGTATGGCATATCTTATGTTCTTATGAGGAGAGAGATGGGTCAATTTTAATTAGGCTAGATAGGATCAAGGGATGGTTTCTTGAGGAGAGGTGTAACCACAGCATACTTGAAGACTGTAGGAACAGTTGCAGTAGACAACGATAGTTTGAGGATATGACGGAAGGGACAATAATAGAAGAGATGGGAGTTTAGTAGATGGGTGGGAATGGGATCAGTGGAGCAAGTAATAAGCTCAAAGGAGAAGAGAAGATGTAGTGCTTAGTAGTAGTAGTGCTTGATATTTAGAAGTACAGATATAAAGGTGAGTTGGTTGATACGGTGAATCTGGATTTTCAGACTGCCTTTTATGGAGGTCCCTCATGAAAGACTTGAAGTTTAGTCTTGGGATAGGAGCTGGTGTTATAGTCCAGAGTCTGTTCCAGGAAAAAGTTATTTTAATCTCAATCCCGGGTTTTCACCAATACAATATGCACCATGCAATGTACCAGTGGCTTCTTCCTCAGTAATCTTAGAAAAGGAGAGGGTGACAGAGGTTGAGGTAAGAATTTGAGAGTGAAGAGGGGGAAGGGGGATGGAGATTACTAGTTTCTCCCTCCCCCAGGTTACCTTGTGGACTTTGTTATGGTATTAGTCAGTCTAGATCTGGGCAGAAAGGGAAGGAGGGGTCAGAGGCACCCTGAAGAGAGGAGTTGTAAAAAGGTGAGGTTCAGAGGCAAGAGTTAGTAAGATGGACATAGCACTCACCAAGCAAGAGTACTATGGCAGACTGGAGGGAGATAGGCATGAATCTGAAATGCAGAAAGTCCGCAAGAGTGTGGGATTTGAACCAAAGTTTGGGCACAGGAACATAAGTAGTGGGTTTTAAGAGTACAGCCAGGACTGAAGTATAGTCTGCCTCACAGCAAAGTGGGAGGGGCATCAGCGTCCAGAGTAGAGAACAGTGTTATATTGTTGGATGACATATTGAAGAAGATGGTGACAGTGGAGAGAGCTGATGTATCAATGGTTTGAAGATTCCTAAAGATATTAGAAGAGATTGGGCTAGAGTGAGGTGAGGTGGGATGATGAAGAATGAAACTTAGCAGGTGATTATCAAACAATTAAGAACTAAGGTGCAGAAATTTTGAGGGCAAGCAGTAAGAGAAGACCAGATCAAGGCAGTGGCCTAACTGGAGAGTGAATGAGGTGGTAAGGGAAAGGAGCTTTTGGGCATGAGGGTCAGAGGGGTTATCAACATGAATGCTAAAATCCCCACAGGTAAGTGAGGGGGAAGAGCCATCCATAGAGGGACAGCCATGAGACAAAGGTAGAGGTGGACTTATCAGAAGGTCAATAAATGATGGCAGTCTGGAGAGAGAGTGGAGAAGAGGCGGGTGGAGTGGACTTTAATGGAAGAAAGGAGTGAGACTGAGACAGAAGGAGGGGTTGAAATTGGCAGGCATGGGAGAGTAGAAACCCACTATCATGCCCAATGGAGTAAAGCATATGTGAGAACTGGTAGCCCTATGACAGAGGGCAGCAGCTGAAGTAGAATATTTGGGAAGAAGCCAGGTCTGAGTAAGAAGATGCAGAGTATTGGAGATCACCTCTATCAAAGAGGTCATGAATGAAGGTGAGTTTGAGAGTGCATTCCATAAGCTGCATGAGAGAAGACGGGAAAGGAGAGGGATAGGAATAAGACTTGAGGGGTTGCATATGGATTTGCTCTGGACATGTGAATAAAAGTCTAGGGGGCCCAGGGTTGGGATTGACATCCTCTGATGGAAGAAGGAGCAGGAGAGTACAAGGGAGAGGAGGGGGTGCGACTGTAAGAGAGGCTCTTTCAGAAAGAGGGGAGATGGCTGAAAGAGAGAAAAGATGCTGAAGCTGAAGAGCACATGACAGGGTAGAAGACAAGATGGAAGGAGAGGTGAAGATAAGGGGGTGGTAAGGAGTAGGGACTAGATTGTTGGAATGCGGGTAGAAGATAAGGAAGTGTCCACAATAGATAAGTGATGTGGAGCCATTGGAATGAGATGGAGGGGGGAGTAGGAGATTGAGGAGATAAATGAATGGGCAGGAGAGAAATCCAAGAGGACTAGAGGGCACCTGTGGGTTATACTGGTAATAAGCACAGGGCAGCTATAAAAGCATATTGGCCTAGGAGTGGGTGGGTTGTGGGGTGGAAGGGAGCTTCTAAAAAGTAGAAGAGGAGCAAGGAACAGCTGGCAGAAAGGCTGAACAGAATTACAAAAGCAGCTAATACACGCGCACACTCACACACGCAATGAAGTTGTTGCTCTCAGAGCAGAGGACCAGCAGGAAGGTAAGCACATGTACACAAAGACGAAAAGCACCAAAGAATGCCTCAGAGGGTTGGGGGGGGGGGGGTAGTCCACTCCAACTACAGCACATAGGTAAATTAGGAACAGAAGCGGGCAGATTCCACACAAGGCAATGTCTTGCCTCACCAAGTAGATTGGTGAGGCAAGATGTCCTTTGACTAAATCTGTGTTAGTTTTGTCCCATTAAACCATAACTATTCACATGTTCAGTAACTTTGTTCTTTATAATAATTTCTACCACTTTTATCCCATGCTGGCATCAGGCTCAACTGTCTTTATTTTCCCAGATCACCCATATTTAAAAAAAAAAAAAAAAAGATACCAACGCAACACCAATCTCGGTTCTTCATGGGCATGCACTTGTAGAACATAGTGAACAGTATGGAGGTCTCTGCCAACACACTGCCTTCAGAGAAGGCCAAGCAATACCCTTCCTTAGTAAGGAAAGGAAAGACTCCTCCATGAGTACTGGTGTTTGTACTCCAATGGTTTACAATAGTATGTCCAAGAGAAGCTCACTAACGTGCTATGCCATGGAGGTAATCTGAGAGAGAAGGTTCAGGAGGCTGCAGCTCTTAAGCAGCACAGTGCTACTCTTAAAACCCTCCAGGCCCATTTCTAACCTGGCTTCTAACATCTAGGAGGCGTTGTGGTAGGGGCAATAAAAAATCCTATTCTCATAGGCGTTGGTATCCTCCCATCTCCTGTTCAAACCAGACTAAACAGAATCCTTGCTCTTGTCAATGTTGGCAGAGGGCCCAGAAGTCCCAGCCTGTTCCCAGTTAAAACCAGGAGCAGGGATGTGACTGGTTCCTAGAGAATATAGCAAACCACCTAGTACTGGTTTTGAATACCCTTCTGGTAGGATGAAACACTTTATTGCCAACAGATGGCTCCTTGTAACTTCAGATGTGTTCTGAGGATAGTTTTCGTTTGAGTACAGATGTCACCTGTTCAGACTTTCACCAAATTACCCTCGGCTTCTCATTCTTCAACCCTTAGCACCAGGAAATACTCCTTTGGGAGCCTTCTGCCCTTCTACAGTCCAGTGTAATTGAACTTCTCATCAGGGGAAGAAGGGTAGGGATTATATGCAGGTATTTCCTGGTCATAAAGACCATGTGTGTGTGGGGGGGGGGGGGATTCCATACCATCCTAGATCTGAGGAATCTGAGCAAGTATCTGGTCTGAAGTTCAGAATGGTTTCCCTCAGCACTGTGGTTCCCTTCTTTCAAAAGGAGGATTGGCTATGTTCTCTGGACTTTAAAAATGATATGTATACTGTAAAAGGGGGTGCTTGTTATGAAGGTTCCACCATCTTGGCAAGTATGTAAATTAACTGTCTTGCAAAGGATTGTGGTTATTGAAGTCCATTCACACAAAGCTTGCCTTTTAAATAAATGAAAACTCTTGTAGTTGGTCGAGTGTAAGGCAGAATTAGAGTTTATTTATGGGGTGATTATTCCACACACAGATATGCTTGGTAACACCATCCAGATAACGTCTCCAGGGTTTATTCAACAAAAATAAGGCAACTGAAATGCTTATGCAAATAAGTATCAAAGTCCTTTATGGAACAGAGGCTTTCTTACAGCCACTGCTAATAAACTCCTTAGCAGTGCTGAGGTGTAAACAAAAAGGAAAACTACTTTATACAAAAACATAGCTCACTTTCTCCATACAGAAAATAACTTTTAAATCCCACATGTGAAACTGCTAGGTACATATGACCTAGATTGGCCACTGTTGGAAACAGAATACTGGGCTTGATGGACCTTGGTCTGACCCAGTATGGCATATCTTATGTTCTTGTGCTGGGCTCTCCTCTACCAACAGGTGACAATTAACTGCAATCAGTAGCTTGATTTCAGCACACGTGCAAACTTTCCCAAAAGCTTTTTTCTTTTCAACAAAACTTTATGGGAAGCCAATAATGAGAATGTCTCCTTTTGATGTTTGCTCTTATTTAGGTTTTTCCTAAAATAACAACCTACTCAAAGAACAGTCCATATAAACATCCTCTGCATCAGATATTAAACCTTGCTCCTAAAATTGCATAGATTCAGTTTCTCCGTCTGGCTCAGAGGGCTTTAGGAACTGACCTCTATACGGGTAGAAACTGTTTCCCTGCTGTTTGCATTGCTCAAAGCTAGAGAAACGTTCAGTTCCTACCTGAATCCAGGCAAGCGTCAGGCTGCTTCTTCTGGTATTCTGGCCAGTATGCAATAGAGCTTCTGTGTCCTGTCCTCCAGTTGGTATCTCTGGACCTCAGGATCTTTTCTCCAGACGTCCTCCAAGAGGTATTTGGACTCCTTTTCTCCTTAGCTGCAACAGACCTCTTCCTAGGTGCTGCTTGAGGGTCCTTGGCTGTGGATCTCCAGACCTCTGGCTTTCTCCAGTCCTCTGGCTTTCTCCAGTCCTCTGAAGGTTCTTTCCCCCCGAGTATCTCTCCAGGCATACGTACTTCTCTGAGCTCCTTTCTTGGACCGTCTGCTTCCTTGTCCTTGTTCCTTCAGGTTCCGGTTGTTCTTCCTTCTGTTCTCATTCTCCTTCTGATTCCCCTTCTGGTTCTGTCTTACTGAAGATTCCCCTCTAGTTTTAAAAGGCTTAGATTGCAACGCCTCCCTTGCATTCTTCAGGTGTTGTGGATTAAGTTTTCTCCTAGAGGCTGTTTGATTAGGGATGACGTAATGCTTTCTCTGATTAGACTCGTGCTTTTCCATGCTAGCTCCCCTAGGGACTTTCTGCAAACTGGTGCATTCTGGAACATGTAGTCTTTTAGAGAAACAAGCTGTCTTATTTCCATAACCTGCCAGCACAGGTCCCTTGATCAGGGTAAATTCTCCTCTTTTGTCATTACTCCCTGAGCTTTAAGCTTCCTTATCACAATACCCATGTTCAGATACTTCCTGTGAGTGGAATATATGTGATTTGTCATAGTGGAAACACCACTACCACGTATTGTCTTTTGGCCTCATGTTCACTTCTCACGTGTTCACAAAATGTCTTACAGTAGTTGCAGTATATTTATGCAGATTGGGTGTAAACTTGTTTCCCTCTTTTGCATGCTTGACTGATGAAGAGCACAAATTCAGGAATAAGTCCAATAATCCATGCATACAACAGTCTGGATGTTAGTTAACTAGGATTAGTCATCAATTATCTTCTAAGTCACATCTGTGCTCATCAAACCAATTGGAATTTCGAGTTCTGGACATGACTCGAGCAAAGCCTCTCTTCCACAAGAGACTCACCAGGCTGGTGGTCATTGTGTACCTTTTTGGGAACCTGACAAGTACCTGTGACCTGGATTGGCTACTGTTGGAAATAGGATACTGGGCTTGATGCATCTCGATCTGACCCAGTATGGCATATCCTATGTTAGTAAGATATACAAAAGAATTAGCAGATATCAGCAAGGACCTGTTTATAGTTTATTATATTTAATATATTACCTTTTTAGTAGGCATGACCATTAGCGTTTTGTCTTCAAAAGGAAGACAAAAATGCTAAAATAACAGGAAAAAATGTTTGTTTTACTTTTTACCATCATAAGTTGCTTTCAGCAAAAGGCTACACTCCCAGCATGAAAGCACCAGAGGCTGAATGAGCACCACCAATTATGACCCCAAAGCGATACCAAGGATGTCCCAAGCAGAGCGCAAACACTTGCAGAAAAGGAAGCCCCAAACAAGAAGCAAGATGCTTTATTAACCCAAACCAAGCTCCTACGCTTTTCGGCAATTGCCTTCCTCAGGAGCAATAAGCCTCAAAACAAAAGATCAATTAAAAACAGTTAAAAACATAAATAACATAACTCCATAATCCATAATTAAATAACATGAGTTTAAAACAAATATAAAAAACACAGGCTGAATATATGACTCATTAAAACAAAAGAACTCATTAGAAAACAAATATACATTAACATGTACCTATGAAAGGAAAACAGGAGATGAGGAGACAAACAGCTTAAAATCCAAACTGGTTGGGAACTTGTAAAGTAACACTATATGCAAAATCCTGACCACAAGTGTTTCTGTGGAGGGAACAAAGGAGTGAATACTTGTTGGTACCGCTCGGCCGGAAGGCTTTTCAGGGCTTGATGCTGGCATGCTGAATCCACTCTTACCAGCTCTACATTGGCACGTACCTGAAGAACTGTCAAGGGATCTCGGGGGATTCTTGTCAGGCCTCAGAACTCTACAGAGGTTCAAGACCCTAACCTTTGGCCGTAAAGGAATGTTTTAAGTTCCTGTCCTGAGCAGCCTATAATGGCTTAGTCATCAGCAAAGGTGGCCTCTGCAGGCATCGGGGCACAATGCCAAGCATGGCTGCCATTGTCTGACCTAGAACAATGGGTACAGGACAAACTGGTCACTGTCTCCTGCACAGGTGAGGACCTGTTTGGGAAACCTATGGCAGACAAAGCAGCAGAGATAGGGACAGAGCCAGATGTGGACCAGGCTTTAAAAAAAAAAAAACCAACCCTGTGCAACCCCAAAAGCAAAATCCCTGGGGGGGAAAAAGCCCTTCTCCAGGAACAAGCAGGAAGTTGTCCCTCACATATGGGGGGTGTCAATTGTGATGATGAGAGCGGCCAAGAACAAAGGGAGGTAGAAGAAAACCATGTTTCTGCCTTTCAAACAAGTGACAGACAAGCTGTGCACAGAGCTTGCAGAGCAGGAAAGAAAAAAAAAGTCCTGTCTCTGCTGAGGCTAAGCCACGCCCAGACTCTGAAGTGGGGGCAGACTTAGATACTGATTGGAAAGGCCTGTGCGAAAGCCAGGGTGTGGCAGGGAAGAAACTGTTTTTAAAACCTCTCTGACCAGACAGGGAGAAAGGAAGGGAGAGTCACTTCCACATGAGAAGGAGAGATCCTGGAGCAAGGGGATTCCAGTGGGAAGAGATCCCAGAGCCCTGGGAGATCCTGGAGGGGAATGAGGATTCCAGGAAGGCTTTCAGGAGAGATCTCATGAGAGGAGGAGTGGAGAAAGGCACAAGAAGTCTGACTTCCAGAAGCTGAAAGAGGTCAGTAGAAAAGGAAGCAGTGGGTGTCTGAGAAATGCTCCTAGAAGTGAAGCCAACAGACGTATAGCTGAACAGCTTAGATGAACAGGAACAGTTTGCAACAGCTAGTGTACAAGAGCCAGACCTGAGCCCTACAACTGCCAGAAGGTGGGTGGAGACGCTTGAGAGTGGAAAGCCAAACCCCAGCAGTGAGCAGAGCAGCTGAGCTAAAAACACTAGAAAGATTAGCACAAGTGTTCCCTGAGAGAGAGTCTTATTCTCCCAAAGTAACTGTCCAATCAGAAAGATTTGCTGTGGAGCCAGTTCCAAAAGTTCCTACAAGACAGAAGCTGAGGAAGCTTTTAAGACTGTAGAAGGCAATGAGCGTTCTTTAGCCCAGGAGGAAATGCAGGTCAATTCTTACGTGCCAGAGTCTGACCTAGGAATCTCTCCAATGGATTGCTCATTCTGTTTAAAAGAAGACTGAGCCTTACTAAGCAGAGCTGAGAGAGCGAGAAGCTCTATTGTGCATAACTCTGTAACTGCTAATAGTCTTCTAAAGCCAAGGATGTATTTTACCAAGTGAGAATTTCCTTCTAAAGCAAGAAGCTGTGTGTTACCAGAAGTTTGTTTGAACTGGGAAAACAGTTGTGCCAAGAAGAAAGTTTTACCTTTTTGTTTGAAAGAGATATAAGAAGCTGTGCTGAATACTGTTTTGTTTAATGAAAAACAGCTGCTAAGGTTAGCAGGACTTTTGGTTTCCGTTTACCTCAGTTGCCAGTTATCTTCTGTTATCCTTTGTGTTGGAGAAGTATCCTAATGCTTTGTGTTTGAATTTTAATGCCTTGGAAATCCCCATAGAAAAATAAATATTCTTGTATGCCTTACCAACGGTCTCTCACTACATTTTGTCCTTGCTCAAGAAAAGCCTAACTACAAGTCTCAGAATTCCGGGGACAGGCAGAAAAGCTTTATTTAAGGACATTACAAGGCAGCCCTATGCCTGTAAGCCCTAGGGCCCAGGCTACGGTCCCACACAATGCAGATGGAGCCCGCACGGAGCATTTCCCCAGCTTTCAAAAAGCCTTTGGGACATGCTACCATGTATACCTGGTCTCCTTCCCGCTCAAGGGTGCCATCTTGCTCAGCCGCCTCCCTCCTTTTTTTTTTTTTTTTTTTTTTTGTGGAGCCCAATGGACATCTGTCCTGTTTCCCTGGGAAAACTCCTTGCTAATTATCCTCAAAATAGTTTCCTGGTTTTGTGTACCGGCTCCTCTTCCCACCTCGAACCGCTGCTGTCCCTGTTGCTGTTCTCTGCTCCTTTTTGTCATTTTTGATCAAGGCTCGCTTCGACCAGTGTTAACACCCAGGTGAAAAAGTTATTGACCCCCCCCCCTCCCCATCTGAGTGTTCCCCCACCATGTCCCCCAGTGAGTTCAAAAAACATGAGCGCTGCAGTCAATGTCTGATGGACTCCAGTCACTGCTGCCAACGTGCCAATGCTGCCTGGGCCTGGACCATGACAGCATCTCTTGCGACCTGTGCTAGGCCATGATGCCTAAAACAGGTTGGAGTTAAAAGAAATTGTTCCCTCAGTCTGACTCGGCACCAGCCTCCTTGACACCAAGCTCCAAGCCCAGCATGTCCCATGGGCCTGAGTGTCCTGAGTTCCGCGGCGGTGGCTCCTCCGAGAAGACTCTGACCCAGAGAGAAAAAAAGAAAAAATCCTCGCAGTCCAGTGGTTGCACTGGAGAAACCCAGTAAAACCGCTCGGAGGGACTCCAAGAAGCGCCCTACCAAGGTCCTCAAGAAGGATTCCTCGGCTGACGGAGACCTTGCAAGCTTCAGGACCATAGTCCTTGAGGATGCACTTGTAAGAGTGCTGGCACCAGACCAGATGGCCTGGCAGAGGGGATATGATCCCATTCCCCCCTGTTTGTTCACATAGAGCATCACAACCTGATTGTCTGTCAGTCTGGATCAACCACATGGTGCTCTAGCTGGTGGTGAAGGCTTTGGCCCTGATTTCCAACAGGTTGATCTGCATTTCTGATTCCCTTGGACCAGCAACCTTGTGTCTGGAGGCTCCTGCAATGCATTCCACAGCCCAATAGAGATGCAGCCTTGTTGAGGATTTTCTGGGGGATGGATTCCTGGAAAGGCATCCTGGTCTGAAGGCTACCTGAATTCTGCTACCATCTGAGGGAGTTTGTCAGCTGACAGGTCACGTGCACTCTGTCCCCGAGCCTGCCTGTAGCTTGGGTCCATTGAAATCGGAGGCATCACTGAGCTGCTCTCATGTGTAGGTGGGCATATGGAGTCACATGGACTGTGGAGACCATGTGTCCCAGCAGACAGAGAAGCCAGGTAGGTCATATCCTGCACCATTGCACCTCTGCGGCTAGTTCCCTGAGGCATACTGATCTCTCTTGAGGGAGGAAGGCTTTTGACTGAAGGGTGTGCAACTGCATCCCTATGAACTTTCAGCTCTGAGCAGGTGGGACTTGGAGTAGTTTGACAAACCCTAAATGCTGTGGGGTGTTTATGGTGCGTCTGGTGGTGCCATGTGCCTCTGCAGTTGTGTTCCTCTTTATGAGCCAGTCATCCAGGTAGGGGAAGACAAAGGCCCCTTGAAGCATGAGGTGGGCTGTGACCACTGCAAGGCACTTTGTAAAGACCCTTGGAGACTAGGCCAGCCTGAAAGGGCAGTACCCTGTATTGGTATTGCTGTCCCCCCCCACCATAAACTGGAGGTATTTTCTGGGGGGGGGGGTGTCCGCGGGGGGGGGGGGTGCCTGCAGGGGGTACTCTGTATCCTCTGATCTTGCCCTCAGATTGGTCATTCGCTGTGCCAAACTTGTTCCCATTCTCAATCTTGGTCCTGTAGCATTTGAGCCCCTACTTGGAGGCAAACCTGGGCAGGTCGTGTATAGTTATCGTCTGTCATTTGCCAGGAGAGCACATGGAGTATAGTGGTCACTTGGGAAACATCTCTTTTGTTCCATTGAGTGGTCTACCTCAAGGTACAGTCAGCAGCACTGAATACTCCTAACCATACACTCCCTGCTTCCAAAAGAGGGAGTTTCTGTGAAGAGTTGTCAGATTGCAGGAGCTTCTGTCATGGACCTGATGACAATGGATTAATAGTAGGTCTTTCTATTCAATCATTGAAGAACGGGGAAATCTGCCATATTGCATTTGCCTTTGAAGTTCTGTATGGTATTTTTTTCTCCTTGCTGAGCCTTTTGAAGCAGGTTGCCACGCATCTGGGCCACTGTTCCCTCTAAGCTGTGCACGTGTGCGCGCGCACACACCTCACCGAGCAAGCGCACATACTTTACAACAGAGCGCACAAAAATTACAGTTCTGATTCTGATAGAAAACAACACAGACATCTTAAAATTTAAAAGTTGTGTATTTATAGTTTTCACAAGTTCTGCAATATTTTCTAGTGCAATCAGTGTGGTGTACATACTGTATTCTGACGTGTAGTCAAATTTTAAAGTATATAACTCCGAGTGTCGTTATGTGGCGCACAAAAATTTAACCTTCCTTCAAAGGCTGCACAGCTGATATTTTATGTGCACACAGCCTACAGAAAATTAGAGGGAACATTGATCTGGGCCTTGTAGTGCTGCTGGCGTTGGGATGGTCCATATGTAAGTAGTATACAGACTTGGTCTGAAGCAAGGGTTGCTGAAAATTTCAGGCTTCCTGCAAGGGTTAGGGTGTCTTTTTTGTTAGCTGGATCTTCTAATAGGAAGAGCCTCCAGTCTGCTCCCTGGCCTAGCTGTTGGGTGGGATTCAACTTAAGTTAAAAAGGGTACTCTGTTGAAGTAAGATCTCCAGGAAAAAGCAGGAATGAGTCTTCACACATGGGTACGTAGGTACCGACAAAGTCTGCGTGGGAACGCTTCCCAGCGTCCAATCAGAACGCTTTTGGAAGCATCCCAACACGCCTGCATGCTGCCTTCCCGCCTTTCCCAACTGCCTCTCCTCAGTTTTCGTTTTTCCGTGGAGCCGGCAGGACGTCCTTCTGTCACCGCAGAAAATTCTTTTATTTTTTAGTTTTCTTGTGGTTGCGGCTGCCTTCCCTGACGCCACCGGTACCGCCGGTGTTTGTTTTTTCTTTTTTTTTTTTTCTTCAACTTATTCCTGTTACGGAATATTTTTCCCTCTTAGTGCCTGACGGGGTTTTTCCCGGCCTGCTAGGCCTACCCCTTTTTTCCTCATGGAAGCGACAGCCACTATTCCTAAGAAATGTTCAAACTGTAGCGGTACAAAACTTATTTTTAGACGCTCATAATTGGTGTCTACCCTGCTTGGGTTCTCACCATGTTTCTCTGGAGTGTCCCTCCTGCCACAGTATAGTGGGAAGAAGTCTTCAGCATCGAGTTCCCCTCGATATGCGGTCCCCATTCAAATTCAGGGCACCAACCACCCCTTCTTCACAGGATCAGGTAACCCAAAAACAATCTGTTAAGACTAGCCAGTCCTCGAGTGGTAGATCTCATGCACAGCATAGAGATGCCTCTGGTCTTGCCCTCAAGAATACACTGGCTTTAAAACCCCGGAGGGAGTCTTCGGCCTCCAAATCCTGTGTGGGGTTTCAGGTTGTTTCTGAGGTTCACCCTTCTCCGAACATACCTGAGCCATGCTCGGTGGTGGCATCCGCTTCGAGCGGTACTGATACCCCGGCATCGGCAATGATGGTGGATGAAACATTCCTCACCAAAGATCGTAGTCTGGTGTCCTCTGTACCTACGGGCCCGTTGGCTACGCTGCAGACCGATCTTCCAGTATCGGTACCGGTACTGGTACTGACGTCGGTACCCTCCAGATGTGCATCGATAGACTCTCTTCCCTCGATGCTGAGTCTGGAATCGATCTCCAGTCTGGAGGACTGGGTACAGACTTGCCTTGGTACCGAAGGCACAGTTCCGATCCATGTTCGGCATTCTCGGTTCTTTCGATACCGTTAGAGCTGTCACCGGCTAGCCTTCTTCCACCGTTATTGGATACAGTACCGGAGTTGATACCGGTATCCATTTTACCATCGCTGTCAGTACCTTCCATGCTTCGTTCATCAGGCTCGCTTCCCTCGGTACCGAGTCTGGAATCGATCCCTGGCATGGACGATGCGCTACCGACTGTTGCTGGTCCCGACCTTCTACAGTACCGGCAACCATCCTCTAAGGATCCCATACTCCAACCTTTAGGATCTTCTACTCCTCTAAAATTGGATAGATCCCTGGGTGCCAATGCTAGTTCTTCAACAGATGTAGCCTGTCGTCGTCTTCCAAGAGGTTTTCCCTCTGGGGATTTTTTTTTCAAGCTTTTCTGCTGGATATGGCAAAATCACTTGCCATTTCTATACCTGGACAAGATCCTACACAAGGGAGTACAGAATCCCTGTATATTCCTGGGAGTGCAAAGGAGAACATCATGCTTCCTTTGCATCAGTCCTTGCAGGATCTCCTCTTACGAATGTGGGAAGCTCCTTTAACGGTACCCCCACCTTCTAGGGCAACTGATCTTCTATATCAGATGCCCCCCTCTCCAGGTTTTCAAAGGACTCAACTTCCTCATCATCCCATTGTTGTGGAATCAGCAATGAGGCGTATTAAGAGTACTAAAAAGCACTCTTCTTATCCGCCAGGTCGTGAGTCTAAGACTTTAGATGCCTTTGGAAGCCAAACCTTCCAGGCATCCATGCTTTCAGCAAAAATTCTCTCACATATTTTCTATATGGGGTTATCTCTTGAAGAGGTCACAAAGAAATTACTGTTTTTGACTCCTTTTCTTCAAGAGCCCAAAAGAGCAGACTATTCCTTGGTGGTTTAGTCATGCTCAAAATTATCTCTAGATTCCTTACTCATGCTTCCCTAGACTCCTTTGAGTCTGTTAGCAGAACCCCTGCTATAGCTATAGGGGCACGACGTAAGGCCTGGCTCCAAGTTTCAGACTTGGACAAATGGGCACAAGAGAGACTGGGAAATACTACTTGCACTGGAGAAAATCTCTTTAACAAGGAGTCTTTACTCAAGTTGCTCAGTTAACCACTGACATTCCTGTTTCCAGAGGCTTTTCTACGCCTTCCTCTTTCCCAGTTGGTAGGAAATGTCCTACCAAACTTTCTTCCCCTACAGGGAAAGTTTTTTTATCCATCTTCTGCCCATCATACAGATGTTCCCAAACAGGGAAACATCGCCCTGGTCTAAGGGAACCACAACCTCAACAGGTTCAGCAAACCCAGCAGTCGCAGGGTTTCAGATAGATCATCATTACCTCTCTTGGTTGGTGGTTAGAGTTGCAGTCTGCTTTTTTTCACCTGCAGTATCTGCACTAATTTCATCCTAACTTTTTCTGGATCTCTCTTCACAAGACATCTTTTCTTTTACTCTAAGAGTCTTTATGATGATCATGCTCATAGTTAACAGGTTTCTCTTCCTCTTCTGGGAAAAGAGAAGTGACAACTATCAATAAGACAGTTTTTCCCTGCACTAGCATGTATCATCTTACCTTTCAGAGATTTACTGCATAGTCAGTCTCCTTCAACTCTGTCTTACCTCCCTCTTACTACAACATTCGGTTTGTAAGAGTGGCTCTATTACACTGGTAAGCCCCTATAGTCCTCTACCTATCCACAGGGGGATTCTCCCTTCCAGAGTTGTCTCCCCCTTTATTACCTTAGGGCAGCTCATCAGACAATAGGAAGTCTTACCACTCCTATTATGTCTGTTTCTTTTTCCCAATCTAAAAAAGGGGGAAAATGTTTTTTTTTTTTCCGCTGCCCTGGTAGTTGCTGCAGATACAGCAATTCCTAGTGGTTAAGCCACTGGTTCTGTTCACCACACAACCAGGGTTTTCCCCTCCCACTAGCAATACTTCTAGCCTCAGTGCTAAACCCCAAACAGGTTATCGATCTTGTTTGGAAACTATTATCACACTGGTTGGTTAACTTCTATTTTCGCTCCCTTGTCCTTGGCAGAATAGTTTGTTACCCACTGACTTTAAACAGTCAGTTTTTCTTCTAACCAACCTGCAGCATGCTCTCTGCAACTCTACAGAGTAGCTTTGCACTATGGGCCCTTGCTAGAGAGCATTAGTATCTTGCCTAGCAGATAACCCCAGATGGTTAGGAGGGATTCCCCCAGTCATGTTCCCATGACTGGCAGGTGTTCCCTACCCTTACCATCTCATCTAAAATCTCTTTTGAGACATAAGATACAGGCCTTTCATCACGTGAAAACCTAAAGAATGGCCAATTCCCTGGCTTGGCCCATATCTCCTTTGGACCTCTCGCCAGAGTTTTCTTTCAGTGGCAGCTCAAGGACGCCTGATACCCATCTTGCCCTTATAGGCGGGTCACTATGGTATCTTATTCCACTGGTGCCCTCTATCCATTCACCATACTGCAGTTCTGGAGAGATCTGGACTTGCTGCCTGCAGACTGAAATTATCCTCTGCCTTTTTCACGTAGGCCATCCTGGTTATTCAAGAGCTCGATTTCTGAAAGGAATCTAGACTCCTTGTCAGGGAGACCATTCCTCTGACTGTCAGTCATAACCAGGGAAAGAAGATTCTCTATGCATCTATTCAAGCAGGTATCACCCTTCTTGCTATTAGAGGAGCTTTCCTCCTGCTCCACTCCCCGACGCCGATCGGCTGCCGGTGCTGTGCTGTGCTGCGGGCTTCTTCTCTCCAAGGGGCTGTCTTTCAGTTGTTGCTGATTGGCTTCGGCGGGAGGACCAGGGAGGAGCTTTCCTCCTGCTCCACTCCCCGACGTCGATTGGCTGCCGGTGCTGTGCTGCGCTGCGGGTCTCTTCTCTCCAAGGGGCTGTCTTTCAGTTGTTGCTGTGGATTGTTGTATATGAAAAAAAAAAAATAAGCCCTACCCCGAAAATAAGCCCTAGTGAATCTTTTGGAGCAAAAATAAATATAAGACCCGGTCTTATTTTCGGGGAAACACGGGTATATATGTATATCTACATACTTATCCATCTACCTAAAAGATATCTCTATTTGTCTGTTTAGGTTCAGATATCCATATATTCCTATATGACCCTGACAGATGGGCTCTACCCCTATCAATGCTGTGCCAGCATGCTTAGGGTTCTACACATACAACCACTCCCTGTGGTAGTTAGCAAACTTTTTTTTTCTTACCATAACCTTTCAGGGTTAGGTACCTCTGAAGCTCTCCATGTACCTTTTTTCTTTCCTAATTGACCTCATTTAGGAAAGACATTGCAGAACTTCAGTTAATCTAAAGCTTAACGCTTCCTAAGTCTCTGTCCTTACTTTCTTATCAGATACAGGGGTCTCATACCCTTTCTCTCCTACATGGACTAATTCCATTGCCAGTTCAGATGGGTCAGACTCATTTTCCTTTTGGTCCTCTGTCCTTGGGCCAAAAGAGCTTAAGCTTTGTCTAATAGTACCTTCTGCGTTTTCCGCTGAAGCCCTACCTCTTATACTAGCCCAGTTTCCCCTGGGGCTGTTTTTCACCCTGAAGGGTTCTGACCTCCACTTTGTTTTTTCTACAATTATTACCTCTACTTCTCAAGGAGTACCTCACTGAGGATCTTCTACTGGCTTTTCTAACAGATCCATATGAACCTCAATGGACACTTTACAATGCTACCAAGGGAGGCCCATATTAGAATATTGCACTCAGTATTTTACTACTAGATGCCCTCTATACAGGGTCTTCCTCTATAGAAGTCCTGTTCTAGTCCAGCTGTTCCACAGCACCTTTTCTGTAATTCAACTCCTACCCTCCATCCCCAGGATGCCTGAGGTTGAGGAGTAGCATGGCTCATTCTAGATTCGCAACATACTAGGACTCCCTCTGGGCTTCTCAGCTTGGGAGTCCCCATATGTGAAGACTCATTCCTGCTTGTTCCTGGAGATAGCACAGTTACCTGTAACAGGTGATCTCTGGGAACAGCAGGAATAAGTCTTCATACCCCACCCACCTCCCCTAGGAGTTGCATTTCTCTATCTCTATCTTTCCCTTCCTTGCTCTCTCTCTCTCTTTGCCTCAGCTTTAAAACTTAACTGAGGAGAGGCAGTTGGGAAAGGCAGGAAGGCAGCATGCAGGCATGTTGGGATGCTTCCAAAAGCGTTCTGATTGGACGCTGGGAAGCGTTCCCGCGCAGACTCCGTCGGTACCGACGTACCCATATGTGAAGACTTATTCCTGCTGTTCCCAGAGATCACCTATTACAGGTAAGTAACTGTGCTTTCTGTGGTGTACCTGTGAGTTTTGGAGAGTCCTTTCCCTCCAACGCACAGGATGAAAGGAGCATCAGTAGCACCCCTGTCCTGCTTGCAGGTGGGTCTCTGGTATAGTCTTGACTATGAGATGTGAGACTGCAGGTGATAGTGTTGCTATATTATTGGGGCATCTGGGTAATGCTCTGTTGGCTGCATGTTCTAGCATAGCCCGTCTTGGGGGGGGGGGGGTCCCCCCTCTGGAAAGGATCGCCCCCTAAGTCACAATACCAAACACTTTAATTTATTATCCCCCCCCCCCCAAATTTAACTCAAAGGTGTATATACCCTAAGTTCTATGTAAAACCCTAATTCAATTGTTATGTTTTCTCTGTTCAATGTAAACTGCTTTTGATTTAAGAAGAGTGGTATGTTAAACATGTTAAATAACTAAAATAAATAAAGGCAGTTCTGCTCTCCAGGGCATCTAGGGGAAGAGCCCCTTTGGGAGGGCTGTTTCAGTGACCTTATCTGAAAATGTGTTCCATGGGGTTTGTGTCTGTGGCAAGTGCTCTTACAGATTCAAAGACAGGATTGTTGTTTCAAATGATTCTTTACTTCCAAAAGTGTGTTCTGAGTTCATATTGATCAGGTAGTCATGTTCCTTTCATAAAGGGGGAACCTTGTAAAAAAGACCTTTTAAAGTAGCTTCTTGTCAGAGTACAAAGGTCGGTCTGTCCATACCTTTCAGAGACCTAAGCTTGTTGAGATAGCTATGAAATCTATGGTGAACTAGATCAGAGGTGGGTCCCTCTGCTTTTGTGCTCAGGGGACGTGTAGGCCCTGAGGGACTGCAAGCTCTTTCTAGTGGGGAATTGTTGCTTTCTTGGGCAGAACTACAACCTTTTCCACTGGAGTGTAGGACTACATGTTCATGATTATACTAATTTGCAAAGCTCTAAAGGTTAGATGTGCTTGCAGAGGAATCAGCATTTGGAACACGGGTGTTCAAAACTGGGGTTGGCAAATCCCACCCATTGTATAGGATTGCTCTGTTTACATCCCATCTGTTTGGATGATGAAGGAAGAATTTCTTCCTTGAATCCTACCAGACTGGCCCATAGTCCCACCCAATATGCTGTTTGGATGGTTTCTTTTCTCTTTGAAGTTAAGTTTTATTTTTGTTTTCCTGTACATGGGTGTTGAAGGAGCTGGTGGAGGGTATATGTTGGCATCCTGCCCAGAGAGGAGCTGGTGGAGGGTATATGTTGGCATCCTGCCCAGAGATTACTCTGATCAGGTTTGAGGCTCTAATGCTCCCTAAATTGTGGAGTCTTGTTACAGAAAATACTGAGCAACTAGTGACTGCACAGTGCTATGTAGGGCAAAGCTCACAAGAATTTGTTCTATCTCAGCTTGCTGGTAGAAGGGTAGCAGCTAAGATTCCTTAATTTTTTTTTTTTTTTTTTTTTAACTGAGACCTTAATGTGTAATTGTCCTTATTGTTGCGTTAAAATACCAAGCCAATTCTGCCTTCCGCTCACAATCTATTCTAAACAGTGCTTCACATACTCTGGCTTAGTGAGGTTCATTATTTTCATTGTATGTAAAAACCAAAAACCAAAAAAAAACCCATTTGCAGACTTGGCCCCCTAGAATAACCGTAAAAAGACCCTCCTTTGGATGAAACTCCTAATAGAACATTGCACAAAAACATTGCAAAGTGGTGGTGGGTGGGGGGAGGAGGAGGAAGCCTTCCAGGGTCTGAGTCGCTAGGACTTTCCCTATTGTGTTTTTTGGGGACATGAACTTAGTGAATCAGATTCTTGCTATTTCATCATTGGGGGTTTTTCTGTGTTCCTGTTTAAATATTTGTGCTTAATTTCCTAAAGTGACTTGTACTACAGAAGATGGTGGTGTAGGCCTTCTGCCCAAGTTTTAAATGTAAAAGCATCATTGGCATATACAGCAGTACTTCAGTTTCACTAGAAAGGACACTCAAAGTTGCTCTTGACCTCCTTAAAATCTGTTCCTTATCGGTCCTCCAGTTTAGTCCTCCCTCTGGGTTGTGCACCTCCTCCTGCAGCTTGGAGACTGGGCATGTCACAAAACTGACATCGCTGGATGTAGTCTGCTGGCCTCTCCCATCATTCCCAGTGTGTCCAGTCTCCATGCAGCAAGGAGGTTGTGAGTCTAAGTGCTGGGCTCACTTAAGAACTGATAAGGAGCAGTTAGTCATGTTTAGTTTTGATTTTAATTTTGTCCCTAATTTTAACTTTTTCTGATTTGGGGGTGCTATAGCTTTAAAAAAAAACAAAAAAAAAACAGCAGTCTATGGAAAGGGGGGTGCTGTTGCTTGTGCCTGATCCTGATTGCCCTGTCACTCTTGATTTATATTTGTGATATTTGTTGATCCCACTCACCACCGGCACTGATCTCTCTCCCCTGGTCAGTACGGGGGAGAGCTCAGCAGATAAGGCAGTTCAGCTTTCAGCAGCACAGGGCTGCCGCGAATCTGCAAACTCAGATTTATTCTGCCGGGATTTGGTCCGGCAGCTCCACACTCTGGTACACTGAGTGGAGCTGCATGGGCTGCAACCCCACGGTAGCGGGAGCACCGATGGTTCGCTGAGGCTGTGAGTATGGGCAAGGCAGCAGGGCTGAGAGCAGGGATACAGCTGCTGACCCGTGAAGCTGGAATCGGCAGATTTGGTGCCTTTTTTCTGCCTCAGTCAGGCAGTGGCGGCCATTTTGTCTGCATGTCTGCTGCATGCAGACAGCTGATTTTCGCAGCGATTCATGTTCTCTTTTTTCACAGCACTTTTTCGTTTGGAGGGCTTTGATTCTTTTAATTTAATAATTTTTCTCGATGTTGGTGGGCACTGTATGCTTCTGTGAGCTAGGGTGCAGACAGATCATATGGGTTGCCTGACTTCAGGGGCACATTCACTGGTTGTACTGCAGTTCTGGACCCGGTTCCCTTTTGGCAGTCTGTCTTTTCTTTCTTTTTTTTTTTGAAACAGTCAAAAGGTAGAAAAGAAGTCTATACTGAGAGACTCATTTGAGAATTTAAAAAAAATAGGAGAAAGTAGCAGAGTTATTTTTCCCTCAGAGCTGTAGGCGATGGCTTCGCAGCCTCAGTGTGTCGTTTGCGGTACCCGTAGAGGTACTATCGCCGACTCTGGGATTTGTCGGGGCTGCACGCAAGTTTCTACCAGTGTGGAGCAGCAGATGGAGGTAAAGGTAGGACAGGATCTGCAGAATGCCTCGGCTGGATTGGATGCAGAGGGACCGCTGACCACTTTGCCAGGAGTCGGGCTGGAGTCGCCAGCCGTACCTTCGGGGACCCTGCTGGCTTCGGGACCACAACCAGGAGATTTCTGCCCAGACTTTGTGTGTTATGCATCAGGTGTTTTTTGTTTAAGACGGCAAGGAAAAGGTGCCTGAGTCTGTCACTCGCTGTGGTGCCGCCACAGTCAGTACTGGCGGAGGCAAGTGTCAGTCCCTCGAGACCGTTAAAGCGGGCTAGGATTAGGGAGTCTTCAGTTTCTGAGTTGGAAGGGCAGGAGTTGGAGGACATAGAGGTCGAACTGGAAGGAGAGGAAGACTTGGAAGAAGGAGAGATTCCCAAACCAGAGGACCAGGTGAAGATTATTCGGGTCTTCCGGAGGTATGAGTTGACAGCACTTATCACGGAGTCCCTCCAGACACTTAAACTTGCCACGGAACAGCCTGTCGGAGGACAATGGGGAAGACCCAATAATTCAGGCAGTGAGACAAACGCAGGTGGTCTTTCCCATTCACAAGGTGGTATACAGGATGAGTGGGATCAGCCGGAAGCAGGCCTAAGGGGTGTGTGGATTATGAATTCTCTGTATCCCTTAGCGGATAAGGACAAGGAGAGGTTTCGGTCTCCGAGGATTGATGTTGCGGTGTCAGCGGTAACCAAGAAGACCACTATTCTGGTTGAAGGCAGTTCTGCCTTGAAGGATGCGCAGGATAGGAAGTTTAGATGGGTTGCTGAAACAATCCTTTGAAGCAAATGCAGTGTCATTACAAGCGTCCATTTGTGGGGCGTGGGTGGCAAGAGCTTGTCTTCGATGGTCACAGCGTTTGCGACAGTCCGCTCAGCTGGAGCAGGAGGGTCTGGGTGACCTGGACCAGCTTGGGTCGGCTTATTTGTCAGATGTGCATTATGATCTGATCAGGGCCCTGGCTAATAGTATGGCTTCGCTCGTGGCTGCTCGTAGATCCTTGTTACGGAACTGGGTGGCAGACGGTTCATCTAAAGCATGACTTGGGGAAACTCCCCTTTAAAGGAAAGTTGTTTTGGGGAGGATCTTGATAAGTTGATAAAGGAGTTAGTGTAAAGGTGGTCGCCTGCCGGAGGATAAGCCAAAGCAGGGGAACTCCGTGTCAGCATTTCGAGGTTCCTTTTGGGATTTTCGGAGATTTCGGACATCTCGCTTGGGTGGATTCCAAAGAGGAAGATTTGCTCCTCAGGGCCGGGGGTTTCAGGGAGCAGGTAAGATGTTTTGCTGCAGCAGCCTTAGCATCCAATCGAAAATCGCAATGAAGTGAGGGGAACCCCAGCAGGTGCTTGTTCGATAGGCGGGCGACTTTGGAACTTTCTTCCTGCCTGGGTCCACATAACGTCCGATCAGTGGGTGTTAAAGATAATCCGAGAGGGCTATGCGTTAGAGTTCGCCCGGCCAGTTCAGGATTCGTTTGTGCAGTCGCCCTGCAAGGGACAGCAGAAGACACAAGCAGTCCGCTGCACTCTGAATCGGCTATTGCGCTTAGGTGTGGTCATCCCGGTGCCCCAGGAAGATTGCGGCAGGGGTCGATACTCAATTTATTTCGTGGTGCCAAAAAGGACATAGCCTTTCGTCCCATTTTGGATTCGAAAGGGGTGAACTGCTTTCTCCGGGTGCCGCATTTCAGGATGGAAACATTGCGGTCCGTCATTGTCGCGGTACGCCAAGGAGAGTACTTGACATCCCTCGATCTCACGGAGGCCTATTTGCACATACCGATCAGAGCGGCTCACCAAACGTTTCTGTGCTTCGCTCTCCCGTAGGGGCACTGTCAGTTTCAGGCATTGCCCTTCGGTCTGGCGCCGGCACCGCAGACGTTCACCAAGATCATGGTGGTGGTGGTGGCGGTGGCGGTGGCAGCGGCATTACAAAAGGAATGAACCAGGATTCCCCCTTACCTCGACGATTGGTTAATTCGAGCAAAGTCCAAAGCTGAGAGCAAGCTGGTTACGGACAAGGTGGTGAGATTATTGGGGAGCCTCGGCTGGGTAGCCAATGCGAGCAAGAGTCATCTGGTGCCATCCCAGAGTCTCGAGTATCTTGGGGTGCAATTTGACACTCAGAGGGGCGGTATTGCTGCCCGATCATCGGATTCAGGCCCTACGTCGTAATTTGTGAGTTCCAGACCATGACGGCTCCTTCGGCCTGGAATTATCTCCGGGTGTTAGGTTCGATGGCGGCGACCTTGGAAGCGGTTCCATGGGCCAGAGCGCATATGCGGCCGTTGCAGCGAGCATTACTTCACCGTTGGTCCCATCAATCCGATCCGCTGAGCAGACACCTGCCCTGTCCGCTCGGGGTCAGACTAGCATTGAGCTGGTGGCTGCTTCCGGAATCCTTGTCGGCCAGGATGCCGCTGGAGCAGCCAGAGTGGTTACCATTGTTGATAGATGCAAGCCTTGTGGGATGGGGAGTGTATTGCGGGGAGCTCTTCACGCAGTGTCTGTGGTCAGCTCAGGAGAGCACATGGTCAATCAACAGGCTAGAACTCAGAGCAGTGGTGTTGGCATTACAATCGTTTGAGATGGCGGTGAGGGTCGGGCAGTGAGTTCTTTTGGACAACTCTGCAACAGTGGCCTACATCAATCGGCAGGGCGGTACGAGAAGTATGGCCCTGGAAAAGGAAGCAGAGGTGCTCTTTGCTTGGGTTGAACCGCGGCTGCAAGCGATTTTCAGCGGTTCACATTGCCGGAAAGGACAATGACAGCAGATTTTCTCAGCAGGGTGCAGGTGGATGCCAGAGAATGGGAATTGCATCCGGAGGTGCTTGCACAGGTGGGAGCCACCGATCATGGATCTCATGGCGACCTTCCACTCCGCAAAGGCCGGTCTGTTGTTCAGCAGACAGCAAAAGGGATGTCTGAGGGGATCAACGCCCTGCTGCAACGCTGGCCAGTGTCGGGTCTCCTCTATGTATTTCCTCCGTGGGCGCTCATAGTTTGTGTGGTACAGTGTATCGAGGCACACCCAGGGAGAGTGTTACTAGTGGCTCCGGACTGGCCAAGGCGTCCATGGTATGCCGATCTCATCCGCTGCCTCAACTGCGAGCTGTGGAGGTTGCCGACGTCCAACAGCCTGTTCATTCAAGGGCCTCTGTGGATGCCCCAGGTGGATCGGTTCTCACTTACGGTCTGGCCATTGAAAGGGCGTGTTTAAAGAAAAGAGGTTACTCAGGAGCAGTTATTGCGATTTTACTGAAAGCACGGAAGTCATCTACATCTTTGACATATGTTCGCATATGGCGCATATTTGAGGATTGGCATTAAAGGAGACAGGTGCGAGCGGCGACCGTGTCGGTTGCAGTGGTTTTAAGCTTTCTGCAGGACGGTTTCGAGAAGGGCCTGGCAGCCAGTTCTTTGAGAGTACAGTTAGCCATGCTGGCTTGCTATAGAGGCAAGGTGCAGGGAAAAGCGCTCTGTGCATATGCTGCGTGTTGCGTTTTCTCAAAGCAGTTTCCAGGTTACATCTCTCTCGTAAAGTTGTTGTTCTGCTGTGGGATCTCAACTTGGTTTTGGGAGCTCTGGCTAGGGAACCTTTCGAGCCATTACAATAGGCGTCTGTAAAAGATTTGATGTTGAAGATGGTGTTTTTGGTGGCCATTTGCTCACCAAGGTGGATTTCTGAGTTACAGGCATTGTCTTGTTAGAGAGCAGTTTCTGTCTTTTTCTAGGCCGGTTCCTTCTTTTTTGCCCAAAGTAGTTTCTCCGTTTCATATAAATCAGACTGTTTCTCTTCCGGTGCTGGGTTCGTTGGGGGATAGCGCAGCAGACCGGGGTTTATGCTGTTTGGACTTAAAGCGAGTGCTACGTCAGTATTTGAAGGTTTCTGAGGGTTTTCGCAAATCCGACCGTTCGTGTTCGGTGGATCCCGTAAAGGGGAGGCAGCGGCAAAAGCTTCCATTTTTCGTTGGATCAGAGAGGCGATTGCTTCAGCATATCTGTCGGGGCGGCAGGTGCCGGTTGGTTTGCGAGCCCATTCTACTAGAGCGCTAGCGGCTTCATGGGCGGATCACAGTTTGGTGTTGCCTGTGGATGTTTGTAGGGTGGCTACTTGGTAGTCTTTTCACACTTTCAGTAAGCACTACCGCCTGGCTGTCTTGGCAGCAAAGATGCTGTATTTGGGGCGGTGGTGTGGCAGGCCGGCTGGAAAGGTCCCTCCCATTAAGTACTGCTCTGTTACATCCCAGAGGTGGAGGACTAAACTGGAGGACCGATAAGGAAATGGACATTACGCTTACCTGGTAATTGCTCTTCTTTGAGGGACGACAGTTTAGTCCTCATTCCCACCCAGGATAGCATGCTAAGCAGTGGAGGTTCACCCGGGAGGAAGGTGATATAACAGGTAGGTGGGTGTCTTTCGGTGTTTCGTTTTTCTAATTCTTGTTAGTCTACCTTTATGACGGAGGTGGAAGGAAAGGGCACAAGGGGATAAGCCTCACTTCTGTCCAAATTTTCTTGTATAAAGTTAGTTATGCGTTCACTTCAAATGGTTTTTATTAGCTACTCATTGCTCCTTTAAGTGTGCTTTGTCAATAGTTCACTGGGAATGATGGGAGAGGCCAGCAGACTACATCCAGTGATGTCACGTTTCTGTGACATGCCCAGTCTCTAAGCTGCAGGAGGAGGTGCACAACCCAGAGGTGGAGGACTAAACTGTCGTCACTCAAGGAAGAACAATTACCAGGTAAGTGTAATGTCCATTTTCTTTCTGTCAGATCAGATAAAATTGGTGTTATCTTTTTGTTTCAGACTGACAGTCCTTACCAGGGTGGAGTCTTCTTTCTCACAATCCATTTCCCAACAGATTATCCTTTTAAACCACCAAAGGTAAATAGTAAAGATTTTCCTAAAGTGCCTTATGCTGCAATTCCTGAGACCATGATACTTTGATTTATATTAATCTGCTTTTTACCTTTTTTAAAACCTTTATTACAGATTTAAAATATTTGTTTACTAAATATTCTGTCATACTACATAATCATTCAACCATTATCAGCAGGGCCTCTATTAACTTGCATTAATCTCATTAACGTGCTTTAAAGGTATTCAGGCACAGATTAAATATAGACCTTTGATAGGTTCCTTCAGAGGACTTAGATATGATTAAAATGTGACTTCATCTTGAACTCAAATTTGGAAAGGAGAGTCATCGTCCCAGCTTGCTCCATTTTTTTTTTTCTCAGATTTAATCCCCATGCTTTCAAGAGCTTCTTAGGTGCCCCTCCCCCCCAACCACGTCCCAATATCTAACCAGACCAGTTTGTTTCCCAACCTCACATGCTGCCTCTTGTGCTTTTGCTATCACTGCTGGCTATCTCTACCTCTTTCCATCCTTTCTGCATCTATTCCTGCTTATGGTTGTTGGTGCCATAAGAGCTAACGGCTCTGCCCTGGCTCAGAATACAGGTCCTGAGATGCTTCCTGATCTGACGTGCCCATGGTGGAAATTTTATCACATTAGGTACTATAGCTTCTGGCTTTGTCTGGTAGCTGTTCAAATGATGAGCAGGAAACTTATGACAGTTTTTTTACAATATTTTAGGCTTTCTGGAATAAGTCTGTTCTTGCCTGTTTGGTTTCAGACACTGTCACAGAATACATATCATTCCTCTTCGTCTCTCCGGGCCAATCCAGGAACTGTAGGGTAGTCAACCTCCAGCAGCTGACTGAAGTCTGTCTTACTGACAGGCCATCTCGCTCCCCCTGGTGTCAGAGGCTCAGTCTTTCAGTACTCAGCAGCTGCATAGGACATGTGGCTGACAGACTCCTGGTCAGATGAAGAGAATAGTAGAAGATAGCGAGAGAGAGAGATTCCCTAAGTGGCCCTAGCAGGGGTTATATAGGCAGGGAAGGAAGTTTGTGTAATGTGAAAAAACAAAACAAAAAAAAAACAGAGGTCTGCTGCAAGCGGATCGTGGCAGCAGAGGCAGAGCCTGCCTCGTGGACAGCATCCGTTTTGGTGCAGAGAGAATCTGGGAGCCCCAGAGTCCAGCTCTCTGCCTCCGGAGCCCAGACTTACTCTCCCGCTGCAGCGGAGTAGAGAGGTTGAGGTGTCTTGATCAGGAAACAGCAGGTATGTCGGGGGTCCTTTTTGCATCGTGAAGGATTACAAAACGCTAGTGTACCTTGTAGTTTTTGCAGAGGCTGCATTTTTAAGAACAGAAAGGAATGTGTAGTTAGCGTGAAAGCGCATGCTGCCGAGCTTGGCGGTGTGCGCAGACTGCGGGAGTTGCCAGGGGTTATATCAGGCCCGGGATTTTGCCGGTTTTGTATTAGGAGAGCAGGTAGTGTAGAGCGTGCATTTTTGGGGGGAGAATGGAGAATAATTCGGGTATGGATCAAATAGGCAAGCAGCAGAGCATGGCTGAGAAAGCGGGAACAGCAGCCATTTTAGAAGAGGCAGCCGTTTCTCCCGTGCTTTCTGAGAAGGGGATTAAAAGGAAATCAAAGTCCAAGAAGCCTGCTCAACCTGCATTGTGCCTCAGACTCCATTACCAGAGGCGCAGGAGGACTTGCAGTCCTTGTTTTCAGCTGATTTTATTCTCTCCCTCCACAAAGCTTATTGTTTGAAATTGGAGCAGGTTCAGACCAAAAGTACTCCTTCCAATCTGTTTGGGTCTCCTAAGGGGGACAGCAGTACAATTGATCCAGGAGAAGGATCCTCAAAAAGGGGTTTGGCAACTGTACCGGATGAGGGGTTCTTCGGTCAGCAGGCCCCAGTCACTCATGGAACAGAGGAGGGAGAAAGCCTTTCAGAATCGGGTATGGATTACTGAGGGGATCTGGAGGAAGGTGAAATTGGACCAGGTGAAGACCCTAATATATTCAGAGTATTTAGGAAAGAGTTGGGAGCTCACATTGCCCATTCCTTGGCGTCTCTGAATATTGCACTCCCAACAGTTCAGGAAGAACTATTGGAAGATACTCTGCTCCAGGGGTTCAAAGCAGAACAGAAATGTTTTCCAGTTCATAGAGTAATTAAGCAGATGGTGGAATCAGAATGGGAGTGCCCAGAAGCGACTTTGAGGGGTGGGCGTGCAATAGGCCGCTTGTACCTGGTCCCGCAGGAGGAGAGAGAGCTGCTGCGGATGCCGAAAGTGGATGCATTAGTGGCAGCAGTGACTAAAAAGACTATGATTCTGGTGGAAGGCGGAGCGGCACTTTTAAGGATTTGCAAGATAGAAAGTTAGTCTCTTCTCAAGCAGGCTTTTGACGTGAGTGCCCTGTCGTATACCCCATACGATCCAGCAGCCCAGGAGAATTTGCATATGGTAAATGCAGCTTTTGTCTGTCAGTCCCAGAGAGAGAGAAAATGAAAATTACAGAAAATGGATGGATTTGCAGGCATGAATACAGCACAGTTAATGGAAGTTGTTCAAAGTGTTTGTGAATCGTGAAAATGAACGTTACAGAGAAAGTGAACGTAAGATGAAGAAGAAAGCAGATCATCTTGCTGCCGCTTTAGTTGAATGACGTGGAGGAGGTTTTCCTAACCGAAGGAGCAGAGGACGTGGAAGGGGCTGTGGAAATAGTGGGCCCCCACTGGGTGCGAATCAGTGCACCCATTGCAGAGAAGGATATTGGAAAAGTGAATGCCTGCATCTTGACTCCACCCCCCCTGAGGGGAGGAGGGAGTACTAGGAGAACAGGAGGTTGACTCCAGAGTCGTGGAAGGATAAGCCGAGCACAGTTCCAGCAAGAGAGGGAAGAAGCTATTGAGGGAGTGGCAGTTGCAACGGGCTGTGACATGGATGAAGACTAGGCCAGACCGGGCTCCAAGTTCACCCTGGGTCCCCTGGAGCCTATGGTCAGTTTGAAAATAGGGGACCAATATATGGACTTTATGGTGGATACAGGAGCAGAACATTCTGTGGTGGCAAAGCCAGTGGCCCCTTTGTCCTCTTGATCTGTCACCATTGTTGGGGCCACTGGGGCTAAAGCCACTAAGCCATTCCTGCAGAACCGCATGTGTGAACTAGGGGGGCAGAAAATAACGCACCAGTTCCTGTATATGCCTGAGTGCCCTATTCCACTTTTGGGCCGAGATATACTTGCAAAGCTCCAGGCGCAGATATCCTTTGCTGAAGGGGGAGAAATGCAAATGACTGAACTCGAAGCCTGCTGGATTGATGGTGCTGACTGTCCCCCGAGAAGAAGAGTGGCGGTTCTATAATGTATCTCCAACCAAGCCAGCTAGTTCCTGTATACCCATCAATCTTTTGGTTCCGCCTGAAGTAAGGGTGGAGGATAATCCACCTGGCCTAGCGAAGAACATAGCCCCCATCATTGTCACCCTCAAGCCAGGAGTGGAACCAGTGCATGTGAAGCAGTATCCTCTTCCTCGACCAGCCATTGAAGGTATCCACTGCCATCTGATGAAATTGCTGAAGTATGGACTTCTCAAGGAGTGCCAGTCACCTTGGAATACCCCCCTTCTCCCAGTCAAGAAACCTGGGACAGGGGATTACCGCCCAGTACAGGATCTGAGGTGAGTGAATGATGCAGTTGTAACTATACACCTAGTGGTACCAAATCTTTATACTCTCTTGGGACTGATCCCTGCTGAGGCTACTCATTTCACTGTCCTGGACCTGAAAGATGCTGCCTTCTGCATACGCCTAGCCCCCACCAGTCAACTTTTGCTTGCCTTTGAATGGCAAGATCCTACAACAGGAAGGCGGGGCCAACTCATCTGGACTCGATTACCCCAAGAATTCACTTACCCTCTTCAGTGCTGCTTTAAATCAGGATCTTTTCAGCTACTCTGTGGACCCAGGGATAAGGGTCCTTCTCCAATATGTGGATGACCTGCTAATAGCCACCAACTCCAAAAGTGAATGTTTACAGGCCACCAGTGATCTCTCTTGCATCTTCTGAATGAAGCTGGATACAAGGTCTCAAGGGCCAAGGCACAGTTATGCCAGACTGAAGTTAAATGAGTGGAGGAGTGGCCTAGTGGTTGGGGCAAGGTACTTCAGGCCGGAAGGTCGGGGGTTCAAATCCCACTAGAGGACAGCAACCTTGGGCCGGAAGGACTGGGGTTTCTAGTCCCACAGGTGCTCCTTGTGGTCTTGGGCAAGCCACTTAACCCTCCATAGCCCATGTTCCCTGTAAAATAGTTATTTCCAAGTTATAATGCCCTGTTCAATGTAATTTCAGTTCAATGTAAAACGCACTGATGCAGAATAGCACGGTATATAAGAGAATGTAAATAAATAAATAAATATTTGGGATTCCAATTGTCCAGTGGAATCCGACGCCTGGGACCAGAACGCAAAGAAGCTGTATGCAATATCCCGACCCCAACCACCAGGAGGCACGTGAGCCTTTTTAGGAGCTGCAGGTTTTTGCTGTATATGGATACCCAACTTTGCACTGTTGTCAAAACCATTGTATCAAGCCACCAAAGGAATAGAAAGGGCTCCACTGGATTGGGGACCTGAACAGGATGCAGCATTTCGATCTTTGAAGGCAGCTCTGATGTCATCACCAGCTCTGGGTCTGCCAGACGTCTAGAAACCTTTTCGCCTCTGTCCATGAGTCACAAGGAAATGCATTGGGAGTGTTGACTCAATCTCTTGGATCTTGGCAGCGACCAGTGGCCTATTTATTAAAACAGTTGGATACCGTTGCAAAAGGCTGGCCCCCTTGTTGAAGAGCCGTTGCAGCCACAGCCCTCTTAGTGAGCGAAGCTGACAAGCTCACTTTGGGACAGAATCTTTAAGTCATCGTAGCATACTCTGTCTTGACCCTTCTGGAGCACAAAGGGAACTTCTGGCTCACTAATTCGCTAATGTTGAAGTATCAGAGTATGCTGTGTGAGAATCCACAATTGCACTTGATGGTCAGTCAAGCTTTAAATTCTGCTACGTTGTTACCAATTGGTCCTAGCCCCCCCTGATCATGACTGTCTGGAAATTATGGACACTGTATTCTCAAGTCGCCCGGATTTGACTGATGTTCGTTTGGAGAACCCAGAATGGACTTTCTTTGTGGATGGAAGTAGTCTCATCAATGGACATCGTTGTGCTGGCTATGCAATAGTGACCCTGGACATGGTAGTTGAGTCCTCAGCTCTGGCCCCGGGGACTTCAGCACAAAGAGCTGAACTGATAGCTCTCACTAGAGCACTGATAATAGGAAAAGGGCTCCGTCTAAATGTGTACACAGATTCCAAGTATGCCCTTACAACCTTGCATTCACATGGGGCCCTGTACAAAGAATGAGGGTTGATAACCTCAGGAGGCAAGTCCATTAAGTATGGCCCCGAGATATTGACATTATCAGATGCATACTGCCTACAGACCTCAGAATTTAGGAAAAGTAGAACGTATAAATAGAACCCTGAAATCTCAGTTGTCTAAACTTTGCCAAGAGGTTCACCTGAAGTGGCCCCAGGTTCTTCCTATAGCCCTTCTTAGGATACACTTAGCCCCTACTAAGTCTTTAGGAGTTTCCCCTTTTGAGATTCTGTATGGGCAACCCCTGCCTATTGTACAAGGAATAAAAGGAGATATGAGACATTGGATCTGAAATTACTAGATAAGAGCTGTTTGGTTTTAGGTTCTGTCTTACAGAGTCTCCACATTTGGGTACTAATGTAGAATCTACAGCCCTACTCCTGCCACCACCGGGAGCTGACAGGTCCACGTACGGCGGAAGCTGTGGAAGAAAAAAACTTGAGTGATAGCTATGTGTTTGCTTCTCCCATGTTTCCTACCCCTTTGCTTGCAAATGTTTACCTCAATCATAGATAGTATGTTTGTTTATTGAGATTTGATATACCGCTCAGGCCAAAAGGCATTAGAGCGGTTTACAATGCTATATCATTCAAGGAAAATAGGAAAAGAGCGCCATTTATATGATAGGACAGATTAAAGGATAGACAGTCATATAGGCAAGATAAGGAGATATACACTGAACAGTTACCACAATAAGTAAGCACGGACAGTCCAGCCAAAGCCATCAATGTAACTTCCAGCAGCAGACACCACGGACCGCCTAAGGGCCACGCCAAAGTTGAACGTAAGGCAGCAACCAGGGTACTAGCCATGTAGAAGTATCAAGCTATATCCGGGGAAAAAGCCTCAGTTTAAGGTGACTTTAATATGTGATTTTAATTTCACCCTTTCTCTCTTGCAGGTGAGAATAATCAGAGGGGGAAATGTGGTAGGCTATGGCCTCTAATAGCCTGTACATGTATGAAAGGCCTGTAAGCTAGGCCTGAGTCCCCACCCCCACTTAGAAATAGTAGTGCTGGGAAAGACCAAAGTCAGTGAAGGTCTGAGAATCTGCCTTAAACCGCTCTAAACTGCTTTTGATAAGTTTGTATTCTATGAGCTAGGAATGACCTCGAAGTAAAAATGTATTTGTCTAGAAACTGAGCCTTTGTTAGAATAGCCTGAGAAGGGGGAACAGGGTGCTAGGCCCAGAGAGGGTCCCCGATTGGACAGATGCAGGGGGGGTTGGGACCAATAGAAAGTCTGCTTGTATCAAACTGTGAAATTGTATATAATCTGCTGCTGTATTTCGTTGCTAATTCTTTTCAGACACATAAGGTGTCCGTTTGAGCCTGTGCACAATAAATTGGCTTGGATCTTTGAACTGACTCCTGGTATTTATTGCATGCTTATCAGCTGCTACAAAGCCACAATGAGGAGAGGCTGGTCCAGACAGAGGTTCCTATAGGAGGCCGTTTGCAAGGCTTCCATTCCATCTGGACCACCGTAACTACGGCTCGATGGGTGCTGGAGATCATCCACAAGGGGTATGCGCTGGGGTTCGCACAGCCTCTGTCAAAGGCATTCATGGTGTCTCCATGTGGGTCTCCAACAAAGGCAAAAGCGATAAACGACACACTTCAGCGCTTGCTGCACCTTCAAGCAGTGGTTCCAGTTCCCAGAGACCTATACAGGTTAGGTCGATACTCCAATTTATTTTGTAGTTTCCAAAAAGGAAGGGTCCTTTCGGCCCATACTAGATCTCAAGCAGGTGAACCGCATTTCTGGATGGAGACGCTACAATCGGTAATTCGGTCGGTAAAGCCGGGTGAGGTGCTTTCGTCCATAGATCTAACAGAGGCGTATCTGCACATTCCGATCAGACTGGAGCATCAGAAATATTTACGCTTTGCCGTGCCCATGGGGTATTTTCAGTTCAGAGTTCTGCCGTTCAGACTAGCTACGGCGCTGAGCACTTTCACGAAGGTGATGGTGGATGCAGCAGCATTGCGAAAGCTGGGATTCAGGTTCATCCCTACTTGGACAACTGGCTGATCTGGACGGGGTCAGTGGCGGAGTCGGTGGAGGCAACGGCGCGAGTGGTGCAGTTTCTAGAACACCTAGGTTGGGTGGTGAATCAGGCTAAGAGTCGGTTGCTTCCAGTGCAGCGCCTAGTATAACTAGGAGCCTTGTTCGACACAAGGGTTGGAACGGTGTGTCTGCCAGAAGAGAGATCTTGAGGCAGGTGTCTGCGTTTTTACGCATCAAGGCTCCAACGGCATGGAGATACCTACAGCTGTTGGGCTCCATGGTGGTGGCATTGGACCTGGTACCGTGGGCCAGAGTGCATATGCATCCACTGCAAACCATTGCTATCCAGATGGTCTCTGCAAGACCATTCTCTGGGGCAAAGGTTGGTATGCTCAGAGGCGGTCAGTGACAGTCTACAGTGGTGGTTGGATCCCAGTCATCTCCAGGCAGGAAAGCCTCTGGAGTCGCTAGATTGGGTGCTGGTGACGACGGATGCCAGTTTCTCAGACTGGGGGGTACATTGTATAGCCCAGGTAGCACAGGGCTGTTGGTCAGCGGAGCTGGACGGCTGCTCGATCAATCAGCTGGAAATGAGAGCGGTACGGCTGACACTATAAGAGTTCGAAGGTCTAGTGAAGGGCAAAGCGGTGCGTGTCTTCGACAATGTGGTGACGGTGTCCTATATCAATTGGCAGGGAGGCACAGGCAGTGTGTTGGAGGAAAGTCAGCAGTTGATGCACTGGGCCGAAAGCCATCTGGTGGTGTTTTCAGCGGCACATGTCGCAGGGAAAGACAACGTTCAAGCCGACTTTCTCAGCAGTCATGTGTTAGATCCAGGAGAGTGGGAACTGAACAAGGCAGTCTTTCACGACATTACGGTGCATTGGGGGCAGCCGGTCATGGATCTGATGGCCACACAGGACAATGCCAAAGCATCATGATTCTTCAGCAGGTGCAGAGAACGCATGTCGGAGGGCCTCGACAGGCTGGCTCAACCTTGGCCGTTAAGCAGGCTGCTCTGTTTCCGCCTTGGCCGATCGGTTGGGTCATTCGGAGGATAGCTGCTCACGGCGGGAAAGTTATTCTGATTGCGCCAGATTGGCCAAGGAGACCTTGGTATGCGGACCTGGTGCATCTTCTGGTGGACAGGCCCTGGAGGCTTCCCAGTCGGGTCAATCTCGTATACCAAGGACCAATCCTAATGCCCCAGGTGGATCGCTTCTTGCTTACAGCTTGGCTGTTGAAAGGGAGTGCCTGAGGCGTAGGGATATTCCGCAGCGGTGGTAGCGACTGTTGCAAGCTAAAAGGTCTACGTCTCTCGCTTATGTCCGTATTTGGCACGTTTTTGAAGGTTGGTGTGCGAGTCGAGGCGTTAAGCCGTTTGCTGTGATGGTGCCGGACATCTTGGCGTTTCTGCAAGGGGGTCTAGAGAAGGGTTTAGCCCTCGGGACTCTAAAGGTGCACCTGGAAGCCTTAGCTTGCTTTTAGAGGCAAGATACATGGAGGCAGTTTGTTGCTGCATCCCAATGTCTTGAGGTTTCTAAGAGCAGTTAACGTTAGGCCACCAGTGAGACCAGTGGTACCGCCTTAGGATTTGAATTTGGTACTAATGGCTTTGACGTAATCTCATTTTGAACCCACGGGAGCGGTGGCGCTCAGAGCTGTCTTGGAAGACAGCTTTCTTGGTGGCGTTGTGCTCAGCAAGGAGGATTTCAGATCTACAGGCACTCATGTAGAGAACCCAACATTCAGTTCACGGCAGAGAAAGTAGTCTTGAGGCCAGTACCATTGTTCTTGCTGAAGGTAGGTAGTGTCTGCGTTTTCATGTGAATCGGCCCATTTCATTGCTGACCTTTCAGAGCCAGGAAAGGCAGGGTATGGAGAGTTTTTTTACTTTGGAAGTTAGATCTTGGAAAGGTGCTCCGTAGGTATCTCAGGACGGAGTCGTTTAGGAGAAGGGACAGGTTGTTTGTCCTGTTTAGAGGAGCACCTAAAGGAGGCAGCTTCCAAGGTCTCAATTGCCCGATGGGTAAAACAGGCAATAGCGGCTGCATATCAGGCGAGTGGGAGATTGCTGCCCGAGGGTCTCCAAGCTCATTGGAGCCAGGAGACCTCGTGGGCTGAGTTTGCGTTGGTTCCACCGGTAGATATTTTCAGAGCAGCTACTTGGTCGTCCCTTCACACGTTTGAGAAGCATTATCGTTTAGATGTGTGAGCTCAGGGGGATGCGAAGGTAGGAGCCTCGGCTATAGTGGTGGGGCTAGCGAGACCCTCCTGGAAGAAGGTACTGCTTTGGTACTTCCCTACAGTTTCTGGACTGGCCCGTAGAGACGAAGAGAAAGGAGAAATTAGACCTTACCTGCTAATTGTCTTTTTCCTTGAGTTCTTTCCGGGCCAGTCCAGGGCCTACCCAGATTATTGGCGAGATCGCAAAGCGGTCAAGGGCCTCGACAGTTCATACTGGGGGTTGTGGTCAGGTAAAGTCCCCGTTCGGTGCGAATTAAGAAAACCATAAGTTTCAACATAGGAGTAAGTCTGAAAAGCTTCGGAACAGCGCTGGCTATGGGGCTTCCTTGAGGATTCAGGGGATAATGGTTAATCTGTTGGAGAAGTTTAAAAAAAAATGCATGGGGGGTATAGTAGAGTATAGTATATAATTTTGTTAAGACATGGTTTGTAGTGTGGTGTTTAAGAGCGAATTAGTTTTTAGGACAGATGACTTTGACAAAAGCAGACTGAGCCTCTGACACCAGGGGGAGTGAGATGGCCTGTCAGTAAGACTTTTGAGACTTCAGTCCTCAGCTGCTGGAGGAGGTTGACTACCCTACAGTTCCTGGACTGGCCCGGAGAGAACTCAAGGAAAGACAATTAGCAGGTAAGGTCTAATTTCTCCTTTAGCCCCCAAAATACAGCAATTAGTATACAAAATGTCTTTGCTACCGAGCTATATAAATAAAGCAACACTAACAGTACTGTGCCCTGGTAGGGCAGCTGTAGCCTGTAATCAGAATGGGGGTAGTGGTGGACATGGACAGTGGTTTTAGGATATCAAAAAGACAAGCCATGGTGTGTTGAGCTAGTATGGTTTCCTGGGTTTTTAACCTTTTTTTTGCCATGTGGGTACCAGTGAAGTCGGGGATTGATCCTGTGCTGTGCCCTGTGAATAGTCTGAATGGAATAGTTTTGCGCTGTGCCATTGCATCTTTCTAATCTTTTGAAATAAAATGTACAAAGATGGCAAAATGTCATATCCTTGTTTTCTAATCCTAGGTTGCTTTTACAACAAAAATATATCATCCAAATATAAATAGTAATGGAAGTATTTGCCTCGATATCCTGAGGTCACAGTGGTCTCCAGCCCTGACTGTGTCTAAAGGTAATATTGAACTTTCCCTAATAATAATAGTTTAATATTAAAGTTTATTTGATTTAATAAGGTTACCAAAGATCTTTATTTGGGGGGGGGGGGGAATAGCTTTAGTTACAATATGACCCATGTCTGGTAATTTAACAATGTGTTGAGCTCAGTAACCAAGGAAGATAGATGCTAATCCACTTTTTCTAAAGTAGGTTAGAATTGGTAGGGTGTGAAGGCTGATATAGAACTTTTTTAAGACTTTTTGAAGTTCTGCTTTTTATGCAGACCTTTTCTGTGAAGAACCTGACTGCAATCTATATTTTGTTTTTGTTCCACTTTTCGCAACACATCATAGCAGATTGGAAACAAAAAACATAATCAGTTGAACAATAAATTACGCACAAGCTGATTTACTGCTTTTAAGCCATTCTCAAATAAAAGGGTCTTAGTAGCTTCCTAAACTTCATATACTAAACCTCTTTAATAATCAATAGAAGCTTTTTCCAAAACTGCCTGCATAATTAAGCCTTCTCACAGGTGGTTGGTCAAATACTAGACAGTGAAAGTAATTACAGGTAACCCTGTTGTGAAGATGGTATTCCTGGGCAAGTTTGTGTGGGTAGCTTAATTAATAGATGTAATATATACAGCATGAGCTATTGTCCCCCTGCTGATATGGTGATGCTAATACACAGCACCATGCCAACCAGCACACAGGTGCACTTAATGGCAGCCATGCTAAATGGCAACATCCATGGCTAGCATAAACACGAAATGCTGTGCTAACCACAGTGTGCTGTGAATTCCCACCTTCTGCCCAAACCCATCTAGTTCCCACCTAATCATACACTTACCGGTTGTCACAGGAATTTTAGCAAGAGCCCCATGCTGTTAGCATGGTCTGTGCTGTGGCTTGAGTGCTGCATTAACAGCGCACATTAGTAAACATGCCTCTGTGTATTCAGGAAAACAGAGAACCTTTATTGCTGTTACACTGAAACTGCTGAGCATCTATGCATTAAATATCCAGGAACAAGCAGGAATGTAGTCACATATGGGTGATGTTAGTACCAACAGAGCCCGCATGGGAATGCTCCCCAGCATCCAATTGAAAAGCTTTTGGGAGCACTCTAATGTGCCTGTGCGATTGCCTTCCCGCCTTCCTCTTCAGTTCTTCATTTTCTGCGGAGTCAGCAGGAAGCAAATCCTGTCAACAGTCCTTTTTGTGGATAGCGCCTCTGCCTTCCTGTCGACACCGGCACAGTCTAAGACATCGCTGGTTCCTTTATTTCTTTAACTTACTACTTTTATTTTCTTAAAAAAAAAAAAAAAAATCTCAAGACCACCAAATTTACTTTGGTGTTGACACCCTTTTTAGGCCTTAAGCCTACCATACTTTCTCCAGGAACAAACAGGAAGTCAGTCTTCACTTATGGGTGATATTGGCACTGATAGAGCCCATGCGGAGCATTTCCCTAGCTTTCAAAAAAAAGCCTTTGGGAATGCCACCATGCATGCGTGGTCCCCTTACCGCCATCTTTGTCTCCCTTTTTCCGCAGAGTCCTTCAGATGTGTCTCGTCCCCCGGAAAAGGTTTTCTGTTTCCAACCGTTTTTTGCTATCCGCCTTCGCCGGTCCTCTTCCTGTCTCTCAAGCACATCTGCTTCAGCTTTGGTCTCGGGTTTCTCCACTTTTTGCCTTTTGTGTGTTACTGTGCTCTCTAACTTCTGGCCACATCGAGGGTCCTCGACCTCTTGGGGTCCTTTTTCCCCCAGTGGCCTCCGGTTTTAAGAAATGTGATAGGTGTTCAAAAAAACATGTCGCTCACAGATACCCATTACTGTTTTCAGGTGTCTAGGAGCTGACCATAACCTGGAGCTATGCTCCCTCTAAGGTACCCTCCAAGGCCATCCAGAGTCATAAGCAGAAGCTGGATGATCTCATCCGTAAGGCAGCCCTGGTAGCCTCCTGCTCTTTGGCCACGCAACCCTCCCAAGACTCCTCCCCAGGCGTGGTGGCACTCTGACCAGGGGTTGCCTGAACACAAGTGGAAGGAGGAGGCCGTGAAGACTCTGGGGGCAGCAAACAAGTGTGAGAGGTCATGCGCCCGGTCAGAGGGAGCAGCCCAGTAAGGTACCTTGAACCAATACAGAGGCCTCCAGCAAAGGCACCCGGTCTCTCGAGGGTTGTCCTGGCGAGGACCCCCCTCCTCCTTGACACCCATCCTGACCACCCCAGCATCGGTGGCCCCACTGGCGAGTGGGAGGCCCGGATGCTGGCTGTGGAGCACAGCGTTTGTGTTCCTCGCTGCCCAGCCCTGCTGCCACGTGCCTTGAAACTGCAGGGATCTCTACCTCAAGGACTCCCTGGGCTGCTGCAGTGACCCCCAAGAGCTAGAAACCTCGTGACAATCCTCAACGCAGGTCTCAATCTGTCCCGATCCTCAGGCGCGTGATCTTCTCGGGCAAGCACCTCCAGCTCCGGGCAGGTTTTGGCCTCAAACTGCACAGGTCACCGACCCATCTCGAGCCGCCTGACCTAGAGTCCTTCATGGACTACTCAGAGTGGGAATCTGACGGGGAAACCTCTGCAGTCCCACTGAGACCTCACCTCAGACCCCTCTCTGCTGACCCAGAGGCAGAGGTCACCTCCTAAGGACACTTCTTTCTAGAGTTTATCCAGGACATGGTGCAGGCCCTAGCACTCGCCACAAAGTTGGAGGAACCCTGTGCAGAGGAACTCGATATCCTTCAATATGAAGCCCCTCCAAAAGAAGCCCTCTGTCTGTTCCTCCCATTCTGGACAGACTCTTCCTCTGCATGTGGCAGACTCCAGCTTCCGTCCCTATTGTGAGCAAGCGCCTGGGACGCTATGTATAGGGTTCAGCAGGGCCTGGGGTTTCAGAAAGCCCAGCTTCCTCACACCTTGATGGTGGTCGAATCGGCCATGTGGAAGCTAAAAAAGCCCGAATACTCATTCTTTGGTCTCGCTGGGCAGTGTCTCGTACCCTCGACGCCCTTGGGCATAAGACTTAACAGGGCTCCATGCTGTCATGCCGTATCCAAGTTCATCAATTATACATTGGGATGTTCCTCCATGACCTCGCTAGAGAGCTCAGAGGCTTTCAGGCGGGGCTTGACTGAGACCATCTGACTTTTTTTAAAGTCTTCTCAAAGTCCATCAGAGTGCTCTAAGTGCTCGTGAGCAGTGTACGACGGCTTTGAGTCTTCTGCCCGGGTGGCAGTGGCAGGCATCGGAGCCCACCGGCAAGCTTGGCTTCGGTCCTCTGACCTGGAGCAGTGGGTCTAGAGAAGCTGCTGGACATCCCTTGCCTCAGGGAGCAACTATTCAGCAAGTCTGTGGAGGATAAGGCAGCAGAGATTGAAATTGAGTACATGACTTGTACTCACCTCTCTCGGGAAAACCACCTCCCTCCCCAGCAAGAAGCAGCAAAGCAAGAAGCCTTCCTATCGCAGTGTCTAAACCCCCCCCTCCCACCCCCTGTTCAGGGTGGTCAGGGCAAGAGCATGGGCCACGGTCTTCATAAGCTAAAGGGTCCCAAGACCCAACCACTGGTGCTGGTTCAGCCATCCTCAGGGTTTTGATGCCATTGGCATAGCCTCTTGTCTGCTGACAGAGCATCTGTCCGTCAGGGGGGGGGGAGCCATCTGGTCCAGTTCTCCCACAAGTGGGAGTCCATCTCCACTGACATCTGGGTCCTCCAAGTCGTTTGGGAGGGCTATCTCCTCCATCTGGACCAGCTTCCTCTTCCCATACTTCCCCCTGAGAGCAAAGTTGGCTTCCCCAATACCAGGCCCTCCAAAGTCAGGTGCTCGCAGGCCTCAGGGACAGGGCAGTAGAACCAGTCCCACCACACTTCCAAGGATAGGGGTTTTACTCCTGATACTTCCTTGTCCCAAAGCAGACGGGGGGCCTTCGGCCCATCCTCAATCTGCAGAACCTCAAGTCCTGGTGCAGGAGAAGTTTAGGATGCTCTCTCTTGAACATTACTGCCCTACCCTCTAGCAGGGCGATTGGCTATGCTCCTTGGACTTAAAGGATGCTTACGCTCACATCCTCATCCATCCCAAGTTTCATGGTTCAGGGAAATTACCAGCACAGGGTGCTTCCCTTAGACCTCGTGTCTGCCCTGTGGGTCTTCACGAAATGCCTGGCCATGGTGGCTGCTCACCTCCCGGCTGTAGGGCACCTTTATCCATATCTAGATGACTGGCTCATAACAGGGGGCACGGCCTGACAGGCCACAGACCACACCATTCACCTCCTGGAGCATCTGGGGTTCGTAATCAATTACCCAAAATCCCCACCTCACTCAGGTTCAGTCCCTGGAGTTCATCAGAGCTCACTTGGACACCCTTCGGGCCATGGCTCTCCTTCCTCGGGACGGGGCGGACCGCCTTATGTCCTTGGCGTCTGAAGTGCAGTGCCACAGCGTCTTCTCAGCCTGGATGATGCTTCGCCTTCTCGGCCACATGGCCTCCATGGTCCATGTTGTGCCCAATGCCTGTCTCAACATGCGGGTAGCAGTGGGGCCTCTGAGTGCAATGGGCACGGTTGACTGGCTGCCTCCAGACCCCATCTCAGTCTCTCCCAGCGCGGTGGAGTCTCTTGCTTGGTGGCAGGAGTCTCGGAACCTGCTTTTGCTCTAATGCATCAGGTGGTCTTGACTACCGATACCTCCCTGGTGGGCTGGAGAGCCCACTGTGAGGGGCAGCGCACTTAAGGGACCTGGTCCCTTGGAGATTCCAGCAGCAGATCAACCTGCTGGAGCTCTGGGCCATCCGCCTTGCACTCAAGGTTTTCAGGGATTGCCTGCAGCACAGAGTGGTGATGGTCCAGATGGACAACCAGGTCACTATGTTCTGTGTGAACAAACAAGGAGGTACCAGTTCCTACAGCCTCTGTTTGTTTGTTTGAAGGTGACAGCCCTATGCCGCTTTGCGGTGAGCCAGGGCATGACTATCCAGGCCACTTACCTCCCAGGCCAGGACAGTGAATTGGTGGACTGGCTCAGCAGAGTCCTCTGGCTGCACGAGTGGTGCCTGTGTCCTCTGGCACAGCAGCTCTTCCAGCATTGGGGGACTCCAGACCTGGACCTCTTCGCCAGTACTGTGGATTCACAGCTTCCCTGGTTCTGCGGTCCCCTCCCGCATCTGGGCAGAGTGGCCCCAGATGCCTTCCTCATCTCATGGGGAATGGGCCTGCTGTATGCCTTCCCCCCCCCCTCCCCCATGCCCCTCATTGCCCATGCCCTTCTCAAGGTCCAGCGGGACAGGGCCTCGATCGTCATAGCCCTGAGGTGGCCCAGGCAGCCTTGGTTTCCCCTGCTTCTTTGTCTCTCGACAGAGTCCCCAGTCCCTCTTGGGTTTTCACCAGAGCTGCTGATGCAGGTCTGCTACTTCACCACGATCTGAGGTCCCTATCCCTCACAGCTTGGTGGCTGAGCGGATCGCTCTAGCCTCCTACCATTCTTCCCCATGGAGAAAGAGGACATTATTTTGGCCTCATGAAAGGATTTGACCAGACAGGCTTACGCCTTCAAGTGGCATCTGTTCTCGGTGTGGTGCTCAGAGCTCCAAGCAAACCCATTTTCATGCCCTCCCAGTTTGGTCTTGCAGTACTTGCTCTACCTCTCAGTATGGGCTGAAGTCTAACTTGGTCAGGGTTCACCTGAGTGCCATCTCAGCAAACCATCACCCCATTGAGGGCAAGCCTCTTCTGGTGCAACTGCTCATCTCTCGTTTTCATGCAAGGCCTGCTCCTTTCCAGGCCCTCTACCCACCTTCCTCCAGCAGAATGGGATCTCAGTGTGGTCGTCACGCAGCTAACCAAGCCACCATTTGAGCCCATGGCTACCTGCGCACTGTGGCATCTGTTGTGGAAGGTGGCCGCCTTAGTGGTTCTCACCTCCACCCAGAGTCAGCGAACTCCAGGCGCTGATGGCCAAGGTGCTGTACATGAAGTTCTATAGGAACAGGGTGGTCCTGCAGACTCACCCCAAGTTCCTTCCTAAGGTCGTCTCAAATTTTTATCTCAATCAAGAAAGAGTGCTGCCCACTTTCTTCCCAAAGCCCCACACTGACTGGCAATCGGCAATTCTTCACACCTTGGATTGTAAGAGGGCAGCTGTCTGTAGCAGACTTGGGACCATACAGATCTGGGCAGCTTTTCGTCTCCTTTGATCCCAGCTGTCTGGGGCTGGCAGTCACCAAGCATACCTTGCCCATCTGGGTGGCGGACTGCGTTGCCTAGGCCCAGGCCGGGTTTCCCCTGGACTGCAGTGTCACGGCTCACAATGTCCGAGCAATTGTAACATCTGTCGCCAGCCTGCGCTTGGTGCCACTGGTGGACATCTGCTGGGCTACCACCCGGTCTTCTGCTCACACCTTCGCGGTACGTTGCTGCCTGGAGAGGGAGTTCTGTCGGGATGTCGTCTTCGGCCAGGCTGTACTCCATAGTCTGTTCAGGATTTGAGCAACTCCTGCCCTCTGACTCCTTGTTTCGGCTACCGGGAGCATGGCCATCCATGGACCTGGGGTCTTTGGGCTGCCTTCGGCTTTCACTGGCGATTGTTCATGGGACTACCATATGTTTTTTCCTACAGGTCCTCAGTAGCCTATAGCTAGGGAGTCCCATATGTGAGGACTGACTTCCTGCTTGTTCCTGGAGAAAGCATAGTTATTCACCTGTAACTGGTGTTCTCCAGGGATGTCAAGACCGTCGGTACTTCGAATCCTCAGACTCCCTAATTTCAGATGCGAAATCACTCTATTCCTGGGGACCCTGGGACTTACCTTCAGACCCTTTCCCACTTCAACAGTGACACATGTCACCTCCGAAAGAGATGCCCTTCCAGGAATTTATTCGAGACCTAGCCAAGAGTCTTTCTCACGGTGATATTAGAGAAGGAGCCAAGAGCACCCAAGGAAGCAATCACCCTACCGGTGCACCACATCCTTCATGACCTTATTCTCTGAATGTGGGAGATGCCTCGCCTCAGTGTCGACATTTCAATACTGTGTACCAGTGTGTCCTGGCTTTCAAAAGCCAAAGCTTCCTCACTCTGTAGTGCTAGAATTGGCAATGTGCTGAATCAAAAGTTCAGACTCATTCCTCTAATCCTCCAGGTAGAGAATCAAGAACTCTAGACACCTTTGGACTTCTGCTTCCAAGCATCGGTGCTCTCGACTAGGATTAATTCCTTTATCCTCTATATGGGAATGTTCCTGAAGGGAGGTCTCCAGGGATCTCGAGGCCTTTGCCCCTCTCCTCCCAGATAGGAGGGCAGATTATCTCACCCTAGTTAAGCATAGCCAAAATGTATCGAAGTTTGTCAATAGAGCTACTTTTGATGCTTTTGAATGCACAAGCAGGGCCTCGACAATATGCATCGGTGCACATCAAATTTGCATAGCTTCAGGCCTCAGATCTTGAATAGTGGGTTCAAGATAAGTTGGGCAACATACCTTTTACAGGGAAAACCTCTTTGGCAAAAACTGGCAAGGAAAAAATTCTTCTAGCCTCTCGTAAGGCCCCCACTAGAAATGTATACACCTTCGTGGCATCGATTCTTAGTATGGTGTGCAAAAAGGCAGGTGAACTTTTTCCTGTTCAGTACAAGTGGTGATCCAGTACCTGCTTCACCTATCGCAGGTGGGACTAAAGTCCAATTTGGTCAGAGTATACCTGAGCACCATCACAGCACATCATTCTTTTGAGGGGGGAAAACCATTCTCTGCTCAGCCCCTTGTGTCCTGATACTTGCGAGGGCCTCATGTTATCCAAATCCCCTGTCCACCCCATAGCGACAGATCTCAATGTGGTGCCCTCGCAGCTCACTAAGCCTCTGTTCAAGCCTCTGGCTACCTGCCATCTCGGGTACCTATCCTGGAGGTTGTCTTTCTGGTAGCACTTACATCAGCTCAGTCAGCGAGCCCCCGGCTCTGATTGCAGAGCCTCCCTACACAAGGTACAAGAGCAGTGTGTTTGCTCCGCATGCACCCCAAGTTTCTGCCGCAGGTGATGTCCCCATTACACCTCCTCCAGGAGCTGGTGCTTCCCACCTTCTTTCTGAGGCCTCACATTGGTAGGGTAGAGGCAGTTTTCCACATTCTGGATTGTAAGAGAGCCTTGTCCTTATCTCCAGGAACAAGCAGGAATGAGTCTTCACATATGGGTATCGTCGGTACCGACGGAGCCTGCGCGGGAACGAGCCTGCGCGGGAACACTCCCCAGCGTCCAAAAGGAAAGCTTTTGGGAGCATCCCACAGCGCCTGCGCACTGCCTTCCCGCCTTTCCTAACTGCCTCTCTCCAGTTCTTCTTTTCCGCGGAGCCAGCAGGTCGTGTTTCCTGTCACCGCTGAAGAATTTCTTATTTTCTTTTATTTTTCTTTAGTCGCGTGTCTGCCTTCTCGATTCCAGACCGGTACCACCGGTCTTTTTTTCTTTCTTTAAAAAAAAAACCAAAACTACAGTGCATTTTTTTCTTCTGGGGCCTTAGGCCTACAGATATATATTTTTCCTCATGGAAAAACCCGCCTCCGGGTTTAAAAAGTGCACGAAGTGCAGCAGCACTATTTCTGTCAGACACCCATGACTGGTGTCTAAAATGTTTAGGTCCTGACCACTCCATAGCGGATTGTGAGTCCTGTTCTATGATGTCTGAGAGGGTTACAAAATCGGGCAGCCAAGCTCAGTACCCTGTTTCCCTCCAATGCAGCTTCTATGGCATGGACGTCATCTCCAGGAACAAGCAGGAATAAGTCCTCACATATGGGTACGTCGGTACCGACGGAGCCCGTGCGGGAAAGCTCCCCAGCTTCTTAGAATAGAAGCTTTTGGGACCTCCCACTGCACATGCGCACTGCCTTCCCGCCTTCCTGAACAGCTCTCCTCAGTTTCTCTTTTTTCCGCGGAGCCAGCAGGTCGTGTTCCTGTCACCGCTGAAGAAATTGTTATTTTATTTGTTTCTTTAGACCGCGTACCTGCCTTCCCCATACCGATACCGGTATCGCCGGTCTTTTCTTTCTTTCTTTAAAAAATTATAATTCTTTTTTCTTATTTTTTAGCTTTTTGGTCACTTCAGAGAGGCCTCTCGGCCTACTCAATTTCTCCTCATGGAGAAGCCAGCCCCTGGATTTAAGAAGTGTACCAAATGTAATGCTGTTATTTCAGTCACAGACACCCATGAATGGTGTCTGAAATGTTTGGGGCCTGACCATTCCATACCGGACTGCCCATCTTGCTCCCACATGTCTAAACGTGGGCTGCAGAACCGGGCCAACAAATTCCATGTGCTGTTTGCTTCAGAGAATACAGCATCACAGTCATCCAGGTCTTCTTCTCCGGATGGATCTCAGGTAACCAAACCTTCTGTGGGCAAGTCCTCAAAGAGCAAATCTCCTTCAAAGCATCGAGAGGCTCTTAGCTTAGAACTTGAGGACCCTGCCCCAGCCAAACAACCCCGGCGGGAAGTCCAACTTCCAAAAACGCCAATTCAGGGGTCTCAGGTTGATATCGATGCTACGGCCTCGACAGATCACCTGTTAGCCTGCTCTGGGGTACCGGGTCACTCCGGTACCGACATCCAGGCAGCTATGGCGTCCATGGGCGATACTGTACAGTCCATGCAGCAGGCCGTCATGGCTTTCATTAAAGCTGCAACGCCATCGGTTCCGCTTTCAGCGGTTCCGGGCCCGATACCGGTATCGTCCGCCATGCCGGTATCGAGGCCGTCCACCTCTAAACGCAAGTCGGTACCGTATGGGCTTTCGCTCCATACCGGTTCCATACCCGATACGCCCGATATCGATACCGATCGGTACGCGTATCGTGCGTTAGAGGAAAGCACCGATTCCTCTGAGGATTTTCACTCCTCTGATGATTCTGCTGAGTTTTCACTCAACTTACCTGAGGAGCCCTCTTCTCCTAAAAGGAGAATGTCCCCTCCAGAGGATTTGTCCTTCCAGGACTTTGTTTTAGATATGGCTACAGCCCTTTCTATTACCACATCCTCTGAAAAGGAACCCAGATCCAAAAAACTGGATATTTTGGGATACTCAAAGGCCCCTAAGGAGGCAGTTACCCTGCCTATCCATGAAATCCTTCAAGAACAACTGATGGATTTCTGGGAAAATCCTTTGACTTTGTCTCCTTATTCCCGTAGGTTGGACACCATGTATAGGGTCCCTCCTTCTCCTGGTTTCCAAAAGACTCAATTGCCCCACCACTCTATTGTGGTGAAGTCTGCAATGAAGAAGATTAGGAGTACCAAAAGGCACTCTTCCACCCCTCCAGGACGGGAATGTAAGACTTTGGACTCTTTTGGTAGGAAAATTTTCCAGGCTAGTATGCTTATAGCCAGGATTAATTCCTACAGTCTCTATATGGGCATGTTCCTGGAGGAACTTGCCAAAAAGGTGCGGCATTTTGCCCCCTTTATCCCTGAGGATAAAAAGCAGGGATTCCTTTCCCTAGTGAAACAACTCTTAGAGGTTTCTAAGTTCTCTAATAGGGCAGCATATGATTCCTTTGAGGGAGCCAGTAGGGCTTCGGGCATTGCTATTGCAGCCCGACGTCTTGCTTGGCTCCAGGCCTCTGATCTGGAACCTTGGGTTCTAGATGGCTTACGGAATCTGCCCTGTACAGGTGAGAACTTATTTGGGGAAGAGTGGCAAATCAAAGCCACCCAGATGGATGCTGAAAATGCCACCTTGGAAAGACTTTCAAAGTCCACTTCAATTCCTACTAAGAAAAAGTCTTTTAAAAGGCCTTACTATAAGAAGGCCAGAGTTGCTTCAAATACTGGCCAGCAGTCTTCTCAACCTCGCTATACTGCTAAGCGTCAGCAATCCAAACAAGCACGAGCTAAGCCTGCAGCAGCTACTGTAGCTCAGCAGGCTCCAACCCCTCAGGGGTTTTGACTTGCTCCTAGGGAACTTGCCACTTCTGGTTCTAACACAACCAGAACCTCTCACCATACCCGGAAGGTTGGTTCACTTTGCTCCCAGATGGGAACAAATCACAACAGAACAATGGACCCTCTCTATCATTCGAGAGGGTTACAAACTTCATTTCTCCAGCCTTCCTCCCCATCATATGGTGAGACCATTCAATTCTCCCCCATCTCTCCTAACCCTGTTGGGTCAAGAGGTTTCCTCTCTTCTTGCCCAAGGGGCCATAGAAGAGGTTCCTCTTCCTCAACAAGGGTCCGGTTTCTACTCCCCTTATTTTCTCATTCCAAAGAAGACAGGGGGATTCAGACCAATCCTAGATCTGAGAGAATTGAACAAATTTCTCTTCAAGGAGAAATTCAAAATGCTGTCTCTCGGCATTCTCCTTCCTTACCTCCAGGGTCAGGACTGGCTTTGTTCTCTAGACCTACAGGATGCGTATACACATATACTCATCCATCCATCCCACAGAAAGTATCTTCGCTTTCTGTTTCAGGGAAAACATTTCCAATACAGAGTACTCCCCTTCGGTCTAGCCTCTGCTCCAAGAGTATTCACAAAATGCATGGCAGTCGTAGCCGCATTTCTAAGAGGCATGGGAATCTTTGTCTTCCCATATCTGGACGACTGGCTCATCCGAGCTCCAACTCAGTCACAGGCCCAGATTTCCCTGGACCACACAAGGAGCCTTTTGCAGTATCTGGGACTGGTAGTAAACCTTCCCAAGTCCCAACTCATCCCTACTCAATCTCTAGAATTCATAGGGGCCCAGTTGGACACCATCACTGCAAGGGCCTACCTTCCACATGTTCGAGGCCAGCGCCTCCTGAGTTTGGCCTCCCAAGCTCAGTCCAGCACTCACTTGACAGCCAGGGAAATGCTACGCCTACTGGGTCATATGGCCTCCACAGTGCATGTGGTGCCCTATGCTCGTCTTCATATGAGAGCAGCTCAATGGACCCTGGCCACTCAGTGGACTCAGGCGTCAGGAGCGCTCTCAGACCAAATACAAACCTCCGATCGTCTGTTTTGGTCCCTCCACTGGTGGACTTCCACCAAGAATCTGTTGTTGGGGGCTCCATTTCAACCATTGCTACCCCAAGCAACCCTCACAACAGATGCCTCCCAAACAGGGTGGGGAGCCCATCTGCAAACTCTCTCCACTCAGGGCACTTGGTCTCTACAAGAGACCACCCTTCATATCAATCTTCTGGAACTGCGAGCAATTTACCTTGCCCTCAAGGTCTTCCACTCCCTCCTAGCCAACCTCACTGTCCTAGTTCAGACGGACAATCAGGTGGCCATGTTTTACATAAACAAACAAGGAGGGACGGGCTCTCTGTCGCTTTGCAACGAAGCTCTAAGACTATGGGCCTTCGCCAGAGAGCATCAGATTCACCTGCTAGCAGTGTATCTCCCAGGAGTTCAAAACTCTCGGGCAGACAGGCTCAGTCGAGTTCTGCTGCCACACGAATGGTCCCTACATTTGGACCAAATAAACCGAATCTTTCAGGAATGGGGGACCCCGGACATAGACCTCTTTGCAAGTCCGTGGAATGCCAAACTTCCCCGGTTCTGTTCCAGAACTCCGTGTCAGGGAGCTCAGGCTACGGACGCCTTTCTCCTGAATTGGAGTCAGGCATTCCTATATGCCTTTCCACCCATTCCTTTGATTCCCAAGACTCTGTTCAAACTCCAGAGGGATCATGGAACTATGATCCTCATAGCTCCACGCTGGCCACGCCAAGTGTGGTTCCCTCTACTTCTACAGCTCTCCCAGGGATCCTACTTGGATCTGGGAGCTGCGCCAGACCTCCTGTCTCAGGAGGAGGGGACTTTGTGGCACCCAAACCCCAAATCCCTTCACCTCAGTGCTTGGTTACTGAAGGCTTAAGCCTTCAAGACTTTCATCTTTCCCAACCAGTGAAAGATATCCTTTCTGCCTCTAGGAAACCCTCTACCAGGCGTTCCTATGCTTTCAAATGGAAACATTTTTCCATTTGGTGTGCTCAGCAGGGTCTTGACCCTCTGGCACTTCCTTTGAATTCTCTTCTTGATTATCTCCTGCATCTATCCAATGCAGGCCTCAAGACGAATTCGGTAAGAGTCCATTTAAGTGCTATTGCAGCATCCTTGCAACATATAAATGGACAACCTATCTCCTCTCATCCTCTTGTTGCAAGATTCATGAGAGGCCTGACTCTCACTAAACCTCCCATCAGACCACCCCCGGTCGCATGGGATTTGAATCTAGTGCTCGGTCAACTTATGAAGCCACCTTTTGAGCCAATGTTTTCCACCTCCTTGAAATTTCTTTCCTGGAAGGTCATCTTCCTCATTGCAGTCACTTCGGCTCGCCGCATCAGTGAGCTGCAGGCTTTAGTGGCTAATCCACCTTACACAAGATTTCATCATGATAAGGTGGTCCTTAGGACGAATCCCCACTTTATGCCTAAAGTGGTCTCGCCTTTTCATCTTAATCAAGAGGTATATCTACCTGTCTTTTTTCCAGCTCCTCATGCATCCAATGCAGAGAGGAACCTTCATACTCTGGATTGTAAAAGAGCTCTCGCTTTTTACCTTAATAGGACTCAGCCACATCGAAAGTCTTCTCAACTTTTTGTGGCCTTTGATCCTTCCCATTTGGGACTTCCAGTCTCCAAGCGTACACTTTCCAATTGGATTGCTCAGTGTATTTCTTTTGCTTACCAGAGCAAAAACATTTCTCTGGAAGGCCATGTCACTGCTCACAATGTGAGGGCCATGGCAACTTCTATGGCTCATCTGCACTCTGTTTCCATAGATCAGATCTGTCGAGCCGCTACCTGGGCCTCGGTTCATACCTTCACAGCCCATTACTGTTTGGACAAGGACTCCCGCCGGGATGCCTTGTTTGGCCAGGCTGTCCTCAAGCACCTGTTCCATTCCTAAACAACTCCTGCCCACCTTCCCAGAATGGATGCCTGAGATCCATACGAAGATGGCGAACCTTTACAGGGGATCCCATGCATCTAAGCTAGGGAGTCCCCATATGTGAGGACTTATTCCTGCTTGTTCCTGGAGATAGCACAGTTACTTACCTGTAACAGGTGATCTCTGGGAACAGCAGGAATTAGTCCTCACAACCCACCCACCTCCCCTAGGAGTTGTATCTTTTATCTATCTATCTTCCTGTCCTCTCTCTGTTGACTCAGCTATAAACTCGAAACTGAGGAGAGCTGTTCAGGAAGGCGGGAAGGCAGTGCGCATGTGCAGTGGGAGGTCCCAAAAGCTTCTATTCTAAGAAGCTGGGGAGCTTTCCCGCACGGGCTCCGTCGGTACCGACGTACCCATATGTGAGGACTAATTCCTGCTGTTCCCAGAGATCACCTGTTACAGGTAAGTAACTGTGCTTTCCAGGGCTGCTGCTTCATCCCATGGATCTCAGGTAACCAAACTTAAATCTGGCCGGTCCTCAAAGAGTTCATCTCCCTCTAAGTATCGAGATGCCCCTGGGCTTACTCTTGAGGAATCCACACCGGCAAAATTACCCCGGTGGGAGGCTCCGGCTTCCAAAGCTCTACCTATGGGGTCACAGGTTGACATCGATGGCTTGGCCTCGACCGATCACCTATTACAATATTTTGGGGTACCAGCGGTTAACACCGGTACCGAAATCCAGACATTGGTGACGTCGATGGATCAGAATATTCTGACCATGCAGCGTGCCATCACGGCATTCATACAAGCTGCAACACCTGTTGGGCATATGGTAGACTCCTCTTTCCACCTCCCCTCATTCCCGAAGGTTGGACACCATGTATCGTGTTCCTCCTTGTCCTGGGTTTCATAAGACTCAGCTTCCTCACCACTCCATTGTGGTAGAGTCTGCTATGAAAAAGATCAAGAGTACAAAAAGGCACTCCTCTGCTCCTCCAGGAAGAGAATGCAGAACCCTAGATGCCTTTGGCAGGAAAATCTTCCAGGCCAGTATGCTTGTAGCCAGAATCAACTCCTATAGTCTCTATGTGGGGATGTTTCTAAAAGAAGTTACAGATCATCTGCAAACCTTATCTCCTTTTATGTCAGAAGATAAGAGAAGAATATCACTTGGCTTAAACAGGCACAGGATGTATCCAAGTTTTCCAACCGTGCAGCCTTTGACTCTTTTGAGGGTGCCAGTAGAGCCTCGGCTATTGCCATAGGTGCACGCAGAGTTGCTTGGTTACAAGCCTCTGATTTGTAATCCTGGGTACAGGATGGTCTAGGTAACCTTCCCTGTACAGGAGAAAACCTCTTTGGCAAAGATTGGCAAGCAAAGGCCAACCAGATGGATGCTGAAAATTCTGCTTTAGATAGACTTTCAAAGTCTACTACTGCTCCTTTTAAAAAGAGGTTGTTCCAAAAAGGATCTTTCCCAAAAAAAGGGAAATTTTCTTCAGGTTATGGTCAGGCCTCTTCCCAAGGTCGTTTTGCTACAAAGAGACAGCAACAACCAAAAAAGGCCAAGTCTCAGGCTGCGAGGACTGCTACGGCCCAATAGCCTCAGCCTCCTCAGGGCCTTTGACTTTCTACTAGAGAACTTAGCCTTTCTGACTCTAGAACATCCAGAGCCTCTCACCATCCCAGGAAGGTTAGCTCACTTTGCTCCCAGATGGGAACAAATCACAGCAGAGCAATGGACCCTCTCCATCATACGAGATGGGTACAAGCTTCATTTCTTAAACCTTCCTCCTCACACCATGGTGAAACAGTTCAATTCTCCAACATCTCTCCTCAACCTTCTAGGTCAAGAGATTGCTACCCTTCTTGCCCAAGGGGCAATAGAAGTACCCCTTCAACAGGGCTCAGGGTTCTACTCCCCCTATTTTCTCATTCCAGAGAAAACGGGGGGCTACAGACCCATACTAGATCTCAGAGAATTGAACAAGTTTCTATGCAAGGAGAAATTCAAGATCATCTCTCTCGGAACTCTCCTTCCATACCTCCAGAGTCAGGACTGGCTTTGTTCTCTAGATCTCAAGGATGCGTACACCCATGTTCTCATCCATCCAACACACAGAAGGTTCCTTCGGTACCTTTACCAAGGAAAGCACTACCAATACAAAGTGCTTACTTTCGGTCTGGCCTCTGCTCCAAGAGTGTTCACAAAATGCATGGCAGTAGTAGCTGCATTTCTGCGCACTCTAGGAATATTCGTATTCCCATATCTGGACGACTGGCTCATCCGAGCTCCATCCCAGTCAGAGGCCCAGACTTCCCTGACCTGCACAAGGCGTGTTCTTCAGTATCTGGGACTGGTAATCAACATTCCAAAATCCCATCTCACCCCTACTCAGTCTCTAGAGTTCATAGGGGCCTTACTGGATACCACAACTGCAAGGGCCTATCTTCCCCAGGCCCGTTGCCTACGCTTGGTGCAGTTAGCCTCCCAGATTCAGTTAAAATCCCATTTAACTGCTCGAGAGATGTTACAACTCTTAGGCCACATGGCATCCACGGTGCATGTGGTTGCTTACGCTCGCCTTCACATGAGGGCAGCTCAGTGGACCCTATCCACCCAATGGACTCAGGCATCAGGTTGCCTGTCAGACAAAATAGCAACCTCCAGTCGCCTCTTTTGGTCCCTCCACTGGTGGAAGTCCACTCAAAATCTGTTGCTGGGGTCCCCCTTTCAACAGGTGTTATCCCAAGCAACCCTTACAACAGATGCCTCTCCAAAGGGTTGGGGAGCTCATCTACAAGATCTCTCGACCCAAGGCATCTGGTCTCCACAGGAGACATCTCTACATAATCAACCTCTTAGAGCTCAGAGCAATCTTTCTGGCTCTGTCTTCCACACCCTGCTCAGCTACAAGACAGTCCTCATCCACACGGACAACCAGGTAGCCATGTTCTACGTGAACAAGCAGGGAGGGACTGGCTCTCTGTTGCTTTGCAACGAAGCTCTCAGATTGTGGGCTTTCGCCAGAGAGCATCAAATCCATCTCATGGCAGTGTCTCTTCCAGGGGTTCAAAACTCTTGGGCAGACAGACTGTCGAGTTCTGCTTCCACACGAATGGTCCCTCCATGGGGACCAGATGGCCAGAATTTTTCAGATTTGGGGTACCCCAGACAGACCTGTTTGCAAGTCCGTGGAATGCCAAACTTACCCGGTTTTGTTCCAGGATTCCATGTCAGGGAGTTCAGGCCAGGGATGCCTTCCTCCTTCATTGGGGGCAAGACTTCCTCTATGCCTTTCCACCTATTCCCCTCCATCCCCAAAACTCTGTTCAAGCTTCAGAGAGACAAGGGGTCTATGATCCTCATAGCACCGCATTGGCCACGCCAAGTGTGGTACCCTCTACTTCTGCATCTCTCTCAAGCTCCCTCCCTGGACCTGGGGTCTGCTCCAGATCTCCTCTCCCAGGAGGAGGGAACCTTGTGGCACCCAAATCCTTAGTCTCTTCATCTCAGGGCCTGGTTGCTGAAGGCCTAGACCTTCAGGATTTACACCTTTCTCAGCAAGTGAAGGATATCCTTCATGCTTCCAGAAAGCCTTCCACCAGACATTCCTATGCTTTTAAATGGAAAAGGTTTTCCATTTGGTGTGCAGAGAAGGGTCTCAACCCTCTTGCAATACCTTTGAATTCTTTACTAGACTATTTGCTGCATTTATCCCATGCAGGCCTTAAAACAAATTCAATCCAGAGTCCATTTGAGTACTATTGCAGCATCCCTTAAGCCTCTCAATGGACAACCTATTTCCTCTCATCCTCTTATAGCAAGATTCATGAGAGGCCTTCTTTTGACTAAATCTCCCATTAGACCACCTCCAGTGGCATGGGACTTGAATCTGGTTCTTGGCCAGCTTATGAAGCCACCCTTTGAACCCTTAGCCACTACCTCCTTGAAATTTTTTTCCTGGAAGGTTATTTTTCTCATTGCAGTCACTTCAGCTCGCCGCATCAGTGAGCTGCAAGCCTTGGTGGCTAATCCTCCTTATACAAGGTTCCATCATGACAAGGTAGTCCTCAGGACCAATCCACACTTTATGCCTAAAGTGGTCTCACCTTTTCATCTGAACCAGGAGGTGTATTTACCTGTCTTTTTTTTTCCAGGACCTCATGCATCAAGTGCAGAGAGGAATCTTCATACCCTGGATTGTAAAAGAGCACTTGCTTTCTACTTACAAAGGACACAGCAACATAGAAAGTCCTCTCAACATTTTGTTGCTTTTGAGCCTTCTCATTTAGGACTTCCAGTCTCTAAGAGAACTCTGTCTAATTGGATTGCTCAGTGTATTTCCTTCGCCTACCAGAGTAAGAACCTTTCTCTGGAAGGCCATGTCACAGCTCACAATGTGAGGGCCATGGCAGCCTCTATGGCTCATCTTAACTCTGTGTCCATCGACCAAATCTGTCGAGCGGCCACCTGGGCATCGGTTCATACCTTCACAGCCCATTACTGCTTGGACAAGGACTCCCGCCAGGATGCCTTGTTTGGTCAGGCTGTTCTCAAACACCTGTTCCATACCTAATCAACTCCTACCCTCCATCCCTGACTGGATGCCTGAGATTCATGGGTGCAGGTGCAGCCCTTCCCAGGGACTCACAATCTGGGTGATCTCCCAGGCATCTTTAGCTGGGGAGTCCCCATATGTGAAGACTCATTCCTGCTTGTTCCTGGAGATAGCACAGTTACTTACCTGTAACAGGTGATCTCTGGGAACAGCAGGAATAAGTCTTCACAACCCACCCACCTCCCCTAGGAGTTGTATCTCTCTATCTTTCCTTTCCTCTCTCTCTTTGTTTCAGCTTTAAAACTCGAACTGGAGAGAGGCAGTTAGGAAAGGCGGGAAGGCAGAGCGCAGGCGCTGTGGGATGCTCCCAAAAGCTTTCCTTTTGGACGCTGGGGAGCGTTCCCACGCAGGCTCCGTCGGTACCGACGATACCCATATGTGAAGACTTATTCCTGCTGTTCCCAGAGATAACCTGTTACAGGTAAGTAACTGCTTTACCTGCAATAGATTTGGGGCCACCACAGCTTTTCGTATCCTTCGACCCTGGCCGTCTGGGGCTCCAAGTGACTAATCAAACTCTGTCCACTTGGGTGGTGGACTGCATTACCCTTGCCTATGAGCAGGCAGGGATCTCATTGGACCAGAATGTCATGGCACACCACAGGGCCATGGCTACTTCTGTGGGAAATCTGCATTCCATTCCGATGACAGAAATCTGCTGGGCCACCACCTGTCTTAGGTCCATGCCTTAGGTCACTGCTGCCTGGAGAGGGAGTCCTGACACAACAGCACCTTCAGCCAGGCCATACTTTGTAATCTCTTCAGGGTTTAGGCAGTTCCTGCCCTCTGACCCTTCTGTGCTCAGGCTGATTCCCTGCCAGACACTTAGGTCTTGCGAGTCTCTCAGTTAGGGCTCAATTGCTGCTGATCACGGCTCACCCTTTGCACGTTGCCGTGGCATGTTTTGTTTTACAGATTCTTGGTAGCCTGTAACTGGGGAGTCCCATATGTGAGGACTGAGTTCTTGTTTGTTCCCAGTGAAACAGTTACTCACCTGTAACAGGTGATCTCCAGGAACAAGCAGGAAGGTAATCTTCACATATGGGTATCGTCGGTACCGATGGAGCCTGCACGGGAATGCTCTCCAGCATCCAATAGGAAAGCTTTTGGGAGCATCCCACAGTGCTTGTGCTGCCTTCCCACCTTTCCAACTCTCTCCTTCTTCAGTTCTTTGTTTTCCACGGAGCTGACAGGACGCATAGCCTGTCACCGCAGAAAAATTTATCCTTATTCTTTTGTTTTTTTTGTGGTCGTGTTTGCCTTCATTTGATGCCTACCGGTACCACCGGTTCTTTTTCAAAAAAGAAAAAAAAATAGCTTTCTAAAACTTTCTTTCAGGGGCCTTTCCCCTTTTGATGCTAGGCGCCATTTTGGGCACTAGGCCCACTATTCTTCAAACATGGAGAAACCAGCTAGTGGTTTCAAAAAATGTTCTGAATGTGGCGGTACCATATCTCAGTGGTTCCCAAACCTGTCCTGGGGGACCCCCAACCAGTCGGGTTTTCAGGATAACCGCAATGAATATGCATGAGAGAGATTTGCATACGCTGCCTCCATTGCATGCAGATCTCTCTCATGCATATTCATTGTGGATACCCTGAAAACACGACTGGCTGTGGGGTCTCCCAGGACAGGTTTGGGAACCACTGCCATATGTCACCGACACCCATGAATGGTGTCTTAAGTGTTTAGGTCATAGTTTCAACCCAATCCTCGGGGAACCCTAGGCCAGTCAGGTTTTCAGGATTCCCACAATGAATATGCATGAGAAATATTTGCATTTCTCATGCATATTCATTCTGGAAATCCTGAAAACCTGACTGGCCTAGGGTTCCCTGAGGACTGGGTTGGAAACCCCTGGTTTAGGTCCTGACCATTTTCCATCGGAGTCTCTCTCTTGCAGAAAGACAACTAAGAGGGTCCTGCAGAATAGAGTTGCAAAACTCAGTACCCTTTTTGCCGCAGATACGATGTCAGTTGCATCGAGTTTTCCAGGGCTTCATCTTCCTCCCATGGATCTTGGGTAGCTAAACCTAAGTCTTCTAAGACTGGCCGGTCCTCCAAAGGGTAGATCTAAGTATCAAGATGCCACTGGCGTTGCCCCCAAGGAAAGTTCACCGGCAAAACAGCCCCAGCGTGAGGCCTCGGTCTCCAAAGCATTAACAGGGTTCCAGAGGCTTCCACCTCTGCAGAACTACTGGTGCCATGTTCTGGGGTTGTAGCTGCTTCCACCGGTACAGACACCCAGGCATCGGCAGGAGCGATGGATTACGCAATCCTTGCTATCAAACAGTCTAGCGGCTCTCTTAGCAGCTTTGGTACCGCTAAGACCGCTACAGACGGTTCCACAGGTATCGGTACCGACACCGGTACAGAGTGCCTCAGTGGGTATGCTTCCCCCATGACGAGCCTTGAGTCTATCTCAGGTATCGACAGACTGGTACCGAGACACCCCAATACAGACTTCAAGTGGTACCGGTACCGTGCATTGCAAGAACACCCGGCGCAGAGATACTTCGAATCATCAGATTCTGATGACTCTGCCGGTACCAGAGTTATTCTTCCAGAGGATCCGTCTTCTCCTCAACGCAGAATGTCTCCTCCAGAAGACATGTCCTTCCAGGATTTTATACATGATTTAGCTCAAGGTCTTCCAATTACAGTGACTCCAGAGAAAGAACCCAGAGCAGAAGAATTAGAAATTCTTCAGTACCATAAGCCTCCTAAAGAGGCAGCTACCCTGCCCATTCACAGAATCTTGCATGATCTTATGCTAAGAATGTGGGGAAACTCCTTTAACGGTGTTTCCACTCTCTCGACAACTCAATACCATGTGCCGAGTTTCAAGCTGTCCTGGCTTTCAAAAGACTCGGTTACCACACCATTCAATGGTAGTGGAATCAGCGATGCGTAGGATTAAGAGTGCTAAAACACATTCTTCCATTCCTCTGGGCCATGAATCGAGGACGCTCGATGCCTTTGGGTGTCTGTTTCCAATCCTCCATATTGGCAGCCAGGATTAGCTCCTACATTCTCTATATGGGAATGTACCTCAAAGTTGCAGGTGACTTAGCGCTTATGAGCCCTCTTCTCCCTGAGGAAAAAAAGGGGGCATTCCTTACTCTGGTCAAACATGCCCAGGATGTCTCTAAGTTTGTAAACCGTGCAACCTTTGATTGCTTTGAATGCATTAGCACAGAGGTGGGCAATTCCGGCCTTTGTGCATCACAATCCAGTCTGGTTTTCATGATGTCCCTAATGAATATTCATGAGATCTATTTGCATCCACTGCCTTCCATTATATGGAAATAGGTCCATGATTAATCATTAGGGCCATCATGAAAACCAGGTTAGTTTGTGGTGCACAAGGGCTGGAATTGCCCACCCCTGCATTAGCAGAACCTCTATTTCCATCGGTGCACGTTGTATTGCCTGGCTTCAAGCATACAATGGGTGTAAGATAAACTGGGAAATATTCCTTGCACAGGAGAAAATCTCTTTAGCAAGGATTGGCAAGACAAGGCCAATCAGATTGAACAGACTATCAGTCTACAGCCGACCCAGCAAAGAGTCAATCAAGAAACCCTTTTTCAGCCAGAAAGATATTTTACCCATCTTACACCCATCAGGGACACTGCCCAGTTCTGTTGTTGCCCCCTCTGGGGAACATGAACAGACAGCAGAGGAAGTCACAAGTTCCAAGAGCTCAACCGGCTCAACAGACTCAGCCCCCTCAGGGGCTTCGACTCCTTCCTAGAGAACTTAGTCTTTCTGCCCCTGAAAGGTCCATAACCCCTTACCATCTCGGGCAGATTATGCCATTTTGCCAGAAGATGGCAACAAATAACATCCGAAAACTGGACACTGTCCATTGTACAAGAAGGGTACAGACTTCATTTTCACAGCAAATGCCCCCTCCTACATTCATAAGACGGTTCAATTTTCAGGTCCCTGCCACCGATCTCTTGGGTCAGGAGGTTGCATCACTTCTTGCTCAAGGAGCAATAGAAGAGGTACCCATATCTCAACTGGGTACGGGATTCTACTCCCCCTACTTTCTCATTCCAAAGAAATCGGGGGGACACAGACCTATTCTAGACCTCAGAGAATTAAACAAGTATTTGTTCTGGGAAAAATTCAAGATCTCCCTTGGAACACTCCTGCCATACCTTCAGAGTCAGGACTGGCTATGTTCTCTAGATCTAAAGGATGCATATACACATATTCTTCTCATCCATGCAGATCACAGGAAATTCCTTTGATTCCTTTTCCAGGAAAGACACTTCCAATACAGGGTTCTTCCCTTTGGTCTGGCTTCTGCCCCAAGAGTCTTCACAAAATGCATGGCAGTAATAGCAGCATTCCTGAGAACTCTAGGAATATTCGTCTTAGACAACTGTCTCATTCGAGCATCAACAGCTCCAGAAGCCAGCTTCGCTCTTTTTCACACCATGCGAATACTTTGATACTTGTGACTGATCATAAACCTCCCAAAATCTCATCTCACCCCTTCTCAGTCTCTAGAATTCATAGGGGCTCGTCTAGACACAAGGCAGTCGAGGGCTTTCCTGCCACAGCCACGTTGTCTTCGTATAGTACAGTTGGCCTCCCAAGCAGCTATTAAGGCCTTCCTGACTGCTCGGGAGATGCTTCAGCTTCTGGGACATAGGGCATCCACGGTCCACATGGTTCCCTATGCTCGCCTTCATATGCGAGCAGCCCAGTGGACCCTATCCTCTCAGTGGACACAGGCCTCAGGTTGGCTAACGGACAAAATCAGAAACTCCACACGTCTCATTTTGTCCCTGCAATGGTGGCAGTCACTGAAAAACCTTCTCGTGGGTTCTCCTTTCCAGCAGCCCCTATGCCAAACCACCCTAACGGATGTGTCCAAGTTGGGTTGGGGGGGGGGCTCACTTGCACGATCTCTCAACTCAGGGTCTGGACCCCACAGGAGGCTTGTCTTCACATAAACCTCCTAGAACTCAGAGCCATTTTCCATGCTGTCTGAGTTTTTCCGGCCCATCTCAGCTACAAGACAGTTCTAGTCCAGACCGATAATCAAGTAGCCATGTTCTATGTGAACAAGCAGGGCGGAACAGGCTCTGTCGCTATGCAACGAAGCTTTGTGAATGTGGGCCCTTGCCAGAGAGCTTCAAATCCACCTTCTAGTGGTATATCTTCCAGGCATTCAAAATCTTTGGGCAGACAAACTCAGTCGAATACTGCTGCCACATGAATGGTCTCAGCACTCAGACCAGCTTGCTCAAGTGTTTCAAATCTGGGGAACGCCAGATATAGACCTCTTTGCAAGTCCATAGAATGCCAAAGTCCTTCGCTTCTGTTCCAGAATTCCAGCTCAAAACTGTCAGGCAAGGGATGCTTTCCTCCTCCACTGGGGTCGGGACTTCCTCTGTGCCTTCCCCACCCATTCCCCTCATTCCCAAAACTTTGTTCAAGCTTCAGAGAGACAGAGGTCATATGATACTCATAGCTCCACGTTGGCCACGGCAGATGTGGTATCCTTTGCTTCTGTGTCTCTCTCAGGCCACACCTCTGGAGTTGGGATGTGTTCCAGATCTTCTTTCCCAGGAGAATGGGATGCTGTTGCACCAGAATCCCCAGTCCCCACACCTCAGGGCCTGGTTACTTAAAGCCTAGGATTCCCAAATATCAACCTGTCTCAACAGGTAAGGGATATCCTTGTGGCTTCCAGGAAGCCTCCCACAAGGTGATCCTATGCTTTTAAGTGGAAGAGATTCTCTGTATGGTGTTCTCAAAGGGGACTTAACCCCCCATACAGTGCCTGTGGAATCACTTCTGGAGTATCTCCTCCATCTATCAGATTCTAGTCTAGTCTTAAAACCAATTCAGTAAGGGTCCATCTTGGTGCCATTGCTGCTTTTCGCAAACCTCTAGATGGACAACCTGTTTCCTCTCATCCACTCATAGCAAGATTTGAGAGGTTTACTTTTAACAAAAACTCCCATTAAGCCACCACCGGTGACATGGGATCTGAATCTTGTTCTCAGGCAGCTCATGAAACCACCCTTTAGAGCTGCAGTGGTTAAAGGCTCAAAGTTTCTTTCTTGGAAGGTCATCTTCCTAGTTGCCCTCACTTCTGCAAGACGCATCAGTGAGTTACAGGTTTTAGTGGCGGATCCACCTTATACAAGATTTCACCATAAGGTAGTTCTTAGGACTCATCCTCACTTTATGCCAAAGGCAGTTTTGCCTTTTCATTTAAACCAAGTGGTTTACCTTCCTGTATTCTTCCCTAGGCCTCATGCCTCTAATGCAGAAAGAAACCTTCATACTTTGAAGATAAAAAGCTAAGGCTCTTACAATCTAAAGAACTAAGCAACATAGAAAATCTTAGCTTTTTTTGTTTTGATTCTAGTCATTTGGGACTTCCAGTTTCCAAAAGAACACTCTCTAGATGGATTGCAAATTGCATATTTATTTATTTATTTCCAGTCTCTTTTATACCGCGCTATTCAACATCGGTGAGGTTTACAATGAACATAGAATTACACATTTCCTTGGGTACTCTGTGTTTACAATGAACAGGAGTTTAAAACTTGGATAACAGGGGGTAACTATTTACAATCTTGCAACAAGGTGGGGGTCGCATCATTTTGTCTAGTCGTGGGAGTTTTGTGTTGTACTTGTAAATGAGGCTGGTATGGCATTGTTTATTGGGTAGTGCAGGAGGAAGAGGTGGTGCTTCAAGGCCTTCCTAAACTGGAATAGGTCAGGAATTGCACGGATGTTGGGAGGCAGGGTATTCCAGCATCTGGGCGCACAGAATTTGAAGGCTCTGCTTGCTGTTGACTGGGTACATTGGGTTATTGAGTGTTACTGATCTTCTGGACCTGTTAGTGGGAGTGGTCTGGATCAATTCAGATAATGATGAAGAGGAAAGTTCGTGAATGGCTTTGAATGTCAGCAGTAGGATTTTGTACTTGTCTGCTATGTATCGGGAGCCAGTGGAGGTGCTTCAGTATGGGCGTCACATGGTCATTCCTGGATGCCCCGTATAGGACCCGAACTTGCAGTGGATTCAGAGTGGTCTGGGGGAGCCCATGTAGGATCACATTAGCATAATCAAAATGTGGTATGATCAGCGCCTGGTAAATTGTCCTAAAGTCGTCTGGTTCCAGCAAAGGCTCGTAGGGGTCTGAGGGATCGTATCTTATGGTACACCGCCTTAACTATATTGCCTATGTGTAACTTCATATCCAGCCTCTGGTCTAAAGTGATGCCGAGGTATCTGATCGTGGGTTTGGTCTGGAGGTCTGCTTCCTTGACACTTAGAACGGGTGGTGTGGAGAAGTTTAGATTCCTCGTAATGAAGAGTACTTACGTTTTTTTTGTTTTGGATCCTGAGGTTTTGGGTTTGGAGCCAGTCGGATACGGCGTTAAAGCAATTTGTTAGTGGCGAGAGGTCCTTTGTATATGAGAGAAAGGGACTTTCTCTCGATGTCACAGCTCCAAAATGTGAGAGCAATGGCAGCCTCAACAGCTAATCTTCGTACTCTGTCCATTGATGACATCTGTAGAGCAGCCACTTGGGCTTCAGTACACATCTTTACAGCCCACTATTGCTTAGACAAGGACTCCCGTCAGGATGCCTCATTTGGCCAGGCTGTGCTCCAGCATCTCTTTCAGACTTGGTACAACTCCTACCCTCCTTCCCAGGTTTCGATGCCAGAGATCCATGGGAGGAAGCATGACCCATCTCGCCTGGGGTTTGCAGCTTGCTGAGGTCATTCCCTTGGCATCTCTCAGCTGGGGAGTCCCCATATGTGAAAACTATGTTCCTGCTTGTTCCTGGAGATAGTGTAGTTACTCACCTGTAACAGGTGATCTCTGGGAACAGCAGGAATAAGTCTTCACAGCCCGCCCACCCACCTCCCCTAGCAGTTGTCTCTGTCTCTCTCTGTCTACTCTCTCCTTTGGTCTCAGCTATAAACTCAACTGAAGAGGGAGAGTTGGAAAGGCGGGAAGGCAGCACACAGGCGCTGTGGGATGCTCCCAAAAGTTTTCCTATAGGACGCTGGGGAGCGTTCCCACGCAGGCTCTGTCGGTACCGACGATACCCATATGTGAAGACTTATTCCTGCTGTTCCCAGAGATCACCTGGTACAGATGAGTAACTACGCTTTCTCCAGGGAAAGTAGGAATCGGTCCTCACAACCTTCCCTCCTCCCCTTGGAGTTGCTTCTTTTACTGTATTTTATTTTTGCTGTCTTAGCTATGTTAGACTGAGGCAAGATGGCACCCTTGGGTCAGAAGGGGACCATGCATGCATGGTGCATCTCCCAAAGGCTTTTTTTGAAAGCTAGGGAGATGCTTCCACAGGCTCTGTCGGTACTGATTCCTGCTGTCCCCAGAGAACACCTGTTATGGTGAGTAACTATGCTGTATCTGCAAACAATTTTTATGGGTGACATTTTTGAACTGGTTATTGTTAAATGATTAAGTGTTGATGTTGGTATTTGTACTATTTTTTTTTTTTTTTTTTTTGTATGTGTAATTTGCTGGTTCTGCGTTGTTCCCCCCCCCCCCCCCCCCGCCTTTTTGGAATGTCTTTAGTTATGTTGCATAAAATATTTTCCTGTTGACACACTATTGCCATGATGAGGAAGATGGTATGCATTTTGAAATGCCTTACAAATCACTGCTGTGAAGGAAGGACTTTATTTTATGCAAGAGATTTCCTGTGCGGTTCCTAGAGGAAGGCAGACATTTTGGTTTTGACTGTACAGCAAATAATTGGTATGGAATGCATTTGATTTTTCTTACTGCAATTGAGAAACACTGAAGCTTGATTAGTCTTGCATATGTCATTTGCTTCATTTCCAGTTTTATTATCCATATGCTCCTTACTTTGTGACCCTAATCCTGATGACCCCTTAGTACCAGATATTGCACAAATCTACAAATCAGACAAGGAAAAGTAAGTCTCCTTTTTTTATGGGTGCTTTTATTCTTTGTATACCACATTCACTGTAGTGTTGCACAGCTGTCTGGTATAAAGAGTTGACTTGATAGCCCATAGGATATGCTATAAGGTTGCAAACACAACCGAAAAGTGGCTTCACTCTTACATGTCAAAGGGCCAAATTTTACAAAACAATATACAGGAAGAACCACTTAAGGGACTAAATTATAAACCTAGAGCAGTGGTAGTGATCAGCTATTCTGGAGTGCCAGCAAAGATGGATTTATTTATTTGGCAAGTGTTTTATACCGCCTTATCATAAAATCAAAGCAACTTACATTATAACTCAAACCATTACAGAGAGCTTACATTGGAAACATGGGGAGGAGTGACATGCAGGGAATGCTCGGAAGCATAACTTATTTACAACAGAACATATATACAGACACTAAGTTGCGTGTTAACTGGAATCAGGAGGCTGAGTTAGGTGTCTTCACTGAAGTGATCAATGAAGAAAGTTTTTTTAGTTGTTTCCTAAAGGCTTTTATGTCTGTGGTGGTCCTTAGTTTCTCTGGAAGGGAGTTCTGAATGGCTGGTGCTGCTAGTGAAAGTGCCCTCTTCGCAGTGAACTTGTTTGACTTTTGTGTATGAGCTGGTGGATTTGTGTATGTTCTGGTGGATTCTCCTTTACTGCCTTCCTGCTTTCAGTTGGTGTACTTCACGGCTCTTAGGACCTCTTCTCTTTCTCTCTGTACACTGTCTCTTGGTGCACTTATTTCCTCCTATGGTTTTCAGTACCATATTTATGATTAGGACTCTCAGATCTACCATTCTGCACCTGAAATCTCTCAGGAATATAGGCCCAGTTCTCTGCCTGCTTATCCAACATTGCTGCTTGGATGTCTCACTGCCATCTGAATCAGAACATGGCCAAAACTGAGCTCCTTATCTTTCCTCTCTAAAAGCACCTCCCCCTTCCTCCCTTCCCTTTCTGTGGATAACACTACAGTCCTCCCTATTTCCTCAGCTCGCAACCTTGGGGTAGTCCTTGATTCTTTCTTTCTCTGCACACCTAACAGATAGCTAAAACCTGTTGCTACTTTCTCTATATAACATTAGCAAAATTTTGTCCCTTTCTACACACTACTAAGGGCCTCATCCACTCACTAGTCACCTCCCGTCTTGACTATTGTAATGTGCTCCTCACTAGTCTCCCTTTTGAATCCTCTTTCTCCCTTCAGTCTGTTCAAAACTCAGCAGAATGTCTTATCTTCCACCATTGTTGCTATGATGTAATCCCCCTTCTCAAGTCACTTCACTGGCTCCCTATTCATTTCCACATCCAATTCAAACTTCTCCTACTTACCTACAAGTGCATTCATTTTGTGGCTCCTCACTACCTTTCCTCTCCTATTTCTACTTCTCTGGCAGATCCTTTTATCTGTGCCCTTCTCTGCCACTGCCAATTCCAGGCTTCTTTCATTCCATCTTGCTTCTCCATATGCCTGGAACAAACTGAGTCTGTGCATAGGGCTCCTTTTCTGGGCCTATTCAAGTCCAGGCTGAAGACCCATCTTTGAGGCTGCTTTTGTATCCTGATGCTCCTCATTCTCTTGTCAAGACTTGTGTATCTTCCCCATATTCTAGTCCCTAGTTTTGCAATGTTTTTTCATTTGATTAGATTGTAAGCTCTGATGAGCAGGGGCTGTCTTACATCTCTGTGTACAGCGCGGTGTACACCTTTATAGAGCTATACAAATGATTAGTAGTAGTAACCTTGGAGCTAAAATTCTCATGTGCACTGCTTGATCTTCCCAATTAGGAGATAGAAATTAGATTTCCTTCATCATCCCTCTAGTCCACTAAAGACACTTTGTTTATGCTATCCCACTAGCAGATGGAGACGGAGAACTACTGGTTTGACAATGTCGTCCTGTGCAACCTGTTCACAGCCTATATTTCTCAGTCTCCAGCAGATGGAGTTGCATAGACCTGTGTAGTCTGGACTTGGTTGGGCCTAGCACTTGGGCTTGGTAGGGTTTAACCTATAGAACCTTGTTATGGGTCCCCTCCCCTTTTGCCTTCAGAGTTGGGCAGGGAGCTTGTGGGAGGGGTTCTGGGTTTGAGTGGCCAGAGATTGTTAGCTCATAGAAGGCAAGACAGTGGAGCTCGGGGGGGGGGGGGGGGGGCATAAGGACTCATGGAGAGGGCTGGTGTCATGGCAGGCAGAGTACTGATTTTGGTGGGTGGAGGGCACAGTGCTGAAGCACATGGATGCAGAGTGGCTGTGGATGTATGGCCTGTGAGCTGCCAAGCTCAGCTTTCAACTACAGGGCTCTGCTTTAGCTGTGAAAAGGAAAACTGAGGCAGCAGTGTTGGTGGGCCTAGCTAGGAGGTATCTCTGCATTTCTTGAGTGCCAACAATATAGTAGAGGTTTATAGGACTACATTAAGATCATATAGGAACATTGCAGACTTGTCTATGAACTCTGAAACTATGGTGGGAGGATGTTGATGACATACCTTTGACAAGGGAAAATGACCCTTTTCTTGCAATCTTACCACTATTGAGCAAAGACATGGCAGGATCAGATTCAGACATTGATAGCTCCTAATGTTTCATACTGTTGGGAACATGTCACTTCAAAGAAGAGAACACAAGTTATTGTTCATGTCCCTTACTATTGGCATGGTGGCAGTCGGGAAGAATTGATTACATTTCTGTGAGCAATTTTAGATTTTTAAACTTCATACAATTGCTCCCCACCCATGGAATGAGTATATTGAATGGACATCCCTGGTCTGTTAACTAGTTGTGACAGATTGATCCCTTATATGGCTCCTCAATCTGAGCAGCCATTATGGTATTTAATGTATAGTTGACCAGTATGAATGATGGAAAATGGAGTGTGATATACAGAGGTTTATGTTGGACCTATCCAGTCATCTGATTGGTAATCTCAAATGATGAACTGGAAGTGCCATGATAGCCATACAAAACCAAAAAAAAACCAAAACAAAACTGGTCGAATGCACAGTGAGAAACTTGCATATGTTGTGGAAGCACCAATATGGTAGGTAACACCAGAAAAATTAGGATTGGCATTCTGTTGCACTGGTCAGATGAAGTAATAATGGATAATAGCTAAAATGAAGAATAGCCAAGTATTTATATTGCCCTGAAGCAGGACTTTAAAAAAAAAAGTTGGATGTATTCGTTACCCCTATTCATTTTCTGTTTTCCTCTTGAGAGTGCAGCCGGGATAGTCGTGAGTGCCACCCAAGAATAAGAAGTGAAGATTTTGATGGGAATACCTGCCACTTGCCCCAATACTGTGCTTTGCTGTTGGAGAGTGGCATTATCCTCCAGCCCTCAGTTTTTTGGGAGGCGGATGAGGCTCAGTGTCCCCAATTCAGCAGGTGCTGCTGGGATCTTAGCAGGGAGCACTCCTCTTTCACTGGAATTTGCCATTTTGCTTCACCAGGCCTTTTATCTGAAGCAGGGCCTGGTAGCAGGGGCAATGTAGGCCCAGCCTAAGTGGATGTTGCCAGGAATGAAAAGACTGTGCAAGGAGCCAGAGGAGGACTTTGAGGACCGGGCTGCCTTTTCTTCAGAGCAATCTGCGGATATGTTGAAGAGGTCCCCTCTGAAGGGGGGGGGGGAGAGCAGCAGAGCTGGAAGAAGGTGAACTCTGAGTGGGAGAGGATCCTACAGTGGTCTGGGTTTTCCACAGGAATGAGCTTCCTTCTCTTATCTCCAGCACATTGTTGGCACTTGATATCGCTGAGAAGAGCTCTGCACCCTCTAGTCCAGTAGAGGACCAGCTCCTGGGAAGGGGATACATAAGCATCCCACCTCCATCCGCAAGTCTTCCCTGTTGCACCAAGCCATTAAGGGTATGATTGCAGTGAATTGAGAATCGCCAGATGCTGGTCTGCATATTGGGAGATCAGTGTCATGGCCCCATGAAGTGATCACTTCCATATTGTCCTGCTATACCAGTCCAGACAAGTGGGTTGTGTTCCCTACGAACAAATTGGTGGAGACAAAGAACCAACGAAATCCCCAAGTCTCCCATGCCTCTATTCGCCTCAGCAACCAGAGGTTCCTTTAGTCTCCAGGATATGGTGGATGGGTTTTCTCCTTTTCCTTCCAAATCCTCAGAAATTTTCTTTGAAAGTTATGCACCTAGGAAAGAACCCAAACTACGGTTACACATTAGGAACCACTATTCAGGAAAAATTTAGATGTCATTGTGGATAATACATTGAAACCTTCGCCCAATGTGCAGCAGCGGTCAAGAAAGCAAATAGAATGGTAGGAGTCCTAAGGAAAGGAACGGAGAATAAAACAGGATATTATAATGCCTCTGTATTGTTTGATTGCGTGACCACACCTTGAATATTGTATGCAATTCTGGTCACCATTATCTTAAAGATTATAGTGAAATTAGAAAAGGTACAGAGAAGAGCCACCAAAACAGAGGGGATGGAAGGATACCCCATGAGGAAAGGCTTAAAATGTTAGGGCTTTTCAACTTGGAAAAGAGATTGCTGAGGGGGAGATATGATAGAGGTCTATAAATTAATGAATGGAATGGAACGGGTAAACATAGATCAGTTGTTTATGCCATCAAGAAGCTACAGTGTAACCCATTTAAGACTAATAAAAGAAAATATTTTTTCATTCAAGGCGTAATCAAACTTTGGAATTAGTTACCAGAGGATGTAGCTGGGGTAAAAAAAAAAAAAAAAAAGTTTGAACAAGTTCCTGGAGGAAAGGTTGATAAACCATTATTAAAGAGAACCCAGGAAATCCACTGCATGCCCCGGGACAAGCATTGTGGATCCTGTGTGCCTTTTTTGTAAACCTGCTGAATACTTGTGACCTGGATTGGCCACTGTTGGAAACAAGTTACTGGGCTTGATTGACCTTGGTGTGACCCAGTATGGCATTTCTTATGTTACGTAAAATGTTTTGATTTAAAGCGCTCACGAACGACAACTTGCAGATTGATCTCTCATTAGAGCATGAGGTGGGAAGCTCCACTAGACTGCAGCCTTTTCAGTAGCCAAAGGAGGAGGTAAAATTGATTCAGCTCCATGCTCTTAGCCTGGATAAGTGCCTGTTGAGCAGTCATAAATTGGAAAGATCTGGAAGAGTACAGTTCTCACGCAACCTCAGTGGTCCCCTCTGTTTTTTTTCTGACACCACCACCTGTCTCCCAAAGATTGCAGAAGGCTCTGAGGTATCTGCTTGCCAGCCACCTTACATGCAGTTCTGCAAAGCCAGCCAAACAGTTCCAGGGGAGTAGAGCTGAGCCCACCTCAGATTTTCTCCCTGGGGTTTCTCAGGGCATGAGTACCAGTGCTTGACCTTCATTGTCCTTGTTGGAGGCTCTGGATTCCATCTGTGGGTGATGCAGTTCTGGGTAGACTGCTGGTGACTGTTGGTGCTAGATGGGGGTTTCCCACTGCTTTTTGCATGCATTAAATAACATTCCTTATCGTTCCTACAGTTTAGTCCTCCACCACTGGGTAGTGAACCTCCTCCTGCAGCTTGGAGACTGGGCATGTCAAAATTGTGACATCACTGGATATAGCCTGCTGGTCTCTCCCATCAGCCCCCCAGTGTGTCCAGTCTCCATGCAGCAGGAGGACGTAGTGAGCCTAGGTGCTGGGCTCACTAGAGGAACAGATAAGGAGCACGTTAGTCAGGGTGTTAGCTTTGATTCTAAATTTGCCTTTACTTTTAATTTTAACTTTTATTTCCTTGGGGTTTAAGTTAATTTTCTTCAGTAATTGGATTTTTGGTGTATGGCCCTATTTAAAAAAAAAAAAAATAAATAAAATATATCTATATCTGTATATATATATCTATATATAACAGAAGCCTCCTGCCTGACTACCTTCCTCATTTCTTCCTTTTGGGGCAGTAACTGGGGATCTCCCCTCCTTGAAGAGACGGGGGGAGCTCTGCAAGCAGTGTCCACGTTTGGTGGAGCTGTGCTGAGGCAGAGAGCTGCAGCGATCCCAGCACGCTGCCTCTTAGCCGGGGCAGCGCTTCTCACCATGGCAGTTGCCGCGGCACTGCCAGATATCCTTGCAGCTGGAGCGACTGCCTGATCCAAGTGCTGGGAGCGATCCTGGGGTCTCCGGCACGGCGGGTAAGAGCCCTTCATGTTCTGAGCGGGGCTTCAGATTTTTTCAAACCGGCAGTTTTGGTGCCATTTTCAGTGCGGCAAGCAGAGACGCCATTTTCGGCCTCTATTCAAAACCTCATGTGGGAGTTGCTGCAGCCGACTGCCTCGATCTGGAGGACCGTGTTGTGGGCAGACACCTTGCTTTTTTTCTGGTTCTCCAATTGTTCTTTTATTTTATTTTCCTTTATCTTTCATTTTTGTTCTTGGGGTTTTTTTCCATCGCGGTCCCTTTTGGGGGGAGGGGGCTCGGATGGTGCCTTGGCTCTGTGTTACTTGGGGCTAGCATTTCTTTGTATTTTCCCTTTAAAAAGAAAAAAAAACATTTTAAAGATCTAGGGAGTAGTTTGCCTTCTATTCACATTGCTTTGGGCACGGCAGTGGTTGAGGGTCTAACTGATGTCGTTGCGTACTCAGTTTGTGGTCTGCGGGACACACAGGGGCACGGTCGCTGACACCGGAGTTTGTCGGGCTGTGTTGCTGTTTCTTCCACTGTGGAGCAGCAGATGGGGAGCAGGTGTAGGAACTGGAGATGTTGATCCCACTTTGAGCTTGGTGGAGGCTCCAGTCATGGAGCAGAAACCCAAAGAGGCATCTGCTCCTGCAAGTGGTTCGGAAATCTACTACAGTCTTCCTGGAGGTGCTCAAGAGCATGTTCCAGATGGAATAGGATTACCTCAACTCCCCACCTAAAGGGCCAAGGGTGTTTTAAGATGCATGCTCTCCTGGAGAAGGGAGTGTGTTCTGTGGTTGATATTTCCCAGGTGGATATGCAGATCCTGGTGATTACCAGATGGACCACTATTCCTGTGGCAGGTGAAATGACCTTAAAGGATGCTTTGGACAAAGGTGGATTCATGTTGAACCAGTTTGCTGCGGCAACTGCTGTTCTTCAGTTGCAGTATGTGCAGGCCTGACATCTTGAGCCCTGCTCTAGTGGATTTGTTTCTCTTCTGTTGGCTGTTTCTACCCCTCTTTTGGAGTTGGCTGCATCCTTCCTTTGCCATGTATGACCTGGTACTTTTTGGTGGCCAGGGATGGTGCCCTGATTGACAGTGTCATGGTGTCTGATTTGGCACCGGCAATGGGCAGCAGATGCATCTTGCAAAGCCTAGTTGGCTCACCTGGCTTTTAAGGGGAAAGCTGCTTTTGGAGTTGATTTGGAGAAGCTGGTGAAGGATCTGGGTGAGAAAATCTTACCACCTTTTGGAAGTTAGGTCCAAGGGGCCTGTGAAGTGGGCTGGTGCCAGTCAGATCCCCTGAGGTCTTGAGGCTCATGTTACTGACCTGGGAGGGAGGAACCATTTCTTCCCCTCCGTTTCTGGGCTTTGTGCTTGTTCTCCGTCCTGTCATGGAGCGTGTGGGCCCAGGGACTCTGTCCCACCCAGGGCAGGACCCTCCTGGGCTGTGCAATTAAGGTTTGGGGGTACTTTCCCTAGTTCTTCTGGTTGGAGGTAGGCTCTGCCATTCCATTCTTTCAGGAATGGGCCTGACTTTCCAAGAATCGCCTGGTTCTAGACATTGTTCAGTTCTGCTGTGTCCTGGGGTGCAAGGAGTGGATTCTGGATGCCTTCATCTCCCCTTTGGATCTGCAATCAAAAATGCTGCTGTGCGAACCACCTTACACAAGTTACTGTGCCCAAAGGGGGTGGTGCCCATTCCACTGGAAAAGCAGGGCAATGGCAGATAATCCATCTATCTTATGGTGCAAAAAAAAAACCCCACTCTTCCTTCTGGCCCATTCTGAACCTCAAGGGTGTCAAGAGCATTTGCGTGTCCTGTGCTTTCAGATGGAAACATCGCATACCATGATTCAAGCAGTGCACTGAGGGGAGTTCTTAACTTTTCTAGATCTGGCCGAGGCTTATTTTCATATCTTGATCGGACGGATTAGCAAAGTGTGTCTATCTGGGTTTTGCTATTCTTGGCTCTCACTATCAGTTTGCTGCCCTGCCTATTGGGCTATCCACTGCCCTGAGGACGTTCCCAACGGTCATAGTGGTGGCAGCTGTGGTGCTGAGGGATCTGTCATGTCGTCCCTATCTGGATGACTGGCTCATTTGGATCCATTTCCTTTTGGAGGCACTTCAGGTGACATCCCGAGTGGTGCCCTTTTTTGGAAAGCCTGGGCTGGGTGATAAATCAGGGAAAGTCCGATTGTTGGATTGCCTGACATTGTTCGATGCACAGCCGGCTCCCAGAATCTGGGATTATCTTCGGCTCCTCTGGCGACCGTAAAGATGGTACCATGGACACATCCTCATATGAGACCGCTCCAGTGGTCCTTGCTGACTTGGTTGTCCCAGAGTTCTCAGTTTGAGTGCAGCCTTCTGCTCCCATTGATGGTGGTCCATTCAGCAGTGGTGGCAGCAGCCCTGTCATCTGAGGAAGAGTGTGCTGCTGAATGATTTTTTTTCTTGATCTTTCTAATGACTGATGCCTAAGACTGGAGAGCCCATTGCCAAGACTGTACAGCCCAAGGCTGTTGGAACCGCAGGGAAGTAGTGTGGTCAATCAGCCTTGAGGCAAGGGCCATCAGGTTGGCTTTTTTGCATTTCTGGCCTTCCTTAAGGGCCTGGTGGTTCGGGTTTTCAGACAACGCCATGGTGGTGGCTTACATCAGTTAGTAAGGCAACACAGGGAGTGCTGGGGTAGCTCTGGAGATGGCTTTCGTGCTTGCCTGGACAGAAGAACTTCCTAGTCTTGTCGGCTCAGCACATTGCCAAGGAGGACAATGTGAAAGCAGACTTCCTCAGCTGGTACTCTGGATCCTTAAAATTGGGTCAGGCGGTGTGTGTTTCTGTGCCACTGGGGTTGCCTGAAATGGATTTGATGGTGACCTGCCAATGCTGACGTTTTCTGCTGCTTTAGTCTCTGCACAGAGATGGGATCTGAGGATGTCAGTGCCCTGATGCAGCTTTGGCAGAGTCAGCACCTGCTGTGTACATGTTTCCTCCATGGCCCCTGGTGGACATGAGTTTTGGCATATAAAATGTCACCCGGTCAGGATTGTTCTGTTGGTCTCGGATTTGGCTGAGGAAAGCATGCTTCGGAGACTTGATGCAGTTTCTGCTTGGGTGCCTCCTTTTTCAGTTGCCTCAATCTTAGGGCCTACTGTGGCAGGAGCCAATTGTCCTGGCAACCCTGTTCACTTCTTACACAGCTTGGCTCTTGGAAGGAGACAGCACGTAAGGGCTACTCCCCAGTGGTGGTCTCTACTCTGGAGCCTGGAGGAGGTCTACCAAACTAGCCAAGGTGCCCTCTGCTGGCCTTCTTACAGGATGACCTGGAGAAGGGCCCTTTCTTTAGCTACCTGAAAGTTCAGGTGGCAGCTTTGGCCTGTTTAGAAGTCCAGTGTTTGGTAAGTCTATAGCATTGCACCTGGACGTCTCATGCTTTCTCCAGGGGGTTCAGCATCTTCATCCTGCCCTTATTTTACTTATTTAACACTATTTATATCCTGCTTTTCACCGGGTCAAAGCGGTTTAACAAAAAAAAGGGGGGGGGGCAGTAATCAATACTTGGGGGGGGGGGGGGCTGTCACCGGGATGCCAACATTAATGATCTGAACAGGTATTAAGGACTTAAACAAAGGAAATCAGTCTCTTAGGGGGGAGATCTGTGGGTATGTTAAAGGATCAAGGAGGGAGTCAGTGGTGGATGTTTGTTTCTGGTCCAAGGTATTCTTGGAACAGGGTGGTTTTTAGTTGTTTTCTGAATGTTGAAGGATCTCTGTTTCTGATTTGACCTGGTAGGGAGTTCCAGAGGGATGCGCGTATAGTTCGAAGGCTCTGTTGCAGGTCTGTTGTATTTGGTATGTGATCCCTTCCTGGGATCAGGATTTGGATCTGGTGCTCAGGGTCCTGATGGCAGCGCCTTTTGAGCTGTTGAAGTGTGCTATCTTTAAGGATTGACACTCAAGACAGTGTGTGGGGTTTTTTGTGTTTCTTGTCACGATTTGTGCTACAAGGTGGATTTCTGAGCTGCAGGCTCTCTTGTCAAGATCCTTACCTGCTTTTCCTAAGGAGGCCGTTTCCATTTGGCCTATGCCTTCCTATTTGACTAAGGTGATTTCTCCCCTTCATGTGAATCAGATGGTCTGCCAACCCTCCTCCAAGGAATAGTATCGGGAGAAGGATCTTTGCCTTGTGTGTCTGGAGGATGATTCTCCAATATGTGGAGGTTACAAATTCCCTTTGTAAGTCTGACCATCCTTTTTGTACCATTTGCTGGCCCATGCAAGGGTGATGCAGTGGCCAAGGCTGCTTTAGGGTGCTAGATTAAGGAGGCCATTGCCTCGAAGTATCTACTGTGGAACCAGTCGGTCCCAGAGGTTTGCATACCCATTCTACCCAAGCACAAGTGTCATCCTGGGTGAAGTGGAGCTCGGTAGCCCCCGCAGACATTTTGTCAGGCAGCAACATAGGCATCACTTTCCAGTTTCCAATTACTGTTTGGATTTCCACATGTGGGCGGACTGCCTTTGACTCTGGGGTTTTGCAAGCTGCTGTCCTCTTACCATCCCATCCCATTTGTCTGGACTGTCTAGCAGGATGATATGGAAGGAGACCATTTTGCTTGCCAGTTAATGCCCTTTTCTTGAGTCCTGCTAGACCAGTCCAAGGCCCACCCCTGAAACTGTTTGCTTTGTTCTGCTGCAGTTCCCTTGAGTCCACTTCTGCAAGTTCATCTTCTATGGACAGCTTTCTGTTTATGCTTTCCTATATATAGTTCTCTACTGTTGCTTACTCCTTATTGCCCATGATTGAGGTTGTGTGAGGCTTGCCATGTTTCTCCCATATGCCTTGGGACGAATACTGAAGGGGACCTCTGGTGGCTTTGGCAAACAGAGGCATGGGAATGATGTCATTGGTTGAGACAAAGAACTAATGAAAAGCTCAGGTTTTGATCTACTTGTAGGGGAGCACAACACACTTGTCTGGCGTAGTCTAGAGGACATAAGGAAAAGGTGTTAACTGGAAAGTAAAATGTCACCTTGCACCTCTGAGGTAGCTGCTTTGGTCACAGCAGTCGCTTGAAAGACAAATCTCCCAGTTGAGGCAGATGCCGCTTCAAAGGATTCTGGAATCTGGAGGCCTTGCTGAAATGATCATTTGAGGTGTCAGCTTTGGCTTTGCAGGTGGCAGTCTTCGGAACATGTGCCACTAGGGATTGCTTGCACTGGTCTCTGAAGTTTCTTGAGCATTTCATTTTGACTTGGGAGGCAGCGAGGCTGGAGTCTGCTGCTGCCACCTTAGTGAATGCGCTGTATGATTTTGAGGACTTCAGGTAAGAATATGGCTTCAGTGGTGATGGCACAGCTTCTCTTGTTGCAAAAATGGTTGGCAGACATGGCCTCTAAGATGAGACTTGGCAGGTTGCCCTTTAAAGGGAAGTTGCCCTTCAGTGATGAACTGGAGAAACTGGTGAAGGACCTTTGACACCCCCAGAGGACAAGCCGTGTGTTTCTTCATCTGGAATCTGAGTCTTTCAACTGGCTCTTATGGCTAGATAAAGTTCATCCCAGAAATGGAGCGTCCTTGAGACCAGTATTTTTGCAGAGGCCTCATGACTACAGGAGCTTCAGAAGGCTCCAAGACCGCCCAGTGGAGTGCTGGATTACCTTGAACAGATGGGTCCTGGAGGTAATACGAAAGAGCTATGCTCTTGAGCTCGCCCAGCTCCCTTTCAAACACCTTTTATGGCAATGCTGCTCAAACCAATCCTCAGGGCACGTAGGCCCATCTGATTTTTAGGATTTCCACAATGAATATGCATGAATATGCAATATACTGCTTTCATTGTATGCAAATCTCATGTATACTCATTGTGGCAATTCTGAAAACCCGATAGGCCTAGGTGTGTCCCGATGACTTGATTGAGAGACACTGTTTTATGGTGTCCCCTTGCTGGGGGTTGAAAGATAGCAGTAGGGGAACACTTGTGGCAGCTGCTCCAGCTTGAGGCCATACTGAGGGTACTGCCGGAAGAATGGGGGCTTAGTCTGTACGCCATTTATTTTGTTTCCAAGAAGTATGGACATTCTGCCCTGTTCTGGATCTCAAGCAAGAGTATGAGGCCCTGCAGTTGCTGCATTTTCAGATGGAAACTTTTGAGGTTGGTCATAGTGTAATAGGTGCATCAAGGTTTGCATTGCCTATAAGTCATTTCCAGTTTGGGCCTTACATTTTGGGTTAGCTATTGCTCCCAGGGTCTCTACCAAGGTAATAGTGGTGGCAGCTGCACTGCAGAAGTAGTGTTCTGGTGCATCCTTATCTAAACAAATGATTTGGGCAAAATCTTTCTAGGAGAGTTGCCAGCCTAAAGCTCAGGTAGCCACAGGAGCTTGGCTGGGTTATGAATTTAGCAAAGAGTAGGCTCAAGCCAGCCCAGTTGTTGGATTACCTCAGCACTGTGTTCAAGGCAGACCATCTCAGTGACAGGATACAGAGGTTGCACAGCGGACAGGTTTGTTGCAGGTGCAGTGCCCCAGGGTTTGGGATTAGTCAGGTAGATGGTGGCTATGTTGGGAATTTGTGCCCTTGGCCAGGATGCATATGCATCCTTTTCAGATGGCTTTGCTAAAGGGTTGATCTCGGGCTCAGTGGCTTTGGAAGTGGCTTCCCTTGTCACAGAGGTCCAGGAGTCTGTGCTGGTGGTTGGACCACTCCAGGTGGTGTCAGGGATGTGGGTGGTAACCATGACAGATGCCGGCTTGAGCAGTTGGAGAGCCCATTGCTGCTTTCAAGTGGTTCAGGGCCAGTGGTCTGTGGAGGAGAGCATGTGATCAATCACTTGCTTAGAGATGTGGGCTGTTCTGGCTTTTAAGGCCTTCCTGCCCTTAATCCAGCACAAGACAGTGCAAGTCCTTTCAGCTAGTGCAACAGTGGTGGCTTACATAAATCACCAGGGAAGCACCAGATGTTCCCTGTGACAGAATGCCTCTGATGGCCTGGGCCAAGGCCAACCTGAAGGTGCTGTCTACTGCAGATATGGCATGAAAGGAAAACTTACAAATTGTGGTGTGTTTTTTTTTTTTTTTCTCATCCAGAACTTGCTAGATCCGGAAGAGTGGTGCTGGTGGAGTTGGCCTTTCTCCAGAAACAAGCAGGAAGTCAGTCCTCACATATGGGTGCCGACGGAGCCCTCATGCGGACCTCACAGGGGCCCTTTTTCCCCTGATGGCTGCCAGCGGGTTTAAAAAGTGTGACCAATGCACAAGATTAATGTCCCTCACTGACGTACATGACTGCTGTCTCAGTTGCCTTGGGCCCGACCACGACCCGAAGGTCTGGCCTGTAAGAAAATGTCTTCCAAGGCCTTGAAGAGCAGGCAGCAGCAGCATGATAGGATTTTTCACGAATCCGCACCTGCCCGGGCCCGAACCTCATTGGAGGCCTCGACATCTCGGGAGCTCTCTGATCCTGAGCAGCGTCTGGTGTCCTCCGAAAGGGGGTCTCCCTCACGGGAACACCAGAGGAAGAAGAAATCCGTGAGAGCAGTGTCGTTAGATGGCTCTGGGCGGCCTGGTCCCTCGTGGGCTGGGTCACGGAGCCCAGCCCGCCGCCCCAGATCCTTGGAGTGGCCAGCAAAACTCCCTTGTAAGGAACCGGAAACACCGAGACAGGTAATCACTGTCCTCAATGTGGACTCTCCTCCGGGAGAGCCGGCGTCGGGACCTGACCCAGGGACTGCGGAGCCTCCTGAGCTCGGTCTCAAGATGGCAGCCTTCATGGTCCAGCAGCGAGCACTGATTGCCGGTCTCACCGGTCCATCTGCCCTAACCACCGGGGCGTCTGTTGACCCCGGAGGCAGTTGAGACACTAAGGACTTGAGTCGATCCTCAGCCAAGGTCCCCCTCGCCCCCCCCCCCCCCCCTCGACCGAAGTTGTCGACACAGATTCCACCGGCATTGGGGCAGTCTAAGCCGAAGCCCTCAAGGCCAGAGCCGCTTGATTCCTTAGAGGAGGAGTCTGGTTGGGAAACGGAAGACAAGGAGTCACCGGATACCCATCCGACCAATACATCCCCTCGGATTCCCCGGGATCTGAACCTCGGAGAAGGTCCCCCCTCCACCGAGGACACCCGGTACTTGGACTTTGTCTGGGACCTGGCCAAAGCATTGTCATTGCCAGTGGAGGCCGAGGAGCCTTGAGCCGAGGAGCTTGAGATCCTCCAGTATGACTTTCCCCCTCAGAAAGCCCTTACTTGTACCGGTGCCTCCAATTCTGGAACGGCTGATGCTCTGCATGTGGGAGACACTGGCCTTGATGCCGGTACTCAGCAGGCAAATCTATTCCATTTACCGAGTTTGCAAGAGCCCTGGATTCCAGAAAGCACAACTGCTGCACAACTCCATTGTTGTGGAATCGGCCATGCGTCGGCTCAAGAGCCAGAAGACACACTCCTCAGTGCCTCCTGGTCAGGCTCGCAACATGGATGCCCTCAGCAGGAAGTGCTACCAGGGTTCAATGCTGTCATGCTGAATCCAGACATACCAGCTGTACATGAGCATGTACCTGCGAGATCTGGCAAAGGGAGCTTGCCGGGTTCTCAACTAGTCTCTCCGAAGGACCTTTTCAGCGCTTCAAGAACTTGTCCACTGGGATCTGTGAGTGCTCGAAATTTGACTCAGTCTGCCGGCTTTGAGGCGTTGGCCCGGGTAGCTGCGGCTGGCATCGGTGCACGCCACCAGGCATGGTTACAGTCGTTGGACCTAGAGCAACGGGTGCAGGACAAGTTGGTCGATGTCCCTTGCCGAGGTGAGAACCTCTTTGGCAAGCCCATGACAGAGAAGGCTGCCGAGATCGAGTCAGAGTACCTGACCCGGACGAGGCTCTCGAAGACTTCTACCCCTTCTAAAAAGGGGGGCTCGGATAAGAAGCTCTTTTCCCCGAGAAAAGATAATGCTTACCGCAACTACCCCACATATCGGTCCTCCCCAGCTCCCCAACAGGGGCAGCAGGCCAAGGGACAGGGGTATGGCCCGCATAAGCAAAAAGCCCCCAAGCACCGGCTCCAGCCCAGCCTGGAGGGGTTTTTTGACTCCCAGAGCATAGTCCATCTCTCCAAAGTAGAAGGCCATGCACGGGAGGAAGGCTAACCCTGTATGCCCACAGGTGGCCAGCTATCACAACAGATGGCCCATTTGGACTATCTGGAGCACCCAGGTATAGGCTACATCTCACCAAGGCACACCTCTCTTACTTTCCAGGGGAGCCTCTCAGGCCCCCTCTCCACAGGGACCTCCTCTTGAAGGAGTTAGTAGGTCTTAAGGATCAGGCAGTAGAACCGGTGCCCCACCACATGCAGGGAAATGGCTTCTACTCCAGGTATTTCCTGATACCAAAGAGAACTGGAGGCCTAAGACCCATCCTCGACCTGCACATCTTAAAGGTTCCTGGTGACGGAAAAGTTCAAGATGCTTCACATTGGAATATTGCTGCCTTACCTCCGCCAGGGAGACTGGCTATGCTCCTTAGATCTAAAGGATGCTTACAAACACATCCTAATTCATCCAGACCACAGACAATATCTACGATTTGTGGCAGGAGGAAAACACTTTCAGTACAAGGTACTTCCATTTGGCCTCACCTCCGCACCCAGGGTGTTCACAAAGTGCCTAGCGGTGGTGGTGGCCTTTCTAAGAAACCAGGGTTTTTTTGTCTTCCCTTCCTTGGGCGACTGGCTTATCAGAGCCCAGTCATCCCTGGAAGCCCAACAGGCTATGTCTCGCACTATCCAGTTGCTACCACACTTGTTTGTTAAAACATTTTTTATACCGCCCAATACCAGTGGCGGCTGGGCGGTTCACAATCGTTAAAATAACATTAAAATTACAGGCTGCTAAGAAACTGAAAAGAACGCCAGTTAAAAATAAAAGCGACAGAGGAGAGAAAGGATAGAAGAACAAAGCAAGCAGAGGTACATCAACATGAGAAGGGGGAGGGAGACAAGGACGGGGAAGGGAGATCATATGCCAGACTAAAAAATGGGTTTTGAGTTGCTTTTTGAAGGCTTGGTAGGAATGCTCTGAGCGGAGGGAAGGGGGAAGTGAATTCCAAAGTCTAGGACCCAGAAAATAGAAAGCTGAGGAGCGAGTGGATTCAAGGTGGGCTTGAGAAGGGGAAGGGAGGGACATGCGATTAACATGAATAGAACGGAGCAGACGATGAGGGGTACAGAAATGAATCAGGTCAGCAAGATAAAGAGGGGTACCTGTGTGAATTACCCTATGTGCAAATGTGAGAATCTTGTACTGAATGCAAAACGAGACCAGTAACCAATGATGGTGCAGAAGAAGGGGAGTGACATGGTCGTAGCGAGAAGCACAAGACAGAACACGGACCGCAGCATTCTGAATGCGTTGTAAACGGGAGAGTTGAGATTGCAGTAAGCCAGCTAAGGAAACATTACAGTAATCAAGACGGGACATTACAAAAGAGAATAAGTGTAGCTAAAGCAGAAGGTGAGAGAAAAGGGCGCACAGCCCGAAGCTGTTTAAGGGAGAGAAAAGAACGCTGAACTATTGAAAAGATATGTTCCTTGAATGAGAGAGAGGAGTCAAGAATAACACCAAGATACCTGAGAGAAGAAACAAGAGGAATGGGCTGGGAGGAAAAAGAGGGAGCACAAGTGGGGGAAGGACTCCCAAGAGTGAACCAGAAGAACTTAGTGTTTGTGATCAATTACACAAAATTCATTCTGGTTCCCACTCGGGGCTGGAGTTCATAGGAGCAAGGCTGGACAACCTTCAAGCAAGGGCTTATCTACCGGAAGGCTTGGCCCTAGTGCAGCAAGTGAATCCCAGATCTCAGCAAGACACTTTCTGCGCCGCCTCAGTCACATGGCCTCCACGGTGCATGTGACACCCAGTGCCCGCCTCCCACATGAGAACAGCTAAGTGGTGCCTCAGGGACCAGTGGACACAGGCAAACTTAGCATCAAGGTATCCAAACGACTGGTGCAGTCATTGACCTGGTGGCTTCAACCACACCACCTACTGGACAGAGTACCATTTCAACCTCCTCTGCACACAAGAGTGCTGACTACAGATTCATCCTTGCTGGGCTGGTGGGGCCCATTGCCAGGAATTGTGCACTCAGGGTGTGTGGTCTCCACAGGAGAACACACAACAGATCAACCTCCTAGAGCTTCGAGCTATCCACCTAACTCTACAGACCTTCTGTCAAATCCTGGCTCACCAGCCTGTCTTAGAACATCGCCACCTGGTTCTGTCTGAATTATGTGAACAAGTAGGGGGGCACAGGGTCTTGCACCCTATGTCAAGAGACCCTGGACCTGTGCTCCTTTGCAGTCAAGCAGGGTATGCATCTCAAAGCAGTTTACTTGCCAGGTCAGGAGAACTTCTTAGCCGACAAGCTAAACAGAATTCTCCAGCCGCACAAATGGCAACTGGATCCCAACATAGCCCAGCAGCTGTTTCAGTACTGGGGGTGACCATCCATAGATCTGTTTGTCAGCCCACAGAATCACCAGTTGCCCCGCTTCTGCTCCAGACAACCACACCCATGTAGGGTGGCTGCAGATGCATTCCTATTATCATGGTCTGTGGGCCTCCTCTGTGTTTCTTCCCACGCCTCTGGTGGCCAGGACTCTGTTCAAGATCCTTCAGGACAAAGCCTTGGTCATCCTGGTAGCTCCCAGATGGCCGAGACAGCCATGGTTTCCACTGCCGCTTCAACTGGCAGCAGAGGCCCCAATTCCTCTGGGATTACATCCCAACCTCCCGTCGCTGGAGGGGGGCACTCTCCTGCATCCCAACCTCGGGTCTCTAAACCTGATGGCATGGCTGCTGAAAAGGTAGTCCTTGCACCACTTCTCTTCCCTAAAAATGTAGATGATGTACTGCTAGCCTCAAGGAGGCGATCAACTAGGAAAACCTATGCGTTTAAGTGGCATAGGTTTGAGGTGTGGTGTGATGAGCAGAGCGAAAACCCTATCTCCAGGAACAAGCAGGAATGTAGTCTTCACATATGGTTATCATCGGTACCAACGGAGCCTGTGCGGGAACGCTCCCCAGGGTCCAATAGCGATGTTTTTGGGAGTATCGCTAAGCACATGCACGCTGCCTTCCCACCTTTCCAACTGTCCCTCTTCAGTTCTTCGTTTTCCGTGGAGCCAACAGGTCACATACCCTGTCACCGCAGAAAATTTCTTCTTTAAACTTGTTCTTGTGGTCGTGCCTGCCTCTGCCTACCGGTATCGCAGGTTCTTTTCTTTAAAAAAAAAAAAAAAAAAATGGCGGTAACCATTTCCGTCAGACACTCATGACTGGTGTCTCATGTTTAGGCCCTGACCATTCTCCATCAGTGTGTTCCTCTTGTATGGGGATGACTAAAAGCTCAGTACCCTCTTTTCTTCAGATGCGATGTCCATTGCATCGACGTCTTCCTGAGCCTCGTCTTCCTCCCATGGATCTCAGGTAACTAAACATAAGAGCCAGTCCTCAAAGGGTAGATCTCCTTCCAAGCATAGAGAAGCCATTGGCATTGCCCTTGAGGAAACTATACAGGCAAAACAGCCCCGGTGGGAGGCTTTGGCCTCCAAAGCACTAATGGGGCTCCAAGATGTTCTCAAGGCCTCGACCTTGGTAGAACTACTGTGCCATGCTCAGGGGTTCCGGCTGCTTCTACTGGTACCAACACCCAGGCATCGGCAGCGTCAATAGACCAGAGATTCCTCGCTATCGAACGCAGTCTTGCAGCTCTCCTTACAGCTGCGGTACCGTTGACACCGCTACCGATGGTTCAACGGGCACCGGTACCGACACCAATACCAGTGCCGGTACCAGCACAGACGGTACCGGCCCCGGTGGGCATTCTGCCCATGCTGACTTTTTCAGGCATCGACGGATTGGTACCAGACCAACTCGGTGCCGACTTCGATCGATACCAATACCATGCTTTGCATGAACATCGGGATCAGAGATGCTTCGAATCTTCTGATTCCATTGACTCAGATAACTCGGTCGGTACCAGAGTACTTCTTCCGGCAGACTCCTCTTCTCCTCAACGCAGAATGTCTCCTCCAGAGGACATGTCTTTTCAGGATTTTATTCGTGATGTGGCCCGAGGCCTATCAATCACGATAGCTCCTGAAAAAGAACCTAGAGCAAAGGAATTGGAAATACTCCAATACCCTAAGGCTCCCAAAGAGGCAGCTACCCTGCCCATTCATGAAATTCTTCATGATTTGATGCTCAGGATGTGGGAAACACCTCTGACCCCATCTTCTCATTTTAGGAGACTCTATACCATGTATCGAGTTCCACAATGTCCTGATTTTCAAAAGACTCAGCTGCCACACCATTCATTGGTAGTGGAATCAGCCATGCGTAGGATGAAAAGTGCAAAAAGACATGCATCCAATCCTCCAGGTCGTGAATGCAGGACTCTTGACGCCTTTGGGCGTCAAATATTTCAGGCTTCCATGCTTTCAGCTAGGATCAGCTCATATATATTTTATTTATGGGAATGTTCCTCGAAGTCACAGGAGACTTGGAGCTTATGAGCCCCCGTCTCCCTGATGACAAATGACAAGACTTACTTATTGTCAAGCATGCTCAAGACGTTTCCAAGTTTGTAAATTATGCAGCCTTTGATCGCTTTGAATGCATCAGCAGAACTTCTTCTATTGCCATTGGTGAACATCAGATTGCCTGGCTTCAGGCATCAGACTTGGAGACTTGGGTACAGGACAAATTAGGAAACATCCCCTGCACAGGAGAACCTCTTTGGCAAGAATTGACAGGAAAAGGCTAATGAGAGAGATACTGACAATCTCACTTCAGACAGATTTGTCAAAATCTACAGCCACTCCAGCCAAAAAGACACTATAAAAACCCTTTCTCAGCAAAAAGAGGAAGTTTTATCTATCCTATACCAAGCAAGGGCAAGCTCAGGGTTAAGTTGCCCAAAAGGGACAACAGCAACAATCCAGACGAGAAAAGAAGCCAAAAGGCCCGAGAGCTCAACCAGCTCCACAGGCTCAGCCCCTTCAAGGGTTTTGACTCCTTCCTAGAGAGCTTAGCTTTCCTGCCTCTGAAGGGTCCAGAACCCCTAAACAAGCCAGGCAGGTTGTGTCATTTTATCAACAGATGGCACCAAATAACAGCAGAAAATTGGACTCTGTCCATTGTAGGGGAGGGGTACAAGCTTCATTTTCACAGCATGCCCCCTCCTACAATTGTAAGACAGTTCAATTCCCAAACCTCTCCAGAAAATCTACTGGATCAAGAGGTCTCAACACTCCTTGCTCAGGAAGCAATTGAGGAAGTGCCCATTCCCCAACAGGGTACAGGGTTCTACTCCCCCCTATTTTTCTTATTCCAAAGAAAACAGGAGGGGACAGACCCATTCTAGATCTCAGAGAATTGAACAAATATCTGTTCTGAGAAGTTCAAAATGATTTCTCTGATAACTCTTCTTCCATACCTTCAAAGTCAGGATTGGCTTTATATCTAGAGAGAAAAGGATGCATATACTCGTATTCTGATCCATCCAGATCACAGGAAATTCTTACGATTCCTTTTCAAGGGAAAACCCCTCCAATACAGGGTTCTTCCTTTTGGTCTGGCTTCGGCACCAAGAGTATTCATGAAATGCATGGCAGTAGCTGCATTCCTGCAAACCCTAGGGATATTAGTCTTCCCTTATTTGGACGACTGGCTCATTTGAGCCCCCATGATTCCAGAAGCCAGCTCTGCACTGTCTCGCACAATGCAAATTTTCCAATACTTGGGATTGGTCATAAACTTCCCAAAATCCCAACTTGCTCCTTCTCAGACCCTAGAGTTCATAGGAGCTTGTTCAGACACCAGACAGTCAAGGGCTTTCTTTCCACAGCCCTGCTGTCTTCGACTAATGCAACTAGCTTCTCAAGCAGCAGGAAAGTCCTCCCTGACTGCTTGAGAGCTCCTGCAATTACTGGGACATATGGCATCCCTATGCTCGCCTCCACATGCGAGCAGCCCAGTGGACACTATCCACACAGTGGACACAGGCCACAGGACATCTGTCGGACAAGATATCAAACTCACAACTGATCTTGTCCCTACAATGATGGCAATCACTGGAGAATCTTTTAGCGGGGTCTCCTTTCCAACAACCCCCATTCCAGGCCACCCTAACAGATGCATCACAGGTGGGATGGGGAGCACACCTACACCATCTCTCCACCCAGGGTACCTGGACTCCACAGGAGGCTTGTCTTCACATAAACTTCCTAGAACTCGGAGCAATCTATCTAGCTCTTCGAGTATTCCATGCCCATCTCAGCTACAAGATAGTCCTAGTCCTAGTCCAAATGGACAATCAAGTAGCCATGTTCTACGTGAATAAGCAGGGCAGAACAGGCGCTGTCATTATGCAACACAACTTTACGACTATGGGCCCTCGCCAGAGAGCATCAAATTCACCTTCTCGTGGTATATCTTCCAGGCATTCAAAACCTTTGGGCAGACAAACTCAGCCGAGTACTGCTGCCTCACGAATGGTCTCTACACCTAGACCAGGTGATAAAGATATTTCACACCTGGGGAACCCCAGACATAGACCTCTTTGCAAAGTCTACTGAATGCCAAACTTCCCTGGTTCTGTTCCAGAATTCCGGCTCACAATTGCCAGGCAAGTGACGCCTTCCTCTTTCACTGGGGTCAGGACTTCCTCTATGCCTTCCCACCCATTCCCCTCATCCCCAAAACACTCTTCAAGCTTCAGAGAGACACAGGTCGTATGATCCTAACATAAGAACAAAAGATATGCCATACTGGGTCAGATCAAGGTCCATCAAGCCCAGTATCCTGTTTCCAACAGTGGCCAATCTAGGTCATACCGTACCTAGCAGTTTCCCCAAAAGACACAGGTTCCACAATGCTTGCTTCCTCATAGCACTACGGTGGCCACGACAAATGTGGTATCCCTGCTTCTACATCTCTCTCAAGCTGCACCTCTGGAGTTAGGGTGTGCTCCAGACCTTCTCTCCCAAGAGAACAGGATGCTATGGCACCCGAATCCCCATTCCCTGCATCTCAGGGCCTGGTTGCTGAAAGCGTAGACCTGCAGAATCTTAACCTTTCCCAACAGGTAAAGAATGTCCTTCAGGCTTCCAGAAAACCTTCCAGAAGACGTTTTTACACCTTCAAGTGGAAACGTTTTACTATATGGTGTTCTCAAAAGGGCTTAAACCCCTTTGTGATACCTTTGGAATCAGTACTAGAGTACCTACTTCATTTATCAAATTCTGGTCTAAAGACAAATTTAGTAAGAGTCCATCTTGGTGCAATTGCAGCTTCCGATAAGCCTCTAAATGGACAGCCAATTTCCTCTCATCCACTGATAGCAAGATTTATGAGAGGTCTTCTATTAACAAAGCCTCCCATCAGGTCACCACCGGTGGCATGGGACTTAAATCTAGTTCTCGGACAGCTCATGAAACCGCCCTTTGAACCTTTAGCCACAACAACCCTAAAGTTTTTATCCTGGAAGGTCATCTTCCTAATTGCAGTCACCTCCGCACGTCACATTAGTGAATTGCAAGCTTTAGTGGCTGATCCCCCTTATACAAGGTTTCACCATAAGGTTGTTCTCAGAATTCATCCACATTTTATGCTAAAGGTGGTTTCGCCTTTTCATTTAAATCAATCGATTTACCTTCCTGTATTCTTTCCGAGGCCTCATGCCTCTAATGCAGAAACGAACCTTCATACTTTGGACTGTAAAAGAGCCTTGGCTTTTTACCTACAAAGAACACAGCATCATAGAAAGTCTTCTCAACTTTTTGTTACTTTTGATTCTAGTCATTTGGGACTTCCAGTCTCCAAAAGAACTCTATCTAAATGGATTGCACAATGCATATCCTTTTACTTATGAGAGTAAGTCTTCCTCTTCAAGGCCATGTCACAGCACATAATGTGAGAGCCATGGCAGCCTCTGTGGCTAACCTTCATTCTGTGTCTATCGATGACATCTGTCGAGCAGCCACCTGGGCTTTGGTGCACACCTTCACAGCCCACTACTGCCTAGATAAAGCCTCCTGTCGGGATGCCTTCTTTGGCCAGGCTGTTCTTCAACATCTTTCAGACTTAATTCAACTCCAACCCACCAACCCTGGTAGGATGCCAGAGATCCATGGGAGGAAGCATGGCCCACCTCACTATAGGTGGCAGCTTCCTGGGGCCATCTTCCTGGCATCTTCAGCTAGGGAGTCCCCCATATGTGAAGACTTCATTCATGTTGTTCCTGGGGATAGCGTAGTTACTCACCTGTAACAGATGATCTCCGGGAAAAGCAGGAATTTAGTCTTCACAACCCACCCACCTCCCCTAGGAGTTGTCTGTTTCTTTCCCCTCTCCCTCTATCCTTTCACTCGGCTACAAACTTAACTGAAGAGGGACAGTTGGAAAGGCGGGAAGGCAGCGCGGATGTGCTGAGGGATGCTCCCAAAAGCGTTCTTATTGGATGCTGGGGAGTGTTCCCGCGCAGGCTCAATCGGTACCAACAATACCCATATGTGAAGACTAAATTCCTGCTGTTCCTGGAGATCACCTGTTACAGGTGAGTAACGACGCTTTCTCCTGCCAAGTGTCAGTGATGGTGCAGGACCTGCTTCACTTCTCAGGTTTAGGCCTCAATTCAAACTGTCAGTCTACCTTAGTGCCTTGTCAGCACACCACTCTCCAGTGGAATGACAACCTCTTTCTGCACATCCTTTGGTGTCCAGATTCCTGAGAGGTTTGCTTCTGCTGAAGCCCCCGGTTGGGGCCCCCCCCCCCCCCCCCCCCCCCCGGCAACCGAGTGGGATTTGAACATGGTCTTAGAGCAGCTTACTTGCCCACCTTTTGAGCCGATGGCTACCTGCCATCTCCGCTTCCTGTCTTGGAAAGTGCTTTTCTTGGTGGCACTCACATTGGCCAGACGAGTGAGTGAGCTGCAGGTTCTGGTTTCCGATAGTCCATACACACAGTTCTATAGGAACAGGGTGGTGCTTCGCACTCACCCCAAGTTCCTTCCAAAAGTGGTCTCCTCGTTCCACCTCAACCAGGAGGTGGTACTTCTGACCACCTTTCCGCATGCTAGTCAGGCAGAAGCAGTTCTACATACCATGGACTGTAAGAGGGCTTTGGCCTTCTACATGGAGCATACGCGGGGATATCGAATGACTTCTCAGCTCTTCATCTCTTATGACCCCCAGTAAGCTGGGGATGCCTGTCTCCAAGCGTACGTTGTCCACTTGGGTGGCAGACTATATTGCCTGGGCATACAGGGCAGCTGATCTTCCGTTGCAGGGTTGAGTCACAGCCCACTGGGTCAAGGATAAGGCGGCATCAGTGGCTCACTTCCACTCTGTTCCGCTGGCAGACATCTGCCAGCCCGCCACCTGATCTTCAGGTCAGACTTTTGCGGCCCATTACTGCCTGGATAGGGAGTCCTGATGGGACAGTGCTTTCGGCCAGGTGGTACTTCGTAATCTGTTCGAGGTCTAGGCAATTCCTACCCTCCGACCCTTTGGTTTCAGGCTATCAGAGTGTTGCGTTCTCAGTTGAACTCCTATTATGGCTGCTGCGGCTCTCCTAGAGGGAGCCTATTTTCAGCTATGGGTTCTTGGAGCTTATAGCTTGGGAGTCCCATATGTGAGGACTGACTTCCTGCTTGTTCCTGGAGAAAGCATAGTTTCTCACCTGTAACAGGTGTTCTCCAGGAACTGCAGGAATCGGTCCTCATGACCCTCCCTCCTCCCCTGGAGTTGCAGTCCTATTATATTTCGTTCATTTTGCCGTTTTTTTAGCTGTCATTTGACTGAGCAAGATGGCACCCTTGGGTGGGAAGGGGACCATGCATGCGTGATGCAATTCCAAAAAGCTTTCTTAGAAAGCTGGGGATTTGTTCTGCATGAGGGCTCCGTCTGCACTGACATCACCCATATGTGAGGACTGATTCCTGCTGTCTCTGGAGAACATCTGTTACAGGTGAGTAAGTATGCTTTCTTTTGATCTCACAGCATTGGGGGCTGCCAGTCATGGATCCGATGGCTGAAGAACTGGTTCACTTTTGCATTCTCTACAGATGCCATCTAAGGAAAGGATGCAGAGAGTCTAGAAGCATTGTTGTAGCATTGTAGCAGTAGCATGGGACAGTTTGCTGTATGTTTCCTCCATGGTCCTTGATCAGCAAAATGTTTCAGAAGGTAGTCTTATCTGGATCTTGTAGTTCTGGTGGCTCAGAATTGGCCATGGCAGCCATGATTTGTGGATCTGGTTCACCTGACGGTGGAGGATTTCCTTTCCCAGAGGCTGAACTGAATGCCAGACGTGGCTTACATCTTGTTTTATAGCTTGACTCTTGAGAGGGTGTAGTTGAGGAAGCATGGATACTCTACTCTTTTCAGGTCATTGCAACTCTGCTGAGAGCATGGAAGAGAGCTACCTCATTGGCTTTTGTGTGGGTGTGGAGAATCATTGAGGTTTGGTGTGAGGACAAGGTCTTGCATCCTTTATTCTTATTGCCTGACATCTTGACTTGTTTACAGAATGGTCTGGACAAAGATCTTGCTCTGAATTCTTTAAAAGTGCAGGTGGTGCCTCTGGTTTATTTTTGTTTTGGGTTTTTTTGTTTGGTTTTTTAAAGGTCAGTTTCAGGGGTTTTTGTTTTCTTCCTACCCAGATGTGCATTTTTTTCAAGGCTGTTGAACATATTCAACTGTCTTCCCACACTGTGATTGATCCATGGGATATGATTTGGTGTTTGCTGTCTGATCTTCCTTTCGAGCTGCTTTCTGATATTTCATTGAATGATCTGATGTTGAAGGTTCTGTTTTTGGTGGCGATCTGCTTGGCGTGGCAGATTTCAGAGCTCCCAAAAGTTGTCATGAGGGGGTCATTTTGGTGCTTTCCAAACAGAAGGTGGTCATCTAGCTAGTACCCTCCTTTCTTCCTGAAGTGTTGACTTTTCATCTCGATCAGGTGGTTACTTTGGCATTGTTTTGTGCTGGTTGAAGAGAACTTGTATGCCCACTAAGTTAGATGTTTGCAGAGTGGTGTGCATGTATCTGAAAAGGGCATAATTTTTTTGGCATTCATCTCTTTCGGGTGTTCAGAAAAAAGGTGTGGCACCTTCTAAAGCATTTGCACTATGAGTGACAGAAGCCATTGGGTTAGCCTATTTAATGAAGGGATATTTGGTGCTGCCTGGTCTTAGGGCTCACTCTTCAGGGCTGATGAAATGTGCAAGGCAGTGACATGGTAGTCTCTCCATTCTGTTATGCCATTATAGGCTGGATATTCAGGCAAGGCAGGATGCAGCTTAGAACTTAACATAAGAAATGCCATACTGGGTCAGATCAAGGTCCATCAAGCCCCTTATCCTGTTTCCAACAATGGCTAATCCAGGCCACAAGTACCTGGAGTAATCAGTGGATTTTGTGGGTCCCCTTTAATAATGGTTTATGGACTTTTCCTTCAGGAACTTGTCCAAACCGTTGTTTGTTTTGTTGTTTGTTTTTTTTAAATCCAACTACACTAACAACTTTTACTACATCCTCTGCTAACAAATTCCAGAGTTTGATTACGCAATGAGTGAAACAATTTTCTCTTAGTCTTAGATGGGTTACATTTGTAGCTTCATTGCATGTCTCCTAGTCTTACTTTTTGATGGAGTAAACAACTGATCTATGTTTAACCGTTCAACTTCGAAAAGAGATGGCTGAGGAGCTATGACGGGTCTATAAATTATGGAGTAGAAGACACCAACCTTTTAAGCCTTTCCTCATAGGGGTATCCTTCCATCCCCTTTACAATTTTGGTGACTCTTTGCTGTATCTTTTCTAATTCTGCTATATCATTTTTTTTTTCTCTGGGAACAAGCAGGAAGTCAGCCCTCACATATGGGTAACGGCACAAACAGAGGCCTCGGAGAAGCATCCCCCCAGCTTTCAAAGAAAGTCTTTGGGAGATGCCACCACGCATGCATGGTCCCCTTCCCACCCAAGGGTGATATCTTGCTCAGTCTCCTTTTTCCACAGAGCCCTTCAGACGTTCATCTGGCTTGTCCCTGGAAAAAATTGATTTTTTTTTTCTTTTGAGTTTCATACTCGTTTCTGATAACGCACAGGTACTCTTCCTGCCTACCAACCTCATTGCCTTTGTGTCGAGTTCAGTCTAAGTTTTTTTGTTCAGATGCAGGTGCTGCAGTCTGGCTCTCCTGCCCCTCCTGTTAAGTACTGCTTTGGTACATCCTGCACATCTGGCCTGGACCAAAGAGACTATAAGGAAGGTGAAATTAAGTCTTGCATGCTAATTTTTATTTCCTTCTGCCCTTCTCTACCAGTATCCACCCAGAATTGTTTCTTTCAAGGCTGGCACTTGGAATAGGGATTATGTTGTGGCAGAAGCTAGCTTTAATTGGTCTGCTCCATTGCCTTAGGCTTACTTGAAGTTCTCTGGTGTAATGTTTAGAAACCATTTGCTCAATTTTCTTAAATCTGCTTTGATATCAAAATAGTAGCTGTGGACAAGCTGCACAAGACGCTTATAAGATGGTATTGTCAAACTAGTGGTTCTCAATCACCATTTGCTGGTAGGATAGCATAAACCACACATCTGGACTGGAGAGACTTAAGGAAAGAATTGGCAGGTAAGGCCTAACTTCACCTTTCTAAACATAATCTGCCTTTAACCACGGCTAGCCAAATTGACCACGGCTAGCCAAATAAGCTCCTGAAATCTTACCACTTGATCTAGACCAGGCCTCACAAACCCTACCTTTAAAACTCAAGCATTTAAGAACCTATTGTAAATAATTGAAAATATCTGTTAATTGTTAATCCCTGTTATCCATGTTTTTATTCCTGTTCTCTGTAAACTTAACATTTGTTTTTATGTTTAAGTACAAAACTTGTTAAAATGTAAACCGCGCTGATGTCAAAAGTGCGGTATATAAAAGCTGTTAAATAAATAAATAAAAATAAATAAGGCTAAGGTTTGATGGTTACTGAATTTGGTTATTCCAAGGGCTTGATAAATCTTGCTAGAACTGAGAAGTTGTCAGCATGTTTTTCAAAATAAAAACAGAAGAAAAGGGGGGAAGGGAAGAGAGAATTACATTCTTATCGGGGGAGATGAGAGAACTGGAAAATGGCAGGCACACCTGAAGGGGTTAAGTAGAGGCTGGAGGAAAAACATATTTGTCAAAAAAATAAAATTGAGCCCTCCCCTTGAACCTTGCTTCTCTTTGCTATGTTTTGGAAATGAACTGTTTTTTCCAAAGGATTTTACTGTAAGATGCATCATGATCAGGGGAGTTGATTCTTTTCTTTTTCTAATTCTGCAGATACAACAGACTAGCAAGAGAATGGACCCAGAAATATGCAATGTGAACTTGTGGAAGATTTCATATAAACCTCAGAGTACTGTAAATTCTAGGGTTGGTTTCTATCTCAAAACTAGAGGAGTAAATCGAGCACAGTTTACAGTTTCAATATACCATGAAGTCCTCCTTGGTTATTTTTTAGACGTTTAAGTGCATTTCTGGAGAAAGAGAACCTTCCAAAAATAACCATAAGACTGTGATGAAAGTATTTATCATTTTTTTGTATGCTTTGCAAAGGACATGGAGTCTGGTTTTTAAGATAGTTGGCCATCTGCACCTTCTGCCTGCAAGATCTGTAATACAGTTGTAAAGCAACCAAATTGTTTTTTCCTGAAAACTAGTCTTACCTTTTTTTTTTTTTTTTACAGTACATGTTTGTAAAGTGGTTTTTTTTTTTCCAGTGTCCATCAGTTCTGTAAATCTGTGAGGTTCCATTCTTAGCGCACTATTTAATTTGTAATTTTTTTTACTGTATAGACTGCATATATTTTATTTACCTAATGTAAGTAAATTCATTTTAGCCTTTTTTTGTGCACAGTATTGAGAAAATACAACTGCTGGTCATTTAAATAAAGATCCCCTCACAGGATGGTCTATGAACTGATTGCAGATTTCATAAAACCTAAAAATCTTTGCACTGTAACTTTTCAGTATGCTAATAATGGGGAAACACTCGTTTTGATTCTTCCATACTTGACTCTACTTTACCGCAATGTGAACTAATTGCACTGCTGAATAGAGGGATGTAATTTTTTTTTTAATTTGTTGCTCTTCACTTTGATTTTTTTTTTCTAGATATTTTTTCCTGTATGGGTGATGTAACTTCACAACCTTTTACAAATCTTATTGTAGCTTTTTCCATGAAAATAAAAATGCCTTTTCTACTTCTCGGGTTGCGTCTATTTGATATCCTCCTTGGTATGCTAGTTATAAATAGCATGCATTAGTTAGCCCAGCTCAATAAACATACGCAATACATCAAATGGACTATGCATAGAGTCTGCATTAAATAAGGAGAGTGGTCCAGGTTCATGTGCACAGGATTCTGTTAGCAATATCTGTATCTTGCATGAACAATAACATTCCTTATCCTGCTAGACTAGTCCAGATGAGTGGGTTATGCTTCCTTGTCTTCAGATGGAGGCAGACTTGAGCATATTTTAAGGATGTCATCAGGAGGTATAACTGGTGCAGCACTGAGAGAAGCTAGTAATTGTCTTCCTCCAGCATGTGGTAAGGGGTGTGAACTAATGTTGCAGTGCTGATGAGCCTGGTTCTCCTGGATGGAACCCATGTGGGAACGCTCCCCAGCGTCCAGTAGGAAAGCTTTTGGGAGCATCCAACTGCACCTGCATAGCTGCCTTCCCAGCTCTCCCTTCTCAGTTGAGTTTGTAGCTGAGATAAAAGGAGAGAAGATGACCTACAACTCTTGCTGGAGGAGGGTGGGTTGTGAAGACAAAAGGGAACCCCATAGTGGGCCTCTTTTCTCTCTGAGAACCTCATTTTAAATCCCACAGTCATGGAGTATTCCAAACCTCCTAAAGATAATCTGCCTTTTCTTATTCTCTGCCAATATCTCACTTGCCCACACTGAGAACTTCACTATGTCAGTAGTTTTTGACTAGTCTTTCCAATCCTAATGTATGAGGTGTGACAAAAAAGAAACGAGATTGTGGCAGCCACACCCATGACTCAATGCCAATTGGCTAATCGCTTATGTCACTGTGTTGTACAACATCTTGCCACTTTTCTGTTATAATATTTTTTATCTCTCACTGTTTTTTTTTTTTTCGGGTTTTTTTGTAGCATATTGCTCCATTGCTTTGTCACGCAACTGGAGGTGGCAGAAATATGGAGCAAAGAATCATCTTGAAATTTCTGGTTAAGTTGGAGAAGGGCCCAACTGAGTGTCTCCAACTTCTCCAAAAGGCTTATGGAGAAGATACAATGTCAAGGCCGCAAATATTCAAGTGGCACAAACATTTCAAGATTGGCTGTGAGGAGGTGGAGGATGACCCCAAGTCAGGACAGCCTTCCACGACAAAGGCGGCTGAGAGCATTGACAGAGTGAACCAGCTGATGTGGATTGATCGCAAATTGACAGTGCAGATGATAGCCAAGGAGCTCAGCCTGAACAGGGAGTTGGTGTGGACCATCTTGGTGCAGGAGCTGGGGATGCGGAAGGTGTGCACCAAGATGGGTGCCCAAGCTTTTATTTTACAACCAGAAGGAGCACCAGGTCAATGTTTGTCGAGACTTGCTAGAGAAGATTGGAGAAGATCCAGAGTTTGTTGGCAGAGTCATCACAGGAGACGAGACATGGGTCTTCCAGTACAACCCTGAAAGTAAGAGACAGTCTACAATGGAAGACTCAACTGTCACCCAGACCTAAGAAGGCATGCATGTCCAGATCAAGGTCATATTTCAATCAGTCCTGTCTCTTGGTCTGACCATAACCTGATTACTTTCCAAATACCTTCAACATGTTCCTGCACCAAATAGCGATGCCTCTAGACCCTCAGCCACACTACGCCCCAGACCTCTTTCCATAGAAGAGTTCTCCAAAAAGGTCCTTCCAATCCATCAGAAGTCTGCCAACCTTGAAGAAGCAATCACTAACTGGAACAATGCATTGAAGGAATTCGCCCACCCAACATCCTCCAACAATTCAGAAATCCACAACAGATGTAAAAGCAGAAGAGAACATGCTCTATGGTTCACAGCAGAACTCTGTGCCTCCCTCATCGAACTCAGGAAGCACGAGAGGAAGTGGAGATGTTCCCAATCCCTGACCCACAAATTAGCCTACCTTGAACTCCTGAAGTCTCACCGTGCGACAATCTACCTCAGAATGAGTGAATATCACGCCCAGCTCCTTCAGCGCTCAATCAATAAACCTAGAGATCTATTCAACCTAGCGAAATCCCTTACTAAGGAACCCTCCCCCACCCAACTTGTCCCAATTCCCCCACAGTCATATGCCGACTTCCTTCAAGCTAAATCCCTCTCAGCAAGTATTCAGTCAGCACCAACAGTGTCCCCTCTCTTCCAAACTCTCACCTCACAAACTTCACTCACACATTTTACTCCTCCTGCAGAGAAGAATATCCAAGACCTCATTGCCAGCATCAACACCTCAACAGCCCCAAACGACCCCTGCCCAGCACACTGGATCAGGACCCTTCGAGTTGAACTCAGCCCAATTCTACTAAACATCATCCGTCTATCTTTTTGCAACTGGCTCATTCTCCTCATTACTCAAACTTCAATAAGACCCCTCCTAAAGAACAGCAAACTTGACCCATCAAAGACAGAATCTTACCGACCCATCTCGAGCATTCCTCTGCTCGCTAAAATAATCGAGAAGGTCGTCTACAGACAAATCCAACAACATATAGACATAGCAGCACCCCTTGACCCCTGCCAGCACGGTTTTAGAGAATTGCATGGAATAGAAACACTGCTCACCACCCTCTCCAACACCCTGAATAGAGGAATTGACAACGCTGAAGATGGTTTTTGCTCTCATCTTCCTGGATATCTTAGCTGCCTTTGATTCTGTCAATCACAACCAACTACTTACCCGCCTCACGGAAAAGGGCATTCACGGCCTTGCCTGGGAGTGGTGTAAATCTTACCTATCGGAGCGCTGGCAACATGTCCGGGTTGGTTCTAAAACCTCTGCACCATTCCACCAACAACAAGGTGTCCCACAAGGGTCCTCCCTATTGGCTCTGCTGTTTAATATATATATGTAGCCGATATGTAACATCATCTGATCCTTCAACATTTCTACCCTTATCTACGCCGATGATGTTCTGCTATTTACCCCGTTCAAAGTCAAACATCCGGAATTCACCAACCTTGTCAACTGCTTCAATGCAATTACAGACTGGCTAACTACCCAAAACCTCCACATTAATTTCAAGAAAACAGAGGTACTCTTCATATCAAGGAACAAAAGCTTCTCTCCTCCCTCCATCCTAAGAGTAAGAGATGTGGAGCTTCCAAGCCGTAAGGCCATACGCTATCTCGGCATTACCCTGGACCAACATCTCGATTTCAAGGAACACACAAACACCACCAGGTCCATCTACAACAAAATTAGAACTCTGAGACATCTCAAACCTATGCTACCTGCTAACGACTTCCGAACCATCTTCCAGGCCCTCATTCTACCTCATTTAGATTACGCAAACTTAATCTTGTATGGCCTACCAAAAAACACCTAATCCTCTCCAACAAGCTATGAACGCTGCTGCCCGTGTCCTCTGCGGTCTAGCCAGATCAGACCATATTACACCAATACTTAGGGATCTCCATTGGCTACCGATATACTCCAGGCTAACATATAAGATTCTGCTAATAACATTCAAAATGATCAACAACATCGCCCCCAGCTCTCTCAATGAACTGATCACACCTACTCCAAAAACTAGAGCTAGAAGGACAGCAACAGACAACACCTTGACTATCTCTAAAGACTCCATAAAGTGCTCACAAACAACCAGGAGAAGAACCTTTGCCCACTACGCACCAAAATGTTGGAACGCCCTCCCTCCAGAAATCAGAGAGATCCGAGACCACCTACAATTCTGGAAAGCAATAAAACGCCACCTTTTTCTGCTCCATTTCTCTCAAACGGCTACCCTGACTCCAAGAAAACATCCCCCATCCCCTACTAGAGCCCAATACACAACATAACCATCAAGTCACAAGCATTTTCTTGCCAGCCTTACACCATCTTACATACTCTGATTAAGTATCATCTATTATGCCCTATGTATATAGTTTTATGTATTCCACATCTATCTTGATATATTTCAATGTGTAAATAGTTACCCTTGTTCTCCAAGTTCTATTCCCTGTTATAATGTAAACCCAATCAGTCTTCTCTGATCTGAGTATTCCTTGTTAAATGTAAACCGCACTGATAACAAATAGTGCGGTATATAAGAATTGTTAAATAAATAAATGCTGATTGTGTTCTTTGACCAGAAAGGAGCGGTCCATCATGAGTTTGTGCCTGAGGGTCAGACAGTCAACCAGCACTTCTACCAGCAGATCCTCGATCACATCCATGACTGGGTTTGGCACAGCAGGCGGGCTCTGTGGAGAGACAAGTCGTGGCTGCTCCACCATGACAATGCGCCCACACACACTGTGCTCAGTGTGAGGCAGTTCTTGGCCAACAAACAGATCACAGCTCTCAACCACCCTCCTTATTCCCCAGATCTCGCACCATGTGACTTCTGGCTCTTCCCCAGGCTGAAGACTGTGCCCAAAGGAACTGATTTCACCTCTGTAGAAGAAATCAAGGCCACTGACAAGGGAGCTGAGGGACCTCAAGGAGGAGGACTTTACCGAGTGCTTCTGTATGTGGCAGAAGCAAATGCAGAAGTACATTAACTCTGGTGGGGATTACTTTGAAGGGGACAATGTGTAATTTCTCTGTAGATTTTGTAATAAAACATTTATGGGACAGTCTTGTTTTGTTTTTTGTCACACCTCGTATAAACATAGAGCATAAGAAAATTATACCATTCCTTCCCACCTGTTTACTGAACTCGACTTCTGCTGTCATCCTCAACTTAACAAAACATAAGAAAATTACCCCCTATGTCTACACTTTTTATGCTGATGCCTCTTTGTCACCTGCATTAGTTAACATATGCTCAGTTTGCCACAAAATTCCCATCTTTGATTGCCTCCTATGCTGGTGGTGCGCAAGCAGCTCAACTCAATGTATCAAGACTGCCAGAGCTCAGGCTTTCAGAAATTACAGTTGCCACATAACTCTATGGTGGTGGATTCGGCCATGCATTGCCTGAAAAGTCAGAAGATGCACGCCTTGGTGCCTCCTGGCAGGGAAGCATGCACCTTGGACACTCTTGGCAGAAAGTGTTACCATGGCTTTGCTCATCTGCTACATCCAGGCTTACCAGTTGTACATGGGCATGTACCTGAGAGACCCATCAAAGGAAATTGCTGGGTTCTGTGCTGGTCTGTCTGTGGAATCCTTGCATTGGTTCAAGAACCTGACCAGGGCTGTCTGTGAGTGCTCCATGTTTGTCTTGAGCAGTCTGACGGCTTTGAGTCGGCAGCTCAAGTAGCGACGACAGGCATCGGTGCCTGATGCCAGGCTTGGCTACAGTTGTCCACTTGAGCAGTGGGTTCAGGACAAATTGGTCAATGTCCTATGCCAAGGAGAGAACCTCTTTCTATACTTATTTTTGTTGGAAGAAGCCGGAGGAGGAAGGAATTACTATCCAACCACACCAGACTGCCTGTTCCCTTTTAATCATTTAATTCATGCTACAAAAACTTATCTGTATGTATATCCTTATGTCTTCCTTGTTTAGAGTCAAAAAATCTTTGTGGCAATCTCATTCAGCAGGCACTGAAGATTTTTTGAATCTAAACAAGGAAGACATAAGGATATACATACAGATAAGTTTTTGTAGCATGAATTAAATGATTAAAAGGGAACGGGCCACCTGCTGTGGTTGGATAGTAATTCCTTCCTCCTCCGGCTTCTTCCAACAAAAATAAGTATAGAAAGGGTTTTATATATTTTGGTAATCTTATGCTGTTTTGATACATATTTTGTTACCAAATACAAGGGACCAATTTTGGTAAGGAGAGAACCTCTGGCAAACCCATGACTGACAAGGCTTCCGAGCTGGAGACAGAGTTCATGATGAGGACCAGGCTCTCTAAAAAGAGTGCTGTCCCTCCCTGATGGAAAGACACTGGTGTAAAAAAAAAAAAATCCTTCTACCCAAGAAAAAGGGACTACTTACAGAAACTTCTCACCTTTTCAGGCCTCCCCGGCTCTCCAGTAGGCCAAGGGACATGTGCATGGCCCTCATAAGCAGAAGGCTCCCAAGCCCCAGTTGTTGGTCCCAGCCCAACCAGGGGGCAGTTTTTGACTCCTTGGGCATAGCCTCTCCACCCCAAGGAGGTCAGCAACCCATAGGGGGATGTCAGATTCACTATGCCTAAAGGTGGCTAACTATCACCACCGATTCCTGGGTGATCAGGGAGGGCTACCTCCTCCATCTGACTCAAACACCTCCCCCTTACTTTCCCAAAGAGCCCCTCAGGTCTCCACCAGGACCCTTTACTGAAGGAGCTCACATGCCTTGAGGACAAGGTAGTTGAACCAGTGTCCCACCTTCTCAAGGGCAAGGGGTTCTACTCTCATCCTTTTTGGCACAAAGAAATACCTGGAGGCCTAAGGCCCATCCTTGAACTGTGCAACCTGAGCAAGTTCTTGGTGAGGGAGAAGTTCAAGATGCTCTCACTTGGAGCATTGTTGCCTTACCTCCAGCAGGGACATTGGCCATGCTCCTGGGATCTGAAGGATGCTTATACCCACATTCTCATTCCCCCCCCCCCCCACCACAAGTAGTACTGGTGCTTCATATGGGGTGGGGGTGGGGGTGGGGGGGGGGTGCCAATACAATACCAATACAGCTTGGCCTCTGTCCCAAGGGTCTTCACAAAATGCCTGGCAGTCATAGCTGCCTCTCTCCACCTGCAGAGGATCTTTGTCTTCTCCTGGCTCGTAAAAGGAGGGACTGCAGACCACTGCACACACCATCCAGGTCCTGTAATACTTGGGATTTGTGATAAACTAGATCAAATCCCACCTCCTCTTTCCCCGGTGTCTGGAGTTTATAGGGGCAAGACTGGACACATGTCAGGCAAAGGCCTTCCTGCCTGGAGACTGAGCTGACCATCTCAAGGGTCTGCCAGTTGCATGAGTTGCAGCTGGCTCCCAGTGGGGCCTACTGGCTCTTTCAGTTTGGGGGGGGGGGGCGCAGCATGCCAGAGATGAACCTGTTCCCTAGTCTGGACAACTACCAGTTGCCCCACTTCTGCTCCCTGCAGGCCCATCCTTCCAGGGTGTCAGTGGATGCATTCCTCATTTTGTGGTCGAAAGGCTCCATGTATGCCTTCCCACCCACATCACTCATTGTCAAGACATTGTTCAGGACCCTCTGTGACAAAGCCTTGCTCATCCTGATAGCCCCTCAATGACCCAGGCAGCCATGGTTCCTGCTACTCCTCTGGCTATCGGTGGAGACTCCCATCCCATTGGGGAAACTCTCCAGGGCTGGTGTCCCAGGAGGGGGGTGCTCTTCTGCAGCACAACCTGAGGTCTCTGGTGCTGACAGTGTGGTTGCTGAAAGGGTGACCCTACCCCTTTCAAACTCTTGTGAGTTGAGGAGATCCTGCTGGCCTCTCGTAAGGCTTCCACTAGGAAAGTGTACATCCTCAAATGGTGTAGGTTTTCAATTTAGTGTGCAGAGCATGGGACTGATTCATTCTCCTTCCTGGTGGGTCTAGTGCTACCGTATCTTCTCTACCTTGTGCAATCTGGGCTTAAATCAAACTCTGTCAGGGTGCCCCTTAGGGCCCTGGTGCTACACCACCACCCGATGGATGGCAACCCGCTCTTTGTCTAGCTGCTGTTAACCAGCATCCTACAGGGTCTGCTCTTATTGAAGCCCCTGGTTTGCCATCTAGTGACTGAGTGGGACCTCAGTGTGGTATTGGGGCAGCTCCCTCACCTGTGCTTTGAGTCTCCGGTTACCTATGGTATCTCTTGTGGAAGGTGGCATGCCTGGTTCCGCTCACCTCTGCTTGCAGGGTTAGCTAACTTCAGGCCTTAGTGACAGAGGTGCCATACACCAGGTTCTACAAGAACAGGGTGGCATGCCACACACACCCTAAATGCTTTCTGAAGGTGGTAGTGTCCTTCTGCCTCAATCTTACCTTCTTCCTGAGATCTCCCTCTGGTAGGGGGGAGATGGTCTTCCATACCCTGGACTGTAAGAGGGTCTTATTCTTCTACAGGAGCTCTAATATTGGGGATTTAGTCATTTAGACATCATTAACCAAAAAGGATGAAACATTGGAGCAACAACATGGCCATTATGTGTGTGGTTCTTGTGATTTTTGCCTAACTACATTGGAGGGTGACTATTGGACAGATTCTAAATTGGGAATCAAATATATATTTTACATAATCAGACTTTGTTCTCCTTTGTAATATATTTCATTATTTGCCTATGCCCATTGCAATATGTGGGGAGAACCTCTTGTCCTATAAAAAAAAAATACCTATTAGAATATCATTCATGTATAAATTCTCAGGTCTTAGAGTGCCATGATGGTTTCATATTCTTGATTGACCAACCATTTCAGATCTTCAAATCTATGTTTCATTGACTATGTTCTCTATAATGTGAGGGGAGGTGATCACATTTCTAAATTGCAACAGAGAACAGTGATGGATTTTCAAATTACAACTGCTAGCTCCTAGTGCTCTTAATATTGAAATTGATTGGTGGTAATTACATTTGTTAGGTGATCATTGAATTACTTGTTTCAATTCAGATGCCAGCAATACTGATTGATGGTTCACCTATTATTCAAGGTATATAAACCAGAACCGGATATGTGACAAGGTTCATATGCTTGAAGAGCTAAGAAGCTACTCAGCTTGAAACACTATGTGGTGGTGCAGGACCAAGTCTATACTTACCAGGATTCTGATTGTAAGTGATGTCTCATCATTGCTATACTGAAGATTGAACCCTCAAACTTCTGTTGGAAGTTGTTACAGTCAACGTAACTTGTTGCTATGGAGAAATCCTTCTCTAGTACCTTCATGGCATGAAGGAGAATTTTCTTCATTCAGATAATTTTTTTGGCCATGGTGCTTTGAAAAGAAGTTTGGGACAGTTCACATTATTGTCTTTGATCAAAAGAAAAGGAGTGGCAGGCATTCATGTGGTCTGTTCCATATTGTTTTTAGGCTTTTGAGTCTTGTTTAAGCTTTGATTTAAAGAAGGACCCACTACGAGAGAGGGTTACCTCTCAAGGTGGGTGATCTGACACAAAATTTGACACATTTATATGTTAGCTTATCACGTAGGTGGATTATTGAAGTAGGAAGTCATCTTGATTTAGTATAAAAACTAGGACAGTACCAGGCTATTATTCCTATTTCCTTTTTAAATTAGTGATGTTTTGTTTGATTATTTTATGTCATGTGTGGCTATATATAGGCCAAAGCCTTTTTCACTGACCACTTTTTTGTTTAAGGAGATATTGGATGTTAAGGAGTTTGTTTATTTAACAGGTCTTCAATACTGCATTTTTTCAATTCAATGTGGTTTACATTAGTAACATTTTATTTTATTTATTTACATTCTCTTATATACTGCTCTATTCTGCATCAGTGCGGTTTACATTGAACAAACTGAAATTACATTGAACAGGGCATTATAACTTGGAGATAACTATTTTACAGGGAACATGGGCTATGGAGGGTTAAGTGGCTTGCCCAAGACCACAAGGAGCACCTGTGGGACTAGAATCCCCAGTCCTTCTGGCCCAAGGTTGCTGTCCTCTAGTGGGATTTAAACCCCCAACCTTCTGGCCTGAAGTACCTTGCCCCAACCACTAGGCCACTCCTCCACTCCAGTAAATGATGGCAGATAAAGACCACTGTGGTCCATCTAGTCTGACCAGCAATATGGCAGGAGTAGGTGCACCCCTTCCCATGTCTTTGCTTAGTGGTGCACCCACCAGGAGCAGGTGCACCCCTCCCCATTTCTTTGTTTAGGGGTGAACCTACTGCTCTTCCCCCCCCCCCCCATTGCTCCATGTAGGACACCCCCTATTTGTTGAGAAATTAGATGGTTCAGTTTATTTAGATTTAATCTTGTTGCTGTAAAGTGATCCACTGTGTCTGTCCCAGGCCACTTTGAATTCCGTCACTGTGTTTGCCCCCACCACCTCCATCGGGAGGGCATTCCAAGCATCCACCACCCTTTTAGTAAAAAAAAAAAAAAAAGTATTTCCTGACATTGCCTTTCAATTTACCACCTTGCAGCTTCATGTCATGCTCTCTAGTTTTACAGCTTCCCCGTCTCTGGAAGAGGTTTGTTTGTTCATTATTTCTCTTTAAGTATTTAAAGGTCTGAATCATATCTCCCCTATCCCTCCTCTCCTCCAAAGTGTACATATTTAGGTCTTCAAGTCTCTCCTCCTAAGGCTTCTGACGCAGGCTCCAAATCATTTGTTGCCTCCCTCTGAACAGCTTCCATTTTTTTTACATCCTTTGCAAGATATGGTCTCCAAAACTGAACACAGTATTCCAAGTGAGGCCTCACCAGAGACTTTTATACAGTGGCACTAGTACCCCTTCCTTTCTGCTGGTAATTCCTCTTCGAATGCAGCCCAACATCCTCCTGGCTTTTGCCACCGCCTTGTTGCACTGTTTTGTCACCTTGAGATCTACACAAATAATCACACTGAGGTCTTTCACCCCCTATCGTGTACATTTCCTTTGGATTTCTGCTACCCAAGTGCATGACACTGCACTTTTTCACATTAAATCTCAATTGCCAAGCATCAGACCATTCCTCCAGCTTTTGCAGATCCCTCCTCATGCTCAACACTCCCTCGGGGGAGTCCACTCTGTTGCAAATTTTCGTGTATTCTGCAAAAAAGACACTTTTCCATTCAGTCCTCCAGCAATATCACTCACAAATACATTGAACAGCGCCGGGCCCAGGACCGAACCCTGCAGCACCCCGCTAATCACCTTCTTTTCATCTGAATGCGTTCCATTTACCATCACCTTCTGTCGTCTGTCAGTCAACCAATTTCTGATCCAGTTTACCACCTTGGAACCCATCCCCAAACTACTGAGTTTATTGATAAGCCTCCTATGAGGGACAGTATCAAAGGCTTTGCTGAAATCCAGGTAGATGACATCCATTGCGTGTCCTTGATCCAGTTCTCTGGTCACCCAGTCAAAGAACTCAATCAGATTTGTCTGGCAAGATCGCCCCTCGGTAAAACCATGTTACCTTGGATCCTCTAACCCTCTGGTTTTGAGAAAGTTCACTATTCGCTCTTTCAGGAGCATCTCCATTTACTTTCCCGCCACTGAGGGTAAGGCTCATAGGCCTGTAGTTTTGACATTTCTTCCCTGTCACCACTTTTGTGTAGAGGTATGACGTCAGCCATTCTCCAGTCCTGAGGAACCTCTCCTGTTTCCAAGGATCTGTTGAAAACATCCTTTAATGGCCCTGCAAGAACCTCTCTGCGCTCTTTCAGTATCCTGGGCTGTATCCCATCTGGTCCCATGGCCTTGTCCACTTTCAGTTTTGCAAGTTGTTCTAACACCTCATCCTCTCCAAATGGTGTGGCATCTACCTTCCATTCCCATTTTTATATTTGGGAGTCACAGGTAGTCCTCCTCCAGGATTTTCTTTAGTAAAAACAGAGCAGACATATTTGTTTAGCAATTTTGCTTTATCAATGTCATTTTCCATGAGTCCATTCCCAGCACTTCTAAGCCCTGCAATTCCACCTCTGATCTTCTTCCTTTCCCGAATATACCTGAAGAAAATTTTGTTGCTGCACTTAACATCTTTAGCCATCTTTTCTTCTGCCTTTGATTTTGCTATCCTCCTTATTTCTCTTTTTGTCTCCTTGCGTTTGGTCCTGTAATCATTTCTGTGTTCTTCTGTTTGCAAGCTTTTGAATTTTGCAAAAGCTGTGGTTTTTGCCCTTATTTGAGCAGCCACTTCTTTGGAAAACCTAAGTAGGTTTCCTTCTCCTCTTGTTTTTATTTACTTTACTTTTCATACATATTTATCTGTTGCCTCTTTTATTGCCTCTTTTAGTTTAGACCATTGCAATTCCACTTCCCTTATCCCCTTCCACCCTGTCAGCTCCTCCTTTAGGTACTGGGCCATTTTGTTGAAGTCAGTGTTTTTGAAGTTTAGGACTTTGAGCTTGCTATGATTGGATTGCACCTTGGCTTTTATCTCAAACCACACCGTGTGATGATCACTGCTCACAGGGGCACTCACCCAGACATTTGACACGCTATCACTGTTGGTGAGCACCAAATCCAGTGTTGAGCTTTCCCTGGTTGGTTCCATTACCATTTGTCTAATTAATGCATCTTGGATAGCATCCACAATTTTTTTGCTTTTTTTCCAGATTTGCAGAAGGAGTAATCCAATCCGCATCGGGTAGATTAAAGTCACCCAATATGATTGTCTCCCTTTGTTGCTATCTTGGCAATATCTATAATCAATTTGTTATCTCTCTCTTCAATTTGAGTTGGAGGTCTGTAGATTACAGCAGTATGGATGACAGTGCCATCTCCTCTTTCCAACACTATCCAGAGCGCTTCTTCTTTTCCCCATGCATCCTGCATTTCAGTAGCTTTAATAGTGGATTTGACATACAAGGCTACTCCTCCCCCTTTTCCATTTTCTCTGTCTCTTCTGAATAGATTATAGCCAGATATGGCTATATCCTAATCATGTGATTCATTAAACCATGTTTCTGTAATGGCCACAATGTCCAAGTCCTTTTCCACCATTAGGGCTTCCAGCTCTGGAAGTTTCTTGGCTAAACTACGAGTATTTGTGCTCATTGCTTTCCAGCATTTAACTGGCTTATGTATATTTTGCATTGATTTTATTCTACCTACTTCTTCCCAGTTGCTTTTGATGTGTTTAAAAGCGTGGTTGTTCTGCTTTTGCAGGGGGTGATGTCCAGAACTTAACCTTCCCCGTCCGTTGCCCCCTTCTTCTAGTTTAAATGTAAATTGACATACTGCCTGAATTTTTCATGTAGGATTCTTTTCCCTGCAACAGAGGTGTAGTCCATCAGCACACTATAGTTTCTCGTTGGTCCATGTGTTTTCCCAGTTGCCAATAAATCTGAATTCTTCTTGTTTGCACCAGGTCTGGAGCCATGTATTAAAGCTGTTAATGTGATTTAGCCTTTTTGTCCCCTTGCCTAGAACAGGTAGAACTTCTGCAAATGCTACAGTGTTAACAATGGGCTTGAGGTTTTCTCCTAGAGCATGGAAGTCCTTTTGGACTGTAGAGGTACTATTTCTAGCCAGGTCATTTTGTACCCAAGTGAATTATAACATCAAGTTTGGAGTGTTTGCTTTCTGTGCTAAGTACATTAATAATTTTGGTTTCTATTCCTGCTAGCTGAGGAGCCTGAGAGGCATTTGACTATCTTCTCTCCTTTGAACTGTGTTCTCAAGTTTGTCTCTGATGATGGAATCTCTAAGTAATAGTAGTAGTTTTCTGTTTTGAGTTTTTCTTCATGTTTGGGTATTGACTGATTCCTCTAAGGGCTGTTTGGTTTCTTTGGATTGGGCATCCTCAATAACCAAGGCAGAGAATGCATTATGTAGGGCTATCCCTTGGTGTATAGGATGTCTCTATGTCACAGATCGCAGTCTACCCGAATCCACTGTGATCCATTTGTTCCTGGTGTGTTTGACTTTGTGGGAGCAGTGGTGGACTTTGTTCAGTCTGTATCCTAGAAAAGGTGAGCTTTATTGTAGCCAGTTCTTCCCTTAGTAGAGACAATTCTTTATGCATGGCAGCTAGGTCTTCTCTTAGTAGAGTCAATTTGTTATGCATTGCTGATGACCTTCAGCACATAGGACATGCTCTAAGGTGCCAAATGATTCTTCTTGGAATGAAAGTACCACAGGTATTGTACTGAATACAAGAGATGCTGGTTGAGAGAATGTTGGTGTATCCCAAGCTTTTGGCCACTATATAGGCAATGCAGCCCCAGGGGTGGGAGGGAACTCAAGTGTCCCTACCCTAGTAGGCTTATGCCTGAACTGAGGGCACACTTAGAAAACTGTTAAGGCTACACAAGGAAATCAAGCAGTTTGACTATCCCCCAAATGTAATGTAGGACTAGCAATTACCAATTTTCCAGATACCTAAGGTTTAACCCACAGCTAATCTATATTTGCAATTTTAAAAAAAAAACACTCAGCGGAGATAGAAAGGAATAAGCTTATCTGTGTCTTGGGTATCTTTGGCGTTTCAGACTGGCTGGCTGTGACTGGTATGAGAAGCCAGGTGTCTGATGATCTTAAAGTTGCCCCTCCCTGGGAGATGCCTTTCAAGTAGACAATGAACCAGAATTACACAAAATATACTTTTATAGTTCTGTCTGCCCCCCTGTGCAAAGGCCTCTGTTGGTCCCTTGCAGTGTAAGTATGTCTATTCGAAGTAGCTGATTTCTCTTACAAGTGTCCCTGCCCCAGTAGGCTTATTCCTGAACTGAGGGCACACTCAGAAATCTGTTAAGGCTACAGAAGGAAATCAAGCAGTTTGACTATCTCCAAATGTAATGTAGGACCAACAATTAGCAATTTTCCAGGTACCTAAGGTTTAACCCACAGCTAATGTTCTATATTTGCAATTTAAAAAAACAACAACCACCCAGCAGCAATAGAAAGGAATAAGCAAAGGGAATGTTACAAAAAGAGTGTAAATAGTGTTGACGATACTTGTAGTCACTCCTTTTGTCTGACCTCTTGTTTAGGACTGCTGTCCATGCATTATAGGCAACATCACCTTTCATGTATGCTGGGCTGAATCTAAGGATCAAGTGTAGCAGCAGACTGGAGGCCCATGGTATGAGAGTGGCTTTAGATGCACAGCTGTAGTATGGTACTGCTTTCTGGGCTATTGTGCAGATGCTACAGAAGAGCTAGCATCCATGACCTGCAGCTACGAGTTCTAAGATGCTTGCAGGGATGTGGCCAGACTGTGATGGTCTGGCTAATTTCTGCATACATTCCCTGCAGGGCAGCAGGCATACAGATGTGGTGCAGAAACCCCACCCTGAAAACACATCTGTCTTGTATTGTCTAGGAGACCATTCACAGTGCTATTGTTTTCTAACTAGCCCAGATGGCTGATACTGGTAACATGGGAAAAAGGAGAGCTGATGTACATCTGTACGAGTTGCTGGTTATTACTGGGCACTATGTGCTTCCTATGCCCATAATTTCTTATACTTTCTCAGAGAAGGTGTTGTAAGGGAGCGTTCAGGGTGGGTATTCTGCTGATGAGGGAGGACAACACTGAATCCCCAGGGCACAGCAACTAAAATCGTACTTTATAACAATGGGCATGCATATGGAAGTCAGCCTTTCAAGCTCTCTGTGGTGGCATGTTCTCTCTACTAGGCCTGAAGTCAAAGCTTGGTGAAAGGTGTGGTGTGGCAAGGCACACAGGAATTACCTTTTAGGCATGTCTCTAGACGTTACGTGTCTTTCCCAGCTCCATGTAGGAGACTGTTCCAGCAAACCTGTCTTTGCAATTCCATCACATAGCTGCATGGTATTTATTATCCTTGCTTCTCTGCATTATCATCAGTGCTACAGATCACATATTGCATCAGGATCAGGACCTCAGGAAACCTGGACTCTTCTTTCCAGAACTGGATAATTTGCCTGTGCTGTGGCTACATTGATACAACCAGGACTTGCTAGTAATGCCTCCATCGGTGTAGCTGAGGTATGGCTGCAGGATTCATTGCAGTTTGCCAACCTACATTCAGGGGTATGCTTTTACATTATTGTCCCCCAACGTTTCAGGGGACATGCCACACTCATATGCCTGAGGATTACCTATGCAGCAGTGATCGAGCACCATATCTGGAGTGGAGTAGTCGTCTAATGGTTAGAGCAAGGGTCTCCAAACTTTTCAGTATGAGGGCCACAGTGTATATTTTACAAATATTTGTGGGATGAAAAAAATTAGTTTTTTAAATGAATAAGCTTTACTTGGCTCTTTTTTTTGTAATCTGCATGATATCATTCAGAACAAGAGAGAAATTTTACAAATTTACATGAAATGAGAATTTGTGCAATTTTGTGGTACATTAAGAAAAATAAACACACTAAGAAAGAATGTCAGTAAAACAAAACAAAGAAATTCAAAATAAATTTAAGCTATTAATAAAGGAACAAAAATAAATGCAGTCTGTACCTTTCTCCATAATTATGGCAATTTGAGTTTTCAATTGTAAACAATAAACATGAAGCACAAGATTAATGGGCATGATGGAACAGAGTTTTTAATTTCAAAATATCACTGAACGGAGGTTTCAAGCTTTGTGGAGCCAATTATTAGAATGGACTTCAAATGCTCATCAGATAAATTTGCTCAATATTTGGACTTGACATACTTCATTTTTGAAAATGTTTGTTCACACAGGTACATTGTACCAAAAACTGATACAAATCCACATGCAAATCACTTCAAATTTGGAAACTGCTCAGGCTACAACGATTTATAAAATGGGATCAGATTTCCTTCTTTATACTTTGTCTTTCAGCATGTCATCTGATTGGAGATCAATAATGTCCAACTGAAACTGACTTGGGAATGTTTGAACATTGCAGTCAAATGGATTTTGAAATGGCTTTATTTCATCTGTTTTTCCATCAAAATCAGAAAATCGTTCCTGAAATTGTTTTTGCAAGTCCTTAATGATTTCTGTTGCAAATAATAATGGAAATTCTCCTTCACTTTTTTCATGAAAATTTTCACAATATCGGAAGTGAACCAAGTTATGAACTTTCACCTATCCTTCAAATAGCATCAGTTTTGCCCAGAATGCCTTGACATGCACAAATAGATCACCAATCAAATTTGTTTTGCCTTACAACTTCAGATTCAATTGGCCTGTCAAGTCTGCAAAAATGCCAATTTCTAAAGCCAGTCCATGTTTGATAAAAAGTGGTTCAGGTCGGCTCTTCTCTGCGAGAAATAAATCAATATCCTCTTTGAGCTGAAAGAACCATAATAGAATTTTTCCACAACTAAGTCATCAAACTGCTGTATAATAAGACAAGAATCAAAAATTCCTCAAAGAACCAGTGACCAATAAAAATCATGAACCAGCCAAAGTCACTGTGATAGTCCCAAAAGATAAATTTCAATTACAAATCTTTTTGTCAGGCAACACTGAGGGAGGATAATACTGCAATCAATCCACACCAGTCAAGTGGTGCCCATTTTATTCATATAAATTGTGTCTAAGTTGATTAACGTTATTTAGGAAAATCCATCCAGAAATCTTTAAATCACTTATCTTAGTCCAAGAAAGATCACTTGCACAGCGTGCACGTTCCGAGGTGCTTCTACCCCTGTATCAAGTGCTCTGTGGCTTTACAACTGCTATTGTAACAGCGGTGTGGTGTGGATTGATTGCAGTATTATCCTCCCTCAGCGTTGCCCGACAAAAAGATTTGTAATTGAAATTTATCTTTTGGGACTATCACAGTGACTTTGGCTGGTTCATGTATAATAAGACAAGTCAACGAACTCAGAATCAGTTTCTTTCAGCAATCACGAAACTGGCAATGATTATGCCCATTAAATCAAATAAAATTCACTGTTGAAACATAATGTGCACAATAAAATTACAGCACAGCAGAAAATAACTTATATAGCAAAAGAAAGTGATTAGGATTTGTGCAAAGATAATAGTTACAAGAAGCAGGACTTGATGTGAACTGCTTATATAGGGTGGAGGCGAGCGGTGCACAGCACACTGTCTCTGCCCCATTTGTTTCAGAAACCAAGTTTGTTATGATTTGTTTAAGCATGTGTGAAAATGATACTACTTCCTTACCGCAATCGTTTTATGGCGTTGTTGAAAAGTCAACATGCAAATACCTGATTTGTTTTCTCAGCAGGAGCGAGGTTACCATTGAGTAATTATGATTTGAGGGTCTCAAAGCATATGGCGCAGGTGACTGACAATGAGGGCTCACTAGGCTGACATCACTCTGGCCATATGGAAAGGAGTGTGGCATGTGTTAACTGTCCGGATGTAGCCCACGGCTCATAGTTTGGAGACCCCTGGGTTAGAGCACTGGCTTGAGAACCAAGAGATCAGGATTTGATTCCCACTAGCACTCCTTGTGTCCTTGGGCAAGTCACTTAACCCCTCCATTGCCTCAGAAAAATCCAAGTTATCAATGTCCCTGTTTATTTATTTTATTTAGGAAGATTTAATATACCGCTTTATCATTAAATCAAAGCGGTTTTCACATCAAACAAGGGGGGGGGCTATAGTGTGCAACATGTAGTGGAAACATCTGACTGAGTGTGTTCGAGGAGTGTGAGCGATTAGTTTGGTTTATATGCAAGTGAACTATGTACAGTTATTAAAACAAGTGAGTTATATACAATTGAGCTATATACATGTCTATATACAGATTGAAGGCTTCGGTTTGGTTAGGCACAGTCTAGTTCAGGTGAAGTCCTTATAGTGATCCATGAAAAGCTTTGTTTTGAGCAGCTTTCTGAAATCTTTGAGGTCTGTGGCAGATCTCAGCTCGTCGGGGGAGAGAGTTCCACAGAGTGGGTGCGGCCAGGGACAGAGCTCTTCTTGAGGTGTCCTGTCTGGATTTGGTGAATTCACTTGGGGTGGTGATGGTGTCTGTGGTTTTCCTTCTTCTGGGTCTGATGCATAGGTCCACTTTGATGAGAGGTTCCAGGCTGTCGGCTGAGATGTTCTGTCTTATTTTGAATATGTTTAGGATAACTTTATATTGTATACGAGAGCTGATTGGTAGCCAGTGGAGGTGGTAGAGGATGGGTGTGATGTGGTCATGTCCTGAGCATCCTGTTATTATGCGGGCGGCAGTGTTCTGAGCCATCTGCAGTGGTCGGAGGGCCTGTTTTGACAGCCCTAGGTAGATGGGGTTGCAGTAGTCAAGTGTAGGGGTGATGAGCATTTGACAGACTGTACGGAAATGGTCCTGTGCAAGGATGGGTTTGAGGTGCCTGATGGTTCTCATTTTGAGGTAGGTGTTTCTTGTGGTTCTGGCAATGTGGGCTTGTAGGTTTAGGTCCTTGTTGAGAGTCACTCCGAGGTATCTCACTTCTGGCTTTACTGATATCACTGGTCAACATTGAAATCGTTACTGACTTTAAAAGGCCTTAGTCTGTAGTATCTTGGTGAGCTGAACACAAATATAACATTAAAAAAAAATTATTGTCTCTTGTTTTGAAGATATTGCATGTAGTTCATTTTTGACGTTTCACCGTGTACATTTATCCAGTAGGACATCAACAACATCCCAAATAAGCCTTGAATGATGTAATATTGCATCACATTGCATAATACCAGCATGCACACATCATCCAGAGTTGATTGCATCATTTTCTGATGCAATGCAATACTACTGATAGACGGCTGCTGAAGCCATCTGATGTCAGCAGTGTACTATACGCAGTCGGAAAGGAAAGTAATCTGGTATTCTGTTCCGATATTGAAAGCCTCATGAATGCCTTAAAAATCACTCATGACCCACAAGACTGGAGACTATTTATAGACTCTTCGAAAACTGAGTCTGAAGGTGTGCTTTTGAACAATGGAAACTGTCTTCAATCTAGTCCTTCCATCTTGAAGGACTAGAAAGGGGGACTTTTACTTCTGGAGAGAAATCTGCAACTGTGAGTATATACTTCTGGTAATTTTCTAAAAAGAATTCTTTGTATTAAAGCTACTTAATCTGTGAACCCACTGTTTTTTGTTGGATCAGTTAGGGCCTAGTAGCAGCAATTAAAGTTTGAATTTAAAACACAGAGGAGAACTTTCTGGTTACATTTCATACCCAACAGAGAGCTTGTAGTTAAGTAACAGCAAAGTACTTTTAGTTTAAATTTAACACACAGAAGAGAGCTTTCTGGTTAAATTTAGAATCCAGCAGAGAGCTTGTAGTTTAAATTTCATAAGAAGTTTGAGCCTAGCAGCAGCTAAAATCTATAATTTAAATCAAATCAGAATTTAGCTCACCTCAGCAGCACAAGACAGGGTACTGTGTAGCAGCCCTCTTTTAATAAATGTTATTTCCCTCCCTCCCTCCACTGGGATAATCGTAGCTTTATAGGTACTTACACATCTTAAAAGACAGGAGGTGCTTTCAGGTGAAGCTCATTACCCAAATCAGTCATACACTAAGGACCTGAGATTAATTAAGCTTCAGGTGAACAAGGTATATTAAACGTATTAGGTACAGTTTTATTGGTATAAATACCCATAGCAACCCCTAGTAAGTAAGAACTTAAAGATCTAAACACAAACTTAAAACTAAGATGCAGACAGCAGTCCAGCAGCGGGATGGGGGCTTTCCAGTCTTTTGCATTGAGTGTCACATGTATGATTTTCTCCCAGTTGGTGAGAGGTCTTACGTGTGCACTAGGTGCAAGGAGCTCTTTGCTCTCAGGGAACAAGTCCGTACTCTAGAGGCTAAAGTAGCAGACTTGGAAAACATAAGACAGACAGAGAGGTACATAGACGAGACCTACAGGGATATAGTCCTGAAGTCCCACCTCCAGTCTGGCAGCACCCCTATTGCCATAGAGGAGAGAGGTCACGTGACAGGAGAGCATCACCCTGGTGTGGCAGGAAATGATCCTGTAACTAGGACCTGTCCTCCAGGTGATGTAAAACCCTCTCGCACCGAGGAAGTTTCTCCAGGGCCATGTGCCCATGAGGGAAGGGTTAGGACAGCCGTTATAGTTGGTGATTCGATCATTAGGCATGTAGATAGCTGGGTGGCTGGTGGACGTGAGGATCGCCTGGTAACATGCCTGCTGGGTGCGAAGGCAGCGGACCTCACGCGCCACCTAGATAAGGTCTTAGATAGTGCTGGGGAGGAGTCTGCTGTCTTGGTACATGTCAGTACCAATGACATAGGAAAATGTGGTAGGGAGGTTCTGGAGGCTAAATTTAGACTTTTAGATAGGAAGTTGAAATCCAGAACTTCCAGGGTAGCATTCTCCGAAATGCTTCCTGTTCCACGCGCAGGACCCAAAAGGCAGGCAGAGCTCCGGAGTCTCAATGCGTGGATGAGACAATGGTGCAGAGATGAGGGTTTTGGATTTGTTAGGAACTGGGGAACATTCTGGGGAAAGGAGGGGCTCTTCCGAAGGGATGGGCTTCACCTTAACCGGGATGGAACCAGGGCAGTTTGAGCTGCATAAAAAGAGCTCGCCAGCCAGGAGGAAGCCCTCTCCAAGCCGTGTGCTCTCCCAGGAGGAATAGAGCCTTTGTCCAGCAGAGGGGCGCAGCAGCAGCCTTTGTCCAGCAGAGGGACACAGCAGCAGCATCGGGTGCCCAATCGGGGTAATCCGATCTCACAGCCTCTTCTCCTGCCCAATCGGGGCAGTTTGAGCTACATAAAAAGAGCTCAACAGCAGGCGTCCCCGCGCCTTGCGGGCCCGCATCTGAGGGCCTCGCAAGAGGGCCCTTTGGCGTGGCCCTTAGGCAGTGGACCAGTAATGGGCGAATACAGCAAACTACCTGCACCGCAGAAGGAAGAACACAAAAGCTGAGCCAAACAACTGAAGAGCAACGTGAACCTCGACAATCCATCGACACCACACAGCTTGAGCTTCCTCTGCATAGGTTGAGCTCGCTGGCCTCGGAACCTGAGCAACAACGGCCAAGCAAAGGGAACCATCTATAATGCCATAATTCAATTCAGTGAAGAAAGCAAGACCTGCAGCTGGGCTTGAAAGCTCAGCAGCTCTCCCAGAGGGGATTGAGCCTTTGTCCAGAGCTGAGCAACGCGTGTGATCTTCCCGCTCACTCCCTGCAGAGCCGCACTGCCCAATCGTGGCAGACCTCCAAACTGCGCTCTGTCCAATCGGAGCGGCCAACATCAGGATAAAAAGAACACCTTCGGGCGCACCCGCGCCTGGCGGGCCCGCGCCTGAGGGCCTCGCCAGAGGGCCCTTTGGCGTGGCCCTTTCCGGTTGGCCCAGCAAGCACCCAACCCGTCAAGATCCCTCCGAACCTCACCGGCTCTTCTAGACATAAAACGCCACTAAGCTTGAGCTCCCAAGGAAGGTTGAGCTCGCAATTAACGGAACCCAACGACACTCTACAAACCAGGTAAACTATCCACAACCAAGCCAACGTCTTTGCACCTCACCAGCCAAGTACTTTCCACAACCGTTTATCTGTATAGCTACCTGTTGAGCAACCCGCCCTCTAATTATCTGGGGAACACTTTGCTCCACTGGTGACATAGATATACTGGGTGAGACTTAAGGTACTGCTAACGACATTGGGACATAACACCATTGCCTGTTATTATCTGTAACTATTATCTACAATTATCTGGGGAACGCTTTGCTCCACAGTCGACATAGCAGTTCCTTAAGTCTCACCCAGTATATCTATTGACACTGGGTCATAAGAACATAAGAACATAAGACATGCCATACTGGGTCAGACCGAGGTCCATCAAGCCCAGTATCCTGTTTCCAACAGTGGCCAATCTAGGTTATACGTACCTAGCAATATCCCCAAAAGACACAGGTTCCACAATGCTTGTACTGGGTCAAGCATTGATATCCTGGGTCCCTTTTTAATAGTGGTTTATGGACCTTTCCTCCAGGAACTTGTCCAAACCTTTTTTAAACCCAGCTATACTAACAGCCCTTACTACATCCTCCGGTAACAGATTCCAGAGTTTGATTACACGTTGAGTGAAAAAATATTTTCTCTTATTTGTCTTAAATAGTTTACCCTGTAGCTTCATTACATGTCCCCTAGTCTTTCTATACTCTGATAGCGTAAACAATTGATCCACGTTTATCCGTTCCACTCCATTCATTAATTTATAAACCTCTATCATATCTCCCCTCAGCCGTCTCTTCTCCAGGCTAAAGAGCCCTAACCTTCTTAGCCTCTCTTCATAGGAGTAGCCTTCCATCCCCTTCACCAATTTGGTGGCTCTTCTCTGTACTAATTCTAATAACGCTATGTCCTTTTTAAGATACGGTGACCAGAATTGCACACAATATTCAAGGTGCGGTCGTACCATGGAGCGATACAGAGGCATTATAATATCCTTTGTTTTGTTCTCCATCCCTTTCCTTATGATACCTAGCATTCTATTTGCTTTCTTGGCCGCCGCTGCACACTGGGCGGAGGGTTTTAACATGTTATCCACAATGACTCCTAAATCTTTTTCCTGGGTGGTGGTTTCTAATGTGGAGCATTGCATCGTGTAACTATAGCGTGGGTTGTTCTTTCCTAGGTGCATAACTTTGCACTTGTCCACATTAAATTTCATCTGCCATTTGGATGCCCAGTCTTCCAATTTATCCAAATCCTCCTGCAGTTTTCCACAATCCTCTTGGGTTTTAACAACTTTAAACAGTTTTGTGTCATCTGCAAATTTGATAACCTCACTAGTTATTCCCTTTTCCAGGTCATTTATGAATATATCAAAAAGCAGCGGACCCAGTACAGATCCCTGGGGTACTCCACTATTCACCTTTTTCCATTGGGAATATTGGCCATTTAGCCCTACCCTCTGCTTTCTATCTTTTAACCAGTTCCTGATCCACAATAGTACACTGACTCCTATCCCATGACTCTTTAGTTTTGCCAAAAGTCTCTGATGAGGGACCTTGTCAAAGGCTTTCTGAAAGTCCAGATACACAATATCAACCGACTCACCTTTGTCCACCTGATTATTCACTCCTTCAAAAAAAACATAACAGATTAGTAAGACAAGATCTATCTTGTCTAAAGCCATGTTGGCTGTCTCCCATTAGGCCATGACTATCTACATCAGGGGTCTCAAACTCAAATTGCTTTGAGGGCCGAATGAGGACTTGTAAAGTAACCCGGGGGCCGCATAAGACACGGGGCCTCATTTGCATAAATATTTGCATAATGTTGCATAATGAGTGCATGGATAAAGAAAGACTAGAAAATTTCTATATTACTATAATCCAGTGCCAACCGCCAGGCACATTAGGAACTACTACTAACACTGCCCATTTGGAACCCATAGCAAACCCCCCGTATCATAACAGCACTACCAGGACTCACAAAGCACCAGACCCTACCTATCAAAAGGCAACACTGCAAATATTAAATCAATAAATTTCAGAGAACAATACATGACCTACTGGGAAAAGAGAACAAGTAGCAATGTCAAATAGGAATTACACAGAATACCTCAGCACTGTAGAAATAAAACTATAAATTAATTTCTTGTACTAAAGCACAGACATTAATGATGCACATTTCCCAGAGCTGACATATTCCAGTTAATAAATTCAAAATAAAGAGATATTTTTCTACCTTTTGTGCATTTTTTTTCAGTTGCAATTGCTCCAGCCACTTCTGGTTTCTTCGTGTCTTCTGCTATCTCCATCGTCTGCTGTCCATTTGTCCTTTCTTCTTCTCTCTTCTAGTTTTTTTCCATTCTCTCTCTCTACATCTGCTTTAACATACTAATCTTTCTCCTTTTGCTCTTTCCTCATTCCTATTTCATCCACTCAAATTTTACCCCTCCATCCTCAATCCCCACTTACTCTCCCAATACCTGGCCAATTGTAGATTTGTCTTCTCTGCCAGACAAAATATTTTTCCCCGATCCATTTCACTTTCCCAGCTCCATCCCATTCTAATCCTCCCCCAACATCAGCTCCCTTCTAGTTCCAGCCCCACCCAGCATCTGCTCCTTTCTAGTCCCTGCATCAGTCCATTTCCAGTCCTATCCTAGCCTCACCATCAGCCCATTTCCAATCCTAGCCCCCCATCAGCCCATTTCCAATCCTAGTTCCCTCCCCTCACAGCCCATTTCCATTCCAAGCCCCCCTCCCCATCAGCCATTTGCAGTTCAAGCCCCCCTTCCACTCAGCCCATTTCCAGTCCTAGGCCCCACCATAGCCCATTACCAGTCATAACCCCCCCTGCCGATAGCCCACTGCCAGTCCTAAACACCATCAGCCCATTTCCATTCCTAGCCCCCACCATAGCCCATTACCAGTCATAACCCCCCCCTGCCAATAGCCCACTTCCAGTCCTAACCCCCAGCTGCCCATTTCCAGTCCTAGCCCCCACAATAGCCCATTACCTGTCATAACCCCCCCTGCCAATAGCCCACTTCCAGTCCTAACCCCCATCTGCCCACCTCCAGTCCTAACCCCCATCACCCCAATTTCAGTCTTACCTCCCCTCATAGGCCATTACCAGTCCTCACCCCCCAATCAGCCGACCTCCAGTCCTAAGCCCCATCTGCCCATTTCCTGTCCTAGCCCCCACCATAGCCCATTACCAGTCATAACCCCCCCTGCCGATAGCCCACTTCCAGTCCTAACCCCCATCTGCCCACCTCCAGTCCTAACCCCCATCACCCCATTTTCAGTCATAACACCCCCCTGCCAATAGCCCACTTCAAGTCCTAACCCCCATCTGCCCATTTCCAGTCCTAGCCCCCACCATAGCCCATTACCAGTTATAACCCCCCCCCAGCCCATTACCAGTCATAACCCCCCCTGCCAATAGCCCACTTCCAGTCCTAACCCCCATTAACCCATTTCAGTCAGCACCTCCATAGCTCATTACCGGCCAGCGAAGGAGGGAAACAAAAAAAACCCCAAAACCCTGGCTTCTGCTGCTGCCGTTGCCGCCGTGGCAGCGGCAGAATCAATTGTCAAATTTAAAAAAAACTGACTTCTGCTGCTCAAGCAGCAAAATCAGCTGTCCTGCGGCCCCTTCCCCTCTGCCCGGAGATCCGACTCTGCTCTATCAGCGGCGTGCTTTTCAAGCCGCGACGAGAGTATTCCCCTCTCGCGCGGTTTAAGCCTATTCACTTTTCAAGCCGCGCGTGAGGGGAATACTCTCTTCGCGGCTTGAAAAGCACGCCGCTGATAGAGCAGAGTCGGATCTCCGGGCAGAGGGGAAGGGGCCGCAGGACAGCTGCTTGAGCAGCAGAAGTCAGTTTTTTTTTTGAATTTGACAATTGATTCTGCCGCTGCCACGGCGGCAGCAGCAGAAGCCAGGGTTTTGTGGTTTTTTTTGTTTTCCTCCGTCACGGGCCGCACAAAGTTGTCTCGCGGGCCGCATGTTTGAGACCCCTGATCTACATGCTGTGTAATTTTGTTCTTTATGATGGTTTCTACCATTTTCCCTGGTACTGACGTCAGGCTCACCGGTCTGTAATTTCCTGGGTCACCCCTGGAACCCTTTTTAAAAATTGGTGTTACGTTGGCGACCCTCCAATCTTCAGGTATTACAGATGATTTTAATGAAAGTTCACAGATTACCAATAGCAGGTCTGCAATCTCATATTTCAGTTCTTTCAACACTCTGGGATGTATACCATCCGGTCCAGGTGATTTGCTACTGTTCAGTTTATCAAATAGTTGTAATATATCTTCCCGGTGTAGCGATATTTCTCTCAATTCCTCTGCAGTATCACCACTTCAGTCTTGGGTAACATCCCTACATCTTCCTCAGTAAAGACCGAAGCAAAGAATTAATTCAGTCTCTCTGCTATAGCCTTGTTTCCTCTTACTGCCCCTTTTACCCCTCTATCATCTAATGGTCCAATTGACTCTCTCACAGACCTTTTGCTACGAATGTACTTGAAAAAGTCTTTATTTCGTGTTTTTGCTTCCGTAGCAAGTTTCTTCTCAAATTCCCGCTTTGCCTGCCTTATCAATGCTTTGCATTTAACTTGCCAGTGCTTGAGCTGTTTCCAGTTTTCATCATTTGGCTCTTTTTTCCATTTCCTGAAGGTTGCTTTTTTGGCAGCAACAGCCTCTCTGACCTCACCTTTAAACCATGCTGGCAGTTTTTTGGACTTTCTTCCACTTTTCTTAATGTGTGGAATACAGCTGGTCTGGGCTTCGAGGATAGTATTTTTAAATATCACCCAAGCTTGCTGTAAGTCTTTAACCTTTGGAACCACTCCTTTTAGTTTTTTCCTAACTATATTCCTCATTCTATCATAGTCTCCCTTTTGAAAGTTAAAAGGTAGTACTGTGGATGCCTTTACTATCTGTCCTCCACTAATTAAATCAAACATGATCATACTATGATCACTATTGCCAAGTGGTCCCAACACCCTTATTTCTTGCACCAGATCTGGCGTTCCACTAAGGACTAGGTCCAGTATGGCTTCCCCTCTGGTCGGTTCATGAACCAGCTGCTCCAAGAAGCAGTCATTTATTCCATCTAGAAACGTTATCTCTTTAGCTTGTCCGGCTGTGACACTGACCCAGTCGATACCGGGGTAATTGAAATCACCCATTATTACTACTCTGTTGTGACTTTTGTTAGCTTCCTTGATTTCTTTGAGCATTTCATCATCCATTTGTTCATTCTGGCCAGGTGGTCGATAGTATACTCCCACTGCCATCACCTTCCCCTTCATAAATGGAATTTCAATCCATAGAGATTCTACAGCAAATTTTGTTCCCTGCAAAACTTTAATCCTTTCTGACTCAATGCCCTCTCTAACATAGAGCGCAACCCCTCCACCAATTTGATCAGCTCTATCATTACGATATAGTTTGTATCCAGGTATCACAGTGTCCCACTGGTTATCCTCCTTCCACCATGTCTCTGAGAGTGCAATCATATCTAACCTCTCATTTAGTGCTATATATTCTAACTCTCCCATCTTATTGTTTAGACTTCTAGCATTGGCATACAAGCATTTTAGAGACTGTATTTTATTCATATTAATCTGGCTATTGGTAGGCAGGGGTAATTTGGAATCTTTATGCTCTGTCTGCTCCTTACTCAAGGGCATTTGGGCTACTATACTCCCTTTTGGAACCTCACTGCTTTTGGTAGTATCCTTCAAGGATACCTTCGTCCGAACCATGCACTCCTGGGTGACTGTCGGCTTTCCCCTATTTCCTAGTTTAAAAGCTTCTCTATCTCTTTTTTAAAGGTTAATGCCAGCAGTCTGGTCCCATCCTGATTAAGGTGAAGCCCATCCCTTCGGAAGAGCCCCCCCTTTCCCCAGAATGTTCCCTAGTTCCTAACAAATCCAAAACCCTCATCCTTGCTCCATTGTCTCATCCACGCATTGAAACTCCGGAGCTCTGCCTGTCTTTTGGGTCCTGCACGTGGAACAGGAAGCATTTCGGAGAACGCTATCCTGGAAGTTCTGGATTTCAACTTCCTACCTAAAAGCTTAAATTTAGCCTCCAGAACTTCCCTACCACATTTTCCCATGTCATTGGTAGCAACATGTACCAAGACAGCAGACTCCTCCCCAGCACTATCTATGATCCTATCTAGGTGGTGCGTGAGGTCCGCTACCTTCGCACCAGGCAGGCATGTTACCAGGCGATCCTCACGTCCACCAGCCACCCAGCTATCTACATTCCTAATGATTGAATCACCAACTATAACAGCTGTCCTGACCCTCCCCTCATGGGGACATGGCCCTGGAGAAATGTCCTTGGTGCGAGAGGGTTTTACATCACCTGGAGGACAGGTCCTAGTTACAGGATCACATCCTGCCACACCAGGGTGATGCTCTCCTGTCACGTGACCTCTCTCCTCCATGGCAACAGGGATGCTGCCAGACTGGAGGTGGGACTTCAGGACTATATCCCTGTATGTCTCGTCCATGTACTTCTCTGTCTTTCTTATGTCTTCCAGGTCTGCTACTCTAGCCTCTAGAGAACGGACTCTTTCTCTGAGAGCAAAGAGTTCTTTGCACTTAGTGCATACGTAAGACCTCTCACCAACTGGGAGAAAATCATACATGTGACACTCAATGCAAAAGACCGGAGAACCCCCATCTCGTTGCTGGACTTCTGTCTGCATCTAAGTTTAAAGCTTGTGTTTAGGTCTTTTAAATTCTGTATATAATAAGGATTGGTGTAGATGCTTATACCTATAAAAGTGTATCTAATACCCCTAATACACCTTGTGTACCTGAAGCTTAAGTAATTAATCTCAGGTCCTCTGTGTATGACTGATTTGGATAACGAGCTGCACCTGAGAGCAGCCCCTTTCCTCTAAGATGTGCAAGTACCTATAAAACTACAATTACCCCAGGGGTGGGTGGGTGCCGGGGAGGGAGGGAGAGAGATAAGTCCTATTAAAGAGGGCAGTTACAAGGTACCCTGTCCTGAACCCTCAGCAGGGGGGAGGGGGGTACCACATAAAGCCCAGTTAGTTGAGAGAGGCAAGGTAAGTTATAACTGAGAAGGCTGAACTAGCACACCACTAAGACAAACAATAAATAATTAAATAAACAGACAAACAAATAATTAATAAACAGCTAGAACTCACAGCAAGGTGTCACAGGAGGCAATATCCACTTCTCTTGTCGTAACACAATTGCCTGTTAAGTACCGCAACTAACCTGAATATTTCTGCAATCTTCTCATTACTGTTTTTCACACGGAATTGCTGTACATTCCCATTGTATGACCGAATAGCTGTCTGTATTAATGAGTAGCCTTAGCTGAGTAGCCTTAACTGTCTGCATTAACGAGCAGCACTAACTTAACCCAGTGACTACTTTCCATTGATGTTTTTCATAGAACCGTATGTCCTACTGAATAGCTTGAAACTAACACAGTGATTTGCTGCATTACTCGATATAACCATAATCAAAGCTGAGAGCACTGCATTTGTTCCCTGCACCAACCCCAACAAAATTGGCCACAACACCAACTACATAACTGGTCTGGAAATGGCTCACGTAACTACCTCTCTCATGTTGTGTCTCTGTATCTTGCTTTCCACTTGTGCCTCTAACCACATACTGCTGTACCACGTACCTCTTATATGGGGACCAGTTTACGCCTACAACCAAGCCATACTGCCAACTCACGCGCTATACAACACATTCATTCCTGCACTCATGCAAACGACCCTGCAACACAGCCAAGGGACAGACACACTGTCGGTCAAGAGCTCTAAAGACCAACACAACAAGATACCTAAGAATAAGCGAAGACGACCAAACAAAACAGGGGCAGCCAAGATAAACATGATCTCCAAGGATGACAAACCTCTGCAGGCTGCAGTTTCCTTCATGCTAATCAACGCCAGATCGATACGAAACAAGACCCACATCATACATGATATCCTCACAGATGTAAAACCTGACATCCTATGCATCACGGAAACATGGATCACGGACACGGACTCAATTATCACCAACCAAATTAGCAAGCCTGGTTACAGGACATACAATTGTCCCCGCTCAAAAAGAAGGGGAGGTGGAATACTTATCATAGCGAAGGACTCCCTTCTCTTAACAAACACTTCACAAAGCGGCGACAACGGAATCAACATGCTCAGAATAGAAAACAAAACCATATCTATCTGCCTGATCTACAGACCCCCCACATCCCCATATGAAACCCTGGCAACTGCCCTGGAAGTCATCACTACCACAGCAAGCAAAAAACACCAGATTATCCTAGGCGATCTAAACCTAGCATCGGTCACCCCAGCTCAAGCAGAAATCTTCCATGAAGCCATGGACCAACTTGGATACGAACAAATAATCTGTGATGCCACTCATACCAAAGGCAACACCCTGGACATGGTGTTTTTACCCAACAAACAGCATAGGCCTCAAAAACCCAAGATACGTATAACCCCAGTGCCATGGTCGGACCATCACTAAATTGAATTCACATTGCTTCTACCCACCATGCTGGAGCACTCTTCACACACCCCACCTACAAACCCACGGAGGAGGTTCCAAAAATTCAACAAGGAAACTCTGATAACTTCGATAAACACGCATATGAATCCAGAACAGGAGGACCTTGAGATACTGGTAAACCAATGGATTGCAGGAATCGAAGAAATCGCAATACCAACCTGGACATCCCAAAGACATTCATCCAGAATCAGGACGGAACCATGGTACACCCCCACCCTGTGCAAACTGAAGAAAGGAAATGGAGAAGCCATAAAACCGAGGAGCATAGAATGGAATACATCAAACTGCTCGCAACATACAAAAATGAAATTAACAGTGCAAAGAAAACCTATCACTCCAACACGCTTAACAAGGCCTTCAATCGACCTAGGGAGCTATTTGAACTAGTCAAATCTCTCACGAAGACTACCCAAGAACCAATTACAAACGGGGCAATGACAGCCCAACAGTTGGCAGACCACTATGCCAAAAAGCTAAACCCTCCAGCCCGTGACAGAAGCCAGCAAGCGCCTGAACCATGCACCCAGGATCTATTGATAAGCACCATTCTCCAAACAACCAACACCCTGGAAAGACCTGCTCTTTACCAAGAATGGTCCACCTTCAGGAGCATAGATATCAAGCAAATCACGAACATAATCTCCAGCTTGACAACCACAACCCTCCCCACTCGACCCATGCCCAGCAGCATGGATCAAGGGCATAAAACAGGAAATTGCTCAATACATCACCCACATAGTGAACCAGTCGCTTTGGCAGGGACTAATGCCAACTCACCTCAAAAAATCCATCATACGACCCATTCTAAAGAACAAGACTCTCAACAAGAAAGACCCAACATCCTACCACCCAGTATCAAGCATATCCTTCCTGGCCAAGATCATTGAAAAGGCAGTACAAATACAACTGCAAGACCACATTGATGACAACGCCTTTGACATCCACCAATATGGTTTCTGACAACATCATGGTGTGGAGACCCTCCTAGCCCTACTAGACAAACTACTCAAAGGTCTGGAAAACAGAAGCAAAATGTACATGCTCATCTTCATAGACATATCAGCCACCTTTGATACCGTACATCACCCCACACTCCTAAACAGACTCGCTTCCATAGGCATTAGAGGTACCCCTCTGAAATGGTTCTCCTCCTACATAGCCAACAGAATGCAGCAAGTCCACTTCAACAACAAAGAGGCCGCAGCATTCCCTCAAACCCAAGGCATACCTCAAGGCTCAGCCCTGTCTTCCCTCCTCTTCAACCTTTATCTACGACTAGTTTGTAAAACATTCCTGGACCACAAGATCAGTTATCACATCTATGCTGATGACCTCATGCTCTACACTCAGCTTGACGTCGACAACCCGAATATCAGTCAACTGGAAAAATGCCTCAGTGAGCTCCAAATCTGGCTGCAACAGAATAACATGGCCATAAATCACAAAAAAACGGAAGTGATGTGCATCTCCAGAAAACCTGGCTTCAACCCACCACCTACAGTCACCATGAACAATAACGTCTATGCCACAAAGAACGAAATAAAATACCTAGGCGTGACACTGGATTGCAACCTAAAGATGGAAAAGCATCTCCGAATTACAAATCGAGCCATCTTCCACAAACTAAAAGTCTTGCAACCACTACGTAGCATCATAGAGCACTCTGACTTTAGGACCGTTGCTCAAGCCCTCATCATTCCGCACCTGGACTACTGCAACGCCATACTGCAAGGGTTACCTAAAAAAAAACCTCAACATCCTTCAAATGGCGCAGAATGTAGCAGCTAGAGTAATCATGGGGAAAGGCCTAAAGGAGCATATCACACCAGTACTAATGGACCTGCATTGGCTACCCATCTCTGCACGCATACAATATAAAATCTTAATCACCGCATTCAAGCTCATTCATAAAATAGCACCCTCGTATCTTAACACCCTTATCACATCTCAGCCAAATAATAGAAGCAGAAGAACCACACACCTCAATACCCTCATTGTCCCAGGTAGCCTGAGATCTGTCGCTGCAAATACCAGCAACCGAGCATTCTCATTTATAGCCCCACTGCTATGGAACCAACTACCATGCGAACTGAGAGCGAACAGTGACTTGTTGGACTTCAGAAAAAAGCTAAAGACGCATCTTTTCCAAACACACTTCAATCCTACCTAACTTCTATGCTCCAACCCTAGTGAAACACCATGCACAAGGAAAGAGCACTACACCTATAGAGACGACAACCTGTAAATATGTATATACATGTGAAATCACTGTCTTGCAATCAAGTGTAAACCTGTAATCCGAGTGTTGTGTCCTGTAGTTTTCCACTGAATCATTATGTATGTTTTAATCCATGGCCTGTACAACCATACTGTTATGTATAGCAAACCGCTGCTGATCGCTGGAAGTAGCGGGATACAAGTGTACACTAAATAAACCATTAAAAAGGAGATAGAGCAGCTTTTAAACTAGATATTAGGGGAAAGCCGACAGTCGCCCAAGAATGGATGGTTCAGAAGAATGTATCCTTGAAGGATACTACCAAAAGCAGAGAGGTTCCACAAAACAGTAAAGTAGCCCAAATGCCCTCAAGTATGGAGCAGACAGAGCTTAAAGATCCCAATTTACCCATGTCTAACAATAGCCAAATTAACATGAATAAAATACATTCTCTAAAATGTATGCAAATGCTAGAAGTCTAAAGAATAAGATGGGAGAGTTAGAATATATAGCACTAAATGAAAGGTTAGATATGATTGGAATATCAGAGACATGGTGGAAGGAGGACAACCAGTGGGACACTGTGATACCTGGGTACAAACTATATCGTAATGATAGAGCTGATCAAATTGGTGGAGGGGTTGCGCTCTATGTTAGAGAGGGCATTGATTCAGAAAGGATTAAAGTTTTGCAGGAAACAAAATCTGCTGTAGAATCTATATGGATTAAAATTCCATATAAAAGGGGGAAGGCAATGGCAGTGGGGGTGTACTATCGAGCGCCTGGCCAGAATGACCAAATGGATGATGAAATGCTCAAAGAAATCAAGGAAGCTAACAAAACTTACAGCGCAGTAATATTAATGGGTGATTTCAATTACCCCGGTATTGACTGGGTCAGTGTCACGTCAGGACATGCTAGGGAGATAAAGTTCCTAGATGAAATAAATGACTGCTTCTTGGAGCAGCTGGTTCATGAACCGACCAGAGGGGAAGCCATATTAGACCTAGTCCTTAGTGGAACACCAGATCTAGTGCAAGAGATAAGGGTGTTGGGGCCACTTGACAATAGTGATCATAGCATGATCGCCTTTGATTTAATTAGTGGAGGAGGGATAGTAAGGAAATCCACAGTACTACCTTTTAACTTTCGAAAGGGAGACTATGATAAAATGAGGAAAACAGTTAAGAAAAATCTAAAAGGAGCAGTTGCAAAGGTTAAAGACGTACATCAAGCTTGGGTGTTGTTGAAAAATACTATCTTGGAAGCCCAGAACAGCTGTATTCCACGCTTTAAGAAAAGTGGAAGGAAGTCCAAAAAACTGCCAGCATGGTTTAAAGGTGAGGTCAGAGAGGCTGTTGTTGCCAAAAAATCATCTTTCAGGAAATGGAAAAAAGAGCCAAACAACGAAACCTGGAAACAGCACAAGCACTGGCAAGTCAAATGCAAGGCATTCATAAGGCAGGCAAAGAGAGAATTTGAGAAGAAGCTTGCTGCGGAAGCAAAAACGCAAAATAAAGACCTTTTCAAGTACATTCGTAGCAAAAACCCTGTGAGAGAGTCAGTTGGTCCATTAGATGATAAAGGGGTTAAAGGAGCACTAAGAGGCGACAAGGCGATAGCGGAGAGATTGAATGAATTCTTTGCTTCGGTCTTTACTGAGGAAGATGTAGGGATGTTACCCATGACTGAAGTGGTATTTAAAGGTGCGGAAGAATTGAAGGAAATATCGATACATCGGGAAGATGTCTTACAACTATTAGATAAACTGAAGAGTAGCAAATCACCTGGGCCAGATGGTATACATCCAAGGGTGTTGAAAGAACTGAAATATGAGATTGCAGACCTGCTATCAGTAATCTGTGAACTATCATTAAAATCATCTCTAATACCTGAAGATTGGAGGATCGCCAATGTAACACCAATTTTTAAAAAGGGTTCCAGGGGTGATCCGGGAAACTACAGACCGGTGAGCCTGACGTCAGTACCGGGAAAAATGGTAGAAACCATCATAAAGAATAAAATTACTCAGCATGTAGATAGTCACGACCTAATGGGAGACAGCCAACATGGCTTTAGACAAGGAAGATCTTGTCTTACTAATCTGTTATGTTTTTTTGAAAGAGTGAATAAACACGTGGACAAAGGTGAGTCGGTTGATATTGTGTATCTGGACTTTCAGAAAGCCTTTGACAAGGTCCCTCATCAGAGACTTTTGGCAAAACTAAAGAGTCATGGGATAGGAGGCAGTGTACTATTGTGGATCAGGAACTGGTTAAAAGATAGAAAGCAGAGGGTAGGGTTAAATGGCCAATTTTCCCAATGGAGAAAGGTGAATAGTGGTGTACCCCAGGGATCTGTGCTGGGTCCGCTGCTTTTTGACTTATTCATAAATGATCTGGAAAGTGGAATAACGAGTGAGGTTATCAAATTTGCAGATGACACAAATCTATTTAAAGTTGTTAAAACCCAAGAGGATTGTGAAAAATTGCAAGAGGATCTTGATAAATTGGAAGACTGGGCATCAAAATGGCACATGAAATTTAATGTGGACAAGTGCAAGGTTGTGCATCTAGGGAAGAACAACCCAAACTATGGTTACATGATGCAAGGTTCCACATTAGGAACCACCACCCAGGAAAAAGATTTAGGCGTCATTGTGGATACCATGTTAAAACCCTTGGCCCAGTGTGCAGCGGCGGCCAAGATAGCAAATAGAATGCTAGGTATGATAAGGAAAGGAATGGAAAATAAAACAAAAGATATTATAATGCCTCTGTATCGTTCCATGGTGAGACCGCACCTTGAATATTGTGTGCAATTCTGGTCGCCGTATCTTAAAAAGGATATAGCGATTTTAGAAAAGGTTCAGAGAAGAGCCACCAAAATGGTAAAGGGGATGGAAGGATACTCCTATGAAGAAAGGCTAAAAAGGTTAGGGCTCTTTAACCTGGAAAAGAGACGGCTGAGGGGAGATATGATAAAAGTCTATAAATTAATGAATGGAGTGGAACGGGTAAACGTAGATCAATTGTTTACCTTATCAGAATATAGAAAGACTAGGGGACATGCAATGAAGCTACAGGGTAAACTATTTAAGACTAATAAAAGAAAATATTTTTTCACTCAACGTGTAATCAAACTCTGGAATTTGTTACCGGAGGATGTAGTAAAGGCAGTTAGTGTGGCTGGGTTTAAAAAAGGTTTGGACAAGTTCCTGGAGGAAAAGTCCATAAACCATTATTAAGAAGTGACCGAAGATATCAATGCTTGACCCAGTACAAGCATTGTGGAACTTGTGTCTCTTGGGGAAACTGCTAGGTACATATGACCTAGATTGGCCACTGTTGGAAACAGAATACTGGGCTTGATGGACCTTGGTCTGACCCAGTATGGCATATCTTATGTTCTTATTCCAGTAGCGCATGCCGTCCACATGAAAGAGACATACGATAACTTAAAGCATCTACTGACTTCCATTAACTATAACAAGTACAGCTGGCACCTCTGTGGTGACTTGAAGGTAGTTGCAGGGATATATAAAATACATGTGTTTCTTATGTGAGTGGGATAGCCAAGCAAGGGATTGGAACTACTTACGGAAGGAATGGAATCGCAGACAAAATGTAACTGTTGGAGAGAAGAATATCCAGCACCCAGCTCTGGTTGAGGTTCACAAAATCCTGCTACCACCCCTTCACATCAAACTAGGTTTGATGAAAAACTTCGTGAAAGCCATAGACCGCACTTCGCCAGTTTTCTGATACCTGCATGAAAAATTCCCTTGACTCAGTGAAGCAAAGATTAAAGAGGGAGTTTTTGTGGGTCCTCAGATTCGAGAGCTCTTCAAAGATGACCGGTTCAACAACTTGCTGCAGGGTGATGCGAAACAAGCATAGAATGCTTTTCGCCTAGTGTCAACAAACCTTCTTGGGAATGTTAGGGTAGAAAGCTACAAGAAACTAGTAGAAGACCTGCTGATGCAGTATCAGAAAATTGGCTGCAATATGTCTCTAAAGATCCATTTCCTTGATTCCCATCTCAATTTCTTTCCTGACAGCTGTGGTATGGTTAGTGATGAACAGGGCGAATGTTTTCACCAGGATATTGTAACGATGGAGCAAAGATACCAGGAAAAATGGTCCACTACAATGCTGGCTGACTACTGCTGGACACTCCCCAGAGAAGCTCCCGAACAGCTGTACAAGAGACAGGCGAAAAAATCTAAGAAGTAGTCTATGACTTGGTTTTTTTACAGGTATTAACCAAAGGCCTATTATATTTACTATTGACATGCATTTTGTGATGTAAACATTAATTCTTGTAGATTACAAAAAACTAGAGCCAACTTTGCAATTTCACTGTCATATTTGTGTTCAGCATATAAAAATTGATAAGAAATGACTTTTTATTTCAGTAACATGACTTGTAAAAATTTGTTGACCAGTGTATTGTGATGTTGTTTAGTTTTATAGTGGGTGTCATTGAGAAGGTGGGTTTTTTTGATATGAATAGTGCTTCTGTTTTGTTGTGGTTTATGGATAGGTTGTTCTCTAACAGCCAGGTTGTCATTTGCTGGAGACAATTGGCTAGGTTGGAGTAGTCTGGGGCGCCCAGGTTTACTGGGGTGAATATCATTATGTCGTTGGCGTAGATGGTGTATTGAATCTTGTGGTTTTTGATGATGGAGCAGATTGGTTTAATGTACATTACCAAGTTTAAGTTACAATATAAACTGCTTTGACTGAACTGATTAAAGCAGTATAAAAAAAACCTGTTAAATAAATTGTGGGGGCCAGAGGAGACAGAGTTAACACAAAAATCTAAATGTTGTCTAAATGCTGGAATTATACTGAAGTGTGTACATGAAGCTTTCAGAGGTATGTGACATCATATGGAAAAAAATGTGAAAACACACTTTTCAGTAAGTGGTGGACAGAGGGTAAAAAGGCAACCATGCTATATAAATATGCCAGTTTAGCATGAAGAGAGCAAATGGGGCCCTAATGTCAGGATGAGGAGCTAACAAGATCTATTTCTTGGAAACTGAAGAGTGCTGAGAGACCCAAGCAAAAAGAATTGAGTGAGTGGGGCAAAGGTCAGATAGCAATTTTTACACAAGACAAACTGGTCAGAAAACACACATGACAATGAGAAACCTCGGTGCAGTTTTTACTGCCCAGAAGACATGGTTCCCCAACAAAAGGGGTACACAGAGACTACGGGGAGCATAGCGAACCCAGGGAATTCACACCCCTATGCAGCCTTCACTGTGCAGGAGATGAACTGATCACCTACCTGCTTCTGTCACATTATATACCCTTGCTCAGGACCAAACTTGTATTCCAGGCATTTTTCTCTAATTACCTAATTTTTGTTCCAGCTGTCTGGGGCTCTCCCTTGTGTGATTTGCCATGTTATTCTACTCATGTCTGTACCCCTCTCTGTTGACCTTTCTTGGGCCCATGTTTATCTAGGCCTTGTCAGATTTATATTGTTCTAGTGTCATGTGTCTGTAACACTGATTTATTTTGTCCAGAATGCCTGTCACACATTCTCTTACTTACTGCTACAGAGGACAGAAGTGTGTACTTTTGTTTGCTATTTCTGAGTCAGGAAGTAAGACAGAATCATGCAGGGAGAAGCAGACATTCTTGCTGTTAGAAGATCTGTACCAAGATAAGAACAGAATGACCCTGTTTGCTTGCTGTAAGGAGAAGTGGGAAGATCTGTAATTCCTCATGTATAATAAAGGAGCAGAAAAGACATCCAAATCTCATATAGGAAAGAAGTTAAAAGGAGTAGTGAGACATAACCAGTTTCTGTCCCATTGATGCAATGTAGTACTCGGTGGAGGCATGGCTCATCCCACCAACTACAGCTATAGTGCTTTGAAAGAACCCAGAGGCAAAAGAAATGCAAAACGCTCAGCAGTTTCACCAAACCAGTTATGGCCTGTGACTTGTCAGTGAGCAGATTGAGGTCAGACCTCACCTATTCATACCAAGATGTCACAGCTGTGAGCTCAGCCAGTAGAGGGAGACTGCCTGATCCTTGGGAACGGCAAGGAGTGGCATGGGGTCTAAATATGTGGAGCCACTGGGGCTGTGCTTCCCTTCTTTGAGCCAGCTGCTGCTCTTTATCTTTATTCACATTTGATAAACCGCTATTGTAGAAACATTAAGCGGTGTACAATAAAAAGGAAGGATTTCACACTGCAAACCAAGAAAAGGAACGCCAATAATAAATAAGAGAGAAAGAGGCAGGACAGAGCAGTAACATCACATTATTACCAAATCATAAGACAGACATAACCTGACCGGGCAACATAGACAAACGAACAGGGGACAGACAAGCGACGGCATAGAAAAAGACAAAGACAAGACAGGGCAGTCAGGGAGGGGCCTCTGGGGGAAGGTCGTATGCTTTCTGAAATAGATAGGTCTTAAGTAAGGACTTAAACTGAGGATAAGAAGATTCTAACTGAAGGGGAGTGGGTAGCATGTTCCATAGGAGGGGTCCAAAGAAGAAAAAAGCAGAAGGGTGGGTCTGTTCTAAATGGGCCTGGGAAGGTGAGGGAAGAGATAGGCGACTGGCATGGATTGAGCGAAGTTGACGGTGGGGTGAATGTAAAGAAATGCAGTCTGCTAAGTAAAGAGGATTGCCAGTATAAATGGCTTGATGGATCAAAATCAGAAATTTGTAGTGAAAGCGAAAGCGAAGAGGTAGCCAATGATCTGATTGTGATCCTGCCCAATCTGAATCACCTGCTGTGGCACTTCAGTGCTCCTGCCTGGGGCCTGTTGCATCACATACTAAGCCCTAAAGAGAGCCATATTAGCTGAAAACATGAGAAGAGGCCTGCAGCTCTTTTATTGGCTGGCATGTGTGAGGGATGGTCCCAGAAACAGGGATTGGTAGATAGTGGTTCCATAACATGCGCTATGAGAGCATTGTCACTGTATATGCACTCAGTGCCTGGTTTAGGACTGACAGTATGTATACTTGTGCTGAGATTATAAGGTAAACTAGGCAAAGCAACAGATTACCTGAGAGAACAAAAAGAGCAAGTACCAAGACTGGCGGAAAACAGGATTCAAGTTTTGAAACCCCCTTTATTGACCTCTACGCATTTCGGCCAACAGGCCTTCTTCAGGGGGATTATTTGAGGAAGCAAATCTTCTTTTAAAATTCTTGTCAATTTAAAAAGACAAATGCCCTGTGTCCCGCAACACTCTGTTTTCTGCATTCTGCTGGCAGAGTGAACACTGTCTCTTCAGCATCTATAGCATCAGCGGACCCAGGGCAATGAAGACATGATTTGTAAATAATGCTGTTTTTTTTGAATGAACTTAAGAATGATGACCAAAAGATCCATAATAGGTCAATCTGACCTGATTTATATGCTATCTGTTTGTGAATTCACAAGCCAGCCATTGATGTCATTAATTTGACTACAAACGGGACATAGTAGAAGCCACTGTTTAATGCATTAGTAGCACCTCCAAACTTCCTGGCATGTGTACATGGAAACTGTGCAAACAAAAGAAAGCTACCGCAAGTTTCTGTCTCGCATAACACAAGACCACATACACATTCTGGACACATAGGGGCATGTTTACTAAGCAGTCTTAACATGCGCTCTTCCACGTTATCGTGCGATAAGGTACCTTATCGTGCAATAATGGCGCTTTATCGGGCGCAGAGGTATCTTAGTGCGCGATAACGCATGCAGCGGTGTAAATGAGCGCTGAGGGCGGAGAAAGGCTCCCAGAGGGCAGAGGAAGGCTCCCCAGGGGCAGAGAGAGAGGGTCAATGGGCGGAGAGTGGGAGGGGAGAGGCTCCCTGCACACTAACGCTGTGAAATTCGAGGCTGAAAACTAACGCCAGTGAAACCCTGGTGTTAGAGCTGATTTAAAGGGAAAAGAAATCATTTCCATCAGCAATGTACAGCAAAACCAGGGAAACCTACAAAAAGTGATAAGTGTGATACATGTGCACGGAACAAAAGGGCAAATAAACATTGAAAATGACCTGAACAAAATGGGAAAAAACATAACCAAGCTGGGCAATAGTGATATTCATGGGAAACATCAACCCCCCCCCCCCTGAGAAAGCTCCAAAAAAAAAAGATATGAATTTTGAAAGGGTCTATGCTCCGTCCCCATACAAGGTGAATGAGCCCACAGTGAAAGTGCGCTGAGCAGGGTTTTCCCTCTCCATTGGGCAGGTGTCCTATGGCATGCGCATGTTCTGCAACAGCAGGGCGGGCATGTCGGAACGGGCAACTGGACAGATGCATGAAAAGGGGACACAGAGGGCTGCAGGCAGCACATGCTGTGGTGCAGCTGGGCCACAGTGCGGACTAGGGTGATGCCTAGGTGGCCCATAGGAATGCTGAAACAGTAGTGCAGCCAGTCAGCAACTGATGAGGGCCCAACATGGGCATGAGTGTGCTTCCAAAGAGTGTCACAGGCGATAGTACCCAGCAGGTACCCCCAAGGGCACAGAACATTGCCAGGCGGTGCTGGGGGGAAGCGTGGACAGCTATGCAGGCACCCCTACCCCAGAACCCGCACCATAGGCAGCTGCCTATCCGCACACTGGATGGCCTGAGACTGCGCTCCACCAGCACCACCAGCAGAAGGGCATGTCAGCAGGGAGGCAGAGGGGTACTGGTGGTGGAGGGGGCAGTGGCAGCTGCCCAGAGTAGACCGTGGCCTAGCCCTGTGTAGGTGGGTACCATGCACTGCAACAGGCAGGCCCTGTCTGACGAACAGTCATGGTATCCCCAGGGAATGCACTGCCTCTGTGGCAACACAGTGGTGCAGTGCACACAGCCAGTGTGTTCAGGAGCAGAAGGTCACAGGTTTAAGTCCCAGCTGTGGTTCCTGCCAACCCAGCTCCCATATTTTACCCACTACTACAATGTACTAATACAGACAGAACCTGTAGTGCAGATGATGTAGACATGCCCAAAACACCTACATTTTACCCTACAGAGCACAGACACCATAAACATGCGCATTACCTAGAGCAGAGTCTCCCAAATGCAGTCCTGGAGGGCCAAAAATCATGCAGGTCTCATGCTGTCTCTAATAGAAGGACATGTTAGCATGGTGGCAGAGGGGTACTGGTGGTGGAGGGGGCAGTGGCTGCTGCCCACAGCAGACTGTGGCCTAGCCCTGTGTAGGTGGGTGCCATGCACTGCAACAGACAGGCTCTGTCTGACAAACAGTCATGGTATCTCCAGGGAATGCACGGTCTCTGTGGCAACATGGTGGTGCAGTGCACACAGCCAGTGTGTTCAGGAGCAGAAGGTCACAGGTTCAAGTCCCAGTTGTGGTTCCTGCCAACCCAGCCCCCATATTTTACCCACTACTAAAACGTGCTAATACAGACAGAACCTTTATTGCAGATGACGTAGACATGCCCAAAACACCTACATTTTACCCTACAGAGCACAGACACCATAAACATGCGCATTACCTAGAGCAGAGTCTCCCAAATGCAGTCCTGGAGGGCCAAACACCATTCAGGTTCCATGCTGCCTCTAATAAATATGGCTGTGCTGCATTTCTATGCACCGCCCCCATGGTATGCAGATGTATCTCATGCATATTCATTAGGGACAGCATGAAAACCCGAACAGTGTTTGGCCCTCCAGGACTGGAGTTGGGAACCTCTGCCCTAGAGCAGCGGCCAACAGGAGCAGACACACCCGCACCCACAGGCTCCATTATCCCAAGCCTCCTGGAGAGGCAGGATGTTGGGCCCTGCATGCATCTCCCAATACTAGCACTTGCATACCTTAGCAATGCCACCCTAAACATGGGAAAACTGTACACAGCTATCAAAAGGTTGCTATGATAACTGGCAGATAGCAATTCCTACGTTAAGCACAATTGGCTGATTGAGCTGCATCATAGCAACCTTTCTGATGTCTGTGGAGTGTGCCTCAGGTCTGGTATCTGAAAGAGTGACCCCAATAGTATTGCATACCATAGCCATGCCTGCACTGTGCCCAGGACTGGTGTGGTGGCCAGGGCTGCCAAACACCTCTATAGTTGCACAATGCTGGCATAGGTGTGTGGAGTGTGTGTCTGTCTATCCAGTGTGTGGTGGCTGCCAACACCCTACACAGCGCACACTGCTAGCACTGTTGCCAGTATTGGCCTGCCAATGTGCATAATGAGGAGCAAGGTACTGTGGGAATAGCCTGGATAGGGTGGCCTGGCCTGGCTGCATCTGCACAGGGCATAGGGCAATGGCTCGGACATTGTAGTGCCCGTCCACCACCTGCATGGACAGGGTGGTCACAGCATGTCCTGCTGGGAGGTCACTCTCACCCTGACTGAGCAGTGACTATGGCATGGCTAGGTTCCCCCATAGTGCTATATAGTATTTCTCTCATGTGATATTTATGGGTTCTCTTTTGGGGCCCAATCACTGACTAATCTGCTTGGTGTGTATGCTGACATCCCAGTTCTGGGTACACGCATCTCCAGGAACATGCACTGTGGACTAGCTAGCAGACTGTCTGCAGTTAGTATTTGTCTGGCTGGAACACCTTGCAGGGTGCAGTGGCTGGAGGCTTGCTGCTGGAGAATGTCAGATAGTGGTGGGGGACAGCTGAGCGTTTCCAGGCCTACTGTCTGTCTGCCTTGCCTTATGGATGTGTACAGATTGGCATTGACTGCCCTGTAGGATATCTGTTCCCCAGCAGGACTGGGGTTGATGGTCCCCTCTACTGCCACCTGAGCCACAGAGGGTGGGTTGGGTGGTGGTACATAATCTGCCTATGGGTCCAAACACCCTCCCTTCACCTACATCATGTGACCATGGCACCAAACACAGGATATGCACTATTCTGGGTGCATCATAGCCCATAAGGGCTAGACATGACTGAGACATACAGATGTATCCTAGGTGTGTCTGCAGGAACTACCTATCACACATACACTAGCACTGATGGGGACCTGCAGTATGGCATATATCAGCCATGAAAGGTGCTGTGGACCTGGTGCTGGGCGCCCCACCTCACCCTCAGGGTGAGCACAGTACCCGCACAATGTGACGGTCTGTAGCTACTCTGTGCCAGTAACACACACGGTCTGTACCCCCTACCAGGCTGAGGTGCTGTGGGGGTGCATACCCCATCTTGTGATCATCTGTAGACTGCTGATGTGCATGTGCAGTGCATCATAGGTACAGGTGGGTTAATCCTATCCTGGTAACCACAGCAGACAGTTTGTGTGGTGACCTGCAGTCCTTCTGTAGCCAGCCAGGGGTTTGTTAGCAGCTGTAGCCCACTGGATACTTCACTGCCTGTGGAGCCAGAGGTCATGGGTTCACACCCACGATGGGGTTATTTGATAGGGCTGTCTGAGGCATTGTCTATTTTTAATGTACATTAGTGCTGCCAGCAAAAACACCCTCAGAGTACTGTAGCCATAAGGTGCTTCATAAGGCACCCCATAGGGCACCTTATAAGGTGTCCTATACAGAGCCTTATAGGGTGCCCCATAGGGGACATTATAGGGTGCCTTGGCGGACAGTGCACTTTATAATGTGCCCTATGGAGTGCCTTATAGAGTGCCTTATGCGGCACCTTCGGTTACGGCACATGAGGGTGTGTTTGCTGGCAGCACTAGTTAAAATATACATAACATGCCTCAAAAAGCAATACTTACACATAACAGCTAATGCCTCAGCCAGCCATATACATTAGGCACACTGGGGGATCAAACTCATAACCCCTGTACCATCAGTCAGTGTATTAAGCATTGTGCTACACCTCTGTTTCGGTGTTTGCATGTCTGCGCGCCTACTTAAGATTACCGCGCGTTAACGTGCTTAGCAGCGTGTCACCCGATAATGTGCACAGCGCGTGTTATCACGCGATAATCACATTTGCTACATTAAGACTGACACGCCCACTCCTTTTATGGCAGCCTGCACACTATCGCTTGGCGCACGTTAAGACAGTTTAGTAAACATACCCCATAGTGTCACAAGCAAAGGCGCTACATTAGTGCAAGTTTAAAACTTGTAATCAGCAGCGACAATGATTTTAGAGCAGATCACAAAATGGAAAATAGATTCATGACTTGTTTCTCCACATTAGCTTTGTGCAAGAAGGGCACACATCTCAAAAACCTAACATCTCTTGGGTATTTATTTTGGTGCAATAGAAAGGCAAGCATAAGGAATGGTGACTGAATATGTAGAGGCGAAACAAATGAAGCAGTGAAAAAGAAATACATCTTAATCAGCAACATATGCAGTGAGAGCAAGTTGTATCCCTACCTCATACGAAGAAACAGCTGCACACCTTGGCACCTGTCCTCTTAATCAAAACTGCAGCATTTTCTATCAACCCTGTAATTAATTGTCAGTTACACCATGGGATGCCATCAGTGCCATATTAAAAGTATTAATGAATGTATTCATTTAGTCACATTCAGTCTCACACCTTCCCTGCTATAACCCAAGGCGAGTTACATTAAATTAAAAGATGTATGAATGCAATGCAGATTAAGAGAATTTACCATACTGATAAGCAATGCAAGAGGTGAGATCACTGCTCTGTGTGAGATGTTTGCAGTCGACAGCCAGTGTGTGCATGGTAGTATGAAGTCTTCTGAGAGATTATGGAGGTTGGATAGAGGAGCCAGAATATATTTCCTTATTCATCCTATAAAATAATTTCTTCTCTTTGCCCCCCCCCCCCTAAATTGCTCTGGGGTACTGTTTTTGACTGTGTGTAAGGGATGTGACTGATGCCAATTTAAATTCTATGACTTTCATATGAGCTAAGCCTTCCATATATTTACAAAGTACAGTCGTGCTGCAGCATTCAGAATTTGGAGCTGGTGCAAACTCTTTATAGTAATGCCCTATGTATTGGTCATACTACAGTCTAGTCATGATGTTATGACAGCATAGGTCATGGTCATCAGACTTATCTTCAGAATGTATGGAGAGATATTTCATAGTGGCTGCAAGTGATAGAAGCTGTTTAAAGATTGCCTGAATTTACAGGATCAAAGTGAGCCATGAGTTCAGCAAAATCCCAAGTTTCCTGAGCTGTAATTTTAGGGATTTGTCCTGTTTACCTTATTCTTGTGTTTAAAAAATACTCATACCACAGAATAATAATTATTCTAGGACACAAAGGGGTAAAATTTTCAAAGGGCTTAGGTGCCTACCTTTGGGGGTTAGCCACTAAATCTGAGCACCTAAAGTTTGAAACCCATTTAGACTAGGCATTTAAAATTAGATGCCCAAAAAGGAGGTGGATACACTAGTGGAGTGAGGTGGGATGAATACTGTAATTAGGTGCTTAGCATTAATTTTATACATTAGACATGCTAATTTAGATTGACTAAAAATCCACCTAAAATTTAACCATGGAAATAAAGCATTAACTAATTTTATAAATTGACCCTGATACCCATGATAAAGTTTAGGTTAACCAGTAGAGTAATATAACACACTGCATCTCAAACCATCATTAGGGAACACCAGTCACTCACGTTTTCGGGATATCCACAGTGAATACAGTTGTGGTCAACATTATTGGCACCCTTGCAGTTCAACCCCCTTCATGTTTAATATCTCCTAAAAAAAAAATGGCCAGTGAAATAGCTTTGGACTATATATGCACACATATTTGACACAAAAATAATCAAATAAAATACGACTAATTTAAAAAGGAAATAGTATAAAAACGGGGACATTGCCAGGACATGATTATTCCTGAACCAAGATGACTTCCTACCTAAATAATCCACCTATGTGATAAACTGATATGAATATATGTTAATTTTTTGTCGGATCCCCACCTTGAGAGGTAACCCTCTCTCGTGGTGGGTCCTCCTTTTAATCAAACTTAAACAAGACACAAAGGCCTAAAAACAATATGGAACAGGCCGCATGAATGTGTGGCGCTCCTTTACTTTCAATCAAAGATGATGATATGAACTGTCCCAAACATCTTTTCAACAAAGCACCATGGCAAAAAAACGTATCTTAGTGAAGAAAATTCTCCATCATGCTGTGAAGTTGGTATAGTAGGATTTCTCCGTAGTGACAAAATATACAGTTGTAATGACTTCCACCTGAATTGTCAGGGTTCAGTCATTATAGCAATGATAACTCATTTGTTGTAGATTGAAGAATAACCTATGAGCAAAATCCAGATAAGTATTGACTAGGTCCTGCGACACCATGTAGTGTTTCAAGCTGAGAGGCTTCCTAGCTCTTCTTCAAGCATATGAACCTCATCGCATATCCGGTTCCGTTTTTTATCTCTTGAATAACGATTGGATGTCAGGTGAACCATCAATGTATGTAACTGGCGCCTAATTGAAACAAGTGATTCAAAAAAAGTCTTACAAATGTAATGGCCACCAATCAATTTCTGCATTAAGGCCATTAGGAGCCATCGTTTGCAATTTGAAAATTCATTGTTATTCTCTATGTTGCAATTTAGAAATGCGATTGCCTCCCCTCACATTATAGGGAACTTGATTGATGACCAACCACTTCAGCTCTTCAAATCTATGTTTCAATTGAGAACAGTGTGAAACCATTGGGGCAGTCAAAACCTGAGAATTTATACGTGAACAATTTTCTAATAGACGCTTTTTTATAGGACGAGAGGTTCTCCTCATATATTTCAATTAGCATGGGCAATTGATGAGATATATTACAAAGGAGGACAAACATGAAGTCTGATGATGTAATATATATTTTGTTCCCAATTTAAAATCTGTCCAATAATCATCTTCCAATGTAGTTAAGCAAAAATCACAAGAACCACATGCATAATGGCCATGTTGTTGCCCCAATGTTTCATCCATTTTAACTGATGATGTCTGAATGCTTAAATCACCAATATTGGATCCCCTACGATAAGCAATCATTAAGGGCTTTTGAAAACAAGCATGTAGAGACAACATTGGCCAATGACGTTTCAAAATGCAAGTGATTTTTGCAGTGTTTTTACATATATGGAAGAGTGCCTATAAACCTATTGATTTTGGCTATATCTTTTTGTATGCAATTTTCTTGCCACCATATCGGATGATTGTATAAAGCTCGTTTATACATCTTATGTATTAATTGTTGGGGGTAACCTCTGTCCCAAAGTCTACAGCTTAAATCTTTGGCATGTCTGTGATATTCCCCTATTGTAGTACGCAATCTATGGATCCTCAAAAAACTGGCCAAAAGGAAGACTTCTACGTGAAGAGCCTGGATGATAACTAGAATATTACAATAAAACATTGCGTTGTATCTGCTTTCTTATATAATGTAGTGAATAAACTCCTACCATCCTTATAAATCAAAAGATCTAAAAACCCTATGTGCTTTAAATGATACTAATGGTATTAATCCAATTAAAAAATGTTAATAAATCATTAAGTGAACCTGTCCAAATGAAAAATATGTCATCCAGGAACCGTTTCCACAGTGATAAATATTGATACCAAGTTGATTCATAAAGATGTTGTTCTTCAAAATGTCCAACCAATAAACAAAAACCCCTAACAGGTTAAAATCTAAATTCAAAAATAAGAAACAACCCTGGTGCCCAAAACCCAGTCTTCACACACCTTTAAAGTAACACATTTTTTTGTCGGAAAGGCCAACCCAGCTAAAGAGGATCATGCCTCAAGCCATCGTGGCCCATCCATTTTATTCACTTAAAATCTAAAGTAAACCACTTTGGAAGCAGCATAAATCTCGTTACTTAGCTGAGTCCATTGAAAGTAGAGAGCTGTGTAGTCATGCAGCAGGCAGCATAGAGACGACGTGACACGTTTCGGGGTATTTTCAATAAGCCCCTGCTTCAGGTCAAAATGTGACATGTATAATGTTGCCAAAGATGGCGCCACTGTTGCTCCCATGGCTACCCCAAAGCATTGTAAATAAAAAGTGGCTACTGCCGTGACCTTGTATTTTTCTCTAAATGCTTACCTTCAAATTTCTGTACCTCAGTCCTTCCCTTATCCGAACATCACCTGCTAAGCTTCACTCTTCATCACCCACCGCCTCAACCTCGTCCTGTCTCTTCCAACCTATTTAGAAATCTTCATGCTATTGACCCTTTGGCTCTCTTATCCACTGTTTCATCACCTCTTTCCTCCACTATGTCATCTGAGTCTGTTGATGAGGCAGTAGCTTCCTATAACACTGCACTCTCCTATGCTCTGGATGCTCTCACTCTGCTCATGTCACGTCCAATGAGGCACAGTATACCCCAACCACTGTTCCCTCTAAGCTGTGCACGTGTGCGCGCGCACACACCTCGCCGAGCGAGCGCACATACTTTACAACAAAAATGCAATGTGTGCCTTCGAGTCAGTCCTGACTCCTGGCGACCCAGAAGCTCCTGGGTTTTCTTGGCAGTGTCACTGGAAGTAGATTGCCAGGCCTTTCTTCCGAGGCAATGTAGGGTTAAGTGACTTGCCCAAGGCCACAAGGAGTGATAGTGGGAATCAAACCCTGGCTGCTTAGTTACCAAGCCAGTGTTCTAACCACTAGGCTACTCCTCCACTCCTACTTTACAACAGAGCGCACAAAAATTACGGTTCTGATTCAGATAGAAAACAATACAGACGTCTTAAAATTTAAAAGTTGTGTATTTACGGTTTTCACAAGTTCTACAATGTTTTCTAGTACAATCAATGTGGTGTACATACTGTATTCTGATGTGTAGTCAAATTTTAAAGTATATAACTCCAAGTGTCGTTACGTGGTGCACAAAATTTTAACCTTCCTTCAAAAGCTGCACAGCTGATATTTTATGCGCACACAGCCTACAGAAAATTAGAGGGAACATTGACCCCAACCCTGGCTTTCATCCACTACCTGCTATCTATGTTCCTGTGCCCATTCAGCTGAGCATGCTTGGCTCAAACCCTGCTCCCTTGCAGATTTTCTACACTTCAAATTCATGCTGGTCTCTTTCCATTCTGCCATAGCACTCGCCAAACAAGACTATTATGTCCTTCTGGCTAACTCTCTTGCCTCTGACATTTGCCATCTCTTTACTACTCTCAACTCTCTCCTCAAGGTGCATCTGCCTCCGACCCCTCCCTTCCTTTCTGCCCAAACCCTGGCTGACTATTTCCATGATAACATCCACAAGATCACCCTCCAATTCCCCACAAAGTCAGATACTTCCCCTCTCCCCCCCTTCACTCCCAACTTTCCCTCTCTACCTCGGATACCCTTTCTTCTTTTTCTATGATTTCTGAGTAGGAAACTGCACACTTCTTTCCTCCTCCAAACTCACTACCTGCTCCTCTGATCCTATTCCAAACCATCTCCTAAGCCCCATCTCCTCCACTGTTGTCCCTTCCATCTCTTATATTCACAACCTATCTCTCTTCCTGCAACTGTTGTCTTTGACTCCTCTCCTTCACACACATCCATCTGATAGCTAAGACCTGTCATTTCATTCTCTATAACATCAACAAAATCCACCCATTCCTTTCTAAACACACTACTAAGACACTTATCCACTCCTTAATCATCTCTCGTCTTGACTACTGTAACCTACTCCTTGCTGGTCTCCCGCTGAATCATCTCTCTCCTCTTCAGTCTGTCCAATGTACTGCTGCATGGCTAATCTTTCGCCAGCCTCATCATGTTCATATTACCCCTCTTCTGAAGTCTCTTCATCGGCTTCCACTCCATTTCCACATCCAGTTCAAACTTCTCCTGCTGACTTATAAGTGCATTCACTCTGCAGCTCCTCTCTACCTTTCCTCTCTTATCTCTCCCTACACCCCTCCTCAGGAACTCCGCTCTTCTAGCAAATCACGTCTATCTGTGCCCTTCTCTTTTACTGCTAACTCCAGACTTCACTCTTTCACCTTGCTGCTCCTTATGCCTGGAACAAACTACCCAAGTCTATACATCAGCCACCTTCTCTAGCCCTTTTCAAGTCTAGGCTAAAAATTCACCTCTTCACCGTCGCTTTTGGATCTTGACTCACCTGTTCTCCTTTGTGTTTCCTTACCATTCCCCCTAGATGTATTCCATGTCTACACCTACTGTGTTGCCTGTCTTGTTTAGATTGTAAGCTCTGATGAGCAAGGACTGTCTCTTACATGTCTGTGCAGCACTGCATATGTCTTGTACCGCTATACAGATGCTCAGTAGTAGTAGAAGAGTGGGAGAAACTACCAGCAGACAGATGTTTGAAACATATGGATGACTACAAGAAACATTTGGAAGCTGTCATTACAGCAAGGGTTGTGCAAACAAATATTAGTGAAGGGTGCTATTAATCCTGTCCAGGTCATATTGGAGGAGTAGGTCATAGTGGAGGAGTAGCCTAATGGTTAAGAGCACTGGCTTGGGAACCCAAAGACCAGGGTTTGAGTCCCACTAGCACTCCTTGTGGCCTTGGGCAAGTCACTTAATCCTCCATTGCCTCAGAAAAATCCAAGTTATCAATATCCCTGTTTAATGTACATTACTAAGTTTAAGTTACAATGTAAACCATTTTGATTGAAACGATAAAGCAGTATATAAAATATTTTGTTTTTATTTTTTTTCTCAAAAATTATTATGTTGAAGTTGCACAGGCATCTTTTTTGTGTTGTATACATTTGAACATACTCTTAAAATATGATGATGACACATAGTTGAAATATTTCCAATTATTTCTCAAGATATTGTACACAACATAACTAAAATGCAAGGATGTCAATAATGTTGAGCACAAAAGTATGTCCGAGATAAATCTACATACACTGCTTCTATACACACCTAACCAGTCTAGTTTTCAGGAAAGCCACAAGAAATATGGCTTTTGTATACAAATCTAGCTTATGAATAGTAAGTAGGACCCCCTGTCCCAGGACAAGTATGAAAAGCTTTTCTAAAGGAATATAATATAATTAGGGTTTCTATCCTTAGGAGTTCATAAATTCATAACATCTTTATTAGTGATATAGCGGAAGGGCTGTCGGGTAAGGTTTGCCTCTTTGCAGATGATACCAAAATCTGCAATAGAGTAGACACCCAGGAAGGTGTAGATAGCATGAGGAGGGCTCTAGCTAAGCTTGAAGAATGGTCTAGAATTTGGCAGCTGGGATTTAATGTTAAAAAATGTAAGGTCATGCATTTGGGCTGCAGCAATCCAAGGGAGCAATACAGTATAGGAAGTGAAGTACTTTTGTCCACTAAAGAAGAGCGGGACCTAGGCGTGGTTGTGTCTGATGATCTTAAAGTAGCTAAACAGGTAGAAAAGGCGACGGCAAAAGCTAGAAGGATGCTTGGGTGCATACGGAGAGGAATGGCTAGCAGAAAAAAGGAGGTGATAATGCCTCTGTATAAGTCTTTGGTGCGACCTCATTTGTAGTATAGTGTGCAATTCTGGAGACTGCACCTTCAAAAGGATGTGAACAGGATGGAGTCGGTGCAGAGGTGGCTACTAAAATGATTAGTGGTCTTCATTATAAAGCATATGAGGACAGACTTAAGGATCTTAATATGTACACTTTAGAGGAAAGGCGGGATAGAGGTGATATGATTGAAATGTTTAAATACCTCCGTGGCATAAATGTTCAGGGAGAGAGCCTCTTTCAATTGAAAGCAAGTTCTGCTACGAGGGGACATGGGATGAGGGTGAAGGGAGATAGATTCAGGAGTGATATGCGGAAATATTTCTTTACGGAAAGAGTAGTGGATCCGTGGAATAGTCTCCCAGTGGAGGTGGTAGAGATGAGGACAGTAACTGAATTCAAAAAAGCATGGGACCAACACAGAGGATCTCTAAAGGTAAAAAGTGGACTGTTGTAGTTGTTGATATGGAAGGACAGACTAGATAGGCCATGTGGTCTTTTTCTGTCATCATGTTTCTATGTAAATGTAAGTGTTTATTTTCCAGATAATTAGGGGTTCTTTGAGGGTTCAAAGAATTGGTGTTCTTTGCTATTTTTGCATCACATGTACTACTGCTTAGTACCTTTTCAGGTGGAATCGAATATGTACATTTTTGTCATTTAGGAGTTGTCAGCAGCGAAAAGGCACAAAAACCAAGTGGAAGATACAAGGCAAGTCAGGGGAAGGATGAGAAAGTACTAGTGGAAGTGGTGTTTTTCCAGCTTTAATCCAACAAACACCTACCTTAAATTTATTTTCCATTGGAAGTGTTTTTTCAGTTAAAATGCAAAATTAGAAACCCTAAATATAATGAAATGGGAAAAGAGAAATAATGTTTATAAAAAGGAAGTCATTTGCCTAACTTGGTGCTAAAAAGGGATTGGAACACAAACTTCCCAACTTCTTTTCTCATCCTTGGCTATAAAATTGTCTGTTTGTGGTTGCTGATACTTCCTACGTGTTCTGCTACTGAAGTAGCCAGCTATGTTGTTGGCAGAGGTAAAGCAAGAAGTTCAACAAAAACCACATGCTGGGCTTAGACCATGAGTCACTTCAGCACACAAGCTTTGCTTAATGTGTTGCAAGCAACTGCAACACTGGCCAAGAAAAATAAATGGAAGAAACTGCTAAGTGAGCCCAACCTTGCTCATAACATAAGTAGGGGTTTCAATTTAGCCAAAAAACCCTGATAAAAACACCTCTGAAGGGGAATTTGGGATTTTTGGTTTAACCAACCCTCCCCCCCCCCCCAATGGCCTCTTCTTCGGTGTTCTGTGACATCACCCACTTGCAGAAGAAGAGGCAGAATGAGCTAATTCTTGAGGATACCCACCTCTTCTAGCTGCTCCACTCACAGCTGCAACCATTGCACTTCCTACCTACAGCCCTGGCAGTGATAAACAGCATCTCTTCCCCCCCTCCCCCTCCCCCATATCTCTGTAAGCCTAGTAGATGTAAATTGACAAATTAAAGAGTAGTAAATCTTCTGGACTGGATCGTATACATCCCAACATGCTAAAAGAACTGAAGAATGAAATTGTAGTCCTACTATTTGTAAACTACCATTTAAATTTTTTATAGTACCTGAAGATTGTAAAGTAGTAACATAATGTCAATTTTTAAAAAGGGTTCCATTGGTGATCTGGGAAACCACAGACCGGTGAGCCTGATCTTGGCACCAGTGGCAGCCAAGAAAGCAAATGGAATGCTATGAATTATTAGGAAAGGAATGGAGAATAACAGAGAATATAATAATGTCTCTATATCACTCCTTGGAGTGACTGCACATTAAGTATTGTATGCAATTCTGGTCACTGCATCTCAACAGAGATATGGCAGAATTAGAAAAGGTAGAGAGAAGAGCAACCATAATGATCAAGGGAATGGAACAACACCCCTGTGAAGAAAGGCTAAAGAGGTTAGGGTTCTTTGGCCCGGAGAAGAGATAGTTGAGGGGAGATATGCTAGAGGTTTATAAAATAATGAGTAAAGTGGAATGATCTTTAAAGAGATTTTTCTCTTGTTTTGCAAATTATGTTGCTTCTTTTGCCTAGGTGATCATGGACTCACTCATTTCTTCTATTCATTGGAGCAGTTGTCCAAATTTAAGGATAGAAACCAACTCTTACCATTTGTTTTCGAACTTCAGCACTTTTTGAATATTTGGATCTGTGATGTTACTAAGTATGCCTGAAGATGTATAATGGTAGCTCTATATGTGTAATCTATTTCGATAAGGCCCATACCACTTTTAGTTCTTGGGACTATACAGTCAAATTATTCACTGGTTCTTAAGATTACATCCAATTTTTCAAGATTTTCATAGGGCCAGTCTACGGTTTGAAGGGGAAAAATGAATCCCCCTTCAGGTACCTTTGTTACAGGTTGAATCCATCTTGTGCTCAGACCTAAGAAACAGCTTGTTGACTTTTTCACACTGAAACTGCAAAATCAGCAAGATTGAGCAATGAAATGAGCTAATATCCTGTCCCAGAGAGCTGACACAATGAAAGGCTCTGAAAACTACAAAGCTAGTGAAAAGCTGTCACCTGGGCCTCTTGAATAAACAAAGGGGAACAGAACGAAGAACTTAATCTACAGGAAACAGAGTCAGCACACAGCAACAAGGACTGCCATGAGAATGAGAAGACAGGATGCCCAAGTGAAAAAATAAATGGTAGAGATTGGGAAGCAGATTTGCTTGAAATAATAAAGAATGAGAAAAGAAAGGAAATCTATTTAACAGCAATTTGAGCCTAAAAATGAATATAAATATAGAGAAGAAATTCTAATAAGCAGACAGACATTAGCTGATCTCATTGGAGTAAGGCCGTCTCTGTCTCCAGGACCTTTTTACACTTAAGTCAGGTGCTTTGCTTGTTATAGATGTGTTGATGCTATGGATTGATATTGAAATTTATACCTTATAAATCAAAAGTAAAGCTTGTGATGTTACAGCCTGACAAGATAAAATAAAAAAAATTTCCATGCTTTTATGGTGGCATGAGCAATTTGTTTAAAGCCAGTCCTGTATGTATGTTGGGGTTGAACACAAACAGCCAAACAAAAATAGAAAATTCCCCAAATAATCTTAGTGGGAACCCCAGAAAAACCCCAACATCTTGGTGACCCTGACGCCATTTTGGTGACTCAGCGCAGTGACGTCACCAGGAAGTGTTCTCCCGTGTTCGCTGGACGAAGCACAGGTCGAGAAGGAGGTAAGCGTGATTTTGAATTCCTGCAGAAGAAACATCGAGAGGGTAAGAGACGTTTTTCATATATATATATATATATATATATACACACACACACATACACACACATTGTCGTTTTTCACTTTGCATAGGTAGGAAATTTTGCTTAACTAGGATATTGTAGACTAGTTAAGATGTTTAAGAAAAAGACAAAAGAAACTGATTCTGACACTAGAAAAGTGGATGTACAAGAGCAGACTGTATTACAGAAAGTTATTAAGAGATATCCACTTGCTGCTAAAACTTTAGAACAGTTCTGCAAGAAGTGGCGTAACTGGGCACTACAAGACTCCGCTTTTGCCTGGCCAGCAAGCGGTACCCTAGACACACATTCACTACATGACTTGCAAACTAAGATACAGAAGGACAAAATAGGACAGAAATTAGTGGAACACTTGCAACATGTCACATTATGGATGGAGGTAGCAAGAGAATGTGGTGAGGAGCCCCCTCCTTGTAACCCCACACATAATCTGGGAGAAACAGGACTATATCCTACCTTAACTGCAGTTGCAGCTACAGGATACCAAGACCCTATTCCTATAGATCAGGAATCTAAACAATCCAAGGGGACCCTCCACAGTAACAAAAAGGAGACCTCACCCGAAAGGAGATTTTATGACCAAATGCTCCCAGGCCCGATAGAAGATCCTGAGATGAGGGCAGCGTGTGAGGATATAGGGAGAGAGAAAGAAGAATGGGCAGAAATATCAGGGACAGTTAAATTAGAATATTGTAAGCAGCCAATTTGTGAGAACGAATTAGCACAATGGAATGCAGAGTTAGAAGCCAGTACTGAGGAATGGAAAAGGGCTCGTCAAGAACAAGAGGAACAATTTAAAATAAGCCTAGAAAATCAGCAGGCTGAGTGGGAAGAGAAAGTTAAGAAGAAGGAAGAACAGGATAAAGAACAAGAACAAAAGAAATTAGAAGAGTCACGAATTAAAGATTGGGAGGGAGCGGAAGTCAGAACTGGAAGAGTGGGAACAGCATAACAAAAAGGAGATAGACAGGATGAAAGAGGAGTGGGACAAATTAAACGTACGCAGCTCAAGAAAGACTGGACTCTTTGAGATCCAGCTATAAAAACAAGGACAGTAATAGAAAGAACATTGGGATTGCAAGAAATAACAGTCAGGCTGAAGCCTCACTAATGCCTAAGGAAACAGTAGCTGAGGGTGAGGGAAATCGTTACTTCATCAACCGATGGAATGACAATATGTATGACTGGACATTAGAGAACCAGCCGCAAATGTTGCAATGGCCTCCCGCGGGAGCACTTGACATTGCACATTTGAATACTGCTAGACTTTGTATCCCTCACTTGGTTTGCAGCTTGTCATGCTGTGAGGGCTTGTGTGCATCAGTGATGCTGAGAGCTAAACTATTCGTAGTTTAACTACTGGCAGGGTCTCCCAAGATGGACAGGTCTCAGCTGAGGTGCCAGACCAAGACAAACCACCCATCTGGGCAGCAGCAGAATGGGATAGTGTTGATGGCGGAGGATCACATTTCTGTGACAACGGCAACACCACCAAACTTAAACTGCACGGAAGAAAGGCCTGCAATCTACTTCTGTATCTTGCCATGAAAACCCAATGGATAGTTACAACAAAACAAATTGTGCTATAGTGCTGGAAGATGAGACCCCCAGGTCGGTAGGTACTCAACTAGCTACTGGGGAAGAGCTGAAGACTTTTCAGAGTAAAGCCAGCATTTATGATGTGGTTGGGACGTCTGACTGCTGATGTAGCTGCACATGAAATGAGAGTCAGAAGCTGTAAAGATGTCTTACACATTGGAACATGGAACGTACGAAGCATGAACCAAGGGAAGTTGGAGGTGGTCAAGAATGAAATAGAACGTGTACAACTTGATCTGTTGGGTGTCAGCGAACTGAAATGGACTGGCATCGGGCACTTTGCATCAGATGATCACATGGTCTACTATGCTGAAAATGAAAGACAAAGAAGAAATGGTGTTGCATTTATAATAAAGAAGAAACTTGCAAGAAATGTAATGAAATACAATGCAGTCAGCGAACGCCTAATCTCTATTCGTCTATGAGGAATGCCTATCAACACAACTATAATTCAAGTATATGCCCCAACAACAGCTGCAGAAGAGAATGAAACTGAAGAGGTCTATGAACAAGTACAAGCTGAAATTGACAGAACATGCAAACAGGATATCCTGATAGTCATGGGTGACTGGAACGCAAAAGTTGGCAACAAAGAAGAAGGCAAAGTAGTTGGAAAATATGGACTTGGCAACAGAAATGAAGCTGGAGAAAGAATGATAGAATTCTGCAAAACCAACGATCTATTCATCTCAAACACCTTCTTCCAGCAACACAAGCGGCAACTGTACACATGGACTTTACCCAGTGGATTGTATAAAAATCAAATTGACTACATCTGTGGAAGTCAACGATGGAAAAGCTCTATAACATCAACAAAGACAAAACCTGGAGCTGACTGTGGTACAGATCAACTACTAGTATGCAAACTCAAGCTAAAGTTGAAAAAGAGCAAACCACTCATGAATGCAGCAAAATATGACCTTGAGAATATACCACTGGAATTTAAAGACTGCCTGCAAAATAGATTTGCTGTTTTAAATACAAATGACAGAGCTCCAGAAGAGTTATGGAATGACATCAAGAAGCTTGTGTTGGAAGAAAGCAAGAAGTCTCTACAAAAGGTGAAAAAGAAAAAAAAATGGCCAAAATGGACGATGGAAGAAACTCTGAAAATTGCCCAGAAACTCAGAGAAGCTAAAGCCAGAGGAGAAAGAAAGACAATCACAGAACTCAACAGAGATTTCCAACGTGCAACAAGACAGGACAAGGAAAAGTACTACAACGACGCATGCAAGGAAATAGAAGCAGAAACTATTAGAGGAAGAACAAGATCAGCTTTCCTAAAGCTACGAGAGTTAAAGAAAAAGTTCCAGCCACGAATTGGAATGTTACAAGATGCTCAAGGTTCTATGTTGAATGATGCTGAGAAGATCAAGAAAAGGTGTAAGGAATATGCAGAGTTTTTAATATGATAAAGATCAAGTGGACCAACAGCCATTTCAACCTGTACCTTATGATCGGGAACCATTGGTGATGAAAGAAGAAGTTGAAGCAGCTTTGAAAGCCTTATCAAAGAACAAAGCACCAGGCATTTATAGCATTCCCATTGAAGTATTACAGCAATCTGATGCAGCTGTTACCGTACTTACAAGGCTCTGCCAAGAAATATGGAAGACAACATCATGGCCAACTGACTGGAAAAGATCTGTGTTTATACCAATACTAAAGAAAGGTGATCCAACTGACTGTGGAAATTATCGCACAATTGCTCTGATCCCACATGCCAACAAGATTCTACTGAAGATTATTCAAAAGAGACTACAACCATACCTGGAACAAGAACTATCTGAAGTGCAAGCAGGGTTCGGAAAGGGCGAGGAACAAGAGACATCATTGCGGATGTGAGATGGATCTTTGAAAAGACTAAAGAATACCAAAAGGATATCTATTTGTGCTTTATTGACTATAGCAAAGCTTTTGACTGTGTAAACCATGAGAAACTCTGGGCCACATTAAGAAGCATGGGTATACCAGAACACCTGATCGTACTCTTGTACAATCTGTACATTGATCAAGAACCAACAGTTCAAACGGAACAAGGAGAAACAGAATGGTTTAAAATAAGCAAAGGTGTAAGACAAGGCATACTTTCCCCCTACCTGTTTAATTTATATGCAGAACAAATCATCAGAGAAGCAGGATTGTATGACGACAACAGAGGTGTGAAGATTGGTGGAAGACTCATCAACAACCTTCGTTATGCTGATGATACCACATTACTGGCTGAAAATGAAGATAATCTGAAACATTTGCTTCTCACAATCAAAGAACATAGTCTCAAAATGGGCCTGCACCTTAATGTAAAGAAGACAAAGATTATGACAACTGGCATAATCAACAGGTTCATCGTTGAAGGAGAAGAAATTGAAATCGTGAACAACTTTAACCTACTTGGATCAACTATCAATAAAAAAGCAACAAGCAGTCAAGAAATCAGACAACGTATTGCTCTTGGCAGAATGGCTATGAAAGACCTAGATAAGATTCTCAAGAGCAGAGATGTTTCTCTCCATACAAAGGGGCTTGTTTACAAAGCCACGGTAGCGGTTTCTGATCGTTATCGGAGTCGCAGCCCCATTGAAATCAATGGGGCCGCGACTCCGATAACGATCGGAAACCACTACCACGGCTTTGTAAACAAGCCCCAAGGATTCGACTTGTTTAAGCCATGGTATTTTCATAACATCATATGGATGTGAAAACTGGACAGTGAAAAAAGATAGACAGGAAGAAAATTGATGCCTTTGAATTATGGTGCTGGCGGCGAATACTGTGTATTCCATGGACTGCCCGAAGAACAAACCAGTCGGTACTAGAGGAGATCAAACCTAAGCTTTCTTTAGAAGCTCAGATGAAAAGACTTAGACTTTCATACTTTGGACACATCATGCGAAGAGAGAGATCATTAGAGAAAGACATCATGCTTGGCAAGATAGAAGGTCACTGCAAAAGAGGAAGGCCAGCAATGAGATGGATCGATACAGCAGCTACGGGTACCAGTCTGTCAACAATGAGACGCCTGACTGAAGACCGAACACAATTTAGCATAGCTATCCAGATGGTCACCATGAGTAGACTCCGACTTGACGGCACTTAACAACATCAACAAGACTTTGCATTCATGGGGAAGCGGGAGACCCACAATGGGATTTAGATTACATGAAGACAGGATTAGAAATATGGAAAAAATATGAAGAAAAACTGTGCTTGCCCCTCTTGCATTCAAGAGGAGGAACTATTCGATATATCCCTTGGAATTTTACTGATATGAATAATATAGCTAGTACCTTACCTCCTCTTAGTAGAGGGGGGGGCTTCCTGGATTCAAAAGTTTGAGCGGGTTACGGCAGGGTGTACTTTAGGGTTAGCAAAACTCCTGGGAACTCATGCAACAACAAAAACATGATAATAATGAAATATTTAAATTATCCAGTGAATGCTTCAATGAAGCATTTGAAGGAGATTAAGGGGCATGTTTACGGGACTTACGTGTGAATGGCGTGCATTTCTGCTATGCCAGGGCTAGGCATGTCAATATCACAGAAGTTGCGAATGCATGGCCATAGCGCATGTGCACAGTGAACATGCTCACAGTGCACATTCTCCAATTGTAAGCAACAAAAGCATTATGGCAGCAGTGGGCTACAGGAACCACTGATGACAGTGATAACTGTGCCCCAGTCCCCACCTACAGGGCAGTAGTAACAGGCCAGAGCAGAACAGAGAGGAATGACTGGGAATAAGCACAAATGGCTGCACAGATAACAATGGGGCTAAGTACAAGAAAGTGGGGCATGAAAATCAGAAAGCAAATAGATGCAGAGTCTGTGCTGTGCCTCTAATTGTGGGAGATAGGGTGCAAATGTGGCATGTGACAATGCTGGGGACCTGTTATGTGATCAGGCAGAGTGTCCAGTGTCCATCAGGTGGATTGGGTATGTGAACCCCCTCACCCTGAGGCACCCAGGGTTCCTGTTAACCTAGACTGCAGGGAACATAGTATAAGGCCTCTGGTGTGTGTCTGTGGGGGAACCTTCTCTTATTCAGCTCTTCTATATAGCTTGCATATGGCCCCTAGCCATTATGTGGTGTGTCCCCCATGTGGGGGGAATGGGGGTGTTAAAGCATATGAATAGGGAGGCTGCACACACATATTGAAGAGAAGAGGGAGAGGGGAGGAGGGGACACATGCTGCCAACCAGTAACTCTACCATTTGGGGTCGAGAAGCACCCCCATGGCCCACCATATAGGACATTCACCCCTCTGACCTGCTATCTTCAAGGGGGAGGTGCAGGTAGTCCACAAAGTGTACCCATGCCCCCCACCCCCACAGGGAAGCACCCCATGGAGGTGGTCAAACCAGGCCAAACGTCCCAGCTGTCAAGGAAGCAGAGGCCCACAAAACCTTGGGCGCCCACATGAGCTAGCCAGTTCCATGGAACACCTCAACCCTTGGTCATGGGGGGCCAGGAAGAGGAGACTGATCAGTGAAGTCCAACACAGTGCTAGAAATGTTAAGTAGCTGCTCAGAGCCAGTAGGCCTTTGCCCCTCACCCTGACAAAGGGAGGATGGAGCTATCTGCCAACAGGAACATGGCCATGGCCCCCCCAGGTGCATGTATACTACTACTACTACTATTGAGCATTTATATAGCGCTACCAGTCATACGCAGCGATGTACAGACATTTAAGAGACAGTCCCTGCTCGTCAGAGCTTACAATCTAATCAAGACAAACACAGAGCTAACAATCTAGTCAAGACAAAAAACACAGCACATACAATCTAGTCACGACACAGAAGTCAAGATCTGAAAGCAACAGTGAAGAGATGAGATTTCAACCTGGATTTAAAGAGGGCTAGAGAGGGTGCCTGGCATATAGACACCGGTAGCTTGTTCCAGGCGTAAGGTGCAGCAAGGTGAAAGGAGCAAAGTCTGGAGTTAGCAGCAGGAGTGAAGGACATAGACAGAAGTAGTTTTGTTAGAAGAGCGGAGTGCTACAAGCTCCCCCACACATGCAGGGGAAGTAGGGGCTGGATGGCATCTTTTGCACAACTTGTCATTTACACCCCCACCCACCTGCTGTACTCTGTTGGTTCCAACTCTGGCTCTGTGGCCAGTACTGGGTGAATCATAAAGAACAGGCCTCATCTCCTGCCACTCCCCCTCTCACCCCAGCAGCCCTCTGACAATTATGCAGTGCATATGCAGATGTTAGTGAAGACAGCTATTGATGTTTCTGTGGTTGTTTGCCCACTGACCCAGCAAGGTCACTCCTGACTTGCAGGCCCTGGTTTTAAGGTTATCAGACTATTGTGGTCCACTGCCATGGCCTAGAAATTCTGCTATCTTTTTTTTCTTGTGTGTTTGCTCTGTTTCTACCCTCCATATTTCCTAACACTTATGCAAGAACCACATGTACTGAATGTGTGAGTATGGCGAGTACAATTAGCACCTGGTCAGAGGTAGGTATGAATTGCACGCGCACTAGCTGTGTGTTTGTGTAGTTAGCGTGCAACTAGTATACTCTCTCCCCGCCCATGCGCTGTTCGGGTAGCATGGCATTTTTAATGTGGTCGCCTTTGGATCACGTGGCCCAAATGTGCATTAACCCCATACTACCGCACTTTAGTACATATGCCTCTAAGTTCCAGAAAACCATAAAACATAAATATATGTTTCAGGAAGCAGCTGATCTTAGTGAGTGATATTGCTGAAGGACTGAATGGAAAAGTCTGTCTTTTTGCAGATGACACAAAAATTTGCAACAGACTGGACTCCCCCGAGGGAGTGGATAACATAAGGAAAGATCTACAAAAGTTGGAAGAGTGGTCTAATACTTGGCAATTATGATTTAATGCGAAAAAGTGCAGTGTCATGCACTTAGGTAGCAGAAATCCAAGGGAAATGTACGCGATAGGGGGCGAGAGGTTGGTGTGCATGGTTCAGGAGAAAGATCTTGGTGTGATTATCTCTGATGATCTCAAAGTGGCAAAAAAGTACGACAAGGCGGTGGCAAAAGCCAGGAGGATGTTGGGCTGCATACAAAGAGGAATTACCAGCAGAAAGGAAGAAGTACTTATGCCACTGTACAGGTAGCTGGTGAGGCCTCACTTGGAATACTGTGTTCAGTTTTGGAGACCATATCTTGCAAAAGATGTAAAAAGACTGGAAACTGTTCATAGGAAGGCGACCAAAATGATTTGGAGCCTGCGTAAGAAACCTTATGAGAAGAGACTTGAAGACCTAAATATGTACACTTTGGAGGAGAGGAGGGCTAGGGGAGATATGATTCAGACCTTTAAATACTTAAAGAGGAACGATGAACAAACAAACCTCTTCCAAAGATGGGGAAGCTGCAAAACTAGAGGGCATAACATGAAGCTGCAAGGTGGAAAATTGAAAGGCAATGTCAGGAAATATTTTTTCACTGAAAGGGTGGTGGATGCTTGGAATACTTTCCCAATGGAAGTGGTGGGGGCAAACACGGTGACGGAATTCAAAACAGCATGGGACAAGCACAGCAGATCCCTTTACAGCAACATCCATTTGGAACACTAGCAGGCTTTCGAAAAAAGCTGAACATGTATTTTTTCATTAAGCAGTTCAGGAGAGAGGCCTCTCCAACATGCAAACACAGCATACTACAGCACAATACCTCTTGACCATATAAATTTATTACACAGTTTTTTAGTTCTAGTTTATGTTTTGTTGATTTGCTTACTTCTACACCTGTTGTTATGTAAAATTAAAATCTTGTATTTCTGCACTTATGTTATTATGTAAAGTTCAGTTGACATGTAAACTGCTTCGACTATTAGATAAAGCGATATATAAAAATAGTTAAATAAATAAATAAATAAATATTATATGATAAAGAGTTAGAAGGCTTTCCCTGTGAAAGAAAGGCCAAACAGGTTAGGGTTTTTCAGCTTGAAGGTGTTTGAGAGGGGATATGATAGCCTATAAAACCATAAAAAGGGTGGAACAGATAAAAAGAGAATGTGCTTTCAAATAGTGCTAGGACTAGGGGCCGCAACAAAGAAACTAATCAATAGCAGATTTAAATAAAATTAAAATATTTTCTACACTCAAAAGTAAAATTAACCTGTAAAATTTATAGTGGCAAATGTGGTCAAGCATCTAGCATATCTGGATTTAAAAGGGGTTTGGGAAAACTTCTGGAAGAAACAAAGTCCAAGCCAATTATTAGCCAGGTAGTTTTGGGGAAAGTCACCACTTACCCACTGCAGTGAGCAACAAGGAAGAGGGCTATTGTTAGTTATCTGTTGGGTACTTGTGACCTGGACTGGCCACCAACTGAGAAAGGATGCTGGGTTCTGTGGACCTTGGGTCTGACCCAATCTGGCAAATCTTATATTGTTATGGTATCAAGTATAGAAGACAACACTGTGGTATGTATACAACCAAGCTCAATAACACTAATCCAATTAAGAAATTAAACTGACTATGTCAAGTCCTGTGTTCTTTAAACAAGATACAGGCTTTATTTACTGTAGTTTGTTGAATGACGTCATAATGTCAGTTCAGATATTCTTTAGAGACATATGAAAACTCTCTAACCAAGGTAAAAGTGTTTTTTTAGTTTTCTTTTACAGGTAAAGCTTAAAACCTGCAATTTGTTGTCTTTAAGGGTATTGGCAACTGTTTCAGAACCAAAAATTACTTCAGTTCTCTGCTGCTGCTTGGACTGATGTTTCTATCAACACACACCTAAAGCATTTTGATGTTACCAGGAAATATCACCAAACATAGCTCTTACACATCTAAAATATTTATTTTGATTTCATTTGCACAATTAAAAAAATACATCAATTGATTAATAACATGTAATTGGCACCCTACTATCTTATTATTTAAAAATTAAAAACAAAAGGCTCTCTCCTTAAAGACATTCAGGCCCCTATTTATATAATACGGAAAAAATGGCCAGTTATCTCAGATATTATATCCTCCCATGACCTTGATCTACTTATGATCACTGAAACCTGGCTATCACGTGAGGATAACGTCCTCCTCAACCAGCTTCTTCCCCCCAACTTTTCTATATGCACACAACATAGAGAAAATAAGAAAGGAGGTGGAACTCTCATCCTCTCCAAGACGGACCTCCAGTTCCATACAATTAACTCCACCAGTAATATCAACTTGGATACAGTAACCATTGCGAATAAATCATGCTCCATCATATTACTATATAGAGCTCCATCAACTTCCGCTGATGATCTCCCTATCATATTAAACCTAGCTGCCAATACTCACAATCCCAACACACCTAGCTGGATCTTAGGAGATTTCCACCTCCCCTCTCTACAACAAACAAAAGCCACCGCCTTCCTGGAAGCTTTCAAGAATCTGGGATACCAACAGATTATCAACGAATCCACACATCAAAAGGGTAATAATCTAGACCTAGTATTCGCCCCATTGACAATTCTTGATCCAAACCACGATCTAGTGACGTCTATTACCTCCGTACCCTGGTCAGACCACAAGCTGATCAATTTCTTGATACCCACGCTAAACAAACAAGCGAAAGATAACTCCAAGCAACGTCTCACAAACATCAGTATGAAATCTCCGACCTTTCAACAGAGAACACATTCTATCAGAGGCCTCCTCATTCCTCAGTAATACAACACTCAACCTTGATAATATGATCTCCAATTAGAATAACAACTTCAGCGCTATTGCTCAACGTCCTAATCAAAATCAAAACAATGTACCAAAAAAAAGAAAGTCTGCTTCATGGTACTCCCCAGAGCTGCGGTCCTCACTCGTGCAGTTTCGGAAGCTGGAAAAACGATGGCGTCGATCCCAATCCATGGAGGATCAAACAGCTTATAAAATCCACTTAGAAAACCACAGAAACATGATCACGATGAAAATGAAACAGCATCACACTGACATACTCAAAAGGTCTCTGAACAAGCCACGTGATCTGTTCAACTTAGTTGAGACTTGTCAGACGGCTGCCTGGGTGAGAATCTTCACACTCTTGGCAAGTGCATATTTCTATATGATTTGCAAGGTATTGTGGGCAATGTAGTTCATTCACACCAGACACAGCTGCTGACAATAATTTAGTTGTGCTCTTGGGTAAAGCCAATAAGATATTTATTTATGGGGTTATTTCTCCCAACACAGATATGCTTGGTAGCACATAAATTAGTTTACTTGCTTTCAGTGTTAACTTGGAAAAACAAAGTTAAAATCAGGAAAACAACAAATGAAAAGCCACAAAGCAAGAAACAAACTGTTCTTTTCAGGTTAATTTCTGATTACTTCCCACATAAATTCAGAAATGATTCTCTCCTAGCTCACAAGCAATTAGGTAAGGCTTAATTGCTAGCAGTCACCAGCTGAAACCCCTTAGCTGGCTTGCCTTCCACTGTGTGGGTCAAATCCTGCTTCAGGAGCTTTTCTGAGTAGATTAAAGAACAAATTTGTATTTCTTTGTGATGGTTGCTGTACTTTATAACAGAAAGTTACCAACGGAGTTTAGATAGAGAGCAGTCCATATAAACAGGATCCTCATCTGCTATTATTCCCCCTTGTTCAACAAGCATGGGTTCAATATCATGGATTGGCACAGATGAATCTCTCAATTGAGCATTTTCAGGAGAATACTTGTTTCCCTGCTGTCCTTCAAGGTTATAGCTAGGGCATAGATCAGTGTTCATACCTGAGCTTCCATTGCTGCTAGAGTTCCTCTCTATATAGCCTGGCCAGTATGTAGTCCAGTTCTTATGTCCAGCCTTCCAATCCAGATCCCTGGACACTGGATCTCTCTTCACATACCTTCTGGCACAGGTCTTAGGGTCCCTTCCACGTGCAGCCGTCTCCCTCACAGGTAGCCTCTGGTGATTCCTAGCTCTGCAGCACCATTCCTCTGGCTTTCCCCAGTCCAATGGTGTATGCTGGCCCTTGGAATACCTCCCAGTATACGTACTGCTTTGGACTCTTCTAGACCTCTCAAAGGCTTTTCTCTTCTTTCTTCCAAAGGGTCTCTTTCCCTCTCTGTCCGTCCGGTTTGGCTTCTGCTTCTGATGATCCTTCAGATGAAACTGATGATCAAACTCAAGCTGATTCTCAGGATACTGAGGACAATTCTCTGGATATCCAAGGTGATCATGAAGATGGTCATCTGTAGAATAAACTCTACTCTTATTCTGCTTAGATGAGTGCTCCTCCCTAATACAGCGCAGCTGTGCTGAATCAGGCCCTGCCCTTTGAGATGAGTGCTTAGGGATTACCTCATAGCCCTCCTGATTGAACACACGTTTCCCCACTTCAGCTCCTCTAATGGCTGTTGGAAACCTGGTGCATTCTGGGACTGGTAGTCTTTTATGGGAAAATTCTGTTTTCTTATTTCTACCAGAACTGACAGGTTGCTTGTTCAGAGTCACTTCACCTTTTCTATAGCTCCTTCCTGAGCTATGATAAGCTTCTTTATCACAGACTTTATCGAAAGAACCCTCCCTAGAACAACAAAATGCAATTCACCCTCAAGAATTTGCTGACTTCCTTCAGTCTAAACTACTCCAGACAGATACAATCTCATTAATTACACCACAACTGTCCACCTATACACTTCCCCTTTTGGTGTTCTCCACACCAACAAGAAAATGCATTGAAGACTCTATTACATCCATCAATACCACTACTGCACAATCCGACCCCTGCCCAGACTATTGGATAAAAGAGCTACGTAAAGAAGTCAGTCCTTTCATCACAAGACTTATGAACCTCTCCTTCACAACTGGAACTTTCCCCATAGACCTCAAATATACCTCCATCAGACCCCTGTTAAAAAATCCCAAACTAAACCCCCAGAAAGTTGATTCATATAGACCCATAGCAAGCATACCTCTATTAGCCAAGATCATCGAGAAAGAGGTACAAAGACAAGTTCAAGATCACATAGACACCGCAGCCCCACTTGACCAATGCCAACATGGGTTCAGGGAGTATCATGGGATAGAAACTCTCCTTACTACCCTTTTCAGCAACATAATCTCAGGTATTGATAACCTTTGGCAAGGGTTCGCGCTCATCTTTCTTGACATTGCCGCAGCTTTCGACTCAGTGAATCACAAACTTCTCCTGGGGCGGCTTGAAGAAAAGGGCATCTGTGGTAATGCGCTAAAATGGTGTAAATCATACCTTGCCGAAAGATGGCAATGTGTGAAATCTGGATCAGCTATGTCCGAACCTTTCCACCAAACTCAAGGAGTCCCTCAAGGCTCCTCACTATCATCACTCTTTTTCAACATATACATACAACCTATCTGTAATCTCATCAGATCTTTTAATGTGAGCTGCCTGATATACGCTGATGATATCCTGCTCTACACCCCGTTCTCTACAGAACTTCTGAATCTCTCCCCTCTGATAGAATGTTTTGACGCAGTTTCTAAATGGCTCCTATCCCAAAACCTCCGCATCCAACACAAGAAGACAGAGGTTCTATTCATTACAAGGGACCACAACTTCACCCCACCATCATATGTAAGAGTTAAAGAAGCAGAACTGCAAACAAAATCCACAATTCGTTATCTGGGGGTCACACTGGATCAACATCTAGATATGAAAGTACACATAGAGAATGTAGTAAGAGAAGTTTATTTCAAGATTCGTTCTCTCAGGCATCTTCACTCCTTACTTGATCCAGAAGACTACAGGACAATATACCAAGCGTTAATTCTACCACATTTCGACTTTGCTAACGCTATCCTACAAGGCCTTCCTCAATCCACTATTAACCCTCTACAACTTGCTATGAACACCACAGCTAGGGTCCTTCAGGGAGTCGCCAGATTCAAGCACGTGACTCCTATACTAAAACAACTCCACTGGCTTCCCATACATGGTAGGCTCACTTACAAGACCATACTGCTGACCTTTAAGGCCATCCACGGACTTTCATCCTCTTCACTCTCAAATCTCATCCATGTAACTCCATCTGCTAGATCCAGAAGACCGACGGCTATAAACACACTAACACTTCCTAAGGCTGTAACAAAATGCACCCAGATAACGGCAAGCAGATCTTTTATATTCTACGCCCCAAGATGCTGGAACGCCTTACCACCAAGTGTTCGTGCCATTACCGACTTAACCCAATTTAGGAAAGCACTTAAATATCACCTTTTCCTCATATACTACCCACCAAACATTACCCACAGCAAAAGCCCCCCCCAAATAAGAGACACACCTTATCTTCAAATAGCCTCTCCCACTTTCTCAGTAAGATTACTATGACTTTTGTGTTGTCATGATACCTTTTATATAATCATGTTTGTAATAAGTTAACCTTATGTTACCCAAGTTTATATACCTGTTTGCTGTAAACACGGACTAGCCTGTTATTCTGTTGATGTTGTTGTATGTGAACCACGCTGATATCAAATAGCGCGGTATATAAAAGATTGTAATAAATAAAATAAATAATAAATAAAATAATGTATGAACTTTGTACATTGTTCAAAAGGACTGATAATTTTAAAATCTGAAATTGACCTGAAAGCAGGATTCTCATATTTCATCTTGCTTGGGCAGGGCTGCCCTGTTTCTGTCTTATATAGGAGACTGGTAGAAAGATTTTCTAAGCATAACCACAGCCTAATGGATGACCAGCTGATGAACTTTCAAACACTTTTGCTCTTCGTCTCTCATCCGATTCCTTTGAAAATTAAGTTCTTAGTACGCAATACTAATTTCAAAAGACAATGTGAAACAAGATGGCACATACCAATAGAGCACTGGTAATTTTTAAGTTACAGTACAGATGAAAAACTGAATAATATATTTAGTGAGACATTTCCACAAATAGGCAGAATATTCAACATTGTTCAATAAAATTACAGATGCTGCAAATGCATATTTGATTTTTTCCAGTGCACTACATTAACAGTTCTCCTCACCCTTACAGCCAGTCTGTACTGTATAGAGTTCCAGAACTGTAAGGCTGCAGATCTGTGGCCTGCTCATAAGCTAAAGCCTGAACCAAAGTGACCAAACAAGATGGTTTCCTGCCATAAGAAACTTTTACTGTGTTTCCAGTCTCAGACCTGACCTTCAAGCAACTGCTTTCCAAGTGTTTATATGTGTGCATACTGAATACCACTGTTCCTGGCTAATTCACTCCCCACATACAAGAACACCTGCTTTTCCAGCCTTTATCTACAGACAAATTTACTGGCTTTGGGCATTTGTAACTATATCCAGAAACTATATACCATCTCCTTCGCATGACATCTTACTATGAACCCTTTTGTCTGCAGGAAGGACACTTGTAGACTACCTCCTGATTCACTGAGAACTCTGTGGATTGTCTCATGCCAACCAATTACCAAAAAGTGATAAGGACTCATCACAAAGAATAATACTGTCTGCACAGAACTTGTGTGCCTTTTGTGCTGTGTGTGCCTTCTGCTTGCTACCTTGCTTGTCTGCAAGACAGATACATACTGTGTGTGTGCAAGGCTGTTCTCCTAAGGATAGAGATAAGACTCTCACAGATATCTCCAGTTCTGTGTTCTCACATGGCTTGTCTCTGAAAGGGCTGTAGCCTGCATTAGTTTGCCTAGCCACCTCCTTGGATCCCTGTGCTGCTCCAGAGACTGCCTCGAAACCCAGCACCTGGCCAAGTTAAGGAACAATCTTATTTCTCTTCTCCTCTGGGAGGGTGTTCATTAACCAGAAACTAGTTTCCATAATTCTTCTAAGTGCAGAGCGAACTGGTGACCTTTGGTTACTAATCAGTGATTTATCACTTTGTCTAACTGTAATTGTTGCATTGCTATAACTTGCTATCTCATATTTCTAATAATATATCTATAACTATATGTCTGTATGTTTTTCTACCTTGTTAGCCATAATAAACATAATATACATACACACACATATATATATATATATATATATATATATACAGTCAAACCTCGGTTTTCATGATTAATCCGTTCGAAAAAGTCTGACTAAAACCGAAACGTATGAAAACTGAAGCAATATTTCCCATAAGAAATAATGTAAATCCAATTAATCCGTTCCAGACACCCAAAAATATTCACAAAAAATACATTTTATAGAGAATAACTATATTTTTACATACAGAAAACAATGAGAAATAAATATAAATGACTAATGAAATGGATAAATGAACATTTAACATCACTGAAAGCAAGCTAAGTACAGTACTGTACAGTACAGTATGTTAACATCTGGCCTTAGCCACCCCTGACAAGCTGCTGTGCCCAGCTCTCTTCGGAATCACATTGAATTCAGTCCATTAAAATACCTTTACATTATCTGCTCAATGCTTCAGAATGGCAGAAAATCTTAATGATATAGCTTCAGACGTACCCTGCAAGAGAAAGAACTGCCTCCCACATTCATGCAACATCTCCTGCTTACGTTGACAGCTTTTCTTCCCTGCTACCGGGACAAAATCTCAGTCAAAAGACGTTGAAAACCGAAGCAATGCATGAAAACCGGGACAAAATCTCAGTCAGAAAAGACGTTGAAAACCGAAGCGTATGAAAACCGGGGCAAATGAAAACCGAGGTTTGACTATATATATATATATATATATATATATATATATATATATATATATATACACATACATACATACACACACACACACATAGACAAAGCTCTTCTCGTTGCTCATTGCCAGCATTCTTACCGAACCTTGGATCAGATATTAGTAGCTAATTTCTCCTGGACATAATAATCCCTATAGAATTGGCATTTGCCCACAATAAGTAATTCTGAACAAGTTATGCTTCACAGAATTTGCATAGTAATTCTGAGTTGATTTATTATGGCTGAAGCAGCTGTTTATGCAGAGGTTTGTAGTTAGAGAACTATTGATTGCTGGGACAGTTTTGAATCCACATCTGGGTTGCTTGCCCTTGTTAACTCTCTGACTAAGCATGGCTTGCACTACTCAGGCAGACGTGACAATAAACCTCTGTGCCCTGGCAGCATATTCTATGTGAGAGCAAACAGTGTAAAAAGCTAATTTCTGACACTCAAGCTGTGTCCGAAAAACTGCTGTCCTTGCAAGATGCCGTTGCAAGGATATGTGCCTCAGTTGACCAAATGAAAAAGTGTGTTAATTCTAAAACTGTTTCTTTAAAGGACATAAATCAGCCAGAGCCTGATTTTAATTCTTTAAAGCCTCAGAAATGGCAGATAACAGGAAATCTCTACACATACTCGTGGAGCAGGTTAGCTCCAAGAAAGAGATGCTTCTCATTTTTACAAACTTTGAAGTAGAGTCATACATCTTCTCCATTGACCCTGGGTCAGAATTGTCAGGGTAAAGGAACACAGAATTCTTCTAGCCTTGCTCTGTTTAGTGGAGAAAAACTGGGAATGGAACCCATGTGGGGGGAGGGGGAGGGGGAGGGGGAGGGGAGAAACACCTCCCTGCTTAGCTCTCGAAGCAGTGAAGATTCTGCTAAACTCAGATTTTGAGTTAAGGCACAGCATTTCACTACCTTTAACATGAACAGAAGTAAAGAAATTTCAAACCCATTCACTGTTGCAAAAATGTTTCTCACATACAAAGCTCCCAGACTAACTTTTTCTTAAAAGATACAGAGCCATTGTTCTCTGCACATCATGAAAAACTGGGATGTCCATGTTCCCTTCCTGACTGGTGCCAAAAGTCAAAGTTTAAAACTTTTCTTCTTGGCCCACTGCCAACAAAGGCACTTTTCCTTACCAACAGGGATAATAAATTGCCTGTCTATACACAAAAGAAATTAAAACATTCTTGCAAACAGCCTAGGAAAAGTTCTGTGCATGCAAAGTTTAAGTGTGCTGTGCAGGTTATTTTAATGCAGTTAATACTTTCTGCTGAGAAATCTTGCAGTCAAGATTGTAACAGTCTGAATTTGATTTCAGCTCCTTTCAGTGTGGGCTCTTTTGACACTCATCATATTCCACCACTGCCAGTTATGTAAAAATATTCATGATTAACTAATCATGGTTTTTTCTTCTTTGTTCATAGATTCCTGAGAAGAATTTTTTTGTTAAAGTAAAACTAACATTGTTTTATCTTAATTGTTTTAAAGACATTCCCAAGGGAGTGCAAACAGAGATGTAAAAATTCTAGAGAGAGAATGTACATTTCTGAGGTCATTTGACCACATAAAAATAAGAGGTTTTGTTTAATTCCTACAGGAAACTGATACAAAGGGTTCCATTCGTGGCCACATCTGGACCAAAGTGAATTTATAAGTACTCCTAAGAGGAAGTGCAAGTGTGATTTTCATTCCATGGAATGAGGAACTTTATTCTGCATGGAATGTCCAGGTTTAGTTACCTGTCTCTCAGCCTCAGAGAAAGGCATTACAGAGACAGGTTCAGTCTAACTCATTTGCTGTTTGTGAATATTTCCTATACAGCTTCCTACCTACTGACACCTAAAGGGAAAGGTGCCATGTTTAGGAGTAAGAACTCATTTACATCTGAAGTCACTTGCATTTCCTAGAGCTGGCAAACCTCCAGAAGTGGTGATGTCATTTTGTACCTAGTTTGAAGTGAAGTAAGAAACTTTAACTTCATTTCTAATTGCTCTCTTCAAGAGATCTTAATTTATTTTACTGTGTTTTTATATCACTTTATCATTTTAATCAAAGCAGTTTACATTGAAACTTAAACTTGGTTATATACATTAAACAAGGGACATTGATAACTTGGATTTTTCTGAGGCAATGGAGAGTTAAGTGACTTGCCCAATGCCATAAGGAGTGCTAGTGGGAATCAAACCCTGGTTTCTTGGTTCCCAAGCCAGTGCTCTAACCACTAGGCTACTCCTCCACTCCTTGCTCAGTCTGTCTCATGAGACACCGAGCACATGCATATTTAGTGAAGTATGAAATTTTGGAGCCACACAGAGAACAGCCTCTTGGCTCAAGTAATTTTAAAAGGTCTCTTCTGTTAATCATACTTTTGATTTTAGCCTATAAGTAAAAGACACTTATAGAGGAAAAAGAGACATTATTGAACCTTTACAGATGCAGAAATTGCACAAAGATCTGAATTTATTAAATAATTCCATCTTTTACTCTTTGAACTAACAAATACTAACCTAGAACAGGATAGCCTGTTTGTTTTATTTTACAGATGGAGAATTGAACCTTGAAGGTCCTGGTGCTGATTTTGCTGTTAGCGTGATTCAAAGTTACCAGAGTGATTGAACCTAGCCCACCTTCTGGTGTTGTACTGAAGGATAAACTTGGTTTTCCGATCACAGAGTCCCAGACTGCTCCACAAAAAGTCTTTGTGTCACTGGATCCCCAACATGTCTTACAGAAATATTTTAATATTTCTGCTCCATACAACTAACATACAACAGTGGTTAAAAGCAAACAGACTATGCCACTGCTAATGTGCAGAATATCTGGAGCCAGTTGGAAAAGGTTATGATCCAACTCATATGGCCAAAAAACACTAGGCAGAAAAGATTTATAGGACTTGCTCCTGGTGCATTATTTACCTTTCTCGGTTCCTTATTTGCTTCCTCCATGTCTATAAGTAAGTTCACAAATTGGTTGCATGAAAGTACGCTCATCTTTAAAGAGATCTTTATCCATAGTTAATTCTGCCGTGTTCAGGGCAATTTTCTTAGAATGAAGATTGCTCTCATAGTGACAGTATCGCATATAGGCTTACCATGGACCTTTAACTGACTTTGTTGCGAATGGATTGGGTTCTGATATCTTTCATATCAACTTTTAACTTTTCTGGATATTACCCTGGAGTTTACTGAGAGATACCGCATTAGCAATAGACATGTCTAGTGTTTTCTGGCCATATGGGTTGGATCATAACCTTTTCCAACTGGCTCAAAATATTCTGCACATTAGCAGTGGCATTGTCTGTGTGCTTTTAACCACTGTTATGTATTAGTTGTGTATGGAGCAGAAATATTAAAATATTTCTATAAGACATGTCAGGGATCCAGTGACACAAAGAATTTTTGTGGGACTGTATGATCGGGAAACAAAGTGTATCCTGCAGTACAACACCAGAAAGCGGGCCAGGTTCAATCAATCTGGCAACTTTGAACCACACTAACAGCAAGACCAGAACCAGGACCTTGCATCAAGGACAGCAAAATCAGTATCAGAACCTTGCATCAAGGACAGATTCCTCCATATCTGTTACCCTCAGACCTTATGATTGAAGCCTTTGCTAAAATAACCAGAAATCGCATTGAGCCTATCCAGATCTAGATTGCCTTCCACATGGGACATGCTATTCCCTTGTACATAGAAATACAGAATACAGGAACTGCTTATCTGTTGAATTTGTGCCTGATAATATATACCAGTTAAAACAAGTAATTAATATTGGCACCTGGTCTGAGGACCGTTATTTGCATAGTGACACTCCTGAGTATGCCCTTGATTTAGTTCTCTAGTCACCCAGTCAAAGAACTCAATCAGATTTGTTTGGCAAGATTGTCCTTTGGTAAACCATCTTGTTTCAGATCATGTAACCCAGGGGTTTTCAACCCAGTCCTCGGGGAACCATAGGCCAGTCAGGTTTTCAGGATTCCCAGAATTAATATGCATGAGAAAGATTTGCATGTTCTGCCTTCATTGTATGCAAATCTATCTTATGCATATTCATTGTGGGAATCCTGAAAACCTGACTGGCCTAGGGTTCCCCAAGGACTGGGTTGAAAACCTATGATGTAACCTGTTGGTTTCAAAAAAGTCCACTATTTGCTCTTTCAGAGTGCCTCCATTATTTTTCCCACCACCGAGGTAAAGCTTACTGGCCTGTAGTTTGTCCCTTCTTCCCTATTACCACTTTTGTGAAGAGGTACCACACATCAGCCCTTCTCCAGTCCTGTGGAACTTCTCCTGTATCCAAGGGTCTTTTAAAAACATCCTTTAATGGCTCTGCAAGAACCTCTCTGAGCTCTTTCAGTATCCTGGGATGTATCCCATCCGGTCCCATGGCCTTGTCAACTTTCAGTTTTGCAAGCTGTTCTAACACATCATCTTCTGTGAATGGTATGATATCTATTCCATTCCCATTTGTATATTTGTCAATCGTAGGTGGTCCTTCTCCAGAATTTTCTTTAGTAAAAACAGAACAGAAGTATTTTTTAGCATTTTCACTTTTTCAATGTCACTTTCCACAAATCCGTTCTCAGCAATTTTGAGTCATGCAATTCCACCTCTGATTTTCCTCCTCTCCTGAATATACCTGAAAAAGTTTTGTTGCCACACTTCACATCTTTAGCCATCTTTTCTTTCGCCTTTGATTTTGCTATTCTTTATTTCTCTTTTTGTCTCTTTTAGTTTTATCCTTTTCTGTGTTCCTCTGTTTGCAAACTTCTGAATTTTGTGAAAGCTGTGGTTTTTTTGCCTTTATTTGTGCAGCCACTACTTTGGAGAACAAAATAGGTTTCTTTTTCCTCTTGTTTTTATTTACTTTCCTTACATATGTATCTGTTGCCCCTTTTATTGCCTCCTTTAGTTTAGCCCACTGCAATTCCACTTACCTTATCTCCTCCCTCCCTGCCAACACCTCCTTCAGGCACTTGGCCATTTTACTGAAGTCAGTGGTTTTGAAGTCTAGGACTTTGAGCTTGCTGTGATTGGACTCTGCCTTGGCTTTTATCTCAAACCACACCGTGTGATGATCGCTGCTGCTCACATGAGCACCCACCCAGATATTCGACATGCTATCTCCGTACTAAATTCAGCATCAAACCTTTCCTGATCGGTTCCATCACCATTTGTCTAAGTAATGCATCTTGGAAGGCATTCACATTTTTTTTTTTACTTCTTTCCAGATTTGCAGAAGGAATACTCCAATCCACATCGGGTAGATTAAAGACACCCAATATGATCACTTCCCCCTTCATGGCTACCTTTGCAATATCAATAATCAATTTCACAATCCATTTCTTTGGTTTGAGTTGGAGGCCTGTAGACTACACCAGTATGGATGACAGTGCCATCTCCTCTTGCCAACACAATCCACAGCACTTCTTTTGTCCACGTCCCCTGCATTTCAGCAGCTTTAATACTGCTTTTGACATATAGGGCTAGTCCTCCTCCTTTTCTACCCTGTCTTTCTCTTCTAAATAGATTATAGCCAGCTATCGCTATATCCCATTCATGCGACTCATTAAACCATGTTTCTGTAATGGCCACAATGTCCAAGTCCAATTCCACCATTAGGGCTTCCAGGTCAGGAACTTTGTTGACTAGGCTTCAAGCATTTGTTGACTGGCTTGCCTGTATTTTGCATGAATTTTGTTTTATACACCTCTTCCCACTTGGCATTCACGTGTGGGTTAATACTGTGGCTGTTTCCAATATTATTATGTTTTTGCTGGGAGCAACATCCTGAACTTGTTCTTTTCTATGTCCTTTTCCTTTCCCCTAGTTTAAATGCCTGCCCATATAATGCCTGAATTTTTCACTTAGGATCCTCTTCTCTGCAAAAGAGAAATGTAGTCTATCAACACAGTATAGCCTCTTATTATTCCATCTATTTCTCCAGTCACCTATATACCTAAATCCTTCTGGTTTGCACCAGGTTTGGAGTCATGTATTAAAGTTGATTACGTGATGCAGCCTTTCTGCCCTCTTACCAAGAACAGGTAGAACTTCTGAGAATGCTATAGGGTTAGCAATGGGGTTGAGTTTCTTTTCCAGAATCTGGAAGTCTCTCTGAACACAGAATACAGCTCAATTAGAATCTTTACGTTTAAGTTTCTAGCAAGTTCATTTGTACCCAAGTGGACGATAACATCAATTTTGGAGTGCTCACTTTCTGCACTAATTATGCCAACAATTTGCTTCATATTCCTGCTGGCTAAAAAGCCTGGGAGGCATTTGACCATCTCTCCTTTGAGCTGTATTCCCATGTTGGTGCCTCTGATGATGGAATCATCAGAGGCACCAACATGGGAAGACCCCGACGAGAGATTATAAGACACCGACAAGAGATTGTATATCGGCACAGGATCTAGCTCAAGCCCTATCTGGACAGTACCTTGTATTATAGAACATGCTGTATTATAGCGCACACTGTACATAGCTCACCCTAATCTAGAATCCCCCTCCTCACACACACTTCACACCACTGCCCCCTCACACTATTCCTCCTGCATGATCCCCCCCCCCCGCCCTCTACTCCCCCCACACTGCATGACCCCCCCAGCACTTCATCTGATTGTTTTGATTGTGACACCGCCTTGATTTTTAGGATAAGACGGTTTAGAAATACTTTTAAATAAATAAAAAAAATAAGTAGTAGTAGTAGTTTGGTCTTTTGTAACAGTTTCTTCATATTTAGGGCATTATCAATAGATTGGGCATTAACCTTCTCATTTAAGGGCACTTCAGTTTCCACTAATTGGGCACTCAAATTTCCCAAGGAATAGAAGATGTTATGCAGTGATATCTCTTGCTGGTGAGGGTATCTCCGTGTTACAAGATGCAACCTAATGAGAGCCCACTGTGATCCATTTGCTCATTTATTAAAGAAAGCATGTGTTTATTTTACCAACACACCCACACACTTTACTTATTTTTACTTTTAAAAGTTAACTTTGGAGTTACACTAACACATTTTATTGCATTAACTATATACTCTTTAGATTTAAATACACTATATACTCTTAAGTTTGAAGTTAACACACATTATATTGATTGCAATGATTTGATCTTATCTATGTCATTTCAGTTTTAAATTCTTTTACTGCTTATGTGTATTCACATTATTAATCCTCATGCAGTATTGCTTTAATGCATCTATTGTGCTTTAAGTATTATCCAATTATTATGTTTTAGTCAATCATATGTCATTTGGTTCTGACCTGCACAGTAGTAATGTTAGGCTTTATATGGCAGAATATGCTCCTTTGTAGAATATTCCATCTTAACAAGGTAAGGGGGGGGGGGGGTGATATGTAGGGCTGGTACTCCTGCAGATCTGTGGCTGCAGATCTCTGGCCTGCTCATATGCAAAAGTCCGAACCAAACATGATAATTTCCTGCCACAAGAAACGTTTACTGTGTTTCCTGTCTCAGACCTGACCTTCAAACAACTGCTTACCAAATATTTATGTGTGCACACTGAAGACTATTGTTCCTGGCTAATTCAATCCCCACATGCAAGAACACCTGCTTCTCTTGCCCTTATCATCTACAGACTATTCTACTGGCCTTGGGCAGTTGTAACTATGTCCAGTAGCTACATACCATCTCCTTCGCATGACATCTTACTATGAACCCTTTGTCTGCAGGAATGACGTCTGTAGACTACCTACTGATTCGCTGAGAACTCACCGGATTGTCTCATGCCGACTAATTACCAAAAAGTGATAAGGACTCATCACAAAAAAATAATACAGTCTGCACAGAAGCACTTGCATGCCTTTTATGCGCTGTGTGCCTTGTGCTTGCTACCTTGCCTGTCTGCAAGACAGATGCACACTGCGTGTGTGCAAGGCCATTCTCCTAAGGATAGAGATAAGACTCTCACCGATACCTCTGGTTCTGTGTTCTCAGCAGCTTGCCTCCAAGAGGGCTGTAGCATGCATTAATTTGCCTAGCCACCTCCTTGGAGCCCTGTGCTGCTCCAGAGACTGCCTCGGAACCCAGCCCGTCCACCTGGCCAAGCTAAGGTACAGTCCTATATTTCTTCTCATCTGGGAAGGTGTTCGTTAACCAGAAACTAGTTTCCATAATTCTTCTAAGTGCAGAGCAAACTGGTGACCTTTGGTTACTGATCAGTGATTTATCACTTTGCCTAACTGAAATCATTGCGGTACTATAACTTGCTACCTGATATTTCTAATAATATATCTATAACTTTATGTCTGTATATTTTTCTATCTTGTTATCCATAATAAACATTATTTATATATATATATATATATATATATATATTGCCAGCATTCTCACTGAGCCTTGGGCCAGGTATTAGTAGCTAATTTCCCCAGGACATAACACAGAGCATAATGATCCCTACAGAACAGAAGGTGGCACTGTGGTCAGAAGAAACCTAAGGCCATCATCCATGCAAGATATAAAGCATAGTTGCTTACCTGTAATAAGAGTTCTCTGCAGACCACAGGGGTATGCAGTCACACTCAATGGTGAAGTCCCCAGACTGAGCCTTGAGTAGGTATCCCACAGCTCAGAGAAGATTTGTTGACTCACTGAGCCTGCATGCCTGCTTCCCTCCTGCTTATGCTGAGCGAATCAACTCATACCAGAGCAAAGAAGAAACCAAGACAAACTGAAAACAGACAATGCCAGTCCATTTGGTGATGTCAGCTCCTGTTGTTTTTTTTTGGTTGAGGGGAAGGCAGTTGGGAGACACTGACTGCATACCTCTGCTGTCTATGGAGAATCCCCATTACAGGTAAGCTTGGTTGTCTGAAATGTCTGTGCAACCGGGGCAGCCCCGAACTTAGCTTAGTTGGAGGGGAAGGATCAGGTAGCAAACAGATTCCACCGGACAGTCTGGCCGAAGGCAAAGTCTGATGCAGATGAATTATCCAAATTGTAGTATTTAATGACGGTGTGGATGGAGAACCATGTGGCTGCCTTGCAGATGTCCTGGGTGAAGACAGAAGCCAAACTGGCTAGGGAGGCAGTCATGGCCCTGAACTTGTGAGGGGTAATTAATCCTGGAGAAGGGAGAGCTGCTCGCTTATAGCAAAAAGCAAGCAATCCGCAATCCACAAGGAAATGGTCAGCTTCACTGCCAGTTGCCCAAGGTTATGTGGATTGAAGGTCAGAAACAACTGAGGCAACTTGCAGAGAGGCTCAGTACGATGCAGATAAGAGAAGAGCCCTTCTGCAGTCCAAGGTATGCACAATTCCTCCTCCAGAGAGTCTACAGAGCAGTTCGGAAAGAAGGAAGGGAGCACTATAGATTGGTTGATGTGAAAGTCTGAGACCGCCTTCAGGTGAAACATAAGATGTATCCACAGGACAACCTTGTCATGGAAGAATTGAGTAGGGGGGGAGGGGGAGATAATGCACCAGTGCTTGAATTTCCCCAACACCTGGCTGAAATAATGGAGAAGAGGAAGACTGTTTTCCAGGTGAGATGTTTGAGTGAAGAGGGCAGGAGAGGCTCAAACAGCAGTTGCATCAGCTAAGACAAAACATCGAGGTCCCAGGCTGGCGTAGGCATTTGGATGGGAGACTTGGGGGTTTGTTTACAAAGCCGCGGTAGCAGTTCGCAATCGTTATCGGAGCCGCGGCCCCATTGAAATCAATGGGGCCGCAGCTCCAATAACGATCGCGAACCCCTACCGTGGCTTTGTAAACAAGCCCCTAGGTGTTCATGAGGCCTCTCATGAATTGGGAAATCACCAGGAGGACTGAAATGGGTGAAGAGACAAGAGCTGAGAGATGAAAACGTACTGAATTAATCTGTAGGCAGGAGTGGGACAGGTGAAGGAGATATGACAAAAGCTGGCTCACTGAACAGTGAATTGGATCCTATTCATTTGTTACAGCCCAGTAGGAAAAATGGGCCCACTTGTGCTGATACGAACAGTGCGTAGAGGGTTTTTGAGAAGCAGTGAGAACAGAGAAAGGACATCCTGTGTCAGTGACAAAATCAATGCTTGGAAGCCGCCCATGCCATGAGAAATAAGGACATAGAAACATAGAAATATGACAACAGAAAAAGACCACATGGCCTATCTAGTCTGTCCTTCCATATCAACTACAACAGTCCCCTTTTTACCTTTAGAGAGCCTCTATGTTTGTCCCTTGCTTTTTTGAATTCAGTTACTGTCCTCATCTCCACCACCTCCACTGGGAGACTATTCCACAGATCCACTACTCTTTCCGTAAAGAAATATTTCCGCATATCACTCCTGAATCTATCTCCCTTCATCCTTATCCCATGTCCCCTCATAGCAGAACTTGCTTTCAATTGAAAGAGGCTCTCACCCTGAACATGTATGCTATGGAGGTATTTAAACATCTCAATCATATCACCTCTATCCCGCCTTTCCTCTAAAGTGTACATATTAAGATCCTTAAGTCTGTCCTCATATGCTTTATAATGAAGACCCCTAATCATTTTAGTAGCCACCCTCTGCACAGACTCCATCCTGTTCACATCTTTTTGAAGGTGCGGTCTCCAGAATTGCACACTATACTTCAAAGGAAGTCGCACCAAAAACTGATACAGAGCCATTCCTCTCCATATGCACCCAAGCATCCTCCTAGCTTTTGCCGTCGCCTTTTCTACCTGTTTAGCTATTTTAAGATCATCAGAGACAACCACGCCTAAGTCCCGCTCTTCTTTAGTGGACAAAAGTACTTCAACCCCTATACGATTTTGCTCCCTTGGATTGCTGCAGCCCAAATTCATGACCTTACATTTTTTTTTTATTTATAATTTATCAACCAATACTTTGTCATTACATATCTTTGACATACAATATTAACATTCGCCATCCCACCAAGGCATCTCCAAACCTTTCCTTATGTACATCATTAATATGGTAACTTTTATTATAAACCTTAGTCACTCCGTCCTACATTCTAACCCCCCCTCCCCCACTTCCTTGCCATATTCCTCTATTAACCCTGAAAATACATTTAAAACCACTGTGACAGTGCAGACGAGAACTAAAATAGTGTGGTAAAAAACAAAGTGTGTGAGATAAACATCATGCATGTACAGGGATACGTTAAAAACAGAGGAGAAGTGAACACTTGATAAATAATCATAATAATGAAAGTGGATGGAAGTATCACACGGTTTTAATCGCAGCATCGGCTTGAATTTTTATGCTGTTTTTTGAGGTTAACTTTTAGCATCATTTAAAACCGCGTGATACTTTCAAACACTATCACTATTATGTTTATTTATTTAGTGTTCACTTCGTTTTTGGTTTCAACGTATCTTTGCATAAGAACAATGTTGATATCAATCGGATTAATTACACACAATGGTTGCAACTCTTTGATTTTTTGACCACATCATTTTAGGTTTCGTTGGCACTGCCACAGTGGTTTTACTGTATTTTCACCCAAAAGTCTCATCTTCCTCTCGTTTTTTGAGATTTCTATCAAGCTTTTTATTTGGTCCTATGGTATATAGCCCTTTAATTTATAGATGGTTGTTCTGACATCCCCCCTTTTTTTTGCTATCTAGTTGCTTTTAGGAGTCTACATTACTGCTTCAGCAGTTAAGCAATACCACACAGTTAAGAGGTTTGACTCTCCTATGCCTGGTTCTCTCACACAAGTTTTATTGTGAGTATATTTGTATAAGATGTGGTTTGTACCCATGGGGTTATGTACCCATGGAGTCATGTCTCCTCTCTCCTTGTTTTGTAATTGTTTTTAGCATACCTTTTTTTAATATATTTATGTTTATAGCTACTGTGTCTAACATGTTATTTTAATATATTTATTACATTACAATATGTTGTATTATACATGTTGTGCTATGTTACTGTTTTGCTTTACTTTTGTTTTAACATTGTTTTTAAATATTTTTCATATGGTCTCATGTTGTGCCTTTGTTCCTGTGCCTGTCCTTCACTTTTTAAATAAGTGTATAGTCTCTAAAAGCTTTTTAGTGCTTTTTATTCAATCTGTATTACTTATAGTTTTATCCTCCTGTGGGGCTTTTTTGTTCAATTAATTATTGTATAATTGTTTGTTTATATTATTTTACTGTTTTATATGTTTTTAGCTGCATACCCCCTGAAGAAGGCGGTCACGCCGAAACGCATCAGGGTTTGGTTTAATAAACAGCGTTTTATCATCCTTGACGACCCGTCTCTTGCTCTTTGCGCATCAAATATACTTTTCCCCATTGATGGAGGGAAATTTGGGTTCCCACAAATAGGAATCAATCGGGAGACCCCTTTTGCTCCCAGCCAAATATATTTCCATTTCTTCCACAAACTCCAAGCCCTCTGCACATAGGGATTTTGAAACCGCTCTCCCACTTTTTTCTCTATCGATATCCACATCAATTCTCCTAACTTCTCCCCCCCCCCAATAATTTCTCCATTTCCATTTTTACACACTCTTTTACTTCCTCCGCACCCCATTCCACACTGGCACTAAGCTGCACCGCTTCTACATATTTTTACACATCAGGTATGGCCATCCCCCCATTCTCCCTCCTCCTAGTAAGTCTTCCAAGCCACTCTATTCCTTCTCCCCCACCTATAAATTTCATAATAATCCCTTGTACTCGTGCTAAAAAAAACTTTGGGCACCCGCAAGGGTAAGGCCTTAAAAAGATAAAGCCATTGTGGTAATATCATTTTGATCACTAAAATCTGCCCCAACCAGGATAATATTTTGCTTCCCCATATTTCTAGTTCTTTCCTCATCGTTTTCTCCATCACCCCAAAGTTGGCCCAAAACATAGCTATATCATTAGCCGTTAGATATATTCCCAGATATTTTACACTATATTTGGCCCACTTAAATGGAAATTCCCCCTGTATTTGTTGTTGTGTCAGTGCTGTTGCTGTGATGTTCAAAATTTCAGACTTTGAAGCATTTATTTTAAAACCTGAATATTCCCCAAATTCTTTTAGAATCTTATAACTTGCTTTCAGTGATCCCTCTGGCTTTGTTAACATAAATAAAATATCATCCGCAAAGAGTGATACTTTACTCTCTAAGTTCTCTCCCTTAACCCCACATATATCTGGACATTCCCTCACTCGCTGTGTCAGAGGTTCCATGGAGTGTACAAAAAGGAGGGGTGAGAGCGGGCACCCCTGCCTAATTCAAACGCTTTAGTAAATTCCTCATTAATGGCAATCTTTGCTAGGGGTTGCGTAGATATTGCTTTAATCCAATTATAATACCCCCCCCATTCAATCCCCATATGCTCCAGCACTTTTAACAAATATGGCCAAGATACGCGGTCAAATGCTTTTTCCGCATTTATGGTCAGTAGAATCATTTGATCTTTCCTCCTCCTCCCCTTCCATATGGTATTTAATACCTTCCGAATATTGTCTGCAGTTTGCCTACCTGGCACAAACCCCGCTTGATTTTCATGCCCTAGTCGCAGCATAAAGGGTAGCAGTCTATTAGCTAATATCTTTGTGAAAATTTTAAAATCTGTCCCTAATAGTGAGATGGGTCTATATCTGGGGTCACCAACCTCCAGAGGGCCGCGGGCCGCACAGCCGACTACCGGGAGCCTCGCGGGACGCACCCCCCTTCTCCCCGCCCTCGCGAAAAAAAACAAATGCAAAATTATGAAAATAATGGCTGATCACCTTTATTGAATTTAATGAGATGGCTGATGATTCATGCTAGCAGACAAACGCTTAAAGTCCGGCTTCACAGATGACACTGACAGGAGAAGGGACGCTTGCGCTTCTTGTTCGTGGGGGAAGCCATGGGGAAAAAAGAGAACAGGAATTCTATCGATAGCTGCAAAAACAGAATCAAAGTTTAAGCCTTATTGCTGATTGGTCCTCTAATTTGCGCGCTGCTCTTGGGAAACCGGTCACGTGCCGTTGAACCCGCCGAGCATGCCGCGGGCCGCAGATACAATGGCGGGAATCCTTGGCGGGCCGCACGTAATGTTAACCGGGGTAGAGCCTCGCGGGCCGCACGAAGGGACCTCGTGGGCCGCATGCGGCCCGCGGGCCGCAGGTTGGTGACCCCTGGTCTATATGAACCACATACACTGGGGTCTTTCCCCTCTTTCGGTAAGACTGTTATACCAGCTGTTCTAATGGCCTCTGGGATTTTCCCTCCATCCTTAAAAGAATTGTATAATCTGGCCAAGGGCTCACATAAGATCTCCTTAAAGACTTTATAAAACTTATTAGTAAAGCCATCCATCCCTGGAGCCTTATTCGAAGGCAAAGCCTGGATCACCTCATATATTTCCACCTCCCGAATGGGTTCAGAAATCTGGGCATCTTCTTCTATTGTCAGTTTAGGTGATTCAATTTCTCAAACATTTATCTATATCTTCCCCCTCCTTTGTATTTCCTGCCGTATATAGCTGCTTATAGAATTGCACAAACCGTTCTTGAATTTTTTCCCTCATTCTTACCTCCTGCATCCCGAATTTTAGTTATGAAATTCTTATTTTAACACTGCTTTAGCCTATACGCTAGCCATTTGGTAGGTTTATTACCTAAATCAAAGTATTGCTGCTTCAATTGGTCTTGGGCAAACTTAATATCAGCTAGCTCTAATTCTCTCAATTCTCTTCTCGCTTTCCTAAGTTCCTGTAGGTTTATCTCACTTAGATCCTGTTGTTTTTGTAATCCCTCTAGTCCACGGATCTTCCCCCTTGAATTTTCTTTATGACCATCTTTAATTTTTTTCATATATGTCCCTGCTGATATCAACTCTCCCCTCACCACTACTTTCAAACATTCCCACAGGGTCTCAACTTTAGTTATCTCTATCATTAATCTCCCAATAACTTTTTATGGACTGTCTTATTTTTTGCACTACCTCAGGCTGATCCAGTAATGATTCATTTAATATCCATCCCCTCTTCTTCTTTCCCGGATTCCCCATCTCGCAGTCAATCCATACTGGCGCATGATCCGTCCAGATTCGTTCCCCAATTTCACAATTCTCAATCTTCTCTAACAAGGCTTTAGAGACCCAAATCATATCTAGCCTGGAGAACAACTTATGGACTGGGGAATAAAATGTAAAGTCTTTTTCCTGTCCTTTCAACTCCCTCCAGGTAGCCTGCAATCCTAAGTTTGCACCCATTAATTTTAACTTTCTCCTACTCTTCGCACTGCCCTCACTATACCCTTTTGAGTTATCTAACTGGAGGTTGATAGTCAAATTAAAATTACCCCCATAATCACCTGACCTTCCACAAACTGCTCCACAGCAGATGCCAAACTCTCAAAATATACCCCCTGTGAAACATTCGGGCCATATACATTTACTAATCCATTGCTTTTGAAATTTCAGTTTTAGAAGAAGAAATCTGCCTCCTTTTCCTGCTGTATCACATCCACCACATATGGAATTCTCCCATTAATCAAAATTCCCACTCCCCCCCTTTTTCAAATCAATTCTATTGGACGCATACCATTGTCCTGGGAATTTCCTATGTGCCACCCTCCACTCATCAGCTTTCCTCAAATGAGTTTCTTGTATGAAGATAATGTCTCCTTTGAGCCTAATAATTTCTTTATACATCTGTCTTTTAATTGGTGAGTTTAAGCCCCTCACATTCAAGGTTAATACCCTTAATTTAGCCATTTTCCATAAGAAGCTGTCTTCCAGCTATAGCCTCTAATCTGGCAAGAAAGTCCCCATACCCCCCCACTCCCCCTCCAGACTTGGTCATCTCCAACCTTCCCCCTCCTATAAGGCATGACATACCAGACCCCAAATCAGTATATACACACATAGCGTAGTTACTCACCTGTAACAGGTATTCTCCAGGAGCAGCAGGAATCAGTCCTCACATATGGGTGACGTCGGCGCCGACGGAGCCCTCGCGGAGCAATTTTCCCCAGCTTTCAAAGAAAGCCTTTGGGAATTGCAGCGCGCATGCGCGGTCCCCTTCCCACCCAAAGGTGCCATCTTGGCCAGTCTGATGACATAGCGAAAAGACAGCAAAAAATTTGCAAAAACTAAATCATATGACTGCAACTCCAAGGGGAGGAGGGAGGGTTGTGAGGACTGATTCCTGCTGCTCCTGGAGAACACCTGTTACAGGTGAGTAACTACGCTTTCTCCAGGACCAAGCAGGAAGTCAGTCCTCACATATGGGACTCCCCAGCTTAAGGCTACCGGAGACCCTAAGCACAAAAAATGAGCTCCCTCAAGCTCAGTAGCACCGAAGGAAGGAAGCTTCTCTGACTAATCTCCAACCAGTAGCCCAACATCCGGGATGGAGGGTAGGAGTTGCTTAAACCTCGAAGAGATTACGGAGGACTGCCTGTCCGAAAGCACTGTCCCTGCGGGACTCCCTCTCGAGGCAGTAATGGGTTGCAAAAGTCTGGCTCGAAGACCAAGTAGCGGCCCGGCAGATGTCCGCCAATGGAACAGAGCGGAGGTAAGCCACTGACGCAGCCTTCGCCCTAACCCGATGAGCGGTGACTCGACTTTCCAATGAGAGGCCTGCCGCCCCATAAGTCCAAGCGATCCAGTCAGCTACCCAGATGGACAGAGTACGCTTGGAGACAGGGAGCCCCAATTTATTAGGGTCGTAAGACAGGAAGAGCTGAACAGTCTTACGGTGCTCCCGCGTACGATCAAGGTAGAAGGTTAACGCCCTCCGACAGTCCAGGGTATGCAAGACCATTTCAGCTCGGCTGGAGTGTGGCCTGGGAAAGAAGGTCGGAAGCACCAACTCCTGATTGATGTGAAAAGGGGAGACCACTTTTGGAAGAAACTTAGGGTGAGTCTGCAGGACTACCCTATTCTTGTAGAACCTAGTGTAAGGGGGATCAGACACTAGGGCCTGCAGTTCACTAACGCGTCTAGCGGAAGTGAGGGCTACCAGGAATAAGGTTTTCCAAGAAAGAAAACGGAGAGGACAGGTAGCCATGGGTTCAAAAGGCGGACAGGTGATCCGTTGTAAAACCACGTTCAGGTCCCAGTCAGGGGCTGGGGGGCGCAAAGGTGGTTTAAGGAGAAGGAGACCTCGGGAGAACCGTGCCACGAGAGGGTGGCCGGAAAGAGGCCTGCCTTCCACCGGCACATGATGTGCAGAAATAGCACTGAGGTGAACTTTGACCGAGTTGGACTTTAGTCCAAGATTGGAGAGAGAAAGCAAGTACTGCAAGACCACCGACACCGAGCAGGAGAAGGGATCTTGAGATTGTTGAGTACACCAGGTGGAGAAGCGACGCCATTTAAGGGCATAGGATTTCCGGGTAGAGGGTCGCCTGGAAGCTAGCACGACCTCTTCCACCTCTGGAGGCAGCAGGAGGGGAGCAAGGACTACCCTTTCAGCAGCCAGGCCATCAGATGAAGAGATCTGAGGTTGGGGTGTAGGGGAGACCCCTGATCCTGGGTCAGGAGATCGGGTTGAAACCCCAGAGGCAACGGAGTATCTACCGCCAGTTGCATCAGTAGCGGGAACCACGGTTGCCTGGGCCACCGGGGAGCTATCAGGATCACCGAAGCCTTGTCTTGGAGAACCTTGAAAAGTGTTCGAGACACCAGCGGCATGGGAGGAAAGGCATACAGAAGGCCCGTGGACCATGAGAGCAGAAAAGCATCCGCCGCTACTCGGAGGGGATGCAGTTCCCGAGAGCAGAACCGAGGAAGTTGCCTGTTCAGAGGACTGGCAAAGAGATCCAGCGTGGGGAGGCCCCACTGGAGAAAGATCCTTTGAACCACCAACGGGTCCAATCTCCACTCGTGTGGTTGGAGGATTCTGCTCAGTTTGTCTGCCAGGTAATTTTCTTGACCTGGGAGATAGACAGCTTTGAGGAGGATTCCTCGGCTGACGGCCCAAGCGCAGAGCTTTTGTGCTTCCCGACATAGAAGGAAGGAGCCCGTGCCCCCCTGTTTGTTCACGTAGAACATGGCCACTTGATTGTCCGTCTGGACGAGGACGGACTGGTGAGTGGTAAGGTGGGAGAAGGCCCGTAGAGCCAGGCGGATCGCTCTGAGCTCCAGGAAGTTGATCTGCTGGGCAGATTCCCACGGGGTCCAGAGACCCTGAGTACATGTCCCTTGGCAATGTGCTCCCCAACCCAGGAGAGAAGCGTCGGTCGTCAGTACCTGAACAGGCGGAGGAGACTGAAAAGGCATTCCGAGCACTAGGTTGGGCAGATGAAGCCACCACCGTAGAGAAGAGACCAACGGGCTGGAGATTCGTACTGAGTCCGCTAGTCTCCCCGAGGCCTGACGCCATTGTGAGCGAAGGCACCACTGAGCAGGCCGCATATTCAGGCGGGCATTGGGGGTCACATGGACCGTGGAAGCCATATGGCCGAGCAGTCTCAGAAAGTGCTTGGCCGAGACCCGGGAATGGCTGCGAAAGTGGCTGGCGAGAGCCATGAGCCGTTGTGCCGTCGAGCGGCAGAAAGGCTCGCGCCTGAAGCGTGTTTAATCTGGCGCCGATGAACTTGAGATCCTGAGAGGGGAGCAAAGTGGACTTTTCGAAGTTTATGACAAAGCCCAAGTACTGGAGCAGAGTCACAGTACGTTGCGTGGCGTGAGTGGCCTCCGTGGAGGACGGTGCTCTGATGAGCCAGTCGTCTAGGTAAGGGAAGACAAAGAGGCCTTGAAGCCGGAGATAAGCCGCTACCACTGCGAGACATTTTGTGAAGACTCGTGGTGCGGAGGATAGGCCAAAGGGCAGTACTCTGTACTGGTAATGATTGCCCGCCACCACAAACCTTAGGTATTGTCGGTGGCTTGGGTGGATGAGGATGTGAGTGTAGGCATCCTTTAGATCCAAGGAGCATAGCCAATCTCCCTGCCGGAGGTAGGGCAGCAGGATTCCAAGGGTAAGCATCTTGAACTTTTCCCTTTCCAGGAACTTGTTGAGGTTCCGCAAGTCCAGGATGGGTCTGAGGCCTCCAGTTCGCTTTGGTACCAGGAAGTACCTGGAATAAAAGCCTTGACCTCTCAGGTGGTGGGGCACCGGTTCCACCGCCTGTTCCTGAAGAAGACTTGCCAACTCTTGAAGGAGTAAGTCCCGGTGAAGAGGGGGTCGCAGAGGCTCCCCTGGAAAGTAGGGGGGAGGTACCTGGTGGAAGTGTAGAAGATAGCCCTCTCGGACTATGTGGAGCACCCAGGTATCGGACGTGATGTTGGACCACCTGTGGGCAAAGTGGACCAGCCGGCCTCCCGTGCTGAGAGAAACCAGCGGAGGGGGAGAGGCTATGCTGAAAGAGTCAAAAACCCCCACCCTGCGGAGCAGGGGCCGGTGGCGCAGGCTTGGGGGCTTGCTGCCTACGGGACCCATTACCCCGTCCCTTGGCCTGCTGACCCTGTTGGGGAGCTGTGGAGGCCTGATAATGAGGGTAGTGTTTATAGGCAGCCGCCTTCCTCGGGTAAAAGGGCTTTTTCCCCGAGCCCTTCTTCTGGGAAGGGGCAGAGGTTTTCCTGGAGAGCCGAGTCCTGGTGAGAGTCTCTGTCTCGAGTTGTGCAGCCTTCTCATCCATAGGTTTGCCAAAGAGGTTTTCACCTCTGCAGGGGACATCGACCAACTTGTCCTGCACCCAGGGCTCGAGGTCGGATGACTGAAGCCAAGCCTGTCGGCGGGCACCGATGCCGGCTGCGGCCACTCGAGCCGATGCCTCAAAGCCATCATAGGCTGCTCGAGAGATAAACTTTGAGCACTCTCGAATACCAGTGGACAAGGCCTGGAACCTCTGCAAAGGGTCCTCGGAGAGACCAGCAGAGAATCCGGCTATTTCTTTAGCCAGGTCCCTGAGATACATGCCCATGTAGAGCTGGTAAGTCTGGACCCGACAAGCAAGCATAGAGCCCTGGAAACACTTCTTACCGAGGCCATCCAGGCTGCGGGCTTCCTTGCCGGGAGGCACCGAGGAGTGCATCTTCTGGCTCTTGAACCTATGCATGGCCGATTCCACCACCATGGAATGGTGCGGCAGCTGTGCTTTTTGGAAGCCAGGGCTCTTGCGGACTCGATATATGGCATCGACCCGCTTGCTTAATACCGGCGACGACGCCGGGCTCTCCCACATGCGGAAGAGAAGTCGTTCCAGCATCGGAGGAACCGGTACAGTAAAATGCTCCTTTGCAGGAGAGTCATACTGGAGGGCATCGAGCTCTTCGGCTCGAGGCTCCTCCTCGGGATCCGCAGGGAAGGCCAAGGCCTTGGCCATATCCCTCACGAAGTCCGAGAACCGGGCATCCTCCGGAGGGGACTGTCTCCGAGGTTCGGACTCGGGGGAGTCCGAAGGGATACATCGAGTCCGAAAAGAATCAGGTGACTCTTCCACCTCGGATTCCCAGGCGGACTCCTCGGAGGAGGAGTCGAGCGGCTCCGGCCGGGCGGGCACAGACGCCATCCGCCCCGACGCCGAGGGAGTCGGCGTCGACGACATCGGCCCCGAACGGGAGGCCGAAGGGGACCTCGACCGAGGATCGACTCGAGCCCGCATGGACTCGAGGATCGGCTCGGTCTCCGGGGTCGACTTAGACGTCGACGTCCCGGCGGTCAGGGCAGAAGCGCCAGCGAGGCCAGCGATCAATGCCCGCTGCTGGTCCATGAAGGCAGCCAGGCTGCTCTCCAAGGCCGTCAACCTGAGTCCGAACTCAGGAGACCCAGCAGCCCCCGACTCGGGCCCCGACGGCGTCGGGCCCGACGTCGGACCCCTCGGAGGCGAGTCCACGAGGACAACAGGACTTACGTGAGCAGACGCGTCCATCTCCAGACGAGGCTGTTTGGACGGCCGCTCCAGCTCCAAAGACCCGGGACGGCTATCGGGGCTTTGCGACCTGGCCCTCGCGGAGCCAGGAGCGTCCACCGACGCCGTCCTCGCGGGTTTCTTCCTCCGATGATGTTCTCGGGTAGGAGACCCCCTCTCAGAGGAGCTCCGACGGTGTTCAGAGCCAGATTCCCTGGACACCGAAGCTTCTGACGAGGTCCGGGTACGGCTGGGGTCAGAGAAGATTCTCTCCCGCTGATGCTGCCGACTCCGCAAAGATTTCGCGGACATCTTGCTACAGGCCCCACAGATCATTTCTTCATGATCTGGGCCCAGGCAACGGAGGCAGCAATCATGTGTGTCAGTAAGAGACATTAGTTTCTTACACTGAACACACTTTTTAAAACCACTGGCGGCCATCGGGGGGAAAAAGGGCCCCTGCGAGGTCAAACGTTCGTGCCGCCAGGGAAAAGTGAAAAAAGCGCGAATTTGTCACGAAGGACAGAAAAAAACGAAAAGAAGGGGAGGCCTCGCAACCGGCGTCGCGAGGCCGGACGGAAAAAGGACCGGCGTCGAACCGAAGAAAATACTAAAATAAAGAAAGAAAATCAACTTTCCAGTGGTGACTTGTAGACAGCGTCTGTAGGGCTCCGCGGAAAAAAGAAGACTGGCCAAGATGGCACCTTTGGGCGGGAAGGGGACCGCGCATGCGCGCTGCAATACCCAACGGCTTTCTTTGAAAGCTGGGGAAAATTGCTCCGCGAGGGCTCCGTCGGCGCCGACGTCACCCATATGTGAGGACTGACTTCCTGCTTGGTCCTGGAGAACTACCTATACCTGTCTCTACTACACCATTCATACACCTTATCTCTTTACTTAATCTTTACTAAATCTTTATACATATGGCTACTCCCAATTACAACATGTTCACAGCTGTGCATCCTTTCATCCTCTCTCTTCTGCTTGTGCCGAATTCTTCTTCTGTCTCCTTAGACGCTTGTCCCCCTGGGGTGCCAGTCTCCAGCTGCCCTCTTCTTCTTGCCTCTTCAAAGCCTTTCTTTATCTTTATTTGCGAAGTTTGATATACTGCCCTTGCCGAAGCATCAGAGCAGTGTACAATAAAAAGAATAATTGGCTACCAAAAATAAAGCAGGAAAAGGAACGCTATCAACAGATAGGAAAGTAAAAGAAAAGAGAGAAACCAAACGAGAGACAGAACAAGAACAGGACTAACCAGAAAACTGAAAGGGACAGAGGAGCGGGGGGGGGGGGGGGGGGGAACGGTAGGAGGGTAGGATGTAGCATTAGTGAGTTACAACAGGAAGGGAGCCTGGCATGGAGGGGGCAAAATCACTGATGGGAACAGGGAGATCATAAGCCTGACAATAAAGGTGTGTCTTGAGAAGTGCTTTGAAGTGGGGGAAAGATAATTCAGTACATAGAGAGCGTGGAAGGGAGTTTCATAAAGCAGGACTAAGGAAGAAGAACGCAGAGTGACTGGTAAGTTCCAGACAAGCCTGGGAAGGGGAAGGGAGAAATAGACGATTGCCGTAAGCAGAGCAGAGAAGACATGGGGCTGGTTGGGAGTGAATGAGATCAGCCAAGTACTCTGGGGTGCTGGTGTGTAAGACCTTGTGGGTGGTGATAAGAAGCTTGTAGATGAATCTGACGTTAACCGGGAGCCAGTGAAGAGAAAGGAGACATGGAGTGACATGAGTGTAAGCAGATGAATGAGTAATGAGATGGGCAGCAGTGTTTTGGACTAGCTGGAGGCGGCGAAGCTGAAAGCGAGGGAGACCTGCGAAAACAGAATTGCAGTAATCCAGACGGATGATCACAAGTGATAAGACGAGAGTAGTAATAGTGCAAGTGGAGAGAAATGGTCAGATAGCCCTAATCCTGTGAAGGTGGAAAAAAGAAGAGCAGACCATTGAGGAAATGTAATAATGGAAGGAGAGGGAGTCGTCGAGGGTGACACCCAGGTACCGAATAGTAGAGACAAGGGGAATAGGGTAGGTGGACATGATAGGACAGAGAACAGGGGGGGGGGGGGGCGGGGGGAGAGAGTATTGAATGAAAACCAGATAGCGGAAGATTTGGATGGGTTGACGTGAAGGAAATTTTGATCAAACCAGGAGGCAATAAGAGAGAGACAGTCATTAAGCGGGGTAACATCCAGAGTGGAGGATGAAGTGTGGTGGACCAGAAGAATATCGTCTGCATAGATAGAGACAGAAATTCCAGCTTGCTGTATGAGTAAAGCAAGAGGAGCAAGAAATATGTTAAAGAATAGGGGGGCAAGGATAGAACCCTAGGGAACCCCACAGTGTAAAGGAAATGAGGGCGAGACATCCGAGCCCAAGTGAATAGCAAAAGTGCGAGAAGACAGAAAAGACCGGAACCACTGCAGAACTGTGCCATAGATACCCAAATCGGATAGGCGTGAGAGGAGAGTACAGTGATCAACGACGTGAAAGGCAGAGGAAAGGTCCAGTGAAACGATAAGAGAAAGATCACTGCGGTCATGAGAACGATGGATTTCTGAAAGAAGAGCTAGGAGAATAGTTTCAGTGCTGTGGCCGGCCCGGAAACCGGATTGGTGTGGGTGGCGTGAAAAGGTGGAGTTGAGATGAATAGCGAGTTGCTGGAAAACAAGCTTCTCAAGAATTTTAGAGAGAAAGGAGAGGTTAGCTACTGGGCGCCAGTTACCAGGAACAGCGGGTTCAAGAGTAGTCTTTTTTAGGAGAGGGCGAACAATGGCGTGTTTCCAACTGGTGAGGAAATGACCGGAGGCAAGGTTGGAATTAATCATGGTTAAGGCATACGGGATAAAGACAAATGAGGAGTTGAGGAGCCAGGAAGAAGGGAGGGGATTGAGAGGGCAGAAGGTCTGGTGGGAGGAGGAAATGGCTTTGATGAGTTCGGTGGAGGTAATAGGGCTCTTGATGCTGTTGACGTCTGTCCCCTCCATCCAGCCTGCCTGTCACATGAAACTTTTAGCTTCCCTCATAGGGCGGATGTGGGATAACACCCCTTCCATACTGAATTGTAATCCGAAGGGATAGGTCCATTTATACTTGATTTGTTCCTCTCGCTGTCTCTTTGTTAGGCCTGTTAATTCCCTCCGTTTCCTCATAGTAATCGCGGACAGATCTGCATACCCCTCAGTTTTCTGGTTCTCCCAGGTGATTTCTGTTAATTTCCTAATTGCTCTCATAACAGCGTATTTTGTTGCTTACACTTACTCGCCCCTCTCTCCAAGGACAGAGCGTTCTGTGAGCATGTTCTATCCTCCAACAAAGTTCAGTCCCATCTATACCAGCCTGCTCCACTATTTGATGACTTATTTGCTCCACCAATTTTATACAATCATCTTTGTCTTTACTCTCAGGCACTCCACGTAATCTTAAATTCACATGGCGAGATCTATTTTCCAGATCTTCCATTTTCACCCACAGCTCTTCCTGCTCCCCCACCAGGGCTTTCACTGTCTCTTGCATGTTCTTTATAGTACCTTCTTGCTCTTCGACCTTATTTTCCACTTCTTCTAACCTTTGCCCCACCTCCCACACATCCACTCTCAGCTCCTCCATCCAGGTTTGCACCTCGACTTTGAAGTGGGCTAGATCCTGTCTTATGGTAGTAAACCATCCTTTTTTCTCACCTTTCAGGCCTTCAATCTCACTTTCTCATTGTTCAGCCACCATGCCAGCTTTACTCGCATCTGTCCCCGTCGTCTCACATGGCGCCACCATCTTGTTTTTCCCTGCGGCGCTCCCACACGCGGTTTTAAACACATATGCTTTCAAGTCTGCTGTGCTCTTTTTTGGCATTGTCATCTCTCAGGATTACACCCAGCCTCTGGTATAGGGTCCCGACTTTCACACTCTTCAGGGTTAGTCTTTTATCCAGGTAATTAGATTTTTCCAACGGAGCTCTACTCTTAAGCTGCCGTCTCATCCAGTGACATCATTTCCTCCTATGACCTTACATTTTTTAACATTAAATCCCAGCTGCCAAATTCTAGACCAGGGATGCAGAAAGGCAGCCCTGATGCTGAGGAGGGCTGGCTGAGTCCCCCCAGAGGTATAGAAGAATCATGTAGCACCACCAGTAAACGGGGATACCAGATCTGGTGGGGCCATTGAGATGCTATCAGAATGACCGATGCTTTGTCTTGTTTGAGCTTGAGCAGGACCCATGTGATGAGTGGGAATAGAGGAACATACAGGAGATCGTGAGACCAATCCAGTGCAAAGGCATCGGGTGCTCGTCTGTGGAGGCAAGGCTGAATTGAGCAGAAGACAGGACACTGTGTTGTCCACGGAGGCGAAAAGGTCCACCTTCAGCTCCCCCCAAAAAGCAAAGATGTCTCAAATGACTGCAGGATCGAGGGACCATTCATGTGGGTCCTGCTGGTGGCTGCGAGTCCCTGGAAGGTAGGCTGTTCACAGTGTGGTGCCAAGGAAAGGGAAAAAACCCACAGTTGCGTGGCTTCATGACAGAGAAGAAGACAGTCTGTACTGCCCTGCTTGTTGATGCAAAACATGGAAACCTGGTTGTCGGTGCATACCAGGACAATCTTGTGATGCAACCAGTCTCTGAAAACCATTAAGGCATATGGAATGGGCATCCCTCTAGAAGATTAGTCCGAATCGACCACCGCCTGAGATTGTCTAGGAAAAGAGCTCAATGCAGGCTGAGGGAAATCCTGGCCCGGAGGGAATAGGAGCATTGCCACCAGTTGAATCTGAGGCCATTGCAGAGGGGGCAGGTGCAGCCAGGAGAGTGGCACTACATGTACAGATGCCACCATGTGCCCAAAGAGACATAGGAGCAGGAGGGCTGGTGCTGACTGGCATGTTGCCAGGGTGCTGATGAGGGACTGCAAGGCTTGAACCCTCTGGACAGGAAGGAAGGCTCTGGCTTGCAGAACGTCTAGATGTGCCCCAATGAAATCTAAAGTTTGTTGAGGGACAGGTTCAGATTTCTTGGCATTGACAATGAAGCCAAAGGGTCTGCAAAGTGACAACTATGTCCTGCACAGCTCGGTTTGCTATATCTTGAGAGGTGAACAAGATCAGCCAATCGTCTAGGTAGGGGGTAAATGCAGTAACCTTGACACTGAAGGTGGTTGCAATTACTGCAAGACACTTGGTGAAAACGCAAGGGGTAGAGGAAAGCCTGAAAGAGAGAACTTTGTACTGATAGTGATGGTCGAGGAAGGTGAACCAAAGGAACTTCCAGTGGAGGGAGTGGATCAGGATGTGGGTGTAAACATCCTTGAGGTCTAGCGAGGTGAGCCAATCCAGATGACTAAGCAAGGGAAGGACTGTGCTCAAAGAGTGCATCTTGAACTTTTCCCACTTGATGGAGATTGAGATGACGGAGGTCGAAGATCGGCTGAAGGCTGCTAGACTTTTTGGGGATCAAGAAAAACTGGGAGTAAAACCCCTGACCTCTTTCAGAAAACAGGATGAGCGTGATGGCATCATTGAGGAGGAGCTGAGTTATCTCCTTTGCTAGCTGGGGCAAATGTTGCTTCAGGGAACAGTCGGTCGGGACCAAAGACGGAAGAAGCAATACCATGTGGAAGTGGAGCTTGTACCCTAACTGAATGATGGAGAAAACCCAGTGGTCTGCAGTGATGGATTGCCAGGCCTCTGTGAAATGCCAGTTGTGACCCCCCTCCCCAACCAGCAGATGTTAAAAGCCAGCGAAGGGCAGTTTGCGGGAGTGCCTGGGTTTTCCTCTCTTGTGAGCGATGCTTCTGGGAGTATGGTTGATATGGCTGGACCTGAGCCGAGGGGAGGGGGCTGCCACATATAGGTCTAGTAGCAGTGCTGCAGGTAAAACTGCTAAAAGTAATTGTAATGAAAAGGATAAGATGGCAGAGAAAGGCGTCAGGAGGAGGAAGCTGCCTCCGCCAGCTGAGCCAAGAGTTCTCAGACCATGGAGGAATGGTCCTTGACCTCCAAGACCACCTCCTGAACTTTATATCCAAAGAGATTGCTTAGCCAATGCCCCTTGCCAGGGTGACAATCATGAAGATCTTCACAAAGACCAGACATGCAAAGCCAGGCTGTGCGTCTGGCTGAGAAAACTGTAGCCATGAACCAGGCCATGGAGTCGTAGATGTTGTACGTGGCATGAATGACATGGTAAAGGGATTTGTGTAAGTGCACAGCCAGGCAAGCTAGATCCACTAAAGGGGGGGGGGGGTCCATCCAGCTGCAGGAGAAGGTCATTAAGGTAGTACAGCATATGTAGCTGATGGGCTAATATACGCATGGCAAGAGTACTACTCTGGTAAAATTTACATTCCATAGCACCTAAAGTCCACTATTCCTTCCCTGGAGGTGTCTGGAAAGGCAGCTTAGAGCTCTTGGATTTTTTAAGGAGCAACTCAGAGATGACAGACTGATGGGGGAACAGAGTATGATGGAATCCCACAGCCAGCAGGACCTTGTATTTGACGAATACGGGATGGGATGCAGCATTGCCTGAAAATGGGGTCTTCCAGATGGAAGATCGTAAATCTTGAAGGACCTGAGGCGTGGGAAGTGCAGGGTCCTCTCTGAGAGTACTGCAAACCTTTAAAATAGAATGAAAATCCCACTTGTTAGCTGGTGAGTGCGAGGCACTGAGAGCCAGAGCGCGAGTGTTTCTGGAGGAACTTTGGATAAGAAAGATCTCTCAAGGTAGTCATCCTGGAGGTCCTGTTCCAGGGGAAATGGGAATCCTCATAGGATTCACATGGCTCCCAGGAATAAGGTGGGAGCAAGCCAATGTTGTCAAGAGGAAAAGGCTTGCGCCAATCAATCAACAGAGGGGATCTCGTGACCTCCTGTGTGTGGGGTAGCTGGTAATCTGAAGGCATGCTGGGGCATGTCTCAAGCTCTTGCAGAGGCCTGCAAGAGAGCAGAACTATCCCGAAGAAACTTCTGAAGAAGGGAAGACTGAGAAGCCCATAGGGGGAAGGCAGTCAGGCATGGAGGGCAGGTGCTTTCCTGACTGCGCTGGTGGAGGGAGCTGATGCTTAGCTTTATCTTTTTGACCTGACAAAGGCATGTCCCCCAGAGGAACCGAGGAGGAAGTCAATGTACTTGGAGGCAGTGCAGGAGAGGGAGGGGAGGGGTACTGCTCAACGGCAGAAGTAGCCAAGGAGAAACCCCAGACCCCGCAGCCAAGATCAGAGGTGACAATACCAGTGCTGTGGCTGTTTTCAAAGACCCTCCCCCCAAGCCTGTACTTGGGCTGGGGGGGGGGGGGGGTGATGAGGAGGAGTCTATGTGAGCTGGCCTCGCAGAGGCAGTAGACGCTGAGTAAGGCTTAGCTCAAGTAAGGTGAAAAACAGCTCCTCAATGTTTAAAACACAGTATTTTGTCTTTTTCCTGTCAGCCAAAAAAACCCACAGCGTAGTCCCAATTGAAAAAGCACTTTCCCGCAGTCATGCAGTGAAGTGAAGGCAGACATGTTTATCTTTTGCCAGCCATGGTAAGCTGCAGGCAGAAACGTTTATCTTTTTTACTGCCCAATGGCTTGAAAATCGTGCGGCTAATAAAAAAACAATAGAGGAAATAACCTGGTGTGAAAACCGAGAGAGGGAACCACAAAAAATGGCAAAAATGTAGGTAAAAATGCATAGTAGAGTTAAAAAAACAAACCAACATATTCTCTCGGCACAAGCAGGCACGCATGCTCAGTGAAACAACAAAGCTTCTTTGAGCTGTGGGAGATTCACTCAAGGCTCAGTCTGGGGACTTCACCATTGAGTGTGACTACATCCCCCTGCTTGTCTCCAGAGCAGCAGAACATTCCAGCTTGCAGCACTGTGATTCTGCACTTTCTAAAAACACTATGGGGTATGTTTATTAAGGCCAGCACTGGAAATGCTTGTGTGGGTAGTGTTACCAGCATGGGGCTGTGTGCTAATTGCAGGGGGGTAGTTATATCTGTCCCCCTGCAGTTACCATGCTTCACAATGGCCAAATGACCACGGGTGTAACGAATGCCACCCATAGATCCATCAATCAGTACTGTTGTCAGTAGCTATCACACAATTATATACTGTTGTCAGTAGCTTTCATCAAGTAGGATTAATACTGTATCTAGCAGCTCTCCTTTCAACCTCTGCATAACACAAATTACCAGCATTTTATTTTTCTCTCATCTCCAGACCCTGGTATATAACTGCTTAGCTCCACTAACAGCAACCATTTTAAAATGCCACATACAAACATTATGCTAATGAAACTATCATATATCGGTTTAGTCTTAGCAATACTAACCATTAACCTAACATTAAGCCTAAACAGCAAAAATCACAAAACAATTCCCATAATTCATACACACACTCGAAACAAATATCATATGGGACACATTTACCCAAACAACCCTCCTAGATTAAATCTACATAGACTAATTCACATAAAACAAATAATCCCACATCAAACAACCAAGGGAACATGCACCAATAACTCAACATCCCTTTCATGTATCCTTATCAATGTACGCTCGATGAAAAACAAGCTTCCCATATTTAATGACTTAATATCTGACCTAAAACCTGACATATTATGTGTCACAGAAACCTGGCTCTCCGATACCGATACAGTCTACATAAATCAACTTAATAATGAAGACTATGACACTTTCTATAAACATAGAACTAATAGAAAAGGCGGAGGTGTATTAATGATGACAAAAAAGGTACTAAGTGCCAAAACAATACAATCAAACATTGCTAACAACACAGACACATTATTAATAAAAATTGGCCTCATGAAACTCTGCTTAGTATATAGACCCCCAGACCAAAAACAAGATTGCCTTGACCCTTTTATTGAACTCCTCAGCTCATCCACCGAACAACACCCTATAATTATGCTAGGAGATTTTAACCTCCCCTCGCTACCAACATTGGACTCTAAACTATTCCTTGATACTATATCAGACATGGACTATCACCAGATAATAAACACATCTACACACATCAAAGGTGGAACTCTCGATCTTGTCCTTCTCCCTAATACACTCTTCAAACTAATTAATCCAAATTCAGTTGAATGTACACAGATACCCTGGTCTGATCACTACATTATCAAATTAAACCTTACATATCCCGTCACTAGCACTAACAATCACACCAGAAATGTCCCAACCACAAGGTTTAAAAAGTTTAATAATGCAGAATTTATTGACTTAACAATCCCCCACCTCTTTATCACCTGCAACAAATTTAGATGACACTGTCAAAAACTGGCATGAAACCATCAACAATGCAGCCAAAATTAACCACACATACAAAAAGATCACCTACTCAGAGACTAATAACAAGCCATGGTTCAACTCTACACTAAAACAAATGAAAAGGAATCTTAGAAAACTAGAACACAATTGGCGAAAATCTAAATTGACGACACAAAGAAATATACAATAACCACCTCACTAAATATAAAGAAACCTTGGACAGCACAAAAAAAGAATATTATGCCAAAATACTATCAAAATCATATAACAGGCCAAGAGAGTTATTCTCCATAGTCAGAAATCTAACCAACCCTCAAACTTCTGACAGAGAAATTACTGACATCTCAGTTCAAACCTTAGCCCACCATTATCAAAACAAAGCGAAAATGCCATCAATGTCTTTAGACACTATCAACTTTTCACACCAGCCATCAGATGAATGGTCAGAGTTTCATCCCATAAAGAGACACTAAAAAATATCATCACCAGTATACCAATATCAACACGCACAAATACGGCCAATCCTTAAGAACAGCAAACTGGATAAAACCTTGCCAGCATCATACAGACCCATCTCAAGCATACCATTCTTGGCTAAAATAATCGAAAAAGTGGTTCAATTACAGACACAGGATTTTCTAGACTCATCTTATCCTCTTGATGAGCAACAATATGGCTTTTGGCCCCGCCATGAAGTTGAAACACTCCTCACAGTCTTAATAGACGCGCTCCTAAGAGGGATTGACAATCATAAACAGGACTTCATTCTACTTTTCATTGATATATCAGCTGCGTTTGATAGCGTACACCATACAATAATGCTCAATAACTTGAGACAAATAGGCTTAAACTCCACAGTACATAAATGGTTCTCATCCTACCTAAATAACAGAACGCAAAATGTAAGAATTGGGAATCAAAACTCAACCACATATAAACAAGAAATTGGATTACCACAAGGTTCAGCGTTGTCAGCCCTACTTTTCAATATTTACATAAAACCAGTCTGCAACATTTTCAAAAAATTTGGAGTAAAATATCATCTATACGCAGACGATATTATGATGTATATTCCATTCACGATACCCAACCTACCGCTTCAACTCCTATCGGACTGCTATAATGAAATCACAACTTGGCTAAAAGCACAAAACCTCCACATAAATCACACTAAAACTGAAGTTCTGATTGTGACCAAGAACAAATCCTATATCCCCCCAACACACATAAGACTTCAAAACCAAGAAATTAAAATAAAAAATGAAATAAGATATCTAGGCGTTATATTAGACACACACCTTACAATGGAAACACACATTAGCAACACAATAAAGAAAATTTATTTCAAACTCAAAACCCTCAAACAACTTCGTCCACTTGTATTTACAAAAGACTTTATCAACATAATCCAGGCAACCATAACTCCACATTTTGACTTTGCCAATCTAATTCTAATAGGCATATCAAAACAAAACATCAAACGATTGCAACTAGCGCAAAACGCAGCAGCCAGAATCATATTGAAAATTAACTCACTCCAACACATATCACCAATACTAGCCTCTCTCCATTGGCTACCAACTCAAAGCAGAATAATCTACAAAACAATAACTTCATTCAAGGCCTTACATGATATCGCCCTGACTATGCTATGCAACTTAATACACAAAGAACCATCTAAGTCTACACACAGAAAAGGACAATTGAACAGATTAAAGATCCTGAAAGATTATACAAGAGCCCATAAATCAACAAACAGAGCCTTTTCCCACATAGCCCCAACTATCTGGAATTCCCTCCCAGAGGAGCTACGAACACTAACAGAGATCATGGAACTCCGCAAAAAACTGAAAACTTATCTGTTCACCAAACTACGAGGCCGCGGGCAGGGTCCCGGCGGCCGAGGCTAACCGGGCGCGCGGCCCGGCGCGGGGACCCTGTGCACGGCCTGGCCGGGGTATGCGCGCTCGGCCCTCGGCGGGCACGAGCGCGCGTCCTTCAAATTGATTGGCTCCCGGGGGTTGCAGCCCCACGGGAGCCAATTAGAGCCGCTGGTTTGGGGCGCGAGGGGGGATCGGGGCCGAGCAGCCTCCGCGTGGTCAGTCGTGCGGAGGCTGCTTCGGTGCCGGCGTCCCTACCTCGTGGCTGCTGGTTCTTTCGGGCAGCGTTTCTGCTTGAGCGGCTGAGTCGTGAGGTGGGCTGGGTGAGTGCTGGCTGTGTGCTCTCGCCGGATTACGTTGGGTTCTGCGGGGGGGGGGGGGGTTCGGCATTGCAGCTTCCTGGGGGGCTTTCGGGGCTGCCCGTGTCTGTTTAAAAAAAAAAAAAAAAAAAAAAAAAAGGAATAAAAATATTTAATTATTCCATAAAGGATGCCTGGCAAGGCGAAGGCTGGGGGCCCAGCCCCTAAAAAGGCTTCTGCTAAGGGGCGGGGGTCCAGGTCACGGGGGGGCACTGTGAGGGGTGGGGGATTGCCCGGGCAGGTTGGTGAGGGGGGGGGGGTGGGGGTTGCAGCATCAGGAGGATCGGGTGACGGGGGCCGCGGGAGTGGGGTGCGTGGCCGAAAAGGCAGGAGGGGTGCCCTCCCTCCCTGTGGCTCGCAGGGGGTGGGTGAGGGGCTGCTAGGGGTGGGGGAGGGGAGGGGGGATGTTGGAGGGGGGGGCGTGGGCTGGGGCTGTTGGGGGGGTGGGGGGGACTTCGGGGCACTGGGACAAGGGGGTGGGTTGCGTCCTGATGGAGCACCTTGGGTAGCGTCCTTTGGTGGGCCCGTGGGGTGGTTCTCAGGCCCCGGGGGGTTTGGCTCGCCGGGGGCGGCTTCCGCATGGGAGCAGTGGATGTCTGGGGGGCAGGGTACATCTAGGGCGGGGTAGGGGGGCTCTTGGCCGCCGGCATGGCCGGTGTCGGTTTCCCCCCCTGTTTTTCCCCTTTTGTCTCCGCAGGGCCAGTTTATGGCGCAGACTTCGTGGCCCGTGGGCACGGTTCGAAGTGAGAACTGGGTGAGTTCCCCGGTTGGAGCGGAGCTGCAGCGTGGAGCGTCAGCAGAGGCGGCCCAGCGGTGTTCAAGGGATTTGGCCTGTGCAGATGGCGGGGACCTCGCGGTGGCTGGTGAGCGGATGGCTGCGCCGGGTGAGTTAATGGGTGATGGGGGAGTGTCGTCCAGGGATGCAGGGGGAGCGTCGCGGAAAAAGCATCGGCGGTTGTGTCGGCGACGCCGCAGCTCCGACTCGTCCTCATCTTCCTCGTCCTCGAGTAGTTCGTCCGGGGGGCTCGGCAGCTTTCGGGTGTTGGGGGGGGGGGGAGTGGGTGTAAGTGGGGGGGCCTCTTCGGTGGTGTCTTTGCCGGAATTGTGGGCGGGGGTGCCACGGAAGCTGAGGCGTAAAATCCGCAAGCGGCGCTATATTGACATCTTCAGTTTGCTGGAGGGGCGGAAGCGCTCGGGTGAAAGCAGGAAAAAGAGGAAAGACGATGAGAAGGCCGGGCGGGTTCGAAAGGTTGCGCTTAACGTGGTTAACTGGACGCGTGCCTTTTTAAGGTTGGCCAGTGTGTGGGGACAGAACGATCCATCGCAGTACGAAATGTTGTTGGCGTATGCCGATTCCATCCTTGAGGCGTCTCAGACGCACGAGGGCTGGTCTTGGCTTAATTATGACGAGAAGTTTAGGGACAGGATGGAAGAAAGCCGTGCGCTTTCGTGGGGCACGCAGGATATTAACCTGTGGTTGACCCAGATGTCGGCTAGGTCCGGTGCAAGTTCGGGTGGCGGGGCCAAGAGTGGTGTCGGGGCGGTGGGGGGGGCGGAACGGCCCTTTCGAGGAGGGGCGGCCGGGGTGCCTGCAAAGGCAGTCTCGGCCGGGAGCGGTGATGTGTGCTGGCGTTTCAACCGTTCCACATGTCCCTTTCCCGATTGCAAGTTCCAGCACGTCTGTTCCTTGTGCGGGGGTCCCCATTCCGCGGTCAAGTGCATCAAGAAAGGCACCTCTGGCATGGCCGCCCCTGCCCCAAAAGGGCAGTGAGTGGCGCGGGCACGCCCCCTCCCCGGTGCAGGTAGAGGCGTTGGTGAGGTGACTGACTCTTTATCCCCGACGGCAGGAGGCGGCGATTTTGGGCTCTGGGTTTCGACATGGTTTCGTGATCCCGGTGAGGGGGGTGGTGTTGGTGCCTTCGGCTCGGAATTCTCCCTCGGTTCGTCGTTGGGTGACGGTGGTGCAGGACAAATTGTTGAGCGAATTGCGATTGGGTAGGGTGGCTGGCCCCTTTGCGTAGCCGCCATTTCACAACCTGGTGATTTCGCCTTTAGGTGTTGTGCCCAAGAAGGAACCGGGCAAATTCCGCTTGATTCACAATTTGTCCTGTCCCGTCGGGGCTTCGGTGAATGATTTTATCCCGCGTCAACTGTGTTCGGTTCGTTATGCTTCTTTTGACAAGGCGGCTGCGCTGGTGCGCGGGGCCGGTCGGTCGGCGTTGCTGGCGAAGGTGGACATCGAATCGGCTTTTCGTTTGTTACCTGTCCATCCGGCTTCATTCCCATTGTTGGGATTTTGTTTTCAGGACGAGTATTACTTTGATAAGTGTATGCCGATGGGATGTTCTATCTCTTGCGCTTACTTTGAGATGTTTAGCACTTTCTTGGAGTGGGTGTTGGTTAGGGAATCCGGCTTGTCGTCTGTGGTGCATTACCTGGACGATTTCTTGTTTGTAGGAGCAGCGGACTCTGGGGAATGTCAGCGGCTGTTATCGGGCTTCGTGCGGTTGGCGCAGGAGTTCGGGGTTCCCTTGGCTGACGGGAAGACTGAGGGTCCTGCTACGCGGTTGACCTTTTTGGGCGTGGAGTTGGATTCTGTGGACATGGTGGCGCGGTTGCCTCGCGACAAAGTCGTTCGCTTGCGGATTTCAGTGGCTAATGTGTTGTCGGCTGGTAAGGTTTCCTTGCGGGAGTTGCAGTCCCTTTTGGGGTCTTTAAATTTTGCCTGTAGGGAGATTCCGATGGGGAGAGTGTTTTCCAGGAGGTTGGCCTGTGCGACGGCTGGGGTGCGGAAACCTCATCATCGGATTCGGGTGACGGCGGCAATGCGCGCAGATTTGCGGGTGTGGGATCGTTTTCTGGAGGTTTTCAACGGGACTTCAGTGCTTTTGGAGCCTGAAGTATCCAGTAACGACTTACAATTGTACACGGATGCGGCAGGAGGGACGGGGTTGGGAGTGTATTTCGGGGGGGCCTGGTGCGCTGACCGGTGGCCGGCGTCTTGGTCGGCGGCGGGGCTGACCAGGAATATCACATTTTTGGAGCTCTTTCCGCTTCGGGTAGTTTTGGAGCTCTGGCCGGAGCGTCTGCGGAACAGGAGGGTGCTTTGGTGGTGTGATAATGCGGCGGTGGTCAGTGTGATTAACCGGTACACTCCAAGGTGCGTGTGGGTGGCTAGCTTGATGCGGGAAGTTGTCCTAGCGTGTCTGCGGCTGAATGTGGCGGTGCGGGCGCGGCACATACCAGGGTCCACTAACGAGATTGCTGATGCTCTTTCTCGCTTTCAGTGGGAGCGGTTCCGAGCGTTGGCCCCCGAAGCGGACGAGGATGGAGCGGTGGTCCCAGAGAAATTGTGGAGCATTGGCCTCGAGAGATGCTAGACCTTCTGAGGAGTTCGGTGTATGCAGGGACCTGGTCTGCGTACTGTAGGGGGTGCGACCGGGTGGTCGCTTTTTTGTGGTCGTGTGGGTGGGGGGCTGGGGGGGTCCCAGAAGGTTTGCTACAAGATTGAGCAGGTTTAACATTTTGTTTTGCCTGAATATTTGAGAAATGTATGAGAGCAATTGACTTCTGGCATTCATTTGTTTTTTACTGCGCTCCGTCGTTGTTTTCACGGTCCTGTACCTTTCATAGCAGAAGTCAATTTACATACATATTTTCATTCTAGTAGTACTTAGTGCCAACAATATCAATATAGGTTAGCCTTTAATAAATACAGAGTAAGGATGACGTATTTTTTCTTTTTTCTTTTTCCTTTCTTTTGGGTTTTAAAGTGTTGGCAACATGCCAATAGTGGTTTGCACGGTTTAAGATATCCACTTTTGTTGTTCAAATTTAGAAAATCAATACAGCATTTAATTAGGATACATTTTACACCAGGGGTCTCAAACACGCGGCCCGCGGGCCGCGAGAGAACATTGTGCGGCCCGCGACGGAGGGAAAGAAAAAAGCCTTGCTTCTGCTTCTGCCGTTGCTGCCGTGGCAGCGGCAGAATCGACTGTCAATTTTTTTTTTTTTAAACCTGGCTTCTGCTGCTCAAGCAGCAAAATCAGCTGTGCTGCGGTCCCTTCCTCTCTGCCCGGAGATCCCTCATTGTGCTCCATCAGCGTGTGCTTTTCAAGCCGCGAAGAGAGTATTCCCCTCTCGCGAGGCTTGAAAAGTGAATAGGATTAAGCCGCGCGAGAGGGAAATACTCTCTTCGCGGCTTAAAAAGCACGCCGCTGATGAAGCACAATGAGGGATCTCCGGGCAGAGAGGAAGGGGCCGCGGGACAGCTGATTTTCTGCTGCAGCAGCAGAAGCCAGGTGTTTTTTTTATTTACCGGGGGGGTGGGGGGGTAGGACTGGAAATGGGCTATTGGCAGGGGGGGGCTGTAGGACTGGAAATGGGCTATTGGCAGGGGGGGGCTGTAGGACTGGAAATGGGCTATTGGCAGGGGGGGGTAGGACTGGAAATGGGCTATTGGCAGGGGGGTTATGACTGGAAATGGGCTATAGGCAGGGGGGGGTTACGACTGGAAATGGGCTATTGGCAGGGGGGTGTAGGACTGGAAATGGGCTATTGGCAGGGGGGGTGTAGGACTGGAAATGGGCTATTGGCAGGGGGGTTATGACTGGAAATGGGCTATTGGCAGGGGGGGTTATGACTGGAAATGGGCTATTGGCAGGGGGGGTGTAGGACTGGAAATGGGCTATTGGCAGGGGGGGTGTAGGACTGGAAATGGGCTATTGGCAGGGGGGTTATGACTGGAAATGGGCTATTGGCAGGGTGGGTTATGACTGGAAATGGGCTATTGGCGGGGGGGGGGGGGGGGGGTTATGACTGGTAATGGGCTATGGTGGGGGCTCGGACTGGAAATGGGCAGGTGGGGGTTAGGACGGACTGGCGGTGGGCTGATGGGGGGAGTTAGGACTGGTAATGAGCTATGGAGGGGCTGACTGAAATGGGGTAATGGGGGTTAGGGCTGGAAGTGGGCTATTGGCAGGGGGGGTTATGACTGGTAATGGGCTATGGTGGGGGCTAGGACTGGAAATGGGCAGATGGGGGTTAGGACTGGAGGTGGGCTGATTGGGGGGTTAGGACGGGAGGGGGGCTGATGGGGGGTTAGGACTGGTAATGGCCTATGAGGGGAGGTAAGACTGAAAATGGGGTGATGGGGGTAAAACTGGAAGTGCGCAATGGGGAGGTTAGGACTGGTAATGGGCTATGGGGGGGGTTAAGACTGAAAATGGGGTGATAGGGGGTAAAACTGGAAGTGCGCTATGGGGAGGTTAGGACTGGTAATGGGCTGGGGGGGGGTTGCTAGGACTGGAAATGGGCTGAGTGGAAGGGGGGCTTGAACTGCAAATGGCTGATGGGGAGGGGGGCTTGGAATGGAAATGGGCTGTGAGGGGAGGGAGCTAGGATTGGAAATGGGCTGATGGGGGGCTAGGATTGGAAATGGGCTGATGGTGAGGCTATGATAGGACTGGAAATGGACTGATGCAGGGACTAGAAGGGAGCGGATGCTGGGTGGGGCTGGAACTAGAAGGGAGCTGATGTTGGGGGAGGATTAGAATGGGATGGAGCTGGGAAAGTGAAATGGAGAGGGGAAAAATATTTTGTCTAGGAGAGAAGACAAATCTACAATTGGCCAGGTATTGGGAGAGTAAGTGGGGATTGAGGATGGAGGGGTAAAATTGGAGTGGATGAAACTGAAAAAAAATGCACAAAAGGTAGAAAAATCTCTCTTTATTTTGAATTTATTAACTGGAATATGTCAGCTCTGGGAAATGTGCATCATTAATGTTTGCGCTTTGTTTAGTACAAGAGGAAATTAATTTATAGTTTTATTTCTACAGTGTTGTTGTACATTCCAAGTTTGGCTTTTGGGGTTCCCAGTTTAATTATTGTCTTCCTATTTCTAAATCTTTTAGTCTTTCTTTATCCATACTCATTAAAGAGGCATGTTTACTAAAAGTTAGTGTATGGTAACATTATGCAAATATTTATGCAAATGAGGCCCCTTATGCAAATGAGGCCCCGCGTCTTATGCGGCCCCCGGGTTACTTTACAAGTCCTCATTTGGCCCTCAAAGCAATTTGAGTTTGAGACCCCTGTTTTACACCTTTCGCTTCACAAGTCTTTTTAAGGAGAGCAAAACACAGGATTTTGAATCACAGCATGTAATGGGTTGTATATAATTTAGTCAGTGGAACACTGGGCTCTCCCCATTTCATGATGCTCCTCATGTTTACGATTTCTCTGAAAGATAATTTTCACTTTATGTTGTCTTTGCCAATGTTTAAATCATTCATTGATTTTATTTATTTATTTGTTTAGTTTTTTCACACACAATCATAATTGCATCGCGCACTAGAGGCAGGTGGGAACCGTGCCTCTGCTCAGCAAAAGGTTTTTCTGAATTTGGCTTGGTGCAGTGGTAGGTTGTATTATTATTTTTAACTTTTTTAATTTTTATGGTTATGCTAAATTTTATCTTAGTAATATTTATTTATTATTGTTTTTATGTTTATACAATTTCCTAATGTGTTGTTTTTATGGTTTTTTAAAATATAATTTTATTGTATATTTATTGTATATATGTGTATATATATATACACATTTTTAAAAATTTTTTTCTTTTTTTAAATTATTTTATTTTATTATTTTATTATTTTTTATATATTTTTATTTATTCATTTATTATTTTCATTTTTAATATATTTATAATTTTAACATAATTAATAATTTTTAATTTTATCTTGTATTTTACAAAATTGTTTAATCTTTATTTTTATTTTAATTTTATTTTATTATATATTTTATATTTTTTAATTTTAATTTTATAATTAGTTTTATTTTAATTTGGACATTGGCATTAACAATTTATATCATTTTGTTTTTCAAGTCCTCCTCCTTTTTTCCGTTTTTCTTTGTTTTCTCCTGTTCTTGTGGTTATAATCAAGAGGTTTTATGAATATATATACACAGTTGACATCCTGTTTTTTTATTTTTTTATATTTCACTTTTATTGTTGTTGTTACCGTTATTATTAATACCACTATATATATTCTTAATGTGACGTAATTTTTTATAGTTTTATCAAGTGAGTTATCGCATTATGAGTGTTTACATGTTTTTAATTGATTTTTAATTTATTTATTTTTTGTTTATTATTAAAGTTTTTTAATTATTTATTATTTTTTATAATCAGTTTATTTTAATATAATGATTTATCTTAGTTATTTATTTATTTAATGTGGTATAAAATAATTTGTCTTTTTGTATTCATGTTTACACAACAATTTCTGTTTGCTGTTGGTTTCACATGTATGTATATTTTGTAGTGAGCCTAGAACCCCTGAGGAAGTGGTGTACGAAACACGGCCTGTGTTGGGTTTGGCGCACCTTATCCGTGGATCAATAAAGGTTACTTTTGAACCTCCTGCCACGTTTTCTGACTGGTTCCTGTTACCCACGTGGTATTTTGCTGTTTCTTGATGGACCCTCTATACCTGCCCTTACATTACATACTGATCTCTCTCTCCCTTGATAAAAAAGGGAAATAAAATGTCTGGCTGAGCTGCAACTTCATGGATGACATACATTTCAAGATAATCTGACTTCATATAGGACAATGCTGAATTTTAAGAAGCTTTAAAAGTAAGCTGACATTTTAAAATAAGGAACCGACTAGAGGCCTTTTTGCACTAACCCACAAAATCATACCCTGCAACTGAATTTCACAAGAATTTTTTTTTTAATTTTCTATTTATGCATTTTACATTTTAAACATCAATCACAATGTTTACAGAAAAGATGTCATCTTGCAGTACACACTCAGAAAAAAAAAAATATCATAAAAAGAAAAACTCAAGAGCATCATTAGTCCACATAAGTGGGAAGTGACATCAAACTACTGAAGGCAAGAAAAATCCTACAGTATCATAGGAAACAAATATTCAATAAACCCGAAGGCCACAGGGATTTAGGACCATAAATTAAACAGATGAACAGCCTGCTAAGAAGGTGAAGATGTGACAGAGTGCAAACTAATGAATGACGACAAATCTCCAGGTTGAAAGAAAACATATTTCTGAGATCTAAAAATTACAATACATTTACATGGAAATCTCAACGAAAAAGAAGCCCCTAAATGGGTTACACCAGGTTTTAAAAGAAGAAAAGCTTTACGACGCTTCTGGGTTTCCCTTGAGACATCTGGAAAGATAGATATTTTCTTGCCCATGAACAAATTGACTCTTCTTATAAAACAATTTGAGGAGCTAATCTCTGTCCGAAGACAGAGCTAAGGAAACTAACAAGGTGGAGGTTTTAATATCATCCTCTTTAGGGGAACAGAGAACAGCAGAGACATTGAGAAAATCCATATCCAATGATCCAAGCGCAGTTTTACCTTCTTTTTTACCCGAAGGCAAAAAGAATACTCTGTACAGGAGGAATTAAGTCCACAGGTACCATAAGGGATTCTTGGAGGTATTTCTTAAATAATTCCAACGGTGCTACCTCAGAAACCATGGGAAAATTAAGTAGCCGAAGATTAGAGGCCCTTGTAGCATTTTCCAATGACTCCAGCTTCATTTTTAACCCGATATTATCTTTCATTAAAGAGAAAATGAGGTCAGAAACTTGCAAAAGCTTCTGATCAGAATCATCTACTTTCTTCTTCACATCCACCATATCTTTAGATAAATCGGACACTGTCCCCTCAAGTTTAGATGTAGTAGAAGACGAGAGGGTCAATTGCTGGACTACCGCTTGTGAAAGCTGGGTAATGGCTTCCCAAATAGTCTCTAAAGTCACCTCCGAAGGACGAGTAAGCGTAAAGGTAAATGGTAGCCCAGAAAGGGGAACACCCTTCTTCGCAGAATCTAAGCCCTCTGACAAGCAGGCTGTGTCACTCACCTCCGTGACGTGAAATTCTCCACGGGTACAATCAGCAGCCTTAGATACAGACGGCTGACCTCCAGAGCCGTCTCTCGAAGCACCCCACTTCTGGTCCTTCGACTCGACCTGCACCAGGGGAGCTGGAGAACCGTGCCCCGAAAGAGCCTCCGAAGAGCCAGGAGCTATCGGGGGAAAACGGCCAGAGGAGAGAGATATCTCAAAGGCGGAAAACGCCGCACTTTCCTCCTGTGGCGCAACCAAGTCTGCTCTAATCTCCCCGATCTGGTCCGCACTGAGCCGCACAAACTTGTCCATCGGACCCACAGCAGCAGGCGCCAGCTCCGTGGGAGGAGCCTTAGGCCTACCCTTCCGGCATTTGGCTCAAACTCTCCGTCGCGTCCACAAGAAATTTTTAATTCATATTTATAGCCAGGAATGCCACACCTTCCTGGCCACAGCAACATGCAAATTTTTTTTTTAATCGTGCCCATTTTGTTTATCAGCAATCCTATTTAAAGGGCCCTCATGGCCTACTTAAGATGCTCTTCAGGACGCCTCTTCTTTCAGCCCCAACATGGTATAAATGGTTAAAAAAGGGGCTCTCAGACAACTCCGGGGGGGAGGGGGGGGTCCTCAAAGCTTTGGAGGGCCAATGGTTCCCTATCCTCTTTGGCCATGACTTGTAGCACAAATTTTAGAACACCACTTCATGGAAAGCCCACCCCCATACTTTAACAAAAACTGAGGGCGGCCCGACCTCCAACTCACCCAAAGGGTTCAGATACAATCATCACTTGTTCCTACTGCAATCATCTCTGGATCCCTTGGGCAAGGGGTGAGATGGGGCCCAAATGGGCAGCCCAGCCCTCTATGAATTAAGGGCAGGTCCTAGAAGGGGTGCAAAGTGGAACCTTTTTCCTAAGTTGAAGAAAAATAGCCACACTTATAGAGGTGGAATTATTTTTTTGCAAGATCAGGCTCACTAAGTCGCTTCATGTGCTCATTTTTATAATTCTTATCATTTATGCTTTTCAGTAGCTTATTAATAGCAAATTTAGACTGCAAAATACACTTTTAGAAAGTGACATCAGAAATGTGCACTGCACATAAAAAATAGCATATAAAGGTGACATTTTGTTTACCAGTTTAATGTCCTTTCCTTGAGTCCTGCTGAACCAGTCCAGACAAGTGGGTTATGTTTCCCTACTAGCAGATTGGTGGAGATAAAGAACCAATGAAAAGCCCAGGTTTCAACAACATCACTCCCATACCTCAGCCACCAGAGATGCCTTCAGTATTCGTACCAAAGAATATGGGAGAAACATAATCCATAACAACCAAAGTTAGGCAAAAAGGAGCAAAAGTCCATTGAAACAACTCATAAATGTTGGAATCTTTGTTTTAAGAAGCACAGCTGCTCGAACAACAGTTTCCTTTTTTAGTAGACACAAAACACAACACATAACATGTAAACACGACAAAGTGAAAGCACAAAATAATGGAACAAACCAATCCCACTGAGCTTGTGTGTACAAAAACCCATGCCTCAAAGGATTTTGAAAAATAAGATGTAAATCTATATGCAGGAATTTCCCCTCTTAATGGCAACACAGCACTCTATTTCAAGCTCAGAACAATTCCATGAGCTCTGCATCAGGCTTTCTTAACAGGATATCATTTAGTAGATCACATCCAAAGGAATCCAGATTGCAGTGTAGAACAACGATATACACAGCCCTTTAAAGGCGCCAACAGAATGACACAGCCAGTCAAAAAATAGGATTCTTTTGGATATGATCCACTAAACGATATCCTGTTAAGAAAGCATGATGCAGAGCTCCTAGAATTGTTCTGAGCTCGAAACAGAGTGCTGTGTTTCTATTAAGACGGGAAATTCCTGCATACAGATTTACATCTTAATTTTCAAAATTCTTTGAGGCACGGGTTTTTGCACACACAAGCTAAGTGGGATTTGTTTGTTCCATTATTTTGTGTTTTCACTTTGTGGTGTTTACACATTATGTGATGTGTTCTGTGTCTATTAAAAGAGAAAACAGGAAACTTTGCTATTGAAGCAGCTGTGTTTCTCGAAACAAAGATTTCAACATTTAGAAGAGCTGTTTTTCAATGGACTTTTGTTCCTTTTTTGCCTAACTTTGGTTGTTTGGATTATCGATTTTTTGTGAGTTAGGACACATGGTAGTTTTTGATATATTTTATGGAAGAAACATGGCAAGCCTTACACAACCTCAACATGGGCAACAATGAGTAACGAAGCAGTAGAGAACTATGTAAAAGGAAAGCATAAACAAAAGGCTGTCAAGTAGAAGATGAACAGGCAAAGCCAGGTAAAAATCATAGCAGACTCAAGGGTACCACAGCAGAAGAACAGAGCAATACAGTTCCAGGGACAGACCCTAGAATGGTCTAGCAGGACGCGAGGAAAGGACATTAACTGATAAGTAAAATGCCACCTTCCATATTGTCCTGCTGGACAGGTCCAGACAAGTGGGATGTACCAAAGCTACAACTCCACTGGGTGGGAAGACGATACAGCAGCTTGCAAAACCCTTGAGCCAAAGGCTGTGTCCACCCAGGAGTGGACATTTAAGCAGTAATGCTTTACAAAAGTGGAAATTGATGCCCATGTCTCTGCCTGACAAATATTTGCAGGGGGTACCGAGCTCTGCTCTACCCATAAGGACGCTTGTGCTCGGGCAGAATGGGTGTGCAAACCTTCTGGAACCAGATGGTTCCGCAACAGATACGTCAAAGCAAAGGCCTCCTTAATCAAGCACCCAAAAGTTGACTTTGCCACCATATCACCCTTTCACAGGCCAGCAAACAGCAGAAAAAGGTGGTCAGACTTATAAAAGGAATTTGTAACTTCCACCTACCAGAGGAGCACCCTCCAGATATCCAAGCCACTTAACCCTCCATAGCCCATGTTCCCTGTAAAATAGTTATCCCCAAGTTATAATGCCCTGTTCAATGTAATCTCAGTTTGTTCAATGTAAACCACATTGATGCAGAATAGCACGGTATATAAGAGAATGTAAATAAATAAATAAAATCCACAAGGCGAAGATCCTTCTTCTGGCATTGCTCCTTAGAAAAGGAGGGCAGGCACACCACCTTATTCAGGTGAAAGGGAGAAAGCACCTTAGACAAGAAGGAAGGCACAGGCTGAATGGAAACAGCCTCCTTTGAAAAAGACAGATATGGATCCCGGCAAGACAGAGCCTGCAGCTTGGAAATCTGCCTTGTGGAGCAAATTGTGACCAAGAAAACAGTATTGAGCGTCAAATCCTTTAAAGTAGCATGCTTCAATCGCTCAATGGGTGCAGCCATGAGGACCCACAGCACCAGACCCAGATACCAGGAAGGGATCACAGACTCGAGGGGAGGACGCAGATGGTGAACTCCCTGGAGAAAGCACGAGACGTCCAGGTGCAAGGCTAGAGACTTACCAGCCACCGGACCTTGGAAACAGGCTAGAGCTACAACCTAAACTTTCAGGGAGCTATCTTGCAGAAAGGCCAGCAGAGATGGTATCTTAGCAGCCTCAGGAGCCAACTGCCGAGCACTGTGCCATCACTCAAAGAGGCACCAGATCCACATGTATGCTAGCTTGATAGACCTCCTCCAGGCTCCGAGCAAAGCGGAGACTACTGCAGGAGAGTAGCATTTACATGCTAGCTATCTCCTTTCAAGAGCCAAGCCGTAAGCGAGAAGGGAATCCAGGACTATCGGTTCCTGCTGCAATAGGCCCTGAGACAGAGGCAACCAAAAAGGAGGTGCCTGCAGGAGCCGCATCAGATCTCCAGACCAAGTTTTCCTCGGCCAATCTGGTGACACCAGAACAATCTTGCTCGAGTGGCACTCTATACACTGAATCACACGCCCCCACCAGGGGCCATGGAGACAACACGTACCGCAGACACCAAATTAGCCATGGCACCATCAGACCCCATTTCCGTGTGGCGACTGAAGAAGCAGCAAGCTTTGGCATTGGAGCAGGTCACCTTTAGATCCATTTTGGGGCAACCCCAGCTTCAAAGAATCAACTCAAATACCTCCTGACTCAACTCCCACTCTACAGGATCCATAGCGTGCCAACTGAGGAAGTCCACATCGGCAATATCTACTCCAGTAAAATGCAGAGTTGGATAAGATTAGGAGATTCTTCTCTGCCCAGGCAATCAGGAGAGCCATCTCCATAGCTACCCTGGCACTCCTTGTGCCGCCTTGCTGATTGACATAAGTCACCACCGTGGCATTGTCTGAAAACACTCAAATTGCCCAGCCCTTGACCAGGGGCTGGAAGGTGGTTGATGGACCACATGCTTCCCTGCATTTCCAACAGCTCTGGCCATTCGGTCTTGGCAATGGACTCCCCAGCTCCAGAGACTGGCGTCCATTATCAGGAGGATCCAGGAGAAATCGCCAGCAGCATGCCCTTCCTCAGATGACAGGGCTGCTGCTACCATCTCAGGCTGAACTTCACCATTAATGGGAGCAGGAGCCTGCGCTCAAGTACTGAAAACTCGGAGACCACCGTGCCAGCAAAGGCTGCTGGAGTGGTCGTATGTGAGCACGCATCTCAGCACCATCTCCATGGTCACCACCACCAATCTGAGCAGCTGAATATAATCCTAGACTCTGGGAGCCTGCTGAGCACAGAACTGCACCAGGTAGTCCAACAATCTTTTGACTTTCTCCTCTGGCAGGAAAGCTCTGCCTACTTAAGTGGCGAAACATGCGCCCAGAAACACAAGGGACTGGGAAGGCAGCAGCTGGCTCTTTCCCCAACTGATCACCCAGCCAAGGCTTTCCAAAAGGGACATCACTCTGAATTCCACACAAGATACTCCTAAAAGTGAGTGGCCCTGGATGAGACAGATGAGGAGTGGTCTAGTGGTTAGGACAAGGTACTTCAGGCCGGAGGGCCGGGGGTTCAAGTCCCACTTGGGGACAGCAATCTCAAGCCGGAGGGACTGGGATTTCTAGTCCTATAGGCACTCCTTGTGGTCTTGGGCAAGCCACTTAACCCTCCACTGCCCATGTTCCCTGTAAGTATTATCATATGTGTCTCATATCCCTTCGTGTTAAATGTATCCCCCAATTGACCGCTTTGACCCGGTGAAAAGCGGGATATAAATACAGCTAAATAAATAAATAAATATGTATGGACACAGATCCCTTGGTGCCATGGGGCCGGTGTCACTACTACTATGACTTTGAAGAAGGTCCTTGAGGTGGTGGATAGCCTGAAAGGGAGGGCAGTGAACTGCTAGTGAGAGCCAAGCATGGCAAAATGCAGATACTTCTGCTCATCCACCTGGATTGGGATGTAAAAATACACCTCGTCCAGAACCAGAGAAGTCAAGGAACTTCCTTTGGCACACTGCTTGAATTACAGAGCACAAAGTTTCCATCTGGAAGTGGAGGACACGCAAGTGCTCATTGACCTCCTTGAGGTTCATAATGGGCTGGAAGGAACTATCCTTTTTGGGCATCACAAAATGGAGTATCTGCCTTTGTGCTGCTCATCCGGACGAACAGGCACTATGGCCCTTAGAAGCAGCAACTTGCACAAGGTGGACCGCTCCATGACATTTTTTGATTGCAGACCCAACAAGGGGAAACGATGAAGGCGTCCTGAATATGCTCCTTGCATTACAGGACATAGCCACACTGAATGGTGTCTAGCACCCAGCGATGATTGGTGACCTGGGTCTATTTCTGAAAGAAAAGTCAAAGCCTGCCTCCAACCAGGGAATGGGCCCCCAAACTTTCATTGCGCAGTCCAGGAGGGTCCACCTCTAGAAGAGACAGTGTCCCTGGGCCCTACAAAAAATGGACAGTGAGCTCAAAGTCCAGAAGCAGAGGTGAAGAAAGGTTGTCCATGTCGGTAATGATGAAAGTCCTGAGATCCCCAGAAGACCTGCTAGCATGCCCACGGTGGGCGGGTAGAGGCTGATAAGAAAAGGGGCTCCTGCTCGCTTCATAGGCCCCTTGCACCTGTCTTCTGGAAAGCGGTAAGACTTTGTCTCGCCCAGTCCTTCAGCAGCTTCTCCAAATCTGCTCCAAACAGAAGTTTCCCTTTAAAGGCCAGTTGGGCCAGCCGGGCTTTGGAGGAGGAGTCTGCTGCCCAGTGCCGGAGCCAGATCCATCTCAATGACACAGTAGACAGGGCACTGTCCCTGGACACCAAACGTACCAGGGAAGTATCATCTGGTGGAAGAGACTGAACCAACTGAAGCAGGGCTTAAGTAGTCAGGCTTGCACATACTGGCAACTGAAGAATAGTCATTGCCACAGCGAACTGGCTTCTCAATAAGGTATCCACCTTTCGGAACAGAAGATCCTTTAAGGCCAATCCACCTTCCACAGAAATGGTAGTCCGCTTGACTGGCACATCCACCTTGGGAATATCAAACCACACCATGCACTCCTTCTCCGGGAGAGCATACTTCTTCTTACACACTCAACCGCTGAGGCAGGGAGCTGGGAGAATCCCACTCCAACTGGATCATATCCTTTATCACCTCCGGGAATGGGAAACCTTTGCAGAGGCAGGTGCACCTTCGGCTCCTGCTCCGTCCCTGGAACATCTGCCAAGTTCAAGGCGGAAGCGACCCTGGCAATCAACACTGCCAGCTCCTCCTTCCAGAACAGGCTATCACCATGGCCTCATCACAGTCCTCTGAAGGCAAGAGCACTTCCTAGTCCACATCACAGCCCAGGACTGAATACAAGTCAAAGTCTAAATCTTCAATCAGTCCGACATGACCCCAACTCCAGGGCACACTCCTCACCGGGGACGCTTAGCCAAAGGCAGACAAACAGAACTTGCACTCCCAGCTTACCCCACACAAAACTGCATCCAGGGGCACCCAGAGGCTGCAGTGTCTGAATTTCCATGAAAAAGGACAAGGTCTGCTGAAAAAAAGAATTCTGGGGAGGACAATCTGGAGTATGGAAGCTCACCTGTCAGAAAAGATACCAACATCAAGGGGCATCGACGCTGCAGATCCCCTACAGGATGAGGAGTGCTCATGGCCCGGTTGCCAAACTCACCAGTTAGCTGGATATCCTTACCCATCTGTGACCTCCTGCTCTAAGGCAGGCAAGACCAGGTTGCATCCCCTGGCTGAGAGAGGGGAAGCAGGCCTCCAGGAATGACTCACAGGTTGTCATACAGGAAGAGTAGAGTCTAGAATCCAAAGATGTGGCCCCTCGCTTGCCACAGGCAAAATGTTTCCTGTCTAACTGCTCTTTTTTGAGCAACACGAGTTATAGGGAGTAGGGAAGGAACATGCATTAGGACCGCACGACCACCAGGCACATAAAAGGTAAAAATGCTACTAATGTGTGAAGAAAATGGTGGGAACCCCCCACACCACGCCAACAGTCCACCCCAAATTGCATCCCAGGATGATGGAATCAGGGAGCCTTCACAAGGACAGTGACTAGGTCAAGCCTTGGTACTCACCCCCTGAGAGCCCCAAACTGAAAACGTGCCGGGCTCAACTCTACTCCCCAAGAACTGTTGCTCTGGCTTTGCAGCACTGCGTTTAAGGTGGCTAGCAGGCAGATTTCTCTGAGGGCTTTCTGCAATCTTTGGGAGAGAATAGTGAGGGGGGGGGAACAGAGGAGGAGGGAGGGGGCATTGAGGTTGTGTGAGGCAGTTGTACTGTTCCAGATCCTTCCAATTTCTGGATGCTTAAGAGGCTCTTATCCAGGGTACAAGCACAGAGCTCAACCAATTTTCTCTTCTCCTATGGCTACCAAAAACACCACACAATCTAGTTGAGCTTCCCACATTATGCTGTAGTGAGATCAACCTGCAGGCTGCTGTTCACTAGCATTTTAAATCAATCTTTTCCTCTAAAATATTCAGAATTGTCTTCAAAGAGGAGAAAATCCATCCATCGTCTGCTGGAGACAAAGAAATACTGAAGGGATCTCTGGTGGCTGAGATGAATAGAAGCATGGGAGTGATGTCATTGAAACCTGGGCTTTTCAGTGGAGGAATAGCCTAGTGGTTAGAGCACTGGCTTGGTAACCAAGAGACCCACTAGCATTTCTTGTGGCCTTGGGCAAGTCATGTAACCCTCCATTGCCTCGGAAAAAAGGTCTGGCAATCTACTTCCGGTTACACTGTCAAGAAAACCCAGGAGCTTCTGGGTCACCAGGAGTCAGCATTGACTCAAAGGCACACATTGCATTTGCATTGTTGTCTCCACCAATCTGCTGGTAGGAGAACACACACTTGTCTTCACTGGTCTAGCAGGATGATATGAAAATTTGTGTTTTTGTGTCTCCCTAGACCTTCTGCACTTTTCACATGAATTATATTTGTGGAAAGTCGCTTTGCGCTTCAAAACATGAAGGCCTTAGACCTTAAGTCCTCCCTGTAACGGGGTCCTACATACTCTACCTGGATTGTAGTATACCTCAAGCAAAACCTTGGAAAGTCAAGTAATTACGTTCAAATTAAACATGATGTTCTCAGGGGACACAAGAGGAAATGGTGCTGTATTATCGTGGGTATTTCATTCCCTCTTCTTGAGATGTATATTTGCCACCTGTTATTTCTTCCCAGATGTTTAACCCCACCTTCCCTCGTCTTCCTGTGTTTGTTTATTTTCATGCTGTGCCTGTTCTCAGCTGACAATAGTCCAAAGTTCCCAAATTGTCTGATTAACTAAAGGGGCCAAGTGATTAAATCTTCAGCAAACCTGAAGCAAAGTAAGAAACAAAGAAATACTGTATGTACAATTTTCTTATATCTTGCTCATAATGGGCTGTGGTCAGGACTTAATTTGTAGACAGAATGGAAGTGGAACTGTGGGTAGGGCTAGAGCTGGAAGTGACCTCTGGGGGCAGAGTCAGTGCCAGAAGTGATCTGTGGGAGCGAGGCAGAAGAAGCTGGAGAAGGTCAAGCCTGGTGAGGGAGACAGCTAGCACTGCAAGGCCTGAGGTAGGGATTAGTCAAGTCTTATTGTCAGGGGAATTCTACACACACACACAAAAAAAGCAGAATTTAAATCTGTGCAGAATTCCCCAAGACTACACAATCTCCATTCCCTCCCCCCAAAAACACAATCATCTTTAGCCATTTTCCCTTTCCCTGGTCCTCTCCCTGGCATAATTTCACCATTTTCCTTGTCCATATTACCACTACTTATCACTTATATAGCACTACTAGGCATATGCAACACTATACATATACAAGCAAATGATAGATTGCAAGCTCTGACAAGCAGGGACTATTTACATATCTTGAAAGCCATGTCCCTGTTCTTGAGTCTGAATTTAAAAATAAAAGCCCTTTCAGGTGAAACATTGCCATCCCGGTTCCTACTATACAAAGATCTACATTTTCAGTTATTAATACATTTCCATGTATGGTTAATTAAGAAGTGTTGTTGCAATTTCTGTCACATTCATTTCCCCTGCTTCCCTCACTAGCACATTTGCGCCACTGCCCCTCTCTCCATGGCCCAATTCTACCACATCCCCTCATCCTATCCCCCTCCCTGCATAATTTTTTTTTTTTGCCTTTTCGTCTCTCCCTGGCCTTTCTCCGGCACAATTTCACTATTTCTCCTGTACTGTTCCTTCCACATGATCATTTTCTCTCTGTCCTTCAGCACAATAGTTTTCTTTCTACCTCCTTCTCCCGCTGCACCCCCAACCCCACAATCATCATACCTCCTTGTCCTTATCTCCATCTTGTCGTGGACCCAAGATTCTTGGTTTAGCTCTCCTGTTCCAGAGTCCCAGCAGAAGCTGCTACAGCCCAGTATTTAAAGATCTGAAGCTGGCACACAAACAGGACTTCAGGCACCACAGAGGGACACAGCACTCCACAGAAGTACCTGCTAGCTGCTGCATGTGTCGTAATTCCAAGTTGTGCAGAGAAAAATAGGGTATGCTAAACAACCGTGCAGTTATGTGGCTCCTATCAACCTCTACACTCCAGGCAGCACTTTTATCAAAGACAATCAAGTAAATCAGCAGCTGGCTCTGCCTCTTTGGGGGTGGAATCTAGATAATGTCACTTCCTAAGCTCGAGAAGTGCCAGAACTCTGGTTCCACCCTGTTCTGGCACAAAGCAAGTCCTGGCTCTGGGCATGTGATCCAAGCCAATGAGAAGTATTATTTCAAGCCCAAGGTCTCACCATTATAGCATTTATATTTTTATAGATGATAAACAGTATTACAAATTTCATTAAAATTACATAAAATACCAAAATTGCAAACTTACAAAATAAAATTAAGACAGTCATTTAAATAGTAAACATCTTTACCACATTTTTATAAGTTTATAAGATATAAATATTGTTTAAAAAGATAACTTTTAATTTCAGTAGTTTAAATGGTTAACGGTTTAAACAATGAATAAAGTGTAGTCTGCAGCTATAGTGTATGGGGAAAAACATCCCTCCCCCCCTCAGAGTGCCCTACATGCTCCCCCCTTGGCTGGCCAACAGCGTCCCAGCATGCCCCAACCTGAGGAGCCATACAGCACACTGGGGAAGGGAAACCCAGAAAGTAGCTGTGAGTCAACTTGAGCTTGTCCTCGGGCAGTAGTGCAGGAAACGCTTAAATAATTAAAATGACTAAATGGTAAGGTTTTACTTACCATTTAATCATTTAGCAGTTTAATATTTTACATTCCTAACTTATAATTATTAGCAGCTATTTTTGAATTTTAGGTGAACATAAAATAGCTGCTTTTAGAGATATTTCTCCAACCAATCCATCCCCCTCCCAACCAGACTGCCCTCAATTTCTTGCAGTCCCTTCATTCTCAAACATTCAACCTTGCTCATTCTAGCCTTTTACCACAAGCTTTGATGCTCACAGATTCTTAGGGGAGAAAGCAGGGGAGCAGAGTTCAATCAACTACAAAAAGCTCATGCAGCAGCAAGAAAAGGGCGTAAAAGAGTGAAGAATCTAAGGTAAGCTAGTGAGGAAGGAGAAGCATGAAAGAACTAGGACTGATGCCATTATGGTGTTTATCTGAAAAACTGTTTGTTTTGCATCAAGGCTGTTTTATTGGTTAAACCTAAAATAGAAGCTCTAACTACACAGCCATACAAAAATGACGATAGGTAAAGACCATATGGTCTATATCCAATGAGCCTGTCCACACCACATATATAACACTATAGCCACCTTAAGCAATTTTTGAGACATAGGGAAGGCTGTCCCATTGCTATCTCAGATTTCTTGAGCAAAAATAGGATACACATGCATGTGTCATCAGTTGATTTATTTATGTACATTTAGAATGGCGTGCAATTCGAAAATACAGCACATCTCAAAATTAAATTAAATTAAATTGAATTTTTGTAGAAAAACATGCCTTATTTAATATTCTGGATTTAAAACCCAGTGGATGTGGGCAGATGTGTCGCTGTTCAAGCTGGGGATGGTGGTAGGGGTGATGGTAAGAAAGGAAATGATTGAGTACTGTACATTTTGAAACATTCCCATTCAATCTAAAATTCTTGTACCTATGCATGAATTTTCTCTACCAATGATGTCCTAATTTATTCATGTGCACAGTGATTTATACATGATTGTGTAGCTCTTCCCTTGCTTTGGAAGACTGAATGCACTGTCCTCTGAAGCAGGCTCATTCTTTTCCCTGCTGGTAGACCTTGCAGGAAGAAACAAAAATAATGCACTCCAGGGTAAACCTGAGCCTAGTATTCATAAGGCAACTTCTCCTTCTAAATATTCCATATTGGTCTAATTCATAAAGTCTTTATGTGTGAAATTTCTTCTTCTTACGATTCTTTTTGCCAGCTGCAACAGCAGCCTTTTCCATCATGATCTCCTGGTACTTCTTTTTGTTGTATCTAGGATTTTAAAAAAATGACAAAAGATGGGCTTTATTAAAATGTACAGCATAGCAATTTGAAATGTGTTGCACAGCAAGTGAAATGTAGAAAGTGCCTTACAAAAGCAGCCAAGGCCAGCTATGCCAGATGTAATTAGTCTCATTTGTTCTGAATATTGAACAACTTTTTAGCACAAGACAGCAAGAAAGAGTAGTTACTTATCTGTAACAGGGGTTCTCCGTGTACAGCAGGGCTTCATGGAGCAGTGAACAGGTTGCAAGATGACCAGTGGTGAAACTTGCAGACGTTGGGAAAAGATATTAGTTGTTTCTGAGGGGATGGCGGGAGGGCGAGTGTGGCTGCATACCCCTGCTATATGGTGAGAACCCCCGTTACAATTAAGCAACTACGCTTTCTTCGTGAACAACAGGGGGATGCAGGCACACTCTAGGTGAATCCAGAGTCGAGGGCTGCCAAAAAGACCATTAATGTGTGGCCCGGTTGAAAAATTGGGAGGTGAAGTCTTCAGACAAAGAGGTTGCACAGGATAGCCTGGCCAAAGGCAAGGACCATGGCTGAAGAGCAATCTAAGCTAAAGTATGCACAGATGTCCAGGTAGCAGCCTTGCAAATCTCTTGAGGAGAAATGTCAGCCAAATTAGTAACGGTTGTTGCTGTAGCATGAAGGTAGTGGGGTCCTACTTGTCCGGGTGAAGTTTGACTTGTTTGGTGGTAACAAAAGGATATACAGTCTGCGATCCAGGAGGAGATGGTCTGTTTAGATGCAGGTCTACCTGGACTGTTAGAATTATAGGTGAGAAAAAGCTGGGAAGACTGGCAAAGCTGTTTGGTTGCATGGAGATAGTATAGTAAAGCTCTTCTGCAATCCAAGGAATAGAGGGCTTGTTCAGGTGAATCCGGCAGAGCTGCTGGGAAGAAGGCAGGAAGCACTATAGACTGACAGATAAAAACTGGAGACAACTTTTGGAAGAAACTTAGGATGGGTAAGTAATAGAACTTTATCATGAAGGAACTGAATATATGGAGAATAATGACCTTTCTGCTATGTTAGGAGGAAGGGATGAAGTGGAAGTGGCCAGGGAGCATGTTTAGCCATGGCAAGGACATGTGGGTACCATATCTGAGGATGACAGTCTCTCTGTCTGCACAAACTTTGAGCAGTGTCCAAGGAATGAGCGAGAAGGGCAGAAAAGCATAGAGAAGGCCATCTGTCCAAGAGATGAGGAAGGCATCTGCCGCCCATCTGTCTGAGCTGGGATGAAGGGAACAGTAGAGTGGACACTTGGCATTGTTGTCTGATGCAGAGATCTACTTTGGGCGTCTCCCAGGCCTGGAAGATGGGGAAAAATACCTTGGGGTTGAGGGACCACTCGTGAAGAACGAGGTATTGACTGAGGGAGTCTGCTAACTGGTTTTGAACTCCAGGGAGATAAGTCGCAATGAGGAAGACTCCAATGGATTGGGCATACAACTATAAGCATACGACTTCATGGCAAAGCCAAAGAGAACCGGATCCGCCCTGCTTGTTGATGTAAAACATGATGATTTGATTGTCGGTTTGCACCAGGAACGATTTGTTGCGGACCCAAAGTTGGAAGGCCTGAAGGGCATAGTAGATAGCACATATCTCCAGTAGGTTGATGTGTAGAGAAGACTCTTTTCTGGACCAATGACCTTGAGTCATGAGATGCAGAAGATAAGCACCCCAGCCCATGTGGGAGGCATCTGTGGTGAGAGTAAGTTGAGGCTGGATAGGAACGTCCACCACCAAAGGGACTGTTGTAATTGACGAATGGGTCTGGACAGAGAGACCGGACATCAAAGGGATTGAGAATGCAGATTCCAAATGAGCTTGAGGTGCCACTAGAGGGGCGCATGTAAAAGGTGTGCGAACAGAGCCACATGTACTGAAGCTGCCATGTGTCCCAATGGCATAAGATAGTGCGCATTGAAGTCCTTTGAGAGGCTAGGAATTGGGTAGTGAGGTGTTGCAGGATTGATATTCTGCTGGAAGGTAGGTAAGTTCACGCTTCTGTAGTATCTAAGTGAGCTCCTATGAACTTCAGGAGCTGATGAGGTTCGTATTTGGACTTTTGGAATTTGATGATGAAGCAGAGTCATTGGAGGTGCAAGATTGTTGTGTATTGCAGTCTGGAGTCTAGGTCTTGCCTGGACCTGAAATGAGCCAGTCATCCAGGTAGGGGTAAACATAGAGGCCCTGTCTGTGTAGGTGTGCCGCAGAGACTGCCAAGCACCTTGTGAAGATTCTTGGAGCTGAAGAGAGCCCGAAGGGCAGAACTTGTACTGGTAGTGTTCTGTCTTGAAGAGGAACCCGAGGTATTTGAAGTGATGAGGGTGAATGGGAATATGGTTGGAGGAGTCAGATCTAGAGAGGCAAGCCAGTCAGTCTTGCAAGAGAGGAAGAATGATGGCTAGGCACGGCATCTTGAACTTTTCTTTTTTTGATATAGAGGTTGAGGTCCCAGAGATCGAGAATGGGACGAAGGCCTCGGGACCTTTTGGGTATCAGGAAGAACCTGGAGTAGAAGCCCTGGTTGCATGCCAATTCTGGTACAGGCTCGATGGCACAGCCGTGGAGGAAGGTCGAGATTTCTTCTTTGAGAATGGGTAGGTGAAGGGGGGGGGGCGAGTTTGCTTGGCAGAGGTAATCCCTGAGGAGGGGTAGCTGTGAAACTGAGTTTGTAGCCGGATGAAATGATGCTGAGAACCCAGCAGTCTGTCGAACAAGCGTCATCAGCCAAGGATTGAAATTCATGGCAATCCAGAAGGGGAGGTTAGTGGAGGCTGGTAGAAGGGAGCCTCTGGAGATGGTGGTTGCTCAACAGGCAGAGCAGCTGAAAGGAGGGCCGCAGAGTCCTGGATGAACTGCAGGAAGGGGTCCCTAGGGAAGGAAGTGCTGTCCAGCATAGAGACTGTAGGGGATAGGGATGGTTCCCAGTGATGTCTCATTCTCTTAAAGGTATGGGAGGATGTCTCAGACGCATCTCTTTCAGATCTGCGCTTGTGAGGACGCGACTCTGCGGTGCTATGAGTAGGAGCGAGGTCGGTCTTGCAGGAATGTTACTTATTCATTTATTTATTCATTCACATCTTTTGATATATCACTAGGGATGGAGCATAAAAGCAGTTTACAACAATATAGCTGCTACAGAATGGAAAGAAGAAAGGAACACCAATAAACTGACAGGACAGTAGAGAAAAGAAAAGGCAGATAGAAGAGCGAGAAGAGGACATAACATAATTGGACACAACAAAGGGAAACCAGACTTATGCTTCTGACTTACCAGAGCCTCTGGCCTTGGAGATGGAGTCGGGCCTCTGGCCTGATTTTTGAGACTCTGGGCCATCTTTTTTGATGCTTGCAATGGTAGGGGTTCTGCGTCTGAGCGCACAGTGGCCTGTCAAGTCCCAATCATGCCGTGACTGGGTCCGATGGGAGCAGAGGTCATGCTGAGAGCAGTAAAATTGCCGATCACCACTGAAAGGGGTGTGGATGATGTGCTTGTCTTGTTTCTTCTCCCCCTCCCCTTTTTTTTAAATTTTTTTTACAGAAATGCTTCTGTGTTGAAGGTCCTTCTGTTCCACAATAATATTTATCTATGTCAGCCTGCAGAAGGAAGATACAGTTTTGTAGCACTGCAGCGTCCTGCGTGGAGTTTTTTAAAAAGAAAAGGAAAGCAACACGGGGGGGGGGGGGGAGGGAGGGACGATGACCCCATAGCAGAGCCCGCTCCGATGCGATTCCTCTCATGTTTTTTTTTTTTTTTTAAACCAAGTTCCCCCGAGGGCAGGAAAGACGCGGTGGAACTTAACATTGAGAAAAACAAATAAAACGAATCGCTAACATCTGTGAACCTGATGGAGATAGGGGAGAGCAGAGCTGCATCATGAGCAGTAAAGAGAGACTGAAGAGATGAGCAGGATGGCAAGGTAGGAGCGAGCGGTGTCGGGGACAACACCTAGAGTGTGCCTGCATCCCCCTGCTTGTTCATGGAGAAAACAAGTTACATTTTTTTCTAGTGCTCTAACATCTTTTCACACAACTAAACACGTCAAGATAGTTAAAAGAAACCAAAAATTAGTTTATTTTTGCTGGGCCATGACAATGCTCTTCCTACCTAAAATAATATTGACTAGTTTCTTGTTGTATATATGCAATTTTAGTTAGAGCTATTTAGATCTAGATGTGAATTTTACTGCACAGCTGACTGAATAGGTTTGCTAGTGATAATACAGTAAAATTAAATAGCAATAGGAAGCAGGAAGGAAATTCAATTTTTATCCTTGAAGAGGAAGAATTACAGTATATTAAATGGGATTTCCATTGTGCTTACTCAAACACTCAGATGTGTTGAAAGTACTCTTTGGAGGTGCATATAGCATCAAATATGCTCCGAGAGCGCGCAAATTGGAAAAAGGATGCAGCTAGAGTATGTAAATGCTCCTTCAGCACAAAGGAAGCATCACAATATAAAGGTTATCAGGTGCATTTTAACTAAATTTAACTGGCAAAAAGAGCTGGAGGAGAGATACTCATGGTGGCAGAGGCAGGGGTAAGGATGAATAGCCAGAAGAGAAGAAAAAGGGTAGTGGTGAAAAAGGCTAGAGGGAAGGAAATCAAAGTGAAAAAGTGGCAATTAAATCAAAATAACAAAATTAATTGACACCCCCCCCCCTTCGAACAAGATAAGATCAAAAAATGTTCTTTTGGATGAGGGGGATCCTGGCCATGTTACCTAAAATTCTTAATGCAATATAAAAGATTTTGTGTGTATTTGTGTACTTTTATGGCACGTTGACCCCTAGTCATAGTACTGCAAGACTACTGCTAAGGTTCATAGCCACCATTTTGAAACCTGGCAGCTAGCGGAATGAGAACAGACAGACAGAACCACTCCCACCCTGCTCCAGTAGTTTTCCAGGGCAACCCACAGGACAATTCTGGGCAGGGGAGGTCATAATATGCTATTGGGGGGTGAAGGGGACTTTGTTTCTTTGTTGTTTTTTTTTAATTACTTGGTGAGGTGCTGGAGTCTCTGTTCCATGCCTTGGCAAGTAGCATGGATTTACCCATGCTGCTGAAGCATGTAATGCAAGCCTACATGGTAAGGCCTACATGAGCAGTAAAAGCAGGGCAGATGCTGGCCATGACTTCTGCATTTATTGCACATTAAGTTTTGCATTTTAGATGTTACTGCACTTTAGTAAAAGGGCCCCATAGTCCGAGTAATGATGAATTTGTGATCTGAAATGCACAAGCTGCCTGGTTATATGATGACAAATACTAGAGCTCATAAAAGTCTGTGCACAAAAATCACAATGACCGTATTTAAAATGGACAAGATCTTTTAATTCACCACTATCAGAATTTCAACAAATGGCAAAGAGGCATGTGTAATTTATTTATAAGGATCTGCTATTTTGCAATTTAGGTAAAATAGCATAGTGGTTTAAAACATTCAGCGTTATTGCAAAACCAGGATAAAATAAAAGATTAAAAAGAACCCACCAGGAAGGACAGAAAAACAAAACCCACCAAGGAATGTACAACTGGGTAGGAAAGTAGTAGAACAGTTATTTCCATTAAAACATCCGAGCAGCAGAAGAAAGGGAAAAGATAGAGGAAAATATCTCCTGCTGGGCCACTGCCCATCATGCAGGAAAGGCCCAAGTGAAGAGTCAAGTTTTCACTCCTATTCTGAATTTCTTATAAGAACTTTCTCAATGGACCTCAATTGGAAGAAAGTTCCATAATGTGGAAGCAAGGCAACTAAAATCTGCATTCCGTGATGCTACAAATTTCATTTTTGCTTGAGTTAGTACTACAAGAAAGTTTGCTTGAGATGACCTCAAAGTTCATGTTGGGCAGTAGGGGATGAACAGAGAGTTAAGATAAACAGGATAACCTCTATAGTATGAACAGTCAGCCAGCAGTAAGAAGCAGTAGGATCACATGATCAGTCCTTTGGGCACTGTATAATAGTTCAACTGCTGTATTCTGGATCAGCTGTAATTTCTTTTGTTGATATCACGGGACTCCTACCAGCAACAAAATACTAGTTCAGGTTGTTTATTACCAAGGCATGAATAATTGTTTTTAGGGTTTTAGTATCGAGATAATGTTTAATTGATCTAATTTTTTTAAGGAAATAAATGATTTTTGAATTATTTGAAATGGACAAGTTTCTGGAGGAAAGGTCCATAAAGCATTATTGAAGAGGATCTGGGAAATCCACTGCTTGCTCTGGGACAAGCACTGTGGAACTGTGTGCCTTTTTGGGAACCTACCAGATATTTGTGACCTAGATTGACCACTGTTGGATTGGCCACTCCAGGATCCAGAGAGTGCTTGATGAACCTTGGTCTGACCCAGTATGGCATTTCTTATGTTCTTATGTATTGTTTAAAAAACCAAGTTTTCCTCGATTAATACCCCACAAGGTTATATAGCGACGTTTTATGTACCAGTTAATGTCGTTTCCTTGAGTCCTGCTAGACCAGTCCAGACAAACGGGTTACTGTATGTTCTACTACCAGCAGATTGGTGGAGACAAAGAACCAATGAAAAGCCCAAGTTTCAATGACAACTCTCCCATGCCTCTATTCATCTCAGCCACCAGAGGTCTCTTCAGTATTTGTCCCAAAGCATATGGGAGAAACATGGCAAGACTTACATGCCTCAATCACGGGCAACAATGAGGAAAACAGTAGAGAACTATGTATAGGAAAGCATCAAGGCTACCAGAAGATGATGAACCTGCAGAGCCAATTATAAAAATCACAGTGAACATAAGGGTACTGCAGCAGAAGAACAGAGCAAATACAGTTCCAGGAGCAGGCCCTGGATGGGTCTAGCAGGACTCAAGGAAAGGAAATTAACTGGTAAGAAAAATGTTACCTTTCGTATCATCCTGCTAGACTAGTCCAGACAAGTGGGATGTACCAAAGATATGACTCCACTGGGCGGCAAGACACAGCAGTTCGCAAAATGCTTGAGCCAAAGGCCGTGTCCACCCACGCATGGACATCCAAACGGTAATGCTTGACAAAAGTGGAAAGTGATGTACCTTAGGCAAGAGGGAGGCACAGGCCAAATGGAAACTACTTCCCTTGAAAAAGACAGATAAGGATCTCAGCAAGACAGAGCCTGCAGCTCGAAAACCCACCTTGCAGAACAAATTGTGACCAAGAAGACAGTCTTCAGTGTCAAATTTTTCAAATTGCGCAATGCAACAGCTCAAAGGGCGGAGACATCAGGGCCCTGAGCACCACCATAGATAGGAGGAGAGGTCACAGACGCCAAAACCCCTGGAGAAAGCGCGAGATATCTAGGTGCAAGGCTAGAAACTCACCAGCCACTTGATCTTGGAAACAGGCCAAAGCTGCCACCTGTACTTTCAGGGAGCTAAGGGAAAGGCCCTTCTGCAGGCGATCCAGTAGAAAGGCCAACAGAGATGTAACCTTGGCCGTCTTATAAGCCAACTGCCGAGTGCTGCACCATCGCTTAAAGAGGCACCAGACCCACACATATGCTAGCTTGGTAGACCTCCTTTGAGCTCTGAACAGAGTGATGACCACCACTGGAGAATAGCCCTTATGCGCTAGCAGTCTCATCTCAAGAGCCAAGCTGTGAAAAGGGAACGGGTCCTCCAAGGCAATCAGTCCTTGCTGCAATAGGCCCTGAGGCAGAGACAGCGCCTTCAGGAGTCGCATCAGGTCTCTGAACCGAGCTCTCCTCAGCCAATTCAGTGCCACTAGGGCAATCCTGCCCAGGCAGCGTTCTATACGCCAAATCACATGCCCCACCAGGGGCCATGAAAACATATACAGCAGGTGCTGACTTGGCGAAGGTTGGGCCAGGGCATCGATGCCCTTGAGCCTCGCCTCCATGCAGTGACTGAAGCAGCAGCACAATTTGGCATTGAAGTGGATCGCCATCAGATCCATTTCAGGGAGATCCCAGCGGCACAGTATCAACTGAATGCCTCTCGACTCCTCTCCAGGATCCAGACAGTACCGACTGAGAAAGTCTGCTTCCACACTGTCCATCCTGGCAATGTGCTGAGCCGACAAGGCTAGGAATCTCCAGAGCTACCCCAGAACTCCTTGTGCCGCCTTGCTGATTGACATAAGTCACCACCATGGCACTGTCTGAAAACACTAACTGCCTGGCCCTTGACCAGGGGTCAGAAACGTAGAAGAGTCAACCTAATGGCCCTTGCCTCAAGATGGTTGATAGACTGCACCGCTCCCCTGTGGTTCCAACAGCTCCGGGCCATATGGTTTTGGCTATGGGCTCCCTAGCCCAGGAGACTGGCGTCCATCGTCAGGAGGTTCAAGGAGAAATCATCCAGTGGTACACCCTTCCTCAGATGACAGGGCTGCTGCCACCACTGCAGGATGATCTTCATCATCATTGGGAGTGGGATCCTGTGCTGGACCTCCTGAGAACTCGGGGACCACAGAGTCAACAAGGACTGCTGGAGAGACTGCATGTGAGTATATGCCTATGGCGCATCTCTATGGTCGCTGCCATCAATCAGAGGAGCTGAAGATAAACCCAGACGCTGGGAGTCTGCTGAGCACAGAACAGCACCAGACAATCCAAAAGTCTTTTGATTTTCTCCTCTGGCAGGAAAACTCTGCCCACTTGGGTACTGAAGTGTGCTCCCAGAAACTCCGATTGATCACCCAGCTGAGGCTTTATAGAAAGGACACGAACCGGAATGAGCCAGTTGTCTAGCTATGGATTGACCCAGATCCCTCTGTGCCACAGTGCCACAGTTGCCACCACCATGACCTTGGAGAACGTCCTCGGGGTGATGGATAGCTTGACAGGAAGAGCGGAAAACCGATAGCGAGAGTCAAGCTCAGCAAAATGCAGATACATTTGCTGTTCTGCCTGGGTCTGGATATGAAAATACACCTCAACCAGATCGAGAGAAGTCAAGAACTCCCCTTGGTACACTGCTTGAATAACAGAGCGCAGAACACCCAAGTGCTTGTTGACCGTCTTGAGGTTCAGAATAGGCCGGAAGGAACCGTCCTATTTGGGCACCATGAAATAGATGGAGTACATGCCCTTGTCCCAATCATCCTGACTGACAGGAACCACCGCCTTAAGACGCAGCAACTTTTCCAAGGTGGTCCGCACAGCGGCACTTTGATCGCAGACTCACAAGGGCAGATGATGAAAGCATCCGAAATCAGGTCTTTGCATTACAGGACACAGCCAAACTGAATGGTGTCTAGCATCCAGCAATCCTCGATAAGCTGGGCCCATTTATTTAACAGGTTTTTTTTTTTTCATTTAACAGATTTTTATTACGCTGTATCATTTCAGTCACAGCGGTTTACACTGTAACTTAAACTTGGTAATGTGCATTAAACAGGGACATTGATAACTTGGGTGAGAAGTACATTGATGAGATGCTTCTTGCAAAATCTAAGCTCTCCAGCAGAGGAGAAGATGAGAACCTACAGAATGACAACGTTGGACATAAGTCACCAGGGCCTGCAGAATCACCAATCCAACTTCTCCAACCCTTGAACTGAAGAACCATTATGCAACCCTGGAAGTGGAGGAGATGAAAGCATCTCTGGAAAGGGAAGAACCAGAGCTTGAGCACCCCAAAGTTGCAGAATCAGTGACCACAAGGAAGCAAAGGGTAGTGGTGGTTAGTGACTCTCTTCTGAGGAATAGTGAGGCGTCCATCTGCCGACCAGACTTGATGTCCAGAGAGATATGCTGTCTGCCAGGTGCCAAAATCTGAGATGTTACGGAGAGTTTGCCGAGACTCATTAATCTCACTGACTATTACCCAATGTTGCTAATCCATGTTGGCACAAATGATATTGCCAAGTATCACTCTGAGCACATTAAAGGTGACTTCATGGCTCTGGGATAGAGGATGAAGCAGATAGGGGTGCAGGTGGTGTTCTCTTCAATCCTCCCTGTTGAGGGTAAAGGCCAAGGTAGAGAAGCTCACATCCTGGAGATGAATGCATGGATGGTGTCATGAGAGCATTTTGGTTTCCTGGACCATGGGATGCTGGTTCCAAGGGTTGCAGAACAGAGATGGTGTCCATCTGTCCAAGAAAGTTCGCATGTCTTCAGTAGTAGACTGGCTAATCTACTGAAGAGGGCTTTAAATTAGATTCGTTGGGGGTGGGTGAAGAAAGCCCCCAGGTAAGTAAAACATTAAATACCTTTACGGAAATGGGTAAAAGGAACAACATATGGAAAGCGGTGTGTATAAATGACCATAGCATGGTATATAAGATCCCAGATGTTGAAGCTTTAATGGGAGAGGCTGACTTGGATTTAGTGGCAGTTAGAGAAACATGGTTCACAGCAAACCATGACTGGGATGTAACTATACCAGGTTATAATTTATTCAGAAAGGACAGGGTAGGAAGAAAGGGAGGAGGAGTTGCACTATATGTAAAAAAATAATATTAAAGCTTTGGAATTACAAAGCTTAAAAGGGAGAGAGGAGGCACTGTGGGTTGAACTAGAAAGAGGTGGACGGAGAGTTAATTGAAGACATACGCAGCATTGCTAGGAATGGGGAAGTGCTACTGATAAGGGATTTCAATATGCCAGATGTTGACTAGCACATTCATAATGAAGTATCATCTAGAAGTAAGAAGATCCTGGACTCTCTACAGGGAGAACTATTCAGGCAACTGGTAACAGAACCCACACGTGAAGGGGCCATACTGGACTTGGTGCTTACCAATGTTGAAGTGTTTCTGATGTTACAGTGGGAGAGCATTTTGCATCCAGTGATCACCAGATGGTGTGGTTCAGTATTAGGACTAAGGCTGTTAAAATCCATTCACCGTCAAGAACATGTTTTGATGTTATATATGGGAAATAGTGAGTGATCTTTTATATTAGGATATTGTTTCTGGTTCACTTCACAGAGGTTAGTTTTTGATAAAAATCCATTCATAAGCAAGGGTCTTAGACTTTAGGAAAGCTAACTTTTCCAAGATGGGCCAATATCTCAGGGAGTTGTTGGCAGGATGGGAACAATGGTGATGTAGAAAAACAGTGGGCAAAACTGAAAGGGGATATTTTAAGGGCAACCAACCTTTTTGTTAAAATGGTAAATAAACGGAAAAGGAGATAGCTGTGGTTTTCGAAAGAAGTAGCTGAAAAAGTGAAGAAAAAGAGGGAGGCCTTCATGAATACAAGAGATCATGGAGAGAGGAAGACAGGCATCTCTATCTGGAAAAACTTAGAGAAGCTAGCAAAATAGTCAGGAAAGCAAAGATTCAAAAAGAGGAAGAAACAGCCAATGTAGTAAAATGGGGAGATAAGACATTTTTCAGATACATTAGTGAGAAAAGTAAGGGCAAAAATGCTATTACCAGACTCAAGGGTGAAGGGGAGGAATATGTAGAAGCTGATGAGGATAAAGCGGAATTGCTTAAATATTTCTGTTATGTGTTCAGAGATTAAGAACCAAGAGCAGGACCTCAGAAAACACCCACAAACAGGAACAGATGCAAGGGGCATCTAAAACAATTTTCAGAAGACTGTGTTCATGAGAAACTAGCTAAACTTAAAGTAGACAAAGCGATGGGACTGGATGGGATACACTCTAGAATACTGAAGGAACTTGGGGACGTTCTAGCAGCTCCACTGACTGACCTTTTCAATGCCTCGTTGGAGTCAGGAGTGGTGCCAAAGGACTGGAGAGGGGCTCATGTGGTGCCTTTACACAAAAGCAGAAGTAAAGATGTGGTTGAAAACTACAGGCCAGTTAGTTTAACTTCGGTGGTGAGTAAATTATTGGAAGTGCTGCTAAAAGAGAAAATAGTGAGGTTTCTGGAGTCCAGCGGATTACAGAATCCGAGGCAGCATGGATTCACCAGAGGCAGGTCTTGTCAGACAAATCTGATTGATTTTTTTGACTGGGTGACCAGGGAGTTGGACCGAGGGAGAGCCCTAGATGTGGTGTATTTAGATTTCAGTAAAGCCTTTGACACCGTTCTCAAAGGCGATCTATAAACAAACTGAGCACCCTAGGAATGGACCCTAAGGTTACTACTTGGATTAGAAATTGGTTGAGTGGGTGGCGACAAAGGGTACAGGTAAATGGAGCTCACTCTGAGGAGAAGGAGTGCGCCCCAGGGCTCTGCCCTTGGTCCGATTCTTTTTAACATCTTTGTTAGGGATATAGCGGAAGGGCTCTTGGGTTTGCCTCTTTGCGGATGATACCAAAAATCTGCAATAGAGTAGACACCCAGGAAGGTGTAGATAACATGAGGAGGGAACTAGCTAAGCTTGAAGAATGGTCTAGAATTTGGAGCTGAGATTTAATGTTAAAACATGCAAGGTCATGCATTTGGGCTGCAGCAATCCAAGGGAGCAATATAGTATGGGGATGAAGTATTTTTGTCCACTAAATCCCACTAGAGGACAGCAACCTTGGGCCGGAAGGACTGGGGTTTCTAGTCCCACAGGTGCTCCTTGTGGTCTTGGGCAAGCCACTTAACCCTCCATAGCCCATGTTCCCTGTAAAATAGTTATCTCCAAGTTATAATGCCCTATCCAATGTAATTTCAGTTTGTTCAATGTAAACCGCACTGATGCAGAATAGCGCGGTATATAAGAGAATGTAAATAAATAAATAAAATAAATAAAGAAGAGCGGGACCTAGGCGTGGTTGTGTCTGATGATCTTAAAGTAGCTAAACAGGTAGAAAAGGAGACAGCAAAAGCTAAAAGGATGCTTGGGTGCATAAGGAGAGGAATGGTCAGCAGAAGAAAGGAGGTGATAGTGCCTCTGTATAAGTCTTTGGTGCGACCTCATTTGGAGTATTGTGTGCAATTCTAGAGACCGCAATTTCAAAAGGACATAAAACAGGCTGGAGTCGGTAGAGCGGGTGGCTACTAAAATGGTTAGTGGTCTTCATTATAAAGCATATGAGGACCGACTTAAGGATCTTAATATGTACACCTTAGAGGAAAGGCAGGATAGAGGTGATATGATTGAGACATTTAAATACCTCCGTGGCATAAATGCACAGGAGGAGAGCCTCTTTCAATTGAAAGCAAAGCACAGTTACTTACCTGTAACAGGTGATCTCTGGGAACAGCAGGAATAAGTCTTCACATATGGGTACGTCGGTACCGACGGAGTCTGCGCGGGTACGTTTCCCAGCGTCCAATCAAAGAGCTTTTGGAAGCATCCCACCACGCCTGTGTGCTGCCTTCCCGCTTTCCCCAACTGCCTCTCCTCAGTTAAGTTTTAAAGCTGAGACAAAGCGAGAGAGAGAGGAAAGGAAAGATAGATAGAGATACAACTCCTGGGGAGGTGGGTGGGTTGTGAAGACTTATTCCTGCTGTTCCCAGAGATCACCTGTTACAAGTAAGTAACTGTGCTATCTCCAGGAACAAGCAGGAATGAGTCTTCACATATGGGGACTCCCAAGCTAAGATGCCTGGAGTCCCAGCATGTCATAGATTGGAACATGCTATACCTAATAACACCAGGCATCCTGAGGATGGAGGGTAGGAGTTGAGAAGAGAAAGGTGCTGTGGAAAACAGCTTAACCTAGCATAAGACTGCAGACAAGAAGTCCATGTGTGGATGATAATTGTCATCAATGATATTGAAATGAAATATTGCAATATGGACCTCCCCTAAAAGGATTTCACAGAAGTATGGAGGTTCATGGGATCTACTGGGGAACCCAGTAGAGGAACCTCGAAGAGGACCTCACTGTAGGAAAAAACAGTGGAGGTCAGAATCCTGAAAGGTAACAGGTAACCCCAGTAAAAAAACTGGGGTAGTACAAAAACAGTGGGCCTTCAGCGGAAGGCTTTATGACAAAAGCCAAACTCTTTTGGCGGCAGAGTGGCTCACTCTTAGGAGCAAAAAGAGAAAGGCTAACCGATTTGGACAAACAGGCACAGTCCTTGTGGGGAAAAAGGGTATGGGAACCCCTTGTATCCCAAAAAGAGAGGACAAATGCCTGAGGCGTTAAAGCCTGTGATTAACTGAAGATCCTCAATGTCTCTCCTAACTGGGGTAAGCTAGGAGAGATATTGGAGCATGGAGAGCTTCAGAGGTACCTAAACCCTAAGGTTATGGTATAAAAGTTGTTTACCACAGGAGTGGTTGTGTGTGTAGAACCCCAAACCTGCTGGATAGCATAGGTATGGGTAAAGCCCATCTGTCGGAATCATATAGCTATATGAGCATAGACAGTCAGATAGATGAGTATGTGGATACATATCTATCTATAATAAAATATCTTGACAGACACATTATATATATATATATATATATATATATATATATATATATATATATATACATACACACACACACACACACACATATATATACATATAGATATATAGATAGACATATAAGAATATATCTATAGTGAGATATGGAAGGGCATAAAATACACACAAAAGATAGATATGAATATGTAGGCCTATATATGGGTGTCTGCAATTAAACAGACAGAGATATGCCTACAGCATGGTATTCACATAGGATATGTGGAGAGGAAAGATTCATCTAATAACAAAGAGGTGGAACCTACTGGAGAAGATATATAGAGAATCTATTCCTCCTGGTTATGATCTGCAAGGATGCTAGCTAGTTAAATAATCAGGACGGTTACGTAAAAACAGAGGATAATATCAGTCTGCAGCCAGCAATTCCCGAGTCTTCCAGAACACTAGCATGGTAAGTGGACAGAAGACGCATAGAGATGAGATACCATGTTGACCTGCTTAAGGGCAAAAAGTATCATGCGTTCTTACCATGAGAACGAGCTGCAAGGAGAAAGAGCATATCCTCGATTGGGAATACTATGGACCAAAGCAGGGAATTGGCAACTCCTTAAGCTTTCACGTAAGAGAAGGCCTATGTCCTTTATATCAAAAAAGAGATAGTAAGAGAAGGGAGAACACTTCTAGTCATGGGACACATGACTGAAAAGCCTTTTCCAACCATCTAGGATAGCTGTTGGAGAAAAAAAACCCATGCTCTCTAGCAAGGGCCCATAGTGGAAAGCTTCTCTGTAGAATTGCAGAGAGCATGATGCAGGAGAAGAAGAAATTAGACCTTACCTGCTAATTGTCTTTCCTTGAGTACTCTCCGGGCCAGTCCAGGAACAGGAGGGTTGTCAACCTTGTCTAGCAGCTGAGGACTGAATTCTAAAACTTTACTATATGAACATCTGGCTCCCCCTGCTGGTCGAAGCTCAGTCTTATTCTAACAAAGCAGACTCTGAAATACCTAGAAACTGGAATAAAACCAAAACCTAAGTAGTAGTAGAATCGGCAAGGAACATTAGCCGAACAAAAGTTTTTTGGTTTTTTTATATATATTTACTGATGTTGTGTATGGATTGCATTATCTGACCCTCTGGTCTGTGTAGATGACCGAACTCAAGGCAGCCCCAGAGATCACCCCGACCATGACCGCGAACCAACCGAGCACAACGCACCAAAACTGAACTCCACAGCCGGAAAAAAACACCCCTGCGGGGATCCGCGACAAAGGCGAAAAGAGGACCCGAAAATCACTGAAGATCCTCCAACACCGAACGCAAGAACCCGGGTGGGCCCTGGACTGGCCCGGAGAGTACTCAAGGAAAGACAATTAGCAGGTAAGGTCTAATTTCTTCTTCCATTTCGTCTCTCCGGGCCAGTTCAGGAACAGTAACAAACCTCGGGAGGGACCCGCCAAGCCCGCTATGAGGGCAGAAGCCCCCACCTTGGCATCTCCACGGGCTTGCACATCCAAACGGTAATGCTTCACAAACATATGAAGCGAAGCCCAAGTAGCCGCCCGGCAGATATCCACCGGTGGAATCAGCGCCAACTCGGCCCAAGATGCCGCTTGGCCGCGAGTGGAATGAGCTCTAAGTCCTTCCGGAGGCAATCGCCCCTGCACCTGATAAGCTGCCACTATGGCTTGCTTCACCCACCGAGCAATGGAAGCCTTGGAAGCCGCTTCCCCCTTCCGAGGACCACCAAACAGCACAAACAACCGTTATGGAAAGATTGGTCCTGTGAAGGCACCTTTTGAGCATCCTACCTAAATCTAACTTCTCCAGGACTTGATCGATAGGGAGCTGACCCTGCTTTGAGAACGTCGGCAGCGAAATGGACTGATTCAAGTGAAACTTGGACACCACCTTAGGCAGAAAAGAAGGCACCGCTCGCAAAGTCACTTTTTCCGCTGAGAACTGGATATACGGAGCATTGCACGACAGGGCCTGGAGATCGGAAATTCGTCGAGCCGAGCACAAAGCCACCAAGAACGCCACTTTCCATGAAAAGTCACGCAGAGGAGCTTCCGCCACCGGCTCGAAAGGAGGCCTCACCAAAGCCTCGAGCACGAGATTGAGATCCCAGGCAGGAACTACTGGCCGTAGCGGAGGACGAATGTGCTGCACCGCCTTCAGGAACCGAAGCACATCGGGATGAGAAGAGAGCCTGAGACCCTGAACTGGACCCCGAAAACAGGAAAGGGCAGCTAAATGAACTCGGATCGTACTGAGGGCCAAACCCTTATCCAGCCCGGCCTGAAGAAAAGATAACACCTCCGGCACCAAAACGGTCCGTGGACTAAGACTCCGTTCCTCACACCAGCCCTCAAACACCCGCCAAACTCAAACGTAAGCTAAGGATGTGGAACGCCGCCTAGCCTGTAATAAGGTGCCAATGACCGCAGGAGAATAGCCTCTACGTTTCAACCGTTCCCTTTCAAGAGCCAAGCCATAAGCGAGAAGCGATCGACATCCGGCATGACGAGAAGACCCTGAACCAACAGGTTCGCTCACGCGGGAAGCTTCCAGGGACGGTCTATCAAGAGCCGAACCAAATCAGCATACCAAGCTCTTCTGGGCCAATCCGGCGCAATGAGAATCACCGGACCGGAGTGCCCCTCTATCCTCCGAAGAACTCTTCCTATCATTGGCCACGGAGGGAACACAGAGCAAGACTCCGGATGGCCATGGCTGCGCCAAGCCGTCGAGCCCCTCCGACATACGCTCCCTGCACCTGCTGAAAAACCGACTGGCTTTGGCATTGTTGAATGTGGCCGTCAAGTCCATTACTGGCGGCCCCCACCGCCAGGTCACGTCGTGAAACACCACTGTGTTCAACTCCCATTCCCCGGGATCGACCACATGGCGGCTGAGATAATCGGCCTGCACATTGTCTTTCCCTGCCACGTGCGCTGCCGAGATGGCCGGCAGATGCAACTCGGCCCAAGCCATCAAGCGCTGGCTCTCCTCCAACAATAGGGCACTCCCGGTTCCCCCCTGCCGATTGATATAGTACACCGTCACTGCATTGTACGAGAACACTCTCACGGCCTTGTGATCTATCAGGGGAAGAAATTCGTAAAGAGCCAGAACGACCGCCCTGAGCTCCAAGAAATTTATGGAAGAGCCCTGCAGCTCCAGAGGCCAAGAGCCTTGGACCACGGAACTCTGACAATGCGCCCCCCAGCCCAAGAGACTGGCATTGGTGGTCACCAGCACCCAGTCTGGTTGCCGTAAGGGAATGCCCGCTCTCAGGTGGACCGGTTCCAACCACCATTGCAGACTGTCCCTCACCTCCTGCGAACTGGGTAACCTCTGAGTGAGAAGATGCTCCTGAGGCGACCACCTCGAGAGCAACGCATGTTGCAACGGACGCATATGAGCTCTCGCCCAAGGCACCAGATCTAACGTCGCCGCCATCGAACCGAGGAGCTGCAAATAACGCCACGCGGTTGGAGCTTGCAGACGCAAAACCGCTGCCACCTGCTGACGAATCTTCTGCACTCTGACCTCCAGAAGAAACACCGCGCCTACGTCCATATCGAACACAGCTCCCACGTAAAGGAGCCGACTCACCGGCTGCAAGTGACTCTCTGCTTGGTTGATCACCCAACCAAGGCTTTCCAAGAGATGAACCACCCACGCCGTTGCTGATACCGACGCCGACACCGACGGAGCTCGAATCAACCAGTCGTCGAGGTACGGATGCACCAGGATGCCTTCTCGCCGTAAGGCAGCAGCCGCCACCACCACCATCGTGAAGGTTCGTGGAGTCGTGGCCAAGCCAAACGGCAAGGCGCGGAACTGAAAATGACCCATAGGCACCGCAAACCAAAGATAACGCTGGTGTTCTGGTCTGATTGGAATGTGAAGATAAGCTTCGGTAAGATCTATGGAGGTAAGCTTTTCCTCCGGACGCACCGATGCGATCACTGACTGAAGCGTCTCCATGCTCAACCCTCAAGCAGCGGCTCACCTGTTTGAGATCCAAAATAGGCCGAAAAGATCCCTCTTTTTTGGGAATGATGAAATAAATTGAGTATCGACCTGAGCCTAACTGGCTTGGAGGCACTGGCACTACCGCCTGCATGCGGAGTAACCTCTGTAGCGTGTGTGACACTGCCCGTTGCTTTTCCAGAGAACCGCCTGGGGACCTCACGAACATTTTAGACAAGGGACGAGCGAATTCCATAGCATAGCCCTCTCGAATGATTTCCAGAACCCATTGGTCGGACATTATGGTGGCCCAGACAGAAAGAAAACCCTGAAGCCTTCCCCCCCACCGGGATCTCTGTCTGGACCAGCCTCATCTCATTGTGGCTTTTTATTGGGAGCTTGCTGAGCCCCGAACTAACCTCTTCCAAATCCTCTAGCTCCCCAAAAGGACTGACCTCTGGGAGCAAAATGGCCCCTCGGATACAGAGCAAAACGGGAACCCCGTAATCTTCAAAACTCTCTCGAAACCCCTCTGTTCCCAACGCTAGGTTTCTGACTTTTCGGACGGTCCTCCGGGAGCCGACCCCCTTTGGAGTCCCCGAGATCCTTCATGATCTGTTCCAAAACTGCCCCAAAAAGCAGAGAACCCTTGAACGGAAGCTTACTCAGCCGCGCCTTGGAGGAGGCATCCGCCGCCCAATTCCTTAACCAGAGGAATCTTCGAGCCGCTACCACAGTCGCCATGGACTTCGCTGAAATCCGGACCAAATCATAAAAGGTATCCGTCAAATATGCCGACGCCGACTCCAGTTTCACGCCTTCGTCCTCCTCCTTGCGGGAAAGCGTGGATCCCTGGATCCACCGAATAGAGGTTCGAGAAACATAAGCCCCGCAGACAGCCGCTCTAAGCGCTAGCGCACAAGACTCAAAAGCCTGCTATAATAGGGACTCCAACTTCCTATCCTGCAAATCTTTCAGGGCAGCTGCGCCTTCCACAGGAATAGTAGTCTTTTTAGTAACCGCGCTCACCAGGGCATCAACCTTAGGCAGCTTCAACAAATCCTGCTCTTCCTGAGGTAAAGGATACAAGCGGCTGATAGCCCGAGCCCCCCACAGAGTAGCCTCCGGGCACTCCCATTCAGACTCTACCATTCGCTTCATAACCCTGTGAATGGGAAAGCACCACTGCTCCACCTTAAGCCCCTGTAAAAGGGGGTCTTCCAAAGACTCTTCCGGGGCCTCTGGCAAGGTAATATTCAAAACTGCCAAAGTTTGGGAGATGAGGGCACTCAACTCCTCCTTCCTAAACACCCTAAACATATTAGGATCCTCACTACTGCTCTGCTCAGTGTCTGCCAACTCACCAGGCCAGTCCATCCCAGACTCTGAGCTGAGCTCTCCTTCCTCCATTCCTTGCCACTCCAAACTGGACTGCCCGATGCCATCGGCCTCCAGCCCAGTCCCCAAGGACATTTTGGAGGAGCCTTCCCCCGGGTCCAAAGAAGAAGGCTTCTTAAGCACGGAAGGCTCGGGTAAGGGGGCAGAGCCTGCCCCCCGCGCTTGCTGCCATTTTAAACAATACGCTTGATGAAGAGCTAAAATAAAATCTGCCGAAAACACAGACTCCAAGCCGCTTTGCACAGATCCCAGAGACTGTGGAGGAGCTACCTCCACATGCTCTGAGCGTTTAGATTTATATTTCTTTTTAGCGGGCTTTTCTTGACTAGAAGGCAATCCCGGAGCAGTAGCCGACATGGCCGCCGTTCCCGCCTTTTCTGTGGGTGACTGGAGTCCCCCTACAGCTCCGCTACCATCGTGCTTGCTGTCCATGGTAACTAGAAAAAAACAGAAACAGCAAAGTGAACGAAAATCCACGGGCCCGAAACAAACCGCGCCGCAACAAAAAACGCCGCTCCGTTTACCCCGCTGAGCTGAAAGCGCCACCGCAACAACCGCCGTGAAGAAAATTAAAAAGCGCGGGAACCAGCCAAGCAATTGAGAAAAAAACACATACCTGAGCCCGGTGCGGAAAACGACAATCTTTAACGCAAGCCACGAACCCCCGCAGCTAGCGGCAGCGTGGACATGCCTTCAGGGGCGGCGGGATGGTCTCTGGGGCTCCCAGCAACTCGTTGCCTGACCCCCTGGAATCCGGAGCCGTGGACTGAGGCAGGCCCTGCCTCCCGCGCTCCTATAAATGACTGCTCTGCCTCCGCCTAAGCAATCAAGTCTGCAGTCTCGTAGTGTAGAACCCTGCTAGGGCACCACGCTGGATCTGATAGCTAAACTAAGGAAAAGAAAACAAAAAAGGAGCCTCACTAAATCCACCAAGTTCCTTTCTCTCCGAGAGCCAGACAGGAACATGCGACCTGCAGCTGCTGAGGACTGAATAGACTGAGCTTCGACCAGCAGGGGGAGCCAGATGTTCATACAGTAAAGTTTTAGAATTCAGTCCTCAGCTGCTAGACAAGGTTGACAACCCTCCTGTTCCTGAACTGGCCCGGAGAGACGAAATGGAATGAGGAGATAGAACTGGCTGCTGGAGAGCCAGTATCTCTGCCAACTATGCTGCCAAACCCAGGAGAATGGAGATGGCAGAAATAGAAGACAATCCAGAAAGCTTGTAGTGAGATAATCTCCAAGATAGATGAAAGCACCGACTTGGAGCCACTACTGAGACTAGACAGAATGTTAGTGGAAGACAAATCTGGTTGTTTGTGGACAAGAACCAGTGGTCCAAACATTAAGGCTCCTGCATAGGCAGCTGCTAGCAAGACAGCAGAAAGAATCTTACTGTTTAAAAACAGAAAGAACAGACAGAACAGGAGTAGAAAACTCTGGACATGTCTGATAAGCTGCCCCAAAGCAAGATTGAAACAGAGGAGTTAACTCAGAGAGGAAAACTCCGCACTGGAAAGTGACAAAACTAGAGAGGCTGAAGAAAAAAGCCCTCCAGTGAAGTAATTCCGCTCTTACAGAGGAAAAAGCTTGGTAAGAGGGTGAAGAGAATGGAGCTGAAGAAGACTTACCAAGTAGTAAGTCTATAGAAAGGAAAAAATACATGCTGGCACAGGAAACTATCATTTGATAGTGGTTAGACCTCTTTCCTTAGCAGGAAGAAGAGGAGAAACCTGTGACCTATAGGCATGAACATCCTGACAGCTCATAGAAATATAGAAAAAAATGGAGGTCTTTTGGAAAGAGATCCATGTCTAGGGGTTAGAATGAAGCGGTGGATTGCCTCTATTGAGAAGAAGCAAACTGCAGATTCTAAACCCTAAGAGTCACAAGCATCTGATGATGATTGATCAGAAACCCTGCGGTTGCTGGGTTTGCTGAGCCTGGTGAAAGGTTGGATTCTTCAGACCAGGACGATGTCTCCCCTGTTTGGGAACATCTGTATGATGGGCAAGTGATGAATAAAAACCTTCTCCTGTGGGAAGAAAGTTTGGTAGGACATTTCCTACCTACTGGGACAGAAGAAGGTGTAATGTAATTTAAGTTGTTATGGTTTAAAGCTGTTCCATGTAATGTAATATAAGTTGTTTTAAGTTGTTCTCTGTATTAACAGACGTTGACCTGTTATAATGTTGTTCCATGTAAACTGCACCTGATCTCTGGAAGGTGCGGTATATAAGAAACTGTTAATTAAATTAAATTAGAACAACCCCTAGGAACAGGTAAATCAGTGGACAACTGAGTAACCTGACGTAAAGACTCCTTGTTGAAGGGATTTTCTCCAGTACAAGGAGTATGTCCCAGTCTCTGTTGTGCCCATTTGTCCAAGTCTGAAGCTTGGAGCCAGGCTTTACGTCGTGCCCCTATAGCTTATAGCAGAAGTCCTGCTAACAGACTCAAAAGAGTCTAGGGAAGCACGAGAAAGAAACCAAGAGATATTCTGGATATGCGTAAGCTGTGAGGAATAGTCTGCACTCTTGGAATCTGGAAGGAAAGGAGTCAAAAGATGTAATTGCTTTGCGACCCTCCTCAAGAGATACTCATATAAAAAATATATGAGAGAATTCTTGCAGAAAGCATAGATGTCTGGAAGGTTTGATGTCCAAAGGCATCTAATGTCTTAGACTCACGACCTGGCTGATAAGAAGAGTGCTTTTTCTTACTCTTTACCCGCCTCATTGCTGATTCCACTACTATGGAATGATGAGGAAGTTGAGTCTTTTGAAACCCTGGAGAGGGGGGCACCTGATATAAGAGATCAGCTGCTCTGGAAGGTGGGGTACCCTTAAAGTTGTTTCCCACATTCCTAGAAGGAGATCCTGCAAGGAATGATGCAAAGGAAGCATTATGTTCTCCTTTGCTTTGGTAGAAACAGAGCCTTGTGCAGGATCATGTCCTGGGTTAGGAATGGCAAGAGATCTTGCTATATCCAGGAGGAAACTCTGAAAAGAGGGATCCCCGACAGGAATCTCCCTTGGACAGGTTAGATCTGAAGAACTAGCCTGAGCACCAACAGAGCTATCCAAATATATAGGAATAGAAGATCCTGCACAGTGCAGTGTGGAATGCTTAAGGGATGGTCGCCGTTACTGGCTGTCAGGAGCAGTGAACGTCATTACCACATTGTCCATGCCAGGTATCGACTCCAAGCTTGACATAGAAGGGAGCGATCCTGTTGAAAAAAGCATGGCAGGAGTTGGCCACAATGCTACTGTGGATACCAGTACCGATGTCGGAGTCGAGCCCGACAGACATCGGAGCAGTCATTGGTGACAGTTCAATCGGTACCGAGGTAACCGAAAACCTCCGGCTGCTATCCTCGGTACCGAGACACCGGTATCGATCGGTGTCGGTACCAAAGCGTATTGGTACCCAGTCTTCCAGACTAGAGATAGATTCCAAACTCGGCATTGAGGGCAGAGAGCCTGATAAGCGAAGCATGGAAGGCACCGACCGTAAGGGTAATGAGGACATCGGTACCGACTTCGGTACCGTGTCTGATACCGGTCAATGAAGGTCAACCAGTGGCAACTCAATCGGCCTCGGGGGAACCGAGAGTTGCGGATCCGAATCATCGGAACCGAGCCTTCGGTACCGCCGAGAGCCGGTACCAAGGCGAGTCGGTACCCAGTCCTCCAGACTGGAGATCGATTCCAGACTCGGCATCGAAGGAAGCGAGGCTATCGATGCAAGTCTGGAGAGTACCGACATCGGTGGTAGTATCGGTGCTGGTACCGATAATGGAAAGTCAGTCTGGAGAGTATCCACTGGACCCAAAGGTACCGAGGATGCCAGATGACCATCCCTGGTGAGGAGTGTTTCATCCAACACCAGTGCCGATGCTGGGGTATCGGTACCGCTCGAAGCGGATGCCACCACCGGACACGGCTCAGGTATGTTCTGTGAGGGGTGAACCCCAGGAACAACCTGAAACCCCTGAAAAGCTTTGGAGACCGAAGACTCCCGCCGGGGTTTTGAAGCCAGTGGGCCCTCGAGGGCAAGGCCGGAGCCGTCTACATGCTGTGCATGAGACCTACCACTCGAGGGCTGGCTAGTCTTAACAGATTGTTTGTGGGTTACCTGATCCTGTGTAGAAGGGGACGGTGCCCTGAAGTTGGAGGGAAACCGTGTATCGAGGGAACCTCGATATTGAAGACCTCTTCTCACCAAACTGTTGTCAGGACCCAAGCAGGTTAGACACCGACTTCAAGGGTCTAAAAATAAAGTTGTACCACCACAGTTTGAACATTTCTTGGAGAAAGTGGCTGGCGGTTCCATGAAGGAAAAAGAAGAGGCCTAAAAGGCCTAAGAAACCGTGGGACACTATGAAGAAAAAATATCCCTTGAAAAAGGAAGATTTTACAAGAAAAGAAAAGAAAACACCGGCGGTACCGGTGGCATCGGGAAAGACAGCCATGACCACAAGAAAACGAAAGAAAAAAAACAAGAATTTTCTGCGGTGACAGGAGGACGTCCTGCCGGCTCCACGGAAAACGAAAACTGAGGAGAGGCAGTTGGGAAAGGCAGCACGCAGGAGTGGTGGGATGCTTCCAAAAGCTCTTTGATTGGACGCTGGGAAGCGTTCCCGCGCAGACTCCGTCGGTACCGACGTACCCATATGTGAAGACTCATTCCTGCTTGTTCCTGGAGATGCTCTGCTACGAGGGGACATGGGATGAGAATGAAAGGGAATATCTCTTTATGGAAAGAGTGGTGGATCTGTGGAATAGTCTCCCAGTGGAGGTTGTAGAGATGAGGACAGTATTTGAATTCAAAGAAGCATGGGACAAACACAGAGGATCTCTAAAGAAAAAAAGGGGACTGTTGTAATGGTTGATATGGAAGGACAGACTAGTTAGGCCATGTGGTCTTTTTCTGTCATGTTTCTATGTTTCTATTATTTTGCTGAGCCAATGGAGGGTTAAGTGATTCAGCCAAGGCCATAAGGAGTGCTAGTGAGAATCAAACCCTAGTCGCTTGGTTTCTAAGTCAGTACTCTAACCATTAGGCTACTCTTCCATTCCTGAAGAAAAAAAAACCCCTCCAACCGGAGGAACTAAGAAATGGGCCCCAAACCTTCATTATACAGCCTGGGAGGGTACTCCTTTTGAGTAGATACAGTCCCTGGGCCCGTGCGCTCCACAAAATGACTGAGAATAAGCCCGAAGCCCAGAAGCAGAGGTTACTGACCTGGAAAACCTAAGACCTTGGGGATCTGACACCCTCGGTGGATGGGCGGAGGCTGACGAGTAAGGGGCACTATCCCACTTCACAGGCTCCCTGGACCTGTCTTCCAGAAGGAAGAAAGATTTCGCCTCACCCATGTCCTTCACCAGCATATCCAAATCGGCTCCAAAAAGCAGCTTTCCTTTAAAAGCCAGTTGGGCCAACCGAGATTTGGAAGATGAGTCCGCTGCCCAGTGCCGGAGCCAAATCCAATGCCATCACACTGTTGTCAGGGCACCATCCCTGGCCACCAAATGTACCAGATCATACATGGTATCAGAAAGGAAGGCTGTGGAGACTCCAAAAGAGGGGCAGTATCATCTGGCAGAAGAGACTGAATCCACTCAAGCAGGGCTTGAGACGTCAGGCTGGCATATACTGCAAACTGTAGAATAGCAGCCACCACGGCGAACTTGCTCTTCAACAACAAGTCCACCTTATGGTCCAGAAAATCCTTTAAGTCAATCCGCCTTCCACAGGAATGGTGGTCCATCTGGTAACTGCCATGACCTGTGCATCCACCTTGGGAATGCCAAATCACTCAACGTATTCCTTCTCTAGGAAAGCACAGATCTTCTTACATATTCTTAACCCCTTAGGCAGGGAGTCGGGAGAGTCCCACTCCAACCAGATCATATCCTTGATCACATCTGGGAATGGAAGACAGTAGTAGATTTATGCACCCCCTGAAGGAGCGGGTGCACCTTCGGATCCTGCTCCATGCTGGAAGCAACCATCAAGTTCAAGGCAGATGAGACCCTGGCAATCAATGCCATCAGTTCCTCCTTCCGGAATAGGTGGGTCACTCCGGCCTCTTTACAGTCTTCTGATGGAGAGAGTACTACTTCATCCACGTCAGAGCCCAATACAGAGCCATCTGAATCCAAATCATAGACAAAATCTCAGAGAGCTCCCCAGCTGTTCCCTATCTCCAGGAGGCACTCCTCATCTGGGACACTTAGTCAAAGACAATCGAACAGTACTTCCACTCCCAGTCTGCCTCACATGAGACTGCGCCTGTGGATACCCAGAGGCTGCAGAGTCCAAATTTCCATGCCAGAAGGATCATGCTTGCTGCAAAAACAGAAAGGAATTTTGGGGAAGACAATGCGGAATCCAGAAGCTCTCATCTTGGAAATAACACCCCAACACCAAGAGGAGCGGCTCACAACATGATCGTCGGACCCTCCGGCCGGCTGGATATCCTTATCCATAGCGTCATCCGTTACCTCCTGCCATTAATGCAGGCAACCAAAAAATAATCACTAAAGGGAAATTAATCACAATGTTCACACAAATCCCTTCACGACAAACTTTAAATTCATATTTTTGTTGGACCATTTGCCTTGAGGGAAAAACCCTCCTGAAGCAAAATTTTCCTTTTTATTTGTTTTTATGAGCTAATACCCTGCTCACATTATTTCAACCATAAAGTGAAACTTGAGGGGAATTGCACAATGCAATCCCCTCCCCATTTAATATAAGAATATATATGAATCGCACGTTGCTACATAGCGCCATGTTTCAGCAACATGCGATATTCTAACAGCGGAGACACGAAATAGCGGAGTTAAGATAGTCACAGGAACTGAAAAAGCAAAGCTTCTGGAAGACTACACAATGATCTTGCTGTTTTTTGCTGAAGCTGCACATTAGGACTTTGACAAAGCTAAGTTGGTGCTCCTTATATTAAATGGGGAGGGGGTTGCATGGTGCATGGAGAAATGCTGGAAAAAAAAATATTCTAACTGGCAACCATTCAACTTTAGATTTAAGAATTTCAATCTCTCACTATTGATAACCTTAGAAGCAATGTTTCTTATGTCTCCTTATATCAGTACATGCCTAACCACAGGAGGAGTTTGGGGTTTCATCCGCAGACAATCAAGTAGGTCAGACTTTGCCAAATACATACCTAAACCATTGACAATATTCACAAAAATGTAAAAAGATCAGCTGCCCCAAGTACAAAACCAATAATTACAGCTATTAAAATATGTTTCAACTATAGAAGATGCTAGATAGTTTTCATGTTTTAATAGAATTACTGGACAGTGAAAAATATAGACAGGAAGAAAATTGATGCCTTTGAATTATGGTGCTGGCAAAGAATATTGTGTATACCATGGACTGCCTGAAGAAGAAACCAGTCAGTACTAGAGGAGATCAAACATAAGCTTTCTTTAGAAGCTCAGATGACAAGACTTCGACTTTCAAACTTTGGACAAATCATGCGAAGAGAGAGATCATTAGAGAAAAACCATCATGCTTGGCAAGGTTGAAGGTCAACGTAAAAGAGGAAGGCCAGCAATGAGATGGATCGATACAATACCAGCTATGGATGTAACTATCAACTATAAGCCACCTGAGTGAAGACTGAACACAGTTTAAGGACAACTATCTAGAGAGTCACCACTGACTCGACGGCACTTAACAACAGAATTATGGTAAGCATTAGCAGTAAATTCAAAAACTAAGATCATACTCCTTATATACCCTGGCTTAGGTGTGAGGTTCCTCATGCAGAAAACGAACTCATTTGGAGACATTACCCCTGAAAGAAATGCATTTTGATCAAGATTGTACATAATCTGACACTGCCCCTATATCAGCATATCAATCTGTTCTTACTGTAGAGCAGGGGTCACCAACCTGCGGCCCGCGGGCCGAGGTCCCTCCGTGCGGCCCGCGAGACTCTACCCCGGTGCGGCCCGCCAAGGCAAACTCACCAACTCCTTCTTCTGCAGCCGCGACTCCCTGCCTCTTAGGGAACCGCGGCTGTGCTTGTAAAATCATCGCGGAGCCCTTCCTGTCTTGACGGGCTCCGTGCAGCATTGTCCCGCCTCCAAAGGAAGTGGTAAACAACTTCCTTTAGAGGCGGGACAATGCTGCACGGAGCCCGTCAAGACAGGAAGGGCTCCGCGATGATTTTACAAGCACAGCCGCGGTTCCCTAAGAGGCAGGGAGCCGCGGCTGCAGAAGAAGGGAGGGAGCTGACATGGAAAAATAAAAGTACAGGTATGAGCAGTTTTTTTTTTTCGCGCGCGCGCGCGGGGGGGGGGGAGGGGGGTGCGGCCCGCGAGTCTGCCGGTAGTCGGCTGTGCGGCCCGCGGCCCCCTGGAGGTTGGTGACCCCTGCTGTAGAGTCTCATTGGTGAGACGGGATCTTAACTATCAATGCCTGAAAATCATGCCATAAAGGGTCTGACCAAAGGTCCAACAAGTCCAGTATCCTGTTTCCAACAGTTCCAATTCAGGTCACAAATACTTGGAAGGATCCCAAAGGTAGACAGATTTCATGCTGCTTATGCCATGAATAAGCAGTGGTTTTCCCAAGTCCACTTTAATAATGGTTTATGTACTTTTCCTCCAGGAACTTATTCACAAAGAAATTTACATACCCGATAAATTCCTTTCCTCTAATCCTGCTAAACCAATCGAAATGAGTGAGTTATGCTCACAGCCAGCGGGACAAGGCAGACAAGAGCAACTTTCAGTGATGTCATCACCAACATATCCACTGGGGCAGCATTGAGAAGCTAGTATGACACTTCCCAAGCAGAAAGAAAGACTGGAAAACTCAAAAAAGCTCAGAAAGCATTAACCAACAACTACTCTGATTAAAATCTTCGGCTCTCTTACCATAATTGACTCTGCGCCAGACATTAATACTGACAATGCAATCAAGAGGCAGCAGGGCTGCCAAAAATGTAGGACTAGTCTTCCAGGGTGGATTCTGGACTAGTCTAGCAGGATTCAAGGAAAGCAAATCATCAGGTATGTAAATTTCTCCTTCCTTATGATTCTGCTAGACCAGCTCAGATGAGTGAGATATACCTGGGCAGTCAGGACCCATGGTGGGAGGAAGACTATGCTGTGGATATATCTGCTCTGCCAAAGCACCATCCACTCCAGCTCCCACATGCAACCTGTAGTGCTTCACAAAGGAGCTCAGAGATGACCAGATAACTGCCCTACAAATGTCCTATGGAGACACCAAAGCAGACTCCACCCAGGAAGTGGCTTGTGTCCTAGCGGAGTGAGCTCCAATTTCCTTCAGCATGTGTTTTCCCAAACAGAAAGTGGCTGAACTAATAGCCTCCTTAATCCAGCGGGCAAACAAAGACTTGGTTGCAACTTGCTGTATGTCCTTTCCTTTGACCACTGATTAGGACAATGAGGTGGTCTGACCGATGGAAGGAATTAGTAAGCTCTAGATATTTCACTAACACCCTCCTCATGTCCAACGAATGCAGGAAGGAGTCTGTCTACAAGTCCTCCACTAAAAAGCAGGGCAGGATCACAGAATGATTAAGATAAAAAGAACACCAACAACTTAAAGGGAACTCATTTTTTTAAAATCAAACGCTCACTGTTCAAAGAAACCACTTTTTTTTTTTGAGAATAGAAATCTTAATGTTTATTTTTTAATATTTTTTTCATATACATATTTATAGGGAGGAGAAAGACCTCAGTATCCTTACTGTTCTAAAGCTGATCAATCACAGGGTACTCACAAATCAGAGGTCTTGAAAAACTTCCCTTGTTTTTATTATATACCAATTAACTTTCCAAAATCACTTTAATAGAATTAAAAAATGGAAACTTAACAGACTCAAAATATAGTTATACTGGCTTCTTTAAGTACTGCACCAGTGTACACAAACTATGATCTAATCTCCACCTGCTGGCTGGGGAGGATCCCACTCATCTGGACTGATCTTGCAGGATAAGTAAAGAACGTTTTTTGTTCATATTAATCATCTACTTTCAGCTGACAGGGATAATTTAGAATCTTTCAACTCTGTCTGCTGTTTACTTAATACACCTGGGCTACTTTAACCTTTATTCCAACTGTTCTATTGGGGTGCCCTGGTTTGTTAGTATTCTTGCAAGCCACATCATTACGAATCATATGCTCCTGTGTAACTGTCAGACGTCTCCCATTACATAGGTGTCGAACAGGATGGGCCACGTAGGCCCTGGTCCCACCAAAGGTTTGTCTTGCCAGCCACAAGATAGGATCCCCATGGGCAGATAACCTGCACTGTTCCCTCCTGGGATCCCTGTCCCACGGGCAGAAGAGAGCAGCCATGATCGCAGCAAAGACTCCCACAGCAAGACAGAAAGAGATGGGATCCCCGCCACGATCGCAGCCTTGATGCAGGTTGTCTGCCCACAGTGATCTCATCTCCTGCGGGTAGAAGGGAATGGCCACAAAATGACAAAAGACTCCTCCTGCCTGTCCATGGGAGATCGGATACCAGCAGGTAGAACAGGAGGGGAAGCCTGCAGGGGGGTTAGGGGCAGAGTCAAGGCAGAGCTTAGACCCCCCCCCCCCCAAACAAATATATAAGAACTTAAGAAATGCCATACTGGGTCAGATCAAGGTTCATCAAGCCCAGTATCCTATTTCCAACAGTGGCCAATCCAGGTTACAAGTACCTGGCAGTTTGCCAAAAAGACACACAGGTTCCACAATGCCTGTATTGGGGTAAGCAGTGGATTTCCAGGGTCCTCTTTAATAATGGTTTATGGACTTTTCCTCCAGGAACTTATTCAGACCTTTTTTAAACCCAGCTACACTAACAGCTTTTACTACAACATCTGGTAACAAATTCCGCCTTGAGTGAAAAAATATTTTCTCTTATTGGACCTAAATGGATTACATGGTATCTTCATTGCATGTCCACTAGTCTTTCCACTTTTTGATGCCGTAAAGAATCAATCTACATTTACCCTTTCCACTCCATTCATTAATTTATAGACCTCTATCATATCTCTCTTCAGCAGTCTCTTTTCCAGATTGAAGAGCTCTAATCTTTTAAGCATTTCCTCATAGGAGTATCCTTCCATCTCCTTTACCATTTTGGTGGCTCTTCTCCGTACCTTTTCTAATTCCACAATATCCTTTTTAAGATACGGTGACCAGAATTGCACACAATATTCAAGATGCGGTTGCATCATGGAATGATACAGAGGCATCATAATATCCTTGGTCTTAATCTCCACTCCTTTCCTTTTGATTCCTAGCATTCTATTTGCTTTCTTGGCCACCACTGCACACTGGGTGGAGGGTTTTAACATGTTATCTGCGATGACACCTAAATACAATAGGTGTTCTGCTACTCCTGCCCCATTACATGGTTTAAAGCTGCTCTATCACCTCCTCAAAATATGGAAAGAAAACTACTGTTCCCGAATCCTAAAGTAGGGTTGCCAACCAGCCGGTTTTCAGCCGGCCTGGCTGGTTTTCCTGTGGTCGGGCCGGCTGCCGGCAGAGAACCGAAACCGGCCATCGAAAAGCTGGTTTTTTGCTCTGGCTGCGAGATCGGGAGCGGCCAGAGCAGAAAACCAGCTTTGCGCTTGTGATCGCGATCACAGTCCTGGCCCCCCCCCTTGCAGCCACTGCTGCTGCTTCTTACAGAGCAGCGGCTGCAATAAAGTTAATTTAAAAGTAAGGAATCCTGTGAGGGGCCTTCCGGCCCTATGAAACTCCTTCTGCAGTGCCCGCCCCTCTGATGTCATTTCCTTTTCAGCCAGGGACCCTGCAGAAGGAGTTTCATAGGAGCTGAGGGTTTCTCACAGGTTTCCTTACTTTTAAATTAACTTTATTGCAGCTGCTGCTCAGTAAGAAGCAGGAGCAGCAGCTGCACGGGAGGGGGGTACTACAAATGGGCTGTGATGGGGGGGACCTGTACTGGAAAAGGGCTATAGTGGGGGGGGAATGGGACGGGAAATGGGCGGGGGTGGGTGGGGACCGTGACTGGAAAAGGGCTATGATGGGGGGGGGGAACTGGGACTGGAAATGGGCTAAGGTGGAGGGAGGGGGAACTTGGACTGGAAATAGGCTGTGATTAGGAGGGCTAGGACTGCAAATGGGCTGTGATGGTGGGGGGGGCTAGGACTGCAAATGGGCTGTGATGGTGGGGGGCATAGGACTGGAAATAGGCTGTGATGGGGGACTTGGATTGTAAATGGGCTGTGATTGGGGGGCGGGGGCTAGGACTGGAAATGGCCTGTGATGTGAAGGCTAGCACTGGAAATGGGCTTATGAAGAGCTGGAATAGGACTGGAAATGGGCTGATGTGGCGCATGGGAGAATGGGACTAGAAGGGAGTGGATGCTGGGTGGGTCTAGAACTATAAGGGAACTGATTTTGGGGGAGGACTAGAATGGATGGGGAATGAGAATGGAGAGGAGAAAAAATATTTTGTGTGGAAGAAAAGTCTATGATGGGTCGGGTATTGGGAGAGTAAGAGGGGCTTGAGAATGGAAGGGTGAAATTTAAATGGATGATAAAGGAATAAGGAAAGAATTGGGGGAAAGAGCAAAAGGGAAACAATCAGTATGTTAAAGCAGATATAGAGAGAGAATGGAAAAACATCTAAAAGAGAAGAAAGGACAAATGGATAGCTCGCAGAAGACACAAAGAAACCAGAAGAAAGTGACTGGAGCAATTGCAACTGAAAAATAAAATGCCCAAACACAAGGTAGAAAAATACTTTTTATTTGGAATTTATTAACTGGAATATGTCTGGTCTGGGAAGTGTGTATTGCTAACATCTTTGCGTTTTTGTTTAGTGCAAGAGGAAATTACTTTATAGTTTTATTTCTCCAGTGTTGTACATTTCATGTTTGTATTTTGGGGTTCCCAGTTTAATTATTATCTGACCAAGGAAGTTAGCCTACACGTATCCTCGGTAATTTTTGTGGGTGGGGCTGGGGGCAGGGCAGGGGTGGGACTAGGGGTGGAGAATGGGTGCAGCATGGCGAGTCAAAGGTGTCGGGTTTTTCTCGGTGAAAAAGTTGGCAACCCTATCCTAAAGGCACATGATTATTATGCAGTCATACACATTATTACTCATGTTATGCAGCAAAATCCAAACATGCATTTCTACATACCTTCTAAACTCTGAATCTGCTAGTAATTCTTCCACGATTGTTCTCTTTCTTTGCTTCTTAGGGATTCGGGAATGATAGAAGTCTATTGGGTTATCCACCACAGTTCCTACCTGGGAATGCCATTACAGCAAGTTTAGAGAAAAAAATACTCAAGAGCACCTCCAAAATGACTAAGAAAAAAAACACCTTTTACATTTACAAAACACTTCATCTAGCCCTCAAACCATGAGGGCTGTGCCTTCAACTGCTTATAAATAAAAGTTCAATTTATTAAAATCACAAAATTCTATACTTTTAGGATCTGTAATAACTGTCATAAGCTTCAGTGATTGGAAGACTGCAATGAACAGCTTGATTAGATCTACATTTTCAATAAGAATATAAAGCACAGTTACTTACCTGTAACAGGTGATCTCTGGGAACAGCAGGAATAAGCCTTCACATATGGGTATCGTCAGTACCGACTGAGCCTGCGCGGGAACGCTCCCCAGCGTCCAATAAGAAAGCTTTTGGGAGCATCCCACAGTGCCTGCGTGCTGCCTTCCCGCCTTTCCCAACCGCCTCTCTCCAGTTCGAGTTTTAAAGCTGAGACAAAGAGAGAGAGAGAAAGGAAAGGAAAGGAAAGATAGATAGAGAGATACAACTCCTAGGGGAGGTGGGTGGGTTGTGAAGACTTATTCCTGCTGTTCCCAGAGATCACCTGTTACAGGTAAGTTACTGTGCTATCTCCAGAAACAAGCAGGAATGAGTCTTCACATATGGGGACTCCCTAGCTGCAGATGCCAGGGAGAGACCCCAGAGTTGTGTGTCCTTGAAAAGGGCTCCACCTCCCCCCATGGATCTCTGGTATCCAACCAGGGTAGGTGGGTAGGAGTTGATTAGGAATGGAACAGGTGTTTGAGAGCAGCCTGACCAAACGAGGTATCCCGGCGGGAGTCCTTGTCCAAACAGTAATGGGCTGTGAAGGTATGAACCGAGGCCCAGGTGGCCGCTCGACAGATTTGGTCGATGGACACAGAGTTTAGGTGGGCCATTGAGGCTGCCATGGCCCTCACATTGTGAGCTGTGACATGGCCTTCCAGAGAAAGGTTCCTACTCTGGTAGGCGAAAGAAATACACTGAGCAATTCAGTTGGACAGTGTTCTCTTAGAAACTGGAAGTCCTAAATGGGAAGGATCAAAAGCAACAAAGAGTTGAGAAGACTTTCTATGCTGCTGTGTTCTTTGTAAGTAAAAGGCGAGAGCTCTTTTACAATCCAAAGTATGAAGATTCCTCTCTGCACTTGATGCATGAGGTCCTGGAAAAAAGACAGGTAAGTATACCTCCTGGTTCAGATGAAAAGGCGAGACCACTTTGGGCATAAAGTGTGGATTGGTCCTGAGGACTACCTTATGATGGAACCTTGTATAAGGAGGATTAGCCACCAAGGCTTGCAACTCACTGATGCGACGTGCTGAGGTGACTGCAATGAGAAAGATAACCTTCCAAGAAAGAAATTTCAAGGAGGTGGTGGCTAAAGGTTCAAAGGGTGGCTTCATAAGCTGGCCAAGAACCAGATTTAAGTCCCATGCCACTGGAGGTGGTCTAATGGGAGGTTTAGTTAAAAGAAGGCCTCTCATGAATCTTGCTATAAGAGGATGAGAGGAAACAGGCTGTCCATTGAGAGGCTTGAGGGACGCTGCAATAGCACTCAAATGGACTCTTACCGAATTCGTTTTGAGGCCTGCATGGGAAAGATGCAGAAGATACTCTAGTAAAGAATTCAAAGGTATTGCAAGAGGGTTAAGATCCTTCTCTGAACACCAAATGGTAAATCTTTTCCATTTGAAAGCATAGGAACGTCTAGTGGAAGGCTTTCTAGAAGCATGAATAATATCTCCGACTTGCTGAGAGAGATGGAAAACTTGAAGGTCTAGGCCTTCAGCAACCAGGCCCTGAGATGGAGAGACTGGGGGTTTGGGTGCCACAACGTTCCGTCTTCCTGGGAGAGAAGATCTGGAGCAGAGCCCAACTCCAGGGACGGAGCTTGAGAGAGATGCAGAAGTAGAGGGTACCACACTTGGCGTGGCCAATGTGGTGCTATGAGGATCATAGAACCTCGGTCTCTCTAAAGCTTGAACAGTGTTTTGAGAATTAGGGGAATGGGTGGAAAGGCATAAAGAAAGTCTTGACCCCAGTGAAGGAGGAAGGCATCCTTGGCCTGAACTCCCTGACACGGAATCCTGGAACAGAACCGGGGAAGTTTGGCATTCCACGGACTTGCAAATAGGTCTATGTCCGGGGTTCCCCAAATTCGAAAAATCCTGGCTACCTGGTCCCTGTGGAGGGACCATTCATGTGGAAGCAGAACTCGACTGAGTCTGTCTGCCCAAGAGTTTTGAACGCCTGGAAGATATACTGCCATAAGATGAATCTGATGCTCTCTGGCGAAGGCCCACAGTCGCAAAGCTTCGTTGCAAAGCGACAGAGAGCCAGTCCCTCCCTGCTTGTTTACATTGAACATGGCTACTTGATTGTCCGTGTGGACGAGGACTGTTCTGTAGCTGAGCAGGGAGTTCCATTGCTCTGAGTTCCAAGAGATTTATGTGTAGTGAAGTCTCCTGTGGAGACCAGATGCCCTGGGTGGAGAGATCTTGCAGATGAGCTCCCCAACCCATTGGAGAGGCATCTGTTGTAAGGGTTGCTTGGGGAAGTGACTGTTGAAAAGGGGACACCAGCAACAGGTTTTGAGAGGACTTCCACCACTGGAGAGACCAAAAAAGGCGACTGGAGTTTGCTATTTTGTCTGACAGGCAACCTGATGCCTGAGTCCATTGGGTGGACAAAGTCCATTGAGCTGCCCTCATGTGAAGGCGAGCATATGGAACCACATGCACAGTGGATGCCATGTGGCCTAAGAGTTGTAACATTTCTCGAGCAGTTAAAAGGGGCTTTAACTGTATTTGGGAGGCTAACTGCACCAAGCGTAGGCAAGAGCCTGAGGAAGATAGGCCCTTGCAGTTGTGGTATCCAACCAAGCCCCTATAAACTCGAGGGACTGAGTAGGGGTGAGACTGGATTTTGGGATGTTTATTACTAGTCCCAAATACTGAAGGACACGCATTGTGCAGGTTAGACAAGTCTTGGCCTCTGCTTGAGATGGAGCTCGAATGAGCCAGTTGTCCAGATATGGGAAGACGAATATTCCTAGAGTGCGTAGAAATGCAGCTACTACTGCCATGCATTTCGTGAACACCCTTGGAGCAGAGGCCAGACCAAAAGGAAGCACCCTGTATTGGTAGTGCTTTCCTTGAAAAAAGGAAACTTCTGTGAGTTGGATGGATGAGGACATGGGTGTATGCATCCTTGAGATCTAGAGAACAAAGCCAGTCCTGACTCTGAAGGTATGGAAGCAGAGCACCGAGAGAAATCATCTTGAATTTCTCCTTGAATAGAAATTTGCTCAATTCTCTGAGATCTAAGATGGGTCTGTAGCCCCCTGTTTTCTTTGGAATAAGAAAATAAGGGGAGTAGAACCCTGTGCCTTGTTGAAGAAGAGGTACTTCTTCTATTGCCCCTTGGGCAAGAAGGATGGCAATCTCCTGACCTAGAAGGTTGAGGAGAGATGTTGGAGAACTGAACTGTTTCACCATGGTGTGAGGGGGAAGGCTTAAGAAATGAAGCTTGTACCCTTCCCTTATGATGGAGAGTGTCCATTGCTCTGCTGTGATTTGCTCCCATCTGGTAGCAAAGTAAGTCAACCTTCCTGGGATGGTAAGGGGCTCTGGTCCTTCCAGAGCTAGAAAGGCTAAGTTCTCTAGTTGCAAGTCAAAGGCCCTGAGGAGGCTGAGGCTGCTGGGCCGTGGAAGGTCTAGCTGCCTTTGACTTGGCCTGTTTAGGTGGTTGCTGACGCTTTGCAGCAAAACTACCTGCAGAAGATGCCTGCTGACCATAAGCAGGGTAGTATCTTCCATTTTTGGAAAAAGATGTCTTTTTAAACAATCTTTTCTTAACAGGAGCAGAGGTAGACTTTGAAAGTCGATCCAAAGCAAAGTTTTCAGCATCCATCTGAGTGGCCTTTGCTTGCCAATCCTTACAAGGGAGATTTCCCAATTGATCTTGAACACAGAGCTCCAAATCAGAAGCTTGTAGCCAAGCAATTCTGCGTGCCCCTATGACAATAGCCGAAGCTCTGCTTACACACTCAAAAGAGTCAAAGGCTGCACGGTTGGAAAATTTTGAGACATCTTAGGCATGTTTGAGCCAAATGAGAAACTCCTGTCTTTTATCCTCTGAAATGAAAGGGGTTAAAGTCTGCAGATGATCTGTGACTTCTTTTAGAAACATTCCTATATAGAGACTATAGGAATTGATCCTAGCAGCTAGCATAGCAGCTTGGAAAACCCTTCGGCCAAAAGCATCCAGGGTCCTGCATTCACGCCCTGGAGGATTAGATGAGTGTCTTTTTGCACTCTTTATCTTCTTCATGGCAGACTCTACCACAATAGAGTGGTGAGGAAGCTGAGTCTTGTGGAAGCCAGGACAAGGAGGGACACGATACATGGTGTCTAACCTGCGAGAATGAGGAGAGGTGGTGAGAGGTGTCTCCACATCCTCAACATGAGATCATACAGAATCTCATGAACAGGTAAAGTAGCTGCCTCCTTAGGAGCTTTAGGATATTGTAAAATATCCATCTCCTTGGCTCTGGGTTCTGACTCAGGGGCCACTGTGATAGAGAGGCCCCTAGCCACTTCCCTAACCAAGTCTTGAAAGACAAGTCTTCTGGAGGAGACATTCTTCGTTTAGGTGAAGAAGACTCCTGAGGAAGAAGTATCGATGCTTCTACAGAACCCTCAGACTCAGAGTCCTCAGAGGAATCGAAGTATCGCCTGTCTGAATGCTCCTGTAAAGCCCGATAACTGTATCGAGTGGGATCGACATCAGGAGTAATCGGTACCGGTTCGGTACCGATGGACATCATAGGACAGGGTACCGTTGCAGTCGACACCGAAGCCGATGCAGTCGGTACCGGGAGCGATGCCGGTACCGGAGCCGGTACCAGCAAGGGGGATTGTTGCGGTACCAGAGGCGTCGCAGCCTGTATGAAAGCCGTTAAGGTGCGCTGCATGGTCAGAATCTTCTGATCCATTGACGCCACCAGAGTCTGGATGTCGGTACCAGTGGGAGCCACCGGTACCCCAGAACATGGCAACACGTGATCTGTCGAGGCCGAGCCATCGATGTCAACCTGTGACCCCATAGATAATGCTTTGGAAGCCAGAGCTTCCCGCCGGGGTAATTTTGCCGGTGCGGAATCCTCGAGGGCAAGCCCGGAGGCATCTCGATGCTTGGAGGGAGATCTGCCCTTCGAGGACCAGCCAGATTTATGCTTGGTTACCTGAGATCCATGGGAGGAAGAAGAGGCCCTGGAAGACGTCGATGCTACCGAAACTGCATCAGAGGGAAACAGGGTACTGAGCTTGGCTGCTCGGTTCTGCCGACCTCTCTTAGACATCATGGTACAGGACATACAATCCGTGATGGAATAGTCAGGTCCCAAACACTTTAGACACTAGTCATGGGTGTCGGTGACAGAAATAGTACCGCCACATTTTGGGCATTTTTTAAACCCAGAAGCGGGCTTCTCCATGAAAAACTGAAAATGCACAGTAAAGATAAAGTGGGGGTTTTTTTTTTTTTGAAAGAAAGAAAAGAAAGACTGGCGGTACTGGTCCGACGTCGAAGAAGGCAGACGTGACACAAAAGAATAAAGAAAAATAAAGAACTTCTTCTGCGGTGACAAGAACACGACCTGCTGGCTCCGCAGAAAAGAAGAACTGGAGAGAGGCGGTTGGGAAAGGCAGGAAGGCAGCACGCAGGCGCTGTGGGATGCTCCCAAAAGCTTTCTTATTGGATGCTGGGGAGCGTTCCCGCGCAGGCTCCGTCGGTACCGACGATACCCATATGTGAAGACTCATTCCTGCTTGTTCCTGGAGATAAAACAATACCATTTTAATACCTTGTAATGGGGATAAACATGAAACTTATACTAAAAGATATGGAATCTTATGACTACACAGATTGCTCCTACAAATGATTCCTGTGCAAAAAAAATAAATGCATAAATTCTGTGTAACACTTTGGAAAATTACATGAAACCTGGAAAGTTTTGGATTCTTGATCTGTGATATTTTTGTGTAGAACTCCATTTAAAAAAGACAGGCTCTTCTGTGCCCTGGATCTAACACCTCCCTCCCCCAGTTTTCTCCCTGCTCAGACTCAAACCACCTTCTAGCAGTCTCACACTCCCCAGCTAGCTTGAATCCTCTCCCTAGGCTCGACTTCCTCTCTTGCTCCCCCCCCTGGCTGGTTCGATCCTCAGTATTCTGAACCCTTTTTCAAGGGTGGAACATCTCCAACTTTTTTTCTCTCTCCCTGTCTCCTAGCAAGAACCCTCTCAGTTCTCTCTCCATCCCTCTTTCTCAAACCTCTCCCCCCAAGGCACACATATCCCTACAACTCTCTCTCAATCCCCTCCACTTTAGTATGCACACTTCTGTTTTCTGAAACTACTCCTCCCACTAGGTACATCTCCCCCCATAGCTCTCAAACACCTTACCCTACATATACTCCAAATAGCTCTCACTTAACACCCTCCCCCCAGCACACACCTCATTATAGCTCTGTTTGAATCCTCCCTCCCTGATGTGCACCCAACCCCATGAACAGCTTCTGGAGAGGCACTTGGCCAGAGTCACTATGGTAGAGAAATATTAAGAGATCTTTGTTTTTTTGTGTTATTTTTACCTCTTGTAGTGTTTGATAGAAATTTGGAGCAGTTAGAGCATCTTTGCTTTATGCCATATTACTTATCTTGCTACATGAGCTGAGCTCACTTCCACAGATGGCTCTATAGTGAAATGCTGAGGAAAAGATATAATACACCATAAAGGTGAAAATGTTATGTGGGTTCTTGTGTTATGTTTCTGTAGAGAATTGCCTTCTACATTAACTTATAAAACATTCCTGTATCCTAAAAGAATGATAAGGTAAACAACATTAACAGCAACAAACAAAAATATATGCTATTGGAGAGCGGCATGAGGGAACTAGCTACTAGTGATTTCTAAGCCCAAGTAAGTATATAAATTAATCCCAACTACTTCAGAGCATCAAACACATTGATGTAATGCAATCACAAAGAGCTGGGCTCCCTCCTCCTGCTCCCCGTTTGGTGGGTAACAAATTTATACAAATAAATTAAATAAAAATTTCAAATCAGGAAGAGGTACCTTACTTGAAAGTACTTGGGGAAGCCATCCCTGTCATTCTTCTTATAAAAACGCTTTGGGTCCATGGCAGACCTCATTTTTAGAGCTTTCAGGTCATTCTTAAGTTCCTCAGTCACTTCAGGGGCTTTCATACCAAACCAGCCGTCACCTGTTGTCTTGGCTCGCTCTTCCTAAAAAACAAATGGGAAGGACACCATACAGAGTCACATTTAACAAATCTGCTTTAAAAACCTTTCCCCCCCATAACAAAAAAAAAGAGAAATTAAATACAAAATCCCATATGGCTTAAAAAGCTCCTCTGCCAGAAAGCACTAGCAGTGCTCTAGAAGAAAATTTAGTTGAACTTTCCTCAAACTATGAGCCAACTACCCACCCCATTTCACCAAATCACCAGTGATAATCATTGGGCCAATGGCCACAGATCATAATTCCCTCCAGAATGCAGTATGCATATGCCTTCTGAGAGGGACCCTAAAATGTCACCAATTCCCTCCCTGGTTAGAATACTCAGCTGAGATGCCAGAGTTCAAATTTCATTTCTCTGACTGATGCTCCTTGTTATCTTAGTCAGGTCACTGCCACAGTTGCACACTGAAGAATTACACAGAAACATTGAAAATAATGGCAGATACAGACCATACAAGCCATCTAGTCTGCCCATCCACGAGAACTATTTCCCCTCCCTCAAGAGATCCCCTGCATTTGTCCCATGTTTTCTTGAATTTAGCTACATCAAAAATGTATAAAATTGCATAAAAAATATACAACTATTACTTTTGCATATTTTTCAAACCGAAAATTATATCTGCTTCAAGGACGAAGGACAGCCCTTGGTACCTGGGTACAGGGGCGAAGGACAACCCAAGGCATGTGTCCCGCTTCTCACCCCATGCTCTTCCTCCCCCTAACTCATGTACTCCACAACCCCCCCGCCAGCATGGGCCCTACCAGCCTAAGCCTGTTCTACTCTTTTTTTTTCCTTTACTCTGTTTCTGGCTGGCAGGTCCACTGCCTTACTGTTGCCTTCTGAATGCACAATGTCCTCAGCTTTCCTGGATGGGCTCTCCCTTCCACATCAGTTCCTTATGCTTTACCCCCCCCTACCCATAAGGCTCCCCTCCTCCTCTTCTAAACACCCTCCTCTCCAATCGGCTCCTTACCAGCTCCTCCTTCGCTCCCCACCCAAAATCAAAGTCTCCACTTCCATCTACCCATCAGTCTCTACTCTCTCCCTCCATACCAAATCTGGAAAGTTCCTATTCTTTCCTCCCTCCCTCCCCATCCCAGAGCTCCTAGCTGCTTACCGCCTCTTCTCTATCACTTACCTTTATGCACATCCTGTAGCTTCTACCATGGCTGCTCCTTTCATAGCTTATATTGTGGCTGCTCTTATTTTTTATTTATTTATTATAAAAAAATGATATAGCACTTCCCATACATTATATACCAATATGATTTACAATAAAACATCCAGTCATCCTCCTCCTTCACTTCTTTCCTCATCCCCATTGCTGGTCCTTCTCTTCTATTTTTTACTACCACTTCAATCAACAGAGGAAAATGTTTTTCAAAGAATAATGCCTTCACCATCCTGGTAAATTTGAGATAACAAACCTTCCTCTCTCACTCTTTTGAGGGAACATGTTCGTTAAGTGCGGGACTGTTTCTGCTGGAAAGAAATCTGTACTTGTAAGTATTTACCTACTGCAAAATTCTCAGTCTTGGAAAAAAAGGAATTCTTTGGATTAAAGTTGATAAATCTGTGTATTTTAGAATTCAGCATTTTTGTTGTCAATCAAGGGCTTATTTATTTAACTAGGCTTATATATGGCTTTTCCACCAGTCAAAGCCGTGTACATTCAGGGGTGTGTATCTGTGTGTCTCTGTGTCTTTGTATTGTATTTCATTTAAATTTAAAGTCAGTCAGGGTTTAATATCACTAGAGAGCTTTGCATTTAAATAAAATCAGAGTATAGCTTAGCATAGTAGGTAGAACAGAGTAAATATTCTTTGAGTAGAAAGAAATAAATTGTTTCTAGAGACCTTTTACAAAGAGACCTTCTATTTAGGTAGCAAGAGACCTGTGAAATTGTTTTAAATAGGCATTAAAGCCAAGTGACAGATCACTGGGATAATTTGAAAGACTCCCTCTATCAAACCAAATGCTCCATGAATCACCCAAGAAATTGTTGAGATTACCTTAGAAGCACAGGTCAGGACACTGTCTAGCAAGCCAGTTTTTATTAAGTGTTTCTTTCCCTCCTACCCACCCCAGCATAATCTTAGATTTAAAGGCTCTTAAACCTATTAAAGGGTGGTCAAGTTCACTTTAAGGTTTAGTTATCTTCATCAGAAATTTTATTTTTATTTATTTATTTTATTTATTTTTTCTTTCTTATATACCGCGCTATTATAATCAGTGCGGTTAACATTTGAACAGAACAACCAAGAATGTAACAAGTTACATCGAGTTTTTACATAGAACAGGGAATGTAAAACATGGAGAAAAACAACAAGGGAAAGAACTATGTACAAATTATATACACATTATATTATTTATTTATTTTTCTTTCTTATATACCGCGCTATTATAATCAGTGCGGTTTACATTTGAACAGAACCACCAAGAATGTAACAAGTTACATCGAGTTTTACATAGAACAGGGAATGTAAAAAGGCCCTGAAATTAATTAATCTTGAGGTGAAAAAAGTCCCTTAAACTTATTATGTATAGTTGTATTGGTACAAGCAACCTTGGTAACTATAAGTAAACAACTTAAATATCTAAACAAATCCTTAAAACTAAATTTCAGCAATCCAGCAGCAAGATGGGGGCTATCTAATCTTTTGCACTGAGTATCACATGTACAATTTTCTCCCAGTTGATGAGGGGTCTTATATGTGCACTAGGTGCAAGGAACTCTGCTCTCAAGGAAAGAGTCTGATCTCTGGAAGCTAGAGTAGCAGACTTGGAGGAGCTAAGAAAGGATAAAAAGGATATAGCATTATTAGAAAAAGGTACACAGAAGAGACACCAAAATGGTAAAGGGGATGAACGGATACCCCTATGAAGAGGGGCTAAAAAGGTTAGGGCTCTTCAACCTGGAAAAGAGACAGCTGAGGGGAGATATGATAGAGGTCTATAAATTAATGAATGGAATGGAACAGGTAAACATAGATTGATTGTTTACATCATCAGAATATAGAAAGACTAGGGGACATGAAATGAAGCTACAGGGTAACCTATTTAAGGCTAATAAGAGAAAAAACTTTTTCACTCAACGTGTAATCAAACTCTGGAATTTGTAACCAGAGGATGCAGTAAAAAAACTGTTAGTATAGCTGGGTTTAAAAAAGGTTTGTACAAGGTCCTGGAGAAAAGGACCATAAACCATTATTAAAAGGGACCCATGATATCACTGCTTGACCCAATACAAGCATTGTGGAACATGTGTCTTTTGGGGAAACTGCTAGCTTATGACCTAGATTGGCCACTGTTGGAAACAGGATACTGGGCTTGATGGACCTTGGTCTAACCCAGTATGGCATATCTTATGAAAGACAAGACCTATAAGGACAGAGTACTGAAGTCCCACCTCCAGTCTAGCAGCCTCTCTGTTGCCATGGAGGAGAGAGGTCACATCAAAGGAAAGCATCACCCTTGGTGGGGCAAAAAATGATCCTGTAGTTAGGACCTGTCCTCTGAGTGATGAAAAACCCTCTTGCACCATGAAGGAAGGAAGGGACCCAGGATATCAATGCTTGAACCAATACATGCATTGTGGAACCTGTGTCCCTTGGGGAAACTGCTAGGTACATATGACCTAGATTGGCCACTGTTGGAAACAGAATACTGGGCTTGATGGACCTTGGTCTGACCCAGTATGGCATATCTTATGTTCTTATGATTAGGGCAGCCGCTATAGTTGGTGATTTCATCATTAGGCATGTAGATAGCTGAAGGCTGGTGGACATGAGGATCGCCTGGTAACATGCCTGTCTGTTGCGAATTTAGTGGACCTCACGTGCCACCTAGACAAGGTTTTAGATAGTGTGGGGGAACAGCCTGCTGTCTTGGTACATGTTGATACCAATGACATAGGAAAATGTGGGAGGGAGGTTCTGGAGGCCAAATTTAGGCTTTTATCCGGAACTTCCACGGTAGCATTCTCAGAAAAGCTTCCTGTTCCATGTGCAGGACCAAAAAGGCAGGCAGAGCTCTTGAGTCTCAATGCATGGATGAGACGATAGTGCAAGGAAGAAAATTTTGTATTTGTAAGTAACTGGACAACATCCTGAGGAAGAGGTGCTTTTCCGAAAGGATGGGCTCCACTTTAACTGGGATGGAAACACACTGCTGGCATTAACCCTTAAAAATTAGATAGAGCAGCTTTTAAACTAGATAACAGGGGAAAGCCGAAAAGCACATGGTTCAAAAAGATGTATCCTTGAAGGATACTAAGAAAAGAGAGAAGTTAGAAATCCTGACAGGAGATTCCAATAAAGATAAAAGTAACCCAGATGCCTTTAAGTACAGAGCAGACAGATGAAAGATTCCAAATTACCCTTGTCAACTGATAACCAGATTGTCAATATGAATAAAATACAACCTCTAAAATGCCCGTATGCAAATGCTAGAAGTCTAGAAAAATAAGATAGGAGAGCTAGAATATAGAGCACTAAACGAAAGGTTAGATATAAATGTCATCTCAGAGACCTGGTGGAAGGGGGACAACCAATGGGATACCGTGATACCTGGGTACAAACTATATCACAATGATAGGGTAGGTGAAATTGGTGAAGGGGTTGCGTTCTATGTTAGAGAGGGCGTTAAGTCACACAGGATAAACATTTTGCAGGAAACACACACAGTAGAATCTCTATGGATAGAAATTTCATGTAAAAAGGAGAAGGCAATGGCAGTGGGGGTGTAGTACCCACCGCCTGGCCAGAATGAACAGATGGATGATGAAATGCTAAAAGAAAGCCATGAAGCTAACAAAAATTACAACACAGTAAAATAATTGGTGATTTCAACTATGCTGGTATGGACTCAGGCAGTGTCACAGCAGGACATGCTAGGGAGATAAAGTTTCTAGATGAAATAAATGACTGCTTTTTGGAGCAGCTGGCTCATGAACCAACAAGAGGGGAAGCTATTTTGGACCTAGGTTTTCCTGGAACACAGGATCTGGTGCAAGATACAAGGGTGTTTGGGCCACTTGGCAATAGTGATCATAGCATGATTGCATTTGATTTAACAAATGGAGGGAAGATAGCAAGAAAATCCACAGTGCTACCTTTTAACTTTCGAAAGTGAGACTATGATAAATGAGGAAAATAGTTAAGAAAACACTAAAAGGAGCATCTGCAAAGGTTAAAATTTTACATCAAGCATGGGCACTGTTTAAAAATACTATCTTGGAAGCCCAGACCACATGTATTCTACATTTTAAGAAAGGTGGAAGGAAGTTGGGGGAGGGGAATCAAAGATGGCATTATAGACAGCATTTGCTCTGCACCGGTTTTTCTGACTATGCCAAAGCATAAGGGAAAGCATGGCAAGAAAACCACCCTTGCTGAAGGAACCCCTTAGTCTTCGTTTACCCTGCTGGTGGGTTCTTTGGACGCTTCTCTCTCCCAGCTGGAGTGCCAGCTTTTACTGACTGGCAGTTTCTTGGCTGCTTCGACAACGGGACTGGAAGGCTCAGCGTCATCATCGGGTTGCGACCTCTTGTCGGAGCTGCGACATCCTCCTGCTCTGCCTCCTGCAATCTCTGGATGGAAGCTGCCGGTCTGCTGTGTCCTGTCGGCAGTACTTGTGGGGGACAGAGCACCTGACTCAGAGGCAGCTTTGGGGCAGATGTTGTGGGAACCATCTTCGCTGGCCTTAGGAATTGTTCAACACTTGCGAATGGAGGTGCTGGCGCTGACAACAGTCAGCCACAGGTTTTGAATCCTAGCTCTCTCCTCCCGATGGAAAGGGCATCTTCTTAGTGCTTTGTGCTAGAGCGACCGGAGAACTTTACCTTGGAATCTATTTGGAGTGCCATTTCCAAATTGGGTGAAGTTTGGCCCTGCCAATTTCATCAGCTGTTTATTCAAGTTAATTCCGATTTGACTAAACAGAATATGGAGGATATAAATGTGTTAAGAGTCTATGGAAAATCTTAAGGCTAAATCACAAAGTTTGGAAGGAAGTAACCTGGCTCTCATTCAGGATTCGACTGCCTCAAAAGTTTAAATTAGAGATGGGAGAACCAGGTTCCGTCTTCCAACCTTCATTTGATTAATTTTCCCAGATCATCCTTGACATCAGCCACAGATATGTTAAAAAAAAAATATATGGAAGAAGTGCTTGGGGTTCCTCTCGAATCCCAGCCACCACTATCTAAAGTGTATTATGTAGCCGGTTGTAAGAAAGTAATAATAAATGTAGTCTAATTCTTTTTAAACGGTAAACACCAGGTAGTAAAGCAAACACACCGTTTAATACTTAAACACAGCAATCCAGAAACTAACTTATTTCATAAATGAGGTGCTTGTCTCAGAAAAAACTGACGGCACTTTATCATGGGCTTATAGCCACCGAACGGTGCCAGTTTTCACATCAATGACCAAGCTCCCTCATATATTTTCTTAAAGTCCATGTAATTTTTTCAGATATATATTTTTTCTATAAACGTCTCAAATTAATCCTCAAAAACTCTTAGTAATGAAACATTTTAACAGAGGAAAAGAGACTTAGCTGAACGTAGCTTAAAAGCCAGCCTGATGACCAACAAAGGGCAATTCCAACGCCTTCAGTCAGGCACCCCGAGCGTTTCACAGAAAAAAGTTTCTTCAGGGAATTGTCCATCCACGGCTAAGCAGAAACATAAAAATATGAAATTAATACAGTGTTTCATATTGCTTCTTTGAAAATTTCAAACACATATTGATTAAAAAAACCTTATAATAAGATGCCGGCTGCGCACTGAAGCAACGAACATAACAAACAAACACTCAGCAGTTAGAAATGAAGTTCGTGCTAACGCCGCGCATGCGGGATCTTGACCCAGCCGCCATTTTTAAAAGGTTTCTCCATCACGTGTTTACGTCAAACAGTATTGGCAACAAACATATTGTTGCTGGAACATAACAAAAAATGATATCATGCTCCCACTGAAAGGAACCAACAAACATATTCAAAGGCAGGACATTAAGGATTTTTACCCTGGACACCGTGAACCCTAAGGGTTTAAATTCACGGCTTGATTTAATGTCCTGCCTTTGAATATGTTTGTTGGTTCCTTTCAGTGGGAGCATGATATCATTTTTTGTTATGTTCCAGCAACAATATGTTTGTTGCCAATACTGTTTGACGTAAACACGTGATGGAGAAACCTTTTAAAAATGGCGGCTGGGTCAAGATCCCGCATGCGCGGCGTTAGCACGAACTTCATTTCTAACTGCTGAGTGTTTGTTTGTTATGTTCGTTGCTTCAGTGCGCAGCCGGCATCTTATTATAAGGTTTTTTTAATCAATATGTGTTTGAAATTTTCAAAGAAGCAATATGAAACACTGTATTAATTTCATATTTTTATGTTTCTGCTTAGCCGTGGATGGACAATTCCCTGAAGAAACTTTTTTCTGTGAAACGCTCGGGGTGCCTGACTGAAGGCGTTGGAATTGCCCTTTGTTGGTCATCAGGCTGGCTTTTAAGCTACGTTCAGCTAAGTCTCTTTTCCTCTGTTAAAATGTTTCATTACTAAGAGTTTTTGAGGATTAATTTGAGACTTTTATAGAAAAAATATATATCTAAAAAAATTACATGGACTTTAAGAAAATATATGAGGGAGCTTGGTCATTGATGTGAAAACTGGCACCGTTCGGTGGCTATAAGCCCATGATAAAGTGCCGTCAGTTTTTTCTGAGACAAGCACCTCATTTATGAAATAAGTTAGTTTCTGGATTGCTGTGTTTAAGTATTAAACGGTGTGTTTGCTTTACTACCTGGTTGTAAGAAAGTGCCTACTGGAACAATTCAGCAGTCTACTGCGGAAATACAGCATATGGATATTCTAAATATTTCACCCATTTTGGAGACTTCTGTATATGGAGCCGGTCTCCCCTTTCACTTTGCTAGTTATTCTTGCACTATACCCTCTGATCAGGACTAGTTGTTAAAATTGTACTTTAAAAAGCACCCCATTTCTTTTAAGGGTTATCTTGTCTGTATTTCCCTTGATTTATCCAAGGAGAGGAGACAGAGGGAGTTTCTTCTTCTAAAGCCTGGGGTAATACAGCTGGGTGGGTTATTTTTCTTAAAACGTCCGTGCAAATGTTTGATCGAGATTCTGTTTGAGTTATATTTTCCTGAAGCCTGCCCAACTGGTTGATTTTCTTAGCGTTGGCACTTCCGTAACTTCCCAGGATGTTGGTTAGGATAGACAACGTATGCAATATGTGTCTGCTGGCTTTTGCTGTCTTATTGTTTTGTGTTTTAGGCTTTAAAGTTTTCTGTTTTTTTTTCTTTGTTGATCTCTTCTTAATGTAGGATAAAGGGTTAAGGGCAAATTCATAATTTTCTTGTTCCTCTTTCAGTTTTCCTTTTTGTGTCATGATTTTGATGCCCTTACTATTTGTTAAAAGTGTATATACTTGGAAGGTATTGTAAAATTGATAAATATAAAATAAAAAAGAGCACTACACATCAAACACCTATAGACTCCGACAACCTGTAAATATGTACATACATGTGTAATCAATGTCTTGCAATCAAGTGTAAACCTGTAATCTGAATGTTTGTGTCCTGTACTGAATCATTATGTATGTTTTAATCCATGGCCTGTACAACCATACTGTTATGTATAGCAAACCGCTGCTGATCGCTGGAAGTAGCGGGATATAAGTGTACACTAAATAAATAAAATAAAAAAAGAAAGGTGAAAGGAAGGCCACAAAACTGCCAGCATGGTTTAAAGGTGTGAAAAGAGTGGCTGTTGTAGCCAAAAAAACATCTTTCAGGAAATGGAAAAAAGGAGCCAAATAATGAAAAAGGAAAACATAAGCACTGGCAAATTAGATGCAAGGCAATGATAAGGCAGGCAAAGAGAATTTGAAAAGAAGCTTGCTGTGGAAGTAAAAAAAAGAACAATAAAAACGTTTTCAAGAAAATTCATAGCAAAAAACCTGTGAGAGTCATTTGGAACATCAGATAACGGGGTAAAAAGGGTGCTAAGGGAGAACAAGGCATAGCAGAGAAACTGAATGAATTCTTTGCTTCGGTCTTTAATGAAGATGTAGGGAAGATATATCTTCTTTAAATTCAAATTCAGGCATAGGTATCAGAAGAACTGAAACAAATTTTGATGAAGCGGGAAGATGTATTACAACTATTTGATAAACTAAAGGGTAGCAAATCTCCTGGACTGGATGGTATGCATCTGAGGGTGTTGAAAGAACTGAAATATAAGATTGCAGACCTACTATTAGTAATCTATGAACTATCACTAAAATCATCTGTAGTAACTGAAGATTGGAGAATAGCCAATGTAATGACAATTTTTAAAAAGGGTTCCAGAGGTGGTCCACAAAACTAGACTGGTGAGCCTGATGTCAGTATCCGGCAAAATGGTAGAAACCATTATAAAGAATAAAAATTACTGAACATGTAGATAGCCTTGTTTTAATGGGAGAAAGCCATGGATTTAGCCAAAGAAGATCTTGTCTTACTAATCTATTATATTTTTTTAAGGTGTGAATAAACAGGTAGATAAAAGTGAGCCAGTTGATATAGTCAATGTATCTAGATTTTCAGAAAGCCCTTGACAAGGGTCCCTCGAGAGACTCTTGACAAAATTAAAGAGTCATGGGATAAGAGGCATGTACTATTGTGAATCAGGAACTGGTTAAAAGATAGAAAGCAGATGGCTAAATGGCCAATTTTCTCAATGGAGAAAGGTGAATAGTGGAGTACCCCAGGGATCTGTGCTGGGTCCGCTGCTTTTTAACATATTCATAAATGACCTGGAAATAGGAATAATGAGTGAGGTGATCAAATTTGCAGATGACAAAATTATTCAAAGTTGTTAAAACACAAGAGGACTGTTAAAAATGGCAAGAGGTCTTTGATAAATTGGAAGACTGGACATCCAAACAGCAGATGAAATTTAATGTGGACAAGTGCAATGTTATGCACCTAGGAAAGAACAACCTAAACTAAAGTTACATGATGAAAGGTTCCACATTCCATCCAAGAAAAGGACTTGGGCATCATCATGGATAGTATGTTGTAACCCTCCACCCAGTGTGCAGCGAAGGGCAAGAAAGCAAATAGAATGCAAGGAATCATAAGGAAAGGCATGAAGAATAAAACCAAGGATATTACAATGTCTCTGTATCGTTCGATGGTGTGACCACACCTTGAATATTGTGTGCAATTCTGGTCATCATATCTTAAAAAGGATATAGCAGAATTAGAGAAGAGAAGAGGAACCAAAATGGTAAATGGGATGGAAGGATACCCCTATGAGGAAAGGCTTAAAAGGTTAGAGTTCTTCAACTTGGAAAAGAGACGGCTAAGGGGAGATATGATAGAGGTCTATAAATTAATGAATGAAGTACAACAGGTAAACGTAGATTGGTTGTTTACTCTATCAAAAAGTAGAAAGACTAGGGGACATGCAATGAAGCTACAATTTAAGAGTAATAAGAGAAAATATTTTTCACTCATTACGTAATCAAGCTCTGGAATTCGTTACCAGAGGATATAGTAAAAGCTGTTAGTGTAGTGGGTTTAAAAAAAACATTTGGACAAGTTCTTGAAGGAAATGTCTAAAAACATTATAAAAGAGGACTCAGAAATCCACTGCTTACCCCCAGGGCAAGCACTGTGGAACCTATATACCATTTTGGGAACCTGCCAGGTACTTGTTTATTTATTTATTTATTTTATTTTTATTTATTACAGTTTCTTATATACCGCGCTATTTAGAATCAGCGCGGTTTACATCATAACAAAACGACCATTACGACAAACTGTCAGGTTTTACATTGAACAGGAGTACAAACTTGGATAACTGGGTTAACTATATACATAATCTATCTACACTGCAGTGTGCGGGCATTTCTAGATTGGGTTATTTCTTGGAGGGGATATCTGGTTTAGTTGCTGTCTGGGAAATATTGGCGGAAACAGGATACTGGGCTTAATGCACCTTGGTCTGACCTAGTATGGCATTTTTTATATTCTTAACTGCTTCATCACCTCTAACTTAACAAGGTCCCTCATCAGAGACTTTTGGCAAAACTAAAGAGTCATGGGATAGGAGGCAGTGTACTATTGTGGATCAGGAACTGGTTAAAAGATAGAAAGCAGAGGGTAGGGCTAAATGGCCAATTTTCCCAATGGAGAAAGGTGAATAGTGGTGTACCCCAGGGATCTGTGCTGGGTCCGCTGCTTTTTGACATATTCATAAATGACCTGGAAAGTGGAATAACGAGTGAGGTTATCAAATTTGCAGATGACACAAAACTATTTAAAGTTGTTAAAATCCAAGAGGATTGTAAAAAATTGCAAGAGGATCTTGATAAATTGGAAGACTGGGCATCAATATGGCAGATGAAATTTAATGTGGACAAGTGCAAGGTTATGCACCTAGGCAAGAACAACCCAAACTATGGTTACACGATGCAAGGTTCCACATTAGGAACCACCACCCAGGAAAAAGATTTAGGCATCATTGTGGATACCATGTTAAAACCCTCGGCCCAGTGTGCAGCGGCGGCCAAGAGAGCAAATAGAATGCTAGGTATGATAAGGAAAGGAATGGAAAATAAAACAAAAGATATTATAATGCCTCTATATCGTTCCATGGTGAGACCGCACCTTGAATATTGTGTGCAATTCTGGTCGCCGTATCTTAAAAAGGATATAGCGATTTTAGAAAAGGTACAGAGAAGAGCCACCAAAATGGTAAAGGGGATGGAAGGATACTCCTATGAAGAAAGGCTAAAAAGGTTAGGGCTCTTTAACCTGGAAAAGAGACGGCTGAGGGGAGATATGATAGAAGTCTATAAATTAATGAATGGAGTGGAACGGGTAAACGTAGATTGATTGTTTACCTTATCAGAATATAGAAAGACTAGGGGACATGCAATGAAGCTACAAGGTATACTATTTAAGACTAATAAAAGAAAATATTTTTTCACTCAACGTGTAATCAAACTCTGGAATTTGTTACCGGAGGATGTAGTAAAGGCTGTTAGTGTAGCTGGGTTTAAAAAAGGTTTGGACAAGGTCCTGGAGGAAAGGTCCATAAACCATTATTAAGAAGTGACCGAAGATATCAATGCTTGACCCAGTACAAGCATTGTGGAACTTGTGTCTCTTGGGGAAACTGCTAGGTACATATGACCTAGATTGGCCACTGTTGGAAACAGAATACTGGGCTTGATGGACCTTGGTCTGACCCAGTATGGCATATCTTATGTTCTTATGTTCACATTTGGTGGTGTGCTCACCTCTACATGTGACAGTATCCAACAAAGGACTGTTGGGTACATCCTATTGGTACCTGTTGCCTATTGAACTTCGGTTACATAGTCTAGTGGTTAGGGAAGCAGCCTGGGAGCCAAAAAGACCAGGACAGGAAGCCTACTGACACTCCTTGTGGCCTTTCGGAAGTCACTTAACGTTCCATTGCCTCAGGTACAAACTTAGATTGTGCACGCTCCACGGAAAGTGAAATATCTATTGTACATGAGTATGTGTGAAGTAGCTGCCTAATGGTTACAGCATTTGCTTGCGAACCAAGAGACCAGGTTTCTATTCCCACTAGCACGCCTTGTGGCCTTAGGCAAGTCACTTAACCCTTTGTTGCCTCAGAAAAATCCAAGTTTTCAATGTTCCTGTTTAATGTACATCACCAAGTTTTAGTTACAACGTAAAACACTTTGATTGAAATGATAAAGTGGTATTAAAAAAACCACAAGCAAACCCTGTTAAATAAATAAATAAAGCTCAGGGAACAATTGGCATGGTGGGTTCAAATCCATCATCCGATGATCGTCATGCTACTAGAAACCCTGGAATGGGTGGCTCTTACCACCAGTGCCAGCCTAAAATCTGTGGGGGTGGGGGGGGGGGGGTTCTCGCTGTCAAGAACAGATGATGCCAAGGGATTTGGTCCCCTCAGGACTTGCCCAAGGCCATAAGGAACACTAGTGGGAGGAGAATGGTTTGCTCAAATAGCTGAGAGAACGACAACCAGAGGGACAAATAAGTGTCTCTGTAGCAGGTGCATATGTTCTCTGGCCTATGGGAATAATTCCAGTCAATGCTATAGAGTCCAGCAGATGGAGATTGCAGTCTGTCCCCTGGGCCCGGGACAAACAAAACTTCATGAGTTGTTTTTGCAGGTTGAGCATCCTGTCTATTGCGAGGAAAACTCAACCTTAGAGAGTGTTGAAATGAAACCCCAAATACTCCAACTCCTGAGAGGGACAGAGGCTGCTCTTGGGGTAACTAATCACAAGCCTCAGCTGTTCCAAGCATTGAATCATGACAGCTCTATCCTTTCTCGATTTCTGTAGGGAGTCTAACAGGATCAGCCAGTCGTTCAGGTATGGGTAAACCCAGATTTCCTGTTTGTGCAGGAATGCTGCCAACACTACCATCACTATCAGGAAAGTGCAAGGACATCATTCTTCTGTTACACCTTGCAAAAAGGAGGGAAACCAGGTTAGTAGCGAACCACCAATACCAATAATAAGTCATGACCAACTGAACTGAAGGCTGCTGACATATCTAATAAAATCAGCAAATAATCAACCCCCACATCTAAACAGTATTCAACAGGCCCACTAACAATGTTCCTGTGCCATGCCCAACATGGAACCCCGATTCGAAAGGATTGAGGACTCATCACCCTTTCAAAAACATCTTCAATTACGTACAACAAGCTTTTTCAAAATCACTTTCAATAGAACTCTGGATGATAGAAATGTCAAAGGTGAATTGCCATCTGCCTCCTTCAGAACTGGATGCACTATTTCTTTCTTTAATCAACTTGCTAAACAGTCCTCTTACAAGGTCTTCTTTACCATGGATGGCATGCACTACACTCCTTAACATTTGCAGAAGCTTCATTGGCCCAGAATCCAATTTACACAAATTAAAAATCAACAATATCCTCTCTACTCCCTCCTTCAGGGCCAGTATTAGGGTTTCTGGTGCCCCCCCCCCAGCAATCTATAAATCAGTACCCCTCCCTCATTACTGTTGATGTTGGCTACATCTCACACTTCTTTTTCCCCAAACTTCTTTGCGTACTCTTTTCACGTGATGCTAGTATTGCTCCTTCAAATCCAATGTTATAAGAAAATTGCTGTGAAGGGGGAAATGCATAACCAGAATAAAAATAACTACTGAGCAGTAAATACTTAGCATCATATGAACAGGCTGTAATAGTCCAAGAGCATGCTAAATTTTAGATATGGACCAAAAGAAAAATACTCAGTAATATGGACAGCTCAAATATTTTACTCACTGAAAAAAATATGCAGGAAAAGGAGAAATTAGACCTTACCTGCTAATTGTCTTTCCTTGAGTTCCCTCCAGGCCAGTCCAGGTATGCATGGGTTGTCTCCATCCACCAGCAGCTGAGAACCGAGCATGTCAGAACTGTAACAACCGCTTAGTTCTGGACTCCAGTCTCCTATTGACAAAGCAGCTTCAAATACACTCCTCTAGAACAAAAACTCAAACTACTCACTTGCAGAGCTGCCTTTGGTACCCTAGGGCACAGAAGAGACATGGTACTCTGAAACCAAAACTCGGAAAAATGTCAGTTAATTATTTATACCCTTCCGGGCCACAAAAGCCAATGGGAGTGGATCATTCGCAGGAGAAACCCCTGCTGACAGGGACACTCCAGTGTCTGAACGCTGCACTTCTTTACCTCAGAACTCCACTTCCCACTGTCTGACATCAATTTTGTAGGACTCACCTCAGCTCCACAGTCAGCTCTAACAAGAGATCCCAGGGAGGGCCCTGGATTGGCCTGGAGGGAACTCAAGTTAAGACAATTAGCAGGTGAGGTCTAATTTCTCCTTCCTAATTGCCCCTCCAGGCCAGTCCAGGCACGCATAGGATATATCAAAGCAGTAACTTACAAATGGGAGGGACCTGCGAGCCCTGCCTGTAGTATGGTGGCCCCAAAAGCCACATCCCCTGTTGCTTTTACATCGAGCAGATAATGTTGAGTGAACGTATGAAGTGAAGCCCATGTTGCTGCCCTGCAAATCTTTACCAGAGGCACAAAGCTACTTTCCTCCCAGGACGTCGCTTGTATTATACAGGTTGAACAGATAGCCTGTTTCGCCCAGTGGGCAATAGAGACCTTGGATGCCGCCTTTCCTTTATGGGATCCTTCAAACAAAATGAACAGCCGATATGAATGGCAAAGAGGGTCCATCTCCCTCAGGTATGAATGGCAAAGAGGGTCCATCTCCCTCAGGTATCTCCAGAGCACCTTCCGCACATCTAATAGATGAAATTGCTTGTCCTCTTCAGAGTCCCCAAAGCCAGAAATGCCAGCAAGGATACCATCCGATTCAGATGAAAGCGAGAGACCACCTTTGGGAGAAACGAGGGGACAGGACGCAACGCAAACTTCTCCTTGGACATGAGCAAAAAAAGGCTCCTTGCAGAACAGGGGAAACTGTGTCTTTTGGGGAAACTGCTAGGTACGTATGACCTAAATTGGCCACTGTTGGAAACAGGATACTGGGCTTGATGGACCTTGGTCTGACCCAGTATGGCATATCTTATGTTCTTATGTTCAGAGCCTGAAGCTCTGAAATTCGCCTCACCAAGCACAGTGCCACTAAGAAGACAGTCTTCAGGGTCAGATCCTTCAAGGACGGCCTAGCAAGCGGTTCAAAGGACACACCATCAACACTAGGTTGAGGTCCCAGGAAGAGACTGTAGGCTTCTGAGGCAGTCAAACAAGCTGCATCACCCATAAGAAATGCACCACATCTGGGTGTGTCCCTAAAGAATGACCTTGCACTTGTCCTTTATAACAAGAGAGCTGTGACCTGCACCTTCAGAGAACCAAGAGCCAAGCCCTTTTCCAGGCCTAGCTATAGGAACAGCAAAATATCGGGGTGAGAGCACTCCAGAGGGCTGACATTCTTTTCCACACACCATTGCTCAAACACTTGCCAAACTCTGACATATGCCACTTTAGTGGAACGCTATTGTGACTGCAGCATCGTAGCAGTCACTGATGGGGCATATCCCCGTCAGGTTAAGCATGCCTTTTCAAGAGCAGAGCCATAAGCAAGAACCGATCCACCTGAGGCATGAGAACCGGCCCTTGGGACAGAAGATTGAACCTGTCTGGAAGCCTCCAGAGAAGCACCACCAGCAGCCGCTTGAGGTCTGCACACCACGGTCTCAGAGGCCAATCCAGTGCTACAAGGACCACCAGACCATCATGCGCCTCTATCCGCCGTAGCAGCCATCTGATCAACAGCCACGGCAGGAACCTATACAGTAGACCTTCTGATGGCCACTCCTGCACCAGTGCATCAAGTCCTTCTGACATGCATTCCTGCACCTGCTGTATAAGCAACTTGCTTTGGCATTGTCCTGCATGGCCATGAGGTCAATGGTGGGAACACCCCCATGCCCTTTGAGGTTGTGAAACATTACTGCATTTAGCTCCCACTCGCCCGGTCCAACCAGTGTTGACTGAGAAAATCCACCTGAACATCTTCTTTGCCCGCTACATGAAACACGGACAGGGCCACCAGATTCTACTCCTCTCACCACAGTAAAACCTGACTCTCTTCCAGCAGCGAGGCAATGCTCGTGCCCTCCCTGCTTGTTGATGTATGTCACCATGGTCACATTGTCAGCTCAGCAAGCAGTGAGGATCTGCTCTATCAAGTGATGGAAGGACTGCAGGGCCAGGAATTCTGCTCACATTTACAGACCCCTGCTCTACTCTTGACTGGCAATGCACCCCCAACCGGAAAGGCTGGCATCCGCCATCACCAATATCTACTGCAGCGGTTCCAATGGCACTCCTGCTGTGAGATGATCCAACTGAAGCCACCACTCCAGGCTGACCTGCACATTCTCCGTACATTCCAACTTCTAGGATAATTGATGAGACTGAGGAGACCACCAGGATAGCAGGCCATGCTGCAAGGGTCTCATATGGGCTCATGCCCAAGGCACCAAGTCTAGCGCTGCTGCCATGGAGCCGAGCAGTTGCAGATAACACCAAGCTGCTGGTGCTTTCTTTTGTAAGAAACGGTGCAGCTGTACCTGCAGTCTCTGTTCCCTTTCCATGGGTAGAGAAACCATGCCCGCCTGCATGTTGAACTGGGCCCCCAGGTAGATCAGGCATTGAACTGGTTGGAGCTGGCTCTTGGCCAGGTTGACCACCCAGCCCAAACCCCGGAGAAACTGCATGACTCATCATATGGCCGAGATTGCCTCATCCCCTGCCCGAATAAGCCAATCGTCGAGCTAAGGGTGCACCAGAATACCTTTGCTCTGCAGCCACCACTACCATGACCTTGGTGAAGGTGCGAGGTGCGGTAGCTAGCCCAAATGATAGTGCCTTGAATTGAAAATGCCCCATGGGAAGGGCAAATCGCAGGAACCATTGGTGGTCCAGCCAAATGATGTGTAAGTAGGCCTCCTTGAGATCCAGAGTGGCAAGAAACTCGCCCATTCTCACCACCAAAATAACTGACCGCAATGTTTACATGCAGAACTGCGGAATGCGCAAAGCCCGATTCACGTGCTTGAGATATAAAATGGGTCAGAACATACCTTTCATCTTTAGCATCACGAAATATATAGAGTATCAAGCAGACCTGTACCGGTCTGGAGGTACCTGAACTACCCCTTGAAGCCACAACAACTGCTGCAGTGTGTCCTGCACTGTTCCCCCTCTTTCCCTGCTGTCTTGCAGGGGGAGAGAACGAAGGCCTCTGTGAGAGAATGGGCACATTCCAGCACATACCCCTTTCGAATAATCTCCAGCACCTACTGGTCAGTTGTATTGCGAGCCCAGGCGAGGTAAAACTGTTGCAGCCAACCACCTGGACTTCCCTGGCTTCATTGTGGTTTTTTACTTGGAGCTGGAGGGGTCAAAAAATAGCCCATATTGGCCACCTGGGAGCTTCAAAAGGCTGCCCTCTTGTCCCAAAAGGCCCCCGCTGATACAGGGCGAAATGAGGGCCACGGACTCTGCAGAGGTCCCTGGGGTGATCTCTCTGGGTCATGCCCTGCTTGGGACCCTTAGGCTTATCCTCTAGCAAGCGGCATCCTTTAGAATCCCCCAAATCCTTTATCATCTTCTCCAAGGCTTCCCCTGAACAGGAGCTTACTCTTGTAGGGAAGCTTACTGAGCCTTGATTTGGAGGACGAGCCACTGACCAATTCCAAAGCCAGCGGAAACACCAGGCTACCACTATAGAGGCCATGGTTTTAGATGCCATCTGGAACAGATCATAAAAGGTGTCTGCCATATATGCCATGGCAGACTCTAGCCGACAGCCCTCTGAAGCCATCTGGCCCCCGGGATCCATCAGACTCCAACTCTGTAGCCAGTGAATAGATGCCCTTGACACATAGGACCCACATACCAAGGCCTTTAGGGCCAGGGCACTCAAGTCAAAGGCCTGTTTGAGCAGGAACTCAAGCTTGCAATCCTGGAGATCCTTCAGTGCTGCCCCGCCTTCCATTGGGATTTTGGTCACTTCCGAGAAAAAAGCATCCACTTTCAACATCCGTAAAAGTTTGTGTTCCTCCTGAGGGAGGGAATACAGGCAATCTATCGCCCTACTTCCCTACAAGGTAGCCTCAGGAAATTCCCACTCCGAATCAATCATCTTCCAGATGACCCTTTGCTCTGGAAAACAAACCTGCTCCTCTCTGAAACCCTGCAAAAGAAGATCTTCCAGGGACTCCTCCACCAGAGCCAGAGGGACGATGTTAAATGCTGCCAGTGAATGGGCGATGAGAGCCGCCAGCTCTTCCCTATGAAACACTCAGAAAAACTGGTGTCTTCTCCTGTTGGAATCTCCCCCTCTTCCAGCTCTGGGGCCATTAGCTCCCCCCAAAAGTCTGAGGTTCCTTCACCTAGATCCTCTGAGGTCCGTGACTGAGGAAAGTCCTGACCCAGCCAGGTGTCTGACTCTCTCTCGCTTCTTTTCTCTGGAGGGCCCCCTTGAAGGATTCCTCTTGCGGGGTATCCCCCTTCACCAGAGCTGACCCCTTATTACCAGGGGCCCCATCCCCGGCCTGATGTTACTTGAGATAGTAAGCTTTATGGAAGGAAAGGATAAAATCTTGTGAGAAAAAGAGCTCCTGCAACCTCTGTGGCTCAGAGGGAGAATTTGCATCTGCCTGTCTCCTTTTACCCTTGCCTTGCGCACTGCTTTTCCCCTGCTTGGCTAACTCCCCCGGCAACATGGCCGCTGGTGCCAAAAAGCTTTCAGTTTTGGCAGGAACCACCGGCTCCAGGGAATTATCAGGGGAAAGTCTAGTTTCATCCTCCATGCCTGCCGAGGTCAGATCTACAAAAAACCCCTGCAATACTTTAAACAAAAATAGCAAAGCCCCGATGGCTTGACTGCCTGCACAAAGGACATACTTTACCAGAGCCGACTGCATGCATGTTATAGATCAGCCCGCTCACTTCGGCCTGCACACTGCCTCAGCAAACTGAATGTCCTGCCTATCTAAGCCTCACTACTCACTGGGCACTTTTGCGCGAAATGCCGGCTGACTCGTGTGATGCTTGCCCCCATGGGAGACCGACTGACCGTCAAGAGAAGCACAGCTGCCCGACACCGAAGGTAACCCTGGTCCTGTCGCTAACAGGTCCATGGGAGCCCTTGCTGAGATGAGAAAGTGACCTGGGGCTCCCAGGTATTTACTCTATAGGGTTTAACGAGCTGAGCGGACTCTGCTACTTGTCTGCCCCCCCCCCCCCCTTTCCTGTACCAGCAGTCGGGACACCTCAGCAGCACCTTTCTCTTGTCTTCTATGGTGCCCAAAAGCACTTACTGCCTCAGCTTACCAGAGGGGATTTCGTTCTCCTCCTTATATTTATTATCTCTGGCCTTCTTTTCTTTTAACCCTTAATTCTTAATGCCTGTCTAGGTGTCTACGCAAGAGCTCTCCACACAGCTGCTGAGAACTGAGAGAGACCGGAGTCCAGAACTAAAGAAGGACTGCTACAACTGGAAGTAGATCTACACTTGTGAGTATAATTCTCTGGCATAAAATCTAAATCTTGGGGAAAAGGGACTTCTTGGGGTTAAAGATGATAAATCTGTGTATTTTAGAATTCAGTGTTTTAGCCAAGTCAGTCAGGTATTAGTATCACCAGAGAGTTTTGTATTTAAGTCAAAGCAAAGAATAGCTTGGCATAATATATAAAATAAGAGTAAACAGACTTTGAAATAAATTAGTTTCTAGAGAGCTTTCCGTTTAAATCAAATCAGAGTATAGCTTAACTTAGAAAGTAAAAGAGTACATAGTTACTGAAATACATTTTGTTTCTAGAGAGCTTTTTTATTTACATCAAATCAGAGTATAGCTTAGCATACAAGTAGAATAGTCTCTGAGTAGAAAGAAAAAATAAACTTGTTTCTAGTGACCTTTACAAAGAGGCCTTCCATTTAGGAGGCAAAAGATCTGTGAAGTTGTCTTAAAAAGGTGTTAAAGGCAAGTGACAGATGAAAGGGGCAATTTAAAAGGCCCCTTCTAGCAAACAAAGGGCTGTGTGAATCACTGAGGAAATTGGTAAGTCTTTACCTTAGAGGCACAGGACAGGGCACTGTGTAACAGCCAACTTTTAATATGTCTTCTTTCCCTCCCTTCCTCCCAGACTCCCATCTACCCCAGCGATAAATGTAGCTTTATTTATTTATTTATTTATTTATCATTTCAGTCAAAGCGGTTTACATTGTAACAAACTTAGTAACATACATTAAACAGGAACATTGATAACTTGGATTTTTCTGAGGCAATGGAGGGTTAAGTGACTTGCTTAAGGTCACAAGGTGTGCTAGTGGGAATCAGGGCCGGCCCGTCCATTGAGCAAGAATGTTTTTTGCACAGGGCCCCGCGCAAAGAACATTCTGCTTTTTTAAAAATTAAATTAAAAAAAAAAAAAGCTAGCGGCTGCTGCTGCCACCGTGCAGCGGCAGAATGGAGTGTCCCACGGGGCCCCCTCTGCCCGGCTGAGCCCCTCTGCGCCGGCTTTCAGATATGCGAAGGGAGAGTGTCTCCCTTGCGTCTCTGTTAAGCCCACAGGGGCTGATGGGAAGCAGGGGCTGATGGGAAATTTCCCATCTGCCCCTGCAGGCTTAACAGAGACGCGAGGGAGGAGTGGCCTAGTGGTTAGGACAAGGTACTTCAGGCCGGAGGGCCGGGGGTTCAAGTCCCACCTGGGGACAGCAATCTCAGGCCGGAGGGACTGGGATTTCTAGTCCTATAGGCACTCCTTGTGGTCTTGGGCAAGCCACTTAACCCTCCATTGCCCATGTTCCCTGTAATTATTAGCGTATGTATGTCATATCGCCTCGTGTTAAATGTATCTCCCAATTGACCGCTTTGACCCGGTGAAAAGCGGGATATAAATACAGCTAAATAAATAAATAAAGATGGGGGGGGGGTTAGGACTGGTAATGGGCTATGAAGGGGGTTAGGACTTGACTTGAGGTGGGCTGTGGGCTGTTGGGGGGGTTAGGACTGGTAATGGGCTATGGGGGGTTAAGACTGGTAATGGGCTGATGGGGGCTGTCTGGAAATGGGGTGATGGGGGGTTAGAACTGGTAATGGGCTATGGTGGGGTTAGGACTGATAATGGGCTATGGGGGGGTTAGGACAGGAAATGGGCTGATGGGGAGGGGTTAGGACTGGCAATGGGCTATGGGGGGCTGACTGGAAATGGGCTGATGGGGTTAGGACTGAAGTGGGCTGATGGGGGTTAGGACTGGTAATGGGTTATAGGGGGGGGGCTTAAACTGAAAATGGGGTGATGGGGGGTTAGGACTGGAAGTGGGTTGATGGGGGGCTAGGACTGGTACTGGGTTGGGGGCTTGCAAGGACTGGAACTGGGCTGAGTGGAAGGGGAGGCTTGAACTGCAAATAGCTGATGGGGAGGGGACTTGGAATGGAAATGGGCTGTGAGGGAAGGGAGCTAGGACTGAAAATGGGCTGATAGAGCAGCTAGGATAGGACTGGAAATGGGCTGTTGGGGGGAAGCTAAGATTAGAAAAGGGCTGTGGTGGGGGCTTGACTTGAAATGGACTCATGGAGGGGCTAGAACTGGAAATAGGTTCATGGGGGGCTTGGACTGGAATTGGGCTGAGTGGAGGGGAGCTAGGATTTGACATGGGCTGATGGTGGGGCTAGGAAATGACTAGAAATGGGCTGATGGGGGGCTAGGATTAGAAATGAGCTGATGAAGGGACTCGGACTGGAAATGGATGGGGGAGCTAGGACTGGAAATGGGCTGATGGGGGGCTAGGACTGGAAATGGGCTGATGCAGGGACTAGAAGGGAATGGATGCTGGGTGAGACTGGAACTAGAAGGGAGCTGATGTTGGGGGAGGATTAGAATGGGATGGGGCTGGGAGAGTAAAATGGAGAGGGGAAAAATATTTTGTGTGGGAGGGATGAAAAATCTACAATTGGCCGGGTAATGGGAGAGTAAGTGGGGATTAAGGATGGAGGGGAAAAATTTGTGTGGATGAAATAGGAATGAGGAAAGAGCAAAAGGAGAAAGATTACTATGTTAAAGCAGATGTAGAGAGAGAGAATGGAAAAAAAACTAGAAGAGAGAAGAAAGGACAAATGGACAGCAGACGATGGAGAGTTAGCAGAAAACATGAAGAAACCAGAAGAAAGTGGCTGGAGCAATTGCAACTGAAAAAAATGCACAAAAGGTAGAAAGATATCTCTTTATTTTGAATTTATTAACTGGAATATGAAAGCTCTGGGAAATGTGCATCATTAACGTCTGCGCTTTGTTTGGTACAAGAGGAAATTAATTTATAGTTTTATTTCTACAGTGTTGTTGTACATTCCAAGTTTGGCTTTTGGGGTTCCCAGTTTAATTATTGCCTTCCTGTTTCTAAATTGTGATTCCTTGTTTGGTGATGGTCTATATTCTGCATGTGCAACTGAGCTGAGGTAGTCTGTTTATGTAATTCCTATTTGACATTGCCACTTGTTCTCTTTCCCCAGTATTCTCTGAAATGTATTGGTTTAATATTTTCAGTGTTGCCTTTTGATAGGTAGGGTATGGTGCTTTGGGAGTCCTGGTAATGCTGACAGGATACGGCGGGTTTGCTATGGGTTCTAAATGGGCAGCGTTTGTAGTAGTTCCTAATGTGCCTGGCGGTTGGCACTGGATGATAATAATGTAGAAATCTTTTAGTCTTTCTTTATCCATACACTCATTAAGAGACATGTTTACTAAAAGTTAGTGTATGGTATCTTTATGCAAATATTTATGCAAATAAGGCCACTTATGCAAATAAGGCCCCACACAGAGTCTCTGCACATGGCCCCGCACCCCCCTTGGGCTGCCCCTCGTGGGAATCAAACCCTGGTCTCTTAGTTCCTAAGCCAGTGCTCTAATCATTAGGTTATTCCTCCACTCCACCAACTCTCCTCCGACCGGGGCTTAAAGGGAAGGAGGTGCCCATAGTCACTCTCAGGTGCAGCTATTTATCCTCATCAGGCAAACATTAAGGACCTGAGATTAATTAATCTTGATGTGAAGAAAGTTCATTAAACGTAGTAGGCATAGTTTTATTAGTATAAATATCCCCAGCACACCTAGGTAAGTAAACAACTTAAATACTTAAAAACAACCTTAAAACTAAGATGCAGACAGCAGTCCAGCAGCAAGATGAGGGCTTTGCAGTCTTTTGCATTGAGTGCACATGTACGATTTTCTCTCAGTTGATGAGGGGTCTTACGTGTGCACAAGGTGCAAGGAGCTCTTTGCTCTCAGGGAATGAGTCTGATCTCTGGAGGCAAGCGTAGCAGACTTAGAGAACATAAGGAAGACAGAGAGATACATAGACGAGACCTACAAGGACATAGTGATGGTCCCACCACCAGTCTGGCAGCATCCCTGTTGCCATGGAGGAGAGAGGTCACGTGACAGGAGAGCATCATCCTGGTGTGGCAAGAAGTGATCCTGTAGCTAGAACCTGTCCTCCAGATGATGTAAAACCCTCTCGCACCGAGGAGGTTTCTCCAAGGCCATGTGCATACAAAGGGAAGGGTTTGAACAGCCGTTATAGTTGGTGATTCGAACATTAGGCATATAGATAGCTGGGTGGCTGATGGATGTGAGGATTGCCTGGTTACATGCCTGCCTGGTGCAAAGGTAGCAGACCTCACATGCCACCTAGACAAGGTCTTAAATAGTGCTAGGGAGGAGTCTGCTGTCTTGGTACATGTAGGTACCGATGACATTGGAAAGTGTGGTAGGGAGATTCTGGAGGCCAAATTTAGGCTTATAGGTAGGAAGTTGAAATCCAGAACTTCCAGGGTAGCGTTCTCTGAAATGTTTCCCGTTCCACATGCAGGACACAAAATGCAGGCAGAGCTCCAGATGAGATGATGGAGCAAGGAAGAGGGTTTTGGATTTGTTAGGAACTGGGCAACATTCTGGGGAAAGGAGTGGCTTTTCTAAAGGGATGGGCCCCACCTTAACCAGAATGGAACCAGGCTGCCGGCATTAACCTTTAAAAAGGAGAAAGAGCAGCTTTTAAACTCGATAACAGGGGAAAGCTGACAGTCGCTCAAGAGTATCCTTGAAGGATACTAGCAAAAGATTGATGTTAAGGCGTATTGACAGAGGTTACAATAAAGACAAAAGTAATCCAAATACCCTTAAGTACAGAGCAGACAGAGCTTAAAGATTCCAAATTACCCCTGCTTACAGATAACCAGATTAATATGGGCATTAGTGATCATAGCAGGATCGCGTTTGATTTAATAAATGGAGGAAGGACAGCAGGGAAATCTACAGCACTACCTTTTAACTTGAACATGGCCAAAACTGAACTCCTTGTCTTTCCCCCTAATGCCTCCCCTCCTCCTTCCCCTTTCTCAATCTCTGTGGATAACTTATCCTTCCTGTCTCTTCGGCATGGAACCTTGGTGTTATCTTTGACGCCTCTCTCTCCTCTTTACATATCCAAAACATTGCTAAAACATGCCGTTTCTTTCTTTACAATATCTCCAAGATTCGCCCTTTTCTCTCTGATAACACTACTAAACTGATTGTCCACTCTTTAATCACCTCTCGCCTTGATTACTGTAACCTTCTCCTTGCTGGCCTCCCTGCTAACCACCTCTTTCCTCTCCAGTCTATTCAACATTCTGCAGCTCGCCTGATTTTCTGTCAGTCTCGTTTTTCACACATTACTCCTCTTCTCAAGACACTTCACTGGCTCCCCATCCGCTTCCGTATCCAGTTCAAACTCCTCCTTTTAACCTATAAATGTATTCATTCTTCTGCCCCTCATTACCTTTCATCCCTCATCTCTACCTACACCCCCACTCGCCTACTCCGCTCATCTAATTGTCTTCGTTTATCTATGCCTTTTACGCATACTGCTAATTCTAGACTTCGCTCCTTTCAACTGGCTGCACCTTTTTCCTGGAATTCTCTACCCGTCTCTGTCCGCCAAGCCTCCTCCCCGGCCATCTTCAAATCCAAATTGAAATCCCATTTCTTCACTATTGCTTTTTGTTCCTAACGCGTCCTTTCTTGTTCTCTCCATAAACATTTATTCTTGTCTTGTTAATTGTTATTTGTATTATCTAATTTATTTCATATTTTGTCTTGACTAGACTGTGAGCTCTAATGGGCAGGGACTGTCTCTTTTTATGTTTGTACAGCGCTTCGTATGTTGCAGCGCTTTATAAATGCTTAGTAATAATAATAATAATAACTTTCAAAAGAGAGACTGATAAAATAAGCAAAATAGTTAAGAAAGAACTAAAAGGAGCAGTTGCAAAGGTTAAAGATTTACATCAAGTCTGGGTCTTGTTTAAAAATACTATCTTGGAGGGGCGTTCCCAGATGGCTGCATGAGGAGAGTTAGGCTTACCTCTGATGCCGAAATGGAAGGGGAAGGCTAAAGCTTACCTTGTGGAGCCCCAGCCGGCCAGTTTGGGACCTATAGACCGATTTGTTGCAGTTTCAGAGGCTCAGCCTTGGGAGATTGGTGCAGGCTTAGCAGGAGAGCCGTTGGAGGAATCGGAACTCCTACCCTCTTGGATATGAGCTTGTTTCCAGAGACTCGTATCCTGACTCTGTTTCCCACTGCTGCTGCCCCCAGTATGTCCGCAGGTGTGAATGTAGAGCTCATGGGAGGTGTCCCTCTCACACCGTCACAAGCAGCTGGCATAGAGGAAGGTTCGGCTGCTGCCCTGTTGTCTCCTGGGGTATCTTCCGGAAAAAACAGAGGTGGAGGAGTCAACCCTGGTCAAATGGGAGTTGGTGAAGGAAGCCCCAGCTTTGTTCGCTCTTCAGCAGCCTCAAAAGATTACACTCGATAACATCTGGAAGGCTATTACTTTACTTTCAGAGAACTTGGCAAGGCAATATGAGTAAATTAGACTTACCTGCTAATTGTTGTTCCTTAAGGAACTCTAGTCCAGTCCCGGAACCATAGAGTTGTGAACCTCCACCAGCAGCTTTGGAGACTGAAAGATGTCATCACTTTGATGTCACTGGTACAAGTAGGCAGGAACCGCCCCCAATCACCAGTACCTATTGACAAAGCAGACTCAGAAGAGCAACAAATAAGTAGAAACAGGAATAATAAAGTAAACAGGTCAGAGACCTGAACAAAGAATAGCTTAAAACTACAGAAGAAGCAGCAGCATTCGGCACCAAGACGCCAATACCGCCTCTTCTCCATTGAAACAGGAACGTGTCCGTCCTGTGTGTCTGGATTAGTTACTTTTCTTTTTTTTTTTTTTTGTTGTATGCTGTACTTAAAGGAAAAGAAAAACCTCCAGCCCGAGAAAGAGAAGAAAACACTCTCTGGAGCTATCGAGGCACTGCAGCGCCAAAAAGATGTCCCGTCTTATCTTGTACCCTGGCACCACTAAACCACCCCTGCAGTCAATCAGGCATATGATCTATACTTTGGCCCTAAAACCACTGCAGGTTGAATGCCGAGCCCAGCAACGGGAGGGATCCGGGACTGGACTAGAGTTCCTTAAGGAACAACAATTAGCAGGTAAGTCTAATTTACTCTTCCTTTACGTCCCTCTAGTCCAGTCCCGGAACCATAGAGGATGTAACAGAGCAGTGAACATCAACGGGAGGGACCGGCGAGGCCAGCCCGAAGAACCGCAGAGCCAAAACGCCCATCCCTCTGCGCCTGGACATCCAGGCGGTAATGCCTGGCAAAGGAATGCAACGAGGACCAAGTTGCCGCCCTACAAATGTCTGCCACTGGCACCAGGCTAATCTCTGCCCATGACGCCGCCTGCGCTCTAGTAGAATGCGCCCGAAGGCCACTAGGCACCTCCCTGCCACGCAACAGGTACGCCAACGAAATAGCCTCCTTCAGCCAGCGCGCAATAGACGACTTCGCAGCCGCCTCTCCCTTTCACGGCCCGCCAAACGCGACAAATAACCTATCCGATTTCCTGAAAGATCTTGTCCTGCGGAGGTACATCTTCAGCACCCGTCGGACGTCGAGACGATGAAGGCGACCGCCGGACTGCCCCGACCGCTCTGCCGCCGAAAACACCGGAAGGGCCACCACTTGGTTAACATGGAACGGCGAAACCACCTTCGGCAAAAAGGCTGGTACCGTGCGTAAAACCACCCGGTGGCTATCAAAAATCAAATACGGCTCTCTACAAGACAACGCCTGCAACTCCGAAATTCTGCGGGCGGAACAAATGGCTACCAGAAAGACCGTCTTCAACGTCAAATCCTTAAGCGACGCTTCCCGTAAGGGCTCAAAGGGCGCCGCAATCAAGGCCTCCAAGACCAAATTGAGATCCCAAGAAGGAAGCAAGTCGTGCCGCAGGGGGCGCAACAATAACACCGCGCGCAGAAACCGCCGGACGTCGGCATGGGAACCAAGCACCTGACCTTGCACCTTCCCCCGATAACAGGATAGCGCCGCCAACTGTACTCGCAAGGAACTAGCCGCAAGACCCTTCTCAACCCCGTCCTGCAAAAAGGCCAGGATCTGCGGCACTGAAGCCCGAAGCGGCGGAAGAGCGCGATCTGCACACCACGCTTCAAAAACACGCCAAACACGGATGTATGCTACAGAAGTAGACCGCCTTCGCGAGCCTAACAAGGTACCCACAACCGCCGGAGAGTATCCTTTAGCCGCGCCCGCTCAAGAGCCATGCCGTAAGCGAGAATCGACCCACCTGCGGCATGCGAAGCGGCCCCTGCAGCAAGAGATCTTCCCGAGGAGGGAGCCTCCACGGCCTGTCCACCAGCAGCCGTATCAAATCTGCATACCACAGTCTCCGAGGCCAGTCGGGCGCCACCAGCACCACCAGACCTCGATGCCGATCTATACGCTGAATCACCTTGCCGATCAGCGCCCACGGAGGAAAAACGTAGAGGAGCCCCTCCATCGGCCACCTCTGCGCCAGCGCATCCAAGCCTTCCGACATCCGCTCTCTTCTCCTGCTAAAGAACCGCGCGACTCTTGCGGATTCGAAGGTGGCCATCAGATCCATCACCGGCAGTCCCCAGCGACGCACCAGGAGTGCGAAAACATCCGGATGTAGGGCCCACTCCCCCGGGTCCACTCTGCGCCGACTGAGAAAATCCGCCTGGACATTGTCGGTGCCAGCCACGTGCTGAGCCGACAACGCGCTGAGATTGCCCTCGGCCCAACGCAACAGCCGCGACGCCTCCTCCTCCAAGAACGGACTCCCCGTGCCGCCCTGTCGATTGATATAGGCCACCGTCGTCGCATTGTCGGACAGAACTCGCACCGCTTTCTGGTGTACAAGCTCCCGAAACTCTTGAAGTGCCAGAAACACCGCACGCATCTCTAAGCGGTTGATTGACCACTGCCGCTCTATCTGCGACCACGGGCCCTGGGCTATCCTGCCTTCGCAGTGTGCTCCCCATCCCGAGAGACTGGCATCGGTCGTCACCAATACCCAGGATGGAGTCTCCAGGGACATACCGCCCTCCAGATTTCTGGGTTGTAACCACCAAAGAAGGTCCTGCCGCACCTCCGGAGGACACACGAGCCGCTGAGACAACGCATCCGCCTGATGCGACCAACGCCTGAGCAGGGCGCTTTGGAGAGGCCGCATGTGAAACCGGGCCCATCTGACGACTTCGATGGTCGCCGCCATGGTACCTAACAGCTGCAGATACTGCCACGCCGTTGGAGCAGGGAGCTCCCGAAAATTCCGCACGAGATCCTGCAAGGCCGAATTCGCCCTGGCGCAGGGCAGGAAAACTGCCCCCCGCCGAGTCTCGAACCGCGCTCCCAGGTACTCCAGAGTCTGAGAGGGTACCCGCTTGCTTTTCGCAAAATTGACCACCCAACCCAGGCTTTCCAAAAACGCTATCACCCGAGCGGTGGCCGTTGCACTTTCCTGCGCGGACTTCGCTCGAATCAACCAATCGTCCAAATACGGATGCACGAGAATTCCTTCTTTGCGAAGCGCCGCCGCGACCACCACCATAATCTTGGTGAACGTCCGAGGGGCCGTCGCGAGCCCGAAAGGAAACGCCTGAAACTGGAAATGCCCCATCGGTACTGCAAAGCGAAGGAACTTCTGATGCTCTGGACGCACGGGAATATGAAGATAGGTCTCTGTGAGGTCTAAGGCTGTCAAGTACTCCCCCTTTCTGACTGCCGCAATGACGGAACGTAAAGTCTCCATCCGGAAATGGGTGATACGTAGACAACGATTCACCCTTTTTAAGTCCAAAATTGGCCGAAAGGTGCCCTCTTTCTTCGGGACTACGAAATAGATCGAGTATCGACCGTACCTGCGTTGGCCTGTCGGGACGGGAACCACCGTTCCGAGCTGCAGTAGCCGCCCCAACGTGTCCTGGACCGTGCGAAGCTTTCTCGGAGACCCGCACCGAGAAAGGACAAAGGAGTCCCGCACGGGCCGGAGAAATTCCAGAGCATAGCCTTCTCGAATGACCTCCAACACCCAGCGATCGGAGGTGATTTGGACCCAGGCAGAGAGAAAATCCCGCAACCGTCCTCCCACGGGCACCTCCGCCACCTGGGTCCGCCTTATCTCATTGGGACTTTTTATTGTTTGAGGATTGAAAGGAGGCAAAACCTCAGCCTGCCCCCCGGAAACCTCGAAATGTTGGACCCCTAGCCGGGAACCTCCCCCGCTGGGGCAGGGGAATGCGCGAGGATCTGAACCGACGAAAAGTCCCCAAGAGACCCCGGGCCCCTGACGTACCACGGCTCTGCTTGGGCTTATCTTCCGGGAGGCGACCCCCCTTGGACTCCCCCAGATCCTTGACCAATTTCTCCAAGTCCTCACCAAACAAAAGCTTACCCCGAAAGGGGAGTTTACTAAGCCGAGCCTTGGAGGCACCATCCGCCGACCAGTTTCGGAGCCAAAGATAACGGCGAGCTGCCACCACAGAAGCCATAGCCTTAGCCAGCCCTCTAATAAGATCATAGTGGATGTCGGACAGATACGCCGCACCTGATTCCAGGCGGGCTCCGTCCTCTGCCTGTCCTACCTGCGACTCTCCCTGCAAGCGCTGGGACCATCTCAAACAGCCTCTCGCCACCCAGGCCCCCGCTACCGAGGCCTGTAAGGACAGGGCCGACACGTCAAATACCTGCTTAAACAGGGTATCCAATCTCCTATCCTGTACATCTCGCAATGCCGCGGCGCCTTCCACCGGAATTGTGGTTTTCTGTGTGACCGCTGACACCGCCGCATCCACCTTTGGAGAACGAAAAAGTTCTCTATCTTGGTCCGAAAGCGGATACAAGCGTGCCAGAAGCCTGGTCCCCCTCAAAGAGGATTCAGGCGAATCCCATTCTTCCTGAATCATCGCCCGAAATACCCGATGTAGCGGGAAGACCCGCTGAGGGACCCGCACCGCCTGCAATAACGGGTCCTCCAACGCGTCCCCCGCCACAGGGGCGTCCACAGGCATGTTCAACGCTTTCAAGGTTTCCGCAATCAAAGCTGGCAACTCTTCCTTCCGAAACACCCGGACCACTCTATTCCGCTGCTCCTCGTCTGGCAATTCCCCGTCTTCTAACTCTGCCTCGGAGGGGGCGTCAAGATCCATCTCCTGCACCGTCTCCTCACCTTCCAATCCAAAGGAAAAAGAAGCCTCATCACCCCCCTTCCGAAGCTTCTTGAGAGGAACCTCCTCCTCCTCTCGGGTAACCCTGGACCCCGTCTGCTTTTGCCCTTGCGGCGTATGGAGCCGAGTCCCCGCAACAGGCTGCAGTAAGGCAAACGCCCTCTGCATCAGCGAGAAGAAGTCTGGAGGGATCTCAACCCCACCTGTGAACCGTTGGTCGTTCGCTCCCGGAGGACTGAGCCCCGATGTGCCCGGCCCCTCCGGAGCCCCAAGAGAAGGCGGCCCAACCTCCCCTTCTCCTTGTGTAATAGGTGCTGCCTCCCCAGCCACCTCTTCCAAAGGCTTCTCCAGACTTGCAGCCTCCACGGAGCAGGGCCTACACACCCCTGTCTCCATCACCTCAGTGCGTTTCACCCCACACACGAGGCAGCGTGGCTTAGCCGGCATAGCAAGGCAATTCCCCAGAGGGAGCAGTTTCCAAACGAAGGAAAAATCGCTTTTTTTTTTTTTTTTTTTTTTTTTAAGAGCAACCACACAGGAAGGACCCCACTAGCAGAATCCCATCAAATTTAAGCAAAAACGAAGCTCCTAAGAGCCACAGGGAACGAAGAAAAATCCCAACGATGAGAAACAGAAAAAACCCGCAGCTCCCAAAATGGCCGCCGGCAATTTTCCCGCCGCTGAAAGACGCGGCAAGAACACCCCGTACCTGCAATTAGCTTCCAAAAAGGTTCTCCGTGCAAGGCCTGCACCCCCCCAAGGCCCCAGATAAAAGGTAGTACTCACTCTGACCAGGTACCTCCGAACCTGCAGGAGGGAGGGGGGGGGGGGGGAAGACACAAAGCACTCTGCAGCTCAGCCCTTGCCCGGCTTCGGCTGCAGTGCTCAGAAAGCTCAGTGATTCAGGCCAATCTCGCTGAGCCTGTCACTAGCTTCTCCCCTGCTGCTGCCTGTTGTCTGCCTTCCACCAGCTCCTCACCCTTCTGAAACCGGGTTCGGGAGCAGGGAGGCTATGCTGAAATGCTCGTTGAAAACGATGGGGCTCTAAAAACAAAAAACTACTTGTCCCGGTGGAGGGGGGAGGAGGAAGGGAGGGGGGAGGAGGAAGGGAGGGAAGGAGCCAGAGAAAGGGACAAGAAAAAAGGGGACTTTGGCAGCAGCAGATCTAAAATAAAGAAAAAAGGATAAGAATTATATAATCAAATAAAAGGTATTAGTAAAAATAAGTCTGATTATTTGCTCTCCCTGAGCCCAGTCCCGGGCTCAGAACCTCCAAGCTGCTTGGAGACTGAAAGTACTGGTGATTGGGGGCGGTTCCTGCCTACTTGTACCAGTGACATCAAAGTGATGACATCTTTCAGTCTCCAAAGCTGCTGGTGGAGGTTTACAACTCTATGGTTCCGGGACTGGACTAGAGGGACGTAAAGGAAGCAGGATTTTCGTCACAGGTTGATGTCATTCATAAAGTGGAACAGTGCATGGATATAACCGAGTCTATTAAAAAGGAAGTAGAAGAGCAAGAGACTAAATTGAATACCTTCCGGGACACCAGTGTTTTGCTTATTAACGATAATACTTTAAGAGCTAAAGTGGAAAATTTGGAAAACATTGCACATGCTTCTTTATTTATTTTATTTATTTATTTAGCATTTCTTTTATACCGCGCTATTATCATCAGTGCGGTGTCTTGAACTTCCCGACTGTTCAAGGTACTTTGCCTGTGGATTTATTTCAGAAGTATATGATGGAAAATTTGGCAGTGACTTCCGAATTAATGCTTCTGATAGTAAAGGCTTTTTATTTGCCTTTGGGGAAGAGAGACACTGGAGCCATAAGAGAACCATTCCCTATGGATGCTATTAATGTCTCAGAGATTTTGAAGTCTCCTGATCCAACTTCATTATGAACTTCTACTTTGGCGGTAATGTTTGCCTTAACATCTGACAGGGACTGGTTACTTCGTTTGTATTATACTAAGTGTTCTCCGTCTTTCTTTGGTCAAAAGATTTTGATCTCCCCAGATGTCTCCAAGGATACTCAAATGGCGGAAACAATTTCTCTTATTAAGACCGGGCATTTTAGAGATGGGGGCTACCTTTTACCTTAGATTTCTATGCAAATGTATTGTGGTCTATAGATCACAGATTTTTTTTTTCAACCAAGAGATCTTTCTATGTTTATTAATGCTAGGATGCCCATTACTTCCTCTCCTTCCGATACTGTTGGGGTAGCATGATGGTGGATCTGTTAATGAGTAGCCTTGGGTTCTCCGTAGCTACCTTGTTTTTCTTCCTTAGTTTTGTTTTCTTCTATATATTAAATAGTCAGGCTCCTCCAGCCCTTCTATGTATTTGGTCTTTATTATTCGCCCCATAGGTGATTGCAGGTATAAATGCGACTAGACGTTTTCTTTGTTACTTTTTTTTTTTTTTACCATTTCTGCTGTTATACCTTTTCTGTACAAGCTTGTTCTTGATTTATTGTGAAAATTCTTTAAAATAATAAATATAAAAAATAATATACTATCTTGGAAGGCCAGACCAGTTGTATTCCACCCTTTAAGAAAAGTGGAAGTAGTCCAAAAAACTGCCAGCATGGATTAAAGGTGAGATCAGAGAAGCTGTTGCCAAATAAGCATTTTTCAGGAAATGGAAAAAGGAGCCAAATGAGGAAAACGGGAAACATCATAAGCACTGGCAAGTTAGATGCAAGACACTGCAAGGCAGGCGAAGAAAGCATTTGAAAGAAAAGCTTGCTGCAGAAGAAAAAAAAACATAATTAAAATTATCTCAAGTACATTCGTAGCCAAAAACCTGTCAGAGTCAGTTGGACCATTAGATGATAGAGGGGTAAAAGGGGCACTAAGAGGGAACAAGACCACAGCGGAGAGACTGAATGAATTCTTTGCTTCTTGAGGAGGATGTAGAGATAAGAGTATTTAAAGGTGATGCCACAAAAGAATTGAAAGAAATATCAATAAACTGGGAATATTGATAAACTGAAGAGTAGCAAATCATCTGGACTGGATGGTATACATCAAAGGGTGCTGAAAGAACTGAAATATGAGACTGCAGACCTGCTATTTGTAATCTCTGAACTATCATTAAATCATCTGTAATACCTGAAGATTGGAGGATGGCCAATGTAATGCCAATTTTTAAGAAGGGTTCCAGGGGTGATCCAGAAAACTACAGAGCGGTAAGCCTAATGTCAGTACTGGGAAAAATGGTAGAAACCATTATAAAGAACCAAATTACTGAACATGTAGATAGTCATGGCTTAATGGGAGATAGCCAACATGGCTTTAGCTAAGGATGGTCCTTCTTACTAATCTGTTTTTTTTTTGAAGGTGCGAATAAACAGGTAGACAAAAGTGAGTTGGTTGATATAATGTATCTGAATATTCAGAAAGCCAAGGTCCCTCATGAGAGACTTTAGTGAAATTAAAAAGTCATGGGATAGGAGGCAGTGAACTATTCTGGATCAGGAACTGGTTAAAAGTCAGAAAGCAAAGGGTATGGCTAAATGGCCAATTTTCCCAGTGGAGAAAGGTGAATAGTGAAGTGCCCCAGGGATCTGTGCTAGGTCCACTGCTTTTTAACATATTGGTAAATGACCTGGAAATGGGAATAAGGAGTGAGGTAATCAAATCTGCAGAGGACACAAAATTATTCAAAGTTTTTAAAACTCAAGAGGATTGTGAGAAATTGCAAGAGGACCTTGATAAATTTGAAGGCTGGACATTCAGATGGCAGATGAAATTTAATGTGGACAAGTGCAAAGTTATGCACCTAGGAAAGAACCCAAACTATGGTTACACAATGCAAGGTTCCACATTAGGAACCACCACCCAGGAAAAAGATTTAGGCGTCATCGTGGATAACATGTTGAAACCCTCCGTCTAGTGTACAGCGGCGGCCAAGAAAGAAAATAAAATGCTAGGAATCATAAGGAAAGGAATAGAGAATAAAACCAAGGATATTATAATGTCTATGTATTGTCGATGGTGTGACAGCACCTTGAATATTGTGTGCAATTCTAGTCACCATGTCTTAAAAAGTATATAGCATTATTAGAAAAGGTACAGAGAAGAGCCACTAAAATGGTAAAGGGGATGGAAGGATACCCCTATGAAGAGAGGCTAAAAAAGGTTAGGGCTCTTCAACCTGGAAAAGAGATGGTCGAGGGGAAGATATGATAGAGATCTATAAATTAATGAGTGGAGTGGAATGGGTAAAGCGTAGTTACTCACCTGTAACAGGTGATCTCCGGGAACAGCAGGAATTGAGTCTTCACATATGGGTATCATCAGCACTGACAGAGCCCATGTGGGAACACTCCCCAGGGTCCAATAGGAAAGCTTTTGGGAGCATCCCACTGTGCCTGCGCCACTGTCTTCCTGCCTTTCTAACACTCCCTCTTCAGTTGAGTTTATAGCTGAGACAAAAAAGAGAAGGAGAGAGAGATAGAGATACAACTCCTAGGGTAGGTAGTTGAGTTGTGAAGACTCAATTCCTGCTGTTACCGGAGATCACCTGTTACAGGTGAGTAACTACGCTATCTCCAGGAACAAACAGGAATGTAGTCTTCAAATATGGGGACTCCTCAGCTGAGAGATGCCAGGGAGATGACCCCAGAAAGCTGCGAAACCCAGGTTGAGATGGGTCATGCTTCCTCCCATGGATCTCTTACATTGAAACCCGGGACAGTGGGTTGTTCTAAGTCTGAAAGAGATGCTGGAGAACAGCCTAGTCAAATGAAGCATCCTGACGGGAGTCCTTGTCTAAGCAGTAGTGGGCTACAAAGGTGTGTACCGAAGCCCAAGTGGCTGCTCTGAAAATGTAGTCAATGGACATTGAGCAAAGATTAGCCATAGAGCTGCCATTGCTCTCACATTGTGAGCTGTGACATGACCTTCGAGAGAAAGTCCCTTGCTCTCATAGGCAAAGGATATGCAATCTGCAATCCAGTTAGAAAGAGTTCGCTTGGAAACTGGTAATCCAAGATGACTGGAGTCAAAGGCAACAAAAAGCTGAGAAGCCTTTCTATGTTGCTTAGTTCTCTGAAAGTAAAAAGCTAAAAAACTTTTACAATACAGAGTATGAAGATTCCTTTCTGCATTAGAGGCGTGAGGCTTAGGGATGAATACAGGAAGGTAAACCGAATGGTTTAAATGAAAAGGTGAAACCACCTTTGGCATAAAGTAGTTCTTAGGACTCACCCTCACTTTATCATGTATAAGGAACCCTGTATAAGGAGGATCAGCCACTAAAGCTTGTAGCTCACTGATGAGTCTTGCAGAAGTAAGGGCAATTAGAAAGATTACCTTCCAAGAAAGAAACTTCACAGATGTAATGGCTAAGGGTTCGAATGGCGGTTTCATAAGCTGCCCAAGGACAATATTCAAATCCCATGCCACGGGTGGTGGCTTAATGGAAGGCTTAGTTAAGCGTAGACCTCTCATAAACCGTGCTACAAACGGTTGAGAGGAGACAGGTTGTCCATCCAAGGGCTTGTGGAAAGCCGAAAGGCACTAAGGTGGACCCTTACTGAATTAGTCTTAAGACCAGAGGATGATAAATGGAGTAGATACTCCAATAATGCCTCCACTGGAACTGAAAATGGATTAAGTTCTTTTTTTGAACACCTGATAGAGAACCTTCTCCACTTAAAGGCGTAGGCCCACCTTGTGGAAGGTTTTCTGGAAGCCAAAAGGATATTCTTAACCTGTTAAGAAAGGTTGATATCCTGGAATTCTAGGCTCTCAGCAGTCACGCCCTGAGGTGTAAAGACTGAGGATTCGGGTGCAATAGCGTCCCGTTCTCCTGGGAAAGAAGATCTGGAGCACATCCCAACTCTAGAGGCTTGGCTTGAGAGAGACATAGAAGCAGTGGATACCACGTCTGTCGTGGCCAGCATGGGGCTATGAGGATCATATGGCCCCTGTCTCTCTGAAGCTTGAATAGAGTTTTGGGAATGAGGAGAATGGGTGGGTAGGCACATGAAGTCCTGACCCCAATGGAGATGGAAGGCATCCCTTGCCTGACAGTTCTGAGCCGGAATTCGGGAACAGAACCAGGGAAGTTTGGCATTCTGAGGACTTGCAAAGAAGTCTATATCTGGAGTTCCCCAGATCTGAAAGATTCAAGCAATTTGCTCTGGATGAAGAGACCACTCGTGTGGTAGCAGTACTCGACTGAGTTTGTCTGCCAAGAGATTTTGTGTGCCTGGAAGATACACTGCTAGTAGGTGGATTTGAAGATCTCTGGCGAAGGCCCAGAGGTGTAGAGCTTTGTTGCACAGCGCCCGAGAACCCATCCCACCCTGCTTGTTCACACAGAACATGGCTACTTGATTGTCGGTCTGGACAAGAACCGTCATGTAGCTCATGCGGTCCTGAAATACTTGAAGAGCATAGAAGATGGCTCTGAGTTCCAGGAGGTTTATGTGAAGACAAGCCTCCTGCTCAGTCCAGAGACCCTGAGTGGAGAGATTGTCCAAGTGAGCCTCCCAACCTAACTTGGACGCATCTGTCATCAAGGTGGCTTGGTGTAGTGGCTGCTGAAAAGGAGATCCTACGAGAAGGTTTTTCAGCGATTCCCACTACTGTAGGGACAAAATGAGGCATGTAGAGTTTCTGATTTTGTCCCCCAGATGACCCGACGCCTGTGGGCTGCTTGCATATGTAGGCGAGCATAGGGAACAACACAGACAGTGGATGCCATATGCACCAGCAGCTGAAGCATTTCTCGAGCAGTTAGAAAGGTTTTCATAGCTGCTTGAGAGGCCAGCTGGAGTATTCGAACACAATGTGGTTGTGGCAGGAAAGCCTTTGACTGCTTTGTGTCTAGAAGAGCCCCTATGAACTCCAGGGACTGAGAAGAGGTGAGATGAGATTTTGGGAGGTTTATGACCAGTTCCAGGTACTGCAGTATTTGCACTGTACAGGACAGAGCGGAGCTGGCTTCTGGAGCTATTGATGCTTGGATGAGCCAGTCTAAGTAGGGGAAGATGAATATCCCCAGAATTCTCAAGAATGCTACTACTACTGCCATGCATTTTGTGAAGACTTGGGGCAGAAGCCAGTCCAAAGGGTAGAACCCTGTATTGGTAATGTCTTCCTTGAAAGAGAAATCGAGGAAACCTCCTGTGATCTGTATGAATGAGGATATGTGTATATGCATCCTTTAGATCTAGATAACATAGCCAATCCTGACTCTGAATGTAAGGAAGAAGTGTTCCGAGAGAGATCATCTTGAATTTTTCTCAGAACAGATACTTGTTCAACTCCCTGAGGTCCAGTAAGGCCTGTATCCCCCTGTCTTCTTTGGAATGAGGATGTAGGGGGAATAGAAACCCATGCCCTGTTGGGACATAGGTACCTCTTCTACTGCTCCTTGAACAAGTAGCGAGGTAACCTCTTGACACAAGAGTGGTGAAATGGCCCCGAGAACTGAACTGTCTTGTGATGATGGGAGGGGACATACTGTGGAAATGGAGTTTGTACCCCTCTGTTAACATCAGAGCAGTGGACTCTCTCCATTGTATCTGTTGCCATCTTTTGGCAAAATTACAGAGTCTGCCTGGAATGGCGAGAGGCTCTGGACCCTTTAGAGATAGGATGACTAAGTTCTCTAGGAAGGAGTCAAAGCCCCTGAGGAGGCTGTGTCTGCTGAGCTGGTTGGGCCTTCCTCTGTTTGGGTTGATGCTGCCCCTTTTGGTGAGCATGAACTGGGCAGTGGACAGCCTGGGTGTAAGATGGATAGAATTTCTTTTTCTTGTTGAAAAATGGTTTCTTAGCTGTCTTTTTCTTAGCTAGGTTGGCTATGGTCCTTGATAGTCTGTTCAAGGTGGTGTTTTCGGACTCAAGCTGAGAAGCTTTGTCCTGCCAATCCTTGCCAAAGAGGTTTTCTCCTCTGCAAGGAATATTTCCCAGCTTGTCTTGCACCCATTGTTCTAAATCAGATGCTTATAACCAGGCAATGCGACGTGCACAGATGGAGATAGGAGGTTCTGCTAATGCACTCAAAGCAATCAAAGGTTGCATGGTTCATGAACTTAGAAACATTCTGGGCATGTTTGACCAGAGTGAGGAAGTCAGCCCTCTTGTCATCGGGAAGAAGTGGAGCCATGAGTTCCAAATCTCTTGTAACCTCCCGAAGAAATATACCCATATAAAATATGTAAGAGCTTATTCTAGCTGATAGCATCGAGCACTGAAAGCATAGACACCCAAAGGCATCGAGCGTTTTCGACTCACGACCTGGAGGGTTGGATGAATGCGTCTTAGCACTCTTGATTCTACGCATTGCCGATTCCACCACCATGGAATGTGGTGTTTTTTGGAAACCGGGACATTGCGGTACCCGGTACATTGTATCGAGTCTCCTAGAATGTGAAGACACCATCAGTGATGTTTTCCACATCCTAAGCATGAGATCATGCAAAATTTGGTGAATGGGAAGGGTAACAGCCTCCTTAGGAGCTGCCGGATACTGAAGAATTTCCAACTCTTCAGCTCTCGGTTCCTTCTCAGGGGTCACGGTGATCAAGAGTCCCCGTGCTACATCACGTATGAAAGTCCTGAAAGGATATGTCCTCCGGAGGAGACATCCGATGCTGTGGTGAAGGAGAGGGATCCTCCGGAAGAACCACTCGGGTACTGACAGAGTCCTCGGAATCATCGGAATCGGAGGATTCGAAGTATTGTCGGGCTAGATGATCTCGTATTGCTTGTCGGCGGTATCGATCGAAGTCGGTATTGGAATGCCTCGATACCGGACCCTCGATGCCGGATACCAATTCCAGGGCCGGCATGGGAGGAAGCATGGAGAGAGGCGCATCGGTCGATGCAGGTACATTCGGTACTGATATCGGTACGGACAACTGCCTTGATTGTAGCGGTTTTAGAGGTACCAAGGATGCTAATAAAGCCGCAAGACTGCGTTCAATGGCCAGGATACGCTGATCCATGGAGCCTGCCGATGTCTGGGTGTCGGTACCGGCGGAGCAGGCCATGACACCAGAACATGGAACCAAAGGTTCTCTGGAGGTGGAAGCTTCAGGAACATCCTGGAACCCCATTAATGCTTTGGAGGCAGGGGCCTCCCACTGGGGCTGTTTGGCCGGTGTGTTTTCCTCCAGGGCAACGCTAGTAGCATCTCGATGCTTAGAAGGATATCTACCCTTTGAGGACTGGCCAGTCTTGGAAGACCTGGGTTTAGTTACTTGAGATCCATGGGAGGAAGATAAAGCCCAGGACGACGTTGATGCAACTGACATTGAATTCGAGGCAAAGAGGGTGCCGAGTTTTGCAGCTCTGTTCTGTAGGCCTCTCTTGGTCATCTTTCTACAAAGGAGATACTCCAATGGCAAATGGCCAGGACCTAAACATTTAAGACACCAATCATGGGTGTCAGTAGCAGAAATGGTACTACTACATTTTGAACATTTTTTGAAACCACTAGATGGTTTCTTCATTTTGGAAGAAAAGAGGGCTTAGTGCCCAAAATGGCGCCTGGCACCAAGAGGGGGCAGACCCTCAAAAAAGAAGTTATTCTTTTTATTTTTTTTTAAGAAGAAAAGAAATAAGAAAATAAAGGCGGCACTGGTGGTACCGGTATAGGCGTCGACGGGAAGGCAGACGCGACCACAAAAAAGAAAATTTTCTGCGGTGACAGTGTTTGCTGCCTCTAGGCTCCGCGGCAAATGAAAAACTGAAGAGGGAGAGTTGGAAAGGCGGGAAGGCAGTGGCGCAGGCACAGTGGGATGCTCCCAAAAGCTTTCCTATTGGACGTTGGGGAGTGTTCCTGCGCGGGCTCCGTCGGTGCTGACGATACCCATATGTGAAGACTACATTCCTGCTTGTTCCTGGAGATACGTAGATCGATTGTTTATTATGCCATCAAAATATAGAAAGACTAGGGGACATGCAATGAAGATAGTGTAATCCATTTAAGACTATTTATATATTTGGAAACGTTTCTATACCGCCCCTTCCAGAGATCAAGGGCGGTTTACAGAGAAAGCACAGTTACTTACCTGTAACAGGTGATCTCTGGGAACAGCAGGAATTAGTCCTCACATATGGGTACGTCGGAACCGACGGAACCTGCGCGGGAAAGCTCCCCAGCTTCCCAGAAAGGAAAGCTTTTGGGGCCTCCCACAGCGCAGGCGCGCTGCCTTCCCGCCTTCCTGACCAACTCTCCTCAGTTCGAGTTTAAAGCTGAGACAATAGAGAGAGGAAAGGAAAGAGAGAGAGAGATACAACTCCTAGGGGAGGTGGGTGGGTTGTGAGGACTAATTCCTGCTGTTCCCAGAGATCACGATATACGATATATTATAACGATATACTATAACGATTGATCCTGTTCCTAGTAACATGTTCCTATTCAGTAGTACTACATCTGTAAATAGATTGTAAATAGTTTCCCTTGTTATCCAAGTTCCTTCCCTTGTTATCTGTAAACTCATGCAAGTTAACTGTACTGAGATTTTTGTTCTATGTGAACCGCGCTGATGCTGAATAGTGCGGTACATAAGAGAATATAAATAAATAAATAAATCACCTGTTACAGGTAAGTAACTGTGCTATCTCCAGGAACAAGCAGGAATGAGTCCTCACATATGGGGACTCCCTAGCTAAGATGCCGGGGAGATCCCCCTCCAAGGGTTCCTCATCTTCCTATGGATCTCAGGCATCCATTGAAGGAAGGTGGGCAGGAGATGTTTAAGAATGGAACAGGTGTCTGAGGACAGCCTGACCAAACAAGGCATCCCGGCGGGAGTCCTTGTCCAAGCAGTAATGGGCTGTAAAGGTATGAACCGAGGCCCAGGTGGCTGCTCGACAGATCTGATCGATGGATACAGAATGAAGATGAGCCATAGAGGTGGCCATGGCTCTCACATTGTGAGCTGTGACATGGCCTTCCAGAGAAAGGTTCTTACTCTGGTAAGCAAAAGAAATACACTGAGCAATCCAATTGGACAGTGTTCTTTTTGAGACTGGAAGTCCCAAATGAGAAGGATCAAAAGCAACAAAAAGCTGAGAAGACTTTCGATGTTGCTGTGTCCTGTGGAGGTAAAAGGCAAGAGCTCTTTTACAATCTAAAGTATGTAGGTTCCTCTCTGCACTGGATGCATGAGGAGCTGGAAAAAAGACAGGTAGATATACCTCTTGATTAAGATGAAAAGGTGAGACCACTTTAGGCATAAAGTGAGGATTTGTCCTAAGGACTACCTTATCATGATGGAACCTTGTATAAGGTGGATTAGCCACTAAAGCCTGCAGTTCACTGATGCGGCGAGCAGAAGTGATTGCAATAAGGAAAATAACTTTCCAGGAAAGAAATTTCAAGGAGGTAGTGGCTAAGGGTTCAAAAGGTGGCTTCATAAGCTGACCAAGAACCATGTTTATGTCCCAGGCTACCGGAGGGGGCCGAATGGGAGGCTTAGTTAAAGTTAGGCCTCTCATAAACCTTGCAATAAGAGGATGAGAGGAAACGGGTTGTCCATTGATAGGCTTAAGAGATGCTGCAATAGCACTCAAATGGACCCTTACAGAATTTGTTTTAAGACCTGCATTGGAGAGATGCAGGAGATAGTCGAGTAAAGAATTCAAAGGTAGTGCTAGAGGGTTAAGACCCTTTTGAGCACACCAAATGGAAAATTTTTTCCATTTAAAAGCATAAGAACGCCTGGTGGAAGGTTTCCTAGAGGCATGGAGGATATCCTTCACTTGTTGAGAAAGATTGAAGTCTTGAAGGTCTAGGCCTTCAGTAACCAAGCTCTGAGGTGAAGGGACTTGGGGTTTGGGTGCCACAAAGTCCCCCCCTCTTGAGACAGAAGGTCTGGAGCAGCTCCCAGATCCAGGGAGGGGGCCTGGGAGAGGTGCAGAAGTAGAGGGTACCACACTTGGCGTGGCCAGCGTGGAGCTATGAGGATCATAGATCCTTGATCCCTCTGGAGTTTGAACAGAGTCTTGGGAATCAAAGGAATGGGTGGAAAGGCATACAGAAAGTCTTGACCCCAATGAAGGAGGAAGGCATCCTTGACCTGAGCTCCCTGACACGGAATTCTGGAACAGAATCGGGGAAGTTTGGCATTCCACGGACTTGCAAACAGGTCTATGTCCGGGGTTCCCCATTTCTGAAAGATTCTGAGTACCTGATCCATGTGCAGGGACCATTCATGTGGAAGCAGAACTCGACTGAGTCTGTCTGCCCAAGAGTTTTGGATTCCTGGGAGATATACTGCCAGGAGATGGATTTGATGCTCTCTGGCGAAGGCCCACAATTTTAGAGCTTCGTTGCAAAGTGACAGAGAGCCAGTCCCTCCTTGTTTGTTTATGTAGAACATGGCTACTTGATTGTCGGTATGAACAAGGATTGTCATGTTGATGAGGAGGGTATGAAAGACCTTGAGAGCAAGGAAAATTGCTCGCAGCTCCAAAAGGTTGATATGAAGGGTGGACTCCTGTGGAGACCAAGTGCCCTGAGTGGAGAGGTCTTGGAGATGAGCTCCCCAACCTGTTTGGGAGGCATCTGTTGTGAGGGTTGCTTGGGGTAACAAAGGTTGGAAGGGGGCCCCCCAACTACAGATTTTGAGTGGACATCCACCATTGGAGAGACCAAAAGAGACGTTTTGAGGTTGCTATTTGGTCTGAGAGAGCTCCTGATGCTCGAGTCCACTGGGTGGACAAAGTCCATTGAGCTGCTCTCATATGTAGGCGAGCATAAGGCACCACATGAACTGTGGATGCCATGTGGCCTAGCAGTTGAAGCGGCTTCTGGACTGAATTTGAGAGGCCAATTGCACTAGACGGTGGCAACGGGCCTGAGGAAGATAGGCCCTTGCAGTTGTGGTATCTAGCCAGGCCCCTATGAATTCTAGGGACTGAGTAGGGGTGAGTTGAGACTTTGGCAGATTTATGACAAGTCCCAGATACTGTAGTATGCGTCTGGTGTGGTCCAGGGAGGTCTGAGCCTCGGACTGAGATGGAGCTCGGATGAGCCAGTCGTCCAGGTATGGGAAGACAAATATTCCCAGAGTGCGTAGAAATGCAGCCACTATTGACATGCATTTGGTGAACACTCTTGGAGCAGAGGCTAGACCGAAGGGGAGTACTCTGTAATGGAAATGCTTTCCCTGAAATAGAAAGCGTAGGAATTTTCTGTGGGATGGATGGATGAGTATATGGGTGTACGCATCCTTTAGATCTAGAGAACAAAGCCAATCCTGACTCTGTAGGTATGGAAGGAGAGTACCTAGAGAGAGCATCTTGAATTTCTCCTTGCATAGAAATTTGTTCAATTCTCAGATCTAGAATGGGTCTGTGCCCCCCTGTTTTCTTGGGGATGAGAAAATAAGGGGAGTAAAACCCTGACCCCTGTTGAAGAAGAGGAACCTCTTCTATTGCCCTTTGGGCAAGAAGGGTGGTCACCTCCTGACCCAACAGGTGCAGGAGAGATGGGGGAGAATTGAACTGTCTCACCATGGTATGGGGAGGAAGGCTGGAGAAATGTAGTTTGTAGCCCTCTCTGATGATAGAGAGGGTCCACTGTTCTGATGTGATTTGCTCCCATCTGGGAGCAAAATGAGTTAACCTTCCTGGAATGGTGAGAGGCTCTGGTTGTTGCAGAGCCAGAAAGGTTAAGTTCTCTAGAATCAAGTCAAAAACTCTGAGGGAGTTGGGACTGCTGGACTGTAGCAGTTTCTGCAGATTTTGCTCTGGCCTGTTTAGATTGTTGACGCTTAGGAGCAAAGCGAACTTGGGAAGATTGCTGGCCAGTATTTGTGGAAAATCTGGTCTTTTTATAGAAAGGTTTCTTAAAAGATTTTTTCTTGGCAGGTGTAGAGGTAGACTTAGAAAGTCTATCTAGAGCAGCATTCTCTGCATCCATTTGAGTGGCTTTGATTTGCCACTCCTTGCCAAACAGATTTTCACCTGTACAGGGCAGATTGCCCAACCCATCTTGTACCCAGGGTTCCAAATCAGAGGCCTGGAGCCAAGCAATTCTGCGAGCAGCTATGGCAATGCCCGAGGCTCTGCTAGCTCCCTCAAAGGAGTCAAAGGCTGCTCTGTTGGAGAACTTTGAAACATCTTGAGTATGTTTTAGCAAAAGAAGTTACTCCTCCTTTCTATCCTCTGGGATAAAGGGGAGAAAATGACATATCTTTAGTGCAATCTCTCTCAGAAACATGCCCATATAGAGGCTGTATGAATTAATTCTGGCAATAAGCATACTAGCTTGGAAGATTTTCCTACCAAAAGCATCCAAAGTCCTACATTCTCTTCCTGGAGGGGTAGAAGAGTGTCTTTTGGTACTCTATCTTTTTCATAGCAGACTTCACCACAATAGAGTGGTGAGGGAGCTGAGTTTTTTGAAAACCAGGAGGAGGGGGGACCCGATACATGGTGTCCAAACGACGAGAATGTGGAGATGGACTAGTGGGAGGCTCCTCTTACCCTATCATGTGTTCTTGAAGAATTTCATGAATGGGTAAGGTGACTGCCTCTTTGGGAACCTTAGAGTATCCTAAAATATCTAATTTTTTTGCTCTAGGTTCCTTTTCAGAGGTTACTGAAATGGACAGTCCTTTAGCTACTTCAATAATGAAGTCTTGAAAGGACAGATCCTCTGGAGGAGACATTCTCCTCTTTGGAGAGGAGGGCTCCTCAGGAAGATTAAGAGATACTTCAGCAGAATCATCTGAGGTATCAGAATCCTCAGAAGACTCGAAGTACCGCTTGTTAGCTTCCAGAGATCGATACGCATACCGACCGGTATCGACATCGGGCATACCGGGAACCGGATCGGTATCGAGAAAACCCCCGGAACTGGCATTCTACTGGAAGTAGATGCTCTGTGTACCGGTATCGGTTGTGGTACCGGAACCGGAGTCGGAACTGATTGTTGCGGTACCGATGGCGTTGCAGCGTTTATGAAAGCCAATATGGCCTGCTGCATGGATTGTACAGTAGTACCCATAGACGCCACGACTGCCTGGATGTCGGTACCGGTATGGGTCGGTACCCCAGAGCAGTCTAACAGGTGATCGGTCGAGGCCGTGCCATCGATGTCAACCTGTAACCCCATAGGAGGAGCTTTGGAAGCTGGAGCTTCCCGCCGGGGTTGTTTGGCTGGGGCAGGGTCCTCAGGGTCAAACCCAAGGGCCTCTCGCTGCTTAGAGGGAGATTTGCCCTTTGAGGACCTGCCTGAAGAATGTTTGGTTACCTGAGATCCATCAGGAGAGGAAGACCTGGAGGATGTTGATGCTGGAGTATCTGTAGAAAACAGCATATGAAATTTGGCTGCTCGGTTCTGTAAGCCACGTTTGGACATCAGAGAGCAGGATGGACAATCCGGAATGGAATGGTCAGGCCCCAAACATTTAAGACACCATTCATGGGTATCTGTGACTGAAACAGTACCGCTACACTTGGTGCATTTTTTAAAACCAGAGGCTGGTTTCTCCATGAGGGAGAATTTGTGAAGGCCTAGAGGCCTCACAGGACAAACACACCAAGTGGGGAAAAATAAGATATTACTTTTTTTTTTTTTTTAAGAAATAAAGAAAAAAGACCGGCGGTACCGGTCCGGAATCGGGGAAGGCAGACACGCGGCCAAAGAAACAAATTAAAACAACAACTTCTTCAGCGGTGACAGGAACACGACCTGCTGGCTCCGCGGAAAAAGAAGAACTGAGGAGAGTTGGTCAGGAAGGCGGGAAGGCAGCGCGCATGCGCTGTGGGAGGCCCCAAAAGCTTTCCTTTCTGGGAAGCTGGGGAGCTTTCCTGCGCAGGCTCCGTCGGTTCCGACGTACCCATATGTGAGGACTTATTCCTGCTTGTTCCTGGAGATCAGTAAAACAATGACATTGAAACATATTGTAACTTGGAAACTATTTACAATAAACAGTAAACATAGCAACTATTTACAATCTTATAGCGATTATATTGTAAGACTAACAATAGAAAATATTTTTTCACTCAATGCATAATCAAACTCTGTTATTAGTTACCGAAGGATGCAGTAAAAGCGGTTAGTTAGCTGGGTTTAAAAAAAGGTTTGGACAAAGTTCCCGGAGGAAAGGTCTATAAAACATTATTAAATGGGACCCGGGAAATCCACCGCTTGCCCCAGTACAAGCATTGTGGAACCTGTGTATCTTTTGGGAAAAAGGCTAGGTACTTGTGACCTAGATTGGCCACCGTTGGAAACAGCTACTGGACTTGATGGACCTTGGTCTGACCCAGCATGGCATATCTTATGTTCTTATTATGGTCAGTTCTCAGCTGCTGGTGGATGGAGACAACCCATGCGTAACTGGACTGGTCTGGTCTGGTCTGGAGGGACGCTTAAGATTTTATACAGAAGAAAGAAATCAAACACATAACCATGCAGTCAATATACATCTAGAAACTATAAGCAAAACTGGTGAGAGAAAAGCAAGAACATGGCCACTTTCTGGCTAGACAAAGGAGTAAGTTCCATGCTTTTACCCATTACTCTTACGTTTTCAAGATTTCTTTCCCAAAATTACATTTTTACTTCAGAGTGATGTGAGTGCAAGAATTCTCAGATGCAGGCATCTGCATAGTCGGCAGAAACTAACAATGGCTCAGCGCAAGTAGCATGAGTGTAACTAATGCTACTTCAGTAATGGCCTTAGTTGCACCAGCAGCCATTTTGCCACACTGAAATGCGGTAACTGCAAGAGGATGTAACTTTCCTCCCCAAAGTTAGCCTATGGTCCCATGCTGGTAATGTGACCCACATATATGTTACCAGTGCAGAGCTTAGGAGACATGTTGCAAATATGCCAAACAACATGAGGGACTCAACAGCACCTTCTACTTCCACAAAAACAAGAGCAACTTGGAGGCCCCCAACACAGGATTTTTCATCTTCACAAAAACAAGAGGTTCAGTGGCCTTTACATAGCATTTCCCACCCTCAGAAAATTAAGAGGAGCTTTGTGACCCCAACACAACACTTCCCACTCCAACATAAACACCAAGAAGGGCTTGGCAACGCCAACATAACATGAAACTGTGCACTGGATCAGCATGGTGTTAACAAATATATATTCTGCAAAAACAAAGAAAGTGCAATATGCTCGCACACCAAGGAACTAAAAGAAAAAGTGATAAACCACAACGCAGTTTAACACACCAAATTATAAAATTATAAATCATTTTATTTTATCATAAACTGCGTTATGATTCTTGCTTTTTCTTTTTGAATATATATTCTGCATCCACAGAAACCTCTCCCTCAACAATGGGTGCAGAGCAGAAGTAAGACATTCACCCACAGAACTCAATATATCAAAAATAAAAATCTGATTCTTGTCATCTCACTAACAAACATTTTCCAGTACCAGGCATATTGTGAACTAATATAAACCCTACGAAAGTCACCAAAGACCTACAAGGCCAAATCTACCATACCATACCAGCATAAAATTCCAAAAACCATACAAGGGGCTTACCCAGAAAAAAGCTGCACAGTAAATACTGCAGTGGGCCCTAGAACATCTATACACCTATTTGAAAAGCTGAACAAATGGAAATTACACTAACCTGGTAATTGTAGTTCCTGGAGGGTCCAGTTTAGTCCTCCAACATCGGGTAGTGCCCCTCCTCCTGCAGCCTGGAGACTGGACCAATCAAGTCTTCTGTAGTATATATGCAGACGGAGCTCCCAGAAGCCCCCAGTGTACTAGTAACAAAGCATACTTAACGAAGCAACACATTAGATTAATATACAAAATGACATAATGAAAATGACATAATTAAAGAACAATTTGTTTCCCCCCCCACAAAAATATCCAACTTTCTCTCCAAACGAGGAAGTCAGAACACTGTATTGCACTGGAACCAACGCCCCAGAAATCAAAATACAGCTCCGTATCAGAAATCTCAGGAGCTGACTGAACACCTGAGAAAGGAAGAGCCATAGCCAAAAACGCGGCTGCAAAAAAGGTTCGAACGGCAAGAGGAACCGTCTTATGATCCACCGTTCGGAAAGCGCGCCGCATTTTTATAACAGATAGTCGGGAGGGAAGGAGGACTAAACTGGACCCTCCAGGAACTACAATTACCAGGTTAGTGTAATTTCCATTTCCTGTTCGGTAATCCAGTTTAGTCCTCCAACATCGGGATGTAACAGAGCAGTTAAGACCGGGCGGGACCTTGCCATCCGGCGCGCAGAACCGCCGAACAAAAGAGGAATCCCGAGCCGCTGACACATCTAAACGATAGTGTGTACTGAAAGCATGCAGAGACGACCAGGTGGCCGCCTTACAGATATCTGCTGGCGGAACTAGGCTATACTCCGCCCAAGCGGTAGCCCGAGCCCTAGTGGAATGATCCAGTAGCCCCTCCGGAACAGACCGCTGCTGCAACAGATACGCAGACGCGAACGCTTCCTTGAGCCATCTTGCAACGGAGGCCTTAGCCGCCGCTTCCCCTTTACGTGCACCACCGAAGAGCACGAATAACCGGTCAGTCTTCCGAAAGATTCGGTAGCCTTCAAAGAACGACGAGGTGCACGACCCACATCGAGACGGTGAAGACCTTTGTCCGCCGACCCGACAGAGTGGGAAGAAAGAACTGGAAGAAACACTGCCTGATTCACATGAATAGGGGAAACCACCTTCGGCAAAAAGGAAGGGACCGGGGAAAAAGACAAAAAAGGTTCTCGGCAGGAACTGAGAAGGGAACTGTCAGTCATTCACTGTGCTGGCATAGAGGAACTTTCAAGGTCAGGGTAAGGCAATTACAGTGACTGAAAGTAGGGAAATTAGAGTGGGATCCCTCCGCAGCCATTCAGACCTCCATGGTAGGGGCTGAAAGGTGTTTCTGGGGAGGGATGTAGAAGCTCAATCCAGCCATAGGAAAATTACAGTGAGCATGCTTAATGAGGCCGAGCCCCAAAACAGTCAGGATCCAAAACACTGACTTAAAACCTCAACCAAATGGTATATTGAATAAGACAGGTACAATAATCAGTAGGACGTACAAAGTAACCCGGCTGCAGTTTGTGGACTAAAAAGTCAAAGTAGGCACTTCCAACTCAGGGGCAGCCGGTCCGGATACAGCTGAAAGCATCCCAGAGCAGCTGAGGCAAGGAAGAAAAAACAAAAACAGAGTACGCACAGTTTTCTTACAGAAAATGATACCTGAACTTCCTGGAGGTATTCAAACTCTCGTGGTAAAGACTCAGTGCAGCGTAAAGCCAATGGAGAGCTCCCCCGAAGCCAAGCTCCGGAGTTCCCAAGTTCCTCAGGGGAAGCAAGATGCGGGGGGAAGAGCAGAGCTGATGCCTGAGGTCCCTGTGTTTCTTCTGACAGCCTATGCAGCTTAAACCTGAATAAGGCACAGGGAGAACTAAAAAGAAATAACTGCGTCCCCCGGAACAGGCATTTAACAATATTCCCCATAATAGGTAATGCCTCAGCCAGCCTTCTTTGTTGGGCACAGTGGGGAATGGAAGCCATGAGCCCTGCACCCTTCGTCAGTGACTCAGCATTGTACTGTGGCTCTGAATTGCATACTGTTCTCTATCCATGCCTTCTGTACTTTTTATCCATTATGTTCATACAGAGGCAGAGAAAAAAGTAACCTCTGCACAACTGACCTCTAGCAAGTGTTGTGGAAAGAAGAAAAAAACTGAAACAACAATATAGCTTTTAGAAGCCAGCAGAAAAGTAATCTGGCTTCCCGCCAAAAACCGAGGCTCATTAGCTATTCAAAATGGCCACCAGCAAAAATAAAACACCAAAAGAGTGAATTAAAACCCCCAAAAGCTAAGGAATTAACTTAAAAAGTCAAAGAAGAAGGTGGGAGGGTTGCAGGCATGAGAGAAATGCCTAAAATCGCTGAAAAATCAAGAAAAATCAATCGAGTTACCACAGAGCTGCAAACAGCAGAGGGAGAAGACATTCTAGTTCTGAAGAAACTGCAGCACAGCTCTTACAGATGCCAGTGTCAGTCATTGTACCTCTGCGGGACCCACAAATCCCACATTGAGGTTTGGCAGCCATGCTAAGGCAACCTGCTTCCAGGGGGAAAGAAGAAGGAAACAGGAACAGGGAAGCCCACAGCAAAGGGACTAACCATATTCAAATCAGTACAGCTTTAAAATTAAAACGTTTTTTTTTTTTTTTTTTACAGAAAACAAAATACTCCCCAGAATCCTAGGGGTGCCCTGAGCAAAATCGCCAGCAAAAGAAACCCCAAAAATGCCAGGGGAACCCGTGCACAAGTGTTAAAAAGTGCCCTTAAAAAGCACACTTTAGAAATCCAAAATGGCCGCCGCACCTTTCCACCCACAATAAAAAAAGGCGCGAAAATACAAAGGTAACCAAATAATATGGAAAAGAAAGAAAACGACCCTCTAATACAGGGCAAGCGAAAAAAAATCAGGAAAAAGTGCAATTCGGAAGCCAGGGGAGCCGACAGAGCCTCTGACAATGCAAAAAACAACAGAGCTGAAAAGATAAAGCAAGGAAAATTCCTACCAGCTCAGTGAACAGCAAGGAACTCAGCCAACTTCTCCAAGTGACAGGCAATGCTGTAGCAGGTATGGCTCTTCCCCGAACAGTCTTGGGGAGAGCTCAACCCAGGTTTCAGATATTCCCAGGCAGGAAGGCAGGAGCCCAATGCAGGTCTGGCTTCCTCCAGGATGTCCCCTGTTTTTTAAAGATACAGCTACCTAGCAAAGAAATGGTAAATAAAGGACCCAAAATAAAACCCCAAAAGAACTAACTAACTAGTGTTGCTCCTTCAAGTGTCACTTAGTGTGCCCAGAAAGGGCACAGAAGTCTGCAAGCTGCAAGGAGACTGGACACACTGGGGGCTTCTGGGAGCTCCGTCTGCATATATACTACAGAAGACTTGATTGGTCCAGTCTCCAGGCTGCAGGAGGAGGGGCACTACCCGATGTTGGAGGACTAAACTGGATTACCGAACAGAAAGTTAAATTACTGCAGTACAGATCCCTACGTACAAATTCCATGTTAACAGAATGCCTAGCCTCGGCCCCACACTCAGAACACAGACCCTCCCCAAGTACAGAACAAGTGACCACAACCTAAAGTAAAAATAAAAATATGTAGACAAAAGTTAAACTGAAACCCCAAGAAGCCAGACTCTGCATGCAGTGCAACACCAGAGAAATAAAAGAGATGCATTTTCTCATACTGTGTAAAATATAAAGATAGCAAAAAGTCTAATCACTAAATTGAAAATAAAATTAATTTTTTTGTACCTTTGTCATCTGACCATTTTATTCTCTCATCATGCTGGTCCCAATCTGAGGCTTTTGCTTTCCTCTGTCTTCTCTTAGCTCTCTTTCTACAGTCTAGTCCAACTGCCATTTCTTGTCTCTCCTTTTGTTTTCTTCACTTCCATCTTGGATACTGATTTTTTATTCCTTTCAGCTTTCTTCCATTTATTTTTCTCTCTGTCCACCCAGATTTCACTATTTCTAACCAACCAGTTCTCAATCCCCCTTTTTTACGCCATCTACTTACTGCTTTTAAATCTTCACCCCAGTCCTTCCATTTCCCAGTTTTTCTTCCCTGGTCCATTATTCTCGTTTTTCACTCACTCTCTCCCCCCGCCATATTTGACATCTCTCACGCCCCATCCAGTGTCTCTCTCTCAGGCTCTCTCTTTCCTTCCATCCAGTACCTCTGCTCTCTCCCCCCCTCTATCTTTCCATGTCTGCCCTCTCCCTTTCTATCCCCCTGCAACCAGAATCACCCTCATGTCCATACCATATCATCCCCTCCCTATTGCTTCCATGTTCAGCATCTCTCCATCTCTTTCTCGACCTTTTTACCCCATGCCCATCTTCTCTCCTTTTTCTCCCCATTACCCACATATCCGGCATTTCCCTTTCCCCTTATTACCCCATGTCCAGCATCTCCCCTCTCGCTCCCTGTCCCACCCTCCCCTCAAGTCCAGCATTTTCTCATAGTCTCCCTATAACCCTCTGGACAACATCACTATCTCCCCTCCTTGCTTCTCCCTATGCCTGTTCCCCCATGCCCAGTATCTCTCTCTGTCCCAAGCCCCCCACCTCAATCTTATCCCCACTGTCTCCCAATTCCCTCCCCTTCATCCAGCATCTCCCTCCTGACTCCCTGTGTCCATCCATGTCCACCTTCTAATGCCCTCTCATGTCCACTTCTCCCTCCCCTTGTCCATCCCTTGTACGTACAAGGGGCAGAGCCTGCCAATGGAGCAGCATGGCCCACTGGCAGAGCGTGTGCAAGCCGTGATCTCAGCCCTGAGTCAGGGCACAAATTGCTGCCTTGCACAGCCCCTGCCCGCAGGACATGCTGCTCTCGTGAGCAGGCTCTGCTTCTCTGGGCCGTGATCGTGGCCTCCCACAGCCTTCTGTCTGCGGCAGCAGCATGTCCCGCAAGCAGGCTCTATTTAAGAACATAAGATATGCCATACTGGGTCAGACAAAGGTCCATCAAGCCCAGTATCCTGTTTCCAGCAGAAGTCAATCTAGGTCACAAGTACCTAGCAGTTTCCCCAAAAGACAGGTTCCACAATATTGCAAATGCGGCTTGCACAGCCCCTGCCTGTGGGACATGCTACTACCGCAGGCAGAAGGCTGTGAGAGGCTGTGATCACTACTCACAGCCTTCTGCCCACAGAAGCAGCTTGTTCTGCAGGCAGCCTCTCCATTAAGCCACTGACGCGCCACAGGTCATCCTGAATGGGGAGTGGAGGTGGGCAGCTACTGACAGCACCCTCCTGATGTCACTGCCCCTGCTGTGCTTACTCAAATTTATCAGGTAGCGCCAGCCCTGCCCTTCTTATTAATCATGGTGCCAGCTCTTCTTCCAACTAGCACCACTAATCAGCAGCCCCAAAGGAAGATACAGCTCAGGAAGATGGTAGGTGAAGGAGAGGGGTGGGAAGAGGAACAAGGACTTGCTGCACTGTCTACAAAATACATTTGGGGAGCTAGGGATACCCCTGAGCATATGCTATGGAGTGGCAGTGGATGATTGCTAAATCATCTTCCAAGGCCTTTTTCTTCTTGCCAAAGTGGTGAATTATGTGATTTTGCATGCTTATGCATATGCTGATTAATAATGAGAAAAATTTAATAGGAACACAGTTCTATAATTCACTGGAGCGTAAACTTAGATTGCAAGCCTTGTTGGGGTCACCTATTGTACTTTTCACGTGCTTTGAGAGTTTGAATATGGAAAGGCAAGTAAATGAATCTACAAAAAATGAACAAAGCCAAACCCCTGCTTTGGCTGGCCCAAAAAGCAGAAACACAGGCATGGAAACTAAATCTTCAGCTCCTATATGTTAACATGTCACACTACTTCTGCCAGACCACCCACATGGATCTGTAGGCAGAGCCTGCCAGCTTTCCTTTAAACAGCATTTACTACTTCCCTTTTTCCATGATTTTATTGGCTGGGCAAGCCATAAGTTCATCAACTTTATTAAAATGAAGCAAACCTCTTTAAAAGCTCTATATGCAACCTGTGTCTTCTGAAGTATACACATTGCCTCATTATTTAATGTACGATGTAAGCTGCTTTCAAAAGAACATCTGTGTATAGCAGTTTATTATAAAAAGGAATATACTTGTAAAAGTACTTACCTCTATATTTTTCTATACCACCTCTTCCAGAGATCAGTGGCGGTTTACAATGAACATTAAAACTTAATAATAGAAAACTATTATTTTACATATAACAAATTTCAGAACATGTAACAAAGAAAATAAAAACTTAATAATAGAAATCTATTATTATTATTTTACATATAAATTGTAGAGCATTTTTAACATTTAACCCATAAGCAAACATCAGAATAAAATTAGAAACGCGGCAAAATAACGTGCCGAAAACCTAGAACTATATACATTGAGAATTAAATATGGTTATTTACATATCAGAATGATCGACTGAATTCATTTAGCTGCTCGAGATGGAATTATGGCAGTGCTCTGTAGGAATATATCTAGGTAGGATCAAAATATGGTTTTTGATCAGTGTTAATCTGTGGAATCTGAGCATTATCATCATGTTGGAGCTTGTGATAGTGTAAAGTGAATAGGTGAGTTTTTAATTCCTTTTTAAATAGTTGGAGGTCTTTGATCTCTCCGAGTTCTATTGGAAGGTTGTTCCACAGCATTGGTGCAGAGAAAGAAAAAGCAGAGTTACTTGTCTTCTGATTTGTTTTTCGAAAGGAATCCGGGACTAGTAGCATGTGTAAGTTTGCTCTTCTTCTTAATCTGTTTTCATGTGAGACATTGATGAGCGTGGACAGAAAGGATGGTGCTATTCTATTAAAAATCTTGAACGTGGTAATTAAGATTTTATATATAATTCTACAAGACACAGGAAGCCAGTGAAGGGAGTAGAGAATAGGAGATATGTGGTCAGATATTTTCGCTTTGAAAATGATTCTTGCTGTAACATTTTGCGCTAATTGTAAAGTATGCAGGGTTTTTTTAGTGGTTCCTTGTAGAATGCCATTGCAGTAATCTAGATGGTGCATTATCAGAGTTTGGACTACTGATCTGAAGTCGGAGCTATCAATTAATGGTCGCAACTGTTGGATAGTTCTTAACTTAAAGTATATGGCTTTCACAGTCTGTTTTATATGTTGTGAAAGGGTGAGTGTCCTATCGAGTGTGATTCCTAAATATTTAATCTCATCTTTAACTGGTATGAGAGTCTTTCCAGTGTTGATTTCCGATGGTGGGGTAAAGTTCATGTTTCTTGTTATAAATATTGCTTCTGTTTTCTTAAAGTTAATGTTCATGTTCATTGTTTTAAGCCAAAGTTCTACTTCCGATAGGCATTGATATATATTGCTGTAGTTAGGGTTGAACACATCAAAAGGTGAATATAACATAATATCGTCTGCATATATGTGATAATTAATCTTGTGGCGTTTAAAAATCGAACAGATGGGTTGCAGGTACAGATTAAACAATAGAGCTGAGAGGGCAGAACCTTGAGAGATGCCCTGTTCTTGTGGGAAAGGTGCTGATGCCACTTGATCTATTTGTACGTATTGGGTTCTGTTAGAGAAGTAAGATTTAAACCAATCGAGTGTTTTTTCTTTAATGCCAATTTGGGCGAGTCTAGAGATAAGGGTGGCATGGTTTATATTGTCGAAAGCAGATGAGATATCAAGGAATATGAGAATAAAGGCTTGCTTTGTGTTGTCTATACCTCTGATGATGGTATCAAATAGTGCTAGTAGCAGGGTTTCAACACCGTGGTGAGGACGGAATCCATATTGATGTTCGTCTAGTGGTGCAAATGAATCTATGTAGTCCTGCAATTGAATCTGTACAATCTTTTCAATAATTTTAGCAAGAAATGGAATGCTTGCAATGGGACGGTAGGAAGTTGGGTCATTGCTGTCAAGTTTTTTGTTCTTTAGTAGTGGACGTATTGCTGACTTTTTAAGGGCTTCGGCTATATATCCTTGGTGAAGTGATTGATTCACTATATTTAATAAGTCTGGGGCAAGTTCTGCTTTTGTTGTCTTTATCCAAGCCACTGGGCAAGGATCTAGCAGTGATGTTGTAGTATTTAGATTGGAGATTGTTTGAAGCAGTTGTTTATGTGTAATAGGCTGGAAGGCTTTCCATTCGTGGTGGAAGTCATCTTGGAGTGAAAGAGGGGCTGGCGTGAAATGGCAGTTTTGCTTAAGTTCATTTGCGAAATGATCGGCTAGAACTTGGGGGTTAATAGAAAGCTTGCCTGTATCATTAACTGGAGATTTGGTTAGAGGTTAACAATCTTGAATAATTCCCTAGGACGGTTTATGGCTTTAGATAATACTTTGGAGTGGTATTGTTTTTTGGTGGTATTAACTGCCTCTTTATAGGCTTTGAGCTGTATTGTATTCTGAGTTCAGTAGTTTTCTTCCTCCTCCAGATACTTTCCGTTTTCCTGAGACCTTTCCTCAATGTTGCTAATTCAGCAGTATACCATTTTTCATTTATTCTGGGCTTGTAGCGTCTTAGTGAAGGAAAAGGCTTAGCTGCAGAGCCAATTATAGCATTCCAGTTTGATATTGCTTCATCAAGGTTAATGGTATAGGGGTTTAGCCTAGTAAGGGCAGTTTCAAGAAATGCGTCTTTGTTGAACGGACGAAACTTCCGGCCTTGGTAGGGAATGTCGGAATGTACTTTAGTGGATTGCGATTGTTGCAGTGCTAACTTTAACATAAAGTGGTCGGACCAAGGAACCTGAGATATGGAGGGAGGGATATAAAGAGGTGATGTAATGTAATGTGTTGGAATGAATATTAAGTCAAGGATGTTGCCTTTACTATGGGTTGGGTGATTAATTATTTGTTTAAAACCCATTTCTTCCATCGCTTCTAAGAATGATGTTTCTTGATTATTAGATAATGAAGGTAGGTTAAAGTCACCTAGCATAATAAGGGGCTTTCTTAATGTTGAGTTGCATGCATATTCTAAAATGGCAGCTAGGATTTGATTGTTTGTAGATGGAGATCTATATATAAGACAGATCGCTAAGTCTTGGTTTTCTACCTTGAGGATGTTCATGTCATCTTGGGTTTCACAGGTAGTAGAAGATAGGTTGAGATTAGATTTTGCTAAAATGAGAACTCCCCCTCCCCTAGATCGGCTCCTATTGCAAGTGAAGATGGAGTATCCTTGCACCTTTATCTGGTTTAGTAGTACTGAGTCAGATTCTGTTAACCATGTCTCAGTAACACAGAGGATGTCAGGGTCATCTGTCTTTACTAAGTCGGTTAAAAGTGGGGTTTTGTTTCTAATTGACCTAGCATTGATGAGGATGAGAGAAATATGTGAGTGGGTATTAGAAATGTTCATATGTTCAATGTTATCGGATGGATTTATCTGAATCAATCTTTTGTAGTTTATATTTGTTTTTCCTAGATATAGCAGTTTAGAGTTTTGTCTGTGGTTGATTTGTCTTTGGCGGTAAGGGATGACATGGATATATGACGATTCAGGGACGTTCAATAATGGGGTGAATGAGTAAGTCGGGAAGGGATAGAAAGATCAACAGGATAATTGCATATAAGGTGAGATTCATAGTAAATAGGATCATTTTCTTAATGTTCATATTGGTAAATTTAGCTGTGAAAGATGTGGTATCAACTAAAGGTATGCGAAATTGAGTATGCACAATATATATTCTGAGCAATATATAATCTATGCACAATGTCAAATCTGGACACAATATCTAATCTGACCTGTGAAGTTTAACACTTAGCAAGTTAAGTTGTAGGGTTGTATTCTGCAAGTTTAGAGAGATACTATGTTGCAATTGGATGCAGCAATTAAATTAGAGTGACAATATTATAAGGATGTTACCAATTAAGCTGTAGGATTGAATTCAGCAATTATAAAGAGAATACTATGTTCCGGATGTATTCAGCATTTATAAGAGAGAGCTACTATGTTGAAAAACTGTGTCAGTTCAAGACTTTATAATTGAATTCCCCAGGCAAACAATATGAGTAGAAACAACATATACGAAAGCACCTCTGAGAGGAAGTAGACTCTGGGTTTATACTCCTTAGAGTACAAAGGTACAAACTGTGAGGAGGTTTAGAGTCTAGTAACACTTGGATGATTCTAAGGATAGCAGTGTGTCAATGGTGTACAGGAGCACTGCATCAAACTATCAAAACATGTGAACAAATTAAAAGGTATAGATGGACAAGCTCTCACCAGAGTTAGCCACTATGGTAAACAGGTCCCGCTCAGTAAGTGTAGGTAGTTCTCCGTGGGTTGGGCAGGATTGATCTACCGCATACAATGTTGTTTAAAGTTATCGTTGGGTTGAGAGGCACGCCTAAGGGCCATGCCAAAGGGCCCTCTAGCGAGGCCCTCAGGCGCGGGCACGCCCGATGGCAGTTCTTTTTAAAGCAGGCGATCTGCCCCGATTGGGCAAGTCGCGGTCAGGAGGGTCCCACACTGCTCCTCTGAGATCCGGCGGCTCTATCCCCTCCTGGGAGAGCGAATGCTGGGCCGGGGTGATGCAGCGGTGCTTTTTATATGCTTTTGTAATTCTGAAAAGTATTCTGACTGCACTAAGTGTTGCAGTGGTAGCACCAAGATGCAATAGAACAAAGTCTGATTCTTGGCTTAGTTTCTGCTCTTCTGGCCATCCTGACCAAATAAGACCAGGTTTATGGAGAAGAGAATGTTTAGAATCTCAATGAATAAAGAACTCATTACTCTATACCAGGGGTCTCCAACTGCAGTCCTGGGACAGCCGCAAACCAGTCAGGTTTTTAGGATGTCCTTAATGAATATGTATGAGAATTTTGAATACAGTGGGGCAGTGCATGCAAATCTCTCTCATGCACATTCATTAGTGACATCCTGAAAACCTGACTGGTTGCAGTCTTCCAGGACAGCCCCAGTAACTTGCCCATACGTCCTCACTTAATGACCAATCGACGTAGCTGAGGTTAAAAGGGACAAACACAGATGTATATATCAGCCACTGTCTCTCAATTCTGAGACACCTGTCACCAGACTAGTGTAGAAGACTAAGTAACTTTCAATTAGGAAAGAAGGCTACTAGGCTAAAAACTGTCCTTACAATAGTCATCCTATAAATGGAATCCACATGTTCAATGCAGAACAAAAACACAATAGACACAGCATAACATTTACTGCTCAGGTCATACTTACTCCTAAAGAATAGAAATGCCCTCCTTCCAAAAATAAACTTTTTGTACACCTTTAATTTACACGCATCCAAACTGATCCAAAATGCAAGGTCCATTTGGGACGAAGAGGAATGTTGAACAGTTTTCACCAACTCCTTTTCAGCATCCAGCACAAATAAAAACTATGGTGTGGTACAATGAGCCTCTATGGTGACATTTTACTTACCAGATAATGTCCTTTCCTAGAGTCTTACTAGACCAGTCCAGACAAGTGGGTTGTATTTCCCTACCAGCAGATTGGTGGAGACAAAGAATCAATAAAAAGCCCAGGTTTCAATGACATCACTCCTGTGCCTCTATTTGCCTCAGCCACCAGAGGTCCCTTCTGTATCTCCCATATGCTTTAGGATGAATACTGAGCAAGTCTCGCACAACCTCAAATGTGAGCTACAATGAGTAATCAACAGTAGAGAACTATGTACAGGAAAGTAGAAACAGAAGGCTGTCAGTAGAAGATGAGCCTATGGAGCCAAGTATAAAATCATAAACAAGTGAAAAACTATGGTCCAAACTACAAAAACAAGATCCTAAATGTCCTAAATTACAAAATGTTACCAAAACCAATGATAATGATATTAGATAAAGTTTTTGATCTTTTCTGTTGGACTTTTTGTCATGAGAGGAGTGAACCTCTCCAGTAACAAACCTTCTGTTTTGTTCTACTTACTAAGCAAATCAATGCCCAAAGGTGTATGAAAACGCCAGCACAGCGCTCCACACTTAGAGAATTGTTAAAACTCATCTCCTCCAGTGGCACTGCCATTATTGCAAATATTGCTGTATGATCCAACAAGGATAAATCTTCGTTCTTTCATCAACTCCATCAAAGAGGATACAAAAGTCAATGATATTAGTAATCGCCATAAAGCGTAGTTACTCACCTGTAACAGGTGTTCTCCAGGAGCAGCAGGAATCAGTCCTCACTTATGGGTGACGTCGGCGCCGACGGAGCCCTCGCGGAGCAATTTTCCCCAGCTTTCAAAGAAAGCCTTTGGGAATTGCAGCGCGCATGCGCGGTAGTCTTCCCGCCCGAAGGTGCCATCTTAGCCAGTCAGATGACATAGCTAAAAAGACAGCATAAAAATTTGCAAAAAGAACATAAGCAGACGATTGCAACTCCAAGGGGAGGAGGGAGGGTAGTGAGGACTGATTACTGCTGCTCCTGGAGAACACCAGTTACAGGTGAGTAACTACGCTTTCTCCAGGACCAAGCAGGAAGTCAGTCCTCACTTATGGGACTCCCAAGCTCAAGGCTACCGGAGACCCTAAGCACAAAAATGAGCTCCCTCTAGCTCAGCAGCACAGAAGGATAGAATCTTCGCTGAATTATCACCCACCGGTAGCCCACATCCGGGATGGAGGGTAGGAGTTGCTCAGACCTCAAAGAGATTACGGAGGACTGCCTGTCCGAAAGCACTGTCCCTGCGGGACTCCCTCTCGAGACAGTAATGGACCGCAAAAGTCTGGCTCGAAGACCAAGTAGCGGCCCGGCAGATGTCTGCCAGCGGAACAGAGCGGAGGTAAGCCACTGACGTGGCCTTTGCCCGAACGCAATGAGCCGTGACTCGACTTTCTAAGGCGAGTCCGGCTGCCCCATAAGCCCAAGAGATACAGTCCGCAACCCAGATGGACAGAGTACGCTTGGAGACCGGGAGCCCCAATTTATTGGGGTCAAAGGACACAAAAAGCTGCGCAGCTTTACGGTGCTCCCGCGTACGGTCAAGGTAGAAGTTCAACGCCCTTCTACAGTCCAGGGTATGGAGGACCGTCTCAGCTCGGCTGGAGTGTGGTCTGGGAAAGAAGGTTGGAAGTACCACCTCCTGATTCAAGTGAAAAGGGGAGACCACTTTAGGCAGAAACTTTGGGTGAGTCCGTAGGACTACCCTATTCTTGTAGAACCGAGTGTAGGGGGGATCAGACACGAGGGCCTGTAATTCACTTACGCGCCTAGCGGAAGTGAGGGCTATCAAGAACAGCGTTTTCCAAGACAGAAAACGGAGAGAGCAGGTAGCCATAGGTTCAAAAGGCGGACAGGTGATCCGCTGTAAAACCACATTCAGGTCCCAGTCAGGCGCTGGCGGGCGCAGAGGTGGTTTAAGTAGTAGGAGACCTCGGAGAAACCTCGCTACGAGAGGGTCGTTGGAGAGAGGTCTGCCGTCCACCGGCACATGATGTGCGGAAAGAGCACTGAGGTGAACTTTGACGGAGTTGGACTTAAGTCCCAGATTAGAGAGGTGTAGCAAGTACTGTAAGATCACCGACACCGGGCAGGAGAAGGGATCCTGAGACTGTTGGGTACACCAGACTGCAAAGCGACGCCATTTAAGGGCGTAGCATTTGCGGGTAGAAGGCCGTCGCGAAGCCAAGACGACCTCCTCCACCTCTGCCGGCAAGAGGAGAGGAGCAAGGACTACCCTCTCAGCAGCCAGGCCATGAGGTTGAGAGACCTGAGGTTGGGGTGCAGTAGGGACCCCTGATCCTGGGTGAGGAGATCCGGTTGCACCCCCAGAGGGATTGGATCCTCCACCGCCAGTTGCAGCAAGAGCGGAAACCACGGCTGCCTGGGCCAGCGAGGGGCCACCAGGATCATGAAAGCTTTGTCTCGGAGAACCTTGAAAAGGGTCCGAGAGACTAACGGGATGGGAGGGAAAGCGTACAGAAGGCTCCCCGACCATGAGATCAGAAAGGCGTCCGCCGCCACCCGAAGGGGGTGAGGCTGACGAGAGCAGAAGCGAGGAAGCTGCCGGTTGTGAGGACTGGCAAAGAGATCCACTGTGGGGAGGCCCCACCTGAGGAAGAGCTTCTGAACGATCAAGGGGTCCAGACGCCACTCGTGCGGCTGGAGGACCCTGCTGAGTTTGTCCGCCAGGCAATTTTCTTGGCCCGGGAGATAAACTGCCTTGAGGAGAATGCCGTGACTGACGGCCCAAGAGCAGAGCTTCTGTGCCTCCCGGCAGAGGAGGAAGGAGCCCGTGCCCCCCTGCTTGTTCACGTAGAACATGGCAACTTGATTGTCCGTCTGGACAAGGACGGACTGTTGGGAGGTCAGGTGGGAGAAGGCCTTGAGAGCTAGGCGGATCGCCCTGAGCTCCAGGAAGTTGATCTGCTGAGCAGACTCCCACTTGGTCCAGAGGCCCTGAGTACGTGCCTCTTGGCAATGGGCTCCCCAGCCCAGGAGGGATGCATCGGTGGTCAGCACCCGGGTCGGCTGAGGTGACTGGAAAGGCATTCCCAATACCAGGTTCGGCTGCCGGAGCCACCACCGGATAGACGAGACCAGCGGCTCGGAGACGCGCACCAGGTCTGCTAGGCCGCCCGTGGCCTGTCGCCACTGCTGGCGGAGACACCACTGAGCAGGCCGCATATTCAGGCGGGCATTGGGGGTCACATGGACGGTGGAAGCCATATGGCCGAGCAGTCTCAGGAAGCGCCTGGCGGAGACCAGGGGCTGGCTGCGAAAGCGGTCGGCTAGGTCCATGAGCCGCTGAGCCCTGTCGAGCGGTAGGTACGCTCGCGCCTGAGGGGTGTACAGCCTTGCGCCGATGAACTCGAGATCCTGTGAGGGGAGCAAAGTGGACTTTGCGAAGTTGATGACAAAGCCCAAGTGCTGCAGCAGAGTCACCGTGCGGCACGTGGCGGTGGTGACCTCCTGAGCGGATGCTGCTCTGATGAGCCAGTCGTCGAGGTACGGAAAAACATAGAGGCCGTGAAGCCGGAGATGGGCCGCCACGACCGCGAGACATTTTGTGAAGACTCGCGGTGCGGAGGACAGGCCGAAGGGCAGTACTCTGTACTGGTAATGATTTCCTGCCACCACAAACCTTAGGTATTGGCGGTGGCTTGGGTGGATGAGGATGTGCGTGTAAGCATCCTTTAGATCCAAGGAGCATAGCCAATCTCCCTGCTGGAGGTAGGGCAGAAGGATTCCAAGGGTAAGCATTTTGAACTTCTCCCGCACAAGGAACTTGTTGAGGTTGCGCAAGTCCAGGATGGGTCGGAGGCCTCCTGTTCTCTTTGGTATCAGAAAATACCTTGAATAGAAGCCCTGACCTCTCAGGTGGTGTGGCACCGGTTCCACCGCCTGATCCTGCAGAAGACCTGCTAACTCCTGAAGGAGCAACTCCCTGTGCAGAGGGGGGCGCGGAGGCTCTCCCGGAAAATAGGAGGGAGGGACCTGATGGAAGTGGAGAAGGTAGCCCTCTCGCACGACCTGAAGCACCCAGGCATCTGCGGTGATGCTGGACCACCTGTCGGCGAAGTGAACCAGCCGGCCTCCGGTGCTGGGGGGAACCAGCGGGGGGGGAGAGGCTATGCTGAGCGAGTCAAAAACCCCCACCCTGCTGAGCAGGGGCTGGTGGCGCAGGCTTGGGGGCTTGCTGCCTACGGGACCCGTTACCCCGTCCCTTGGCCTGCTGGCCCTGTTGGGGAGCTGCAGGGGCCTGATAATGGGGGTATTGTTTGTAGGCAGCCGCCTTCCTCGGGTAAAAGGTCTTTTTTCCCGAGCCCTTCTTTTTCTGGGAAGGGGCGGAGGTCTTCCTAGAAAGCCTGGTCCTGGTGAGAGTCTCAGTCTCAATTTGTGCAGCCTTTTCCGCCATGGGCTTGCCAAAGAGGTTTTCGCCTCGGCAGGGGACATCGACCAACTTGTCCTGTACCCAGGGCTCAAGGTCGGACGACTGAAGCCAAGCCTGTCGGCGGGCACCGATGCCGGCTGCGGCTACTCGAGCCGAGGCTTCAAAGCCATCATAGGCTGCTCGGGACATGAACTTTGAGCATTCCCGAATACCTGTGGACAAGGCTAGGAACCTCCGCAAGGGTTCCTCGGACAAACCAGCGGAGAAGCCGGCTAGCTCTTTAGCCAGATCCCTGAGATACATGCCCATGTAGAGCTGGTAAGTCTGGACACGACAGGCGAGCATAGAGCCCTGGAAGCACTTTTTGCCAAGGCCATCCAGGTTACGGGCCTCCCTTCCAGGAGGCACCGAGGAGTGCATCTTCTGGCTCTTAAGACGATGCATGGCCGATTCCACTACCATGGAATGGTGTGGCAACTGCGCCTTTTGAAAGCCAGGGCTCTTGCGGACTCGATAGATAGAATCGACCCGCTTGCTCAGGACCGGCGAGGAGGCCGGACTCTCCCACATGCGGAAGAGTAGTCGTTCCAGCATAGGAGGAACCGGCACAGTAAAGTGCTCCCTCGCGGGAGAGTCATACTGGAGGGCGTCGAGCTCTTCGGCTCGAGGCTCCTCCTCGGGGTCCGCAGGGAAGGCCAAAGCCTTGGCCATATCCCTAACGAAATCCGAGAACCGGGCATCCTCCGGGGGGGACTGCTTCCGAGGCTCGGACTCCGGAGAGTCCGATGGGACACACCGAGTCCGGAAAGAATCAGGTGACTCTTCCTCCTCAGACTCCCAGACCGACTCCGACGAGGACTCGGTGGGGTCGGCTCGGGCAGGGTGCGGCGCCAGCCGCCCCGACGCCGAGGGAGTCGGCGTCGGCGACCTCGGTCCCGAACGGGAGGCCGAGGGCGACCTCGACCGAGGATCGACTCGAGTTCTCATCGACTCGAGGATCGGCTCGGTCTCCGGGGTCGACTTGGACGTCGACGTCCCGGCGGTCGGGGCAGCGACGCCAGCGAAGCCAGCGAGCAGTGCCCGCTGCTGGTCCATGAAGGCAGACAATCTGCTCTCCAAGGCCGTCAACCTGAGTCCGAGCTCAGGCGACCCAGCAGCCCCCGACTCGGGCCCCGACGGCGTCGGGCCCGACGTCGGCTGACGCGGAGGCGAGTCCAGAAGGACAACAGGACTTACCCGGGCAGGCATCTCCGACTCCAGGCGAGGTCGCTTCGGGAGGTGTTCCTTCTCCAAGGACCCGGGGCGGCTGTCGGGGCTATGCGACCTGGCCCTCGCGGAGCCAGGAGCGTCCACCGACGCCGCCCTCGCGGGTTTTTCCTTCCGTCGATGGTCCCCGGAGGGAGAACCCCGGTCGGAGGAGCTCCGTCGACGGTCCGAACTGGAGCCTTTCGACAGTGAGGCCTCCGACGAGGTCCGGGTACGGCTGGGGTCAGCGAAGATTCTTTCGCGCTGATGCCGCCGACTTCTCAACGCCTTCGAGGACAGTTTGCTGCAGGGCCCACAGATCAGTTCCTCGTGATCTGGGCCCAGGCAGCGGAGGCAAAGGTCGTGTGAGTCGGTGAGTGACATATTTCGGTCACACCGACCACACCGCTTAAAGCCACTGGCAGCCATCGGGGGAAAAAGGGCCCCTGCGAGGTCAAAGGACCGGGCTGCCAGGGAAAAAACGAAAACGAAAGCTGACTAAGTCAGAAAAAACCGAAAAAACCGTTAGAGGACTCGAGACCGGCGTCGCGAGTCCGGGCGGGAAAACGACCGGCGTCGAACCGAAAGAAAAAAGGATAAATACAGAGGAAAATCAACTTTTTCGCGGGGACAAGACGGGGACGTCTGTAGGGCTCCGCGGAAAAAGAAGACTGGCTAAGATGGCACCTTCGGGCGGGAAGACTACCGCGCATGCGCGCTGCAATTCCCAAAGGCTTTCTTTGAAAGCTGGGGAAAATTGCTCCGCGAGGGCTCCGTCGGCGCCGACGTCACCCATAAGTGAGGACTGACTTCCTGCTTGGTCCTGGAGAACCAGGAATGCGACACAGGTTCGTGTTTTGAGCTCTTAAAATTCAAGAGTTTCCTCCAATATACCTGCAGTATGCTTGGAGACTTAAAGAAATGGGATCTCTTTTATGGTGAACTACTGTCATCTTCAGCGTCATCCCCAGCCACCGTCATCTACTGATGTCAGTTTTAGTGTCATCACCCCCAGCCACAGTCATCATAGCAAACTACACCAATCCAATTCTAAATTCAAGCCTGGTGAAACAGATCCCAATCTGAAAATCCATGATTGCTCAAGAAATTGTAGGAGAGAGGTTCAATCCCCTCTCCAAGGATCCAGTGGAACATGATCCAATATCCACCTCTTGAAATTAGCAAAGGTATGTCAATGGGAAACTATTGGTACCGTAAGAACTCTGTTTATTTTTATTCTTGAACAATGTTCTTGCAAACGAGATTTGACCTGTCTTATAGTCCCACCAGCATATTTAAGTGGAGAGGGACAAATCAATAAATATATTACATAAGGTGTCAAGCAGGTGGTATGCCAATGTGATACATAAGTGAAATTAGAAGAAACGTCTATGCACTTGCTGCCTACTATATCTTAACAAGTTGTTGCGTTGTACAGGTTTTCTATAAAGGGATGGTATAAAATCTTCCTTGATCTTTATAAAGCAACAAATTCAAAAATTCAATTTGCATCGGATGGTACTTTGCTGTAAATTGGATGTTAGATTTTAATGAATTGATCCACTGAAGGAACCTCCTGGAGTTTAGAAGCTGGTCTGTTCCATAAGAACACGTCATCTAAAAAACGTGACCAAAATGTAATAATTGAAAACCAGAGGGATCCATATACAGGGCCACCACGGCTCCCATGGCTACTCCATATACCTGCAAATAAATTTTTGAATCGTATTAAAAATAATTCTTATACAATACCAAACGTAAGTGCAACTAGTGCAATAATCTAATATCATCATCACTGGTTTTGGTAAAATTTTGTAATCTGGGACATTTAGGGTCAAACTTTCTACAATGGAAGTATAAAATCATAGAGGACCTAAGAGTACCGCAGCAGCAGAACAGAGCAATTCAATTTCAAAGGTGGGGTCCTGGACTGGTCTAGCAGGACTCAAGGAAAGGACATTACATGGTAAGTAAAATATCATCTTCCATATCGTTGTGGTAGACCAGTCCAGACAAGTGGGAAGACACAGCAGCTCGCAAAACTCTTGAGCTGATGGCCATGTCTGGCCACGTGTGGTCATCCAAGGGTAATGCTTGACAAAAGTGGAAAGTGATGCCCACTTTGCTGCCCGACGAATGTCTGCAGGGGCTACAGAGCTCTGCCCACAAGGAGCTTGTGCTTGGGTAGAATTAGTGTGCAAATCCTCCGGAACCAGCCAGTTCCACTACACATACGCCAAGGCAATAGCCTCCTTAATCCAGTGCCCCAAAGTTGATTTGACTGCCGCTTCACCCTTGCGCCGGCCAGCAAACAGCACAAAAAGATGGTATGACTTAAGAAAGGAATTCACAACCTCCAAGTACCCGAGAAGCACCCTCTGGACATCCACAAGGTGAAGATCCTTATCCTTCCCCCGACACTGCTCCTTAGAAATGAAGGGCAGGCAAACCACCTGTTTCACATGAAAGGGAGACAGCACTTTAGACAAGAAGGCAGGCACAGGCCAAATGGAAACAGTCTCATTTGAGAAGGACAAATAAGGATCTCGGCAAGACAGAGCCTAGAGCTCAGAGATCCACCTTGCAGAACAAACTGCAACCAATAAGACAGTCTTGTGTGTCAAATTCTTTAAGGCAGCGTGCTTCAACGGCTCAAAGGGGGGCACCATGAGAGCCTTGATTACAAACACAGAACCCAGGAAGGGATCACAGACCGAAGGGGAGGACACAGACACTGAACCTCCTGGAGAAAAACGTGAGGTCCAGGTGCAAGGACAAACACTTGCCTGCCACCTGACCATGTAACAGGCCAGAGCTGCCACATGAACTTTCAGGGAGCTAAGTGAAAAGCCCTTCTCTGGGTCATCCTGCAGAAAAGCCAACAGGGGGGATACCTTGGTCACCTCAGGAGCCAGATGCCACGCGCTGCACCTCTTCTGGGCACCAGTAGAGTACAAATTACAGCTGGAGAGTGGCTCTTATACGCTGGCAGTCTCCTTTCAAGAGCCATGCTGTAAGCAAGAAGGGAACCATATCCTGCAGGATGATTGGTCCCTGACGCAATAGCCCCAGAGATGGAGGCAACTGAAGAGGCGGTGCCTGCAGGAGCCACATCAGGTTTCTGAACAATGCTTGCCGCGGTCAATCCGGCACTACCAGCACAATCCTACCTGGGTGGTGCTCTATACCCTAAATCACATGCCCCACCAGGGGTCATGGAGAAAGCACGTACAGCAGATGCTGACTTGGCTGGGTCAAGGCATCAATGCCCTTGGATCCCATCCCTGTGTGGAGATTGAAGACGTGGCAAACTTTGGCATTGGTGTGGGTCACCAACAGATTCATTTTGGGGCCACCCCAGTGGCGCAAAATAAACTGAAATGCCTCCTGACTCAACTCCCACTCGCCGAGATTCAGAAAGTGCTGGCTGAGGAAGTCCATTTCCACAATGTCCACCCCAGCAATGTGCTGGATCGACAAGACTAGGAGGTTCTTCTCCACCAAGGCAAACAGGAGATCCATCTCCAGAGTCACTCTGGTGCTCCTTGTGCTGCCTTACTGATTGACATAGGCCGCCACTATGGCATTGTCTAAAAACACTCAAACCGTCCGGCCCTCGACCAGGGGACAGAAACACAGAAGAGCCAATCTGATGGCCCTTGCCTCGAAGCAGCTGATAGAACATACCTCTTACCTGTGATTCCAATGGCTCTGGCCTGTATGGTACTGGTAATGGGCTCCCCAGCCTGAGAAACTGGAATCTGTCATCAGCAGTATCCAGGAAAAAACATCCAGCGGTACACCTTTCCTCAAATGACAGGGCTGCCACCACTATCGCAGGCTGACCTTCACCATCAACGGGAGTGTAAGCTTGTGCTCAAACTCCTGAGAACTCAGGGACCATCGAGTTAACAAGGACCGCTGGAGCAGTCGCATGTGAGCATATACCATGCACCATCTCTATGGTTGCTATCAATCCGAGGAGCTGCAGATAATCCCAGACTCTGGGGACCTGCTGTGCACAGAACATCACCAGGCAATCCAACAGTTTTCTGACTTTTTCCTCTGGCAGGAAAACTCTGCTCACTGGAATGTCGAAATGTGCTCCCACCAACTCCAAGGACTGGGAAGGCAATGTGTAGCTACTCATCTGTAACAGGTGTTCTCCAGGGACAGCAGGAATCAGTCCTCACATATGGGTGACATCAACAGTGACGGAGTCCATGCGGAGCATTTCCCCAGCTTTCAAAGAAAGTCTTTGGGACATTCTACCATGCATGTGTGGTCCCCTTCCCGCCCAAGGGTGCCATCTTGCTCAGTCAGAAGACATAGTTAGGACAGTAGTAAAAACTAAAAAACGTTAGGGAGGCAACTCCCAGAGGAGGAGGGAAGGCTGCGAGGAGTGATTCCTGCTGTCCCTGGAGAACATCTGTTACAGGTGGGTAACTATACTTTCTCCAGGAACAAGCAGGAAGTCAGTCCTCACAAATGGGACTCCCTAACTCCAGGCTGCCGAGGACCGAACCACAACAGCACCAACAGCGACCTATTGGGTAGCTGTGAGCTGAAGGTGGTGAGTCCCCACTGAGAGACTCTGCAAGACCCTGGTGTCCATTGACACTATCACTCCAGTAGCCTGAACACAGAAGGGTCGGAGGGCAGGAGTTGGCTACAACCTGAGAATATTACTGAGTATTGCCTGGCCAAAGGCACTATTCCTGCGGGACTTGCTCTCCAGGCTGTGAACGTGTGAATTGAAGACCATGTGACAGCCTTGCAGATTTCAGTCATCAGCAATGAGTGGAGGTTGGCCACCGACACGGCCATTGCCCTCACGTGATGCGCTATGATAGAGGGAGAGGCCAGCTCGCTTAAAGGCGAGGGCAATACAGTCCACCACCCAAGTGGACAGAGTTCGCTTAGACATGGGGGAGCCCTAGTCTGCTGAGGTCATAAGACAAGAAAAGCTGAGGAGCTTTTCGATGGGCCCGTGTCTGCTGTAAGTAGAAGGACAGGGCCCATTGCAATTTAGTGTATGAAGTACTAGCTCCTCCTTGCCGGTGTGAGGCTGCAGAAAGAAGGTGGAGAGGACCACCTCCTGGTTGAGGTGGAAAGGAGACACCACCTTTGGAAGGACTTTGGGGTGTCTACGGAGCACTACCCTGTCCTTGTAAAATCTTGTATATGGTGGATCTGACACCAGGGCCTGGAGTTCACTCACTCGTCGAAAGGACGTGAGGGCCACCAGAAAGGCCACTTTCCAAGACAGGTACTGCAGGTGGCAAGTGGCCAGAGGATCGAACAGCAGTTTGGTGAGTTGGGAAAGCACCATGCTGAGGTCCCACTCTGCTGCTGGAGGGCAGAGAAGGGGCTTGGATAACAGGAGGCCCTGGAGGAACCTGGAGACCAGGCGCTAGCTTGAGAGTGGTTTTGGTGCTCAGATGTACCCTCACAGAGTTAGATTTCAGCCTGGTGTGTGACAGGTGCAGTAGGTACTGAAGTACTAGTTGCATATGGGCAGGAGAAGGGATTCTCCTCTCTTTCTGCACACCAGACAGAGAACTTTCTCCACTTAAAGGCACAAGCCCATCTGGTGGAGGGTTTTCAGGAGGCCAGCAGGATCTCCTCGACTTCTGCTGGAAGACAGAAAGAGGCCAACACTACCCTTTTAGCAGCCACGTTGTTAGCGTTAGTGACCCCAAATTGGAGTGCAGGATTGTACCCTCTTCCTGGGATAGCGGACTGGGAGTGCCACAGACAGGGAAAGCAGCAGAGGGAATCAAGGTTGCCTGGGCGACCTGGGGGCAAATCAGTATAACTGATGCTCTTTCGCTCTGGACCTTGAAGAGGGTCCTGGCGACCGGGGGGGAGGGGGGGGCGGGAGTCGGTGGGAATGCATAGAGTAGGCCCTAGGACCACAAGATCAGAAAGGTATGTGCCGCCACCCTCTTAGGGTGCGGCTGACAGGAGGAGAAGCGGGGTAGCTGTGTGTTTGTAGAGTCAAATAGGTCCATCACAGGCCTGCCCCAGAGCTGGAAGAACTGCTTCGTTAGTTACTCTGGGGTTTAAGTGCCACTCATGTGGGCAGAGGACTCTGCTCAGTCTGTCCACTAGGCAGTTGTCCTGGCCTGGGAGGTACATCACTCGCAGAAGCATGCTGTTGTGTACTGCGAAAGGGAGGAGGGCCACCACGTCCTGGAAGAGGATGTATGAACCCGTGCGCCCCTACTTGTTGATATAAAAACATGGCGACCTGGTTGTCAGTCTGGATCAGCACAAGTAAGTATTGCAGGTGGTGGCAGAAACTCATAGGGCCAAGAAGATTGCCCTGAGCTCCAGGAGATTGATCTGCAGGAGTGACTCCTCCTGAGACCAGCTGCCCTGTGTGCGGCGGTCTCCGCAACATGCCCCCAATCCAGGAGGGAGGTATCTGTGGTCAGGGTCCTCTGCAGCACAAGTCCTGGAAGGGCATTTCTGCCTGGAGGTGGCGCATGTTTTGCCACCAGTTGAGGGACTCCACCATCTGGCGGGTAACCCTGACCCTGTTCGTGGGCCGAGTCCACTGCAAGCATAGGCACCACTAGGCTGTCCACATGTGTAAGTGGGCTGTGGGAGTGAAGTGGACAGTCGTGGCCATATATAGCCTAGAAGGCGGAGAAGACAAGCAGACACTGACTGGCAGCACTGTACCTCTCCTGTCCGTTGCCCGAGTTCTGCTCTCTTTCTTGGGAGGATGGCCTTGACCTGTAATGTGTTCAACTGAGCACCTATGAACTCCAGGCTTTGGGCTGGAGACAGATGGGATTTGGGGTAGTTGATTACGAACACCAGGTGCTGCAGAAGGAGGGCTGCACGCTCTGCAGCCTGACTGACCTCTAAGACCGTACCGCCCCTGATGAGCAAGTCGTCCAGGTAGGAGAAAACGAAAGCCCCTTGTAGGCACAAGTAGGCGGTTACCACTGCCAGGCATTTGGTAAAGACCTTTGGCGAGAAGGCTAGGCTGAAGGGTAGCATCCTGTACTAGTGGTGTCCCCCTCCCACCACGAACTGTAGGTACTGCCTGTGAGAGGGGTGGATGAAGATGCGAGTATATGCATCCTTTAGGTCCAAAAGAACAGCCAATATTTCTGGTGGACGTAAGGCCAGGGATCCAAGGGAGAGCATCTTGAACTTCTCCCTCACCAGAAACTTATTTAAGTTTCTCAGATCTAGTATGGGCCAGAAACCCCCAGTTCTCTTTGGGACAAGGAAGTATCTGGAGTAGAAGCCTTTTCCCCTAGATGTTTGGGTACAGGCTCCACGGAGCTGTCCGAGTAGACCTGCGAACTCTGAGTGCAGAAGAGTCTGGTGAAGGAGAGGTCGCTCTGGCTCTCCTGGAAAGAACCTGGGTGGTACCTGCCTTAGGTGGAGGAGGTATCCTTCTCTTACCACCTGCATACCCACTGGTCCAAGATGACACTGACCCACTTTTTGGCGAAGAGTGCCAGGCAGCCCCCTGTGGGCTTGTAAAGGTCTCCTGGGGGAGGGGAGGCACTGCACAAGGAGTCAAAAGCTCCCCCTGGGCTGGACGGGAACTGGGCCCTGGAGCTTCTGTGCCTTTGGCTTCTGAGTCTCATGGCTTTTAGGGTGAGAACCCTGTTGCTGGCCTGAAAAGGCTTCCTTTTTTCTCAGTAACAGTGGTCTTTCCCCCAATGGTTTCTTAAGGGGAAAGAATGAGGTCTCTTTGGAAAGCTTCTGTCAAGTCACCATGTCAGCCTAAATCTCAGCCATAAGCTTGCCGAACAGGTTCTTCCCAGTGCAGGGGACGTCAAGCAGCTTGTCTTGGACCCATTGCTCGAGGTCTGAAGGCCACTGCTATCCAAGTCGCTAACTCAAAGCCGTCATAAACTGCCTGGGAAAGTAACTGAGCAGCCCTTAACCCTGGAGGTCAGGGATTGGAACCGCTGGAGGGGCTCCCCGGCAAGCCCCGCTGAAAACCCAGACAACTCCTGGGTTAGGGACTTTAGGTACATGCCTATGTACAGTTCATAGGCTTGAATCCTGCAACCCAGCATGGAGCCCTGGTAATACTTACGCCCGAAAGAATTGAGGGCTCTAGCATCCCTTCCAGGAGGGACCGAAGAGTGGGTCTTCTGGCTTTTGAGTTTCTGCATGGTCGACTTGACCATGGAGTTATGTGGGAGATGGGGTTTGTGGACCCTGGGGCCCTTCCAGACACGGTAGATGGCGTTGAGGTGCCAGCATACCAGCAGCACTGAGGCCAGTGTGTCCCACATTCTAAGTAGCAGCCGCTCGAGGATTGGCTGCACGAGCACCGTGAGCGTCTCCATGGGTGGAGACTCATACTGGAGAATCTCCAGTTCTTCGGTGCACGGATCTTCCTCCGGCCCGGTTTGCACCAAGAGGACTCTGGCCATATCCTTGACAAAGTCATGGAAGTCCACATCTTCTGGAGAATGGCACCAGGGTGCCAGGTCAGAGGGAATATCTTGGTGCCGCTTGGTTTCTGGGGACATCTAGTCGTCGGTCTCCCACTATTTATTTATTTTTTATTTTTATTTATACTTTTCTTTTATACCGCTTTTTCCCAAGATCAAAGGCGGTTTACAAATAACATAATGAACAGTTTACAATTAACATAATGAACATTGTTTTACATAGAACATAGTATTTTCTTTAAACTATGTACAATTAACTTTTCATGAACAATAACATGGAGCATATATTTATACATATGTTGAACTATTTACATCAGTCAAATATTTACATTAGTCAGTTATTAATCATGGTTTCGAAGGGTTGTTTTTCTTATGTGTGTTGAGGTTTGGGGCTTTTTGATCTGTGTTTAGGGAGGATTTTTATGTAGGTGTGGTGAGGAGGATGGAGGGGGTTCATTAAGGTTTATAAAGTGTTCTTTAAACAGATATGTTTTTAGTTCTTTCCGGAATGTCTGGAGATCCTTTATTTTGCGGAGGTTTAGTGGGAGTTTATTCCATATGGTGGGGGCTGCATATGAGAATGCTCTTGAGCTTGTGGTTTTTTTTGTTTTTCGAATTGATTTTGTTATGTCTAGTGAGTGGGTTGCATTTTGTCTGCGGGTTCTATGTTCTTTTGGAGCATGTAGTAGAGTGGTTAGATGTGAAGGTGATATGCCGTTGATAAGTTTAAATGTGGTTAAGAGTATTTTGTATGATATTCTACTATTTATGGGAAGCCAGTGTAGTTCAGCGAGGATGGGAGTTATGTGGTCAGTGAGGCGGGCTTTTGCTGTTACTCGGGCACAGATGTTTTGAGCTCGTTGGAGTAAGTTAATATTTGTGAGAGGGAGGCCGATAAGTAGACTATTACAATAGTCAAAGTGAGGAGTGATGAGTGTGCTGATAACAGATCTGAAGTCATGTGTGTCTAGTATTGGTCGTAGGTGTTGAATGGTTTTGAGTTTATAGAATATGGTTTTCACGGTTTGTTTTATGTGAGGGATCATACTAAGTGTGTGGTCTATTATGATGCCTAGGTATTTTACTTCCTTTTTGATTGGGATTATTGTATCGTTAATTGTTATTGTTTCTGGGAGAGTAGTATCTGGTTTTCTTGTTACGAACATTGCTTCAGTTTTGTTTAGGTTGATGCTAAGGTTATTATTTTGTAGCCAGGTATTTTCTTCACTGATACAGTTTAGTAAGTTCTGGTAGTTGGGATTATTTGTGTTTATTGGTTGAGTGAGCATGATGTCATCTGCGTATATATAGTGGTTGACTTTATGTTTTTTGAATATATTTGTGATGGGTTGGAGATATAGGTTGAAAAGGAGGGCCGATAGGGCCGAGCCCTGTGGAATACCTTGTCCTTGTATGAATGGCTCAGAGGTGTCTTGACCCAATTTAACGCGTATTGATCGGTTTGTGATGTATGATATAAACCATTGTAGAATTGTTCCTCCTATTCCTAGGCTTAGGAGTCTGTTAATAAGTGTGTTGTGGTGGACATTGTCAAAGGCACCGGCTATATCAATGAATATGAGGATGTAACCTTGGTTGCATGTGTCAGTGCCCTTTATGAGGTCATCCATGAGTGTTATAAGTAGAGTTTCGACTCCATGTGAAGGGCGGAAGCCAAATTGATGTGAGTCAAGTGGTGCATGTGTGTCGATAAAATCTTGCAGTTGAAGCTGTATGATTTTTTCTATCACTTTGGCAATGAACGGTATGCTGGCTATGGGCCTGTAGGAGTTTGGGTCTGTAGGATTGAGTTTATTATTTTTTATTATAGGGCGTAAGGATGTGAGTTTTATGGCATCTGGCATGATGCCCTTAGATAGTGATTGGTTTACTATATTTTGTATATGTATAGCTAATTCAGTTTTGGTGTTTTTTATCCATGACACCGGACAAGGATCTAGAGGGGAGGTAGTGGTGTTGATCATTGATATGATATTGAGGAGGTGTTTTTGTTCAATATCTTGAAAGGTTATCCATTTATTTGTTGGTTTTAATTCAGTGGGTATGGTTATGATTGTGCTGGATGATTTGTTTTTTAATTTGTTAGCAAAATGAGTTGCAAGAGTTTGTGCGCTTATCGTTGATTGTTCAGGCTCTGGAGTTTGGGTTTTTGTTAGTGTCCTTATAATTGTAAATAGTTCTCTTGGTTTATTGAGTGCCATATTTATGACTTTTGTGTGGCATTCTCTTTTCGATCTGTTAATAGTGTCTTTGTATTTGTTAAGGAGACTTAAGTATTGCGCCTTATTATCGCTTGTTTTAGATTTCCTCCACCGTTTTTCTTGTTTTCTTAGTTGCTTTTTATAGTGGAGAGTTCTCTATTAAACCATTTTTCTGATTTTCTTTTTGTGAATTGTTTTTGGGGACCTTGAGTGGGAGTTGCTGCTTCTTTTATTATTGAGTTCCATTGTTCCATTATGGTGTTGATTTCTGTTGTGTTATTTATAAGGTTAGGTAATACGGTTTCTAGGAAGGTGTCTTTGTTGAAGTGTGTAAAGCGAGATTTATAAGGTGTTGGAGTAATCTCTGTGTTAGTGTGTGATAGTGAGAGTAAATTGAAGGTTATTAAGTGGTGGTCTGACCATGGTACTTCTGTGATGAGAGGTGGGGATTGTAGTTGGTGTTTATTAAAGGGGGTGGGGATGAATACAAGGTCTAGAGCGTTACCTTTTGTATGTGTGGGTGTTTGTATGATTTGATTGTAACCCATTTCCTTCATTGAATCCAATAAAGTTGATTGTGTGTTGTGGGTTGAGCGACGGAAGGTTCAGATCCCCTAATATAACAAGTGGTTTTCTCTGTGTAGCTGTACATGCGAGTTCTAGAATGGGGGTGAGATTTTTGTGGTCCGCTGAGGGGGGTCTGTAGATGAGAGACAGTGCAAGGTTTTTGTTTTCTATATTTATGATATCCATACCGTCTATGTTATTCACATTTTTTAGTGAGTATTTGAGCTCTTTTTTGGTGATAAGGGCCCCTCCTCCCCTTTTTACTTCTCGGTGGCAGTTGAAAAGGTCATATTGATGTGTGTTGAGTTGATTCAGGAGGATTGTGTCCGTGGGTGCGAGCCAAGTCTCTGTGATGAGAAGGATATCAGGTTTTTCATCAGTGATTATGTCATTAATTATTGGTATTTTATTTCGTATGGATCTTGCATTTATGAGGATGAATTTTCTGATGGTGTTTGTTTCATGGGATTTGTTTATAGGTTTGACTTGTACAAGATTTATTTGTATTAGTCTTGAGTGTCTGGGAATGTTGGGGCGGTGTGTCTGATTAAATGTGTGTGAGTATGGTTGTGGTGTGGTTTTGTATGGGTTGTGAATAATGGGGATAGTGTTGTATGCTGTAGGATTTGGTTTGAGAGCATAGATGTTTTGGGTTAGATGAATGGTTAGTATGGTGATAATAAGGTATAATTGGTACTTTGTGAGATCCATGTTAATTATAGTGCAATAGCTAAGGTTACTGGCAACAGTATATTAGACAGTGAGCAAAATTACAGTATTTCAGATAGGTGAGTGAAATTACTGACAACAGTATATCAAGCAGTGTCCGTATCTCAAACAGTAGCTGTAATTGGTGAAATCAACAGTCATTAAGGTTGAATGAATTACTGACAACAGTAGATCAGATAGGAGTTATAAATAAGAAGGACAGTCATTAGGGTTGATTGAAATTACTGACGACAGTAAATCAAACTTGTAGGGGGTGTAGAGGGGGGTGCTGGCTATAGTGGAATTCATGTAGTGGTTATGAGTAGTTGCAAATACTGGCTACAGTAAAAATAGGCAATAGTCATCAGTGTCATTCATATAGAAAATACTTGCTGTGATCTGTTGGTTGTAGGATCGCTTGGTGGTATGTGAGCTCAACCTTAGGGGAGCTCGAGCGATATTGGCGGGTGTGGGTTGTAGTTGGATAACTAAGTCCTTCACAGGTAGTCGTGGGTGGAGTATCTTCTACTTCTTGTAGTGGGTGATGTTCGTGTGCTTTTCGCCTGTCGTGCCCCGCCTAAGGGCCACGCCAAAGGGCCCTCTTGCGAGGCCCTCAGGCGCGGGCGCGCTTGCGCGCGGTTGCTTTTTGTTAGCTGCTGGGTCCTCCCACGGCCCGGATTGGGCCGGAGTTGTAGGAGCGGGAAACCTGCTCTCTCCCTGCTCGACCCCTGACTGGGGAGCTGCTGCGGCAGTATTCGCCGGTGGAAAAGGGCTTTCTTCCTGCCCGCGGCTGCTTTTTGTTAGCTGCTGGGTCCTCCCACGGCCCGGATTGGGCCGGAGTTGTAGGAGCGGGAAACCTGCTCTCTCCCTGCTCGACCCCTGACTGGGGAGCTGCTGCGGCAGTATTCGCCGGTGGAAAAGGGCTTTCTTCCTGCCCGCGGCTGCTTTTTGTTAGCTGCTGGGTCCTCCCACGGCCCGGATTGGGCCGGAGTTGTAGGAGCGGGAAACCTGCTCTCTCCCTGCTCGACCCCTGACTGGGGAGCTGCTGCGGCAGTATTCGCCGGTGGAAAAGGGCTTTCTTCCTGCCCGCGGCTGCTTTTTCTTAGCTGCTGGGTCCTCCCACGGCCCGGATTGGGCCGGAGTTGTAGGAGCGGGAAACCTGCTCTCTCCCTGCTCGACCCCTGACTGGGGAGCTGCTGCGGCAGTATTCGCCGGTGGAAAAGGGAGTCAAACGGTGACAACGAGTCCGAGGCCTTGTGACTCAAAGTAGAGGCTGGGGTAGTGGCCGACAGCCTCTAGAGGAATTGGGTTCCGAGTCGTGGAAATTGGCCGTGGAGAGTCGGATGCCCAAGAAACGGGACCGAGACCTCGACCGGCGCAGAGGGGTTACTGGGGAAGATGAACCAGCCATCACTGCCTGCTGCAGGGCCAGGATAGTAGTGATGTACTGCTCCAAGGCCGCCATTCTGGTTTCCAAGCCAGAAGGCTCCACAGCTTTCAGCGTAGGCACAGAGGACCTCTGGCCCGGTGCTGGCACTCTTGCGAGTGCATCCTCAACAAGGACTACAGTCTCAAGGAACCTCGCACAGTCTCCATTGGACGAGGAATCCTTCTTGAGGACCTTGGTAGGGCGTTTCTCTGAGCCACAAGAGTCCCTCTGGGAGGTTTTACTGGGTTTCTCCACAGACTGAGGATTTTTTCTTCCTCCTCTCTGGATCCGAGATCTTCTCAGAGGATGCTCGGGCCTCACAGGAAATGCTGGGCTTGGAGTTCGGCGTCGGGGAGGCCAGTGCCGAGTTGGGCCTGGGGAACAGTTTTTCCTGTAACATTGACCTTTTATTGGTTTTAGGCATCATGGTCTGGCACAGGTAGAAGGAGGTGCTGTCATGATTCGGGCCCAGGCAGCAGTCATAGGTGTCTGTCACTGCCATTGTTTGACTGTAGTGGTCACATTTTTTGAACCCACTGGGGGACATGGTGGGGGACATCTGAACGGGGTCAACGACCCCAGGCGAAAAAGGGTGCGAGTGCTGGTCTAGGCAAGCTTCGATCAGAAAATACAAAAGAAGCAGAGAACCGTGCCAGTGACTGTGCCGGCTCAAGGCGGGAAGAGGAACTGGTATGCAAATTGGGAAACTAACAATTTTAAGGATAATTAGCAAGGATTTTTCCAGGGAAACAGGACAGACATCCATTGGGCTCCATGGAAAAAAGGAGACTGCAAGATGGTGTGGTAGCATGTCCCAAAGGCTTTCTTTGAAAGCTGGGGGAAATGATCCGCGCAGGCTCCATTGGCACAGTCACCCATATGTGAGGGCTGACTTCCTGCTTGTTCCTGGAGAAAAGCTATATCTTTTCCTGATTGATCACCCAGCCGAGGCTTTCCAAGGAGGACACCACTGGGGACGTCACCGAGACACTTTTGACAGGGAACAGGCTCAGATGAGCCAGTCGTCCAGATAGGGATGGACACAGATCCCTTGGCACTGCAGCCGCCACCACTATGACCTTGGAGAAGGTCCGTGGGGTGGTAGAGAGCATGAAAGGGAGGGCAGCAAACTGAAAAGAGCCAAGCACGGCAAAACACAGGTCCTTCTGCAGATCCACCCAGATCGGGATATGAACATATGCCTCGGCCAGATCCAGAGACACCAAGAATTCCCCTCAGCACACTGCTTGAATCATGAAGCACAAGGTTTCCATCCAAAGGTGCATGACACGCAAGTGCTTGTTGAGCCCCTTGAGTTTCAAAATGTACCAGAAGGAACCATCCTTCTTTGGTACCACAAAATAGATGGAATATCTGTCCTTCTCCTGCTCATCTGGGAGGGATGGGCACCACTGCCTTTAGGCATAGCAACTTGTCCAAGGTGGTCCACACAGCAGCACCTTCGGTCGCAGAACCATACGGGGATATGAAGGCGGCACTGGGAATCAGCTCTTTGCACGCCAGGTGAACTGAATGGTATCTAGCACCAACTGATCCTTGGTAACCTGGGTCGATTCCTGAAAGAAGAGGCGAAGCCTGCCACTCACCAGAGGCACCAGGGAATGGGTCCCCAAACCTTCACTGCATAGCCTGCAAGGGTCCTCCTCTGGAAGGGACCAAATCCCTGGGACAACATGCTCTACAAAATGTCCAAAAATGAGCCTGAGACGCTGAAGCAGAGGGGAAGAAAGGTTTATCAGGTCAGTAATGTCAGTAGTCCTGGGACCCGGCCATCATATCCTTGGTGGCATCCGGCATAGGCTGACGAGACCGTGGTAGTAGCCTACTTCACAGGCCCCTTGGACCTGTCTTCCAGGAGGTGGTAATATTTCGTTTCACATGGGTCCTTCACCAGCTTCTCCAAATTAGTCCCAAACAGAAGTTTCCCTTTAAAGGGCAGCTGAGTCAACCAGGCTTTGGAGGATGTGTCTGCTACCTAGTGCCGGAGCAAAAGCCAATGACAGGACACTGTCCTCAGGGCAGCATCTCTGGCCACCATACCTACCAGGTCATACATGGCATCAGAAAGGAAGGCCGAGGAAGACTCCAAAAGAGAGGTAGTATCATCAGGAGGGTGAGACTGAATCCACTGGGGAAGGGCTTGAGACATCAGGCTAGTACATATCGCCAGCTGTAGGCCGATCTGCCGCCAAGGCAAACTGGATCCTCAGCAAGGAATCTATCTTGCAGTCCAGAATATCCTTTAAGGCCGATCCGCCTTTCACAGGAACGGTGGTTTGTCTGGTAACTCCTGTGACCTGTGCATCCACCTTGGGAATGTCATATCTTTGATCACCTTCGGGAATGGGAAGACAACAGTGTACTCCGCACTCCTTGAAGGAGAGGGCGTACCTTCGGCTCCTGCTCGGTGTCAGAAGCATCTGTCAAGTTTAAGACCTTGATAATCAATGCCACCAGCTCTTTCTTCCGGAACAGGCAGATCATGCCAGCCTGTGCATAATCTTCTGAAGATGAGAGCAGGTCCTCATCCACATCAGAGCCCAATACCGATTCATCTGAATCAGAGGTATAGTCAACAGTTGGATATCTCCCAATTGTTTCCCATTTCCAGGGAGCATCCTGTGCCAAGGATGCTTAGCCAAGGGTAATCGAACAGTGCTTCCACCTTCAGCCTGCCCAGCATGAGACTGCATCCGGGGGTACCTTGAGGACACAGGGTCTGAATTTCTATGCCAGAAGGATCAGGCCTGCTTCAAAAAGGAAACAAATTCTGGAGAGGACAATACAGTATCCCTCCTCTCAGATAAGGCTCCCCAAAAACAGGGGGCATTAGCCACCACAAACCCCACTAAAGGATGAAGAGCGGTTTACAGCACTGTTGCCAGAGCCTCCGACCGACTGGACATCCTTACCCTTTGTGCCATCCTGCACCTCCTGTCTTGAGGCAGGTAGGGGCAGATTAACTGCATCCCCCTGCTGAGAGAGGGAAAGCATGCCCTCCAGGGGCGACTCAGAAGCTGCCATGCAGGAAGGACAGTCTGGAATCCAAGGATGAGGCTCCTCACTTGCCACAGGTCAAACAACATTTCCAGGAAGACGACAGAGAGGGTATCGCAAAAGCACATACTATGGCTGCATCAGCCCGCAAGCGTACATTAACTGTGCTTTTATGTAACACGCGTTGAAGGCGCTAGGGAAGGAGCGCACATTGGAGCCACTTTAGCAGAATGCACATTAGGACCATGTGACCCCCAGGCGTACAACAGGCAAAGTTATTACCAATGCGTGCAAAATGGCGGGAAACCCCCACACAGCACCAACAGTCGCTTTCAGTCCACCCTAAATTGCATCCCTTAGAGACAAAACTGGGAGCCCCCAACAAGGACAATGACAAGGTCAAGCCTTGGTACTCTCCCCGAGAGCCCCAGGTGTAGGATCCGTGCATGGCTCGGCTCTACTCCCCTGAAACTGCTTTACTGGCTGGTTTTATTTTTCTTTTCTTTTATTTTAGAGAAGTGCACATCCACATAAACAAGAAAAAAGGCATCAATACACAAAAGCAAGTAAAGCACAGTTACTTACCTGTAATAGGTGATCTCTGGAACAGCAGGAATTAGTCTTCACATATGGGTACGTCGGTACCGACGGAGCCTGCACGGGAATGCTGCCCAGCTTTCAATTAGAAAGCTTTTGGCAGCATCCCTCGCGCCTGCGCAGTGACTTCCCGCCTTCTCCACAGCCTCTCTTCAGTTGAGTTTCAGAGCTGAGACAAAGGCGAGGAGAGAAAATGAAAAAAATAAAAAAGATGCAACTCCTAGGGGAGGTGGGAGGGTTGTGAAGACTAATTCCTGCTGTTCCTAGAGATCACCTGTTACAGGTAAGTAACTGTGCTATCTCCAGGAACAATCAGGAATGAGTCTTCACATATGGGGACTCCCTAGCTGGAGATGCCAGGGGGAGATCCCATAAAAATGCAAGTGCCTGGAACAGGGGTGCATTTTGTTTCCAGGAATCCCCGGCATCCAATGTGGGATGGAGGGTAGGAGTTGATAATAAAAGAGCTGTAAGGAAAGAAACAGCATAGCCAAGGACTAGAAGGTTCTACAGAGTACAGGAGTCCTTGGCAGATATGATAAGTAGCATTAAACAAATTTAATGTACACTTAAAATATGCAGCTTACCTACTGTATTGTAGGAAGTAGAAAGCATGATGGAGTCTACTGGATAAGCAGTGGCGGAATCTTCAAGGTGACCTCTCAGAGTGAGGATGAAGGTTCAGACCTGGAGGTAGTAGATGATCCAGGTGTTAACTGGGTAGGAGTAGATGTCTGGTCTTCAATGGAAAGCTTTATGGGAAAAGCTGAAAAGTCCTTTAGGCAGCATGAACATTGAGGACTAAAGGAAGAAGACTGACGGAGTTGAAGAACTAGCCCAGTCCTGGCAGGAAAGGGGGAATGGAAAACCCCTATTCCTACGGAAAACAGTTGTGTACTCGAAGATAAAGATGTACACTGTTTTTCCTAGTTGGCGAGAGATAGGAAAAATATTGAAGCTGGATGCTTCAAGGACATAAAGAAAAATGGAAGATGTTAGCACCAAAGTGGTTGTTGGTGCTTAACATGTCCTGTATCATAATTTGGTATGGGACGTAGGGCAACAATCTGTCTAAAACCTCTAAGAGGTAAATCATGTAGTATAGACAGTAAGGGTGATAGTGAATAAGATTGACCCACCCTTAAGAAGCCCCCCATCAAACACATACACATGTGGCTGGAATAGATATGTATATATTCATATATATATATAGATATATAAATATACATATGTCCAGATTTGTATAGTAGGATATGGGTGGTGAAATATATTAGATAGAGAGATAGAGAGATGGAGAGATGGAGAGAGAGAGAGAGAGAGAGAGATGATATACCTAGATATATGGAAATATGTGGGGCATGGTTTAGCACCACCAGAGTAATGAAACATATATGGAGATGCTACATACAAGACAACAGATTAAGATACATGTCTACCACCCAGCCCCATAATAGTACATGGGGAATATAAAAGAAAAAGATTCTGCGTTCTACAAGAGGGTGAGCCCACTTGGGATATGCATAGAGAATCTATTTTCGTGGGTTGAGGGATGCAGGAAAGCAATCCAGTGAGATAACCGTGATGTTCGCGTGAGAACAGATGAAGATATGAATCTGTAGGGAACAAGGCAGGGAGTTCTACAGAACACTAACATGGTAGATGCCTTGGATTGTCACGCAGAAGAACTGCTATCTCGTGTTAACACCCCAGGCTAGAAGGGGTGTGGAGAACCCTCACAGGTATAGGAAGGGTTGATAAGTTTCTCTCTAATAATAGAGGAACTTCAGAGACAAGGACAATGCTCTATAGCAAAGCCCTCATAGTAGAAAGCTTCTCTGAAGACTGCAGAGAGCATTGTGCAGGAGAGCTATGAGATAAACTGACTGAAAATCAGTTATATTGCCATATCCTAGAAAAGGAGATGGTTAGAATAATGTGAGAAAGGATCCAAGATAGTTTGGAATCACTACTGAAGCTAGACAAAAATGTTGAACAAGGGACTGGAACTTGGAAAAGTCCCAGTAATACAATTATAATAACTCCTGCAGGCAGAGCTGCTGACAGAAACAGCAGAGAGATTGTCCTGTGCTGAATAAAGAAAAACAGACAAGAAAAGAGAGGGGATATCTCTTCTCACTGTCTGGGGAACGACCAGAGAAGTAGTTCAGTATGGTAGCCCACAAGGAGTTGGAGGGTGACGTACCCATGGGGTAAGTCAACTGAAGGAAAAATGTTCAGTTGGGAAAGAGACTATCAGGTGATAGTTGAAACTGCTCTTCTGGAGAGTAAGAAGAGGAGAAGTGTGTAGTACCTGAACAAAACAAGTTTTTGACAGGTTAGTACACTGAAAAAGAAAAGCACAGTGAATAATCTTTTAATATGTACGTTACAATTCCCGGCCCCTATGGTTGCTGGGAATGTTGAGACTGGCCAGAACTGGAGGACTTCAGACTAGGCTGAGGCGTCTCTTGTTTAGGTACAGCCGAATGATGGGCAGGAGAGGAATGAAACTTTCTTTTCTTAGGAAAAGAAGGTTTGGTAGGACATTTCCTACTATTTGAAGAAGGAGGTGGCTTAGAATGGTTTCTAGTGGAAGAAAAGTCAGGGGAGCATTGAGCAACCTGACGTAAAGCCTCCTTATTAAAAAGACCTTCCCCTGTACAAGGAGAATGAGCTAGTATAGTTTGTGCCCATTTGCTCAAGTCTGAAGCCTCAAGCCAGGCTCTGTGACGTGCTGCAATGGCAATAGCAGAGGATCTGCTAATGGACTCAAAAGAATCTATAGAAGCACGAGACAGGAACCAGGATATATTCCGGCTGTGATTGATGAGCAAGGTATAATCAGTAGCCTTCGGCTCTGGTAAAAAAGGGGTCAAAAGAGACAATTTCTCTGTGACTTCCTGGAGTGTTAGACTCATGTGAAAAATATATGAGAGAACTCTGGAAGCCAGCATAGAGTTTTGGAAGGCCTGACGGCCAAAAGCATCAAGTGTTCTTGAAGAACGACCTGGCGGAAAAGAAGAATGCTTCTTCTTGCTCTTAACCTTCCTCAGTGCTGATTCCACTACAAGGGAACGATGAGAAAGTTGAGGTTTTTGGAACCCTGGAGAGGGTGGCACACGGTACCTAACCTCAATGTCAGTAGAAACTTGAGGAAGTCGTAAGAGTGATTTCCATACCCTAAGAAGGAGATCCTGCAGAGCAGGATGTAAAGGAAACTGTATATGTTGCATTTGTGCCGGTGAGCCATGGGTAGGATCACAACCAGGGATAGAAATATTAAGAAAGGTTGCCATATCCAGGAGAAAAGTCTGAAAAGACTGATCTCCTATGGGAACTATTCCTGGTGAGGCTAAAGAAAGAGCCTGAGTATCAGAGGACGTACAAGGTACTGCACCAATGCCAGGTATCGGTTCCAAACTAGGCAGCGGTGCAAGAACAGGCATCAACCTCGCTACTGATAAAGGACTAGCAGGTGAAGTAGTCATCGGGAACTGCTGTAGTGGTACCGAGATCAGGAGGGAGTTATGGCTAGGATCTTCGGAACTACCTATTGGGAAACGACAGGAGTCGGTTCCGGGACGCGTCGGTACGCAGTCCGAGACTCAATATCGACTCAAGACTCGGCATCGAAGAGAGCGAGACTAGCGATGCATGTCTCGACAGTTCCGACGCCAGTGGCAGTATCGGCGATGCCGATACCACTAAGGCAGCCTGGGTGACATCGATCGATACCGACGGTACCGAGGATACCCGATGAGCACCCATCCATGTCGATGCCGATGCTAGGGTATCGGAACCGATCGACGTCGGTACCGTCCCGGAGCATGGCTGAGATTGAGGGAAGTCAATACGGTGCGTATCGATCGGTCCCGAAGGTACCGAGGATGCCCGATGACGATCCCTGGTGAAGAGTGGAGTACTCGACACCGGTGCCGATGCCGGAGGCTCGGTACCGCTCGAAGCGGATACCACCCCCGCATGGCTCAGGTATGTTCTGTGAGGGGTGAGCCCCAGGAACATCCTGAAACCCCTTTAACGCTTTGGAGCCCGAAGATTCCCGCAGGGGTAATGCCAATGGATTCTTGAGGGTAAGGCCGGAGCCGTCACCATGCTGGGCATGGGACATACCACTCAAGCATTGACTAATCTTAACAGACTGTTTTTGGGTTACCTGATCCTGTGAAGTAGAGAAACCGGGTACCCTCACTGCCGAAGAAAAAAACGGTATCGAGGGAAACTCTAAATACCAAAGGTTTTCTCACAAAATTATCTCCTGACAAGTCAGGGGAAAAAGGGTCAGGACCCACACAGTTGAGACACCAACTATTGGTGTCTAAAAAGAAACAGGTGTTTCCACAGCGGATGCACTTCTTAGGAAAAGAAGGCTCCATAATGAAAAAGGCCTAGTAGGCCTAAGAAGTTAAGGCAAAAAAAAACTGAAGAAAAGTTTTACAGACTTTAGCCTAAAAACCATCGGCGGTACCGGTGGTAGCGGGAAAAACAGCCGCGACCACAAGAAAACAAAAAATTAAAATAATTAAAGCAATTAAAAAGAATAGTTTCTGCGGTGACAGGAGGATGTCCTGCCGGCTCCGCGGAAAAACGAAAACTGAAGAGAGGCTGTGGAGAAGGCGGGAAGTCACTGCGCAGGCGCGAGGGATGCTGCCAAAAGCTTTCTAATTGAAAGCTGGGCAGCATTCCCGTTCAGGCTCCGTCGGTACCGACGTACCCATATGTGAAGACTCATTCCTGCTTGTTCCTGGAGATACTGAATACAAGCAATCAAAACATGGCATCTTAAAACTTAGCCCTCATTTGAGCCAAAAAGACCATACTTATAAATTTATATAAGGAAATCCAGCAAAGCTAACTCAAGAGGATAAACATGACATACCCTAAACGACCCCACTAGCCCTGGCGGTCTCCAAGTGAGATGGAACAAGAAAAACAAACCTGCCCTTGGAGAGTAATCACGCATTTACAAGAAAACTGCAGAAAGAAACTTGCCCCAAGAGCAACAACTTGCGGCTTCAAAAGATAAAAACAGTTTACGGTGAGCCTGTATAGAACAAGTCACATCAGGAAAAACATTCAATTTTTGTCGACAAAAAGAAACATCTTTATATTTAAAAAACAACTTAAGTTTCACAGCTTCAGCAGGAAACGTTACCAATAAAGTGTTACGTTTTACAATATTATCTGTAGAATCTTCCAAAAATTGGGTCAGGTTCGAACTATCTGGAGAGCAGAGGGTATCAAACCTCCCCTCCTCCTCTGCAGAAATCTGAACCTTAGAAGGTACATAATACATATGAGTTATATGTACAGGATCAGGTAACTAAGACCTCACAAAAATACTTAGCAAGCAAAATCTCTGGTGAGTCTAATGCCTCCAATCAGGCCTGAACCAACAAAGAGTCCTTAATAGAAGTCCCCTGAACAGTATTAAGGGACTGCAACTGAACTTCTATCTTGGACTGGAATTATGCAATGAAACCTAACTAGAATCCAGTTCTGTAACTTTGTCTACCATGGCCGAGATATATTCACATAATGAAACCACAGTAGTGGATAATTTAGTATCAATAACGGAAATCACAGTCCATACATCTTTAAGAGTAATATCATCCACAGGAGAAGACACAGCTAAATTCAAAGGCTCCAGTAAGGCTACAGGTTTGGGAATAAGTACCTGGTTACCAATCCTAGCTTCACTGGGTGGAGTCCCAGGAGTCAACATTGACTTGACAACACTTAGCGTAGCCATGGCTATCAAAAAGACCGCAGTCTAGTGGAGCCTTCCACATCACGCTCAAGTGAGAGTGTCACACTTTTAGGTCTCAGGGTGATAGTTCACAAGTTTTAATCTCTTTTCCTCTCAATCCTCAGATTTTCTATAGAGCGGAGAAAATCCATCCATCATCTGTTGGAGACAAAAATACTGAAGGAACCTCTGGTGGCTGAGTCGAATAAAGGCACAGGAATGTTGTCATTGAAACCTGGGCTTTTCATTGTTTTTTAGTCTCCACCAATCTGCTGTTAAGGAACAACCCACTTTTCTGGACTGGTCTAGCAGGACGATATGGAATTTTAATTATCCAACCTACTTTAACCTAGTCACTGCAATGACAGGCCTTGGTCAGAGGTCATGCATCAGTGCTCATCTAAAACCCCACCATCATGGGTGCTAAATCTAGCCATTAGCTGTCACCATTGCACTACGACAATGACTCCCATTACTCCCTGCAGCATCCCTAGACTTGGCCAAACCAGGATGCAGAAGACCAGAGTCAGGAATCAAACAGAGATCACTATGCGTGGCAGTACATAGCACAATCACTGAGCCACAAAGCCAGCCCATTCCATGTGCTTTCTCTATGAAAAAGAAACCCATAGGAGTCTAGGGTGTGCCATCTTAAGACTGCAAACGTACACAGTCTTACAGCTCCACACTCAGTGAAACCTTGCTGACGCCCTCCTCCCAAGAGATCAGTGCTTCATGCACCTGTACCGTGGCTCTGACCAGTTCATGTGCTACTAGCAGTGAGACTAGGCCAATTGAAGTGAAAGATACCACTTGCACTGTGAGCTGGGAAATTATGTTTTTGAGAGATGGCCATACTTACCTTACGCTTTTTTTTTTGCTGCTGAACAGATTCACTGTATGGTGGAACACATTCTCTCTTTTCAAAGTCCGGAGATAGTATGCTTTTCTGTAAAAGCTAAAATATGTATCTTTTTAAAAATATGGTAATATTAGTGAATATTAAAAAAACAAACAATAAGTTTACTCTGACAACTTCATATAATGACAGACAAGACCATTTACAAAAAAAGACAACTGTATGTATGGCAGGAAATGGTGTGACCATGAAAATCCATGAATGCAACAGCAGTTTTCAGAAGTGGAAAAGATGAGTGTTAGGTACCCTAGTCCTTTCCCCCCAATACCTAGAAGGTATCTATTTCTATTTCTTGCTTAACCCTTTCAAGGCCTACTTTAAATTTTTAATCCACATTCTGCAGCCGGGTTAATTTTTGCATATTTCAGGAAAATTGTACCCGTCTTATTCAATATGTTCTAATAGTGATTTTCCTTTTGCTATGGTCATGAATTATATACCATTTGATAGGAATATTTAATCAGAATTTTGGATCCCAAGAGTTTTGGGCGCGGCCTGGAAAGGGTTAATATTAAATCACCCATTTCTAGTCCCCATACAAACAAGGATGGCCTAAGACACACTAGGCTCTGGTGCCAGTCACACATGTTTCTGCTTCCACTGGGACATGAGCATTTGTTTCTCAAGTAGCTTTGCAAACATCTCAGCTTAGCATTAGTGGCACCTATGTCTCATCTTCAATCTATTCTTACATCTGTTTTTCTCACTTATTTATATTAAAAAATAAATCTGTTATTAATGCAAGCGATCCTCTGTGTGTCAATATATTTAACTAAAACTACCCCAACCCTGGTTCATTTACACTGGACGATATGCCTCATTGTATATAAAAAAAGAAATTAGACTTACCTGCTAATTGTTGTTCCTTGAGGAACTCCAGTCTAGTCCCGCATCTCTGGATAGTGTATCTCTTCCAGCAGCTTGGAGACTGAGCAGGTCATCTTTTTGATGACACCAATGTACTTATGCAGCTAGTACTGCCTACCAGCCCCAGTACCTATTGACAAAGCAGACTCACAGGAGCAACAAATAAGTACCTGTAGTTAAACATACAACAAACACTCCTATCCCTAAATAAACGAGTACCCCCCTCCATCCCCTGGGAAGGATACCCCGTCCTCCCCTCCAGGATGAGGTGGCCTACCTGTTAAGCACCCGAGCAACTCCAACTAGCGGAGAGCAAGCGACCGACAGCTCTTCTTGTCCCCCCCCCCCCCCCAGTACACCCCACTCCTCGGCTCCTCCTGGCCATTTCCTCCACCAAGGGAACCAGTTTCAGGACCGGGGTGCGCACAGATTATCACAGAAAGCACTCAGGGAGGGTTCCGGGACTGGACTGGAGCTCCTCAAGCGACAATAATTAGCAGGTAAGTCTAATTTATCTTTCCTTATTGTCCCTCCAGTCCAATCCCGCACCTCTGGGATGTATCAGAGCAGTTAAATTAACGGGAGGGACTTGCACAACCGGCCTGAAGCATTGCTGATCTGAAATGAGTCCCCTGCTGCCTGGACATCCGAGCGATAATGCTTAGAGAAAGTATGCAGTGATGACCACGTTGCCGCCCTACAGATCTCCACCAGTGGAACTAAACTATAGTTTGCCCACGAGGCTGCTCGAGCCCTCGTGGAATGCACCCACCACCTCACCGGCACTGCTTTACCCTTCAAGATGCATGCCGACACGATAGCCTCCTTGATCCCTCTGGAAATGGAGGCTTTAGTTGCCGCCTCACCTTTGCGCGGCCCACCAAACAGAACAGATGGTCCGATCTCCGAAAGGACGATGTCCTTTTCACATACCTTCACAGGGCTCTAACATCCATGCGGTGCAGCTGCGGAGTGGCAGGGCCCACATCTGCACTAGCCAGAGCTGGTAAAGAAACGGCCTGATCTACATGAAATGTTGACAGCACCTTGGGCAAAAATAAAGGTACTGGGCACAGGACCACTTTCTCCTTGGAGAAGGAAAGGAATGGCTCCTGACACAACAGAGCCTGAGTGCCAAGCAATCACCACCAGGAATACCGTTCTCAGAGTCAAATCCTTCAGGGATGCTCGACTCAATGCTCAAAGGGTTCCCCAGACAGCGCCGTCAGCACCAGATTGAGATTCCAAGGTGATACCACCGCCCTCCTCGGCAGACGGAGGTGGGTCACCATCCTTAGAAATCTCAGCACATCTGGGTGTGTACCCAATGGCACTCTGTGGACTTTCCCACGATAACAGGAAATCACTGCCAGTTGCACCCTCAAGTCCTTTTCAAAACCGTATTGCAAGAATGCCAAGATCTCTGGGACGGAGGCAGTGGAAGGGCATGCCTGCCTTTCTCTGCACCACGATTCAAAGATGTGCCACACTCGGATGTATACCAGGTTCGTAGACCTCCTCCGGACCTGTAACAAGGTCGCTATCACAGAGCCCAAATATTCTTTTCTCTTCAACCTCGCCCTTTCCAGAGCCATGCCGTAAGCGAGAATGGATTCACCTGGGGCATGCGAAGTGGCCCCTGAATCAAGAGGTCCTTCCGAAGCAGAAGCCATCACAGTTGATCCGTCAGTATCTGAATCAAGTCGGCATACCACAGGCGCTTCTGCCAGTCTGGTGCCACCAGCATTACTAATCCCGGGTGCACTACTAGGCCTATGAGCGCCCATGGGGGAAAGCATACAGGAGACCCTCTTTGGGCCACCGCTGAATTACAGCATCCAGGCCCTTGGACATCCTTTCTCAACTTCTGCTGAAAAACCAGCAGGCCTTGGCCGACTCTAACATTGCCATTAGGTCCATGACTGGTGTGCCCCTTCGGCGGACCACCTGTTCGAACACCTCCTGGTTGAGCTGCCACTCTCCGAGGTCCACGCGCTCTCAGCTGAGGTAGTCTGTCATCACACTGTCGACTCCCAATATGTGCGCTGCTGATAACACCCGGAGACTAGTTTCTGCCCATCCTAACAGCCTTTCGGCCTCCTCCTCCAGGGCTGCACTGCCTGTGCCTTCTTGCCCGTTGATGTAAGCCACCGTGGTCGCACTGTCCGAGAGGACTCGGACCACCTTCTCCTCAACCATGACTCCAAACTTTTTAGTGCCATGGTCATCGCTCGCATCTCAAAATCACAGGGTCTCCTATGGACTCTACTGTCCCTGAACAAAGCACCCTTCACAAAGGGTTCCCCAACCTGACGGCTGGCATCGGTCATCAGTGGAACCTACACCAGGGACTTGAGTGGTATGCCCCCTTCCAGGCTTCCCGGATGCAGCCACCTCCTGGTGCTCCATGGGCAGGAGAGTACTTGGGACAGGGGTTGACTATGATGAGACCACCACTGGTGCAGAGCCCTCTGCAGCAGTCACATGTGCACCCTTGCCCATGGGACTAGCTCGAGAGTGGCCATCATGGTCCCCAGAACCTGCAAATATAATGGCACGCTGACGGTCTCGCCATCTTCAGGAACTGCTGTATCAACTGTCATAGCTCCTGCGTCTAGCGATCCAACAGGAAAACCCTGCCCATGTGGGTATCAAAGCACGCTCTGAAATACTCTAGCTCCTGGGCTGGCGGAAACTGACTCCTGGCCATGTTGACCACCCAACCAAGACTTTGAAGGAACTTCACCAGTTGTGCTCTTGCTCTTTCGCTGTCGTCCCTGGACTTTGCCCGGATCAGCCAATCGTCTAGATACAGGTGGACAAAAACCCCTTCCTTGTGGAGAGCTGCCACCGCCACCACCATCATGACCTTGGTGAAGGTACATGGGCCAGTTGCTAGACCAAAGTGCAATGCTCGAAACTGGAAATGGCCCCTTGGCACCGCAAAGCGGAGAAACTGCTGATGTTCTGGATGGATGGGAATGTGCAGATACATCACCATGAGACCGAGAGACATCAAGAACTCTCTGCTCCTTACTGCTACTATTACTGATCTCAGCATTTCCATGTGGAAATGCGGTACCCAGCGATAGCGGTCCTGCCCTTTACGTTGGGAATCAGGCAAAAGGAACCTTCCTTTTTGGGCACCATGAAATAAATGGAGTATCAACTGCCGCCGTACTAGTCTCACGGAACTGGTTCCACGGCTCTTAGCTGCAAAACATGAGTCAACATGTGCAGCTAAGAGCCGTGGAACCAGTTCCGTGAGACCAGTACGGCGGCAGTTGATACTCCATTTATTTCATGGTGCCCAAAAAGGAAGGTTCTACTGCCACTGACATCACTGCATCCACTTTGGGTGATCGAAGGAGCTCTCGTTGTTGCTCTGGTAGTGGGTAGAGGCGCATCATGGATCACACCCTTTTAAGACTGGCCTCCGGCAGATTACACTCATCCTGGATCATCTGTCATACTACTCTATGTAGTGGGAAGACTTTCTGCGATTTCTGCATCACCTGGAGCAGTGGATGCCGGGAGCTTAGCAGACATATTCAGATCCTTCAGGAACTCCAAAATGAGCTTTGGCAGCTCCTTCCGGCTGAACACCCGAACAATACAGGCCTGATCCTCTTGTTCTGAAATCTTTCCCTGCCAACTCCTCCTGCCAGATCTAGCTTCATGTCTAGGTCATCCCCATCCAGCCCCTCCAACAATGGTGATTGCTGCCACTCCTCTGAGCCTCTAGCCTACTTAGTCACCACTGTCTCCGACTTATGCTCTTTTGCATCCGATGCCCTCTTAGCCCCATGTTCCGGAGCTGAGTCGTCGCTTGCCAAGCCCCGTTGACGTAGCAAAATGCCTTACGCAAAAGTAAGACAAAACTCCAGTGAGAACTCCCCCGGGAGCCCTATTGCTTGAGCGGTGGATGGTCCAGGCTTCGTGCAGGGATGGTCAGGCTTGAGCAGTGGATGGTCCGGGCTTCGTGTAGGGACCGGGGCTGGATCCATTGAAGGTAATATGGCGCCCCCCGCCTCCAGGGTCTCTTGTGATCGGGACTCTCCTGTCTCGTCTTGTCCCGCGGGTCCTGCTCCAATGACCTAGCCTCTTGCGTGCAGTCTAGGCAGATGCTTGCTTCAGAGATCGCTCCCCATTGGGTCCCGCATATCTTGAGGATTTTTAGATTGCGCTGCTGCATTGTACCTCAAAGCTATGAAATGGACCACACACTGATCCAAGCAGTCTCTGACACTTTCTCCAAGTAAAGGTTTACGATGTTATTATAAGTAAAACCAATGGCTATAAGGATTACAGCTTCCCTTACAAGCAATATCACAAATTTAGTAGGTACAGAGTCTGGGTTAAGAGACAAAAGCTGATCATGTCAGGTTACTCACCGACCATAGACAGATGGAAGGATTTAATTTGTCTCCTATCCACTGACTGTCTCTGACTATCTAGTTATATACATTTCTTGTATGCAGGTGATTCCTGTTTCATAGTAGCTACACAAGCTACTTAGCACTTTTTCCTGCTTATCTTTCATTTATTTCTGTCTCAACTTTTTTGCCTGATCTTTCTCAGGAAAAAGTCACAATGTCTCAACAAACTGTCACTCACATCTCCTGACCCATCTGACCAGGCACAACAGCTCTCTGAAATCTGCCCAACAACAAGACAATGGTACATTTAGTTAGGCTTTTGCCACAGGTCTGCATCAAGTCACTGTGCACTGAATACTGTAAGTTTTGAGCTGTAACACCAGGAACGCTTAAGGATGTGGTATGAAGTGGAGGTCACCCCCCCCCCTTTGATACCATCACATACCAGGCACTGCAGTCTGGCTGGCATGGTGGGAAGGGCTGCGGGTACTCCCCAGGAATGCCCTTAATCTGTACCCAGGTAAGTAGAAGGATCCCTAGCACAGTGCACCTACACAGGTTTAGGCACAGAGCACTAGAGTACCTGAACTAAAATAAGATAAAATAAAATAAAACAAACCAATTTACTGAAATCTAATTAACAGAAACTGAAATTTAAAGGAAACTGCAAATAGCCCCCTAGGAAGAAGCTGCTCTGTCCTGCTTTATTCTCCGGTGGCTGCCTCTCCTAGGCACCCAAAACACCGTGGGGGATTAAAACGCAAATGGGCCTGAAGAAGAATTTGCGCCTAAACACAGCAGGGGGAGTTTCCCTGGCCTCTGCAGGTTCCCAAACATGTGGCTGCAGGCTGCTCTCTGTCTCCTCGTGTTCTGGCAGTTGCTAGAGATTGCTGCTGTCCTCCCCCCGCTGCTCTTATCTTGGAGCCTCTTTACCGCATGTTTTTTTCTACCCCTCGCACTCAGCCTTTCTTCCCAGCTTCAGCAGAGCGAGGCGACTCGGAGCTGCCAGCTTTCACGCTCATCAATCCACTGCTGTCCCCACGGCGGCTCCTCACCTGATAACAGGTTTGGGCTCCACAGAACTCCCCCTCCCCCCCCCCCCAAAATCCTGGGGGAGAAAGAATATCCTCCCCTTAGCCCTGTTGTCCCCCGGGTTCTTCCTGATCAGTCTTGGGTTTTTTTTTCCCCATTTCCTTTCTGCCTTTAAAAACAAAGAAACCTGTACCTTAACAGGGGAAAATAAAAAAGGAAACTAAACTTATCTTCTTAGTTGTCCCTTCAGTGGGTCCAGCACCCTGGTTCACTACCTCTTTCAGCTGCTTGGAGACTGAGCATACTGGGGCTGGTAGGCGGTGTACATTGGTGTCATCAAAAAGATGACATGCTCAGTTTCCAAGCTGCTGGAGGAGATACACTAACCAGAGGTGCAGGACTGGACTGGAAGGACGATAAGGAACCTTTTTTTTTCTTAGTTTAGTCTACTGTCTTCAAAATATTACTTTTCCAAAACTTCTGCTCCTTCCTGAAAATTATCAAGTAATCATCTTCTGTGACTGTGTCTCTCTAATTTCCAAGAAAGGGTAAAAAATAGTTTCCACTTTCTTTGTTCCTCCTCCTTCCTTTCATACCTTCCTGTCACTTAATTGCTATAATTCATACTGTAACTTATCCTTGATTCCTCTTATGCCCGCTCCCTGAGTTGTGCTTAAATTCTTCTTTCTTTTGAAATAATTTTTGTCAATTGTAGGCTATGAATTCCTCACTACTATAAAAAACCCTTGTCAACATATTTAAGTTTATTATTTTCTCTCTCTTCCTACCTACCTTTCTAAACTATGTAATTTGTTTTCAGCACCATCTACCTTGTCCAATTTAGCATTTTCAATTCCTCACAGTAAGGATTCAAGCTTTGTCACTATAGTGAATCAACTCTTTGTCACAGTCATCTAATATATACAGGATTCTGTACTAATCACTTGAATTTTTCTTTTGTTTCTGACACTAATTAATTCTTTCTGAAACTTAACTGTTAAATGCAGAAAAGGCTAATGTGCTATAGGGTAATATATGAGTTTCCAAGAATTAATTCAAACTTGGCTAGTAAACATTAAAATTATTAGGAATTTTACTGAAATCAGCCCTGACTTTCAAAAACGAAGTACATAATTTATAGAAAGATTTTTAATCACATTAATATAATCCTTATTTAAGAGAAACATTTGAAAGGGCTGGTCCAGCTTCTATTGTTTTTTAATTAGACTATTGCAATCTGCTTTACCTAAGTTTGTCACAAAAGGTTCTGGCCAAAATTTCCAGTCTTGCATAAAATACAGTAAAGCTATTTTTAATCAGGAGCATGCAACTAACTCCATTTTTAATCAAACTATACTGGCTTCAGATTTATTTGAGAATCATCTTTAAATTGTTATGCATTGTTCATAAAATCTTATAGGCTGGTATTACAGAACATATGTAAAAAATGTTGGACTTTGAAGGCTCTGATAGACCACTGCATTCAGTGAAATATAATAATTTAAGTTATTAGTCAGGAATTATAGTAAAAAAAACTGTAGATAAGCTTTTTAACTATTGGGCATCTGTATGTAGGAATGAACTCCTGATTAGGCTCAAACAACAAAAATAATATGAGCTACAGGAGACAACAGAAAATGTTTCTATTTCATAAATGTATGTTTTTTAAGTAATTATAGTGAGTTGCAGATCTTGACTTCATAATTGTAATGATTTATGTTTAAAATGTTTATGTAAATGAGATCTGTAATAAGTACTTATTTATTGGTTTAATGTATTGCCCAACTATTGGGATGTATCTTGTAATCCGTCTTGAGCTTATCTGTAAAAGTAAAATTGAAATGTTTAAATTGAACAGTTCTTCCCTGAGCAGATTTTATACCTCATCATCTTTGGCCTTTTACTGTTTTGGTAACTCAACTTTCTTCTCTTTTCTTTCAGTGGAAGTCTAGCTAACACTCATCCTTCCTTATATTAGCGCCTTGGGTGTTCTTTGCTTGTTAGGATTTATGTGCTCTCTTACGCTGATATGCTTTGCTTATCTCTTTCTATTTATTCCATTTGTCTCTGGATACTATGTCATCATTAAAGTGTTAGTCAAAATCCATAGAAAAATAAAGAAGCCAACTTAGCTTAGCGTACAGAAAAATTCAAAATTTCAGCTTTGTGCCATCTTCAACCACACTCTTCCTTTAATAACCCACATTCCATGTCACTAACACCTTTCCAAAACCAGACAGTACCATAAGTGAAAGTGACAGAATGATATCTTTGACCAGCAGAGAAGGTAAAAGAGACCGAAATTCTGTAAGTGTTCAACAAAAACATAGAAATAAAGCTCTGAAAACAGCAAATATCCTATGATCTAGTTCTTTTTTTTTTGTTATTAAGGTAATTATGCATACAAAATGCCACAGGTGGTATGTGCCCAGACACCTGGTCATTTCTAAGTCAGGAATTTTTCAGACAGAGGTCAAAATAACAAGCTCAAAACCTTTAGTGACAGCCTTAATGTAAACTGTCAAAATCAGCATAGATCAGCTCAGGCTTTCCACATTCAGTTGTTCAAATCTGTTACCAATCATTTTTTAAACCTTTAGAAGTACAAATGATTTTAATGCTAGAATTCTATGCTGCTTTGATTCTCTTTGAAAAAGGCAGTTTATAAGCCTGACAAACAAAAGTAATTAAATGATTCACATTTAACAAGAGCTTTGCTGCAATTAATAGAGGCAATAGGTGCATTACCTCAGTGTTGTTCTTTTTCGCCTTTATTTTTTTAAAGGTACCGGAGCCAGGTTTTTGTTTGTTGACATCAAAACTGATATACAGGCCTCCAATGTCTTTATCATTAAACCCAGGATCTATACTGGTTGAAAGAACACTGAAAGAAAAATGACATTATAAGAGAAGTAAGCACTCTGCACGTTTCTGAAGCAGTTAGTGCTGAAAGACCGTAAATCCATCCTTCTTCTAAATTTCCTGGAACAGTGGTTCCCAAAGTGTTGGTTGGGTTCATGTTTGCTTCCCTTCACTCGGAGCTTCCCCTAGTGAGAGTCAGCAAGGGGTCTCTGTATCATAAAAATATAAGAAAGGCCATGCATGGTCAGACCAAGATCCATCAGACCCAGTATCCTGTTTCCAACAGTCACCAATCCAAGTCACAAGTACCTGTCAGGTTCCCTAAAAGGGAACATAGTAAATGACAGATTCCACAATGCTTAGCCTGGGGTAAGCAGTAAATTTCCCTGGTTCTGTTGGTTTATGGACTTTTCCTCCAGGAACTTGTGCAAACCTTTTTTCAAACACAGCTACACTAACAACTTTTAAAACATCCTCTGGTAATGAATTCCAGAGTTTGATTACATGTTGAGTGAAAAAATATTTTCTCTTATTAGTCTTAAATGGGATACATTGTAGCTTCATTGCATGTCCCTTAGTCTAATTACTTTTTGATAAACAAACTAATCTACGCTTACTTGCTCTACTCCATTCATTAATTTATAGACCTCTGACATATCTCCCCCTCAACCATCTTTTTTCTAGGTTGAAGAGCCCTAACCTTTTAAGTCTTTTCTCACAGGGGTATCCTTCCATCCCCTTTACCATTTTGGTGGCTCTTCTCTGTACCTGTTCTAATTCTGCTATATTCTTTTTAAGATACGGCAATACTGAAGGTGTGGTCTCACCACGGAACGATACAGCACTATAATATCCTTTCCTTATGATTCCTAGCATTCTATTTGCTTTCTTGACTGCCGCTGCACACTGGGCAGAGGGTTTCAACATACTACCCACGATGATGCCTAAATCCTCTTCTTGGGTGGTGGTTCCTAATGTGGAGTCTTGCATTGTGTAACCATAGTTTATGCTGTTCTTTCCTAGATGCATAACTTTGCACTTGCCCACATTCAATTTCATTCTCCATTTGAATATCTAGTCTTCCAATTTATCAAGGTCCTCTTGCTATTTTTCACAATCCTCTTGTGTTTTAACAACATTGAATAATTTTGTATCATCTGCAAATCTGATTACCTCACTCATTAGTTCTATTTCCAGGTCACTTATGAATATGTTAAAAAGCAACAGGCCCAGCACAGATTCCTGGGGTACTCTATTAACCTTTCTCCATTGAGAAAATTGGCTATTTAGCCCTACTCTCTGCTTTCTATATTTTAACCAGTTCCTGATCTACAATAGTACACTGCCTCCAATTCCATGATTTTTTAATTTTGCCAAGAGTCTCATGAGAGATCTTGTCAAAGGTTTTCTGAAAATCCAGATATAGTGTATCAACTGGCTCCCTTTTTTTTTTTTTTTTTTTTTTAGTGCTATCAAGTCAATACAGAGTCCTGATGACCGAGCAGCCCCTAGGTTTTCTTGGCAAGGTATGACCAGAAGTAGATTGTCAGGCCTTTTCTTCTAAGGCAATGGAGGGTAAAGTGACTTGCCCAAGGTCACAAGGAGTGCCAGTGGGAATCGAACCCTGATCATTTGGGTACTAGGTTTTTTCTTTAACCATTAGGCTTCTCTTTCGCTCACAGCACTTCCACTCACCTTTATCTACCTGTTTATTCACACCTTAAAAAAATATAACAGATTAGTAAGATAAGATCTACTTGGCTAAATCCATGTTGGCTTTCTCCCCTTAAACCAGGCTCACTGGTATGCAGTTTCCCAGATCACCCTTTGAACATTTATTAAAAATTGGCATTATGCTGGCCATTCTCCAATCTTAAGGTACTACAGATGATTTTAATGATAGTCACAGATTAGAAATAGTAGGTCTGCAATCTCATATTTCAGTTCTTTCAGCACCCTGGGGATGTATGCAGTCCAGTCCAGGTGATTTGCTACTCTTTATTTAATCAAATAGCTGTAATATACGAGGGTTATTTTTTAAGTAAGGTCCATTGTTGAATAAAAACAAAACTAGTAAAGACATTGTCAAAAACGTTTTTTTATTTCACTCCTTACACTGTAAGCTATTTTTCTACATAGGTTCCTTGATTGTTTAAACACTTATCATAGTGTTCTACTAGCTTGTTTATGCCCACGTCCTAGAAATCAGCCGCCTATGATGACAACCAATCTTCCACCGTTGTTTTCACTTCTTCATCGGTGTCAAACCGGTGCCCGCCGAGAAACTCCTTCAGGTAGCAGAACAGGTGGTAATCGCTAGGCGCAAGGTCCGGGCTATACGGTGGGTGGTCCATTTGCTCCCATCCAAAAGATCTGATTAACTCTTGCGTTAGGGCAGCAGAATGAGGTCATGCATTGTGTGGTGAGGAGAGCTCCCAGGAAGAGATGGAAGTGGAGGAAAACCCTGTTTTTCCCTTTAAAACAAGTGACAGTTCACTTGTGTACAGTGCTTGCAAGAAAAAAACTCAGCTCTCTGCTAAGGCCAGGCCACGCCCTAGTTCAGACAGGGAGCCAAGCTTGCTCAGTGATTGGTCACACCTGTGCAAAGGCAAGGGAGTGCCCGGCAGCAAACAGCTTTTAAAAACACATTCAGAGCAGAGAGAGAGGACACTTATTTATTTAACAATCATTTATATCCCGCATCTTCCAGAGTTCAGATGCGGTTTACAATTGAACACTTGGAAGAGATGCACATGGAAGACAGGAGAGAAGGGAGACACACACACAGGAGACGCAGCAGAGAGAGCCAGAAGGAGAAACTCAGAGATCCTGGAAAGGGAGAAAGTTACTCTCTTGAAAGTTTCCTTGGAACCTATCTGGGAAGCAGTGGAGAAAGACACCAGAAGGCTGAGTTCCATAGCCTGAAAGATATCAGGAGGAAAGGAATCAGTAGTTGTCTGAGAGACCCGCCCCAAGGTAAAGCCAGCACTTGCAGAGCTAAACAGCTTGCAGGAAAACAGTTTGCTACAGCTAGTGTCCAGGAGCCTGACCTAACGTCTTCATCTGCTAAGAGGTGGGTGGATAGTTTTGTCTGAAGAAAACAAAAACCCAGATAAGAGCAGAGAAACTGAGCTTTTAACACTAGAAGCATTAAGAAAACTGTTTGCAGAAAGGAAGCTTTACCCTCCCAATACCAGTGTGCCTTCTCAGGGTGATTTGCTGTGGAAACAGTTCCAAGAGTTTTTAGAAGACAGGAAGTCTGGGAAAGTTTATAAAACTGGTAAAAGAGAGAAGTACCCGGTATCCATAGAAGAGATGCAGGTGGATTCTTGTATGCCAGAGTCTGACTCAGAAATATCACCAATGGATTGCTCTTTTTGTCTCAAGGAGAATTAAGCATTGTTGAACAGGGTTGAAAGACTGTGAAACAATATAGCTTCTAATTCTTATGACTGCAAAGAGTTGAGAAAAGCCAAGAATGTGTTTTACTAAGTATGTGAGCTTCTGAAGCCCAGGAGCCGTCGTTAGTAAAAGTTTGGTTTGGAAAAGAAAACAGCAGCTGTGAAACGTTTACCTTGTAATGTTGAATGACCACCAGGAGCTGTGCTCTGTGAAAGTTTATTTGGATGAAAGCTGCTGCTCAGTGAAAGAAGCCTTTTTGTTGCATTTTCCCCTGTTAACCTGATTTACTCTTCTGTTGGAGAAGCATCCTTTTTGCATTTGTGTTTTGAGCTTTAATGCCTTGGAATCCCCAATAAAATAAATTTTCTTGCTGCCTTAAACCACCGGACTCACAACTACATTTGTCCGTATATAAGTAAGCCAACTACAAGTCCCAGAATCCCTGGGGACAAACAAGGGAAGCTTTATTTGAAAAGGACATTATAAGGCTGTTCTATGCTTGTAAGCCCTCGGGCCCAAGCTAGGGAATCGCAATTGTCATGCAGTAACGAAACTCCTGCTGACAGTAGGCCACATCGCTTATTCTGTATGGCGCGTCGAAGCTTCCTCAAGGTCGCACAGTATGCAGCTGAGTTTGTTGTCCCTTGTGGAATGAAATCGACTAACAGGACACCATGTCTATCGCAGAACACAGTTGCCATAGTCTTGCGTGTTGAGATTGTCTGTTTGGCTTTCACTTTGACTGGAGATGATGTGTGTCTCCATTCCATCGACTGCCGCTTTGATTCTAGGTTCATGTGAGAAACCCATGTCTCGTCCCCTGTGACAATGTGGCCCAAAAGTTCATCTCCTTCCTCATTGTATCGGGTCAGAAATGTCAAAGCACTACCCATTCACCTTTTTTGGTGTTCCTCAGAGAGCAGCCTGGGAACCCATCGCGAGCAGTTTTCTGTACTGCAGGTTTTCAGAAACGATTTTGTATAGCACTGACCTTGAAATTTGTGGATACGGCAGTGACAAAGTGGAAATCGTGAATCTTCATTCCTTGTGAATTTCTGCGTCAATTGCGCGCACCAAATCTTCTGTGATTACTGAAGGTCGACCCGATCGCGGTTCATCATGGACATTGTCCCGCCCAGCCTTGAACATTCTCACCCATTTACGCACTTTGCTGTCACTCATCACATTGGGGCCGTACACCTCACATATCTGCTGATGAATGTCCGCTGATGACACGGTCCTTGCTATCAAAAACCGAATCACAGACCTATTTCACAGTCGGCGGGCTGATCAATTGTCTTAGACATTCTAACCTCACAGTGTACACCGTACAATGTGATACTACGACTTCTATTGGCATCTGCTTTTGCACAAGGCATGCCGGGAGCCGGAACGCATACGTGTTTCTACAGGGGGCAAATATTTACAAAGCTACAGCCAATCAGACCTTACTTTACAAATATCCCTCATATCTTCCTGGTTTATTGATGTTTGTTTCAATTATTCTGATACATCATCTTTAAATACCATTTCAGGCATGGGTAACTTCCCTACATCTTCTTCATTAAAGATCCAAGCAAAGAATTCATTCAGTCTCTCCGGTATGGCCTTATTCTCCCTTAGCGTCACTTTTACCCCTTTATCCTCTAATGGTCCAACTGACTCTCAGGTTTTTCGCTATGTATGTACTTAAAAAAGTGTGTATTGTGCATTTTTGCACCCACAGCAAGCTTTTTTTTTTTAATGAACATTCGCAGACTCTGCCCATGCTGTGTGGGCTTTCTATTAATGGAAACTCATACAGAGTACTGAGGTCTATGAGTGCACAGTGATACAGAGAGCTCTGTGCTGACTGTTGCCGCCTTCATTCTTTGGATGTGGGGAAAGGAAGGGAGAAGAGGCCTGCAATTTGGTTTCCATTATCATCTGAGGAACATGAATTTTTACATCATATTGGATAAAACTAGAAAAATCCTTTCTGCACTTTTGTTCAACATTTACATGCAACCAATTTGTAATATCATCCGGTCCTTCAATGTTGATTGCATGTTATACGCAGACGATGTCCTGCTTTACATACCCTTCTCTACTGAGCATTTGGACCTCTCCCCACTGACGAGCTGTTTCAATGCAATATCTGACTGGCTTCTTTCTCAAAACCTCCGAATACAACATAAGAAAACGGAAGTACTCTTCATTACGAGGAACCCTAACTTTACTCCACCACAATATATTAAAGTAAAAGAAGCTGAGTTGCAATCTAAACCTTCAATACGTTACCTGGGAGTCACTTTGGATCAACGCCTGGACATGAAGGCCCACATAGGAAACATAGTCAGAGCAGTATACTATAAGATCCACTCACTTAGGCATCTACGATCTATGCTGGAACCAAATGATTTCCGGACTATCTACCAGGAGTTGATCATACCTCATTTTGACTATGCCAATGCCATCCTACAAGGTCTCCCCCAATCCACCTTGAACCCGCTGCAGCTCGCCATGAACGCGGCAGCAAGAGTCCTCCATGGAGCCTCCAGGAGCGACCACGTGACGCCTCTGTTGATACAGTTGCATTGGCTACCCATCCAGGCTAGAATTGTTTTCAAGACCTTGTTACTCACTTTTAAAGCTGTTAACAATCTCTCCTCTGCATCCTTAACCGCCCTCATCCATATCATACCTCCAAATAGAGCAAGAAGATCCACGTCTATAAATGCTCTAAAAGTCCCGAAAGCACTAACAGATTGCACTAAATCGACAGCCAACAGGGCCTTTAGTCTCAGCGCGCCAAGATGCTGGAATGCATTACCCCCTGGTATCCGGGCTATTAAGAGCTTATCACAGTTTAGGAAAGCCCTCAAATGCCACCTTTTCAACAAGTACCTCATAGAGCCCAACGACACGCCCTAGAGCCCTAAGACACCCAGCGATACCATTGCCAGGCAAATCTATGGTATTTCAATAACACACCAAGTTTGATACTCGAACCCATAGTGGTGTATATGTTTCTATGAAACCCCTGTTCATATGATTCCATGTAGTAAGTATTGTAAATAGTTTACCCCTGTTCTCCAAGTTTTTTGTGCCCTGTTATCTGTGAACTCATACGTGTTAACTGTACTGAGCATTTTTGTTCCATGTAAACCGCGCTGATGCTGAATAGTGCGGTATATAAGAAATTATAAATAAATAAATAAATAAATCCAGAAAAATGTGGGAAAAAAAGTGCTTTGGAAGATTTTCAGGTGTGAAGGGAACAGTTATATGATAAAAATACAACTACAGGACTCCCAAATGCTTTATACTAAATATTTCTCAAAGCATAAATGTAGCAAGAGCTGAAGTGGAAAGCCTAATGGATTTCTTACATCCAGTATAATAAAAGGCAGAGTGGAAAGAGCGATATCGCTCATCTGTCACAGGAATTCTGTATTAAACAGTTTGCTCAGAAGGTGACATTTTACTTACTTTACATGGAGCATGGTGTCGCTGGGACTTTGGTGCAAAGTCCTGCTGCAACCGACAGCTCTTAATGGCCTTTGCGGACAAGAACTTGCAAAGATTGCAGCCTGAGTTGTCATGGTCTGGATGAGGCAATGGAGGCAGCAGTGATATGGGTCGGTGAGGGACAACATCTTATTGCACTGATCACATTTTTTGAAGCCACCGGAGGCCATGGGGAAAAACAGATCTTTGAACCCAGATGAGGGTCCAAGGTCTACCAGCCAAAAATGGGAAGAGAGCCACGCATGCATAGTGCATCTCCCAAAGGCTTTCTTTGAAAACTGGGAAGATGCTTCCGTACGGGCTCCATCTGAGAATGCTACTTTGGAAGTTATGGATTTCAACTCCCTACCTAAAAGCCTAAATTTGGCCTCCAGAACTTCCCTACCACACCTTTCCAATATCATTGGTACTAAAATGTACCAGGACAGCAGATTCCTCCCCAGTGCTAACATCTTGTGTAGGTGGCACGTGAGGTCCGCTACCTTTGCACCAAGCAGGTCTGTTACCAGGCGATCCTCATGTCCACCAGCCACCCGGCTATCTACATGCCTAATGATTAAATTACCAACTATAATGGCCATATGCCTAATAATCGTATCACCAACTATAACAGCTTCAGGAAGGGGCAGGCCACATCTCTTCAACAATATAGAAAGGTTTGACTACATTCAGCAGGAAAGCATAGTTACTTACCTGTAACAGGTGATCTCTGGGAACAGCAGGAATAAGTCTTCACATATGGGTACGTCAGTACCGACGGAGCCTGCGTGGGAACGCTCCCCAGCGTCCAAAAAAAACGTTTGGGAGCATCCCACACACATGCGCGCTGCCTTCCCGCCCATTCACTTCCCTCTTGGGTTTGTAGCCGAGACCGAAGGAGGGACGTAGACAAATGAGAGAGAGAGAGAGAGAGAGAGAGAGAGAAAGCACAACTCCTAGGGGAGGTGGGTGGGTTGTGAAGACTTATTCCTGCTGTTCCCAGAGATCACCTGTTACAGGTAAGTAACTGTGCGATCTCCAGGAACAAGCAGGAATGAGTCTTCACATATGGGGACTCCCAAGCTAGAGATGCCTAGAGGAGGTCCCAGCATGTTGCAAATCTAATAGATGGGCCATGCTATTTCCCAGAACCTCAGGCATCCAAGGGATGGAGGGTAGGAGTTGACTTAAAAAGGGTGTGCTGTGGAACAGCTTGACTAAACAAGGCATCTAGAGGGGAGTCCTTGTGTAGACCATAATTGTTAGCAAATATTGAATTCCAATTTTCTAATGTGGACCTTACTCAAAAGTATTGCGAAAGTGTTTATTGAGGCTAATATGGGTCTGCTGCTAAGAGCCAGTAGATTATCCTCAAAGAAATTACCTCACTGTGAAGTAGAGGAAAATAAATGTTGCAATACAGGCAGAGGTCAGAAGCCTTAATGGCTAGAACTAATCCCAGAAGAAAAAACTGGGGGGAGTTTAATGAGGTTGGACTTTGGAGGAAAAGCTGAAGCTTCTGTAGGCCAAAGTTTAAAGCTCTTTCAGAGTTAGATAGATAGATCGATAGATAGAGAGATTCACTTAATAACAAGAAGGGGTAAGACCTGCTTGAGAATATGGATAGAGAATCTCTTTCTGGTTATAAGTGGAAGAGCCATGGAGGTTTCATGGAAACCAGTGGAATGCTCTTACTTATAAGGAGAGGTCTAGATTTCTTTAAAAATTCTAGCCTTTGAATAACCAGGAATGGAGACCTACGTGAAGGGGTGCAGAGGAGATCCTTAGTCTTAAGACAGCAAGTCTGAATCCTTCTATAACTTCAGTGTAGTAGCTGGAGAAGAAGCAGCAATATAAGGGGATACCATGATTGCCCCTCTATGAGGGCAATATGAGTATCATGCGTTCTTTGTTCAGCGTAAGCTTCAATGAAGTATTGGGAATTAGAAGGAAAGCAGTAGACAAGGACCGACTGCAGTGAAAAAGAATGCATCCCTGTTGTAAGAGTTCCACTGGAGATGTGGAACAACTCAGAGACTTGAGCAATTCTTTGTTTTCACGTGGTCTAAGCCCTGGTTCCTTTTCCTTAAAAGGAAATTTTAAGGAAGATGGTAAGAGTAGGAAAAAAACCAGTCTTGTAGGAGCATGACTGGGCAAAGCCTTTTTAACCATCTGGAAGTACCTACTAGGAATGGCTCTGATGCTCTCTGGCAAAGGCCTATAGTGCAGAGCTTTTTTGTATAATTGCAGAGAGCACGTTGTAGGTTGCTTAGGTGAGATCTGGCTGTTTAATTGCCAGTGTGCAACCTAACCTATTCTGTTGGAGCCAAAAAGAATTGAAGATGACTAAGAATAGTAGACAGGCCGGTTGCCTGCAATGATAAATTGTCCAAGTGGGTTGTGGAACCTCTCTTGGAATGATCTGTTATTAAGGCAGCAGAAAAAGTTAGGTCCTATAGATTGGAAAAGGACCGACAGACATAATTAGGAGTGGTAAAACTCAATTACCGTCTGATAAGCTGTCTTAAAAGAAATAGTTGAGAAGATTGCAAAGGGGAAGAAAAACTCTGTATGGAAACCACTTACTGGAGTAGGTATTGAAGAAAAACCTATGGGCTTAAAAAGTAAGCCCTCCAGTTGAATAGTAACACTCTTAGAGACTAAATGTCTCGACTAAGAGGGATAGAAGTAATACAGAGTTGAGAAGACTTACAATTTGGTAAGTCCCTGAAAAGGTGAAGCCCCCTTGCAGTCAAAAACTATGATATCTCCTCATACAGGAAAACTGTCAAGGTGAAGGGCATAGCCTACCTTGTTTAGTTGTTACTCCTCTTTATCCTTCAAAAAGGAGAGGAGAACCCTGTTACCTGTAGGGCATGATTGTCCTCAATAGCTCTTGGAGCTAAAAGAATGGATTTCTCTTGTGACAAGAGATTCATGCCTAGAGTCGAGGATTGAGTCAGTGTATCACTGATATCTCAGTAAGGATGAGATGAACTGTGAATGCTTCTGTTGATGAGAAGTAGGTTACTGGTTCTAAACCTCAAACAGGAAAAAGAGATTTAATGAATAAAATATCAGAAACCCTGCGACTGCTGAGTTTGCTGAGCCTGTTGAGGTTTTGATTTTATTAGCCTGGTTTGATGTTGCCCTTCTTTGGAAACATCTGCATGATGGGTAGAAGATGGATAAAACTTTTTTCCCCTAGGGGGATAAAGTTTATTAGGAGATTTTTTACTAGCTGGGATAGAGGAAAGTTTTGACAATCCTCTGAAAGCAACAATATCAGTGTTTAACTGATTAGCTTGGAATAAAGCATTCTTGTTAAAGAGATTCTCACCGGTACAAGGAGTATTTCCTAGCCTTTCTTGTACCCATTTGTCCAAGTCTGAAGCTTGGAGCCAGGCCATGCGTCGTGCCCCTATGGCTATAGCAGAAGTTCTGCTAATAGACTCAAAACAGTCCAGGGAAGCACGATTAAGGAACTTAGAGACATTTTGAGCATGAATGACTAATAAGAAATAGTCTGCTCTTTTATGTTCTTGAAGAAAAGGGTTTAAAAGCTTCAAGTTCTTTGTGACTTCTTCAAGAGATAATCCCATATAGAAAATATATGAGATAATTCTTGCTGAAAGCATGGATGCCTGGAAGCATCGACGTCCAAAGGCATCTAAAGTCCTAGACCTGGCGGATAAGAGGAGTGCTTCTTTGCACTCTTAATACGCCTCATTGCTGATTCTACAACAATAGAATGATGAGGAAGTTGAGTCTTTTGAAAACCTGGAGAAGGTGGCACCTTGTACATAGTATCAAGTGTCTTAGAATGTGGGGATACCGTTAAAGGAGTTTCCCACATTCTTAATAGTAGCTCCTGTAAGATCTGATGCAAAGGAAGCATGATGAACTCCTTTGGAATCCAGGGGAATTGCAGAGTTTCTGAATCCCCTGGTATAGATTCTTTACCAGGTATAGAAATGGCAAGTAACTTTGCCATATCAAGCAAAAAAGCTTGAAAAGAAATCTCTCCTGAGGAGGACCCTCTGAAATGAGGGGTAAAAGCTGAAATTATTAAAAATTCAGCCTTGGCACCGATGGATTCATCCCAGTCATCGGGATCGGAAGACTTGAAAGGATGAAGCATCGGATTTTCTTTAAAGAGATGTTTTCGGTACTGCCCGAGGTCGGTACCGAGATGAGTTGGTACCGAATCCTCTATGTAGAGAGCGATTCCAGGCTCGGCATCGAAGGGAGCGAGTCTGTCGAAGAAAACATCGATGGTACTGACACCGGTAGCGATGTCGATACCTGTACCGGTACCGGTACCGAAACCGATACCCGAGGAACGGTCTGTAGCAACTCTAGCGGTACAGAAGTAGCTGAGAGTGCTAGACTATGTTCATTGGTGAGGAGTGTTTCAGCCATCACCACAGCCGATGCCGGGGTGTCGGTACCGCTCGCAGCGGCCACAACCACTGAGCATGGCCCACCGAGCATGGCCCATAAATGTTCAGGAAGAGAGCCTCTTTCAATTGAAAGCAAGTTCTGCTACGAGGGGACATGGGATGAGGGTGAAGGGAGATAGATTCAGGAGTGATATGCGGAAATATTTCTTTACAGAAAGAGTAGTGGATCCATGGAATAGTCTCCCAGTGGAGGTGGTAGAGATGAGGACAGTAACTGAATTCAAAAAAGCATGGGACCAACACAGAGGATCTCTAAAGGTAAAAAGTGGACTGTTGTAGTTGTTGTTATGGAAGGACAGACTAGATAGGCCATGTGGTCTTTTTCTGTCATCATGTTTCTATGTATGTCCATGGAGGTAAGAACCTCGGGAACAACCTGAAACCCCGTTAATGCTTTGGAGCCCGAAGACTCCCGCCGGGGCTTCATTGCCAAAAATGTCCTCGAGGGCAACGCCAGAGGCATCTCGATGCTTAGAAGGAGATCTACCCACTCGAGGACTGGCTAGTCTTAATAGACTTTTGGTTTGGTTACCTTATCCTGTGAAAAAGAAGATATTCTGGTGGGTGACATCGAGTCCGATGTGAACCGGGTATCGAGTTGTGCTGACGGAGCCCCGTGAAAGCTTCTCCCTAGCTTTTAAAGAAAGCCTTTGCGAGATGCCACCACGCATGAGTGGTCCCCTTCCTGTCTAAGGGTGCCATCTTACTCAGTCAGATGACATAGCTAGAGCAGACAAAACAGATGGCAAAAATAGTACAGCAACTCAAAGGGGAGGAGGGAGGGTTGCGAGGACTGATTTCTGCTGTCCCTGGAGAGCACCTGTGCATAACTATGCTTTCTCCAGGAACAAGCAGGAAGCCAGTCCTCACATATGGGACTCCCTAGCTACAGGTTATTGAGAACCTGTAGAAAAAAACACAGCTCAGCCGTGAACAGCTGCAAGTGCATCTGAGGACCCCACTGTCCAGGGAGAGCCACCGCTCCAGTAGCCTGAACAAGAAGGATCAGAGGGCAGGAGTTCCCTAAACCCCAAACAGATTACAGAGTATGGCCTGGCTGAAGGCACTGTCCCATTGGGACTCCCTCTCCAGGCAGTAGTGAGTTGCGAAGGTGTGAACAGAGGACCAGGTGGCAGGCTGGCAGATGTCTGCCATGTTTTAGGAAAGATTTGCTGATAGCCTACCAACAGGGTACCAATAATCTTGATATGGTGGTACACTCTGTTGTTGGTGAAGATCTCTGAAAAGTGCTCATGAGGATCCAGAACATTTTTCCTGCCATTCATCACGATGCATTTATTGCAAACAATCGCAAATTGGTCAATCATGGAAGCATCTCAAGACTGATAGTCTCTTTTTTTTCTAAAATGGCATACCAGTTGTTCTTCTACTTATGTAGTTTATATATTGACCTGCCCTTGTGGACTTCAATATGTGGGGCGGACTATTCGTCCGATCAAAAGACGTTTATCTGAGCACAAATCTCGGATAACTACTAAAACGTTAGCAGCTCCTCTAGTACCTCACTGCATCCAATTCAACCACACTTTTGCAGATTTTACCTGGTGTATTATAGATCATGTTCCTTTGGACCCTCATGGGGGAGATCGGGAACAGCGATTACAACTTCTTGAACAGCGTTGGATTTTTTCTCTGAACACAGTGACTCCTGGAGGCCTTAATTCGGAACTTGACTGGTGGAGCATTCTAAACACTTGTATTGTCCTGTCTTTGGATTCGTTCAGCTGTTCAGTGGGTATAAATGACATCATCGTTTTTATGTGACATCAGACGCCATCCTCTTTAGAGGAGTTGTTGAGACTGGAGCGGGACTGATACAAACATATGAGTGCTGACTATTTGATAGTTTGGAGAATTTCTTTATATTTATACCACTTGAGAAAGGATCGATTGATCCAAAACGCGCGGTGCTGTGTCGTGGTGACCCCGGTGGGGTGAAAAAATCTCTTTGTGCCCCGGTGGGTGTGAAAATCTCCTCATTCAGCTGTAGCGGCTTGTATTCACTCAATGTTTCCTGGTTTGGTTCCAGTTGTCAGCTAAAGTTAAGAACTTTGGTTCTGTTCTTTTTATCCTTAGCAATGTGGCTTTTTGGTTCTGTTTTTGAAGTTCTGCACTAACTCACCTACACAATTTCATTTTAAGTTAAAAGGGAGAGGTTCGTTATTCGAAGGGGTTATTCTATCTCCTGACACAACGAACGTTCCTACACATATTATACTGATTGTGTGTTTTGTCTGTCCTCTGTTGTTTTTGAGATCAGATTATATGATTTGCCATAGGGACAGAGCCCTGACGTTGTGCGCCATAACCCGGCACTCCAATGAGAGCCCATCCTGATTCTGGGTGAAGATGATGCAGTCTGCCGCCCAGGTGGATAGGGTCCACTTGGTAACAGCCTCCCCCAATAGACTTGGGTCGTATGAAATGAAAATTCTGCAAGGTTTTGCCGTGGCCTGAGTATGTTGCAAGTAGAAGGACAGGGCCCTCTTACAGTCCAGAGTGTGGAGAATGGCCGCCATCTTGTTAGCGTGAGGCTGTGGAAAGAAGGTGAGAGCACCACCTCCTGGTTGAGGAGGAAGGCGGATACCACCTTCGGAAGGAATTTAGGGTGGGTGCGAAGCACGACCCTATTCTTGTAGAACCTGGTGTAAGGTGACTTGGCCAGTGAGGCGTGAAGCTTGCAGACTCTACGGGCAGAGGTAAGCACCACCAGGAAGACTACCTTCCAGGATAGATAACGTAAGTAACCAGAGGTTCGAAAGGTAGCTTAGTAAGCTGCGTCAGAACCACATTTAGGTCCCATTCTGCTGGGGGCAGGCAGATGGGAGGCTTAGAGAGCAAAAGGACCCGCATAAATCGCGTAATGAGGGGCTGCGCCGAAAGAGGTTTGCCTCCTATGGAATGATGGTGTGCCAAGATCGTGCTCAGGTGCACTCTGATGGAGTTGGACTTGAGTCCGGTTTGCAAAATGTGAAGCAAGTACTGCAGCACTGTGTGCACCTAGCAAGAGAACCGGTCGATCCGTTGTTCCACGCAACAAACTGAGAATCTGTGCCACTTGAAGGTATAGGCTCATCTTGTGGAGTTCTTACGAGAGGCCAGGAGGACTTCCTTCACCTCTCGAGAGGTTGAAGGGTACTAAGACTACCCATTCAGCAGCCATGCTGTTGACGACAGGTACCCTAGGTTGGGGTGAAGTAGGGAGCCTTCCCTCCTGGGTCAGTAGCCCCAGAGCATTTCCCAGAGGGACCAGGAGCTCCATTGAGAGGCAGAGCAACAGGGGGAACCAAAGTTGCCTGGCCAACAGAATCATGGCGACCTTGTCCGGATGAGTAGTGGTGTGGGAGGGAAGGCATACAGAAGGCCCTCTGACCACGAGATGAGGAAGGTGTCCTCTGCTATCCTGGTTGCGGTTAGGGAAAACAGAAGTGGGGCAGCTGAGCATTGGTCAGACTGGTGAAGAGATCCAGACTTGGGGTTCCACAGAGTTGGAACAGCTGCTGCGCCACCCTGGGGTCTAGGAGCCATTGGTGTGACTGGGGGACCCTACTCAGTCTGTCTGCTAGGGAATTGTCTTGACCCAACAGGTATACCGCCCTGAGGAGCATTCCCTGACCGATCGCATATGAGCAGAGGGCTACTGCCTCCTGGCAGAGGCGCTGAGACCATGTGTCCCCCTCCTTGTTCAGGAAGAACATCGTGACCTGGTTGTCCATTTGGACTAGCACCGACTGGCTCTGCAGGCGATGGTGGAAGGCCTTGATTGCCAGAAAAATAGCCTTGATCTCCAGCAGGTTGATCTGCTGCTGGTTCTCTGCCAGGGACCAATTGCCCTGCATGCGCAGTTTCTCACTGTGGGCACCCCAGCCCAGTAGGGATGCATCCACAGTGAGGACCTTCTGTGGATTTGGGGACTGGAAGGGTATGCCCTCCTGCAGGTGCTGTGTGCCCTGCCACCAGTTTAGTGATTCTGCTAGTTAACAGAGCCTGCCTGTGGCTTGTGTCCACTGCGAGCAGAGACACCACTGAGCTGCCCACATGTGGAGGCGGGCATAGGCGGAGCATGGACTGTGCTGACACTGAGTGATGGCACTGTACCTTAGTGGCCAGGGCCCTGAGGTGATCTGCCTGTCCAGGGGGAGGAAGCCCTGGCCTGGAGAGAATGTCCAGATGAGCTCCTATGAATCCCAGATCTTGAGATGGAGTGAGGTGAGATTTGGGGTGATTTTATCACGAATCCAAATGCTGCAGGATCTTGATGGTGCAGGCTGTGTGTCTTCTTTCACAAGCCAGTCGTTCAGGTATGGAAAGACAAAGGCTCCTTGGAAACGGAGGTAGGCGGTCACCACTACCAGGCATTTCATTTGGTGAAAGCTCTTGATGCGGAGGCTAGGCCGGAGTGTAGTACCCTGTACTGGTAGTAGTCACCTCCAACAATGAACCTTAAGTACTGCCTGTGACTGGTATGAATAAGGATGTGGGTGTAAGCATCCTTTAGGTCCAAGGAGCATAGCCAATCTCCCTGCTGGAGGTAGGGCAGCAATGTACCAAGGGAGAGCATCTTGAACTTCTCCCGCACCAGGAATTAATTCAGGTTTCGCAAGTCCAAGATGGGCCTTAGGCCTCCTGTTCTTTTTGGGACCAGAAAGTAACCAGAGTAGAATCCCTTGCCCCTAAGGTGGAGGGGTACTGGTTCCATGGCTCCATCCCTGCTGAGGCCTGCAAGTTCCTGCAGTAGCAGGGCCTGGTGCAGAGGAGTCTGTGGGAGTGCTCCTGGAAAGAAAGGGGGAGGTGTCTGGTTCAAGTGAAGGAAGTAGTCTTCTTTGATCACCTGGAGGGCCCAGGTGTCGGTGGTTATATCTGAAAAATACAAAAATTACCCCATTCATTCACCAATATCAAAAATACTAAAAAGCTTTCTTAGGAACAGGTCTCAGACTTCAGTGGGGAGAACCCAGGAGGTATACCTCTGCTGTGGTTAACAGACCCCGTATCTTGCATCAAGGACCTTTGCGTTCCTTATCTTTTTCTACTAGATTGCTCATGGAAATATATCATTTCCAACGGATGTTGCTTCAAACACAACCGATTGACAAGCACTCTCTCCAACAGTCCAATCAAAACAGTCCTTATCTTCTAAATATTTTCACATATTTTCAATATTTATGGTCTGTTGTACTCTTCAGGCTGTGTTATATTAACAATGATGGCACTTAGCACAAAACCAAACTTATCTGTATATATCTGTATATATATATATATATATATATATATATATATATATATTGGACTGTTGGAGAGAGTGCTTGTCAATCGGTTGTGTTTGAAGCAACATCCGTTGGAAATGATATATTTCCATGAGCAATCTAGTAGAAAAAGATAGGGAACGCAAAGGTCCTTGATGCAAGATACGGGGTCTGTTAACCACAGCAGAGGTATACCTCCTGGGTTCTCCCCACTGAAGTCTGAGACCTGTTCCTAAGAAAGCTTTTTAGTATTTTTGATATTGGTGAATGAATGGGGTAATTTTTGTATTTTTTGGATATTTACTCCGATAAACCCGTGGATTTGTTTTGGTGGTTATATCTGGCCACCAATGGGCAAAGTGGATTAGACATCCCTCTGTTGGCAGCTGCTCTCCTCCAGGAGGAGAGGCTATGTTCAGGGAGTCAAAATCTCAACCCAGCCTGGGCAGGAGCCAGTGTTTGGAGCTTAGAGCCCTTAGGTTTACGTTGGCCTTGGCCCGATCCTTTGCCCTGTTGACCCTGCTGCGGGATCTGGTATTCAGGATAGCCCACTAAGGCTGGCCTTGTTTGTGAAAAGGAGGCCTCTTTCCCGACTGTTTCTTCTTGGGAAGAGTGGAGATCTTCCTGGAGAGTTGAGTTTGTGTAACATACTCTTATCTCGATCTCAGCTGCCTTATCCTCCATCGGTTTGCCAAAGAGGTTTTCACCAAGACAGGGGACGTTGAGGAGTTTCTCCTGTACCCACTGCTCGAGGTCAGATGCCTGGAGCCAGGCCTGGCGTTGGGCTCCGATGCCTATGGCAGCCATCCTCGCGTTAGACTCGAAGCTGTCATAGGTGGCTCGAGAAATGTATTTTTTATTTATTTATTTATTTAACATTTTTTATATACCGCACTATTCATCATCAGTGCAGTTTACATTGAAACAACAATATACCTGCCAATACATGACTGATCTAGGTTTACAGATAACAGGGAAGATAAACTGGGTGTGAACTGGGGATAACTATCTACATAATTATGCATAATTATATATACATTGAATAGGCTACTTCTAGCACTATAGGTACTTCTAGCACTCCCCAATACACTTCATGAGGGTTTAGAATCGTTGGAGGTGATCTCCACCGAAACCCACCTAGAAACCTGCAAGTTCTTTTGCTAGGTCTCGGAGATGCATGCCGATAAATAGCTGATATGCTTATATTTGGCAACTCAGCATCGAGCCCTGGTAGCATTTGCGTCCCAGGACTTCGAGGGCGTGGGACTCCCTACCCGGGGGCACATAAGAGTACGTCTTCTGACTTTTCTGTTGGCACATGGTCGACTCCACCACCATAGAGATGCGAGAAAGCTGTACCTTCTGGAAGCCAGGGCCCCACAGGACTCTGTACATGGTGTACAGGCATCGGCTAACTATCGGCACAGATGCTGGTCTCTCCCACATCCGAAGGAGTCATCGCCCGAGGACAGCAGGGATGGGGAACATCAGGGCCTCCTTAGGATGATGAGCTCCTCCGTGTGAGGATCCTCCTCTGACAGAGTTGAGAGACAAGGCCTTCTCCATGTTCTGAACAAACTCGAGGAACGAAGTGTCCTCAGGAGGGGACTGGCATCTCAACATCAATGGAGAGGGATCTGAGGGGAGATCGTGGTGTTTATGTGACTCCAGCGAGGCCTCGTCCTCGGACTCTCAGTCCGAGAAGTCCATCGAGGACTGACAGCTACCTCCTGGTGAGTCAGGCTCGGATTGGGTCTTTGGTGACCCACAGATGTTGCTTGGCTGGAGCTACAAGCCCTTGCCGGGGAGGATCTCGCTCCCGAGGACCTGGAGCGGGATCAAGACCCTCGCTGAGAATCGGCGAGGCCCGGGGCTCTTGAGGATCGTATCGGCAGCCCGAGGAGTCCTTGACATAGAGGTCTCTGAGGTTTCTGCACAAGCACTGGTGGAGCCGGGCATCAATGCTTGCTGCGAGGCAAGGAAAGCAGCGACACTGCATTCCAATGCCATCATCATGGCTTCTTACTCAGGAGCTGCAGCCTTCGACGTGGATCTTGGAATGACCGGATTTGGAGTCGGTGAGAAGAGGGAGTCTTCGATGGGACAGGCCTCGCGGGGTTCATCATCAGAGGCCTCGGCATCAGTTCTGGCCACCTTTGCTGGCTGCTCCTGCTCGGACTCCTCAGATACCCTTCGGGGACCATGGGACTTTGCACGGGACTTGCTGTGCATGTCCGACTCCCAGGATGAGGTCCTCGAGGATTTCTTCTTGCGCTCCCACTCCAGAGAACTCTTGTCAGAGTGTCCATGGACCATCGGGTGCCGCGGGGGCTTTAGGCAACTCCGAGGATGCATGTGGGGCCTTAGAGCGTGACGTTAATCGGGGACACCGGGCTGAATCTGACCTGTGGAAGATATCGTCCTGCTTCTGCTGATGACTTTGGATGGCCTTAGCGGACATCCTTTTGCACAGGGCGCAAACCTCTGGGTCATGGTCGGTATTTAGACACCGGAGACGCAGTCGTGTGTATCGGTTAGGGACATGTTCTTTGCGCACAGATCACACTTTTTGAACCCACTGGTCATTGGGGCAAAAAGGACCCCTGTGAAGTTGAAGACCCTCGACGTGGCCAGCAGTTAGAAAAAGATGCAAAACTGCACTGGAGATAAAAAACCTAAAATGGTTCAGAGACTGGAAAGGGACCGGTGCTAACCGGAGAAGGAAATGCACTTTGGTGCACTATAAAATCAACTTTTTTCTGGGGGAAGATGACAGACGTCTGTAGGGCTCTGCAAAAAAAGGGAGACTGGCACCCTTAGGTGGGAAGGGGACCACGCATGCATGGTGACATCTCCCAAAGGTTTTCTTTGAAAGTTGGGGAGATGCTTCTGCGGCGCTCCGTCGGCGCCGTCACCCAAATGCGAGGACAGACTTCCTGCTTTTTCCTGGAGAAAGACCAGCATGGTCCATCTAGCATGTCCAGTAAGGTGACTAGAGTTGTTGAAATGATGAGTAAGTATATTTCAGAGGCTCCTCAGCACTGGAGGATGGACTGGAGGACTCGAAGATCCACTGACCATTTGTAAGATTGATGAATTCTGCCAAGTTTATTAGTCAAATGGTTTTGTATTTTGGTGATATAAATGGCCTTGATATCCGATTTGAGATCCTGAAGTCTCATATTCATGCTGCCTCTTACCATACACAAAGAGATCCCACACTCAACCCTGTCTGCTGATATTAAAACACTGCCATCTGATTGCCAGTTTGAATCAATGACTGAACCTGAAGAAGGTAAGTAAATACTAAAAGAGAGTAAAACTACTCAGTTGTAGATGACTGAAGTGAAGAAACCAATTGGCTTTTGTCCAGATGCCTTACGTGTGTTGATACCAAAAAAGCCCTATAGAAGAGGAGAAAAGTTCAACCAAAATGAAAGTGAAAATCCCCTCTAATATCTAATCCCTCAAAAACTTCCCTAACTATTTAAACAAACAAAATTATCTCAATGTGCATTAAATCTTTTTGTTGGAGCTTGCCGAGGGAAGGCCGGAATCAAAAAACAGACCCCCTCCAGACGGCAAATTCCGTTTTATTCAACTGAAGGTTTCCAAAATTTTTTAAAACTTGTGATAAGGAAGCTTATCATAGCTCAGGAAGGAGCTATAGTAAAGGTGAAGTGACTCTGAACAAGCAACCTGTCAGTTCTGGTAGAAATAAGAAAACAGAATTTTTCCATAAAAGACTACCAGTCCCAGAATGCACCAGGTTTCCAACAGCCATTAGAGGAGCTGAAGTGGGGAAACGTGTGTTCAATCAGGAGGGCTATGAGGTAATCCCCAAGCACTCATCTCAAAGGGCAGGGCCTGATTCAGCACAGCTGCGCTGTGCTAGGGTGGAGCACTCATCTAAGCAGAATAAAGGTAGAGTTTATTCTACAGAGAATTATCCTCAGAATCATCTTCATGACCTTGGACATCCTCAGCAGGGACATCTTCATCATTTGGAGGATCATCAGAAGCAGAAGCCAGAGCGGACGGACAGAGAGGGCAAGAAACCCTTTGGAAGAAAGAAGAGAAAAGCATTTGGGAGGTCTAAAGGAGTCCATAGCAGTACGTATACTGGAAGGCATTCAAAAGGCAAGCATACACCATTGGACTGGGGAAAACCAGAGGAGTGGTGCTGCAGAGCTAGGAATCTCCAGACGGTACCTGTGAGGGAGACGGCTGCACTTGGAAGGGACCCTAGGACCCGTGCCAGAAGGTATGTGAAGAGAGATCCAGTGTCCAGGGATCTAGATTGGAAGGCTGGACATAAGAACTGGACTACATACTGGCCAGGCTATTTAGAGAGGAACTCTAACAGCAATGGAAGCTCAGGTATGAACACTGATCTATGCCCTAGCTATACCCTTGAAAGACAGCAGGGAAACAAGTATTCTCCTGAGAGTGCTCCATTGAGAAATTCCTCTGTGCCAATCCATGATATTGAACCCATGATTGTTGAAGAAGGGGGAGCGGTTATAGATTAGGGTTGCCAACTGGCTCCAGATGCGCCCGACAGCCTTGATCCAGTCCTGGGTTTACCCCACTGCATGCAAGGACTTGTAGTTTTCCATTTCCTATTGAGTGCAATGGAGAAATCAGAACTAAATGTCCCTGTATGCAATGGGGTAAACCCAGGACTGGATCAAGCCTGTCGGGTGCATCTGGAGTCAGTTGGCAACCCTATTATAGATACAGGCTGTGAATACATGGATTGCTCTCTGTCTAAACTCCTTTGGTAATTTACTGTTACAAAGTACAACAACCATCACAAAGAAATACAAACTTGTTCTTTAATCTACTCAGGAAAGCTCCTGAGTAGAATTTTGAGCCACGCAGTAGAAAGCAAGCCAGCTAAGGCGTTTCAGCTGGGTAACTGCTAGCAATTGAGCCTTACCTAATTGCTTGTGAGCTCTGAGGAAATCACTTCTGAGTCTATGGGTGAAGATATAAGAAGTTAACCTGAAAAGAACAGTTTTTCCCTTCTTTGTGGGTTTTGCTTGTTGTTTGATGCACTGCTAAGAAAATATTAGCTAGAGCCTACAGAAAAGACCAGTTTGTTACCAACCAGGTCTTTATTCTTTTCATTTGATTGCCTGACAAGTTCAGCTGTTGTTTTCCTGATTTTGTTTTTCTAAGTTTAACACTGAAAGCAAGTATCCTGTTTTATGTGCTACCAAGCATATCTGTGTTGGGAGAAATAACCCCATAAATAAATATCTTATTGGCTTTACACTCAAGCACAACTAATTATTGTGAGCGGCTGTGTCTGGTGTGAATGGACTGCATTTCCCACAATCCCATGCAAATCATATTGATATATGCCTTTGCCAAGACTGTGAACATTCTCACCCAGGCACCCGTCTGACAAACTCCATAAGCCCAACCAAAAAAAGGGCACTTATCTGTATAGCGTCCAAATCCTGTGGTTGCTCAAATAATGGTCGCACGACGTGCACGTTTCGGGATAAACCCTGTGTCAAGTGCTCTAAAAAGTCAATCTTATTCTGGCAACCGTTGTAACAAAAACGCCGTCATAGCGGCCAGGATTTCTCATTTGTGCATGGCGTTCCACCAATAGCAGTAAACTAAAGGAAACCCTCCAATCAGAACCCAGGGTGTTGTCCCACTGAAAAGGAATCCCTGTTCTGATTGGTCATCCAAAAGTAGACATCAGCACTTTATTCACTCGATTTCACAAGGCAGTCCTTCCAGTATAGTCTGTGTAGTAATCTACCTTTCTTTAAAACTTGGGAAATCATCTAAGCAGGTGTCTCCAAAAAAACGTGGGAAACAAATTGCAGTTCCAAATCTCCGTAGTTTGTCATTAATTCAAAATATTTGTTAATTCCCTTAAGGTAGAGGAAACCAATCAATCAGAAAAGACAGGGCACCATTCCATTGATCGGGAGTCCCTGTTTTAGTTGATTTGCTGAATTTTTAAAGCAACACACTATCCCATTCAAGTTCTCGGTTCAATCCTTTTGGAAACACTGTATCCAAGATGAAGATCCACCGTTGTTCTAAACGTTGTAATTTCATCAAACGATTACCACCCCGGGGATCCAGGGGTACAAAATCTATTACCGTCCACCGAAAATCCTCAAATGTGTGGCTGTGTTCCATACAATGATCCACCAGTGGTGCAGATCGAGTGTTGCAATGGATACGGGAAGCATGTTCTGACAGCTTCTTCCTTATAGTACGGATCGTCCTACCCACGTATAGGAGATTACAGGGACAAGTTAAAAGGTAGACTACATGATCTGACAGACAGTTCGTGCGACCATTATTTGAGCAACCACAGGATTTGGACACTATATAGATAAGTGCCCCTTTTTTTGGTTGGGCTTATGGAGTTTTAAAAAATTTTGGAAACCTTCAGTTGAATAAAACGGAATTTGCCGTCTGGAGGGGGTCGGTTTTTTGATTCCGGCCTTCCCTCGGCAAGCTCCAACAAAAAGATTTAATGCACATTGAGATAATTTTGTTTGTTTAAATAGTTAGGAAAGTTTTTGAGGGATTAGATATTAGAGGGGATTTACGTGTGTTGATGGCTAAGGTAGCTTCTTTATCCAATGTTTGGAGCACCTGTGATGAGTATACAATGATGCTGTTGGGAGCATTAATGGGGATTCTCTAAGCAGATTGGCTTCTGGGGTGCACCACTGGAGCATGAATTGAAGTTGAGTGGAAGGAAATATACTAAAGGACAAGGGCTGGGATGTTTGGCTCCACTGGAATTTGAAGCCCTATTATGGATTACTCATTTTGAGATGAGTAAAAAGGGCATCATGCATTATGACCGCCATATGGCCCAGCAGTTCCAAGTAGGTTCTGGCTTTAATAACTTAACGACATTGAACCTTTTAAATGAAATAGACCAGACAGCCTGTGTTGTGGAAGGGAAGCCTGGGCTTGTTCTGTGTCCAGGAGTGCTCCAATGAAGAAAAGCGTCTGCCTTATGACTAGGGTGGACTTGTTGAAATTTATGAGGAACCAGGAACTGAATGAAGACCAAGGCTTCGTTTCTTAGTGAGATTAGCAGATCTAGTGAATGAATAGCCAGGAGCCAGTCACCAAGTTATGGGAAAACAACCACTAGACATTTGAAAAACACCTTGGTATGAAAGGCTGAAAGGCAAGACTTTATAGCAATAATGGCTGCTCTGGAGAATGAAGTGAACATGAGGATATGAGTGCAAGCATTTTTGAGATCCAGCAAACACAACCAATACCCCTTTTGTTAAACAGTGGATAACAGTAGGTAAGGCGTTCTGTTTTATGTTTTTCCTTCTGGAGGAAAAGATCAACATTTGAGGTTCAAAACAGGTCAGTCATCTTCACTTCTTCAGAATAAGAAAGTATCTGGAATAGAATCCCTGAAACTTCTTGGATTCTATAGCACTGGCTTAGAGAAGAAGCTTGACCTTGTCCCAGAGGAGTTGTGTATGCAACTATAATAACTGAACCCCCAACTGACTGGGTCTTTTCAGAAGAGAAGAAAACTTTGGCAATATCCTTATTTGATAAGGCTTAGCACAAAGGAATCTTATGTTCCTCTATTCCTCAAGGGAAACTGAACTGGACCTACAAATAAACAGGGTTCAGATTTGTAAGGCAATTAACAGTGTTCAGAAAATCATTTTAAAAGATGAGGTTGCTCTAGCTGAGTTGGAACCATCTGTTTAGGCTGCCTCATCTCATTCTATTTATTTATTTAAAAATTTCTATACCGCCATTCTATGATCCAAAGTGGTTTACAATTAAAATTTAGCAGGGCTGTGACTGGCCTACTGTTTTACAGAGAACTAGAACAAGAATAGTGACAAGAACATAATAGTTTATTTATTTATTTATTTATTTTATTTAACTGCATTTATATACCGCTTTTCACTGGGTCAAAGCGGTGTAACATATAACATGGGGGGGGGGATAGTATTTTATAGGGTGGGGCCATCACCAGGGACAACAATTAGTGATTTTGGGTGGACATAGACATGTACACTTCTGCTGGGTCTAGGTATTAGATCGTGTGGGTAGGGTGGAAGTTCTGATCAAAGGTGCTCACGGAATAGGATTGTTTTCAGCTGTTTCTTGAATGATGTGATGTCATCGTTGTTTCTGATGTGGTTTGGTAGAGAGTTCCAGAGGGATTAACCTCAGAACTATTTACAATTTTGGTCCAACGGTTAAGATGGTCAACTTATGTACACATGTGGGAGTAACTGTCTGTTGGATGCTTAGGGTACATTTTTAAGGTGGCTGAGATGCTGGGTCCAGGCTTATGGTGTATTAAGTCTGAAAAAGGTGAGTCTCTAGATTTTTTTCTACATTCAAGCAAGTCTGACTATCCTCTTAGTGTTGGTGGTAAGGAATTCCAAAACATAGGGGCGAATAGGGAGAAGGCTTGGCTGCAGATCGATTGCTTGTTCTTGATTTTCTGAGCTGGGATGGTTAGCAGGTTGAGTGTGGAGGTTCTTCTTGATCTTTCGGGTGTGGACTTGGAGATGAGAGGTTGAATGCAGGTGGCAGATTTGTTGTGTAGGATTTTAAATGTTATTGTGAGGGCTTTGTATTTTATTCTGGCAGTAATGGGGAGCCAGTGGAGCTGTATAAGTATTGGGGTGATGAGATCACAGTGGAGTGCTCTGCTGATTATCCATGCAGCTGTGTTCTGGGCCATTTGCAAAGTATGGAGAGTGTGCTTGGGGAGGCCTTGGTAAAGCGTAGTTACTCACCTGTAACAGGTGATCTCCGGGAACAGCAGGAATTTAGTCTTCACATATGGGCATCGTCGGTACTGACGGAGCCTACGCGGGAATGCTCCCCAGCGTCCAATAGGAACGCTTTTGGGAGTATTCCTCAGCACATGCGCGCTGCCTTCCCGCCTTTCCAACTGTCCCTCTTCAGTTAAGTTTGTAGCTGAGTGAAAGGATAGAGGGAGAGAGGAAAGAGAAAGAGATAGAGAGAACTCCTAGGGCAGGTGGGTGGGTTGTGAAGACTAAATTCCTGCTGTTCCCAGAGATCACCTGTTACAGGTGAGTAACTACGCTATCTCCAGGAACAAGCAGGAATGTAGTCTTCACATATGGGGACTCCCTAGCTGAATATGCCAGGGAGATAGCCCCAGGAAAGTGCCACCCTAGAAAGGTGGGAATCCTTCCTCCCATGGATCTCTGGCATTCCACCAGGGTTGGTGGGTAGGAGTTGAGTTAGGTCTGAAAGAGATTTCGAAGAACAGCTTGGCCAAAGAAGGCATCCCAACGGGAGGCTTTATCCAGACAGTAGTGGGCTGTGAAGGTGTGTACCGAAGCCCAGGTGGCTGATCGACAAATGTCATCAACAGACACAGAGTGGAGATTAGCCGTGGAAGTAGCCATGGCTCTCACATTATGAGCTGTGACATGGTCTTGAAGAGGAAGACCCTTACTCTCATAAGTAAAGGATATGCATTGGGCAATCCGTTTAGATAAAGTTCTTTTGGAGACTGGAAGTCCCAAATGACTAGGATCAAAAGCTATAAAAAGTTGCGAGGACTTTCTATGTTGCTGTGTTCTTTGTATGTAAAAGGCTAAGGCTCTTGTACAATCCAAAGTATGAAGGTTTCTTTCTGCATTAGAGGCATGAGGCCTTGGAAAAAATATAGGAAGATAAACTGATTGATTCAAATGAAAAGGCGAAACCACCTTTGGCATAAAGTGTGGATGAGTTCTAAGAACAACCTTATCATGATGAAACCTAGTATAAGGAGGATCAGCCACTAAAGCTTGCAATTCACTAATGCGACGTGCAGAGGTGATTGCAATTAGGAAGATGACCTTCCAGGACAAAAACTTAAGGGCTGTAGTGGCTAAAGGCTCAAAAGGCGGCTTCATAAGCTGCCCGAGAACTAGGTTTAGATCCCATGCCACCGGTGGTGGCTTAATGGGAGGTTTGGTTAAAAGAAGGCCTCTCATAAATCTTGATATGAGTGAATGAGAGGAAATTGGTTGTCCATTGAGAGGCTTATAAGAAGCCGCAATTGCACCAAGATGGACTCTTACTGAATTGGTCTTTAGACCAGAATTTGATAAGTGAAGGAGATACTCTAGTATCAACTCCAAGGGTATGCCAAGGGGGTTTAATCCCTTCTTGCAGCACCATATAGTAAAATGTTTTCACTTGAAGACATAAGATCTTCTTGTGGAAAGTTTCCTAGAAGCCTGAAGGATATCCTTTACCTGTTGGGACAGGTTGAGATCCTGGAGGTCTAAGCCTTCAGCAACCAGGCTGTGAGGTGCAGGGACTGGGGATTCCGGTGTCATAGCATCCTGTTCTCCTGGGAAAGGAGATCTGGAGCATGCCCTAACCCCAGAGGTGCCGCTTGAGAGAGATGTAGAAGCAGGGAATACCACGTTTCATGCGACCCCTGTCTCTCTAAAGCTTGAAAAGTGTTTTGGGGATGAGGGGAATGGGTGGGAAGGCATAAAGGAAGTCCTGACCCCAGTGAAGGAAGAAGGCATCCCTTGCCTGACAGTTTTGAGCCGGAATTCTGGAACAGAACCGGGGAAGTTTGGCATTCAGTGGACTTGCAAAGAGGTCTATGTCTGGAGTGCCCCAGAGATGAAATATCTTTGACACCTGGTCTAGGTGGAGGGACCACTCGTGAGTCAGCAGTACTCGACTGAGTTTGTCTGCCCAAAGGTTTTGAATGCCTGGAAGATATACCACTAGAAGGTGAATATGATGCTCTCTGGAAAGGGCCCACAGTCGTAAAGCTTCGCTGCATAACAGAGAGCCTGTTCCGTCCTGCTTGTTCACATAGAACATGGCTACTTGATTGTCCGTCTGGACTAGGACTGTCTTGTAGCTGAGCTGGGCGTGGAATACTCGAAGAGCTAAATAGATTACTCTTAATTCCAGGAGGTTTGTGTGTAAACCAACCTCCTGTGGAATCCGGTTGCCCTGGGTGGAGAGATGATTCAGGTGTGCTCCCCAACCCACCTGTGATGCATCTGTTGTTAGGGTGGCCTGAAAGAGGGGTTGATGGAAAGGAGACCCCACTGTCAGATTTTCTAGTGATTGCCACCATTGGAGGAACAAAATTAGTCGTTAAGAGATTATTATTTTGTCTGACAAATGACCCGTGGCCTGTGTCCACTGTGTGGAGAGGGTCCACTGAGCTGCTCACATGTGGAGGCGAGCATATGAGACTACATGAACTGTGGATGCCATATGCCACAGTAACTGCAGTAGCTCTCGAGCAGTGAGGGAGGATTTGCCTGCTGCTTGAGAAGTTAGTTGCATTATGCGAAGACACCGGGCTTGTGGAAGGAAAGCCCTTGCCTGTCTGGTATCTAGACAGGCTCCTATGAATTCTAGGCATTGGGAAGGAACTAGTTGAGATTTTGGGAAGTTTATTACCAATCCCAAGTATTGAAGGATTTGCATTGTATGGGACAGTGCAGTGCTGGCCTCTGCAATTGTAGGGGCTCGAATGAGCCAGTCATCTAAGTAAGGGAAGATGAAAATCCCCAGGGTTCGTAGAAATGCAGCTTCTACTGCCATGCATTTCGTGAATATTTTTATTTATTTATTTATTTATTTCAACTTCTTATATACCGCACTCTTTGACATCAGCGCGGTTTACAAATAACAGAAAGGAACCAGAACAACAGGCTGTTTGGTATTACATATAACAGGAGTATCAACTTGGATAACATGGGAGAACTATTTACATGGAGTATATAATCTATTAGCTAGATAGCATGCTCGAACTATTTACATAAAATTAGCAGTGATGCTAATACCCTTGGTGCTGAAGCCAGACCAAAGGGAAGAACCCTGTACGTAAGAATTTCCTATGATCTGGATGGATGAGAATGTGAGTGTATGCATCCTTTAAGTCTAGAGAGCAAAGCCAATCCTGGCTTTGAAGGTATGGCAGAAGAGTTCCTAGAGAAAACATTTTGAATTTCTCTCGAAACAGATATTTGTTCAATTCTCTGAGTTCTAGAATGAGTCTGTGTCCTCCTGTTTTCTTTGGAATAAGAAAATAGGGGGAGTAGAACCCTGCACCCCGTTGAAGAATGGGTACTTCCTCTATTGCCCCTTGGGCAAGAAGTGTGGAGACCTCGTGATCTAGCAGATTGTCTGCAAAGGTTTGTGAATTGAATTGCTTTAGAATTGTAGGAGGGGGGCATGCTGTGAAAATGAAGCTTGTACCCCTCTCCTACAATGGACAAAGTCCAATCTTCTGCTGTTATCTGATGGCATCTGTTGACAAAGTGGCATAACCTGCCCAGAATATTGGGGGGTTGGGGACCCCTCAGAGGCAGGGAGGCAAAGCTCTCTAGGAAGGAGTCAAAGCCTTTGAGGGGGCTGAACCTGGAGAGCTGGTTGGGCTCTCGGGCCTTTTGGCTTCTTTTGCTGTCTAGTTTGTCCCTTTTGGGCAACCTGACCTGGAGTTTGACTCTGCTGGGTATAGGAAGGATAAAATTCCTCTTTGTTAAAAGAGGGTTTTTTTTTATAAGGCTTCCTTTTGGCTGGAGTGGCTGTAGACTTTGACAATCTATCTAAGGTAGAATTGTCAGCATCTAACTCGTTAGCCTTCTCCTGCCAGTTCTTGCCAAAGAGATTCTCCCCTGTGCAAGGAATGTTGCCTAACTTGTCCTGTACCCAAGTCTCCAAGTCTGATGCCTGTAGCCAGGCAATCCATTGTGCGCCAATGGCAATAGCAGAGGTTCTGCTGATGCATTCGAAGCAGTCAAAGGCTGCACGATTAAACTTGGAGACATCTTGAGCATGCTTAACTACAGCAAGAAAATCTTGTCTCTTGTCATCTGGGAGAAATGGGCTCATAAGTTCCAAGTCTCCTGTGACTTCCCTGAGGAACATTCCCATATATAGGATATATGAACTGATCCTAGCTGAAAGCATGGAAGCTTGAAAAGTTCTGCACTCAAAAGCATCCAGAGTCCTGCATTCACGACCTGGAGGATTGGATGCATGCCTCTTTGCACTTGTCATCCTACGCATGGCTGATTCCACTACCATTGAATGGTGTGGCAGCTGAGTTTTCTGAAATCCAGGACATGGCGGAACTCGATACATAGTATCAAGTCTCCTAGAGTGAGGAGAAGTAGTTAGAGGTGTCTCCCACATTCTGAGCATCAAGCTATGCAGAATTTCATGGATAGGCAGAGTGGCTGCCTCCTTAGGAGCTTTAGGATATTGGAGAATTTCCAATTCCTTTGCTCTGGGTTCTTCTTCAGGAGCTACTGTGATTGAAAGACCTTTGGCCATATCACGGATGAAATCCTGAAATGACATGTCCTCTGGAGGTGACATTCTGCGTTGGGGAGAAGAGGGATCTTCTAGGAGAAACCCTCTAGTGCCAGCAGAATTGTCAGAGTCTTCGGAATCGAAGTATTCCTGACCCCGATGCTTTTGCAAAGCACGATCCCGGTACCGATCGAAGTCGGTACCGAGGTGACCCGGTACCGCTTTGTCAATTCCAGCCAGAGATGGCATGGGAAGAGTTCCCACCGGGGCCGGTACCGTCTGTGTCGGTACCGGCATCGGTGTCGGTGTCGATGTCGGTACCGGTGCCAGTGTCCATGGGACCAACGGTACCGCAGCTGAAAAAAGAGCTGCGATGCTGCGTTCGATAGCGAGGAATCTCTGGTCTATTGACGCTGCCGATGCCTGGGTGTCGGTACCGGTAAGGACGGCCGGAACCCCTGAGCATGGCACAGGTAGTTCTTGTGAGGTGAGGCCTCGAGAACATCCTGAAGCCCCATCGATGCTTTGGAAGCCGAAGCCTCCCGCCAGGGCTGTTTTGCTGCTGCCGATGCCTGGGTGTCGGTACCGGTAAGGACAGCTGGAACCCCTGAGCATGGCACAGGTAGTTCTTGTGAGGTGAGGCCTTGAGAACATCCTGAAGCCCCATCGATGCTTTGGAAGCCGAAGCCTCCCGCCGGGGCTGTTTTGCCGGTGTGGTTCCCTCAAGGGCAACGCCAATGGCCTCTCGATGCTTAGCAGGAGAGCTACCCTTTGAGGACCGGCTTTTATGTTTAGTTACCTGAGATCCATGGGAGGAAGAAGAGGCCCTTGACAATGTCGATACAATGGATATGTCATCTGAAGAAAAGAGGGTACCGAGCTTTGCAGCCCGGTTCTGGTCTTCCTCTTTTAGTCATCCCCATACAGGAAAGACATTCAGTTGGAGAATGTTCAGGTCCTAAACATTTCAGACACCAATCATGGGTGTCAGTGACGGAAATGGTACCGCCACACTTAGTACATTTTTTTTTAAAACCACTATTTGGCTTTTCCATGTTTTAGGAATATGGGGCCTAGTACCCAAAATGGCGCCTAGCAGCAAAGAGAAAAGTTTCTGAAAAAAAAACAGTCTAAAGCCTAAGGGTTTTTTTTTATGAAAAGAAAAGAATCGGTGGTGCCGGTAGGCGTCGTGCGGTAAGCAAACGCGACCACAAGAAAAGAAATTTAAAGACAGAATTTTCTGTGGTGACAGGGAATAGATCCTGTCGGCTCAGCGGAAAACGAAGAACAACTGAAGAGGGACAGGTGGAAAGGCGGGAAGGCAGCGTGCATGTGCTGAGGGATGCTCCCAAAAGCGTTCCTATTGGAGGCTGGGAGTGTTCCAGCGCAGGCTCCGTCGGTACCGACGATACCCATATGTGAAGACTACATTCCTGCTTTTTCCTGGAGATATGATGTTACAATAATCTAGGATAGGTGTAATTATGGCTTGGCAGACGGTACAGAATAGATCTGTAAGAAAAAGGGGGCGGAGATTTTTTAGGGTCCATAGCTTTTGGTAGATAGCGGATGCTGTTCTCTTTATCTGAGATTGGAAGGTTAGGTGCTGGTCCAGTGTTATGCCAAGATACTTTATTTCATGTTTGACTCCGATTTCAATGTCATCAAGTCTCAACATTGATAGTGGGGAGAGGGTTGTGTCAGTAGTTATGTATAGGGCTTCTGTTTTCTCAGGGTTGATGTGTAGATTGTGTCGGGTTAGGCAATCTCTTGCATCCTTGAGCAACTTTGGAGGTTAGTGAGTCAGGATGAAGGAGGTTATCATTGGCATAAATTTGATATTGGATTTTGTTTGTGTGGAGGACTTGGCAGACTGGTTGTATGGCGATATTGAAGAGTAGAGCTGAGAGGCTTGAGCCCTGAGGAACTCCTGTTTGCTGAGTGAATGGGGTTGAGGTCCTTCTGCCAACTCTGACTTGCTGTTTTCTATTATCAAGGTAAGAATGGAACTAGCACGGTCCCTTGGCGTCCAATCTCAGAGTCTGTGTAGTAGCAGGTGGTGAGGAAAGGAGTTGAAGGCAGAGGTGATATCAAGGAATATTAGAATGAATCAATTTTTAGGGTTTTGTGAGCCAGTTATTAGTGCGTTTAGTAGGGAGGTGATAAAAGTTTCAACACCATGACGTTGTCTGAATCCATGTTGAAATGGATCGAGTGGGGCGTTTTCTGTAAGGTGGTCTTGGAGTTGTGGAAGTATGATTTTCTCCAGGATCTTTGCAATAAATGGGATGCTTGATATTGATCTATAGGATTTTGGGTAGGCTGGGTCAAACTTGTTATTTTATTTTTTTATAGGAGCTCAGATTGATGCTTGCTTCAGTGGGGCAGGGATTTATTTGCCCTAGGGACAAGGAGGCATAAACTATCTTCATTAGGTAAGAGCTGAGATAAGGTCAAATGAGTTTCATCCAGGATACTAGGCATGGGTCAAGTGCAGAGGTTGTTGTATTGAGGGCTTGGATTATGTCTTCTATATTTTCGAGTGATGGGAAGTTGAATTCTGAGCACAGCTTCTGGGGAATGGCAGTGTGGTTAGTAGTTGTCAAGGGGTGGATTATCGAAGGGGCATGAAGTTACATGGAGATTAGAAAAGTGGTAAACTTGTGTGGGCATATGTCATGCTGTGGTCTTCTTTTTGATGGTTCCTTTATGAGATTTTTCCCTATGGCAAAGAGTTCTCTTGGTTTATTTAGGGCCTTGTTGATGAGACTAGTATGGTGTTCCTTTTTATGTTTGAGTGTTTTGTCACTGTATAGTTTAAGTTGTTCTATATAAGTTGTGTGAAGGAGTGGATATGATAATTACACTTACCTGGTAATTGTAGTTCCTTGAGTGACGACAGTTCAGTCCTCTACCTCTGGGTTGTCAGCCTCCTCCTGCAGCTTGGAGACTGGTATGTAAGAGTCATGACATCACTGGATATAGCCTGCTGATCTCTCTCCTCCTTCCCAGTGTGAACTATTAACAAAGCAGACTCAAAGGAGCAACAAATAAGTAGCTAACATTAAATAACATAACCTAAACTGTGTTAGCCCCAAAGGGCTCACTTCTATAACTTTTGGCAAGGCATTCTTACCCCTGTCACCGCCATAACAAAAGCGGAGTGAAATAGAAGGAATATGAACCAGAGTAACCTACCTGTAATATCCGTCACTCGGCCACTAGCGGAAACCTTCCACCGAATATCTCTGGGCGGGATGGAGGACTGAACCGTCATCACTCAAGGAACTACAATTACCAGGTAAGTGTAATCATCATTTCCTTATCGTTCCTCCAGTTCAGTCCTCTACCTCTGGGAGGTACCAGAGCAGTCATCAATGGGAGGGACCCCGCCAACTGGCCCGCAACACCGCCGACCCGAAACACGCATCGGCCCCTGCCGCGACGTCCAAACGGTAATGCTTACTAAACGTATGTAACGACGACCAAGTTGCCGCTCTACAAATGTCTCCTGGCAGAACCAGACTGCGTTCCACCCAGGAACATGCTTGTGCTCTAGTAGAATGCGCTCGCAAGCCCACGGGCACGGCTCGACCATGAAGCAGATAGGCCGAAGAGATTGTCTCCCGGATCCACCAGGCAATTGACGCCTTAGCCGCCGCCTCTCCTTTGCGCAAACCTCCGAACAGCACAAACAAGCGATCCGACTTGCAAAAACTGTCACACTTAAATACCGCCTTAAAGACCTTTTGACATCCAATCGACGCAAACTGTGATCCTGTTCGCCGCCCTCCAACAAACCCAGAACCGGCAAACAAACCACCTGATCCAAATGAAAGGGAGACACCACCTTAGGCAAAAAGGAAGGTACCGTTCGCAGCACTACCTTTTCCTTTGAAAAAGACAACGGTTCTCTACAGGACAACGCTTGCAAATCCGAAATACGCCTAGCTGAGCAGATGGCCACCAGAAAACACGTTTTCAACGTCAAGTCCTTCACCGACGCCCGATGCAACAGCTCAAAGGGAGGCTTGGATAACGCCACCAACACCAGATTGAGATCCCAAGGCGGAACCAACACCCTTTGTGACGGCCTCATCCGCGAAACTGCCTTCAGAAAGCGAACCACATCTGGATGAGCCCCCAGAGGAGCTCCCTGCACCCTGCCATGATAGCAGGCAAGGGCTGCTAATTGAACGCGCAAGGAACTAGCTGCGAGACCCTTCTCAAAACTGTCCTGCAGAAATGCTAAGATTGAAGGAATTGAAACCATAGCCGCTCGAATCTGATGCCTCGAACACCAATCTTCAAATATACGCCAGACAGGAACGTACACCAAAGATGTGGACTGTTTCCGCGCCCTAAGGAGGGTAGCGATGACTGCTGCCGAATAGCCCTTTTTCCTCAACCGGGCCCTTTCAATGGCCAAACCGTAAGCGAGAACCGATCCACTTGGGGCATGAAGAGAGGCCCCTGATGCAACAGATCCACTCTTGTTGGTAACTGCCACGGCTGTCCGTCCAGAAGGCGCACGAGATCCACATACCACGGCCGCCTCGGCCAGTCCGGCGCCACCAGGAGCACCCTTTCCGGATGAGCTCCAATCTTTTGAATTACCCGGCCTATCAACGCCCACGGAGGGAAAACGTATAGGATCCCCTCGGACGGCCACGGGTGCAACAGAGCGTCGATGCCTTCTGACATTCTTTCTCGACTCCTGCTGAAAAACCGGCTGGCTTTCGCCGACTGGAAGGTCGCCATTAGATCCATTATGGGCATGCCCCAGTGACCCACTATCTGTGCAAAGATGTCGGGATGCAGCTCCCACTCCCCTGCATCTACCTGTACTCTGCTGAGAAAGTCCGCCGTGACATTGTCCTTGCCTGCAATGTGCGCCGCCGAAAACGCTGTCAACCGCCTCTCCACCCAAGAGAACAACTGATCCGCCTCCGCTTCCATTGCTGCACTTCCCGTGCCGCCTTGGCGGTTGATGCAAGCGACTGCTGCCGAGTTGTCGGAAAGAACCCGCACTGGACACCAACACCAACTCCTCGAACGCCTGCAACGCCCATGCAACTGCTCGAAGCTCCAACCGATTTATTAACCAGGCCGCCTCCAGAGGAGACCACACCCCCTGCACAAACCTGCTCCCACAGTGGGCCCCCCAACCCGCCAGGCTGGCGTCTGTTAACAACGGGAGCCACTCCGGGAGTTACAGCGGCATTCCGGCTGATAGCGACGACCTGAGAAGCCACCACTGGAGGGACTGTAGAACCCTGAGCGGACACGGCAACCGCTTGCTCAAAGGATCTGTCTGATGCGATCAGCGGCGCAGAAGCACCCTTTGCAAAGGCGGCATATGAACTTTGGCCCACGGCACCGATTCCAAGGTTGCAGCCATTGTTCCTAATACTTGAAGATAGGCCCATGCCGACGGCGCCGGAATGGATCTGAAGCGGCGAATGAGGTGCCGAAGCGCCTGGGCCCTCTTGCGCGGCAAGAACACCTGGCCACTCTTCGTGTCGAACCGAACTCTTAAGTACTCGATGTTCTGTGAAGGCTACAGGCGGCTCTTGGCCGGATTGATCACCCAGCCAAGATCCTGCAAGAACTCCACTACTCTGCTTGTCACCCAAATACTCTCCGCCTCGGACTTGGCCCGAATCAACCAATCGTCGAGGTAAGGGTGTACCAGAATACCTTCTTTGCGCAACGCAGCCGCTACCACCACCATAATTTTGGTGAACGTTCACGGCGTCGTGGCCAAACCAAAGGGCAAGGCTTGAAACTGATAGTGGCCCCAAGGAACGGCAAAACCTGAGAAACCTCTGATGCGCCGCCCGGATAGGGATGTGCAAATAAGCTTCTGAGAGATCCAATGACGTCAAATACTCTCCTTGACGCACCGCCAAGATGATGGAGCGCAAGGTTTCCATCCGGAAATGCGGGACCCGAAGACAACGATTTACCGCTTTCAGATCTAAAATAGGCCTTAACGTTCCGCACTTCTTTGACACCACGAAATAGATAAGAGTATTGACCCAGGCCGTACTCCGCTTTCGGCACCTCTACAATCGCCCTCAACTAAAGCAGCCGATCCAGAGTCCCGCGAATCGCCAGCTCCTTTTTCTCGCCCCTGCACGGCGACATGACAAAGGAATCCCGCAATAGCCGTGCAAACTCTAGTGCATAGCCATGCCGAATTATCTCCAACACCCACTGGTCGGAGGTGATGTGGGTCCAAGCAGAAAGAAACTCCCGCAGCCTCCATCCTATGGGAGCCCCTTCCGCCGGGACCCCTTTCATTTCATTGCGATTTACGAGCTGCGGGAGCGGAGCTGAAGGAGAAACCTCTATTGGCTCCTCTAAATCCGCGAAACCCCTGGGCTCGAAATGGGACACATCCCTGCTGAAAACTACCGAAGCGCGCTGAACGAAACAGCCAGAAACTCCGAAACTGGCCCCGAAAGGCTTGACTGGATTTACCCTGCTTTGGTTTGTCCTCCGGGAGCCTACCCGCTTTGGACTCCCCAAGATCCTTTACCAACTTATCTAGGTCCTCTCCAAAGAGCAATCCGCCCTTAAACGGTAGCTTACTGAGACGAGATTTGGAAGAACCGTCCGCCGCCCAATTCCATAACCACACTGATCTGCGGGCAGCCACCACGGATGCCGTGCTATTGGCAAGTGCCCTGATCAAATCATAATATACATCCACCAGATAAGCCGTTCCGGACTCCAGCCGGCCCAGCTCCTTGATCTCTTCCATACCTATGTGCGAAGACTGCTTCAGCCGCTGCACCCATCGCAAACACGCTCAAGCTACCCAAGCTCCATAGATGGAGACCTGTAACAATAGAGAGTCAGCCTCAAAGGTCTGTTTCAGCAAACTATCAACCTTGCGGTCCTGAATATCCTTCAACGCCGCACTGCCTTCCACCGGGATGGTAGTCTTTTTGGTGACCGCCGACACCACTGCGTCCACCCCCCCGGCGCCTTGAACTGTTCTTTATATTTATCTGTCAAAGGATAGAGCCTATTCATAGTCCTTATGCCTCGAAGACCCGCCTCTGGCCGGTCCCATTCATCCTGGATCATCCGGTCAACCACTCTATGCACCGGGAACACCACCTGTGTCTGCCGAACCGCCTGAATCACCGGGTCCTCCACCTCCTCTTCCACAGAAGACTGCGAGGAAAGATTCAGCATCTGCATGGACTCCGTGATCAACGCTGAAAGCTCTTCCCTACAGAATACCCTAATAATCTTTGCCTGATCCTCGGGCTCCGGGATCTCCCCATCTTCGAGATCCTGTGGACTATCATCGATTTCCCAATCAATTTCCTCACCTTCAGGCCAACCTACTTCCGCAGATGCCGAAGCTCAGGTCTTTGTCCTCTTAGGAGCCGGCGGTTCCTCAGCTATCCCCTCAGTTGATTCCAGTATCTGGGATTGCCCAAAAAGCAACAAGGGGCCTGGCAACCTACCCTGCCGCCGCAAACAAAATGCCTGATGCATTAACAAAACAAAATCAGGACTAAAATCCCCAAGATCTGCTGACCGCGCCATCAGCTGAGCTCCAGAACGTCCGGCCATGTCCTCCGACGTGGCGCCTTGCGCAGGAACCTGAGGAAGTTCAGGCATTTCCCCCACAGAAGGCCCCTGCGCCTCTGCGGACTCCTTAACGTCCATTTGCTGTTTCACCATGGACGAGAGGGAAGTACAGCCACGGCACACCCCGGAATCCGCCACTGTGCCCCTTCTAGTCTGGCCGCCATGGCAAAACTGCGCTATAGATATTATTTAATTATTTAACTAAGGTTCTGAAATTATACTTTTATCTTTTCTTTTTTTTTTTAAACTTGAAACATGAATCTATAGTCTAGTCTTCCCTTAAAAATGCTAAAATGAAAGCCTTATGCGTTCTGTCCCGAGAGAAGGGAGAAGTCTCCCCCCCATCGACAATCCCCGTTTCGCCGCAAAAACAAAGGAAAACAAAGAAATCAAAGAAATCGCCGAATAACTAAGAGCAAGGAAGGCGCTAAATAAAGAAATCACCTTTGATCCTCCAGCTCCGGGTCTGTCAGGCGCCCGGCAGCCACGAGGTTTCCCTGCAGTGTGGAAAATGGCCGCTGCAATCTCTTCAGAGGAAAAGGCACCAAAATGAATACCGGCCCCACCGCGGACCTTGAGCAGACTCCCTGCCTCCTAACGCCGCCTGAAGCCAGTAAGAGCTGACTGGCCAGGTCTGCGCCGAGGTCCGAGCACTTACCCCCACAGCTGCTCTGCGTCTGACCCAGCTGTCGGCAGGTTAGTCAGCGCAAAACTTCCTCTGAACCGCGGGAGCCAGCCAGCCCGGCTTGTTCAGGGAAACAAGGTGATTAAAGGGCTCTCCCCCGTAAAGTCCGGGGGGAGAGAGCCTTTGGCCCCAATAATAATGACAAATGGCTGGAACTAATGAACCTCCTAATCTTGCATATAGATAAAGAAAAGAAAAGAATTTTCTTTTTAAAAGGCAGGGAGTAAGAATGCTAATAGCTAGACCTGAGAAAAAACTCTCAGCCTCTTTTTTTTTTTTTTTAAAGGCACCAAGTACCTATTTCAATTAAATCTAATTTTCTACCTCTACCTACAAGCTCCTTATTCGTTTCTCCAGGGAGCCTCTAACAAGGCTCACCACGTCCTCCTGCTGCATGGAGACTGGTCACACTGGGAAGGAGGAGAGAGATCAGCAGGCTATATCCAGTGATGTCATGACTCTGACATACCAGTCTCCAAGCTGCAGGAGGAGGAGGTTGACAACCCAGAGGTAGAGGACTGAACTGGAGGAACGATAAGGAACCCTTGAACTTCTCCATCTGCATTCAAGGCGACATAGTTCACTTTTCTGCTTCTAAAGTGGAGCTGAGAATCATGGGGCCTTAGACCAAGGTTTCTTTGTATATTTTCTGGACTGACGAGAGCTGCTTCAGATAGTATTTCATTCCAGCCTTGGATTAAGTCAGTGATGTCTAAGTTTGAGGCTGCAATAGTATCTAGTTGGGGAATGACAGCTTCTCTGAAGTGTTCCACGTTGAAGTCTGAATCTTCAGGTGGTGTGACATGAAGGCTCTTGGGTAATTTGCTGTGAGGTAAGGTGGACGGGAAAATCTGACCATGGTACTGAGTTGTGATAAATGGCTGGTGAGGTATGGGGAGGGTTTATTAGAAGGCATAAATATGAGGTCTAGGATGTTGCCCTTTCTGTGTACTGGTCTAGTGAGGACCTGTGTGTAGCTGAGGACTTCCATAGTGTCAAGAAAAGCATTGAATTGAGAGGAGGTAGCAGAGGTTAGATTGAGGTCTCTGAGTAAAATTAGAGGTTGGTGGCTGGTTGAGGTGGAGCAAGCAGTTTCAAGGAGGATAGAGAGCTCAGATGCATTGCAGTGGGGTGCTTTATATATTAGACAGAATGAGATGGAGTTGTTAGATACTAGTAAAGTGTCGATTTCTGTATTAGAGTTAGTGTCAACTATCTTGAGCTTTAGGTTATCCTTAGAGAAGAAACATACTCCTCCATCTCTGCTGTGCATTCTGTTTGTATAGAGTATTGAAGTTGAAGGGGGACAAAGTTGATGTAAGAGGACTGTCTCTGAATCAGTGAACCAGGTTTCAGTTATAGAGAGGATATCAAGGTTATGTTCACTGATAAAGTCAGCTAGCGTCTGGATTTTATTTCGGATGGAACGAGGACACGTCTTATGTGTGCTGTATTGCTCTTGTTGTGTGGTCTGTTGTCTGCAGTCATTGGAATTCTTAATAACCCACAGGGGGAAGGCAATGGCAGTGGGGGTGTACTATCGAGCACCTGGCCAGAATGACCAAATGGATGATGAAATGCTCAAAGAAATCAAGGAAGCTAACAAAAGTTACAGCGCAGTAATAATAATGGGTGATTTCAACTACCCCTGTATCGACTGGGTCTGTGTCACGTCAGGACATGCTAGGGAGATAAAGTTCCTAGATGAAGGAAAGGAAAGGGATGGAGAATAAAACAAAGGATGTTATAATGCCTCTGTATCGCTCCATGGTACGACCGCACCTTGAATATTGTGTGCAATTCTGGTCACCGTATCTTAAAAAGGACATAGCGTTATTAGAAAAAGTACAGAGAAGAGCCACCAAATTGGTGAAGGGGATGGAAGGCTACTCCTATGAAGAGAGGCTAAGAAGGTTAGGGCTCTTTAGCCTGGAGAAGAGACGGCTGAGGGGAGATATGATAGAGGTCTATAAATTAATGAATGGAGTGGAACGGATAAACGTGGATCAATTGTTTATGCTATCAGAGTATAGAAAGACTAGGGGACATGTAATGAAGCTACAGGGTAAACTATTTAAGACAAATAAGAGAAAATATTTTTTCACTCAACGTGTAATCAAACTCTGGAATCTGTTACTGGAGGATGTAGTAAGGGCTGTTAGTATAGCTGGGTTTAAAAAAGGTTTGGACAAGTTCCTGGAGGAAAGGTCCATAAACCACTATTAAAAAGGGACCCAGGATATCAATGCTTGACCCAGTACAAGCATTGTGGAACCTGTGTCTTTTGGGGATATTGCTAGGTACATATGACCTAGATTGGCCACTGTTGGAAACAGGATACTGGGCTTGATGGACCTCGGTCTGACCCAGTATGGCATGTCTTATGTTCTTATATTCTTATGAAATAAATGACTGCTTCTTGGAGCAGCTGGTTCATGAACCGACCAGAGGGGAAGCCATATTAGACCTAGTCCTTACTGGAACACCAGATTTAGTGCAAGAGATAAGGGTGTTGGGGCCACTTGGCAATAGTGATCATAGCATGATCGCCTTTGATTTAATTAGTGGAGGAGGGATAGTAAGGAAATCCACAGTACTACCTTTTAACTTTCGAAAGGGAGACTATGATAAAATGAGGAAAACAGTTAAGAAAAAACTAAAAGGAGCAGTTGCAAAGGTTAAAGATGTACATCAGGCTTGGCTGTTGTTGAAAAATACTATCTTGGAAGTCCAGACCAGCTGTATTCCACGCTTTAAGAAAAGTGGAAGGAAGTCCAAAAAACTGCCAGCATGGTTTAAAGGTGAGGTCAGAGAGGCTGTTGTTGCCAAAAAAGCATCTTTCAGGAAATGGAAAAAAGAGCCAAACGACGAAACCTGGAAACAGCACAAGCACTGGCAAGTCAAATGCAAGGCACTGATAAGGCGGGCAAAGGGAGAATTTGAGAAGAGGCTTGCTGCGGAAGCAAAAACGCGAAGTAAAGACCTTTTCAAGTACATTCATAGCAAAAAACCTGTGAGTCAGTTGGTCCATTAGATGATAAAGGGGTTAAAGGAGCACTAAGAGGCGACAAGGCAATAGCGGAGAGACTGAATGAATTCTTTGCTTCAGTCTTTACTGAGGAAGATGTAGGGATGTTACCCATGACTAAAGTGGTATTTAAAGGTGCGGAAGAACTGAAGGAAATATCGATACATCGGGAAGATGTATTACAACTATTAGATAAACTGAAGAGTAGCAAATCACCTGGGCTGGATGGTATACATCCAAGGGTGTTGAAAGAAATGAAATATGAGACTTCAGACCTGCTATTAGTAATCTGTGAACTATCATTAAAATCATCTCTAATACCTGAAGATTGGAGGATCGCCAATGTAACACCAATTTTTAAAAAGGGTTCCAGGGGTGATCCGGGAAACTACAGACCGGTGAGCCTGACGTCAGTACCGGGAAAAATGGTAGAAACCATCATAAAAAATAAAATTACTCAGCATGTAGATAGTCATGACCTAATGGGAGACAGCAAACATGGCTTTAGACAAGGAAGATCTTGTCTTACTAATCTGTTATGTTTTTTTGAAGGAGTGAATAATCAGGTGGACAAAGGTGAGTCGGTTGATATTGTGTATCTGGACTTTCAGAAAGCCTTTGACAAGGTCCCTCATCAGAGACGTTTGGCAAAACTAAAGAGTCATGGGATAGGAGGCAGTGTACTATTGTGGATCAGGAACTGGTTAAAAGATAGAAAGCAGAGGGTAGGGCTAAATGGCCAATTTTCCAAATGGAGAAAGGTGAATAGTGGTGTAACCTAGGGATCTGTGCTGGGTCCGCTGCTTTTTGACATATTCATAAATGACCTGGAAAGTGGAATAACGAGTGAGGTTATCAAATTTGCAGATGACACAAAACTATTTAAAGTTGTTAAAACCCAAGAGGATTGTGGAAAATTGCAAGAGGATCTTGATAAATTGGAAGACTGGGCATCAAAATGGCAGATGAAATTTAATGTGGACAAGTGCAAGGTTATGCACCTAGGGAAGAACAACCCAAACTATGGTTACACGATGCAAGGTTCCACATTAGGAACCACCACCCAGGAAAAAGATTTAGGCGTCATTGTGGATACCATGTTAAAACCCTCGGCCCAGTGTGCAGCAGCGGCCAAGAGAGCAAATAGAATGCTAGGTATGATAAGGAAAGGAATGGAAAATAAAACAAAAGATATTATAATGCCTCTATATCGTTCCATGGTGAGACCGCACCTTGAATATTGTGTGCAATTCTGGTCGCTGTATCTTAAAAAGGATATAGTGATTTTAGAAAAGGTTCAGAGAAGAGCCACCAAAATGGTAAAGGGGATGGAAGGATACTCCTATGAAGAAAGGCTAAAAAGGTTAGGGCTCTTTAACCTGGAAAAGAGACGGCTGAGGGGAGATATGATAGAAGTCTATAAATTAATGAACGGAGTGGAACGGGTAAACGTAGATCGATTGTTTACCTTATCAGAGTATAGAAAGACTAGGGGACATGCAATGAAGCTACAGGGTAAACTATTTAAGACTAATAAAAGAAAATATTTTTTCACTCAACATGTAATCAAACTCTGGAATTTGTTACCGGAGGATGTAGTAAAGGCTGTTAGTGTAGCTGGGTTTAAAAAAGGTTTGGACAAGTTCCTGGAGGAAAGGTCCATAAACCATTATTAAGAAGGGACCCAGGATATCAATGCTTGAACCAATACAAGCATTGTGGAACCTGTGTCCCTTGGGGAAACTGCTAGGTACATATGACCTAGATTGGCCACTGTTGGAAACAGAATACTGGGCTTGATGGACCTTGGTCTGACCCAGTTATGGCATATCTTATGTTCTTATGTTCATCTCTTTTGGTAGTGTGCGCAGAATAGTTGGGGTGGTATTTTGTCTTGAGGATATTTGTGAGTCTGGATTATAGGAATGGTTTTCCTATGAATTGTGCTGGAAGACTCAACGATGATGGTGATTATTAGCAGGAGAAGGACAGAGTGCATGACGCAGGTAGTATATCTTCTGGGTACTGCTTCCATGTTGTAGGCTGTTTTGTGGCTTAGATAAGTCACTGCTTAGTGGAAGCCCACTTTAAGGGAAGTTGATCTGTAGAGGGACTGGATAAGGTACTTCTTGTGAAGGGAGCAGTTGGATTGAAGTTCATTTGCTGTTCAGGTGAGGGCTTCCTGCTGATTATTGAAGTGCTTGGGAATGGGTTAGGGCTACTGTGTAAAAATGGCAGCAGGATGAGATCCTTGGGTTATGACTGGTCCGGGGACAGATATTAGTGTGTTACTACTGTTGCATTGTTGTGTTCCTTTATTGTTCTTTCCTACCGATCTGGTTACGTCCCCACCTAAGGGCTACGCCAAAGGAGGACCTAAGATCCACAACAGAAATTATAGAATTCCGCAAAAAACTGAAAACCTACCTCTTTGCCATGCACTACAACAACATTGATAATACACTAATCATCCCAGAAAAAGGCTAAATAACACCCAACTGAGTATAGCTAAACATCATAATTAACAGATTTGCACCCTCTTGTAAATAACCATGATTTAAATCTAAGGAACCTACAAACCTGTATCTGTACATAGTTCATAAATTGTTCTTGTTCTGTTATGTATTTAACCATTACATTGTTCTGTTATGCATTTAACCATTCACCGTTCTGTTACGTATTTAACTATTACATTGTTTACTGTCAAAAATTGTTCCATGTAAAACAAGCCCTGCTTTGTTGACTGTTGTTCAATTGTGAGCCACATCTGAACTCTGGAAGATGCGGGATATAAATGATTGTTAAATAAATAAAAAATAAATAAATAAAGGGCCCTCAGATGTTAGCTTGCCAGACACTGCCTTTTAAATGTTGAAACTCGCCAGGCTGATTGTGCTGACGGTGGGAAGCGGGGAGGAGCTTACCTGCAGAGAACTCTGATCGGTGCAGCGGTAAAAGGGGTCAGGCATAAGTCTTGATGGACCCATTAAGCCTGCTTTTCAAAAGGGAAGGAAATTAAACCTCTCCTATACTGGTACATGTTTTTTCATCTAGACAATGTGGATTGAGACAACTGCAAAGAGATGCTGCAGAGCACTGCAATAGTCTTAGTTTTAAGACTGCCACAAAAGTCAATAGAGTCTTTGATGGGATTTATGATCTCTGACCTCCTCTCAAAAAGGATATCACCAATATAAGAGGCAGCCAACTTGGCATGGTCATCTTCTCTAATTCCAGAAGCCCATAATCATGTTAGCTTCCAGGCAGCAATTTGGTGGCATGGCAGCAAAAGCACTGGTATTCAGCTTATTAATTTGGAACACAAAATCATCAATTTCAGAACGAACAGCGTTTAATGCAGATTAGACCTGTGGAGGAAGGGCTTTAGAAAAACTGCAAACTACAGTAAGAAACTATTCTTGCAAAGATCATCAAGTCATGGATGACTATCTCCACATGGTCATGGAGCTTCTAGTCCTTTCTAGGGAGGGGTATTAATGTAGTTCTTGCACTTCATAGTTTTTTGCATGGCCAATTTCACAACCACTGAACTGTGGGAAAAATGTAATTTATTAAAGCCAAGCAGGAGCTTCGATATCTTTTGAATTGCTTAAAATTTATCAGCCTCCTACTGAAACAAAGGGAACTTCCTTAGCCATCTTTTGACCAAATCTAGCATAGGATACATCCTCACAGAGAAGGGGTTTCTCATAGTGGGCAGAGATGGATTGCAAAGGATACACGCTGACAGGCCATCTTGGCAAAGGGTGGACTTGTTCTTTGAAGGCTTCCAGAACAGTCTGGGAGTGTGCTAAGAAAGAGATGAAAGAAGCCTGGAATGGTTTTCTTGTGATTCAGAGTCCAATAAAGATAAGAGAAAAATCACTGGCTCTTGATAAGACTATGCCCCTTTTTATGCGGCATAATTACAGTAGACTGAGAAAGCTTTGGCACAAGAGGAGGATGCTAATAGACTCCTTGTATTTCCTTGCAATGCCCCTTAGAAAATTCTTGAAATGTTTTCTGTAAAAAGGCATATGGCTGGTCTGCAAACAGAAAGGACATTAAGGGAGAGGAGTCATTTGCTACAGTATCAAAAATCTGAGTTAAAGTTATTGGCCTGTTAGTGGAAGACTGCACTTTTGAATTCTCCTGCACAGGTTTCTGCACCGAGGATATGAAGCAGGTGGAGAACTTGTGAAGGCAAAGGAGAAGGACTGCACTTGATTTGCACCAGACTCCTCCCTGTGCTGGCGTATTTGTGGGGTTGACTCTTGATCTGCACCAGGTTCTTAAGGATTTCAGTGCAGATGGCAGCAGTTGTGCAGGATTTTTATCTGTGCAGAAGAGGCTGTACTGAAGGCCGTAACATCTTTTTAGTTGCAGTACCATGCTTGCAAGCCTCTAGGTTTAAGCAGTGCTTAGAAGCCTTTTTTGGAGGGGAAATGTATGCTTTGGTGTGTTGCTCCTGCTGAGGCCTGCAGGCCTTGATAAAGTTCCCTGTGATGACAATCAATATAGCTCTGCCAGGTGTGGTGCTCCCCTTTTTCATGGTGGGATTTTTTAGGACGGAGGAAACACTCAATGAAGATGATCTGCTAGACCAGTGGTTCTCAAAATGTAGTCTGCAAGTATGTAGTCTGCAACTACTTCTATTGTTCAAGTTTCATCATTTTCACATCTACACTAACCTATATATTCCTCTACACCCTTTCTAGTATCCTCCATAACAGTAATGCTCTCACAACTAGTTCCAAGCCTATCCCTATATATCAAGGCAGGAACAAGAAATCTTATCAAGATCATTACCAACCTCCACATAACTCATACCACAGGAGACAGTCACACTTACTCTATGTATCCCTTGACTCAATGAAAACCAAAAAGTCTAACAATTCAAACTCTAGACAAGACCTAAAATGTGCTCTCATTAATGCACGTTCAGTCCGCAATAAATGGCCAGCCATCACAGATCTAATAACCAACCATAAACTTGACATGCTTATGATTACATAAACCTGGTTATCTGATACTGATAATGTTCTATTAAACCACCTTACCCCACCTAACGTTTCCAATTATACATGTAACAGAGAAAATAAGAGGAGGAGGAGGTGTCTGTATAATAGCAAGAACTCTATTACAATATCAGATTACTCTAACCAGGATAACACACCTCCTTAATACACTATCTCCAATAAATTCAATATTATCAATCTTATTTACAGAGCACCAAATGCCCCTACTGATGATCTCTCAGACATAATTGATCTCGCTTGCAATCCTGATTCCCCCAACAAACCTAAATTACTTCTTGGTGACTTCAACCTTGCATCCTCACAACCCTCCTTATCTAACACCTTCCTTGAAGCAATGAATAATCTACATTATAGACAAATTGTAAATCTCCCCACCCACCAACGAGGTAACCTACTTGATCTCATTTTTGTCCCAGCCATAGATACCTATACGACAAGTCAACTTGATCTTACAATAACTCCTGTTCCCTGGTCAGACCACAACCTTATAACATTTTCAATTCCATCTACAGATAATTTAAAAAAAAAAAAAAAAAAAGAAAAATCGCACAATTATCTCCTCGCCCATTAAAAAATCCTCACGTTTTAAACCATTTGATAAGGATGAGATCATTTCCCAAGTTATCCCAAACCTTTCTAAACCAGCTGGAACTATCAATGAAATAGTATTAAACTGGAATGACACCTTCAGTCTTTATGCCTATAAATCCACCACATCCAATCAATCTTCATTCAACAAGACATCAAGAAAGCAGAATGCACCATGGCACACCCCTGATTTACGAGCCTCTTTGCTTCAACTGAGAAAACTAGAGAGGAAATGGAGACGTGCTATAAATCCCTCCAATCAAGACGCTTACCTAGTTCAATTAAAATCCTACCGTGAACTAACCTTTGCAAAGAGAAAAGAATTCCATTCTTCACTACTTAATCGTTCTCTTAACAAGCCATGTGAACTCTTCCAACTAGTAAAATCCTTATCCAGAGAACCTTTCATACCTCAACAAGAACAAATACAGCCTCAATTATATGCTAATTATATTCAATCAAAGTTACATTATTGTCAAAAGAAATCTCTCATCCTCCCAGCATTCAGTTTCCACTAAACAAATTTACATCTCCTTCTCCAAGTACCATTGAATACATTTTAGCCACTATTAATACCACCACAGCTCCAAATGATCCATGTCCAGCTCATTGGATCAGAGCTATGAAAGTGGAGCTTAGCTCATACATAGCATCTATAGCAGACAAATCATTCACCACCGGTGTTTTCCCATCAATCCTCAAGCAGACATCAATTTGACCATTGCTGAAAAATAACAAACTTGACCCAAAGGAGGACTCTTATTGTCCAATTTCTAGTATTCCCCTATTAGCTAAAATTCTAGAAAAGGTGACCTTGAGACAGATCCAACAACATATCGATACTGAAGCCCCTTTAGACTCAAGCCAACATGGTTTTAGGGAAGCACATGGAGTTGAGACTCTTCTTGCCTCTTTAATGAATTCCCTTATCATTGCTATAGATAATATCAAGACCGGAGCTGCATTGGTCTTCCTAGATATTGCAGCAGCATTTGATTCAGTTAATCATGAAGAACTTCTAGTCCGCCTCCATGAGAAGGGAATACAAGGAATTGCATGGGACTGGTGCAAGTCTTATCTAGAAGACCAATGGCAACAAGTTCGAATTGATAACAATACATCTTATCCATTCCAACAGAAACAAGGTGTTCCACAGGGTTCCTCACTATCAGCATTGCTTTTTAACATTTATATGCAACCCAATCTGTAATATTGCCCGTACCTTTGGTATATCTTGTCTTATTTATGCTGATGATGTGCTGTTGTTCACACCTATTAATGTGATTAGCCCTGATTACACAGTTTTAATTAACTGTTTCAATTCAATAACCGATTGGCTGCTCACTCAGAACCTTCGAATAAATTTTTAAGAAACTGAAGTCCTTATCGTTACAAGAAACAATGACTTCTCTTCACCACCTTCATTAAGAGTACGAGACGCTGATTTACCTATTAAATCCACCATTCGATACTTAGGTGTCATTCTCGACCAGCGACTTGAATTTAATGAGCATATAAAGTCCACAGTAAAATCCACTTATCACAAGATTAATACTCTACGACACCTAAAACCCATGTTAGACCCCGATGATTTCCGCACAATATTCCAAGCGCTAGTCAGTCCACATTTTGACTATGCGAATATTATCCTGCAAGGCCTACCTAAATCTACGCTTAATCCATTACAGCTTGCTATGAATGCAGCAGCTAGATCACTATGCGGAATTACAAGGAGACAACACATAACCCCCATTCTAATGGAGCTTCACTGGCTCCCAATAATTTGTAGATTTTATAAAACACTTATGACCTTCAAAGCGTTCCATAATATTTCACCTCCTTCAATCTCTGATCTACTCATTCATACCCAAAACAGATCAAGAAGATCTACAACTGAAAATACTCTAGTGATTCCAAATGAATTAGTAAAATGTACTCAAACTACCATTAACAGATCATTTTCATCCTTTGCTCCAATGTCCTGGAATAAGCTTCCATTAAACATCAGATTGATAAAAGATATATCGCAATTTAGAAAAGCTTTAAAAACCCACCTTTTTTTTACAAGACATCTCTTACATCAATATTTCCCCTCCTCTCACCCCATTATCTCAACTCAGCAATAATAGTTAAATGATGATGTTAGACCGTTTCACCTTATGATATTTCACTGTATATACCTGCTCTGTTAAATGTTATGTCTCTATACCCACTCAAGATCTCTAGTCTGATGTAATTGCTTTTATTTAATTATTTATATGCTATTCCCCAGTTAATCCTTGTTTTATTCCCCTGTTACCTGTAACTTGGACAAGTTCTCTAAATCTGAGTGTATTTTGTTTAATGTAAACCGCACTGATGTCAAATAGCGCGGTATATAAGAGCTGTTAAATAAATAAATAAATGTGCCAAGGTAGTACACGGGCTGACCTAGTCATTTTTCCTAAACATAAAGCAAGCCTACAATATTTCCTCTAGCCTAAACAGCCTCATGTCCACTATCAAGGGGCCCCATCTAGAAGCATGGTTAAGAACAACAAGTTGGACTGTTAATCTTCACAATAGGAGGGACCTGTGTATTAGTTTTAGGAATGGGGTTTCACCAACCATTAAAGGGACAAGTACTAGCCTAGTCATAGGCTTGACTGGCTGGAAGGTCTGCCTAAAGGGCAAAGTTTCCATTCATTTCTCCTTCTGTTACTTTTGTGTTTCAATGAAGTTTGAGTTATGATGGATCACCTTGCTTCTTCATTCTCCTCATCAGTACCTATCACTGCAATGTTTTAGTTCTATACACCATGAAAGAAACGTCAAACAAAGAAAACAATTGATTTTGACAGCAATGTTCTTATTGCTATGCAGATGTTCATTGTGATTGCGTGATCATGCTGTTTATGTTTTGTTATGTGAATGTGGTTCCTACTGTTACACTTATTGTTTCTATTGCTTACTTTGGAATATCTTACTTTGAGTTTAAAAGTTCAGAGGTGTAGAAGCAGTCAAAGCAGAAGGATTATTATGGGGCACTAGCTAAATGGATTTTTAAACACAAACATAGTGACAACGCTGACAGCACAAGTGCAAGTAAGATGCAGAATAGAAATGAAAATGCGAGTAAGGTAATTTTTGAATCATACCAGTAATGCTGTAATTCTAATTCTACCAGTTTGATAAATGTGATGCGCAAGGAAGCAGAAGGTGGACTTGATGTGATGTCTTCTTCTGCTTCCGGACAGGATGACAACAAAAGAAAGCATTAGCAAAAATGTGAGTAAAAAGTAGCGCTACTCAAAAATTTCTCATCTTGGAAACAAAAACTAGAAAAAAAGTGAAAGACAGTATAGAACAGAGACTACTTGAGAATGGAATGCTTACGGACAGGGATAAAGATGATCCCAACCCTTATGTTATGTTATGAAACTTTGACCAATGAAGCCCTCAAAGCTTAAATGACATTCTAAATAAAAAAAACACAGCCAATACATTGGAAAATCTCTTGAGTTTTTTTGAGAACAAATACAATGCGTTGATACAGAATAAGATCCTACATTTTACTGCTTCTGGTGGACAAATTGCCAGCGTAACAGAGGCTACCTATAGAGTATCGTTGTTGGTAGTACAGACTGAGAAAGATCATTCTATAGCAGAGAAATCGATTAAAGGCCATTGCCAAAATAATGGCAGATGTAATTCTGGAGAAAAGGCAAAAAAATGTTCTACAAGATATCAATTTCAAATTACACCATTCAACATCTAACAGCAGCTGTGGTTGAAAATATGGAATGCCAATAGATATGAGGATGAAGGGATGAAGGGAGGGAGGGAGGTGGTGATAGTAACACAAAACAAACAAGCTTGGGAGAAAAGGCATGGAAAAACAGACTAGAAGGTGGGAGAGGAGAGAGAGAAACCAGAGCAATGGAAAAAGAGCCACAAACCCCCAAATAAGCAAAGAAATCCAATATCCAAAAATACAGATAAAAATTTTGAAAAGAAATCCGAAATAAAGATAAAAAAAGGTACAACGACAAATGCAGTTTTGTCCTGGTCCTGACATTTTTGAGATGGCACCCAAGTTTCCTAAATATTTTTCCAACTCTGTTTACTAACAGTTCTAACAAAGATGATTGAATTATCAAGCTTAACCTTCCCTAATAATTATGTACATGATTATCTAGAACACAGCAAAACCTGTGTACATGTAGTCCATTCTATCGCATAATAAACAAATATTCTTTCATCATGTCTGACAAAACTGTTAGCAATCTGCATCTTTTGCAATTTCAGTGTCAACCATTTGGATCTATTTCTTCCATTATATTTCTGTTTTCTATTATTTTAATACTGAAATTAACATGAATACTTACAAGCCAGGTTTCGAGCTATTTAGTAATTTTAAATCTTCATCTTCATCCACAAAGTCATCTTCATTTTCCTCTAGAACTAGAGGTTGCTCTTCTTCACCTTCAGAATCTTCCCTTTTTTCCTCTTCTTCTAGGTAATACTGTTTACCAGAGTCTAGTCCAGGAGCTTTGTCAATAACAAACAGTCCATCTACATGAGGCAGCTCATCCTCTGAAGAAAGAAGCAAGAGTGGCTTCAGGTTACTAGTCTCAATATTAGATGTATCTCTTTCCTCCTCCTCACTAGTGTCCGAATCCTGGCAGCGCAGGATCAATGAAATATCACTCCTCTTATCACAATCTTCCCTCGTCATACCTGTATTCACTTTAGTTTTACTCTGTAACCTAATTCCTCTTTGGTCTACGTGAACATCTGCTTCAGATGTGTTAATCTTGCAGTCACCATCCATGTCATCATCAATAAGTATCTCCTCATTCTGTTGTCTTCTTTTTGTAGACTGTTCTTCCACCAAATCAACTGTTTGCAGGCAAGTGCTGGTTTTACTTGTTCTCACATCCTCTTGCTGATGTACTGAGAAGTTCTTTGTTTGTTTCAAAGGTGAATGCTTTTGGAATAACAGGGATCCTTTGTTCTCATTCTCTGGTTGAGATATATCTACATGAACCAATTGGAACTCGCTGTCTTTTCCCGATTTCTCCCATTTCAAGGCCTGATCCAGCTCTTCCTCTTCATTATCTGCAATATCCAAACAGATATCTTTTGGATCTTTATTTAACAGAGTAACTCTGTTCTGTTTTCTCTTTTCAGTTGTTTGAGAACTCAGATTTTCATCTTTTTTAATTTTCTCTTCAACCTCATGTTCAGGCCGAGACTTGATTCTTCTTGGAGGGGGTGCCTTGTTTCTTAGGTTGCAAGACACTGCAGATGGTACAAGTGAGGCTTGTTCCATGCTAGAGTCACTTTTTGTCTTATATTCAGAGTCAGAAATGATCAGAGGCTGAGATTCTGCTCCATTTTCTTTGCTCTTGTTGAATACTTCCTCCTCCACAAAGATGTCATTGTCATTCTCTTGACTTTGATTGGTGTTTTCAGGATGGGATTTCGCAAGTGAGCTCCGTGTAACCTTTCTAGTAGACAGACCAGCAGAAACACCCGAACACCATGATTCAGCATCAGAAATGTCTTCTATTTGGGGCTCAGTACCCAGAGCTGGTGGGATTTTAACCATGTTTTGCCTACCCCTTGTAGTTCTTGGGGCACAAGTTATCTGAATTCCAGATACAGAAGAGCAACATGACTCTGACTCAGAGACTTCTTCTTCCAGAGATTCAGCGATAGGCTCAGTTCGAGAAACAGCCTTTTTAGTTTTACTCTTTGTTACAGAATCGGAGGAATATGTAATTTTAATTTGTCTGCTCCTGGTTGTTCTGGTAACAGTGGATATCTGAAGACTAGAGACAGAAGAACAATTTGATTCTGCTTCAGATATAGATCCATCGGACTGTGTTTCATGTTTGCTTCTACTCTTTGTTGTTCTTTGTAAAGTTAGATTAAGAGGTTCAGATAGATCCACAAGCTGTGGTTTTGTTGCAGTAGTTTCTGGCTCCTCTAGTTGAGATTCAAACAGAATTGTTGACTGAGAACTTTCTTTATATCTGCTTCTTCTTAGCCTTTGAGGAACAGGGTTGTTAAGTTCAGAGGAGACCTGATACATACAAATCAGAAAAATTTCCATTACTTTGACAATTGGTAATATAATACCCAAAAAGAGTAAATTAGACTTACCTGCTAATTGTTGTTCCTTAAGGAACTCTAGTCCAGTCCTGGAACCATAGAGTTTAGAACCTCCTCCAGCAGCTTTGGAGACTGAAAGACATCAACTCTTTGATGACACTGGTATAAATATGCAAGGACCGCCCTCTTCCACCAGTACCTATTGACAAAGCAGACTGAGCAGAGCAACAAATAAGTAGTTAAAAAGGCAATGCAATAAACTGAACAACCACTAAACCTTAGGAACGAAAAAACAAGTTCCTTCTTCTCTCATCTGCAAATTTTTTTTTTTTTTTTTTACAATGTGTGAATCTGCCATTGTAAATACCAACCTCCCCGAGCCATACCAGCACTGCTGCAAAAGGGATCCCCTCTCGTCTGCACTCTGCAGCACCTCTAGAATCCCTTTCTGAGTTACACCCCCCAAACCTCAGGCTGAACAGTTCCGCAATCTACTGGGAGGGATCTGGGACTGGACTAGAGTTCCTTAAGGAACAACAATTAGCAGGTAAGTCTAATTTACTCTTCCTTTGCGTCCCTCTAGTCCAGTCCCGGAACCATAGAGGATGTAACAGAGCAGTGAATATCAACGGGAGGGACCTGCAAGCCCAGCCTGAAGCACTGCTGAGCCAAAACGCCCATCCCCCACTGCCTGCACATCTAACCTATAGTGCTTCGCAAAGGAATGCAACGACGACCAAGTCGCCGCTCTACAAATGTCCGCTACCAGCACCAAACTGACTTCGGCCCAAGACGACGCTTGCGCCCTAGTGGAATGAGCCCGGAGACCCTCCGGTACCACTCTGCCCTTCAGGAGGTACGCCGTCGCAATCGCCTCTTTCACCCACCGCGAGATAGATGACTTAGCCGCAGCCTCTCCTTTCCGCGGACCACCAAACGACACAAACAACCTATCGGACCTCCGGAACGGTGCGGTGCTGCGGAGATACTTCTTAAGTACGCAACGAACATCCAGCAGATGCAACTTGCCTTCCGACCTATTCTTCTGCTCCGCAGAAAACACCGGAAGCAACACCACCTGGTTAAGATGAAACACCGAAACCACCTTCGGCAAGAACGCCGGCACAGTACGCAACACGACCTTGTGATCGAAGAACGACAAATATGGCTCCTTACAGGATAAGGCTTGCAGCTCGGAAATTCGTCTCGTGGAGCAAATAGCCACCAAAAAGACTGTCTTTAACGTCAGATCCTTCAGCGAAGCCTCACTCAACGGCTCAAACGGCGCCCTGATCAAGGCCTCCAACACCAAATTCAGATCCCACGCTGGAACCGAACCGCGCCACGGAGGACGCATGAGTAACACGGCTCGCAAAAATCGGCGCAAGTCGCCATGACCTCCTAACAGTTGACCCTGAATCTTCTCCCGATAACAGGAAATTGCCGCCAACTGCACCCGCAAGGAACTAGCCGCCAGGCCCTTTTCTACCCCATCCTGTAAAAATGAAAGGACCTGCGACACCGAAGCTCCCAAAGGACGCAGATTCCGCTCTGCACTCCAGGCCTCAAAAATGCGCCACACTCGAATATACGCCAACGAAGTGGACCGTCTCCACGCCTTCAGCAACGTAGAAATGACCGCTGCGGAATAACCCTTGGCAGTCATCCTAGCCCTTTCAAGAGCCATGCCATAAGCGAGAATCGATTCACCTGTGGCATGCGTAGCGGCCCCTGCAGCAACAGATCCGCCCGCTGTGGGAGCCTCCACGGCTTGTCCACCAGCAGCCGAATCAAATCCGCATACCAAGGTCTTCTGGGCCAATCGGGCGCTATCAGAATCACCAGGCCGCAGTGCCTTTCTATCCGCTGCACTACCCGGCCTATGAGAGCCCAAGGCGGAAACACAGAGAAGCCCCTCCTTCGGCCATTTCTGCGCCAACGCATCGAGACCCTCTGACATTCTTTCTCTCCGCCTGCTGAAAAACCGCTCTACTTGCGTGGACTCGAAACTCGCCATCAGATCCATCTGCGGAATCCCCCAGCGCCGTACCACTAACGCAAAGACGTCCGGGTTTAGTACCCACTCCGCGGCGACTCAGGAAATCCGCTTCGACATTGTCTACCCCGGCTACATGCTGCGCTGAAAGAGCCGACAGGTTCTGCTCGGCCCAACCTAACAACTGACTGGCCTCTGCCTCTAGCGTCCCACTGCCCGTGTCTCCTTGTCGATTGATGTAGGCTACGGTTGTCGCATTGTCGGATAGCACTCGGACTGCCGCCCGACGCAAACAGTCTTGAAACTTCTGAAGAGCCAAGCATACCGCCGCATCTCCAACCTGTTGATGGACCACTCCTGCTCCTCCAGAGACCACTGCCCCTGGGCAAAATTTCCTTCGCAATGCGCTTCCCACCCTACGAGACTTGCATCAGTCATTAACAGTCTCCAGGACGGAGGCTCCAGGGACACGCCCGCTTCCAGACTTTCCATCCGTAACCACCACCGAAGTCTCCGTTGCACTCCTAGGGGACAAACGAGCCGCTGAGACAACGCATCCCTCTGATGAGACCAACGTTGGAGCAGAGCGCTTTGCAACGGCCGCATGTGAGCCCTGGCCCACGGCACCACCTCTATCGTGGCTGCCATCGTTCCGAGCAACTGCAGATACTGCCACGCCGTCGGAGCCTGCTGAGCGAGAAACCGCCGTACCAGGCGGCGCAACCCTTGCGCTCTTTGGGCCGGGAGAAATACTGATGCCAGCTTCGTCTCGAAGCGTGCCCCCAAATACTCTAGGGACTGCGAGGGAACCAACCTGCTCTTCGCAAAGTTGACCACCCAGCCAAGGCTTTCCAACATCCGCACCACCCGAGCCGTGGCCGCAGAACTCTCTTCCCTTGACTTCGCCCGAATCAACCAATCGTCCAAGTAGGGATGCACCAGCACCCCCTCCTTGTGGAGCGCCGCCGCTACTACCACCATAATCTTGGTGAACGTTCGAGGCGCCGTCGCCAGCCCGAAGGGCATCACCTGGAATTGAAAATGCCCCATGGGCACCGCAAACTGCAAAAACCTTTGATGCTCCTGGCAAACCGGAATATGGAGATAAGCCTCCGTGAGATCCAGTGACGTCAGGAACTCTCCTGCCCTGACCGCCGCGATGACGGAGCGTAGCGTTTCCATCCGGAAATGGGTAATGCGAAGGCACCAGTTCACCTGCTTCAAATCCAAAATCGGCCGAAACGTGCCTTCCTTTTTGGGGACCACAAAATAGATGGAGTATCGACCGCAACTGTACTGGTCCTCCGGAATGGGCACCACCGCCCTGAGCTGCAGGAGGCGCTGGAACGTTTCCGCCACCACCCTTCGCTTTTGTGGAGCTCGGCATGGAGATTGGACAAAGGAATCTAACACGGGTCGATGGAGTTCTAGGGCATACCCCTCCCGAATGACCTCCAACACCCACTGGTCTGATGTAAGCTGGACCCAGGCAGGGTAAAACTCCCGCAACCTGCCTCCCACGGGTACCATCCCACCTGAGTCCGCCTCATCTCATTGGGACTTTCTAACATTCGAGGACTGGAAAGGCGCAAAACCTCTGCCCGCCCCCCTGAAGCCTCGAAACCCTTGTCCATATCCCTGAAACCTGCCCCTTTGGGGTTGGCCAAAACGAAAGGGGCAAAATCTACGGAACTCTCTCGGAGCCCCCTGGATCTCGTAGTACCTCGTCCCAGCTTGGGCTTGTCCTCTGGCAGCCGACCCCCCTTGAACTCCCCGAGATCCTTTACCAACTTTTCCGAATCCTCTCCAAACAACAGCTTTCCTCTAAACGGGAGCTTGCTGAGACGAGCACTTAGACGATCCGTCAGCCGACCAGTTTTGAAACCAGAGACATCGCTGAGCCGCCACTACCGACGCCATACTCTTTGCCAGCCCTCGGATGAGGTCATAATGAATATCTGCCAAATAAGCGGTGCCAGACTCCAATCTTGCCACCTCATCCACCTGCCCGTCCACCTGATCCCCCTGCAACCGCTGGGACCATCTCAAGCAGCCTCTCGCCACCCACGCCCCCGCTATTGAGGCCTGCAAGGAAAGAGCACAAATATCGAACACTTGCTTCAGTAAAGTATCCAATTTCCTGTCCTGCACATCCTTCAACGCGGCGGCGCCTTCAACCGGAATCGTAGTCTTCTTAGTCACCGCCAATACCGCCGCATCCACCTTAGGCGAGCGAAAGAGATCCCTATCCTGATCCGATAGTGGATACAGCCGAGCCAGGGCACGCGAACCCCTCAGAGCCGACTCTGGCATGTCCCATGCTTCCTGAATCATGTTTTTAAAAACTCTATGAACCGGGAAAACCCGATGGGACGTCCGCACCGCCTGCAACAGCGGATCCTCCAACTCCTCCTCTGTCACCGGCCCTGACGAGGGCATGTTGAGCGTCTTGAGCGTCTCAGCAATCAAAGTCGGCAGCTCCTCTCGCCGAAACACTCGGATTATCCTACTCTGTTGCTCCGAGTCAGGTAACTCCCCCTCCTCTAACTCCTCCTCGGAGACCTCCTCTCCATCCGCATCCGCCACTGCCAACACCTCCTCAAGCCGCGAAGGTGGACTGTCTTCCACTGTCCCCCTACTCCTCTTGGACAGAGCAGCCTCCTCCTCCGGAAGGCTGCCAGCCCCAGGCCGCTTCTGCCTCCTGGACCCCTGTGGAGGAGGGGCCTTCAGCCCGGGCTGCAATAATGCAAAGGCCTGCTGCATGAGGGAGAAGAAATCAGGTGGAATCACTGGAGTACCACTCCCTGGACCCTTTTCCAGCGACTGAGTAGTCCCTTCCTCAGAGGACGGCCCTGCCACCGGATCCGCCGGCGCCAAGAAAGGAGGGAGAGACCCCCCCGCCTCTAAGGGAGGCTCCACTCGCTCCCCCAAGGGACCCCCCAATACCTTATCCATGACCATGGCTTCCAAAGTGCAGGCTCTACACATTCCGGAGTCCAACACATCCCCCCCGCCTCGTGCCACAGACCAAACGACAAGGCTTGGAAGGCATAGTCCACAGGGCCACAACACCCCCTCTCGCTATTACCAAAAGTACAGTGACACAGCCTTGCCCCTATGCCAGAAGACACTGATAGCCATAAAAACCCCTCTGAGTCTTTTTTTTTTTTTTTTTTTGCTTTTGATCACAAAACGTGCCCAGCCAGCTGGCAAGCCCTTTCTGACTGAACAACTCCCAAAACGAAGCTTCTAAGCCTGTCAACTAAATCGAGGAAGTGAACGGTTTTAAACTCGCGGCTGCCAAAATGGCTGCCACCGTGCTTCCCGCGCCGAGACACGCGGTCCCCCTTAGCAGCACGTTAATGTAAAGGCTGTAGTCGCGTATTCCATGCCAGCCCCCGTGCTGCACTGACTAACCCACGCGGCAAGCCGCTCAAGGAACTCACCGCTGCCGCCGAGAAGAGTGGGGGAGGGGGTTCCACTGGCACCGGAGCTCAGCTCTTATCGTGGCTTCAGCTCCGGCGGTAGGCGGCACTCACACAAGAAGGTTCCGACGCTGCCGGTGCTGCCTTTGCCTTCAACCTGCTCCTCACCCTTTTATGCAGGTTCGGGAGCAGGGAGGCAGATCTCTGCAATTTAGCCCCCCACTGCTCGTCTAAATTGCTGGGGAAATTACTGAAGGGGGGGGAGAGAAGGAGGAGAGAGAGCAAAAGCCAGCAGAAGAAACAGGAACACTAACAGCAGCAGCACTCTAACTATAGCAAACCAAAAACAGAAATTCCAAATCAATTCCAAATAAAATCCCCAGCCTAAACTGATAGGCAAATTTACAAAAAACCTAGCTCGGCTTATTTGTGTCCACTGAGCCCAGTCCCAGGCTCAGAACTTTCTCCAGCTGCTTGGAGACTGAAAGTACTGGTGGAAGAGGGCGGTCCTTGCCTATTTATACCAGTGTCAAAGAGTTGATGTCTTTCAGTCTCCAAAGCTGCTGGAGGAGATTCTAAACTCTATGGTTCCGGTACTGGACTAGAGGGACGCAAAGGAATAAATACATAGACATATATAGATAGATAGATATAAATAGTCATGTCTACCTCGATATCACACTTCCCAGTGCTTGGTGCCTACTGTGTGTGCCCTGCAACCTCTGTGTCTCTGTCACAGTATTAATACAATTACACCAAAAATAATCACAGTATGTTTACCATCAGTCAATCAGACCAAGGGCCCCTTTTACTAACCACAATCCATGCTAATTCTATTTGCAAGTATTAGTAAAATGAGCTCTGTCTGAGCCTCAGCAAGATTTAATCCCTTATTTTTCTGTTGTGTATTCTGCTGTAAGTCGACTGCACAATCAAAATACCCTCTACCAAGTTGAAAAAATCAGATAGAAAAGCAAAACCTGGAAAAATTAAGCCCGTTTTTCAAACACTTATTCAGTAACCAAGGGTTGATGTCTATAACTTTTTGTCGGCGAGGCCAGCCAAGCTGTAAGGAAACAAACCTTAAGCCTTAAGCCGTTGTGGCCCGTCCATTTTTTTATTTAGAAAGACAAGCTCAATTACTTTAAAAACCACAGCGTAATGTGTTACTTAGCTGAGTCCTTGAAAAGGCTGTAGAGAAATAGCAGTAGGACGTGACACGTTTCGGGGTATCTAAAAATAATCCCCTGCTTCAGGTCTAAGCCGCTGTGCAGTACGCTTTCAGCCATTCAAACTTGTAAAACTGAAAAACGACATTTTTGTAGAAGTACCGGCACCATAGGCTTGCAATCAATTAACAGAAATTGCTCCAATCAAAAAGCCCAGAAATGGGCCTATCAGGGTAGAGACGGGGAGGGATCATTTAACAAAGCTCCGCCCCCTGAAACCCCAGATATTATAGGTGCTGTCAAGAAACTGTGTGCCAATCAATCTGCATGTTCATGCCTTGCGGCCAAACTGAATTCAGGCGAAAAATCCAACGTTGTTCCAAGTTTTGAAGCACTTGAAGACAATCACCTCCTCGGGGATTTTCAGGTATAAAGTCCAAAACACGCCAGTGCAAATCTTGAAAAATATGCATAGACTGTAAACAATGCTCAACCAGAGGAGCTGAGAGGGTTTTTGTCCTCAGTCGAGAGGCATGTTCCGCCAGTCGTACTTTGAACGGACGAGATGTGCGACCACTATAATAAAAGGAACAAGGACAGGTTATTAAATACACCACATAACTTGTTGTACAATCAGTGTGCCAACGAGACAGGTAAGTAATCGAAGTATGAGTATGCATCCAAAAAGAACCCGAAAGAGTTTGAGAGCAATATGAACAAGAACCACAAGAATAGTGACCCGGTGACTCATGAGATGTAAGGGGTCAGTCGATTGCCGCCGCCGTATGGACCAAACGATCCCTTAAATTTGCTCCACGAGAATACGCTATTCGGAGTGGGCCACGAAAATAAGCATGTAAGCTGAGAATTGGCCAAAATTTGTGCAGAAGTCCCATTACTGCAGACGAGCCCCTCATGTAAGGGAAAACACCCGTGAGCACCGTTTGAGATCGCTGAGATTGTTGAGGAGCCCCAGTGTCCAAAAGCCATTCTCTATGCAAATGACAAGCTCGCTTATAGGCTAGATAGATTATCTGTCGGGGATAACCCCGTAAAAATAAGCGCCGACTCAAATCTTGTGCATGTTCCTTAAAATCCCTCATAGTAGTACAGTTCCTACGCAACCGCAGGAACTGGCCAAAAGGTAATCCCCTCTTGAGTGCTGGCGGATGGAAGCTATCGTAGCGCAAGAAAGTATTTCGCTGGACTGGCTTTCTAAACAAAGAAGTGACAAATCCAGAAGACGACAACTGAACTGTGATATCCAAAAACTGAATGGCCTGCGTGTCAATTTGAGCCGTAAACTGTATGTTCTGCTTCAACGTATTCAAATCATTTATGAAAAAATCCAATTCAGCTCTAGAGCCAGACCACAAGAAAAAGATATCATCTAGGAATCGTCGCCAGAATGAAATATGTTTGAACAATGGATGAGTATAAATAAAAATGTCTTCATACCAAGCCATATAGATGGTGGCTATGGAAGGCGCCACTGTTGCCCCCATGGCAATACCTAAGATCTGAAGGTAATGCTGTTGTTGATAAATGAAGTAATTATTATTGAGTACCAAATCGAGCAAATCCAGCACAAAACTCTTAGGAATTTGATCAGGTAATATGAGAGGAAATTGCTGTAAGCAAATTAAAAGCTTCCCTTTGATCTATATTAGTATACAAAGATTGGACATCCAAGGTGACCAGGTGAGTGTAAGAAGACAATGCTGTGTAAGCTGCTAGTTGGGTCAAAAAATCCCCAGTATCACGCACATATGATAAGACCTTGGCCGCTGCTGGCTGCAAAAACAGATCGCAGAATTGAGAGAGTGGCTCCAAAATAAAATCATGGCAAGACACTATCGGACAACCCGGTGGATCCAAGAGCGATTTGTGAATTTTAGGCACTAAATAAAATGTAGGTGTCTTTGGATGACGTTTAATCAAAAATTCCGTTTCACTACGTGTTAACCAATTAAGGTAAGCCTGATTCACCAGCTCGTGAATGCGAACAGATAGCTCCACTGTAGGATTCAAGATGGGGATATAATGTCTTCGATTGTCAAGGTGTTTATGTATTTCACATTCGTATTGTTCAGGGGACCAAATTACCGTCGCCCCACCTTTATCAGCTCTGCGGATAATCAAATCTGAAGCAGACAACTGTTTGAGAGCCACATTTTGGGCACGTGTCAAGTTGTTATAAAAAGGGAAGCCAGTATTTTCTAAACCCTTAAGGTCTGTTAAAACCAGATCTTGAAAGGTGGAAATCGCTGCATCCGCTGGTCCCAGACCTTAAGGGTATAGAAAATACTGGCTTCCCTCTTTGTTTAGAAAACCAGTCCAGCGAAATACTCTTGCGCTATGATAGCTTCCATCCGCCAGCACTCAAGAGGGGATTACCTTTTGGCCAGTTCCTGCGGTTGCGTAGGAACTGTACTACTATGAGGGATTTTAAGGAACATGCACAAGATTTGAGTCAGCGCTTATTTTTACGGGGTTATCCCCGACAGATAATCTATCTGGCCTATAAGCGAGCTTGTCATTTGCATAGAGAATGGCTTTTGGACACTGGGGCTCCTCAACAATCTCAGCGATCTCAAACGGTGCTCACGGGTGTTTTCCCTTACATGAGGGGCTCGTCTGCAGTAATGGGACTTCTGCACAAATTCTGGCCAATTCTCAGCTTACATGCTTGTTTTCGTGGCCCACTCCGAATAGCATATTCTCGTGGAGCAAATTTAAGGGATCGTTTGCTCCATACGGCGGCGGCAGTCGACTGCCCCCTTACATCTCATGAGTCACCGGGTCACTATTCTTGTGGTTCTTGTTCATATTGCTCTCAAACTCTTTCAGGTTCTTTTTGGATGGATACTCATACTTCGATTACTTACCTGTCTCGTTGGCACACTGATTGTACAACAAGTTATGTGGTGTATTTAATAACCTGTCCTTGTTCCTTTTATTATATTGGTCGCACATCTCGTCCGTTCAAAGTACGACTGGCGGAACATGCCTCTCGACTGAAGACAAAAACCCTCTCAGCTCCTCTGGTTGAGCATTGTTTACAGTCTATGCATATTTTTCAAGATTTGCACTGGCGTGTTTTGGACTTTATACCTGAAAATCCCCGAGGAGGTGATCGTCTTCAAGCGCTTCAAAACTTGGAACAACGCTGGATTTTTCGCCTGAATTCAGTTTGGCCGCAAGGCATGAACATGCAGATTGATTGGCACACAGTTTCTTGACAGCACCTATAATATCTGGGGTTTCAGGGGGCGGAGCTTTGTTAAATAATCCCTCCCCGTCTCTACCCTGATAGGCCCATTTCTGGGCTTTTTGATTGGACAATTTCTGTAAGTCGACTGCATACATAAAGTGGATGCATTCTGTTTTTCTTTAATTCACTAATTCTGACTCAACTATTTCCTTTTGCTCTCTAGCAGCTTCCAACTCAACTGAAACCAGCCTCCACTGGACTACAACACTACAAGTCTTCATTTGCAGTTAACCAGGGGTTTCTCCCCTGTATTATATTCCCCTCCAAATCCACTTGGACCAGCCACTGCAATGATAAACCTCAGCTGGGGACCATGCATCATAGTTCCCTCCAGAAGCCTGCAATTATGATCCTTTAGTTCAGTCACCTTTTGTCCATAGCTTGACAACCTTTGCCCCATCTAGCCTCCACAGCATTTCTGGCCCACCTAGGAAGTGGAAGAACTGACTCAAGAATTGAACCTAGGTCCTCTGTGTGGCAGTATCCAGCACTGTTGTCATTTAACCACCAGGCTGACCCTAATAGTACTTCTCAAACACATCCTGAAGGGCTCCCAGACAGATGGGTTTTCAGGGTCTCCACAATGAATATGTCAGAGAGAGTTTTGTATGCACCGACTCCATCGCTTAGAAAATTTATCATATACATTCATACTGGATTTTGTGAAAAACTGATTGGGAAGGCGTCCTCCAGGTAGGGCTGGTGCAAGGATCAGAGGCACTCTAGACAAGCCTTCCATCCTGTCAGCCTCCTCATACTCCCTATTGCCATTGCCCATCTCTGGGGCCTGCAGCTGTAGTAATAGTATATGGAACCTGCAATGCAGCACTTACATAAGCCCTCTGGTGCTGTGTTGTGGTTCCTGGCTTGTATTATCTGTTGCTTACACTCCTCTGATGCAGGCTTCCAGCACAAAATGCCCCGAGTAGGCTCTGCAGCTTGAGAAACCTCTCTAGCATGAGGAAACCTCAACTAGGAGAGACTGCTAAACTAAGCATTAAGGGGATCAGACTGCTCCATAAAAGAAGAGTGGGGACCTAGGGGTGATTGTTTCTGATCTTAAGATGGCTAGTAGAAAAGGCGATGGCGAAAGCCAAAAAGATGCTTGGGTGCATAGGAGAGAAATGGCCAGCAGGAAAAAGGAGGTGATAGTGCCTCTGTATAAGTCTTTGGTGGGAACCAATTTAGAGTATTGTGTGCAATTCAGGAGACCACACCTTCAAAAAGATATAAACAGAATGGAGTCGGTGAAGAGGATGACTACCAAAATGGTCAGTGGGCTTTTTTGTAAGGCATATGGGGACAGACTTAAAGATCTCAATATGCATACATTGGAAGATTGGAAAGCAGAGAAATGACAGATGTTTAAATACCTACGTGGCATAAATGCACAGGAGCAGAGCCTCTTTCAACTGAAAGAAAGCTCTGCAATGAGGGGTCATAGTATGAAGGTGAAAGGAGACAGACTTAGGAGTAATTTGCAGAAATTTCTTTATTCCAATCATTCTATATTCTTTCCATAATCTCCCAATTGAGGTAGCAGAGACAAACTGTAGCTGAATTCAAGAAAGCACGGGACAAATATAGAGGATCCCTAAAGGAAAAAAAAAAAAAAAAAGACTTGTAGAGCTTGGTGGCTTGTATGGAAGGGCAGGCTGGATAGGCCGTATGGTCTTTATTTGCCATCATGTTTCTATGTTTCTTGGGATAGTGGATCACCAACCCCAACCTTTCCAGCCAAAACATTACAAGAGCCGTCATCCCTGGACTTCTCCAGGTAATCTGACTGAATCAGCTAGCTGTTCTGTTACTGATGAACCTTGGATCCCCTGCCTACACAGAAACACTGACTCCACTACCATGACCTTTCAGAAGGTGTAAGGAACCATGGTCAGGCCAAAGGACAGAGTCCAAAACTGAAAATGGCGGCCAAAGACACAGAAGCTTAGAAGTTGCTAGTGTTGCCCCCGGATGGAAATAGGGGAGCATATTTTGGCAAGATCCAGAGAAGTGAAAAATTCCCCTTTCCAGAGTGATGCCATGACCAATATATTGGTCTCCATGAAGGAATATGGGAATCAGAACTTGGCATTGGCCACCTTCCAGCCCAGAATAGGCCAGAAGGAACATCCCTTCTTGGGCACTTGAAATAGATGGAATAGCACTCCTGGCCCTGCTCTGTGGAGGGCAAGGATAGAAAAGATTGCAACTGCAGGAGGTGCTGTAGAATCTTCTCTATTGCTGCCCACTTGAGCAAGGAGCTGCAGGAAGATTCCAGAGGCATTCCATAGTAGCTCTGCAAATTCCAGCCCATAACCCTGCCTGAGGATCTCAAGGACTCAATGATCTGATATGATGAGGGACCATTCCAAGAGAAAATGGCGAAGACACCGCCCAACTGGCTGAACACTGGAAGAGACTTGCCAGATCTCATTGTGACAGCTTGCTAGCTCTTAGAGAGCTCTGAAAATACTGACCTCTTTTAGGCTTAGGTCCCTAGGATGAACAGGCCTTATCTCAGACTCCTGGTAGTCCAAGGGTGTTGCCATATTCCATGCAAGGCACTTCAAGGCCCCATGGGTTCTTTCTTCCAGAGCCTCACCCAGATCTTTCAAAACCTCTCCAGGTCCTCTTCCATGGAGCAGAGAGAAATTAGACTTACCTGCTAATTGTTGATCCCTTGACTAACTTGTTGAGGTCCTCTCCGAAGAGAAGTTTCCCCTTAGAGGAACTATCCACCACAGGTAACGGCGAGCTGCCACCATAGATGCCATGCTTTTGGAGAGGCCTCTAATGAGATTGTAATGGGTGTCCACCAGATTGAGCCAGACCTGTCCGAGGAGGCGGCCAAGCTGGAGTCAGGGGTGGCCTGAGTCTCCCATGTTCTGAAGCCTTTGCGACCAGCAGAGACAAGCCCTAGCCACCCATGCCCTGCAGATGGAGGCCTGCAGCGACAGGGCATTGATATCAAAGGCCTGCTTCAACAAAGTGTCTAACTTTCTATCCTGGGTGCCTTTGAGAGCTGCACTACCTTCTACTGGAATCGTAGTCTTCTTGGTAACCTCCGACACAGACACGTCCACCTTAGGCGAATGAAAGAGTTTGCGCTCTTGCCCCGGTAGTGGGTAAAGGCGCGTCATGGCAGGCACACCCCTAAGGCCAGCCTCTGGCAGACCCCACTCCTCCTAGATCATCTGCCTGACCACTCTGTGCACCGCAAAATCTTTTTACGATTTCCTCACCGCCAGGAGCAGAGGATCCTCAAGTGTTTCGTCCTTTGCAGGTAGGCTATTGGGCATGTTTAGGGCCTTCAAGGATTCTGAGATGAGCCCCGGTAGCTCCTCCCGGCGGAACACTCTAACAAGCTGGGACTGATCCTTCTGCTCTGGAATCTCTCCTCAACTCCTCTTGCAAGTCCAGCTCCGTGTCCAGATCACCCCCCTCTGGCCCCTCCAACAATGGCGAGTGTTGCCACTCCTCTGGGCCTCTGGCTCTCTTAGCTGTAACCACCATTGTCTTGCTCTCTGATGCGCCAGCCACCCTCTTGGTCCTGCGTACTCACACTGAAGGGCCACTCACCAACCCCTGTTGGTATAAGCAAACTGCCTTGTACAAAAGAAAGACAAATTCTGGTGAAAAATCCCCCGGGAGACCTGTCGCCCCCAGGGTCGGAAGAGTGGAGGGTTCCGGTATAGCCAAGGGACTGTGGGCCAGATCAGGGCCCCCCGCTTCCTGGCCCTCCTGCACCAGGGAGGAGCTCTCCTGCCTTGACTTGTCCTGCAGATCTTGCTCCAAGGAGACAGCCTCTTGTGTGCAGCCTAAGCATACGACTGTCTCAGAAACTGCCCTCTGGCGGGTCCCACAAACAAGGCATTGAGGCCTAGCTGGCATGGTGGGACTTGCTGCGGGCTCCCCTTCCCCGCAAAGTCTTCCCCAATTGGCCCTGGGCAGTCAGAAGATTTTTCTCTTCGTGCTCCTCTCCAGAACAGAGGTTCCCCCAATAAGCCCAAAACAAATCAAATTACAAATTAATATGCAATGAACTAAAAAAAATTAAATAAAAAAACTCTACTTACACACCAAATAAAATCAAATTAAACCAGCAGGAACCCTATCCCACCTGCTGTAACTAAATTGGGCCAGGAGAGCAGGATGCCTCTAAAACCAGGCTGCCCCGAAGAAAAAAAAAAAACGGGCCGCTAACCTCCCCCACGCGCCAAACCCAGACAGGAGGCAGCCACACACGTGGCTCAGGCCCCGAAGAAGAAAAGTGCTTCCTGCAAGATGCACCAGGCCTCCGGGTGTTCTGACCCTATCAGGGAGCTCTGTTGCCCCTCTGGTCTGCACTTACTGTTCTCCGCCTTGCGGCTTTTTTCACTCCCCTGTGCTCAGCCTTCAATTCTTGGCTTCGGCGCTGACCCAGATTGTCAAACTGATCTGATGACCACGAGGTAGCTCCTCATCCACTAACTGGTTTGGGAGCCACCTGAAGATTCGGGCTGCAGGAGGCCTGCAACGACTCCCCCCGGGCTCCTGGAGAGGGGGTTTCTCCCAATCTGCCCTTCAGACACTTCTTTCCTTAAAGAACCTGTAGCTTATAGGGGAAAGAAATTCCAAAAAACCTCACTAAAAACTCTAACCTATTGCTCCTTAGTTGTCCCTTCAGCACCCTGGTTGCTTCCTCCAGCTGCTTGGAGACCGAGTATACTGGAGACTGGTAGGCTGTGTTCACTAGGGGTGTGGACCCTCCGGAGAACCTTTCCTTGCATAAACTGAATGTGCATAGAACGTTGCAGCAGTATCTCCAATCTACCGAGATATTTCGTAAATCAGATCATCTCTTCATGCTCTTCAGTGGGTGCATAGAGGTGAAGCAGTGTCTAAGGCATCCATAGTGCATCGGCTGAAGGAATCTAGTGCGTCAGCTCTTGGTGGGCTGGTCTGTTCTGCAGGGTTCAAGGCCTATTCGACTAGAGCCCGGTCGTCCTCTTGGGCGGAGTTTAGTCTAGTGCCGCTGCTAGATATTTGTAGGGCAGCAGCACTAGACTATCTGTCAGTACTTCCCCCTACTTCAGGGCTCCCCCACCATAAATGAAAAGTCTCTTTTTTGTCCACATCCCCACCAACATGACCTCCCAGCCCCCTTTCTCCCCTATCTTATGTAGTCGTACCAGGTCCCAGTACATTCTATACAGCGAAATTAGACTTACTTGCTAATTGTTGCTCCTTGAGGAATTCCAGTCCAGTCCCGAACCTCTGGGTAGCGCACCTCCTCCAGCAGCTTGGAGACCGAGTACGTCACATTCTTGAGAGCACCAGTACTAATACAACTGGCTCCTCCCACGAGCTCCCAGTAACCTATTGACAAAGCAAACTCACAGGAGCAACAAATAAGTAGAAAATCACACCAAACAGGAAAATAATTAACTAGCAATACCTGTGCCACCTTTCCAAGAAGTACTCCTCCAACTCCCTGGAGTAGAAAAGGGTAAGAGAAAGAGAGAGAGAGAGAGAGAAAAAGAAACTCCCTGGAAAAAATACTGAGCCTCTGTCTAGGGCCCTTGGATGAAGAGAGACTCCCGGAGAACTTTTAAAAGTATAATCTTCTCGAACATTATGCTAGAATGAACACCAGATCTGTCTAAAATGGAGCCGAAAACTAACTAAAACGGCAGTATCCTACAACAATCCTGGGTGGGATACGGGACTGGACTGGAGTTCCTCAAGGAACAACAATTAGCAGGTAAGTCTAATTTTGCTTTCCTTATCGTCCCTCCAGTCCAGTCCCAAACCTCTGGGATGTAACAGAGCAGTCACTTAATGGGAGGGACCCGCCAAACTGGCCTGCAAAACTGCCAATCCAAAACGAGCCTTTCCTGCCGCCTGGACATCCAGGCGATAATGCCTACTGAAAGTATGCAGAAAAGATCAAGTAGCCGCCTGACATATTTCTATCGGGGGAACTAAACTATACTCGGCCCAAGAGGCTGCCTGGGCCCTAGTGGAGTGAGCTCTCAGTCCTAGAGGCACCGCATGACTGTGCAAAACGTAAGCCGAAGCAATCACCTCTCGAATCCATATGGAAATGGTAGCCTTAGCTGCCGCTTCACCCTTGCGCGGACCACCAAAGAAGGACAAACAAATTATTTGATCTGCGAAAACCCTCCAAACTCTTCAGGTAACACTAGAGAGCCCTCTTGATGGTTAACTGATGCAGGTCGCATCCTAGCGCAGACCCATCCGAACCATCTAACAATGGCAGAAATACTGGCTGATTGACATGAAACGCCAAGACCACCTTTGGAAGGAAAGAGGGAACCGGACGAAGAACCACCCTTTCCCAAGAAAATGAAAGAAACGGTTCCTGACAAGACAAGGCTTGCAAATTCCAAAATCCTTTGTGTGGAACAAATTGCTACCAAAAAGACTGTCTTTAACGTTAAGTCTTTCAATGAAGCTTGGCTCAAGGGCTCAAAAGGGGTCCTTAGTCACTGCTCTCAGAACCAAGTTGAGATCCCACGAGGGAATCAGCACCCTATGAGGTGGTCGCAAACGAAGTTACCGCGCAAAGAAAACGCACCATGTCTGGATGAGAACCCAAAGGCTCTTTATGGACCTTTCCGCGAAAACAAGCAATTGCCGCCAGCTGCACCTGCAAGGAACTGGACGCCAATCCCTTATCAAAGCCATCTTGCAAAAACGCCAAAATCTCCAGTACCGCCGCTGAAGAAGAACTCAGCTGTCTAACTGTACACCACTCTTTAAAAACAAGCCAGACGCGGATGTAGGCTAGCAAAGTAGATCTTTTGCGCGCATTTAGCAAGGCTGAAATAACGGGTGCCGAATACCCTTTTCACCTCATCCGCGCCCTTTCAAGAGCCAAGCTGTAAGCCAGAATCAACTCACCTGAGGCATGCACATAGGTCCCTACAACAGAAGGTCGTTCTGCTCCGGCAGATGCCATGGCTGAGCCGCCAATAGTCTCACCAGGTCCGAGTACCAAGGATGCCTTGGCCAGTCCAGAGCTATCAGGATGACACATCTGCAATGTGCTTCGATCCGCTGAACCACTCGGCCTATCAAGGCCCACGGAGGAAAGACAGAGAATTCACTTCATCGCCCATTGTTGCAATATGCCTTCCAACATTCTTTCCCGTCTTCTGCTGAAGAAACGACTGGTCTTGGTGGATTCAAAGGTTGCCATAAGATCCATCAGAGACGTTCCCCCATCTGCATACCACCTGTGCGTAGACTTCCGAGTGGAGAACCCACTCCCCGGATGTACACAAACCTAGCTGAGATAGTCTGCTGTCACACTGTCGACACCCACGATATGCGCTGCTGACAACGCCTGGAGTCGAGGCTCTGTGCAGAGAAATAAACTGACTGTTCTTCGAGCGGTACACTGCCTGTGCCGCCTTGTCAATTGAGATAAGCCACCACTGTCGCGTTGTCCGACAAAACTCTCACTGACTAGGCTAGGAGAACCTTCTCGAATGCCCTGAGCATCTGAAATACTGCTCTCAATTCTAGCCTGTTGATCGACCAACTGGCCTCCTGCGCACTCCAAGCTCCCTGAGAATAGAGCCCCCACGCAGTGGGCCCCCCAACCTGCCAAACTGGTGTCGGTGAGAACCGGTATCCACTGTGGAGGCTCGAGGGGTATGCCCGCAGCCAGATTTTCCCGACTGAGCCACCATTGAAGAGCGTCCTTGACCTCACTTCGACAAGGAAGTCGCTGGGTCAGAAAGCCTGTCTGGTGCAAACACCGACAAAGCAGAGCTCTCTGTAACGGCCGCATATGACCTCTTTCCCATGGCACCACCTCCAGAGTGTCCACCATTGTTCCCAATAACTAGGTACTGCCAGGCTGTCGGTTTCATGCGCCTTATAAAGGTCCGCACCAAAAGCCATACACTCTGTACCCGGTGCTCCGGCAGAAAGACTGCCCCTGTCCGTGTGTCGAATCAGACTCCTAAGTATTCCAAGTCCTGGGAAGGAGTCAACCGGCTTCTGGCCCGATTGACTAACTGCCCAGACCTTCCAGAAGCTGCACCACCCGTGCAGTAGCCCGTATACTCTCGTCCCTGGACTTTGCCCTGATTAGCCAGTCATCGAGATAGGATGCACTAGCACCCCTTCCTTGCGGAGCACCGCAGCTACGACTACCATGACCTTGGTGAATGTCCGTGGCGCCGTAGCCAATCTGAATGGTAAGGTCTGAAACTGAAAATGTCCCATCGGAACCGCAAACCGCAGGTATCGCTGATGGTCTGACCTGATAGGAATGTGTAGATATGCTTCCGTGAGATCTAGGGATGTTAAGAACTCACCCTCTCTCACCGCAATCACCACCGACCACAACGCTTCCATGTGAAAATGCAGCACCCGAAGACAACGGTTTATTCCCTTGAGGTCTAGAATCGGGTGCCAGGAAACAATCTTTTTGGAAACCACAAAATAAATTGAGTATCGACCGCATCGTATTGGTGTCTGGAAACCGGGACTACTGCTCGCAAATGCAGAAGCTGAGCCAGAGTCTTGCCCGGCGCCCCGCAGGGGGACTGGACAAAGGAGTCGGTGATCGGCTGTGCGAACTCGAGGGAATAATCCTCGCAGATGATCTCCAGTACCGACTGGTCAGATGTTATGTGGGTCCAAGCAGGATAAAAGTCCCATAGCCGACCTCCCACGAGCTGCTCCCCTGCCTGGGCCCTCCTCCCTTCATTGTGACTTTTTAAACCCAGAGGTTGAGGGGGCAGAAAATCCTCTGCCTGCACAACGGAATCCTCTGAACCCCGGACTATGGGTAGAGAATTTTCCCCTCTGGAAACCTGACAGGCAGGAGGTACAAAAACGCCAAAACTCTTGTGCCTGGCCACGAGGCACTGTAGTATTGCACCCCTGTTTTGGCTTATCCTCCGGCAGGCATTCTCCTTTGGATTCTCCCAACTCATTGACCATCTTTTCCAGGTCCTCACCAAACAGCAGCTTCCACTTAAAGGGAAGTTTACTAAGACGGGACTTAGAGGAACTGTCTGCAGCCCAATTTTGAAGCCATAGGTAATGATGAGCCGCCACCATAGACGCCATACTCCGAGACAAACTGCGAATAAGATCATATTGAACATTTGCAAGGTAAGCTGCTCCTGATTCTAGCTTAGCAATCTCAGTGCCCTGCTCAAGAGCCGCACTCTCCGGCTGCTGTAGCCATTGGGACCAGCGCAGGCTGGCCCTAGCCACCCAGGCCCCACAAAAAGAAGCCTGTAATGACAGAGCATTAACATCAAAAGCCTGCTTCAACAGGGTATCCAATTTTCTGTCCTGCGCATCCTTCAGGGCAGCACTGCCTTCTACCGGTATGGTTGTCTTCTTTGTCACAGCCGAGACAACCGTGTCCATGCGAGGAGAGCGAAACAACTCTCGCTCTTGATCCAAGAGCGGATAAAGACCAAAGAAGGCTCTAGCTCCCCTAAGGCCCGCTTCTGGCAGATCCCACTTGTCCTGGATCATCTGCTTAACCACTCTGTGAACAGGGAAGACTGCTTGGATGCTCTGCACTGCCTGGATGAGAGGATCCTCTAGGGCGACTGGTTAGCAAATTGAGGGCTTGCATGGACTCTGCAATCAGAGCAGGCAACTCCTCTTGTCGAAATACCCGGACAATGCACGCTTGATCTTCCGGCTCCAGAATTTCACCTTCCTCTAATTCCTTGGCCTCCAACTCTGGACCCAGCCCTAACTCATCCGACACTGGCCAATCAGAAAGGGATGGGTGGATCCTCCACCAGTCTGGCCCTCTTAGCTGGAGCAGGGCCAGAGACCTCTCCCCTTTGTGAGCAGCCTGTCCCACCCCGGGCAGCAGCCATCGAAAGGTCTGGCCTGACCCCATGCTGGCATAGGCAGAAGGCCTGATGCAGTAAAAGAACAAATTCCAGCGAGAAACCCCCCAGAGACAATTCTCCCGGATTAAGGAAAGTTGAGGGACCGGAAATGGCTGGGCCCGACTCACGTGGAGAGGAAGAGGCCCCTGAGAAAAGAAGAGACTCTCCCAGACCAATAGGACCCTGGGGTACCAAAGGCGCGGGCTCCCTGGCCTTATCTTGAAGTGCTTGCTCCATATCAACTGCCTCCGAAGCACAGCCACGGCACACTCCCGCGTCTGACACAGCCCCCCGCCAAGTACCGCAAACTAGGCACTGTGGACAGGCAGGGATTGGTTAACTGCTATACAGGTTCCACACTGCTCCAGGAAACCCAGCAGAAGGGATAAAGAAAAAAAACTTAAACTTTCTCCTTAAACCTAACCTTAAACAAAGAAAGAAAACAAAAAAATACCTTTTTTTTTTGCGAGGACTGCCCTCAGCAGTAGAAACTATAGAAAGAGAAAAGCCCCCGAGGACTGAGAACGCCAACCGGCCCGGAACTGCAGCGAAGGAGAAAGTGCAGGAAACAGGCCTGAAAACTGACTTGCCTCACCAGCCCACCGCGGAAACCATGCAGCGCCAACGGCCGCAGCTAATCGTGGTCAGTCAGCTTCTGCTTCCAGTAAATTTGCAGCAAAGATCCCCAGCTTACCTCCGATCGTGGTGACAGGAGCCGGAACAAGAAGGGGCTCAAAGGAAGTAGCTTTGCAACCTCCCGCACTCAGCCAGTTTTCGGCTTCGGCACGAAGGAGGGGGGGCAGCAGCCGTAAGACCAGAGTGCACTGAAGAGACGGCAGCTCCTCACCCGCTGACGGGATCGGGAGCTGCCAAAACCCCGGGACCGCGGTACTGCTAAAAGCTCTCGCCGGAACAAAAGGAGGGAAAAGAAAAGAAGAGCAACTGAGGATCCTCGTAGAAGGTGCCATCCCATTTCTGCTTTTATTATTATTATTATTTTAAATAAAATTAGCTTAACCAACTTTAGAAAACAATTGAATCTAAAACTCAAACAAAAAACTCCTTATTTGTTCCTTCAGCGAGCCCCAAACCTAGGCTCACACGTCCTCCAGCTGCTTGGAGACTGAGTGTACTGGGAGCTCGTGGGAGGAGCCAGTGGTATTAGTACTGGTGCTCTCAAGAATGTGACGTACTCAGTCTCCAAGCTGCTGGAGGAGGTGCACTACCCAGGGGTTTGGGACTGGACTGAAGGAACGATAAGGACCTGCTGGCATAGGCAGAAGGCCTGATGCAGTAAAAGAACAAATTCTAGCGAGAAACCCCCCAGAGACAATTCTTCCAGATTAAGAGAAGTTGAGGGACCGGAAATGGCTGGGCCCGACTCACATGGAGAGGACGAGAACTCTGGAATTTGTTACCGGAGGATTAGTAAAGGCTGTTAGTGTAGCTGGGTTTAAAAAAGGTTTGGACAAGTTCCTGGAGGAAAGGTTCATAAACCATTATTAAGAAAGGACCCAGGATATCAATGCTTGACCCAATACAAGCATTGTGGAACCTGTGTCTTTTGGGGAAACTGCTAGGTACGTATGACCTAGATTGACCACTGTTGGAAACAGGATACTGGGCTTGATGGACCTTGGTCTGACCCAGTATGGCATATCTTATGCTCTTATGACCTTATATACATGTTCTGCTATTGGAGTGGCTACTGAGTTTCTTTGTAGTCTCGTACACCTTCAACCATCTCCTTTATCCAAGGCAATACCCAGGTCCCTCTCTCAACATTTTCAGAATGGTAACTCCCCATCTCCAGGAATCCAATAAAATTTTATAAACTGCTGACAGTAAACCCTTGGCTCCCTCCCAAGTGGAAAATAGAAGTTCAAAGGCCCGTCTTTGCCCCACTTTTTCACCCTTGTTCTGCTTAGACTGCACAAAATGGCACACTTGCGCATAATGAAATTTATGCTCCATGAGTAATGGAAATTGGCTCTGCAATTCCCTAGAGGTTTTTATCTCCCTTCCTCTACTACTACTGAGCATCTGTATAGCGCTCCAAGACGTATGCAGTGCTGCACAGGCACTTAAGAGACCATCCCTGCTCATCAGATTTTAAAATCTAGTCAAGACAGACTACACAGTAGGTGTACACATGGGATACATCTAGGGGGAATGGTAAGTTAACACAAAGGAGATCAGGTGAGTCAAGTTCCAAAAGCGGCAGAGAGGTGAGTTTTTACCCTGGATTTGTAAAGGGCCAGAGAAGGCGCCCGATGTACCTTTCCCACTCTATCAAATCCCAGTAATTGCTACTCCCGATACACTGCATACATCCTTCCAGGTGGAAATGCAACATTAAAAGCACAGAGGTGTATGCCCATATATTCCTCTTTCCGCACAGAGCCTCCTTTTGTTTTTGCCACACTTGTAGGGTATGATTTACAAAAGGTAATCTAATGCCTCCCTCATCTCTACCATCCCTTAACCAAATGAGTTTCTCCAAGGGAATCGAACCTCACATTTCCTGCTCAATCCTTACCCATTGTGGGCCATTTTCCCCCTTCTCCCACTCTAAGAGGCCACTTAACATTGTGCTTACATAATACCCCTTCAGATTTGGAACCCCAACCCACCTTCATTGCGTGGTTGCTTTAAAAATAGAAATTACACTTACCTGGTAATTGTAATTCCTTGAGTGACGACAGTTTAGTCCTCCACCTTTGGGGTAGTGCACCTCCTCCTGCAGCTTGGAGACTGGACCAATCAAAATCTTCATTTCACTGGGATGTAGCGAGCTGGAATCCCCATCAGCCCCCAGTGAACTATTGACAAAGCAGACTCAAAAAAGCAACAAATAAGTAGTCAACAGAGTTTAGTTTCATAGATGTAGTTCCTTTCTATATATATATATATATATATATATATATATATATATATATAGATAGATATAGATATAGATATATATGTTGTGTTTTTTTGTTGTTGTTTTTTAGAAGTTTGTATTCTTTGTATACTAAATACAACCTTGAACAAAACCTAAAACCGCCCCCTGACAGAAAAAAGGGGGCGGTGAGTTCCTCTATAGTAACGCTCTTCTCCACTGCCGAGTCAGGAGATACAGGTAGAAGCCACCAAGCCCAAAAGGAAGGGAAAGAAAAGGCCCACGAACTCACCTGCCAATGCGTCTCACGTCCTTGAACACACATGCCGTTGCTGGCCATAAACTGAGGGCGGGATTGAGGACTAAATGAGGACTAAACTGTCGTCACTCAAGGAACTACAATTACCAGGTAAGTGTAATGTCTATTTCCTTATCGTTCCTCCAGTTTAGTCCTCCACCTTTAGGATGTAACAAAGCAGTACTAACGAGAGGGACCCTGCCAGCCGGCACGCAACACCGTCGACCTGAAACAGGCATCCTTCGCCGCCAACACATCCAGCCGACAGTGTTTACTGAAAGTATGCAGCGACGACCAAGTGGCTGCCTTACAAATTTTCACCGGCGGGATCAGACTGTGTTCCGCCCAGGAAGCCGCCTGCGCTCTAGTAGAATGAGTCCTGAGACCCACGGGAGCCGGGCGCCCCGGCAACATATACGCTGGGACAATGGCTTCCTTAATCCACCTGGAGATGGATGCTTTCGACGCAGTCTCTCCCTTCCTGGGACCGCCAAACATAAACAGACGATCAGACTTGCGAAAAGAATCGGAGACTGACAAATAACGACGTAACACCCTCCGTACGTCCAACCGGCTCAAGCCTCAATCCGAAGCCTGTCCTGCTTCTGACCGGAAAACTAGAAGAGACACTGTCCGATTCACATGCAAAAGGAGAACACACCTTCGGCAAGAAAGAAGGGACTGGTCTAAGCACCACCTTTTCTTCCGAGAAACACAGAAAGGGTTCCCTACACGAGAGAGCTTGCAACTCCGAAATGCGCCTAGCCGAGCAAATAGCCACCAAAAAGACCACCTTAAGGGTCAAATCCTTGACCGAAATTTGGGATAAGGGCTCAAACGGGGCCTTTCCTAATGCTCGCAAAACCAAGTTGAGATCCCACGACGGGACGGAAATCCAACGCACTGGATGAAGTCTAGTAACTGCTTTGAGAAAATGTACTACATCTCCGTGGACACCCAGCGCCACGCCCTGTACATTACCCCTATAGCATGCCAAGGCCGCTAGCTGCACCTTTAAGAAACTGGCGGCCAGGCCCTTCTCGAAACCATCCTGCAAGAAACTCAACACCGACGAAACCGATGCCCTGTAAGCTCGGAACTGATGCCTGGAACACCAGTCCTCAAAAATCCACCAGATGCGTACATATGCGAGCGAAGTCGACCGCTTTCGGACCTGAAGCAAAGTAGCTACTACCGACCTAGAGTAGCCCTTTTTCCTCAGCCTCGCCCTTTCAATGGCCAAGCCATAAGCGAGAACCGATCCACCTGCGGCATCCAAAGAGGCCCCTGCAACAGAAGCTCCGGAGACAACGGGAGACGCCACGGGAGCCAGTCTAGCAATCGAATCAGATCGGCATACCACGGGCGCCGAGGCCAATCTGGTGCTACTAGAAGCACCCTCCCCCGATGGGCTTCAATGCGTTGAATCACTCGACCGACAAGGGCCCACGGCGGAAAGACAGAGTATCCCCGTTATCGGCCAGGGCTGAATCAATGCATCGATCCCCTCAGACATGGGTTCTCTCCGCCTGCTGAAGAACTGAGTCGCCTTCGCAGACTGGCGTGTAGCCATCAAGTCCATGATCGGCACTTCCCATCGGTGAGTCAACTGAGCGAAGACGTCGGGATGCAACTCCCATTCTCCGGCATCCACCTGAACCCTGCTGAGAAAGTCCGCCGTCACATTGTCTCTTCCGGCGATGTGAGCTGCTGAGATGGCCTGTAACCGCGTCTCTTATCCAGGCAAACAGCCGCTTGGCCTCCTCCTCCATGGCTGCAACTCCCTGTGCCTCCTTGCCGATTTATGTATGCTACTGTCGCGGCATTGTCCGACAGTACCCTCACAGCCTGACGCGTCACTAACATCTCGAACCTCTGCAGGGCCAAGAATACAGCCCTCAGCTACAGGCGGTTGATCGACCAGCCGCTTTCCTCCACTGTCCACGGGTCCCGTGCAAAGTGTACTCCACAATGAGCTCCCCAGCCTGCCAGACTTGCATCCGTGAACAGAGGAAGCCACTCCGGCTGTTCCAAGGGCATCCCCCCACTTGCAAGACTGTGGGACGAAGCCACCACCACAGGGCCTGCCGGACGTGTAGAGGACAAGGGAGACGTTTGCTCAGAGAATCGGACTGAATGGACCAGCGACAAAGCAGAGCACGCTGCAACGGTCTCATGTGAAACCTGGCCCACGGTACGACTTCCAGCGTTGCCACCATCGTTCCTAACACCTGAAGGTACTTCCATGCTGTTGGAGCCGATAGCCTCTGGAAGGCCTGCACTAGACTCTGGAGAGCCTGGGCTCTGCGGTCTGTCAGAAATACTGAGCCTCTCCGAGTATCGAACAGTGCACCCAAATACTTGAGAACTTGAGTCGGAGAAAAATGATTTTTGAGCGGATTGACCACTCAGCCTAAGCTCTGCAGAAAAGCTACTACCTTCTCTGTGGCTTTCTCACTCTCGTCTCGGGATTTTGCCCGTATGAGCCTATCGTCGAGGTAAGGGTGTACTAAGACCCCTTGCTTTCGTAGCGCCGCCACCACTACCACCATTATCTTGGTGAAGACCCGCGGCGCCGTCGCTAGACCAAAAGGCAGCACCTGAAACTGAAAAATGTCCCCAAGGCAGGGCGAACCGTAGAAATTTCTGATGAGACGCCCTGATGGGAACATGGAGATAAGCTTCTGAAAGATCGAGAGAAGTGAGAAACTCTCCCTAACGAACCACCACAATGACGGACCGCAGGGTTTCCATGCAAAAGTGTGGTACCCTGAGGCACCGATTTACTCCCTTGAGGTCCAGGATAGGGCGAAGAGAACAGTCCTTCTTTGGCACCACAAAATAAATGGAGTAACGCCCCATGCCGTATTCTGCGAGGGCACTGGGTTGACGGCCCCCAGCTGTAAGAGACGGTCTAAAGTTTGTCGGACCTGCAAAGTCCTCTGTGGCCCTCTGCAAGGAGAATTCACGAACGAGTCCAGCACTGGCCTTGCCAGATCCAGTGAATACCCGTCGCGGACGATCTCCAAAACCCACTGGTCCGACGTTATGCGGGTCCAGGCAGAAAGAAACCCCCTCAGGCGACCCCCGATCCGTTGCACTTCTGCCGGGACCCGCTGCCATTCATTGTGATTTGCGCGTGGTGCCCGAGGTAACTGCTGCGAATCCTCTACTTGCCCCCCCCCCCGGAATCCACGGAACCCCTGGGCCCGAGAGACAAATCTTCCTCTTTGAGACCCCGCAAAACAGGGGGCGGGGGGGACAAAATCTTCGGAAATCCCGAAGCTGTCCCCGAAAGGACACGGAATATTTACCCTGCTTAGGCTTGTCCTCCGGAAGCCTGCCTCCCTTGGGCTCTCCTAACTCTTTGACCAACTTATCCAGGTCCTCTCCAAACAACCTTCCCTTGAACGGGAGCTTGCCGAGGCGAGACTTAGAGGACCCGTCGGCCGCACAGTTTTTTAGCCAAAGGGCTCTCCGCGCCGCCACAAGGGAAGACATACTATTTGACAAGGCTCTGATGAGGTCATAGTGCACATCCACTAAATACGCTGATCCGGACTGTAAATGCTGGAGCTCCCTCATTTCGTCCTGCTCCAACGATGTCAACTGCCTCAGGTGCTGAACCCAACGGAGACAGGCCCTAGCCACCCAAGCTCCACAGATAGACGCCTGCAAGGAAATCGCGTCCGCCTCAAAAGACTGCTTCAATAAACCATCCATCTTTCTATCCTGCGCCTCCTTCAAGGCCACGCTGCCTTCCACTGGAATAGTGGTCTTCTTCGTGACTGCCGAGACTGCCGCATCAATCTTTGGAGCCCGAAACCTTTCCTTATCTTTGTCTGCCAAGGGATATAGTTTGTTCATAGTCCTTATCCCCTTAAGGCCCGCTTCAGGATGATCCCATTCAGTCTGAATCATCTGGTCTATTACCTTATGGATGGGAAAAACCACCTGTGTTTGACGCACTGCCTGAATAATGGGATCTGCCGTGTCGTCCTCGGCTACGGGCTGTTCCAACGACAGCCTAAGTGTCTGCAGCGCCTCCGAAATGAGAGCAGACAACTCCTCTCTCCGAAAAACTCGAATGATCCGTGCTTGCTCCTCAGGCTCAGGAATCTCACCTTCTTCTAAATCCTCCAAATCGACATCCATGTCGAACTCTTGCTCCTCTTCCTCCTGCAACCCCAGTTCAGGAGAAGGCTCTGGGGGATGCAGCCGCTGGGGTGCTTTGGAAACCCCACCGTCGCGCTCCGCTAGCCCTGACCGTGTACCGGAGGAGGAGAAAGGAAGAGATCCTGGTAACTGACCCTGCCTTTTACGGCAGAACGCCTCATGCATGAGCAATACAAAGTTCGGAGAAAACTCTTCCATCGACCTAGAGAGTCCAGACACCGAAGGAACACCAGCAGTAGTATGTGCATCCTCTGAAGCTGGAGTGACAGGGCCGACCGTCCAAGCTTCCCCCTCTGGCTCTTTTAACACGTCCAGGGGAGCTGAAGCAATAGCACCCTCCATTTGATGTTCAACACTGACCGATACGGAAGCACAGCACCGACAGATGCCTGTCTCCGGAGCCGTGCCCCTACGGGTGCCACAAATAACACACTGAGGTTTTGCTGACATGAGCTAAATGGCTTTGCGATCCCCAATGCTACCAAGAAGCAAGCATCTGTTTTGTTGGGGGGTTTTTTGTAGTGCTTCCCCTCTTGTCTTTCTTTTCTTTTTCTTTAATCTAGAAACCTGTTGCCTAAAGAAACTATAAAATAATCCCTCTGAAGACCCCAGACCCCAGGAACCGGAGTCCAAAACAAACGGGAAGAAAACAAAAGTAAAGTAAGAAAAACAACAAAGAAAGGGAGAAGAAAGAACAATAACCCCAAAAACGAAAAACCTTTCCTTTCAAGAGTACTGAACTCGCTGCAGAGCAGCCCTGTCAGCGTGTTAAGAAACCGCTGAGGAAACCGTGTGTTTAAAATGGCCACGGTTTCCCTCAGGGTTTTGGCGCGCTCACCAAAAGAGGCCCCGAAGCACCGCAGATCAAATAAAGTGCTTGCAGGTGGCCTTCCCCGGTCCCCATGGTCGGTACCTACTTGAACAGCCTCCGCTCTGGGGAACTGAGCTCCGATCGCTGAAGACGATCGGGACCGCTGCGCAGAGTGCTGCTTGTCCACAGAAACGGTCCCGGAGCCGTCGCCGGCAGCTCTTCAATCAGCGGGCTGCCTGTGGAGCGGGCTGGGAGCTCTACCCCGTTCAGTCTAGGGGTAAGAGATCCCGCAAAGCAAAGACAGCCAGAAAAATACCGGGTGACTTGGCAAGGCAGAGGAAATAAACCCCGATTGCTCAATCTCTTGTTTTTTTGTTTTTTTTAAGCGACAGTACCCAAATAAAACTAAGCCAATCAAGCCAATTGGAAAATTAAACAGAAAGGAAATTTATCCAAGTAGCCTGCTCCTTATTAGTTACTCCAGTGAGCCCAGCACCTAGGCTCACTAGGTCCTCCTGCTGCATGGAGACTGGACACACTGGGGGCTGATGGGGGATTCCAGCTCGCTACATCCAGTGAGATGAAGATTTGGATTGGTCCAGTCTCCAAACTGCAGGAGGAGGTGCACTACCCCAAAGGTGGAGGACTAAACTGGAGGAACGATAAGGAACAGCTTGCGCAACCCTTGGTGGGTGTATGCGCCATACAAAACTCAAAGATTCTTTACTGCCATGTCCATAAAATTTCATCTGATATAACAATTGGGAGAATCATAAAAAAAAAGCAATTGTGGCAAGATATTCATTTTAATTGTTGCTATCCTATCCATCCATGACAAAGATAACCTTTCCCACCTTCCCAGGTCACCTCTTATGGAAACCCCTAATTTATCATGATTGAGGGGATACAGCTCCTCCCATTTAGCTCCTACCTGGATTCTCCAAGACCAAATTGATATTTTTGCCCAAAGAAAGGCCTCCTGCAAGCGACATTCTAAGCCTTCCCTCTAGATATACACCCAGAATCTGTTTGTCACATTCATCTTATAGCCTGAAAAATGACTGTACTGATCTATTTGTTGCATTAGGTTTGGTAAGAAAGACAGCAGAGACGTCAGGGTGTAAATTATGTCATCTGCAAATAGGCCTATTTTATATTTCTCAGATCCTACCTGAACTCCTCGTACATCTCTGTTCGCTCTCACTCTCTCCGCTAAGGGCTCAACTAAAGCAAATAATAGAGGAGATAGAGAACATCCTTGTCCGATGCCCCTGTTTAACCGGATCTTCTCAGAATACATGCCATTTACCCTTATTGTAGCAGTCGGTTCCGTGTAAAGAGCCTTAAATCTAGGCCCCAGGTCTACTCTCTCTAGCACTCCCAACATAAAATCCCACTCTACCCAGTCAAATACTTTTTCAGCATCCACCGCCACCAAAATAAAGTTCTCCTTTGCAACCCAGGCCTTCCAGATCAAGTTCAAAAGTTTACGGACATTATCTCTCGCCTCGTGGCGTGGTATGAATCCTGCCTGGTCCTCTTATCACCCTCGTAGTCTATTTGCTAGTACTTTAGCTAATATTTTAGCATCTGCATGTATCAATGATATGGGTCTATAAGAGCCACATACTGACATCTTTTCCAGGTTTAGGTATCACCATGATCCCTGCATCAAACATCATGTGTGATACCCTTCCGAAGAGTTTCATTAAAAACCTGTAACATGCAATATACCAATTGTTCCTGAAATTTCTGGTAGAAGACTGCCGTGTAGCCATCCAGCCCAGGTGCTTTTCCTTTCTTCATATTATGGATTGCAAAACAAACTTCCTCTCTAGAAATTGCCCCTTCTAGTTTTTCCGCCATCTCTTGAGGTAGTCTCTGCATTGTGCTATCTTGTAGATATTTCCTAATATCCTTCTTACTAGCTCTCAATTCACTCTTATACAGCTCTTGATAGAATTTACAGAATATTTCTTGTTTTTCCCTTGAGAACCTTAACTCTCCCGTCTATCTCTGATCTTGATAATTTTTTGTTTGATTCATGCTTTCAATCTATGTGCCAATATCCTGCTCACCTTGTTTCCACACTCTAAAAAGGTTTGTTGAGCTTTCTGGAGCTGGAAGACTAGTTCTTTCACACATCAACCCCTATCAAGCCAGTTCCACCCTCAAGTCATGTTCCACTTTCTTAAAATAGGTACCTTCGGAAATCATGACATCTCGCACCACCGATTTCATCCCATCCCACAGAGAATCTACCTCTCCCCCCTTCATTAAGTGAGAGATATTCTCCAATGGCCTGTTTCAATTTTCCCACTACCTCTTCATCCATTAGTGAGTCATTCATCCTCCAGAACTACGAACTACTCTGTCTCCTCCCCATCCCATCCTTAGTTCAATAGGTGCATGGTCTGTCCACATAATATCCCAAATCTCCACTCTCAAATATTGGTCACCCACATGCAGTCCAACCAGAACATATCAATTTGGCTATAACACTGATGAGGACTAGAGTAGAAAGTGTAAGCCCTTTCGCGCCCCTCCCTGGTGCTCCAGCTGTCCACAAGGTTTAACACATCCATTAATTTGCCCATAGCCAGTCTATGTCTGCCCCCCCCCCCCCTCGACCACCTTGTGAATTATCTAATCATGGCTCCTGTGTCAAATTGAAGTCTCCCCCTAAAATGATCAGAGCCTTGGCAAAGGCTAATAGGTGCTTAAGGGTGTCCTCAAAAAATCCCCCTGTAAGGTATTTGGTGCATAGATGTTAGCGAGCACGACCTCCACCCCATCTAAAATCATATCCATAAACAAACCTTCCCTCTTTATCCCTCCCCTCCTGTTGAATCTTCACCTGGTGTCCTGATGATATCATGAACCCTACCTCTGCTTTTTTAGAATACCTTTGTTTCACAGCCAAAAAGACACGTGGGTATTTGGTACTTTTAATTAAATGCATTTGGGTAATCTTCAAGTGGGTTTCCTGAATGTACAATGTCTGCTTTTCTCCGTATGGCCTCTCTCACCATTAAACTACATTTGGTCCATGATCCCAGCCTTTAACATTAATAGAGACCAAACGACATTCTTTAATTCTTTCTACACTCGCCATTACATCTAATCACTCCTCCCCTTGCCTTAGATAATTCCCTTCCTCACTCTCCCTCTTCCCCCCCCCCCCACACTTTCTGCCTCAAACACCCCTGGCCCCCTCCAGCTCTCAGATCCCTCACGGAGTAATGGGTCATTCGTCAGATCCCCTCTATGATCCAAACTCCTCCAATACACCACCCTTGTACAACATATACATACACCTCCCAAACACTGCTCATTTCCTCTTAAATTACATCCGCACCACTCACTTACCCCTAGTACTCTCCTCACATTAGTCTGACCCCCATAGCCCATCAGTCCCCAAAGGTCTAATTACACATTACATTACCTCCTCTCACTCCCCCCCATCGTCAGGCCTCTTCCCCATATTAAACTTGTTAACAAGATATAGAACAAAGAAGCCCAACTGGGACATCCAATTTCAGAAAATATACCACAACATTAATTAATTATTTCCACATTCAGGTCACTTTTGCCGATTTCACTGCCTGCTGTCTTTCTCTCTTTCACTGCTGGTACTTTTTGCCAGGATACCCTTTATGGTGGCAAGGGTTCAGTCTCAGTCTCTTGTATTGTGATACTGTCCACTCCAAGTTTCCGTAGCTCACATATGGCCTCTGATGGTGACAAAGCTTTTTTAGTAATTTCATTAACTGTAAATGCTAACCCAGCAGGGTACAGCCATCTATATTTGCACTGTCTCTGCCTGAGGGCCATGGTAATAGGGTAAAAACACTCTTCTTCTGACCAAAGATGCCTCTGATAAGTCACTGTATATTGAGATGCTGCATCTCTTCCAGTCTATTTTAGCTTGACGCCGCATTTTCTGTTCAATTCAGTTTTTTATTACATACTCATGTAGACAATATAATGGCCCTGGGTCTTTCTTCACTTGGCGAGCCTAGTGCTGCGTGGCCTCTCAATTTTCACGTGTCAAAGATCAATTCCTGGGCCATTCTTCATACCCCATCTATTTCCTCTTGTGTGGCGTCCATCCTTTCCTCACAATCTGTGATCATGAGCCCTAGCTCAGCAAACTCCGTTTGGAACTCCTTAAACCCCCAATTCCATTCTTAGCTTCAAGCAGCACTTTCTTAAGCTCCAGAAACAAATTCCTCATATCTGCCAGTATCTTGACAGTAGGGCCCTTTGAAGGGGATGCATATTTGCCCTGGCCCAGGGTACCAGCTCTAGATGGCTGCCAAAAAACCCAACACCTGCAAATAGTCCCAGGCGCGAAGGACTGGCCTTCTCAGAAGTCATGGAGCTTTCTAATGTATCCTGTTGTCAAGGCCACCCTGCCTGTCTGGGTGTCAAAATGGACCCACAAGTATTCCAGCAAGTGGGTTGGTTCCACCCTGTTTTTCACAAAGTTTATGACCTAGGCCAACTGCTGCAACGAGATCACCAGCTGTGTCGCCAGGTGACTCCCCTGGTGAGCCCTTACTCTGATCAACCAGTTGTCCAGATACGGGTGCACCAGGATTCCCTCCTTTCGTAGTGCTACCGCCACCACTACCATCGCTTTGATGAAAGTTCTGGGGGGCTGTAGTGAGACCAAACAGTTAGGTTTGAAAATGAAAAATACCCACCTACCGCAAAGCACAGAAAAAAATGCGGGTGGTCCGGTTGGTTTGAGATCCAATGCTGTCAGAAACTCCCCCGATGACCCCTTTGAAATCCAGTACTGGGCAAAAGGATCCCTCCTCTATGGGAACAATGAAATAAATTGAATAATGACCACAGCTGCACATCTGAGGGGGTACTTCTACGATTGCCCATAGCTGCAGTAGGTATTGCATGGTATCCCTTATTGCTCAGGCTTTCCTTAGAGGACCAGCAGGCGAAACAAAACGTCAGAGAAGGGACAGGAGGACTCGAGGGCACAGCCTTCCCGTATGACTCCAGCACTCACTGATCTGACATGATCTGGGTCCAAGCAGAAAGAAAATCCCGCAGATGACCTTTGACAGGAACCAACATTGCCTAGATCCCCAGACTCATTGCAGAGGCTTAGAGCCACTGGAGCTTCCGGCTAGCCCATTTCTACCACTTTGCCACTCCCCCCCCCCCCTCCCTGGAAAGGGAGCACCCTGGGCAGAAAGCACATCCTCTGGGGGACCTAAGTCTCTTGGGATGAAAACCTCCGAAAATCCCAGAAGCATCCTAGAGCCAAGTAGCAGGCTTTGCAACCTTAGGCTTATCCTCTGACAACCTGGGAGCTTTTGATTCCCCTTAAATTCTTGACCAGTTTTTCCAATGCATCAAACAACAATTTACCCTTGAAGGGGAGCTTAATGAGATAACCCTTAGAAGACACATCGATGGACCAATTGCACAACCGCAAGAGCAAACGGGTCATAACCACGGATGCCATGTTCTTAGCAGATGCCTGGACCAGATCATAGAAGGTGTCTGCCAGAAAAGCTGTTCCCGACTCAAACCAAACGGCTTCCAACAAGGACTCTCCCTCCTCTGCGACCTCAGGCAACTTTGCGATCATTGCATACAGCCCCTAACTACATACACCCTGGAAATAGATGTTTGTAAGGATAATGCTAAAATCTCCAACGACTACTTCAGCATCACTTCAAGCTTCCTATCCTGAGGGTCCTTGAGGGCTGCACCATCTTCCACCAGAATGGTCGTTTTCTTCATGACAGCTGTCACCAAGACATCCACTGCCAGGAACTAGAAGTGCTCCTCGTCCTCTGGCGGGACTGGATAAAGTCTCGCCATTGACCTTTACACAAGAAAATTTGCCTCTGGCACTTTCCACTCTGCCTCAATCATATGTCAAATGGCTCTATGTATTGGGAAAAACTGGGACGATTTACAGATCCCTTCTAGCAATGGGTCCTCCAGCGTACCCTTCAAAAGGAGATCTGTCTGAATATTGAGCACGGCCATGGACTACGAAATAAGAGATGCCAGCTCACTCCTGTGGAACACATGCATGACCGATGGACACTTCCCCTCAGGAGAATCTCACCCGCCTCGAGGCTCTCACCGCAGTCCCCATTGTACTGGTTAAATGGCCCTTCCAGAGTGGAGGAGTGGCCTAGTGGTTGGGGCAAGGTACTTCAGGCCGGAAGGTCGGGGGTTCAAATCCCACTAGAGGACAGCCACCTTGGGCCGGAAGGTCTGGGGTTTCTAGTCCCACAGGTGCTCCTTGTGGTCTTGGGCAAGCCACTTAACCCTCCATAGCCCATGTTCCCTGTAAAATAGTTATTTCCAAGTTATAATGCCCTGTTCAATGTAATTTCAGTTTGTTCAATGTAAACCGCACTGATGCGGAATAGCGCGGTATATAAGAGAATGTAAATAAATAAATAAAATAAATCCTCAGATCCCCACTCCCGAGGAAAGAGACACTTCAAACAACTCCTGCCTCTCCCGTCGAGGATGCTTGGCAGGAGAAATAGCTTTACTAGCTTGTGACCTTGGCTTCACTCACCACGGCACCAGCACCTGGCACATACAATCAGTCTGATGAAGCAGGGGGATGATTCCCGATAAACCCAGCTGGGCCCTGAGAGGAAGCTAGCATCGCTGCTACCTAGCTTCCCGACTGGGCTCTCCACAGCCTGTTGCAGACCCCAAAAACGGGTCTTGCCTCTGTGTGGATGCCACGCCTAGCACTGCCACGGTTCCTGATGTTTACTCCGACTGCTACAGAGGCTCCACATCATCACCATGCACCCTGCCACATAACTGCTGCAGACCCTGGAGTTAGGAGAGAGACTCCAGCAGCTGCCACAGACCATGCACACTCTCTTGTGCCTTGGCATGCCATAATAAGCTTCCCCCTTCTGCGCTTACTGCAACACTGTGGACTGTCTGTCCCAGTTACTTCTCTCTGATGTTGAGAAGTCTGCCGTCCTCGCAGCTGAATGCCTTGGCCTTCGCTATACTTTGAATAGAAGTTTTAAAGTAAAAAAACACCCAAAAAAACCCACACATCGGGCCCAGCTGGGACCTCGGAGCACACTAACAAGAGGAGCAGGAGCCTGCCCGACTTCAGACTTCCTAGTCAAGGAGAGTGAGGGAGGACAGGAGAGGGGAGACTGCTAAGGGGGAGAGACATGGCCCGCTGAATATTATACCCCAGGCCTGCTGCCTCAGCAGAGCTAATCCAGGGACAGGAGACACACTGTATGGCTTAATCTAAGCTGGCTGCTCCCTCAGTAAACAGCTATCAATTCTCCTATAGAAATGTTTAATCCCTTTTATTATTCGGTGCTTCCTGTGGTCTTGGGCAAGCCACTTAACCCTCCATTGCCCATGTTCCCTGTAAAATAGTTGTTATCTCCAAGTTATAATGCCCTGTTCAATGTAATTTCAGTTTGTTCAATGTAAATCGCCTTGATATCATGAAAGGCGTTATATAAGAAATGTTAATTAAATTAATCAAATTAAATTATTCTATCATTATCATTTTTAAATTTAGAGCCATTCAGTGGAATCCAGACGCATTCCCTCTACTGCCCCTCATTACCTTTCCTCTCTCTCTACTCTCCCCCCTCGTGAACTCCGCTCCTCTGCTGGCTTTCTTCTTTCAATGCCCCTTTCTTCTTCTGCCAACTCCAGACTTTGATCTTTTCACCTTGCTGCTCCTTATGCTTGGAACAAACTTCCTGTTTCTTTACGTGTGATGTAGCAGGCTCTTATGAAGCAAGAGAAACTAATAGTGATCCGGTGGAGAGAGCCGGTACTGCAGGGGAATGCAGGATTTTCTCTGTTGAGAGGAAAAAAGAATGCAGAGCTAATCAGGAACCACTCCTCACTTTAAGGCAGGTGAAAAGCCAAGTCCCTGATTGGGCACGCCCAAGCAGGAGGAGGGCAGTGCAGCACTCAGCCAGCTTGTTAAAAACCCAGAAACAGAAACAGTTAGAGAAGCCAGGGAAGCAAAGGGAGGACCACCAGGAGAGGGAAGAAGGACACAAGCACCTGGACGAGGACAGGTCAGATGACCAGGAACAGGAACCGTGGGAGAGAGAACCACTAAGCAGCTGTGATCCAAGAAGGAGCAGACAGGAGCTGGGAGACTCAGGGGCAGAGAAAGATTTCTGGAAGCAGAAGAATTCTAAGGCACTGAGAGACACAAGGCTGCAGTTCAGGAGTTTAAAGGACCCAGAAGAACCTTGGACTAGGAGGCAAAGGGATAAGGAATTACCCTGGAAGAAGCCCAAGCACAAGGTATCTGGTGGGTGTGGCACGGCTAGCAAGCTTAACAGTGGAAAGCCAGAAAGAGTATTTTAATTGTGAAAGACAGGGTAAAGGCAGAAAGTTTGATACTAACTGGTTAAGCCAGGAGAAGCCTGACTGTTTTTCTTTTAACACTCTGAGAGACTCGCCAAGGACAGCTGAAGTGTTTTACCCTGCACTGCCATGTGGAGATAGGTGGGGGAAGGGAAATGCTTGCACGCTGAAATGTTGTCCAAGTAAAAGCACTGATAATTGCCTAGAGATAAGAAATATAAACAAACATTTACCTGAAGGAGGATTTGCTCAGCCTAGCTCAGAAAATACACAGGCTGAATTACTTCTCACTGAATTCAGAGTTCCTTAAAAGCAGAGCAGTTTCTACTCAGAACGTAGCAAAGCCATTGATCAGCTGGCAAGAAGAAATGCCTTTAATTTCTTTGCCATCTACAGAACAGGAAGTCCCGATGGATTGCTCTACTTGTATGATTCCAAAGGACATTTAAGTGATTTGCTTGCCAATGTTGTATGTAAGAAAATAGCAAAGTTACCTCACTGTTTGCTGTGATAAAAGAGCTTATGGGAAGAGAATAAGTGGAAGCATATTCTGTGCAATTTAAGAGCAGTGCTGTTATCAGAGCTTTCTGTTACCTTAATGAAAAGGAGATCACATGACAGGTGAATGTGATCAGTAATGGACATTCAGTCAAGCAGTGAAAAAGCCTTGTTTAAGTTTAAGTTTCTCAACCTTGTTTTGTGTCATATTATTTCATTTACGTCTGCTGCATTTGAACTGCGAAAGCGGGAAATAAACCTCACAAAAAAAGAAATATTCTTTGCCTTGCCTTATCACTTGAGCACCAACACAACTACAACATTAACCCTCAAGGGCATTCAAGGCCAGCCCCTCCCTTAACCCTCAAGGTCCAGAGAGTGGGTGGGTGGCAACGTCAAGTCTCTTTCCTCCCCTCTTCAAATCCATGCTAAAGGCTTACCTCTTCAAAGTTACTTTTGGTTACTAATCCCTTATTCTCCTTGTTTCTCCCTCCCTTTTACCACTTGTTTCTTCTGTATTGTACCAACTGTCTTAATTAGACTGTAAGCTCCATGAGCAGGGACTGTCTTCTATATGTGTTTGTACAGCGCTGCATATGCCTTGTAGTGCTATATAAATTATCAATAGGAGTAGGAGTAGTAGGAGTAGGAGGAGCCTAAGCCCCTTCCATCTGCTGGAAACTAAGAAATACTGGCTCGAGAAGCCTCTGAGCAGGATCCTTACAGGGTGACATCATCAAACCAGTGGTTCTCAGTCTCCATCTGCTGGTCGTCGGGCATAAACCCACATGTCTGGTCTGGACTGGACTGGAGGGATGATTAGGAAAAGCTGTTAGTTTAGCTGGGTTTAAAAAAGGTTTGGACAAGTTCCTGGAGAAAAAGTCCATAAACCATTATTAAAGAGGTCCAGGGAAATCCACTTCTTACCCATGGGACAAGAAGCATAGAACCTGTATATCTTTTGGGAACCTGGCAGGTATTTGTGACCTGCATTGGCTACTGCTGGAAACAGGATACTGGGCTTGATGGACCCCTTTTGTTTGACCCGGTATGGAACATCTTATGTTCTTAAAGCACTGAAATCAATGGGAAGAAAAAACAAATCAGAAAAAAAAGGTAAAGACAAAACAAGAATGCAGGTTAAAGACAGCAAGAAGGAAGGTGGCTATGGGGCCCCATGAGATCCCCCTGTCCACTCTCCAAGCTACCAAGCACTAGGAGCCCATGGGTAGCAATGCTGGATATAGGGCAAGCTGTTGGTTGAAGAAGACAGAGGCATACCCAAGCTCCAATAAACGCAGGACCTACAGGCTTCAATCACACAAGCTACAGGACCATAGGCCTGTCTCCCTTGGCCCAGACTATCTACAGTGCTGCACCCTGCCACCTGTTGCCGGGTAGACAATGCTGGCTTCTCTGTGCTGCATCAGGGTAATGACATCACTTAAAGGTTGAACTGGTTTATCTGCACCTGCTTGCTGGGGAGCATCTGGACTAGTCTAGCAGGATAAGAAATGGAATGTTACCACCATTGCAGTAGGGTTTTTTTTTGTTTCATTCAACTGGAGACATCTAAGCTGTGACAGAGATGTCAAGATCCAGAAAATAAAAGGGATTACATAAAAACACAGGTTTTTCCCATTTTTTTGTAAAGCCAGAAATGGAAAATTTTGGAAAAAAAAAAAAGTCAGTTAAAAAAAAATGGAAACTTCACACCCACTGCGACTCCCTCCAGTTCCAATGAACATGGAATTAACAGACAATAAATGCAATTTGATTGTTTATTCAAAAAGTTAATTTTGAATATGAATTAAGTCTGTTACTTGAGAGTGTCTTAAGAATTCTAGGGCAGCAAACTATTTGTTATTAATGGTTGGCCGGTTCTTAACACTAGAAGCCCTAAAAGTGTTTTTACCTAGAAACCCCAAAGTGTGTCAATTGACGCATCATCACGACGACTGTGTTTAGCATGAAATGAGGATGTGAATTAATGTGAAGTTACTTATATTTGTTTAATACGTGCAGTATGTGACATCATTACATGACATCATTGTGTGTTTGTTTGTAATGTCGGAGTAAAACTGCAAACAGTGATTGATGTAAAACCGAAATTTATTCTGTTACACAGGTATGTACAATGCCGCGACTTTTGAACATGCCCTAGAACAGGCCGACACTCCAGAACTTTTAGCATATCGCTTCCTCCTTGAAATTTTATTCATTTTTTTTCTACGATTCTATTTACAGAATGCCGAGACCTTGTAAGAAGACAGCAGTGCCTAGATGTGCTGATGCAAAATCAGTTATCTGTTGCCAGCTGTGGCTACCACTTCGATGCAGAAAACGAGAGAACTGCATCCGCAGCGCAGGACAGCAGCACAAGCACTTGCCATGCTGCAAGATATATAGTAATTAGATCTTACCTGCTAATTAGTGTTCCTGAAGGAACGACAGTCCAGTCCCTTTACTTCTGGGTAACGCAACCCTTCCAGCAGCTTGGAGGCTGAGCCAAACCTTTTTGGAGGTGGGGCGGTATAAATACCACTGGGACCACCCCTCAACTCCAGTATTCGACTGAAAAAGCAGCTCTACAGAGTTTCCATTAGCAATCAAACATAAGAACTTATCTATCCAACATTGTCTACTATGTACAATACCTATATATATAAATATATATATATATTTTTTTTTTTTCCAATAGAAAATGTTTAGTGCGAGGAAGAGAGAGAGCGAGAGAGGAGGGCCGGATGGAGGAGCAATGCTTGAGGTTGCCCGATCCGGCTATTCTCCCATGTCCCTTCATCTTGAAATGGCCCCACGCTCGGTCCAGAGTTTCCGTCTGACTGCTAGGTCCTAACCGGGTGGGATCAGGGACTGGACTGTCGTTCCTTCAGGAACACTAATTAGCAGGTAAGATCTAATTACTATTTCCTTATCGTCACTCTAGTCCAGTCCCTTTACTTCTGGGATGTACAAGAGCAGTTCAACCCTGGGTGGGATCCGGCAAACCGGACTGAAGGACCGCCAGACCAAACCGAGCATCCGCTGCGCTCTGGACGTCCAGCCTGTAGTGCTTGGTGAACGTATGTAGCGAAGACCAAGTTGCCGCCCTACAGATGTCCACTGGAGGGACCAAGCTGAATTCTGCCCAAGAAGTAGCCTGAGCCCGGGTGGAGTGCGCCCGGAGCCCCGCTGGCACCTGCTTCCCTTTCAGGATGTAGGCGGAAGCGATCGCTTCCCTGATCCATCTGGAGATAGAGGCCTTGGCCGCCGATCTCCCTTGTGTGGACCCCCAAACTGCACGAATAGTCGCTCGGACTTCCGGAAAGGGGCTGTGCGGGAGAGGTAGCGTTTCAAGGTCCTCCGGACATCCAAGAGTCGCAGTTTGTTATCCCTACCTCCGCCCTCCTCGGCGGAGAGAACCGGAAGGTGAACTGCCTGGTTCATATGAAAAGGAGAAATGACCTTGGGCAAGAAGGAGGGGACCGGACGTAGAACTATCTTGTCCTTGAGAAACAGTAGGAAGGGGGGCTGAGCGGACAGCGCTTGGAGTGCAGAGACCCGCCTAGCTGAGCAGATCGCGACCAAAAAGACTGTCTTCAGGGTTAAGTCCTTTAAGGAGGCCCTCTTCACTGGTTCGAAGGGTTCCTTGATCAGAGCGTTAAGCACTAGGTTGAGGTCCCAAGGGGGGACGACTGACCTCTGTTGAGGGCGCAGGCGCCTTACCGCCCTTAAGAACCTGGAGACATCCGAGTGCGCCCCTAGGGGCTTTCCGCGGACCTTCCCTCTATAGCATGCGATTGCCGCTAGCTGAACTCGCAAGGAGCTGTGAGCTAGGCCCTTGTCAAAACCTGTCTGTAAGAATTCCAGAATCTCGGGGACTGAAGCGGAGAGGGGTTTTCGTCGGTGCTTTGCGCACCACGCTTCGAAGATGCGCCAAGTCCTAACATAGGAGAGACAGGTCGAACGCTTCCTAGCGTTTAGCAGGGTAGAGATGACCGCTCCTGAATAACCTCTTTAGGAGCCTCGCCCTTTCAATAGCCAGGCCGTAAGCGAGAACCGATCCACGTGAGGCATCCGCAATGGACCTTGTCTCAGCAAATCCCTTTTGCAAGGAAGACGCCAAGGTCGATCAGCGATCAATCTCATCAGATCCGCATACCAAGGCCGGCGAGGCCAATCCGGGGCTATGAGAATTACATATCCCTGATGGGACTCCACTCGTTGTAGCACTTTTCCGATCAGAGCCCAGGGAGGGAACACATAGAGTAGACCCTCCGAGGGCCACTTCTGGGCCAAGGCATCCAGGCCTTCGGACATCCTTTCCTTGCGCCGGCTGAAGAACCGATCCACCTTGGCAGTTGCGAACCTCGCCATGAGGTCCATGACTGGGAGGCCCCAAAGGGCTACTATCCGGTTGAACGTCTCCTGCTCCAGTTCCCACTCTCCGTGGTCTATCTTGCACCTGCTGAGATAGTCTGTTGTGACGTTGTCTATTCCTGCCACGTGCTGGGCCGAGAGAGCTTCCAACCGAGTCTCTGCCCACTGGAACAGAGTGCCCGCCTCCTTCTCTAAGGCGGGACTGCTGGTGCCGCCCTGGTGGTTGATGTAAGCCACCGCAGTAACATTGTCTGAGAGTACGCGAATTGCCCTTTTTTGTACTAAGGCCTCTAGAGCCCTGAGTGCCAACCCTACGGCTCGCAATTCTAGTCTGTTGATGGGCCATTGGGCTTCCAGTGGAGACCAGTTGCCTTGAACGAACTGGCCCTCGCAGTGAGCTCCCCAGCCTGTCAGACTGGCATCCGTCGTCAGTAATAACCACTGGTGAGGCTCGAGGGGCATCCCGCGATCCAGATTCTTCGGGGACCGCCACCAGTGCAGCATCTGTTTGGTCCGTGGCGCGCAAGGTAACGGCATTGATAAGGGGTGATGTTGCGGCGACCACCGACGCAATAGGGCCCTCTGCAGCGGCCGCATGTGGGCCCGAGCCCATGGTACCACCTCTATTGCCGCTGCCATTGTTCCCAGGACCTGCAGATAATGCCGCGCCGAAGGGTTCCGTCTGGCCAGAAACTGAGTTACCAGGAGTCTTAGCTCTCTTGATCTTGATTGAGACAGAAACACCCTGCCTCTGCTGGTGTCGAACCTTGCTCCGAGGTACTCCAGTTCCTGGGAGGGCGTCATCCTGCCCTTCGCTCGATTGAAGACCCACCCCAATTCTTCTAGCACTTGAACCACTCTTGTTGTCACGGAGTGGCTTTCCTCCTCGGACTTTGCCCGGATTAGCCAATCGTCCAGGTAGGGGTGTACTAGAATTCCCTCTTTTCGTAGAGAGGCCGCTACCACCACCATCACCTTGGTGAATGTCCTTGGAGCCGTAGCTAAGCCGAAGGGAAGAGCCTGGAATTGAAAATGGCCCCTTGGCACTGCAAATCTCAGGAATTGTTGATGGGAATCCCTGACCGGGATATGCAGGTAGGCTTCTGTCAGATCGAGGGATGTTAAGAACTCCCCGCCCCTGACTGCTGCTATGACCGAACGTAGGGTTTCCATCCGGAAGTGTGGAACTCTGAGGCAGCGATTGACCTGTTTTAGATCTAGTATCGGGCGAAAGGAGCCTTCTTTCTTTGGGACTACGAAGTAAATCGAGTACCGACCAGAACCGCGCTGGTCTGGTGGCACCGGGACTACGGCCCCGAGCATTATCAGACGGAAGAGGGTTGTCTCTACCGCCCCTCTCTTTTCCGAAGAACCGCAGGGAGACTGAACAAAGGCTGGAGGAATTTGCTTTGCGAATTCGAGAGTGTAGCCCTCTCTGATGACTTCTAGAACCCATTGATCGGACGTGACCCGGGACCAGGCAGGAAGAAAACGCCTTAGGCGACCGCCCACCGACGGCTCTCCCCCCTGGACCCCCGTCACCTCATTGTTTTCTATTTGCTTGAGAGGAGGAGAAGGAGGACGAGCCAAAACCTCGGCCTGCTCCTCGAAACCCTCTAAAACCTTGTCCCTTAGAGGGGAACTGGCCCCTGAGAAAGGGGTTTGTCCTAGCTGGGCGGAACCTTCGGGAGTCCCTGGACTGGTTACGCACTGAGGGTACGGGACGCCCTTGCTTTGGTCTGTCTTCAGGCAGCCTGCCCCCTTTAGACTCGCCAAGGTCCTTTACCAACTTCTCCAAATCTTCTCCGAATAACAGTTTCCCCTTGAACGGAAGGCGGCTCAGGCGTGCCTTCGAGGAGGCGTCCGCTGCCCAATTCCGTAGCCACAGATAACGTCTAGCTGCTACCACCGAGGCCATGCTCTTGGCTAGGCTTCTGATGAGGTCATACTGACTATCCGCCAGGAAGGCTGTTCCGGATTCCAGTCTAGCAGAGTGGTCCTGAGCTTCGCCAGATGGGCCCTCTGTTGCTTGCAGCTGTTGAGACCACCTTAAGCAGGCTCTTGCCACCCAAGCCCCTGAAACCGAGGCCTGCAATGCCAGGGCACTCACATCAAAAGCTTGTTTTAGGAGGGTATCTAGTTTTCTGTCTTGAGAATCCCTCAAGGCTGTGCTGCCCTCCACTGGAATAGTAGTCTTCTTAGTGACTGCTGACACCGCTGCATCCACCCTTGGGGACTTCAGTAGCTCTCTGTCTGCCTCTGGTAGAGGGTATAGGCGAGACATGGATCGGACTCCCCTTAGACTAGACTCGGGTTGATCCCATTCTTCCTGGATCATCTGGCGCACCACTCTATGAACAGGGAAGACCCTCTGTGATCTCCTGATGGCCTGGATTAACGGATCCTCCACCGTCTCCTCCTCTGTTGGTGCATCTGAGGATACATTGAGAACTTTTAAAGACTCATCAATTAGGGCCGGGAGTTCTTCCCGCCGAAAGACTCTAATTATCCTGTAATGATCTTCTTCCGGGATCTCCCCTTCTTCCAGTTCCTCTTCTTCCCCGTCCCAGTCTTTGTCCGAGCCCTCCTCTTCTGGAGAGCTCTGGAAAAGGGAGGAGAGAGGTTCTTCCCCGCCCAAGCGCAGGCGTTTAGGTGGGAGGCCTGAGTCAGGGATGTTTGCCCTCTTGGATATGGTGTCGGCCGTCGGGGCATTCCCCCCTGAGCCCGAACCCTGCTTGCACAAGCAATAGGCCTTGTGGAGTAAAAGAATAAAGTCTGGAGAGAAGAAATCCCCTGTACCCCCTTCCCCCAAGGGAGAGGGGGTAGAAGGAGGGGGGGAGGGGGTGGGTAAATCTGAGATTGAGGTGGAAGGAGGCTGGGACCCCCCCTCCCCTTGCAAGAGGTCTCCAGCACTCTGAGAGAATTGGGACATGGCCAAATTAATTTCTTGTTCCACGGAGGCAGCCACTGCAGCACAACCCCTGCAGACTCCTGCCTCCGAGGATGTGCCCCTACGTGTGCCACAGGAAGGGCATCTGGGCTTAGCCGCCATGCTCTTGTTCCCAGGGATCTTGGTTCCTGATTGGAAGGATACGCCCTGGTTCAGATCCCCAGCTACAAGGATAGCAGAAGGTGCAGCTGTAAGGAATTGTCCTCTCCTTCCTTAGATCAAATTTATACTGGAGGGAGAGAGAGAGAGAGAGAGAGAGGGGACCACCAGACCCTCTGTTCTCTACCGGTAAATCAAGTCCCAGAGGCTAAGTAAATGAGCAGATAGAAATATTAAACTTTAAACTTCAAAATAAAACTCAAATTAATTCCAAATAAAACAAGCAATGCCAAATAAAGAAACTGTGAGTAGTTCACTCTGGTACTTGCGGTTTAAAGCCTGGTGGACCTGGCTCAGCGATCTCTGCCCGTTGGCTCTACACGTGGTAGGCCTCACCACGTGGAGCCTGAACGGGGGATCGCGAGCGCGTTCTCCGGGTCACTGTTCTCCCCCCCGGGCGAAAATAAAACGCCGCCGAGGCAAGGATGCCGCCAGGGAATGTGCTGCCTCCTGAAGTGCAGGGAAAAACTCCTCCGACGCGATCGGGAGACCCGGGTGTCACCGCCGCGTTCTTCAGCTGCGGGGCGGGACCGGCGGGCAGAATCCAACTCCCGGGGATGCCTCCAGCGCTCAGTCACCTTAAGGGCTTCGGCGCGAGGCAGAACAAAGCGGGGAAATGCAGGAGATCTCCAGCAAACAGCCAGCACCCTTCTACCTCCGGAGCCCGGCCCGACCGAGGGGGGGGGAGGGAGGGAGGGAAGAGAGCAGAGAGCAGTTAAAGGAACAGAACTCAAATGCTAGCTGACAGACACTAAAAATGAAATCAAAGAAACTAAAGGTAATAAAGCAAATAATGTGATAAATTTAAAAGTAATTCTAAAGGAATTTAATTAAAGGAAGACTCCAGTAAGCCCTAGGCTTACGGAACCCTCCAGCTGCTTGGAGGCTGAGAATACTGGAGTTGAGGGGTGGTCCCAGTGGTATTTATACCGCCCCACCTCCAAAAAGGTTTGGCTCAGCCTCCAAGCTGCTGGAAGGGTTGCGTAACCCAGAAGTAAAGGGACTGGACTGACGATAAGGAATTTGGAAATCGACAGTGGCTCTGATTCGACTGAATCAGATTCAAACATTGACCTACATGATACAGGTTGTGCAGGCGTAGAGGATTTGACTGGTTGAGACTACAGCAGAAACACTGATGAAAGCGATGATGATGCTCATTATCCAATAATCGCTGAAAACAAGGACGACGACAGGGTCAACCAGTGGTAGCAAAAGATGGGACCGAATGGAAGATCATGTCACAAGGTGAAAGCAGTGGCAGATTGCAGGCCCAAAACGTATTCACTGCTAAAAGTGGGGTTACTACATATTGTCGTAATGTTGAAACACCAGTGGATGCATTTAGATTGATCTTTGACCCCAGTTTTGTGAGTCACATCAGGAACTGCACTGTTGAGTATGCCAGTTTATCAGACCCATCATGGGTCCAGTTTGCGGACAGTGTCTGTCGACAATTTGCGCCAGTTGCACATAGACTCTATATGTACAATAGCAAACCGTACATGCTTATTCTGTTCGTTCGTTAACTGACATGGACTTTGCAGTTAACTAAATTTAAAAGTAACTGCAAATTCAAAAGTAACACTGTTATTATGTTAGTCGTTGTAAGAAAACTTGTGAAAACCACTCAATTTTCTTGGTTGCGTCAAGAGAGCAAATAGAATGCTAGGTATGATAAGGAAAGGAATGGAAAATAAAACAAAAGATATTATAATGCCTCTATATCGTTCCATGGTGAGACCGCACCTTGAATATTGTGTGCAATTCTGGTCGCCGTATCTTAAAAAGGATATAGCGATTTTAGAAAAGGTTCAGAGAAGAGCCACCAAAATGGTAAAGGGGATGGAAGGCTACTCCTATGAAGAAAGGCTAAAAAGGTTGGGGCTCTTTAACCAGGAAAAGAGTCGGCTGAGGGGAGATATGATAGAAGTCTATAAATTAATGAACGGAGTGGAACGGGTAAACGTAGATCGATTGTTTACCTTATCAGAATATAGAAAGACTAGGGGACATGCAATGAAGCTACAGGGTAAACTATTTAAGACTAATAAAGAAAATATTTTTTCACTCAACGTGTAATCAAACTCTGGAATTTGTTACCGGAGGATGTAGTAAAGGCTGTTAGTGTAGCTGGGTTTAAAAAAGGTTTGGACAAGTTCCTGGAGGAAAGGTCCATAAACCATTATTGAGAAGGGACCCAGGATATCAATGCTTGAACCAATACAAGCATTGTGGAACCTGTGTCCCTTGGGGAAACTGCTAGGTACGTATGACCTAGATTGGCCACTGTTGGAAACAGAATACTGGGCTTGATGGACCTTGGTCTGACCCAGTATGGCATATCTTATGTTCTTATGTTAATTGACGTACTTTGGGGCTTCTAGGTATAAATTAATTTTCCCGCTAGGTGGCGCATCTGTCATTAATTTTTGATGCACATATTTGAACATCTTGACATCGCTAACAAAGTCATGGAGCATAACTGGCATGGTTCTAGCAGGGGCGCTGGTATACAACTTCGAAGATGCATTTGCGTCAATTGACGCACTTTGGGGCTTTTAGTGTTAATGGTTGTTTTATCTCAGAGTGCCAGTTCTGCGAGTGTTTGAGCATCCCCAATATAAAAGCAAAATCCTTCACTGTCTCCAGAAGGGGGGAATTTGTGCCAAGTTCAGAACACCCAATCACTTTGACGGGTTGGCTTCTATGTATATGAGCCATATAATAAAACTAAAAATCCAGTTTTCAAATTACTATTGGACTAGCCCTATTTATACCTTTGTGGTTTAAGGCAACACTACCCTAAAAACACATTTCTTCAGATAAAAACACATTATGGGTAATGAAGCTTTGTAGATAAAACTGTCAACTTTTAGAAAAGCTAAACCAGAATAAACAAACAGAGCAAACTTACACAGCCTCTAAAATATTATGGGAGATTCATATGCACCATCATTGCTGCAAGATTCTGTACAAGATTAATATGACCCCGGACCCAGGCCTCAACAAATTTTCTTTGAATTTAGGAACCAAGGTATACGACTCCCTCCCCCTGCCCCATTATCTCCACCAAAGTTGAAGAGTGGGAAAGGAGGGGGAGAGAGAACCCCTCAGAAGTCTACCATGGCTCCTTTAGAGCCTGATTTACTAAGGCTGTTTTCCATTCTATGTCTAAGAGAAAGAAAGTTTAATAAATCATATCTTTAATGCACCACAACAGGCCAGTGGCAAAAATACACAGCCATCATCTTTCCTCTGCACCCAGACTCTCTCTTTCATTCTCCCACCCTGTCATCATCCAGTCTCTGTCCCTCTCTTTATTCCTCTTTTCCCCACCAATCCCCCTCCTCACTCAGTCATAGTCCCCCCAGCTAGCCCTCACAACCCAGTAAGCCAATTAGCCACCCCCCAAACACCTATCCTCTCCCAGATGTAGCCAACTCCATCACCCCAGTTAACTCTCACCACCTAGAACAGTCAGTGACCCCCCCCCCCCCGTGCAACCAATTACATCCCCCCATCTCACAGCCAATCCTGAACAACCCAGAAAGCCAGTCAACTAGCTGCCAGCCTCTAACCACATCCTCTCCCTCCATATGGAGCCAGTTAAATTCCTCTCATGCTTCTGTCTCCCTCTGGCTAGGTCTACTGATATTTATTTAGACAGTTTTGTATACCGCCTTATCCTTCAATCAAAGCGGTCACAACACAATTGGGGGATACATTTAACACGCGGGGATATGAGACACATACACTAATACTTACAGGGAACATGGGCAATGGAAGGTTAAGTGGCTTGCCCAAGACCACAAGGAGCACCTGTGGGACTAGAAACCCCAGTCCTTCCGGCCCAAGGTTGCTGTACTCTAGTGGGATTTGAACCCCCGACCTTCCGGCCTGAAGTACCTTGCCCCAACCACTAGGCTACTCAGCAGCTACCTGTTCTTTACACCATATGACTCTGAATTTGAGCCATGCAATACAGTAACTCCAGCACCAGTTTTGGATCTCAAGAGACTTGAAAAAACTGCAGGATACAGGAGCTCCAGCTTCACTAACACAGAGAGCTGTGTGATGTAAACCCCTCTCGCACCGAGGAGGTTTCTCCAGGGCCAAGTGCCCATGCGGGAAGGGTTAGGACAGCAGTTATAGTTGGTGATTCGATCATTAGGCATGTAGATAGCTGGGTGGCTGGTGGACGTGAGGATCGCCTGGTAACATGCCTGCCTGGTGCGAAGGTAGCGGACCTCACACGCCACCTAGATAAGGTCTTAGATAGTGCTGGGGAGGAGTCTGCTGTCTTGGTACATGTTGGTACCAATGACATAGGAAAATGTGGTAGGGAGGTTCTGGAAGCTAAATTTAGGCTTTTAGGTAGGAAGTTGAAATCCAGAACTTCCAGGGTAGCGTTCTCCGAAATGCTTCCCGTTCCACGCGCAGGACCCAATAGGCAGGCAGAGCTCCGGAGTCTCAATGCGTGGATGAGACAATGGTGCAGAGATGAGGGGTTCGGATTTGTTAGGAACTGGGGAACATTCTGGGGAAAGGAGGGGCTCTTCCGAAGGGATGGGCTTCACCTTAACCGGGATGGAACCAGGCTGCTGGCATTAACCTTTAAAAGGAGATAGAGCAGCTTTTAAACTAGATAATAGGGGAAAGCCGACAGTCGCCCAAGAGCGCATGGTTCGGAAGAATGTATCCTTGAAGGATACTACAAAAAGCAGAGAGGTTCCAAAAAAGAGTAAAGTAGCCCAAATGCCCTCGAGTATGGAGCAGACAGAACTTAAAGATCCCAAATTACCCATGTCTACCAATAGCCAAATTAATATGAATAAAATACAGTCTCTAAAATGCTTGTATGCAAATGCTAGAAGTCTACAAAACAAGATGGGAGAGTTAGAATATATAGCACTAAACGAGAGGTTAGATATGATTGGAATATCAGAGACATGGTGGAAGGAGGACAACCAGTGGGACACTGTGATACCTGGGTACAAACTATATCGAAATGATAGAGCTGATCAAATTGGTGGAGGGGTTGCGCTCTATGTTAGAGAGGGCATTGAGTCAGAAAGGATTAAAGTTTTGCAAGAAACAAAATTTGCTGTAGAATCTCTATGGATTGAAATTCCATGTAAAAAGGGGAAGGCGATGGCAGTGGGGGTGTACTATCGTCCGCCTGGCCAGAATGAACAAATGGATGATGAAATGCTCAAAGAAATCAAGGAAGCTAGCAAAAGTTACAGTGCAGTAATAATAATGGGTGATTTCAATTACCCCAGCATCGACTGGGTCAGTGTCACAACAGGACATGCTAGGGAGATAAAGTTCCTAGATGAAATAAATGACTGCTTCTTGGAGCAGCTGGTTCATGAACCGACCAGAGGGCAAGCAATATTAGACCTAGTCCTTAGTGGAACACCAGATGTAGTGCAAGAGATAAGGGTGTTGGGGCCACTTGGCAATAGTGATCATAGCATGATCGCCTTTGATTTAATTAGTGGAGGAGGGATAGTAAGGAAATCCACAGTACTACCCTTTAACTTTCGAAAGGGAGACTATGATAGAATGAGGAAAACAGTTAAGAAAAAACTAAAAGGAGCAGTTGCAAAGGTTAAAGACGTACATCAAGCTTGGGTGTTGTTGAAAAATACTATCTTGGAAGCCCAGACCAGCTGTATTCCACGCTTTAAGAAAAGTGGAAGGAAGTCCAAAAAATTGCCAGCATGGTTTAAAGCTGAGGTCAGAGAGGCTGTTGTTGCCAAAAAAGCATCTTTCAAGAAATGGAAAAAAGAGCCAAATGATGAAACCTGGAAACAGCACAAGCACTGGCAAGTCAAATGCAAGGCATTGATAAGGCAGGCAAAGAGAGAATTTGAGAAGAAGCTTGCTGCGGAAGCAAAAACGCGAAATAAAGACCTTTTCAAGTACATTCGTAGCAAAAAACCCGTGAGAGAGTCAGTTGGTCCATTAGATGATAAAGGGGTTAAAGGAGCACTAAGAGGCGACAAGGCGATAGCGGAGAGACTGAATGAATTCTTTGCTTCGGTCTTTACTGAGGAAGATGTAGGGATGTTACCCACGACTGAAGTGGTATTTAAAGGTGTGGAAGAATTGAAGGAAATATCGATACATCGGGAAGATGTCCTACAACTATTAGATAAACTGAAGAGTAGCAAATCACCTGGGCCGGATGGTATACATCCAAGGGTGTTGAAAGAACTGAAATTTGAGATTGCAGACTTGCTATCAGTAATCTGTGAACTATCATTAAAATCATCTCTAATACCTGAGGATTGGAGGATCGCCAATGTAACACCAATTTTTAAAAAGGGTTCGAGGGGTGATCCGGGAAACTACAGACCGGTGAGCCTGACATCAGTACCGGGAAAAATGGTAGAAACCATCATAAAGAATAAAATTACTCAGCATATAGATAGTCATGACCTAATGGGAGACAGCCAACATGGCTTTAGACAAGGAAGATCTTGTCTTACTAATCTGTTATGTTTTTTTGAAGGAGTGAATAAACAGGTGGACAAAGGTGAGTCGGTTGATATTGTGTATCTGGACTTTCAGAAAGCCTTTGACAAGGTCCCTCATGAGAAACTTTTGGCAAAACTAAAGAGTCATGGGATAGGAGGCAGTGTACTACTGTGGATCAGGAACTGGTTAAAAGATAGAAAGCAGAGGGTAGGGCTAAATGGCCAATTTTTCCAATGGAGAAAGGTGAATAGTGGTGTACCCCAGGGATCTGTGCTGGGTCCGCTGCTTTTTGACATATTCATAAATGACCTGGAAAGTGGAATAACGAGTGAGGTTATCAAATTTGCTGATGACACAAAAATATTTAAAGTTGTTAAAACCCAGGAGGATTGTGGAAAATTGCAAGAGGATCTTGATAAATTGGAAGACTGGGCATCAAAATGGCAGATGAAATTTAATGTGGAGAAGTGCAAGGTTATGCACCTAGGGAAGAACAACCCAAACTATGGTTACACGATGCAAGGTTCCACATTAGGAACCACCACCCAAGAAAAAGATTTAGGCGTCCTTGTGGATACCATGTTAAAACCCTCGGCCCAGTGTGCAGCGGCGGCCAAGAGAGCAAATAGAATGCTAGGTATGATAAGGAAAGGAATGGAAAATAAAACAAAAGATATTATAATGCCTCTATATCGTTCCATGGTGAGACCGCACCTTGAATATTGTGTGCAATTCTGGTCGCCATATCTTAAAAAGGATATAGCAATTTTAGAAAAGGTTCAGAGAAGAGCCACCAAAATGGTAAAGGGGATGGAAGGCTACTCCTATGAAGAAAGGCTAAAAAGGTTGGGGCTCTTTAACCTGGAAAAGAGACGGCTGAGGGGAGATATGATAGAAGTCTATAAATTAATGAACGGAGTGGAACGGGTAAACGTAGATCGATTGTTTACCTTATCAGAATATAGAAAGACTAGGGGACATGCAATGAAGCTACAGGGTAAACTATTTAAGACTAATAAAGAAAATATTTTTTCACTCAACGTGTAATCAAACTCTGGAATTTGTTACCGGAGGATGTAGTAAAGGCTGTTAGTGTAGCTGGGTTTAAAAAGGTTTGGACAAGTTCCTGGAGGAAAGGTCCATAAACCATTATTAAGAAGGGACCCAGGATATCAATGCTTGAACCAATACAAGCATTGTGGAACCTGTGTCCCTTGGGGAAACTGCTAGGTACGTATGACCTAGATTGGCCACTGTTGGAAACAGAATACTGGGCTTGATGGACCTTGGTCTGACCCAGTATGGCATATCTTATGTTCTTATGTTCTAAGAAACTCATGTCCTATGGTGGTAAAAAAAAAAATAAGCCAAGGTGCCAAAGAGTAATTTCTAATTGCCATGGCTACCTGACACTTAAGTTTGGTCAAGCCTTGCCCCGACTGCCTATTTGCCTGAGCACCAGAAACAAGAGCTACAAGCTACCTTATTCAAACCAAAATTTTAGCTGTGTAAACAAGCAGATGCTTCTGAAACTCTTAACTGGAAAATAGCCAAAATTTGGCTCTACATACTAATGTGCAGACATCAGATAAGGAGAAATTTTAACTGATCCATTTTCTTTCCTTGAACTCTGCTAGACTAGTACAGATGAGTGAGTTATGCTCCCCAGCCAACAGGTAGAGGCCAACTTGAGCAACTTTCAGTGATGTCATCACTCGTATTTATACACTGATGCAGCACTGACAGAAACCAGTATGACACTTAACAAGCAATAAACTGAAAAACTCAGAAAAGGCCCTACTCAAAACACTTAATGTTAATAATCAACAATTCAACTTACAACAACTAACACAACCAAGTATCTGCCTCTCTTACTAAAATTAACTCTGCATCAGGCACTGGTACGACAAGGCGAATGAAGGCACCATGGCTTCGTAACTTGAGTCTGAGTCTTCATACGGAAAAGATGTGAAAGGTGAAATTAGACTTACCTGCTAATTGTTGTTCCTTGAGAAACTCCAGTCCAGTCCCGGAACCTCTGGGGTATAGTACCTCCTCCAGCAGCTTTGGAGAATGAAACACGTCATTGCTTTGATGACACTGGTATAAGTAGACAAGGACTGCCTCTCCACTCCAGTACCTATTGTCAAAGCAGACTCAGCAGAGCAACAAATAAGTAGTTAATATAGTCAAACCACTTCTACATGCTTTAGTTACAAAAACAAAACAAACAAACAAAAAAAAAAGCACAGTCTAAACCCGGGGTCTCGCGGCCCGCAAAAGAACTTTGTGCGGCCCGCGACGGAGGGAAACAAAAAAATCCAAAAAACCCTGGCTTCTGCTGCTGCCGTTGCCGCCGTGGCAGCGGCAGAATCAACTGTCAAATTAAAAAAAAAAAAAAAACTGGCTTCTGCTGCTCAAGCAGCAAAATCAGCTGTCCCGCGGCCCCTTCCCCTCTGCCTGGAGATCCCTGAGTCTGCTCCATCAGCGGCATGCTTTTCAAGCCGCGAAGAGTGTATTTCCCTCTCGCGCGGCTTGAAAAGTGAATAGGCTTAAGCCGCGCGAGAGGGAAATACTCTCTTCGCGGCTTAAAAAGCCCGCCGCTGATGAAGCAGACTCAGGGCTCTCCGGGCAGAGGGGAAGGGGCCGCGGGACAGCTGATTTTCTGCTGCAGCAGCAGAAGCCAGTTTTTTTTTTTTTAATTTGACAGTTGATTCTGCCGCTGCCACGGCGGCAGCGGCAGAAGCCAGGGTTTTGGGGTTTTTTTTGTTTCCCTCCATCGCGGGCCGCGTGTTTGAGACCCCGGTTCTATATGATGTGGCTCGGTAGCACTTCACTTATCAGCAGCAGAAGCCAGGTTTTTTTTTTTTTATTTACCTGGGCTGATGGGAGGGAGGGGGGTGTAGGACTGGAAATGGGCTGATGGGGGTTAGGAAGGACTGGAGGTGGGCTGATGGGGGGAGTTAGGACTGGTAATGAGCTATGGAGGGGCTGACTGAAATGGGGTAATGGGGGTTAGGACTGGAAGGGGGCTAATGGCAGGGGGGGGTTATGACTGGTAATGGGCTATGGTGGGGGCTAGGACTGGAGGTGGGCTGATTGGGGGGTTAGGACTGGTAATGGCCTATGAGGGGAGGTAAGACTGAAAATGGGATGATGGGGGATAAGACTGCAAGTGGGCTATTGGGGGGGGGGACTAGGACTGGTAATGGGCTATGGGGGGTAAGACTGAAAATGGGGTGATGGGGGGTAAGACTGGAAGTGCGCTATGGGGAGGTTAGGACTGGTAATGGGCTATGGGGGGGTCTAGGACTGGTAATGGGCTGGGGGGGTTGCTAGGACTGGAAATGGGCTGAGTGGAAGGGGGCTTGAACTGCAAATGGCTGATGGGGAGGGGGGCTTGGAATGGAAATGGGCTGTGAGGGGAGGGAGCTAGCACTGGAAATGGGCTGAGTGGGGGAGGGAGCTAGGATTGGAAATGGGCTGATGGGGGGCTAGGATTGGAAATGGGCTGATGGTGAGGCTAGGATAGGACTGGAAATGGACTGATGCAGGGACTAGAAAGGAGCAGATGCTGGGTGGGGCTGGAACTAGAAGGGAGCTGATGTTGTTGGAGGATTAGAATGGGATGGAGCTGGGAAAGTGAAATGGAGAGGGGAAAAATATTTTGTCTGGGAGAGAAGACAAATCTACAGTTGGCCAGGTATTGGGAGAGTAAGTGGGGATTGAGGATGGAGGGGTAAAATTTGAGTGGATGAAATAGGAATGAGGAAAGAGCAAAAGGAGAAAGATTAGTATGTTAAAGCAGATGTAGAGAGAGAATGGAAAAAAAAACTAGGAGAGAGAAGAAAGGACAAATGGACAGCAGACGATGGAGAGTTAGCAGAAGACATGAAGAAACCAGAAGAAAGTGGCTGGAACAATTGCAACTGAAAAAAAAATGCACAAAAGGTAGAAAAATCTCTTTATTTTGAATTTATTAACTGGAATATGTCAGCTCTGGGAAATGTGCATCATTAATGTTTGCGCTTTGTTTAGTACAAGAGGAAATTAATTTATAGTTTTATTTCTACAGTGTTGTTGTACATTCCAAGTTTGGCTTTTGGGGTTCCCAGTTTAATTATCGTCTTCCTGTTTCTAAATCTTTTAGTCTTTCTTTATCCATACTCATTAAGAGGCATGTTTACTAAAAGTTAGTGTATGGTAACATTATGCAAATATTTATGCAAATGAGGCCCTGCGTCTTATGCGGCCCCCGGGTTACTTTACAAGTCCTCATTTGGCCCTCAAAGCAATTTGAGTTTGAGACCCCTGGTCTAAACTCTCACCTCAAGAAAACACTTTAAACATAAACTAAGTTCCCCTGGAAGGAAACCTATGTTATAGTACTTGGCTGCAAAGGAAGGCCCTCCTCTTTCCTTTAGAGGACAGAGCACTCATTTATATCCCCCCTTGTGAACCAAAAGACCATCTACCCCAAAACAGCATCCTTTATTCCTATCTCAGAGACAAACGGCTTCAGGCTACAACCCAAAAATGAAAATCAAGGGTGGGATCCGGGACTGGACTGGAGTTCCTCAAGGAACAACAATTAGCAGGCAAGTCTAATTTCACCTTCCTTTTCGTCCCTCCAGTCCATTCCCAGAACCTCTGGGGAAGTAACAGAGCAGTAAATATCAATGGGAGGGACCTGCAAGACCAGCCTGAAACATCGCTGATCCAAGCCAGGCATCCCCGCCGCCTGCACATCCAGACGGTAATGCTTGACAAAGGAGTTCAAAGATGACCAAGTCCCCGCCTTGCAAATATCCTCGGCCGGTACCAAACTATATTCCGCCCAGGAGGCCCACTGCGCCCTAGTCGAGTAGGCCCCTCAGCCCCTCCGGCACAGTCTTACCCTTCAAAATATATGCCGCTGCAATGGCCTCCTTTAGCCACCTGGAAATAGAAGACTTAGCTGCAGCCTCCCCTTTCCTAGGTCCTCCAAACACAAACAAACAATCTGTACAACTTACGGAAAGCCACTGTACTGTGGAGGTATTTTAGTGTCCGACGAACATCCAGGAATTGCAATTTCCCCCCAGCGGTCATTTTCAGCTCTTCAGAGAACACCGGTAATGAAACCACCTGGTTGATGTGAAAGACCGAAACTACCTTTGGCAAGAAAGCGAGAACTGGATGCAAAACCACCTTCTGCTCAGAAAAAGAAAGAAAGAAAAGGCTCCTTACAAGACAACGCCTGCAACTTTGAAATCCTTCGAGCTGAACAAATGGCCACCAAAACCACCATTTTCAACGTCAGATCCTTCAACGAAGCCTTACCCAACAGTTCAAACGGCTCTAACCAATGCTTCCAGCACCAAATTCAAATCCCAAGAAGGAACCATGCACCAGCGTGGTGGCCGGATGAGCAACACGGCCCTTACAAAACTTTTAATGTCCATGTACACCCCCAATGCTTCCCCTTGGATCTTACCTCGGTAACAAGAAAGCGCTGCTAGTAGAACTTTTAACAAACTGGCCGCCAGACCCTTCTTGAATCCATCTTACAGGAACGAAAGAATCTGCGAAATAGACACCGCCGCGGGGCGCACCTGCCTGTCTGCACACCATGCTTCAAAAATGCACCAGACTCGCACATACGCCAATGAAGTAAACCTCCGCCTAGCCTTCAACAGCGTAGGAATGACTGCTGCTGAATATACCCTGGCTCTCATCCGTGCCCTTTCAAGAGCCAAGCCGTAAGCGAGAATCGACTCACCTGCAGCATGCGGAGCGGCTCCTGAATCAAAAGATCCTCTCACGACAGGAGCCGCCACGGACTGTCCACCAGCAGGCGAATCAGATCTGCATACAAAGGTCTTCTGGGCCAATCCGGCACAATTAGAAGCACCAGGCCCTGGTGCATCTCTATGCACTGAATCACACGACCTATTAGCGCCCATGGTGGGAACACGTATACGAGACCATCAACTGGCCACCTTTGCATCAGAGCGTCGAGACCTTCCGACATCCTTTCTCGTCTTCTGCTGTAAAACCGTGCGGCTTTTGCCAACTTGAACGTCGCCATCAGATCCATAATCCGTGTCCCCCAGTGAACACTGGTCAACATTGAAATCGTTACTGACTTTAAAAGGCCCTAATCTGTAGTATCTTGGTGAGCAGAACACGAATATAAAACATTAAAAATTTTTTATTGGCCCTCGTTTTGAAGATATTGCATGTAGTTCATTTTTGACGTTTCACCGTGTAAATTTATCCAGTAGCACATTAGCAACATCCCAAATAAGCCTTGAATGATGTAATATTGCATCACATTGCATAATACCAGCATGCACACATCATCCACAGTTGTTTGCATCATTTTCTGATGCAATGCAATACTACTGCCAGACGGCTGCTGAAGCCATCTGACATCAGCAGTGTACTATACGCAGTCGGAAAGGTTGAGCATTTAAAATATCTCAGACTGTGTGCGAGACAGTTTAAGCTACTGTTACATATAACTTGTATTAATCATATAATTTTAGCCATTTAGGTACAATACAGAACAGTAATGCCACAAAAGTGCGTTAATACCGTTGAAAGTTCTGCTACATTTGTGGGGAAGTGACATTTGCCAACCAGAAGAAAAGTATCACTTCTCAACTGAAGAAGGTATATCATCTTTACTTCAGATGCAAGATTGGAGACCAAGACAGGCCTTGGGCCCCGCATATATGCTGCACTACATGTACAACACAGCTTTCACAGTGGCTGAATTGCAAAAGACCATCAATGCCATTTGCAGTCCCCATGGTGTGGAGAGAGCCAAGCAACCACATAAATGTCTGTTACTTCTGCTTGGTTCCTCCTCTTTCCAGCGGAATAACGAAGCAAAAGAAATCAAGCATAGTCTACCCAAACATTCTGTCTGCATTGAGACCAGTTCCACATGGTGAGGGACTTTCTATTACAGAACCTCCATCAGAATATTCTCTTGATTCATCTGATGAGGACAAGGGTGAGCTGACCTGTTCTTCTCCTGGTCCATCAGCATGCAGTGACCCAGATTTTCACTGGGATGCATATCAACTCCACACAGAATAACACAGAAAGAACTAAATGACCTGGTTCGTGATTTGGACTTCTCCAAGAACAAGGCAGACTTGCTAGGATCAAGACTCCAACAATGGAATCTTCTAGAAGAAGATGTCAACATTACTTCATATCGAAAGTGCCACCAGCAGTTGGAGCCTTTCTTCAGAAAGGAAAATAATCTGGTATTCTGTTCCGATACTGAAAGCCTCGTGAATGCCTTAATCACTCATGACCCACAAGACTGGAGACTATTTATAGACTCTTCGAAACTGAGTCTGAAGGCTGTGCTTCTGAACAATGGAAACCGTCTTCCATCTATTCCAGTAGCGCATGCCGTCCACATGAAAGAGACATACGATAACTTAAAGCATCTACTGACGTCCATTAACTATAACAAGTACAGCTGGCACCTCTGTGGTGACTTGAAGGTAGTTGCCCTTTTAATGGGACTGCAGCAGGGATATATAAAATACATGTGTTTCTTATGTGAGTGGGATAGCCGAGCAAGGGATTGGCACTACTTGCGGAAGGAATGGAATCACAGACAAAAATTTAACAGTTGGAGAGAATAATATCCAGCACCCAGCTCTGGTTGAGGCTCACAAAATTCTGCTACCACCCCTTCACAGCAAAGATAAAAGAGGGAGTTTTTGTGGGTCCTCAGATTCAAAAGCTCTTCAAAGATAACCGGTTCAACAGCTTGCTGCAGGGTGATGCGAAACAAGCATGGAATGCTTTTCGCCTAGTGTCAACAAACTTTCTCGGGAATGTTAGGGCAGAAAACTACAAGGAACTAGTAGAAGACATGCTGATGCAGTATCAGAAACTTGGCTGCAATATGTCTCTAAAGATCCATTTCCTTGATTCCCATCTCGATTTCTTTCCTGACAACTGTGGTATGGTTAGTGATGAACAGGGCAAACGTTTTCACCAGGATATCGCAATGATGGAGCAAAGATACCAGGGAAAATGGTCCACTACAATGCTGGCCGACTACTGCTGGACACTCCCGAACAGCTGTACAAGAGACAGGCGAAAAAATCTAAGAAGTAGTCTATGACTTGGGTTTTTATAGGTATTAACCGAAGGCCTATTATATTTACTATTGACATGCATTTCGTGATGTAATCTACAAGAATTAATGTTTCCAAAAAGCTAGAGCCAGCTTTGCAATTTCACTGTCATATTCGTGTTCAGCATATAAAAATTGATAAGAAATGACTATTTTTATTTCAGTAACATGACTTTTTAAAAAATTTGTTGACCAGTAATGCAAACACGTCCAGGTGAAGCATACACTCTCCTGGATCCACCTTGTGACGACTCAAAAAAATCTGCCTCTACATTGTCCACTTCTGCCACATGTTGAGTTGACAGAGCCAACAGGTTTCGTTCGGCCCAGGCCAACAGCTGACCTGCCTCTGCCTCCAAGGCCGCACTTCCCGTGCTGCCCTGTCGATTGATGTATGCCACCGTGGTCGCATTGTCGGAAAGAACCCAAACCGCCGAGTGTCTCACACATGACTGGAATGCTAGGAAAGCTAAGTACACCACCCTCATCTCTAACCTGTTGATGGACCACTCCTCCTCTAGCGCCGTCCATTGACCCTGTGCAAACCATCCTTCGAAATGTGCCCCCCAGCCTGATAGACTGGCATCCATCGTTAATGGTCTCCAGGTCAGGGTCTCCAATGGCATCCCCTTCTCCAGGATCTCTGGCAGCAACCACCAGCGAAGCTCCCGACCCACCTCCCATGGAAAAGGAAGCTGCCGAGACAGCGAGTCCGTCTGAGACCAGCGCCGCAGCAGCGCCCCCTGTAACAGCCTCATGTGAGCTCTGGGCCATAGCACTACCTTGAGTGTGGCTGCCATCGTCCCGAGTAACTGCAAATATCGCCAAGCTGTGGGAGCTCTCTCGGCCAGGAAGCTGCGCATGAGCGCCCTCAAGCCCTGCGCTCGCAGAACCAGAAGAAACACTCTCCCTTGCACTGTATCGAAGCGAGCCCCTAGATATTCCAAACTCTGTGAGGGAACCAGCTTGATCTTGGACAAATTGACCACCCAACCCAGGCTCTGAAGTAGTTGCACCACCCGGGCTGTGGCCGACTTGCTCTCGCTCCTTGATTTCACTCGAATCAACCAGTCATCCAAATAGGGGTGCACCAATAACCCTTCCTTGCAGAGAGCCACCACCACCATAATCTTGGTGAACGTCCTCGGTGTCGTGGCTAGACCAAATGGCAATGCCCGGAACTGAAAGTGTCCCATGGGCACCGCAAACCGAAGAAATTGTTGATGCTCCTGTCGAATGGGAATGCGTAAATAAGCCTCCGTGAGGTCCAGCGATGTGAGGAACTCGCCTTTCCTGACCACCGCTATTACCGACCGCAGCCTCTCCATATGGAAATGAGTCACATGGAGACAAACGATTTACCTTTTTACTCGTAAAATCCAAAATGGGTCGAAAAGCTCCGCCTCTCTTTGGGACCACGAAATATATGGAGTATTGACAGCACCCGCACTGCTCTGGCAGAACCGGCACCACTGCCTTGAGCTGCAGAAGCCTGTCTAGTGTCTCCTGAACCGCTAGTCTCTTCAGCTGTGCTTTGCAAGGGGACTGAACAAACGAGCTTCCCATAGGCCACTGGAGCTCCAGAGCATATCCCTCTCAGATGACCTCTAACACCCACTGGTCCGACGTGATCTGGACCCAGGCAGGATAGAAGTCCTGTAGTCGCCCTCCTACAGGCATGCACCCCACCTGAGCCCGCCTCATCTCATTGTGATTTCCTAAGGTTCGAGGACAGGGCTGCAAAACTTCTGCCTGCCCCCCGAAATCCTCGAAACCCCTGACTCCATGCCAGAAACCTTCTTCTCTGAAACTGACCGAAGCGGGATGAACGAAACCTTGGAAATTCTCTCTGCATCCCTTTGGGAGCTGGACCTGGTCGGTCTTGCTTAGGCTTGTCTTCCGGCAGCCGACCGCCCTTGGACTCCCCAAGCTCCTTAACAAACTTGTCCAAATCCTCTCCAAACAAAAGCTTCCCTCTAAAGGGAAGTTTGCTGAGCCGAGCCTTTGAAGAACTGTCTGCTGACCAGTTGCATAACCACAAATATCACCAGGCTGCCACCACCGAAGCCATACTCTATGACAGCCCCCGGATAAGATCATAATGAATGTCCACTAAATAAGCGGTCCCCGACTATAGGCGGGCCACCTCTTCAACCTGCTCCCCCATTTGATCAACCTGTAGGCGCTGAGACCAACAAAGACAGGCCCTAGCCACCCATGCATCAGCAATGGAGGCCTGCATGGAGAGGGCACTTATATCAAACAACGGCTTCAACAACGTATCCAGCTTCCTATCCTGACCATCCTTGAGAGCCACACTGCCCTCCACGTCTTCTTGGTAAGTGCCGACACCGCTGCATCGACCTTTGGAGAGCAAAAAAGATCCCTATCATGATCTGACAAAGGATAGGGCCTGGATATTGCTCTAGACCCCTTAAGAGCTGACTCAGGTAGATCCCATTCCTCCTGAATCATATTTCTCACCACTCTGTGTATGGGAAACACCCGTTGCGTAGTACGCATGGCCTGTAACAACAGATCTTCTAACGTCTCATCCGCTGTTGGAACGGTAGATGGCATGTTCAGAGCCTTGAGTGTCTCAGCTATCAGCGCTGGTAACTCTTCTCGCCTAAACACTCTGACCACTCTAGCTTGCTGTTCCGGATCAGGCAACTCACCTTCCTCAAGCTCCTCTAACAAATCGTCATCAAGATCCCCGTCCACAGCCTCAAGGTCCTCTAACTATGGAGAGCTCTCAATTTCCACTTCTGATACCTTTGACTTCTTAGAAGGTAGTGCCCGTCCCCATACTTATCGGGGCCCCCAGGCATTTTCCTCCCCGTTCCCCGGCAGGAGGGGTTATTGCACCTGGCTGCAACAAAGACAAAACCTGATGTAACAGAAAGAAATCCGGAGGAACTACGGACCGCCCAATCGCTTGAGCATGCACTTGAGTAGGCGCCAGTCCTACAGCCGTGGATGGCCCTGCTGTTAGCTCCAGGAGGAGTAGAGTTGGGGCCAGGGTCTCCGCTTGACCCCCATGATCCATCGCCTGTGCTCCAACCCCCACCTCTAATGCCTGCTCCATCAACGCCGCCTCTGCACACCCCCGTATTGTAAACGGTACCGCGCCTAGTGCCAGCATGCTAGCCCCAATGCCAAGCTTCCCCTACTAACAAAGAGGGCAACCAGAAACAGGACTCTTTTTTTTTTTTTAATTCAGCTGCCCCGACTAACTAAAAACACCCCCGTCAAAAAACAGAGCCCCAATAACCCACGGGCAGCCAACTACAAGCCCTGCACCGGCCCCTGCCTGTGTGCTGACATAAAAAAATCAAAATGCTGTCTCACGCACTTCCCGCTCTAAGCCCTGCCGACCTCTGCCTGTGTGCCGACAAGCAAATTCAAAATGCCGCCGAACGTGCTTCCCGCCCGGAGCCACGCGGCCCTGCTTGCTCCATGCGGTTGCGGCCCGATCCTGCTGCTGCGGCCGACAAGACAGATGGCCCAAATAAACAAATGACTGCCCGAGACTTACGATGGTCACAACTGCCTTCCGACGCTCAGCCATGTATGTGGCTTCAGCATCCGGAGTGGAGAGACACGCTGCACCAAGCAAGCACCAGACACCCCCCCCCCCCCCCATGCAGGAAAGCTGACTGCTTCACCTACCACCTGATCCTCACCCGTTAATGCGGGATCGGGAGCAGGGAGGCTGAAAACTCCAGGTACTCACTCGACCTGTGCCCAAATGCAAGTGAGGGGGGGGGGAGGAGCGATGAGGAGAGTGAAGGTAAAAACCTAAACCTCTGCAGCACCGTACACTCCAACCCCTTTTTGAACCTGTTCTAATCGTACCCTAACTATCAAATTAAAAGCTCTTCTTAGTTGTTGCTGAGTGAGCCCAGGACCCCAAGCTCACCATCAGATCCACTAAAGGTACCCGGTACCCCGTTCCCGCCTCCAGGGTCTCTTGCGACTGGGAGAGACTCTCCTACTCGTTGAGTTCTGCCGGCCCCGCTCCAATGACCTAGCCTCTTGCATGCAGTCTAGGACGACACCTGTCTCAGAGACCGCTCCCTGTCAGGTCCCGTAAATCTTGAGGATTTCTAGACCCCCTAAGATATGCAATGGTTCCTGCACTGACCCAATCAGACTGATCCATTCTCCAAGAAAGGTTTTCTTATAATAAAAATGTAAAGCTATGGCCATAAGCCCTGACAAGTCATATCACAACTGTAGTAGGTACCGAGTCTGTGCAAAAGACAAAGGATGATCATGTCAGGTTACTCACTGACCATACACAGAGGGAAGGATTTCATTTGTCTCCTAACCACTGACTGTCACTGTCTCTCTAGTGAAATACATTTCTTGTATGCAAGTGCTGCCTGTTTCACAGCAAACTGCAGCTATTCAGCACTTTCTAAATCCTTTCCAGGAAAAACACATGTCTCAAACTGTCACTTACTTCTCCAGAACCACCTTACCAAGCACATTGGCCCTGTGAAATCTGCCCAGCAACAAGACAATGGCCCATGTCCTCCAATGCCTGTGAGGGGGGGGGGGTCCTTGGATGGTTAAAGGCCCAGCAGCTAGCCCCACAGATTCTTGCACAGACCGCCCTGTGGCACGTGCCTCCCGTAACTGTGAGGGACCTTCCAGGCCTGGCTCCACAACTGCAGTGCAGGCAAATACCTGCCACCGAGACCGCCCACCCACACTAGGTTGGGCATTGCAAACACCGCAGGGTTTGGCCGGCATGGCAGTAAGGGCCGTAGATTACTTGTTATGCACCCAGCCTGAGTCCTGAATCCTCAAAGACTTAAGAAAGAAACTGAATGAAAAGGAAATTAAAGGAACTGAAAGCCCTTCAACTTAAATAATGCAGGCAGCCTTGATCTCTCCCGGGAAAGAAAAACCTTGGCGAGGAACGCTGATTAAGCCGCAGCCTCTGAGGGGAGCTCGAGAGAAGAAAAGGCGCACTTCTACCTTTCCTGCGCTGCTACTGCAGGCCCTGTCATGTGGCTGCAGACAGTACTCCACAGCACGTTCTTCCTGCTCCTGCTGCAAGATTCTGATGTCTGGCCCCTCTTAGCACCGCATGCCCCTAGTCCGGGGCTCTAGATCGCAGCTATCTATCCCCTCGTGCTCAGCTGCAAGTCGCTGGCTTCGGTGCTGAGGGACCTGTCCAGGAAGCCGTTGCACAGTGCCGTTCTCTGGCTGCTTGGCAGTTCCTCACCTGGTGCCGGGTTCGGGAGCCACCTCAAGACCGCGGGATGCTGCCACCACCAGACACCACCCCTCCCCGTGTTGCAAGGGGGATATTCTTCGTTGCTGCCTCTCTTGCAGCCTCAAGGCTCCCTTTCACTTTTCACTTTTTTTTTTGTTACTAGAGCTAGTCAAAAAGCAAAAATAACCAAAGACAAAAGAAATAACCTTGCAACAGGAAAAAACTAATGCAGCCTAAACCTATTTCTCCTCAGTGATTCCAGCACCTTGGCTCACAACCTCCTCCAGATGCTTGGTGACTGGGCTTACTGGGGCTGGTAGGCAGTGCCAGCTGCATAAGTACACTGTATATGTACACTGGTGTCATCAAAAGGATGACATGCTCAGTCTCCAAGCTGCTGAAAGAAGTACAGAGGCGTGGGACTGGACTGGAGGAACGATAAGGAATAACCTTTCCAATCTCTCCTTAAGGAGGAAGACCCTGCCTATGCGAGTGTCAAACCATGCTCCTAGGTATTCCAATGACTGGGAGGGCTTCAAGTGACTCTTCCCACGATTGATCACCCAGCCAAGCCTCTCCAGGAACTGCACCACACAGGCCAACACCTGAGATGCTTCTGACTACAACCTGCCTCGAATGAGTTAATTTTTCAGACATTTCATTTCATTTAGCTGGTAGTTTATCTGTCCTGCCCAAATAGCTCAGGGCAGGATACAATAAAACATACACAATACAAACATATACATATACAAACTAAAAACAGAACATTATACAATAATAGTGTCAACATCAGCAAAGAGAAGAAGACAGTATCCCTGGAATCATCATCATGCTTTCAAGATAAAATCAATTCCTTTCTCCAAACAAGTGCATCTTAAGTGCCCTTCTGAAGCCCAATAAAAGTCATCAATAAGTAAATTATTCCACATAAATGGAAGGAAACTAGACAGGGCCCTAGCCCCATGCCAAGCCAAATCAAATCAAACAAAGCAATCCTTGGTAAAGAAAAAGCCGTCTGTCCTGAGAACGTATCACTCGTACAGCTGAATAAACTGGTAAATAAAAGGATAAGTGCAATGGACTCATCTGATAAAAAAAGACTTTAAAAGCTAGCACCTACAACTTAAAATTTAATTTGTTGAGCTACCAATAACACACAGATGTGGTCCCAAGGCCCAGCCCCAACCAATAATCCAGCAGCTAAATTTTGAACTCTCTGTAGCTGACATATGGTCTTAACTATAACTAAGACCTGAATGCAAAGAATTACAATAATCCAATGATTATTGGATCACAGTAGCAAAATCTTGTTGGCTGAAAAACAATCAAACCTTCCTCAACTGACAATAGGAAAAAAACCCCCACAACCCACCTTTGATACCTGAGCTTTAAATATTCAATTTATTATCCAACTCAATCCCTAAACTAGGCACCTGATACTTCACCTCCATGAGGACCCGCATTCCAGAAGACAGATGGTCAACTCAGTCTACTCGACTGACCCAAAGAATCTCCATTTTCTGCAAATTCAAAACTAATTTGTTATCCCTCACCAATATTTAACCAAATCTCTAATTCATTCAATTGCTGCACCCTAAACTTACTTAACATGAAGTACAACTGTATATCATTGACAAACATCTAAAACTGAACACCATATTCTTTAATAAGGGAAATCAAGGGATGAAAATAAAGTTTAATAATAGAAGGTACAACAATGAACCCTGTGGTACACCAAAGGGCAAGGGCCACTGCTTAGATGAACTAAGGTCCATTTCAACAAAACTGTTGCCTACCTTAAGAAAAGATTGCAACCCCTCCCACACTCAACATGGCCAAATGATTCAACAAAATATCATGATCAAGAGTATCAAACGCTGCAGAAAGATCCAGCAATAAAAAGTAATGCATCCTTCTCCTTATCCAGACTAAAAAGATCTTCCTGTATGGCTAATAAAGCAGTTTCTGTACTCCTTTAACATCTAAACCGAAATCGATCTTGAAGCCCCCTTTTCAACGCAAAGTCACTTAGCTGATGTAGAACTACTTTTTCAATAACGTTTGATAGAAAAAGGAAGTTCAAAACTGGCCTGAAATTCTCCAGATTGGTAGAATCTAATGTGCATTTTTTTTTTTTTGTAAAACAAAGGATGCACTGCAGCAATTTTTAAATCTTGAGGAACAAATCCTTGCTGCAGAATTTTTTTTTTATTAATGCCTGGAGCAGTACAACCTTCTCTTCTTAAGTAGACCAAATCCCCTGGACGGGGGATCCAATGAGGAATGTGATGGACAAACTAAATCTAATACTAGCCTATCATCTAATGATAACAAAGGGAAGAGTTTTATAGAATTCTATTGAACTAATGCCACATCAGCCATCTTCCCCAACCACACTTTATGTCGCAAAATATTAATCTTAACATAAAAACAGTGTGCTAAGCAATCCAAATCTACTTGGGGATCAATCATAGTTGTGTTCCCTTGAACAGAATCTAACAATTCTCTGGAGATTTTAAAAACCTCCCGTGAGCGAGAGGAGAGGATGAACTAAATGATTAGCATATTAAAAACTTTTTGTTTCTAAAAACATTACTCTATATTCTCCAGTTTTATCATACCATTACTCCTTATAGGCAACATCATATGATTTACACCACTGCCTCTCTTATCTACATAGAGAATGATTAAGATATGGGTGAACATAGATCCCTTGGCTGCAGCTGCCACCACCATGACCTTTGAGAATGTTCTTGGAGTTGTGGAAAAGCCAAAGGGAAGAGTAGCAAATTGAAAGGGAGAGCTAAGCACAGCAAAACAAAGGAAGCACCACTTATGCTCATGGACAGAAATGTGGAAATAGGCCTCAGCTAGATCCAGAGATGTAAGGAACTCCCTGTACCATACCACCTGGATCACTGACTGCAGAGTTTCCATACGGAAGAGTAGAGTCCACAGGTGAGCGTTGACCCCCTTGACGTCAAAGACTAGTTGAAAAGAACCGTCTTCTTTGGTACCACAAAGTAGATGACATACTGGCCCTTGCCTTGCTTGGCAGAGGGATCCTGGACAATCATCTTCCAGTGTAATCTATTGGCCAAAGAACCACATGAAAAGATGATAAAGGGTCTGGGATAGGCTCCCTGCACTCCAGGACATAGTCATGCTGGATGGCATCTAGCATCTAGTGATCCTCAGTGACCCAGGCCCACTCCTGGTAGAAAAGGCACAGCCAACTGCCCACTGGGGCCGACTCAGAATGGGCCCCCAAGCTATCATTGCAGTGGATGATGGGAGGTGGAATTTCTGAAGGTGGTTGGTTTATGGGATCCACGAGCCCCACAAAAAGACAGAGACCAGGACCAAAAAAAAATAGAAGAGGAAGAGAAGGTGGGCACAGAGTACTAAGAAAAGCCATACTGGCTCAGACCAAGGTTCATCAAGCCTAGAATCCCGTTTTCAACAGTGGCCAATCCAGGTCACAAGTACCTTCAGTTTCCCAAAAGGCTTCACAGATTTCACAATGCTGATCCCAGGGTAAGCAGTGGATTTTCCTGGCCTTCTTTAATAATGGTTAATGGACTTTTCCTCCAGGAACTTGTCCAAAGCTTCTTTAAACTCAGCTACACTAATAGTTTTTACTACATCCTCCAGTAATGAATTCCAGAGCTGAGCGAAAAAATATTTTCTCTTATTAGTCTTAAATGAGATACATTGTAGCTTCATTGAGTGTCTCCTAGGCTCAAGAGGTTAGGTTTGAATTGCTAGAGATTTATAAAATCCTGGAGTGCAGTGGAACAGGTAAACATGAATCAATTGTTTACTCTTTCAAAACATACAAATAGGGGACACACTATGAAGTTACAAAGTAGTATATTTAAAACAAATAGGCAGGGCTTAACAAATTTGAGGTACCAGATTCCCATGGGGACAAAAAATGTGCACCTGGTGTCTGGGATTTTCTTGCTCTCTTGGATGGCCACAACTCCTTATGTCCTCTCTAGTCATTTCACTGGCTCCCTATCCATTTCCGCATTCAATTCAAACTTCTCCTACTGACCGATAAGTATATTCATTCTGCAGCTTCTCACTCAGAAGCATCGTCAACAGTTTCTTTTGCTTTGTCCTAAAATGTTTCAATTAGAGAGGGTTTATTCTTTTTACTTTACCCTTATAAATGCTTAATTAAATATATGGGGGTTAACTATACTTTTTTAGAGCCTGCTCATCTGACAGTTCATTGTAGGAAAAAGGGGGACCCCACGCAACAACCTGTAGTTTCTCCAGATTCTCCTTTGGTATAGGGAAGTTGTTCCACACATTAGATAGATTGTTGCATCAGTTATTGTGTCTTATTTCCTTTTCATTTTTCCTTTGTTTTGTATGTTGGCCTCTCCCTAATTTTGTGGGCTAGTGAAAGAGTAGGTATTGTAATTTAGCCTTGATATGTGGTGGATAGATTCTCCTTCCATCTTTCTTTTTGTTTCTTTTCTGTAAGTATATAATCCATGTGCAATTTTTTTTAAATACATAAATGTAAAATAAAAAAAAAAAACTGCTACCCCTTTAAATTTCTTATAGTTGTTTGCACAGCAAAATCCCCGCCTCTAACCTTTCTTTCTTTTTTTTGCAGGCTACAGCAGCACAACTGTGCACATCCCCAACAGATATCACAGGGCTTTTGCAGCTACCGTGGGGCTCTTTTGACACTAATACCAGGTGTTTTAAAAAAAACACAAAAAAACCCCTATAGGCCAAAATTCTAACAAATAGGCTGTTTCAGTCACAGTTAAGGCAGCCAGCTCTATCCAGTGCCTTTTTACTCCTATACAGAAACATTTTGCATGCCTTTAAATTTCAAAAATGAAATGCATTAGCATTTGTCAAAAAAGAAAAAAAAAGTGTAAGCTTAATATAGACCTAAACAGGGTAGTTTTATAACAGGGCACCTAGCCAAAAAAAAGCATAGAGTACATATGTTGCACTGTTATAAAAGCAACACATGTTCTTGATCCATGCTGTTCGTCCCCCAAGGAGTCACTCTGTCATATAAGGCAATTTTGGCCTTATATGGCAAACCGATCCCACCCAATCAATCCCAGGTGCCACCATTTTCCAAGATGGCATTGGAGAGTAGGAGCGTGTGAGCATCGCTTCTGCTCTCCCAACAGTTAAGGTTACGGGGGGGGGGGGGATTGGATGGGGGGGCTGACTGCTAGTGAACATTTTTTGGAGGTTGGGGGGGAGCAGTGGGGATTGCAATCAGGTCATCTGAGGTGAAATATCAAACCACTTAAGATGACTTATTTTTTAAGTAGTCCAATATATGTGGCACAGGTGCCAGTCTGTTAATGCAGACCACTCTGCACGTGTCCGACTTGCTCCTCTTGGTTATCACGGATGTTTTCATACTGCTTATTTATGTGCTATTTTCTCACACTGTCATTGTGCAAAGAATATAAGATATGCCAGACTGGTTCAGAACAAGAGGTCCATCAAGCCCAGTATCCTGTTTCCAACAGTGGCCATTCCAGGTCTCAAGTACCTGTTAGGTTACTACAGGTATACACATTCCATGCTGCTTGTCCCAGGGGTAAGCAGTGGATTTCCCCAGTCCTCCTCAATAATTGTTTATGGACTTTTCTTCCAAGAACTCATCCAAACCTATTTTGAGCCCAACTACACTAACAGATTTTACTACATCTTCTAGTAATGAATTCCAGAGTTTGTTTATGGACTGAGTTAAAAAATATTTTCTCTGATTAGTCTTAAAATGTGCCACATTGTAACTTCATTGCTTGTCGTGTCCCCTAATCTATGTTTACCTGTTCCACTCCAGTCCAGTCATTAATTTATAGACCTCCATCATATCTCCCCTCAGCTGTCTCTTTTCCAAGTTGAAGAGCCCTAACCTTTTTAAGCCTTTCCTCATAGAGGTATTCTTCCATCCCCCTAATCATTTTGGTCACTCTTCTCTGTATCTTTTCCAAGATATGGAGACCAGAACTGCACACAATATTCAAGATGTGATCGCACCATGGAGCGATACAGAGGCATTATTATATCCTTTGTTTTATTTTCTATTCCTTTCCTTATGATTCCTAGTAGGCTATTGCTTTCTTGGCAGTGGCAGCACACTGGGCAGAGGGTTTCAACATCCACGAAGATGCCCAGATCCTTTTCCTGAGTGGCAATTCCTAATGTGGAACCTTGCATTGTGTAACCATAGTTTGGGTTGTTCTTCCCTAAGTGCATAACTTTGCACTTGTCCACAGTAAGCGTCATCTGCCATCTAGATGCCCAGTCTGCATTAAACTTGCAATAGGAAAACCTATGCTACAACTTTAGCGTTGGGCTCTTGTGTAGGATTTCTGCATTGAGCTGTTAAGATTGTAAGCCCCCAGGTGACAATACCTACTGTACCTGAATCTAACTTGCCTTGAGCTACGCCAGCAAAAATCACAAGCAAAAATCATTTCCCTTATTTATTTAATGAGCTTTCTATACCGCCTTATCTTACATTCAAAACGGTTTACATTATAACAGTAGTTTACATTATAACATTATAACACCTGGAACTTTACACTGAACAGGTAATTAAACTTGGAGAACATAAGAGGGCGACCAACATTAATGGCAGATAAACATAGGAGAGAGAGCAATTATATGAAAAAGAGAGAGTATTATGGGGGCAGGGATTATTTAGTGTGGGGACAGAAGGAGGCAGTAGGGATTGTAACTTAAGTGCGAAAGTTGGTAAATGAAATGTGAGAAAGGAAAGGCTATTCACTTGATCACTATCTATTCTCTACCCCCTGTAATACCTGTGGGTATATTGCATAGAAATAAATAGCACAAACATCTACTTTTATAAGCATACAGCATCAGGCAATTTCATAAGCATCTACAGTACTTGAGTACATCACACACTATTCTACGTGTTCAAGTACGTACTTTATAGAAACTGCCTCCAAAGTAATTCAATATATATTATTATTCTTTTTAGCAAAAATCATACAATAAGACATGTTGACAAATATTTTTATTTAAATTCTAACTATATGATAAGTATAGGAACAAACTATTGTTGTTCTAATGCTAATTGCATTATAAGGAAAATGATACTTTTTTTCCTGCATGATTTGGTTACTAATCACCTTGTCCCTTTAAATATCGTTTATATACTTCAAATGTATACTGATACAACTATTTATCTGTGTCGCGTGCTTCCAAAACCCTCAATTAATATACACCATGCAATCGCTTTTACTGGAGACGCAGAGAGTTAAAGTCAGGTCAAACAGCAAGACGCCTGTCTATGAGAAACACTGTTAGAAGAGAGAGCACCAACAGGTCTTAGCTCCAACCTCCAACTCTCCATCTTTGCATTCATAGTAAGACAAGATGATTATGTCCGCCAACTAGAAAACTACTATAATTACCTCCGGTGGTGGGACAGCAGGAAGCTCTCCCTCACCCGTCGACTCCTGTCGCACTCCTCTCCTGGTGGCCACCATTTTCCTTTCCCAGCACCCGTTGCGATCTCCTCCTCCCTCACGCAATCATACCAAGAACCTCATGGTTCAGCCAGAGATTGACTTCCTGCTCTGAGTGCACCTCGCAAACTCTTCCGCTGTTGTAAACATTCTACAAATTTTCAATCCGGAGACTCAGGGGGACTGGGGAGAGGTGGGGTATCTCTCTACTGACATTTATCTTGTCAATTACTGGAAGTCGTACTGCATAGCACTGATTAACCACGTTTAAGTTGGGAGGGGCGTTCTCATCATCCGTGAGAAGACCGACCATACTGAGGCACCCCAGCCAACTGGTGTAATACGTTCTGCGCATGCGGGGACGGGAGTGGCGTTCTCGTCATCCGTGAGAGGACCGACCATACTGAGGCACCCCAGTCAACTGGTGTAATACGTTCTGCGCATGCGGGACCAGAATCCCATCAGTCAACTGGTGTAATACGTTCTGCGCATGCGGGACCAGAATCCCAGGTCGACGCACATTACGCGTGCTCTGTTTGGAAGCGCGCGCGTTTACTGTTACGGAGCCCGCAGCGAGGTCGGAATCGGGATGAGTGCGAGAGTTTAAGCTGTTATTAATGGTGGCGCCGGGGTTTGTGCCAGTAATGGCTTCCGTGCTTTGCAGCAGGCTTGGGACGCTGGCCAAGGGCCTGGGAGATGCACTGAGCTGTGGGCATTACATCAGGTGATTGTCCCGGTCTAGTCGTTATTGTGTTCACGTTGTTTCCCTGAAGCTCGATGGGGGGGACCTGGTCTCCTTCCTCAATCTCTCTCTCCACTGGCCGGCTTCCTTATTCTGATCTGCAAATCAAAAACGTTCTTGGCTGGAAAGGCGGTTATCCGAGGCAGAGATTCCTATGGAAGCATCGGTCAGAGGCTCTGGCTTTGCCCCGACTGTGCCTGTTTGGTACTGATTGCTTAAAGCCGAATCTGACCGGGAAGGGGGATAGAAGAGATGCAATCCGTTTAGTGGCATTAACCGGGAATACATCGCTATGACCCGCTTTCCATGAGAGCAACTGTCTGTGCACTTGCTCTGTGTTGGTTAGATTCATATGAGGTAAACATCGTGAGCAAGGATTGTGTAAATATTAAATATGGTCCGGCAAATCATTTTTTGGCGAGCATCCGTTTTTACACCCTGTCCACCCAGATTTTAATGACTAATAGTTTTTGTAATTGTTTCTTTGATTTTGTTTTTCTACATTCTCAATTTATCTGTTATGTAAGAATTTAAGATTTGCTATACTGGGTTAGACCAAAGGTCCATCGAGCTCACTATTTCCAATAGCAGCCATTTCAGGTCACAGTTCCTGTTAAGATCCCAAACGGTAGACCGACTTCTCCTGTACTCTTTAATAATAGTTTATGGATTTTTTCCTTCTGCAACTTGTCAACCTTTTTTAAACCCAGCTATGTTAAAAGCTTTTACTATATTTGCTGATATTTTCTCCAGTCAGTCTAAAATGTACTACTGTGTAACTTCATTCCATTGTTTACTCATTCAAAAAGTTCAGACATTAGGGAACACTCAAGTTACAAACATTTTAGATTAATCAGAGAAAATATCATTGGATATAGTAAAAACTGTTAATATAGCTGGTTTTAAAACAGGTTTGGACAAGTTCTGGAAAGAAAATCCACAAACCATTATTAAAGAGGACAGGGGAAATCTTTCTACCTTTTGGAATCCTAATAGGTACTTTGACTTGGATTGGCCACTGTTGGCAATAGGATACTGAGCTTGATGGACCTTTGGTCTAACCCAGTATAGCAAATCTTATGTTCTTACATAATAAATTGAAAAATGTAAAAAAAAACAAAATCAAAGAAGATATTGCAAAAGCTATTAATTATTAAAATGTGAGTGGGCAGTGTGTAAATGAATGCTCACCAAAGAATGATTTGCCAGACCATCTTTACCAAGCTGAAGTGCCTTAATCTTTTAAGCCTTTCATTATAGGAGTATCTTTCCATCCTCTTTATCATTTTGATCACCTTTCTCTGTATCTTTTCAAATTCCACTCTATCTTTTTTGTCACAAGCTTCTGAAAATCTAATATACTCTATCAACTGGCTCACCTTTTATCTATCTGTTTATTCACATCTTCAAAAGAATGTAGCAGATTGGTGAGGTAAGAACAGCTTCTGATAAACCCAATGGATTGCAGGATCTGAGGCAGCACAGATTTACCAGAGACAGGTCTTGTCAGACAAATCTGATTGACTTCTTTGATTGGGTGACCAGGGAGTTGGACCAAGAGAGAGCCCTAGATGTGGTGTACTTAGATTTTAGTAAAGCCTTTGACACTGTTCTACACAGGTGACTTACAAACTGAGCACCCTAGGGATGGACCCTAAAGTACTGATTGGGTTAGAAATTTGTTGAATGGGAGGCTATAAAGGGTACAGGTAAATGGAGTTGACTCTGAGGAGAAGGAAGTTACCAGTGGTGTGCCACAGGGATCTGTCCTTGGTCCGATTCTTTTTAATATTTTTGTTAGTGATATTGTAGAAGGGCTGTTGGGTAAGGTTTGTCTATTTGTGGATGATACCAAAATCTGCAATAGAGTAGACACTCGGCAAAGTGTAGGTAACATGAGGGATCTAGCTAAGCTTGAAGCATGGTCTAAAATTTGGCAGCTGAGATTTAATGCTAAAAAATGCAGGGTCATGCATTTGGGCTACTCCAAGGGAGCATTACAGTGTAGGGGGCAAAGTACTTCTGTCCACGAAAGAAGAGCGGGAACTGGACGTGATTTTCTGATGATCTTAAAGTAGCTAAACAGGTAGAAAAGGTGACAATGAAAGCCAGAAGGATGCTTGGTTGCATAGGGAGAGGAATGGCCAGCAGAAAAATGGAGGTGATGGTGCCTTTGTATAAGTCTCTGGTGTGACCTAATGTGGAGTATTGTGTGCAGTTCTGGAGACTGCACCTTCAAAAGAATATAAACAGGATGGAGTCGGTGCAGAGAGTGGCTACTAAAACGGTTAGTGGTCTTTGTTTTAAAGCATATGAAGACTTAAAAGATCTCAGTATGTATACGTTAGAGGAAAGTCAGGATAGAGGAGATATGATAAATATGTTTAAATACCTCTGTGGCATAAATGTAGAAGAGGAGAGCCTCTTTCAATTGAAAGCAAACTCTACTACAGGGAGGAGACGGGATGAGGGTGAAAGGGGATAGAATCAGGAGTAATATGCAGAATTATTTGTTTACAGAAAGAGTGGTAGATGCATGGCGTAGTCTCCCAGTGGAGATAGTAGAAACTAGGACAGTATCTGAATTCAAAAAAGCATGAGACAAACACAGAAGATTTCTTTAGTAAAAATAGAGACTATTGTTAATATGGAAGGGCAGACTAGATAGGCCATGTGGTCTTTTTCTGCGTCATGTTTCTAAGATTTAACTGGCTATTACACTGGCCACTCTCCTGTCTTCAGGTAATGTAGGCTATTTTAATGATTTGTTTACAAATTAATAATAGTAGGGTCTTTAGTTTCATATTTGAGTTCCTTAAGGACCTGGGGATTTACACTATACTGTCTCGTTCAGATGACTTACTACTACTTTAGTTTGTCAAATTGTCCTATTACATTTTCCAGGTTCACTGAGATTTGTTTCAATTTCTCAGATTAATCACCTTTAAATATAATTTTTAGCATAGATAGCTCCCCTACACCATCTTCAGTAAAGACTGAAGCAGAAGATTCATTTAGTGTTTATTAAGCTCAACTATGTCTCCTGCCTCCCCGAAGTATTTTATGCAGGCAGCTCCACTTCCAGTTTTATCTGCGGTCTTATTGTAATGGCATCAGCGGGGATGGATGGCTATGCAGTTTCTCACTTGGCCAAAAGCTAATTCCTGTCTCAGATCCTACATTTGGATCTTAATTGATTCAAGAAGATAGTAATCCTAAATGCCCTCTTTAATCTGAAAAGCTTTCCTCCAGGGAGTTTTTTTGGATAATGACCTTGAGAGCACTGTGTAAATTATGGCAAATGAATGATTGCAAATTATTAAAACTTGGTACAGCTATAGTGTACAATAAACAGTAACACAAAGACGTCTAATATAGAGTCTTCTAGCTCTTTGTAAAGTTGTGTACAACAGTGTTACGTTTTAGCATGTAAATTAAATGAATATGTATAGAACAGGCCTTGCTAAATCTTCTTTGGCTCTAGGAGACAGTTGAAAGGAAACAGCCCTTTGTTGTCCCTATTGAAATTCAAGCTCTGCTGCAGTGGTTTTAGAACCTGATGTACTAAGGCTGTTTTCCCATTCTGTGCCTATGGGAAAATATGGTTTAGTTTAATTTAGTAATTAAATAAATATAATTGCCTAAATTAAACTAAAATTAACTAATGATATTGTTAGTAAACCCCAATGAAATACTACCTCCAATTTTTTTTTTTACCAATATAACTTCTACAAATTACAGGTGGTAATAATAAAGCAATATGGCATTATATCACCTCAGGATGGCCTAACCCCTACATATGGCAAACTTAATCAACATAGGGAAGTGGCAGACGCTCACATCATAGGTCTTCTGCCTATTAATTTTTAAATATTTTTGGTTTAATAAATTCATTTCTGCATGGTGTATAACAAGAGTTGTCCATTGAGTCGTGGTGATGGACAGCTTGGCTGTTAGCCGACCGTGGCCGTAGTAGCGGCTGAAAGACAGAAAGACATGACTTACAACTTTTGGTGTGCCGAATCCAGGAAGCTGTTCACATAAATAGATATATACTTTATAAGATGGGTAGATAAATGGATTTTCTAGAGATTGTATTTCCCTTTTGTTACAGGGAAAACAGTCAGCTTCCTGTGAGTCCTTTTGGCATTGGACAACTCTTGTTATACACCATGCAGAAATGCGGGCGCTCTTCTTTTAATGTTTTTGTATAATGTTGAACTTTGAAGGATCCTTGAAAGCGTGTTCCTGTGCGGATATCCAGTTTAGTCCTCCACAATCGGGTAGTGCACCTTCTACTGCAGCCTGGAGACTGGACCAATCAAATCTTCTGTAGTACATATCCAGCTGGAGCTCCCAGAAGCCCCCAGTGTGTCCAGTCTCTTGCAGCTTGAAGACGTAAAAGTGTGTCCTCCTGGGCACACTGAGTGACTCTTGCAGGAGCAACACTTGTTAGTTAGTCTTTTAGGGTTTGTTTTTGGGACATTTACTTACTATTTATTTAATAGCTAGCTGTATCTTTAAAAGGAAAAAGGAGAAGAAGCCTGGCTCCCTGGAGCATTGTCACAGGAGACTAGGGGGAAGTCAGACCTGCAGGCTCCTGCCTTCCTGCCTGGCAAATTTTAACAGCCCTGGGTGAGCTTCCCCTGGACAGTACGGGGAATTGCCATACCTGATACAGCAGTGACTGGCACTGGGAGATGTTGACTGTGTCCTTGCTGTTCCTGAGCTGGTAGGAGTTTTCACTTCTTTATTTGTGAGCAGTGCTCTGTCAGAGCTGCCAGCGTTTCTGTAGGCTCTCCTGAGCCCATTTGGCAATTTTTCTTCAAATTGGTCGTTTGCCCTGCATTACAGGGTCGTTTTTATTTATTTTCCATATTATTTGGTTGTATTTTCGCGCCGTTTTTTGCCGCGGGTGAAACAGTGCGGCGGCCATTTTGGATTTTTAAAGTGTGCTTTTAAGGCACTTTTGCTCACTTGTGCAGGTTCCCCTAGCGTTTTTTGGGGTTCCTTTTGCTGGCGATTTTGCTCAGGGCACCCCAGGGAGTCTGGGGAGTAGTTTATTTCTTGTAAAAAAAAAAAAAAAAAGTTTTAATTTTAATCCGGGGCTGATTTGCATAGGATTGCCCCTGGGCTGTGGGTTTTCCTGTGACTGTTCCATTCTATCCCGTTGGGCGGAGGTGGCCTTGGGATGGCTTCCATACCCCAATGTGTGATTTGTGGGTCCCGCAGAGCGGCAGGGACTGACTCTGGCATCTGCAGGGGCTGTGCTGCAGTGCCCGCAGGGATAGAGCAATCTGTGAATGTTCAGGAGCAGGCTACCCCTGGGGATGCTTCTACTTCAGGGGACAGTATTCTTTCTCCGAGCATCCCTCAGTCTGGGTCGGTGGCTGCGCTGCAGCAGGCGGCTACAGTTGTCCCACCTATGGGATTCTCCCCTGATTTCGTGCTCCTCATGCTTCAGGCGTTCCGCTTGAGCAGGTCCGGTCAGTTGCCGGAAGTTTGCCCCCCCTCTCTTCCCTCGGGGTCCTCGGGGGCGGCTCAGTGCTCCTCACAACCCGGGGTCAAGCGGCTTCGGTTGGGGGAACAGGAGCAGGATGCCCTGGGTCTTCTGGATTCCGAGGCGGAGGGCGATCCTGAGGCTGAAGCGGAGGAGTTGGAGGATGGGGAGATCCCTGAGCTGGAGGATCAGGCTCGGGTCATTCGAGTGTTCCGTAGGGACGAGCTGGTTCCTCTGGTAACGGAGTCCCTTCAGGCGCTTAACCTTTCGGCGGTGCGGTCCCTGGAGGAGGAGGGTCTTGCGGATCCCCTGATTCAGGCAGTCAGAGATGCCCAGGTGGTTTTTCCTGTCCACCGCGTGGTCGAACAGATGATCCTAGCGGAGTGGGAGCACCCGGAATCCGGTTGGAAGGGGATTCGGACCATGAATCGGCTTTATCCCCTTGCCGACAAGAACAGGGACTGGTTCAAGTCCCCACGGGTGGATGCTGCGGTTTCCGCAGTGACCAAGAAAACCACCATCCCGGTTGAGGGAGCAGCGGCCCTCAAGGACGGTCAGGATAAGAAGGTGGATAATTTGTTCAAGCAAACCTTCGATACTGATGCCGTGTCATTGCAAGCCTCTATTTGTGGGGCTTGGGTGGCTCGGTCGTGTCTGCGGTGGTCGCAGCGATTGCGCTCGAGCCCCGGGCTAGACCAGCAGGGCCTGTTGGAGGTTACCCGGTTGGAGTCCGGCTCGGCCTATTTGGCGGATCTGTTTTATGATTTAATCCGCGCGTTGGCTAATAGTATGGCATCCGCGGTTGCGGCGCGCCGGTCCCTCTGGTTGCGCAACTGGGTGGCGGACGGTTATTCCAAGTCCCGCCTCAGTAAACTGCCCTTTAAGGGCAGATTGTTATTTGGGGAGGCTCTCGAGAAATTGGTAAAGGATCTCGGTGAGTCCAAGGGGGGCCGGCTTCCGGAGGATAAGCCAAGGTCCAACAGGCCCTCCTCTTCGGCGCGGGGGTCCTTTCGGGATCAGCGCCGGTTTCGTTCCTCCCGCCTGTGGGCATCGCAGCGGAGCCGGTTTGGAGCCCGTAATCAAGGCTTTCGTGGTTTCCGAGGATCCGGCAGAGGTTTTTTCCGGAGCCGCCTCTTCCTCGGTCTCTTCCTTTGGGCGCAAGCCACAATGACGCGAGGCAGGCTCTGGAGGGGGGCCCGATTATCGGGGGTCGCTTGCGCGACTTTCTTCCTTCTTGGGCCCAAATTACGTCAGATCGCTGGGTGCTACAGATTATAGAAGAAGGTTATGCTCTGGAGTTTGCGTTCCAGATTCCTTTGTTCTGTCTCCCAGCAGGGGCGAGCAAAAGACGCGGGACATCCGCGTGACCCTGGATTGGTTGTTAACTTTGGGAGCTGTGATCCCGGTTCCTCCCTTGGAAAGAGGCGCCGGTCGCTACTCCATCTATTTTGTGGTCCCCAAAAAGGGCGACTCCCTGCGTCCGATCTTGGACCTCAAAGGCGTGAATCGCGCACTCAGGGTGCCGCATTTCCGTATGGAAACCCTGCGGTCAGTCATTGTAGCAGTGCGACAGGGGGAGTTTTTAACGTCCCTCGATCTTACCGAGGCCTATCTGCACATTCCGATACATCCCTCTCATCAGCGGTTTCTCCGCTTGGCGTTTCCGTGGGGCCACTTCCAGTTCCGGGCCATGCCGTTCGGCTTAGCTACGGCTCCGCGCACCTTCACCAAGGTGATGGTGGTCGTCGCGGCGGCCTTGCGCAAGGAGGGCATTTTGGTCCATCCATATCTCGACGACTGATTAATACGAGCAAATCCAGTCGGGAGTGCATGCGAGTCACAAGCAAGGTAGTGGCTCTGCTGCGTTCTCTCGGCTGGGTGGTGAACGAACGAAAGAGTAGTCTGCGTCCCTCGCAGGACCTCGAGTATCTGGGGGTGCGTTTCGACACCGCCCAGGGACTGGTATGCCTCCCCGAGCGCCGCGTCCTGGCGTTGCGGACTCTTGTCCGACTTTTTCGGGGGATGCCCGCTCCGTCGGCGTGGTGGTACTTGCGGCTCCTCGGAACGATGGCGGCGACCTTGGAGGTGGTGCCGTGGGCGCGGTTCCACATGCGCCCGCTACAGAGGGCACTCCTTCGCCGTTGGTCCAACCAGTGCGACTCCTTGAACAGGAGATTGCCCTGCCCGAAGACAGTGCGACGGTCGCTCCGATGGTGGCTCTCCTCCGAGAATTTGACGCGGGGGATTCCCTTGGAGCCTCCTCGGTGGGTTCCTCTCACTACGGATGCGAGCTTAGCCGGCTGGGGAGCGCACTGCGAGACCCGCTTCACACAGGGGGTGTGGTCCTCCCGGGAAGCCTCTTGGTCGATCAACCGTCTCGAGCTTCGGGCGGTCAGGCTTGCCTTATTGGCCCTGGAGCCTCTGGTCCTGGGTCGGGCGGTCCGAGTCTGGTCGGACAATGCGACCACGGTGGCGTACATCAATCGCCAAGGGGGCACAGGGAGCGTGGCACTGGAAACAGAGGCGACGGCCTTGTTCAGTTGGGGGCAGACTCGTCTGCCGGCAATCTCGGCGGCACACATAGCAGGCGCAGAAAATGTCCAGGCAGACTTTCTCAGCAGAGTGCGGGTGGACCCCGGAGAGTGGGAGTTAAATCCACAAGTATATGCGCAAATAGTTCGGCGGTGGGGTCCGCCCATCATGAATCTCATGGCGACCTTCCAAACGGCCAGGACGAGTCGCTTCTTCAGCAGACGGCGGGAGCGAATGTCCGAGGGACTCGACGCTCTCATTCAGCCGTGGCCGATGTCCGGGCTCCTGTATGTCTTCCCTCCGTGGGCACTCATCGGCCGGGTCGTTCAGCGCATCGAGTGCCATCGGGGTCGAGTGCTGTTGGTGGCTCCGGATTGGCCCCGGAGACCCTGGTATGCCGACCTCGTCCGGCTTCGAGACGGCGTTCCGTGGCGCCTTCCTGCGCTGCCGGACCTTCTCCTTCAGGGGCCCTTGCGGTTGCCCCAGGTGGCTCGATTCTCGCTTACGGTTTGGCCATTGAGAGGGCTCGGCTGAAAAAGCAGGGCTATTCGCCCGCGGTGATTTCCACCTTACTGCGGGCAAGAAAGTCATCCACTTCTCTTCCTTATGTTCGAATTTGGAGGATTTTTGAGAACTGGTGCTCCCGGCGGGGAGTCCGGGCGGCGACGGCTTCTGTGCCCGTCGTGTTAAGTTTTCTTCAGGATGGGTTCGAGAAAGGTCTCGCGGCCAGTTCCCTGAAGGTTCAGTTGGCAGCGATCTCTTGTTATAGAGGCAAGGTCTTGGGCCGCCTTCTCGGCGCTCATGCGGATGTGCGGCGTTTCTTGACCGCCGTTTTTCATTTACGGCCTTCCCGCAGAACGTTGATTCCTCCGTGGGATTTGAATCTAGTTCTGCGAGCTCTGGTGCGGGAACCCTTTGAGCCCTTGCGGAGGGCGTCTTTGAAGGATCTCTCCTTGAAGACGGTTTTTCTGGTAGCCATTTGCTCGGCAAGGCGCATTTCGGATCTTCATGCTTTGTCCTGCCGAGAGCCTTTCTTGTCTTTTTCCGCGGAGCGGATTGTGCTCCGTCCGGTTCCTTCCTTTCTGCCAAAGATAGTGTCTCCTTTTCACCTGAATCAGGCGGTGTTTCTGCCAGTGCTTTCGGCGAGTTCTGTCGAGTCGGTGGACAAGGGTCTTCACCGGCTTGATGTGGGCCGCACGCTGCGTCGGTATTACAGTCTACCGAGCCCTTTCGGAAGACTGATCGGCTCTTTGTGCTCTTTGGGGGTGCAAGGAAAGGTGAGGCGGCGGCTAAGGCCTCCATTGCTCGATGGCTCAAGGAAGCGATCGCGTCCGCGTATCTGTTGCAGCGGCGGCCGGTTCCGGAGGGGCTCCGAGCTCATTCTACTCGGGCTCAGGCGACCTCTTGGGCGGAGCATAGCCTGGTGCCGCCGGCAGAGATCTGTAAGGCGGCCACTTGGTCGTCTCTGCATGCTTTCAGCAGGCACTATCGCTTGGATGTGTCAGCGGCTCGGGATTCCTGTTCTGGTTTGGCGCGCCGGCTGGCAAGGTCCCGCCCGGTCTTAACTGCTCTGTTACATCCCGATTGTGGAGGACTAAACTGGATATCCGCACAGGAAATGGAAATTACACTAACCTGGTAATTGTAGTTCCTGTAGGATCCAGTTTAGTCCTCCTTCCCTCCCGACTATCTGTATGCTCTAGCGGCGCGCTGTCCCGAGCGGGTGACTATGAGACGGTTTTTCGTCCCGTTCGGACTCTGTCGACAGCGGTGCTTATCGCTATGACTCTGTGTAAATTTACTGGCGTCGGGGCAGGCGCCATGCCATGTCTGACTTCCTCGTTTGGGGAGGGAGTTGGTTATTCCAGGGGGGGAAGTATATTGTTTAATACTATGAAGTGTTGCTTCGTTAAGTATGCTTTGTTACTAGTACACTGGGGGGCTTCTGGGAGCTCCAGCTGGATATGTACTACAGAAGATTTGATTGGTCCAGTCTCCAGGCTGCAGTAGAAGGTGCACTACCCGATTGTGGAGGACTAAACTGGATCCTACAGGAACTACAATTACCAGGTTAGTGTAATTTCCATTTTTTGTTGATTTAGTAATTGGATTGTAGTGCAAATTGAATTTATTAAACTAAAAATATTTAAAAATTAATAGGCAGAAGACCTATGATGTGAGCGTCTGCCACTTCCCTATGGTGATTAAGTTTGCCAAATGTAGGGGTTAGGCCATCCATATTGCTTTATTACCTATAATTTGTAGAAGTTATATTGGTAAAAAAATTAAATTGGGGTTTACTAAGGATATCATTAGTTTACTTTAGTTTAATTTAGGCCATTACATAGTAACATAGTAACATAACATAGTAGTTGACGGCAGATAAAGACCAGCATGGTCCATCCAGTCTGCCCAGCGAGATGGCAAGAGTAGGTGCACCTGTCGCTCCGCGCAGGCCACCCCTCTCCATATCCTTGTTCAGGGGTAAACCCACCACTCCATATAGGACACCCCTATTTGTTGAGACGTTATATGGTTCGGAAGTTAGATGGTTCGGAAGTTAGATGGTACCGTTTATTTTGTTTTTTTTTTCCTATTTCTGTAAAGGGATCCTCTGTGTTTGTCCCATGCCTTTTTGAATTCCGTCACCGTGTTCGCCCCTACCACTTCCATCGGGAGGGCATTCCAAGCATCCACCACCCTTTCAGTGAAAAAATATTTCCTGACATTGCCTTTCAATTTACCCCCTTGCAGTTTCATGTTATGCCCTCTAGTTTTACAGGTTCCCCGTCTCTGGAAGAGGTTTGTTTGTTCATCATTTCTCTTTAAGTATTTAAAGGTCTGAATCATATCTCCCCTGTGCCTCCTTTCCTCCAAGGTATACATATTTAGGTCTTCAAGTCTCTTCTCATAAGGCTTCTGACGCAGGCTCCAAATCATTTTGGTCGCCTTCCTCTGAACAGTCTCCAGTCTTTTTACATCCTTTGCAAGATATGGTCTCCAAAACTGAACGCAGTATTCCAAGTGAGGCCTCACCAGTGACCTATACAGTGGCATAAGTACCTCTTCTTTTCTGCTGGTAATCCCTCTTTGTATGCAGCCCAACATCCTCCTGGCTTTTGCCACCGCCTTGTCGCACTGTTTTGCCACCTTGAGATCAGCAGAGATAATCACACCAAGGTCTTTTTCCTGAACTGTGCATACCAACCTTTCTCCCCCTATCTTGTACATTTCTCTTGGATTTCTGCTACCCAAGTGCATGACACTGCACTTTTTTGCATTAAATCGTAGTTGCCAAGCTTTAGACCAGTCTTCCAGCTTTTGTAGATCTTTCTTCATGTTAACCACTCCCTCAGGGGAGTCCACTCTGTTGCAAATTTTTGTGTCGTCTGCAAAAAGACAGACTTTTCCATTCAGTCCTTCAGCAATATCACTCACAAATACATTGAACAGTGCCGGGCCCAGGACCGAACCCTGGGGCACCCCGCTAATCACCTTCCTCTCATCCGAGTGAGCTCCATGTACAATCACCTTCTGTCGTCTGTCAGTCAGCCAATTTCTAATCCAGTTTACCATCTTGGGACCCATCCCCAAGCTACTGAGTTTGTTGATAAGCCTCCTATGAGGAACAGTATCAAAGGCTTTGCTGAAATCCAGGTAGATGACATCCATTGCATGCCCCTGATCTAGTTCCCTCGTCACGCAGTCAAAGAACTCGATCAGATTTGTCTGGCAAGATCGTCCTTCGGTAAAACCATGTTGCCTCGGGTCTTGCAAGCTGTTGGTTTTCAGAAAGTTCACTATTCGCTCTTTCAGGAGCGCCTCCATTACTTTTCCTGCCACCGAGGTAAGGCTCACGGGTCTGTAGTTTGACACTTCTTCCCTGTCACCACTTTTGTGTAGAGGTACGACATCAGCCATTCTCCAGTCCTGAGGAACCTCTCCTGTTTCCAAGGATCTGTTGAAGACATCCTTTAACGGTCCTGCAAGAACCTCTCTGAGCTCTTTCAGTATCCTGGGATGTATCCCATCCGGTCCCATGGCTTTGTCCACTTTCAGTTTAGCAAGTTGTTCTAACACCTCCTCTGCTGTGAATGGTGTGGTATCCACTTCATTCCCATTCCTATACTTGGGAGTCACAGCTGGTCCATCCCCAGGATCCTCTTTAGTAAACACAGAGCAGAAGTAATTGTTTAGCAATTTTGCTTTTTCAGTGTCACTTTCCACGAGTCCTTTCCCAGCACTTCTGAGTCCTGCAATTCCAACTCTGATCTTTTTCCTTTCCCGAATATACCTGAAGAAATTTTGGTTGCCACCCTTAACATCTTTAGCCATTTTTTCCTCTGCCTTTGATTTTGCTATCCTTATTTCTCGTTTTGTCTCTTTGAGTTTGATCCTGTATTCATTTCTGTGTTCTTCGGTCTGCAAGCTTTTGAATTTTGCAAAAGTTGTGTTTTTTGCCTTTATATGAGCAGCCACCTCTTTGGAAAACCAAATAGGTTTCCTTCTCCTCTTGCTTTTATTTACTTTTCTTACATATTTATCTGTTGCTCCTTTCAATGCCTCCTTTAGTTTAGCCCATTGCAATTCCACTTCCTTTATCTCTTCCCACCCCGTCATCTCCTCCTTTACATACTCTGCCATTTGATTGAAGTTAGTGTATTTGAAGTTTAGGACTCTGAGCTTGCTATGATTGGCCTGTGCCATGGCTTTTATTTCAAACCACACCGTGTGATGGTCGCTGTTGCTCACAGGGGCACTCACGCAGACATTTGACACACTATCACCGTTGGTGAGCACATTAATGTGCCATTACATATTGCTGGTGGATGCCAGCAGCAACCCTTCTCCAAGCATGCTATCAGCAGATTGCCAGTGTGTCCCTGATAAATGACGCAGAGGCGACCACTTTAGGTGAAGTTTTCATCATGGTCTACGTCTCCATCTTTCTTTTTCACCCTATTTTCATCCAGTTTCATCCCCCCTCAAGCTAACCAGTCACTCCTCACTTTCCAGGCAGAGAGCAGATTTAATGCATTTCCCAAACTTCAACTTTCTTGCTGAAAAAAATAGGGGCTCTCCTGCAATCGCCATGGCTCAACTTTAAGTAAGTATTAGATAAACTGAAGAGTAGCAAATCACCTGGGCCTGATGGTATACATCCAAGGGTGTTGAAAGAACTGAAGTATGAGATTGCAGACCTGCTGTTAGTAATCTGTGAATTTTCATTAAAATAATCTGTAATACCTGAAGACTGGAGGATCGCCAATGTAACGCCAATTTTTAAAAAGGGTTCCAGGAGTGATCCGGGAAACTACAGACCGGTGAGCCTCACGTTAGTACCGGGAAAAATGGTAGAAACCATCATAAAGAATAAAATTACTCAGCATGTAGATAGTCATGGCCTAATGGGAGACAGCCAACATGGTTTTAGACAAGGAAGATCTTGTCTTACTAATCTATTATGTTTTTTTGAAAGTGTGAATAAACAGGTGGACAAAGGTGAGTCGGTTGATATAGTGTATCTGGACTTTCAGAAAGCCTTTGACAAGGTCCCTTGTCAGAGACTTTTGGCAAAACTAAAGAGTCATGGGATAGGAGGCAGTGTACTACTGTGGATCAAGAACTGGTTAAAAGATAGAAAGCAGAGGGATGGGCTAAATGGCCAATTTTCCCAATGGAGAAAAGGGAATAGTGGAGTACCCCAGGGATTTGTGCTGGGTCTGCTGCTTTTTGACATATTCATAAATGACATGGAAAGAGGAATAACGAGTGAGGTTATCAAATTTGCAGATGACACAAAACTATTTAAAGTTGTTAAAACCCAAGAGGATTGTGGAAAATTGCAAGAGGATCTTGATAAATTGGAAGACTGGACATCCAAATGGCAGATGAAATTTAATGTGGACAAGTGCAAAATTATGCACCTAGGGAAGAACAACCCAAACTATGGTTACATGATGCAAGGTTCCACATTAGGAACCACCACCCAGGAAAAAGATTTAGGCGTCATTGTGGATAGCATGTTAAAACCCTCGGCCCAGTGTGCAGCGGCAGCTAAGAGAGCAAATAGAATGCTAGGTATCATAAGGAAAGGAATGGAAAATAAAACAAAAGCTATTATAATGCCTCTATATCGTTCCATGGTGAGACCGCACCTTGAATATTGTGTGCAATTCTGGTTGCCGTATCTTAAAAAGGATATAGCGTTATTAGAAAAGGTTCAGAGAAGAGCTACCAAAATGGTAAAGGGGATGGAGGGATACTCCTATGAAGAAAGGCTAAAATGGTTAGGGCTCTTTAATCTGGAAAAGAGACAACTGAGGGGAGATATGATAGAAGTCTATAAATTAATGAACGGAGTGGAACAGGTAAACGTAGATCGATTGTTTACCTTATCAGAATATAGAAAGAGTAGGGGACATGCAATGAAGCTACAGGGTAAACTATTTAAGACTAATAAAAGAAAATATTTCTTCACTCAACGTGTAATCAAACTCTGGAATTTGTTACCGGAGGATGTAGTAAAGGCTGTTAGTGTAGCTGGGTTTAAAAAAGGTTTGGACAAGTTCCTGGAGGAAAGGTCCATAAACCATTATTAAGAAAGGACCCAGGATATCAATGCTTGACCCAGTACAAGCATTGCGGAACCTGTGTTTTTTGGGGAAACTGCTAGGTACGTATGACCTAGATTGCCACTGTTGGAAACAGGCTACTTGGCTTGATGGACCTTGGTCTGACCCAGTATGGCATATCTTATGTTCTTATGTAAGTTTGAGCTTTGTGGCGCATGAGCTCTCTGCTAGTTACATGCTCACAAATCTTGCAAGACATGAAAACATCAAGGGGCTCTTGTTCTGTCCAGGTCAAATGTACTAAAAGCTAAGCTAAGCCAAGCTGAACTGCATGGTGCAGACTGCACGAGAGCTCCTGTTCTGTGACCAATGCAAGAAAAGAAATATTGGGGAGGGGCATATTATTCATGTACCATGGCAACCTAATGCATAGGATTTGTTGAGCCATGGTACTGGGAATGGATGACTCTGTGAATTACATTATTACAATACCTTTCTCTTCTATTATCCTCTGTTCAAATTCAGGTGAAGTCATCCTACAAAAGCTGTGGTAGCCAGTGTGAAATTTGTTGGTCTTGTCAGTTTTAGTTCCCAATGAGTGGATATTGAAATCACTAAAAAATAAAATCACATTCCTGCTAGACCAGTCCAGACAAGTGGGTTGTGTTCCCCTGCCTGCAGATGTGGAAAGAGAAAAATCTTCCAAAGGCTTCTTATGACATCATCTTACCATTAACAGCCTGTGCCTCCAGGGTAGGCCTTGACAAATTTGTTTGGGCTTAGGAGTCAGCCCAAAAACCCAGGAGCCAGTGACAGAGACCCCCCACCTCCCTTTCCTGCTCCTCACTCAAGCCGAAGAGTGGGGGGAGCATGTTGGAGAGACTCCCTCCAAGGTACACTGCAGCTCCCCCTAGGACGTGCTCATCCTCCAAGACCGTTCTCCCATTCTTCCTACAAGGGAAAAGAAAGCCCTGCAAACCTGGGTCCCAATGCACCTCTGCAGGCTACCAACAGACACGCAGCCAGCAACCTCTGCCACCCCACTAGGCCATTCTCCTTCCCACCACCACCCAATTTCCCTATCCCCCCTCTGCCAGTTTCTCCCTCCATCCAAATTGTCCACCTCTTCCTCTTCCCACAGTCAGCCACTCCCTTAAAACACCTTCCCCCACAGTCCGTCCAGCCACATCCCCTCCAGTCTTCACCCACCTCCCCCTGGATCCATTCAACGACATCCCCTCATATCCAGGACCACCTCCCTGGACCGAAAATCCTGCTGGTCCCCAACAAGGCACAAAACCTCAAAGACAACAAAAAAGTGAAAGAATGATGTAGAATGAAGCAAAAGAAAAAATACAATAACAAAAGGGAGGGATATTAAACAAGCTATTGTAATCAGATGTCAAAACTACAAATAAATCCATATACCTGGTCTGCCAGTGGGAAACAGATGAGACAGATCCTGTTCAGCTAACGAGCTGGAGCAAAAAGGTGATGCAGGGTCCACAGGGGGCACGACACCACGTACCAGAGAGGTCCAACAAAAAGACGTGGATGGCAAAGGAGGACGTATAATACCTTTATTAACCAACATCAGCCAAAGGCCCAACACAGGCCGTGTTTCGGATTACCCTTCTTCAGGGGCTAAATGGCTAAAACAACACACAAAAATAGAAAAAAGAGATAAACAGTTTAAAACAATTAAAACTTAATACAAATTGGCATGACCGGCGGACATAAAGAATGTATAAAAGCATATATTTTTTTCAGTAAACTTATATATAAAAAATATATATAAAAAAGGGGAACAAAATAAGTACGGCTAGCATGAAAAAACAGGAATAAAACGGAACCTAAATGTCACATCAAAACACAGTTAAAATAAATAAAACATATTGCTTGTAATATATAAAAAATTATTTATATAATATATAAAAAATATAAATAGATAATAATTAAATGATACAACATTAAAATCAATAAATAAGTAAATGCATGCGAAGAAACATATAAATAACACATACCTGAAGGAAAAGTGTGTAACTTGATCAATAAAGACCTAAAACAATTTATATCTTCACAGATATGCTAAACAAAAACAAACGTTACAATGATGAACCTGCCTTAAATAAACAACAAATCAATATCAACATAACCAATGGTCAACTGTGATAAACTTGGAACTAAAAAAACTTTTTTGTATATGGATATTAATGAAACAATTTTATGCCTTCATAGATGTACTTGACAACTCTACTCAAGCAGAGAACGTAAAAAATGGCGGTCTATAATAGACTTAAAACTCTATAAAATTTCTTATATTTACATATAAATGTTGATAGATAAATGAATGAATAATTAAAATAAACTGTGAAACAATCAAAAAATATAATGACATGTGACTAGAAATAAAGTTTTAAAATAAATTTTTAATTTGAATTAAATTATTGAAATAGATTTTAAGAGAGATGAAGGAAACTTGTGTCGATATTTCTGATAAATAAAACTATTACCTGATTTGGAATAAATCTTCCTATCAGTGTAATTGTGCAATCTATAAAATGTAAATAAAATGACAAATGAATCTATAACAATAACAATGGACATTGTGGTACAAAATAAAATTTGCTAAAAACCTATAACAATTTAATAAAAGGGGACACGATGAAACTCTTGAGGCAAATAGTAATTTGAAAAGTAGACCTCACTGAATATTTTCAAATAATGTGCCTAAAATATACAAGGAAAAAAATCAAAAAATGAAATGAGAATCAGAATAGAATAGACGTGCTCATCTATGACAAAACAAGGTGAGCTAGTAAGCACTTATGAATATACACCAAAATAAAAGGATTATAAGTGAGACAAATTCAAAAACGTGCCGAAGATTATGTGAGTGGGTATCAAAACCCACGCTGTGCAAAATCAACGTGAAACAAATTAAACAATCCAAAAATGCAAAAGCCAAATGTCTCTGCCACACAAAACATGAAGGATGAAGAAGTGTCTCATTAAACACATTAAAGAAATCAAACCATGCCACATTGTGACATCGTGAATTCTAAAATGAAATTAAAGTGATGAACTGAAATATCTATGACAAACCAGAGTGATTTATGCCATTAGAGGTGTGCATGCTAAAACACATTGTGACCACTGAATTGAATGAAAATAAAATAATCAAACTTAAGAATGAAAATGATAATAAAAATGTCCAAGGAACAGATTAATGTCAAAAAAATAAAATCATAAAAAACATCACCTTGTAAAGAAAACATGAGATATTGAAAATGCTACCAGAGTGTAATAATCTACCAAAGCCATGTCTTGCTGGTATAGAATAAACCGGAGAAAAGGAGAAGTTGTTCAAAATGCTACGAGATTATAAGAATCTACAAAAGCCATATCTTGCTGGTATGAAAAAACTGGAGAAAGAGGGGAAGTTGTTCAAAATGTGACTGCAAATGTAAGAAACCCTCCTTGAATGCTGTAGATCTAAAATTATTCCGCGCGGACTTCGAATGTATAAAGCTCCTGGTTTGTATCAAAACGAGGATGGTTTTATTAAATGCTGGAACGCAATTTTAAATAAATGCTCACTAGATCTAATGATTTTATTGATAAGTACGGCTAACAGACAGAGCTATATAAAGCAGAACTAGATGAAAAACTTATTGCTCTGAAAGGAATGGATAGTGATTTTAACATATCTCATAAAGATCATTTACGTAATATGCAAAGTTTTAAGAAAGAGATTAAAAATCAAAAACGAGAGAAGTTTAAGAGAGATGAAGATGACTATTTATTTGGGTATGTTTACCCTTGGAGCAAAAAGATAGAAGGCGATCGCCTTTTTAAAAAACGCACTACGATCTTTGATCATAAAGAACATGATAAGGAAGAAGAGCGGGACTCGGGATGTGAACACAGCAAAAAGAGAAGTAGGCAAGATTCAGTTGAGGCAGCCTCCTCCGCTCCTCAGGGTTCATCACTAAGAGATCATGATGATAATTTAAAAGAAGACAAAGTAAAAAAGACTAAAAAACCTTTTTTTAAATATGGATCTCTTATGGAAGGGAGGAGGCAGGGGTCAGTCTCGCAATCGCAATACACGAAACGAAAGTCAATGGAATCAGGAGAGAGACCAAGACAGGTTTCATGCACCGAACGAACAATACAGAGGTCGGGGTTGAGGCAGAGGTCGGGGGAGGGGTCATCGAGGCTCAACAAGATCAACAGAGAGGAGATATTGACAGCCCCGTTAGACAATGTCATTAATATTTCACAGTATACACTCTCCCCCGGAGAAATATCCCTACTTAATAAAGGTTTGTCCTTCGTCCCCACCCGTAATTACGATCCCTTTGAAACCCAGATAGATCTGTTCAAATTTTTTCGTAAAGTTCGTATAAAACATTTTTTCTTCAGTCAGACCAATGCTGACAGTGACCAATCTATTATCAAAAATAAATCCCGTTGGATTCCCCCTTCTGATACAGACACTCTCATTGAAAGATTTGAGAAGATGGTTCTTAAAGAAGTTCAGTCTATCCGACAATCCACCACAGTCCCTTACCATAATCTAACTCTTACGGAAAAACAAGCGATTAAATCCTTACAAACTAACAATAAAATCATCATCAAACCTGCAGACAAGGGAGGTGCGGTCGTGATCATGGACAAAACTTCATATATTAAAGAAATTGAAAGACAACTTGGCGATAAAAAATTCTATTTACGCCTTTCCGATGATCCAACTACGTCCCTCAAACAATCCATTGACAATTTAATATTAAATGGTTTTGAGTTCGGCTATCTCACAACGAAAGAAAGGGACTTTCTCTTGGTTGATTTTCCCATCATTCCCACGATTTATATTCTCCCCAAAATATTTTTAACCCAACCTCCAGGAAGACCGATTGTAGCCGCGATAGGATCATTATTAGAACCAATATCACAATTTCTAGATGTCCTCTTAAGGCCGTTTGTTGAATCTATGTGGTCCTATGTTCGGGACTCTTCTCACGTGATTAATATTCTAGGATCTATCAATAGTCTACACCCCGATACACTCTTGGTCACTCTTGATGTAGAATAATTATACACCAACATCCCCCAGGTTGAAGCGTTAGAGATTTTAGAACAATTTCTATATTTAAGGAAAGAGCATAGACGTATACCCGCAGTTTTTTTAATTGATCTTGCTCGTTTCGCCATGTGCGAGAACTATTTTTGTTTTCGTGACCTGTTTTACAAGCAGATAAAAGGGGTTTCCATGGGTTCCTCTATGGCCCCAGATGTGGCCAACCTGTATGTGGCTAATTTTGAGGACAAATTTATAAAAGATAGTTGCTTCAAAGCACATTTAAAACTGTGGATAAGGTGTATATAGACGATATTTTTATCCTTTGGCAGGGTTCGGTTGACATACTAAGAGAATTCAACGATTGGATTAACAGTTGTGATGTCCATCTACGTTTTCAACTTACCTATGATCCTATACAGATCTCCTTTTTGGATCTCTTGATTACTAAATCCGGTGACTGTCTTACCACTTCTTTATATAGAAAGCCAACAGACCGTAATCATCTACTACATTATTCAAGCTTTCATAATGCCACATTAAGAAACAACCTGCCTATTGGACAATTTTTGCGTACTAAACGCGTTTGTACCACAGACTCTACCTTTCAAACACATGCCACCATCATGAAGGAGAGGTTTAAGGAGAGAGGATACCCGCAGTCCCAAATCACTAAAGCATATTTAAGAGCTTCTAATGCAAAAAGGTCGGATTTTTTGACTTTACGAGAAAAAAAGTCCAAGGTTGGCATAGTCTGTCCATTGCTGTACTCACACCATTCTATTACAATCAGTAAATGTTTGAAAAAATATTGGCATCTAGTGCAGGCCATTCCGGGTTTCGAAGAAACACCATTGACCATTGCGCACAAACGCAATATTAATCTTCGGAATCTTTTGGTCCCTTCCGCTTTTACGGAGCGACGGTTCTTATCAAAATATAAAGGACACTTCCAATGTGGCCGATGCTCCGTATGTACTCATGTTTTGCCTATTAAAGATTTCTTCTTGCATCCATCCACTAATCAAAAAATTTTTCTAGATGATTTTTCAAACTGTCTGACTAGTCACGTTATTTATGTAATAAAATGCCCCTGCAATAAACTTTATGTAGGAAAAACTACACGCCCTATTAAGACCAGAATAATAGAACATAGAAGCAGTATCAAAAGAGCTGCAATGGATAAACCACTTGTCATGCATTGGCATACAGCAGCACACAAAGTATCAGATTTGAAATTTTTCATTATTAAAAAACTTAAATTTAATTGGCGCGGTGGCAATGTCGACAATACTCTGTTGCGTTTAGAACAACGTTATATTTTTAATCTACATAGTCTCCATCCTGAGGGTCTAAATATGGAAAGTGACCTTTCAGTTTTCCTTTAATAATTCACATTTTAATTATTTATTTATTTTTGATTTAGTAATCATTGCTTAATTTGTTTAGCTGCCTCTTGTTTATATTGGATCAGTTCTTTGGAGTAATATGAAATTCCCCCTCCCCCCTTTTTTTCCTCACACATGGTTATTGATAACAACATAATGTTTTTTATATGGTTTTACATAAGATTACGTGTTTTTTATGATTTTTGTTTTATTTATTTATTTTATTATTTTTTTATTTTTTAATTCACACACATTTTTTAAGGTTTTTACATGCACTTTTATTTTTGATGGCCCCTTGATGTTTATCTGCAAGTGCAGCCTGGATATTTTTAGATAATTATTTATCTTTATTTCCTGGTTTGCTGCTATTTAATTTATATTTATGTATTATTCATATTTATATTTATTCACATTATTACAATATTATTTTATTATTATTTATTACTTTTTTTCTTTTTCTTTTTTTTTTATTTTCTTTTACTTTTTTTTTTTTCTTTTGTCTTTTTTCTTTTTTCTTTTTTATTTATTGTGTTTATTTTTTTATTTTTTAATGGAAATTCAATCGTGCATATTTTCCCCCCTTTTTTAAATTATTTATGGTGTTTGTAAGGACTGAATTATATATGCTAGCCATGGCTCTGCAGGTTTGAGTACTGGCACTTTTGTAACACAATACCATTGAACATACTTCCCTTTCAGATCGTCTCCCCCTTTTACATGAACCTGCTTATATACAGCCTTTTGTGGATTCATTTAGGGTGATTTTACATATATTGATTCAATGAATCAGACTTTCGGTTTATGCTACATTTATTTATTTTTGTAGTTAAAATCTCAGAATTGTGTTTGTAAGGCAGTTCTAATGATATCTGTCCCAAATGAGATGTATTCATTGTGGTTAGTTTTGTGTATGCATAATAAAGATGACGTCAATGTCCTCGTTTCTATTTTAATCCTGCACCGCGCAGCTGCGGGCGTTTTTAGTTTGCAAAGACTGTGCTGGTTTTGGCGCGAACATTGCAGGTTGCTGCATTCATCCTTTTGGCAGTAAGTATCTGTATATATTTTAGTCATCTTCAAATATCGGAGGCCCCCTCTTTTATTTAGTTCCTTAAGGTATTAAAGTTGTTATAGCCCTTCGGGGCTTTTTTACGGTTGTAGTATTCTTGAATAATTTCATCTATTTCTTGGGCTTATTTTAAACCAACCAGACACGGTTTTTGCAGACCTTTACATCTGAACATCAATGATTTTTTATGACATTTAGGATGTTATACTTTTTAGGGTTTCTTACGTTTGCAGTCACATTTTGAACAACTTCCCCTCTTTCTCCAGTTTTTTCATACCAGCAAGACATGGCTTTTGTAGATTCTTATAATCTCGTAGCATTTTGAACAACTTCTCCTTTTCTCCGGTTTATTCTATACCAGCAAGACATGGCTTTGGTAGATTATTACACTCTGGTAGCGTTTTCAATATCTCATGTTTTCTTTACAAGGTGATATTTTTTATGATTTTATTTTTTTGACATTAATCTGTTCCTTGGACATTTTTATTATCATTTTCATTCTTAAGTTTGATTATTTTATTTTCATTCAATTCAGTGGTCACAATGTGTTTTAGCATGCACACCTCTAATGGCATAAATCACTCTGGTTTGTCATATATATTTCAGTTCATCACTTTAATTTCATTTTAGAATTCACGATGTCACAATGTGGCATGGTTTGATTTCTTTAATGTGTTTAATGAGACACTTCTTCATCCTTCATGTTTTGTGTGGCAGAGACATTTGGCTTTTGCATTTTTGGATTGTTTAATTTGTTTCACGTTGATTTTGCACAGCGTGGGTTTTGATACCCACTCACATAATCTTCGGCACGTTTTTGAATTTGTCTCACTTATAATCCTTTTATTTTGGTGTATATTCATAAGTGCTTACTAGCTCACCTTGTTTTGTCATAGATGAGCACGTCTATTCTATTCTGATTCTCATTTCATTTTTTGATTTTTTTCCTTGTATATTTTAGGCACATTATTTGAAAATATTCAGTGAGGTCTACTTTTCAAATTACTATTTGCCTCAAGAGTTTCATCGTGTCCCCTTTTATTAACTTGTTATAGGTTTTTAGCAAATTTTATTTTGTACCACAATGTCCATTGTTATTGTTATAGATTCATTTGTCATTTTATTTACATTTTATAGATTGCACAATTACACTGATAGGAAGATTTATTCCAAATCAGGTAATAGTTTTATTTATCAGAAATATCGACACAAGTTTCCTTCATCTCTCTTAAAATCTATTTCAATAATTTAATTCAAATTAAAAATTTATTTTAAAACTTTATTTCTAGTCACATGTCATTATATTTTTTGATTGTTTCACAGTTTATTTTAATTATTCATTCATTTATCTATCAACATTTATATGTAAATATAAGAAATTTTATAGAGTTTTAAGTCTATTATAGACCGCCATTTTTTACGTTCTCTGCTTGAGTAGAGTTGTCAAGTACATCTATGAAGGCATAAAATTGTTTCATTATTAATATCCATATACAAAAATTTTTTTAGTTCCAAGTTTATCACAGTTGACCATTGGTTATGTTGATATTGATTTGTTGTTTATTTAAGGCAGGTTCATCATTGTAACGTTTGTTTTTGTTTAGCATATCTGTGAAGATATAAATTGTTTTAGGTCTTTATTGATCAAGTTACACACTTTTCCTTCAGGTATGTGTTATTTATATGTTTCTTCGCATGCATTTACTTATTTATTGATTTTAATGTTGTATCATTTAATTATTATCTATTTATATTTTTTATATTATATAAATAATTTTTTATATATTACAAGCAATATGTTTTATTTATTTTAACTGTGTTTTGATGTGACATTTAGGTTCCGTTTTATTCCTGTTTTTTCATGTTAGCCGTACTTATTTTGTTCCCCTTTTTTATATATATTTTTTATATATAAGTTTACTGAAAAAAATATATGCTTTTATACATTCTTTATGTCCGCCGGTCATGCCAATTTGTATTAAGTTTTAATTGTTTTAAATTGTTTATCTCTTTTTTCTATTTTTATGTGTTGTTTTAGCCATTTAGCCCCTGAAGAAGGGTAATCCGAAACACGGCCTGTGTTGGGCCTTTGGCTGATGTTGGTTAATAAAGGTATTATACGTCCTCCTTTGCCATCCACGGCAAAAAGGTGATGCACCAGGGTCTATGATGGCCGCAGCCACCACAGTCCGCCCGAAACACCAGGAAAAGAAGGGCTGTAGACACTAACCATTGAGACAGTGCCCGCACTGGCCACGAGCTGCGTCACCCACACTGACAAGACCCATGGCAGCAGTTGACAGTAACCCCACTGGGCTCCTTGAAGCCATGCCGTGCCCTGCATACCCAGGAGCCGCTGTGGTCCAAGCAGGCTGTGGAAGGTGCAGCCCCCGACAGCAAGGCAGCAACTGGGGCAGCCGGAGAATTGGGACAACACTGGCTCCAGATGCATGGCTGAAACAAAACATCCATTCAAGGGTGGCAGAAGCTTATGTGTGTGCGCTGGAGCTGCGAGCCAAGCCACGGCAGGGACTGCCCACACAAGACCCAAGGCAGAGAACACACACTGAGCAAAGGGGCCAAGCATCCATGGCATACAGAATCATGCAATCTGGCAAACAAGAAGCAGCATCAGCCAGAACTACATACCTACAGAGGACAAGAAAATCACAGGTGCCAGTGAGTAATTTCTAGTTTCCATGTTGACTTGGGGGGGCCTGGGATTTGTCAAGCCCTGTTCTACAGGCACAAACCAATAATTCTCTATCTCCAGCAGATGGTGGATGCAAGTTTTTCTACTCAAGCGAATCTGGGAAAACAAAAGGAGAGAGAAATTGTTCTATCTCCAGGAACAAGCAGGAATGAGTCTTCACATATGGGTACGTCGGTACCGACAGAGCCTGCGCGGGAACGCTCCCCAGCGTCCAATCAGAAAGCCTTTGGGAGCATCCCACAGCGCCTGCGTGCTGCCTTCCCGCCTTTCCCAACTGTCTCTCCTCAGTTCTTCTTTTCCGCGGAGCTTGCAGGTCGTGTTCCTGTCAACGCAGAAGAATTTCCTTATTTTTTTCTTTATTTCTTTTGTGTCGCGTCTGCCTTCTTCGACGCTGTACCGGTACCGCCGGTCTTTGTTCTTTTCTTCTTGTAAAAAAAAAAAAGAAAAAAACCTTTTTTCCGTTCTTTTTCTTCAGGTGCACTTGCGTTTTGGGCCATAGGCCCAATACTTTTTTTCCTTAAATATGGAAAAGCCTGCCTCAGGATTTAAAAAGTGCACAAAATGTGGCAGTACCATTTCTGTCACCGACACCCATGACTGGTGTCTAAAATGTTTAGGTCCTGACCATTCCATAACAGATTGTGTGTCCTGTTCCATGATGTCTAAAAGAGGACGGCAGAACCGAGCTGCCATGCTCAGTACCCTGTTTCCCTCTGATGCGGCTTCAGTGGCATCGACGTCTTCCAGGGCTGCTTCTTCCTCACATGGATCTCAGGTAACTAAACATAAATCCAGCCGGTCCTCAAAGGGTAGATCTCCTTCTAAGCATCGAGATGCCTCTGGCGTTGCCCTCGAGGATTCTGCACCGGCAAAATTACCCCGGTGGGAGGCTTCGGCCTCTAAAGCATCATCGGGGTTCCAGGATGATCTCGATAGCGTGGCCTCGACAGATGTCCTGGTGCCATGCTCTGGGGTACCGGTGGCTCCACCAGTACCGACTTCCAAGCATTGGCGGCGTCAATGGATCAGAGGATTCTGTCCATAGAACGCAGTCTGGCGGTTTTCCTTGTGGCATCGACGCCCGTGGTACCGCAACAGACTACTCTGCCGGTACCAGCTCTAGCATCGCCATCGGTGTCTGCTATGTCGGTACTCTGTCCGTTGAAGCCCTCCGGTACCGATACCCCGGTACCGGTTATTCCCGATACCGACCCCGGTCGGTACGGGTATCGGGCTTTGCAAGAGCATCCGGACAGACGATACTTCGATTCCTCTGAAGATTCTGAAGAGTCGGTCGATGCAGTGATGCTTCTTCCGCAGGAGGAGTCCTCTCCTAAACGAAGAATGTCTCCTCCAGAAGACTTGTATTTTCAAGATTTTATCAGGGTGGTGGCTCGGGGCCTCTATTACAGTGGCCCCTGAGACAGAGCCCAGAGCCAAGGAGTTAGATATTTTACAATATCCTAAAACTCCTAAGGAGGCAGCTACCTTGCCTATTCATGAGATTCTGTATGATCTCATGTTGAGGATGTGGGAAGCACCTCTAACCATCTCTCCTCATTCTCGCAGGTTGGATACCATGTATCGTGTCCCTCCTTGTCCTGGTTTCCATAAAACTCAACTTCCTCACCACTCTATTGTGGTTGAGTCGGCAATGAGAAAGATTAGAAGTGCCAAAAGACATGCCTCTAATCCTCCAGGACGTGAATGTAGAACCCTGGATGCTTTTGGAAGGAGAGTCTTCCAAGCTTCCATGCTTGCTGCGAGAATTAATTCTTATAGTCTCTACATGGGAATGTTCTTAAAAGAAGTCACTGAACATTTGCAGACTTTAAGTCCTTTTATGTCTGAAGATAAAAGGCAGGACTTTCTCACTGGGCTCAAACATGCCCAAGATATCTCCAATTTTTCTAACCGTGCAGCTTTCGACTCCTTTGAATGTGTAAGCAGAGCCTCAGCTATTGCCATAGGTGCACGTAGGATTGCTTGGCTTCAAGCATCTGATTTGGAGATCTGGGTTCAAGATGAATTAGGAAATATCCCTTGTACAGGTGAGAACCTGTTTGGTAAGGATTGGCAAGCAAAAGCCAATCAGATGGATGCTGAAAATTCTGCTTTGGATAGAGTATCCAAATCCACAGCTGCTCCTGCTAAGAAAAGGTTATTCAAGAAAACACCGTTTTCTAAAAAGGGAAGATTCTATCCTGCTTATGGTCAGCGAGCATCTTCTGCAGCTCAGTTCCCTACCAAACGTCAGCAATCCTCCAAACAGAGCAAAGCAAAGTCTGCTAGGCCTGCTCCAGCCCAGCATCCTCAGCTCCCTCAGGGTCTTTGACTTTCCGCTAGAGAACTTAACCTTCCTGGCTCTAGAAGGACTAGAGCCCTCCACCATTCCAGGAAGGTTATGTCACTTTGCTCCCAGGTGGAGGCAAATTACAGCAGAGCATTGGACACTCTCCATCATAAGAGAGGGGTACAAACTTCATTTTTCAAGCTTGCCCCCTCTCACAAGAGTGCACCAATTCAATTCTCCAACCTCCCTCCTCAACCTGTTGCAGCAGGAGGTTGCCACTCTTCTCGCCCAGGGGGCAATAGAGGAAGTGCCTTTTCAACAACAGGGCACAGGGTTCTACTCCCCCTATTTTCTTATTCCAAAGAAAACAGGGGGCTTCAGACCCATCTTAGATCTCAGAGAGTTGAACAGATTCCTAGTCAAGGAAAAGTTCAAGATGGTTTCTCTAGGAACTCTGCTGCCATACCTTCAGAGTCAGGATTGGCTTTGTTCTCTAGATCTCAAGGATGTGTAGACTCATGTTCTCATCCATCCAACTCACAGAAGGTTCCTTCGGTTCCTTTTTCAAGAGAAGCAGAATCAATACAGAGTGCTCCCTTTTGGTCTGGCCTCTGCACCAAGGGTGTTCATGAAATGCATGGCGTGGTAGTTGCTTTTCTGCGCACCCTGGGAATATTCGTCTTCCCTTACCTGGACGACTGGCTAATTCGAGCTCCCACTCAATCAGAGGCCAAGAGTTCTCTAACCTGCACAATACGTATCCTTCAGTATTTAGGGCTGGTAATAAACATCCCAAAATCCAATTTGATCCCTACTCAGTCCCTGGAGTTTATAGGGGCGTTGCTGGATACCACAAGGGCAAGGGCCTATCTTCCCCAGGCCCGTTGCCTTCGCTTGGTGCAGTTAGCTTCTCAGGCAGAGTTGAAGCCCCTACTAACTGCTCGAGAGATGTTATAGTTGCTAGGCCACATGGAATCCACCGTACATGTGGTACTATATGCTCGCCTTCACATGAGGGCAGCTCAGTGGACTTCATCCACCCAATGGACCCAGGCATTAGGCTGCCTGTCAGACAAAATAGCAAACACAAGTCGCCTCATTTTGTCCCTCCAGTGGTGGAAGTCCCCTCAAAACCTGTTGCTGGGGTCCCCCTTTCAGCAGCCTCTACCCCAAGCAACTCTTACTACAGATGCTTCTCCATTGGGGTGGGGAGCTCATCTGCAGGACCTCTCCACCCAGGGCATCTGGTCCCCACAAGAGACTTGTCTACATATCAATCTCTTGGAACTCAGAGCAATCTTCCTTGCTCTGCGGGTTTTCCACACCCTGCTCAGCCACAAGACAGTCCTTATCCACACGGACAATCAGGTAGCCATGTTCTATGTGGACAAGCAGGGAGGAACTGGCTCTCTGTCGCTTTGCAACAAAGCTTTGCGACTGTGGGCCCTCGCCAGAGAGCATCACATTCATCTTCTGGCAGTTTATCTTCCAGGCGTTCAAAACTCTTGGGCAGACAGGCTCAGTCGAGTTCTGCTTCCACACGAGTGGTCCCTACATATGGACCAGGTATCCAAGATTTTTCAAATTTGGGGAACCCCGGACATAGACCTCTTTGCAAGTCCATGGAATGCCAAACTTCCCCGGTTCTGTTCCAGAACTCGAGCTCAGGCAATGGATGCTTTCCTCCTTCACTGGGGTCAAGACTTCCTCTATGCCTTTCCACCCATCCCCCTAATTCCCAAAACCCTGTTCAAGCTTCAGAGAGACAGAGGCCACATGATTCTCATAGCTCCACATTGGCCACGGCAAGTGTGGTATCCTCTGCCTCTACATCTCTCTCAGGCTCTCTCCCTGGAGTTAGGGTCGGCTCCAGACCTCCTCTCTCAAGAGGACGGAAGGTTATGGCATCCCAATCCCCAGTCTCTGCATCTAAGGGCTTGGTTGCTGAAGGCCTGGATCGCCAGTATCTTCATCTTTCTCAACAGGTGAAAGATGTTCTTTATGCTTCCAGAAAACCTTCCACTAGACGTTCTTATGCTTTCAAGTGGAAGAAGTTTACTATCTGGTGTTCTGGGAAGGGTCTTAACCCCCTTGGCATACCTCTGCAATCTTTGGTGGAGTATCTCCTCCATCTGTCTAATGCAGGACTTAAAACAAATTCAGTAAGGGTCCATTTGAGTGCTATTGCAGCTTCCCTTAAGCCTCTAAATGGATAACCTGTTTCCTCTCATCCTCTGGTAGCAAGATTCATGAGAGACCTCCTTTTAACAAAGCCTCCCATTAGACCACCCCTGGTGGCATGGGACTTAAACTTGGTTCTTGGTCAGCTTATGAAGCCGCCTTTTGAGCCTTTAGCTACCACCTCCTTGAAATACTTTTCTTGGAAGGTTATCTTTCTCATTGCAATCACATCAGCACGTCGTATTAGTGAATTGCAAGCACTCGTAGCTAATCCACCTTATACAAGGTTCCATCATGATAAGGTGGTACTTAGGACTAATCCACACTTTATGCCTAAGGTGGTCTCGCCTTTTCACCTCAACCAAGAGGTCTACATACTTGTCTTTTTTCCAGGACCTCATGCATCAAGTGCAGAGAGGAATCTTCATACCCTAGACTGTAAAAGAGCTCTGGCTTTTTACTTACAAAGGACACAGCAACATAGAAAGTCTTCCCAACTCTTTGTTGCCTTTGATCCTTCTCATTTGGGACTACCAGTCTCCAAGAGAACACTATCTAACTGGATTGCCCATTGTATTTCTTTCGCCTATCAGAGCAAGAACCTTTCTCTGGAGGGCCATGTCACAGCTCACAATGTGAGAGCCATGGCAGCCTCAATGGCTCATCTGAACTCTGTGTGTCTATTGACGACATCTGTCGAGTAGCCACTTGGGCCTCGGTTCATACCTTCACAGCCCATTACTGCTTAGACAAGGACTCCCGCTGGGATGCCTTGTTTGGTCAGGCTGTTCTTAAACACCTGTTCCAAACTTAATCAACTCCTACCCACCATCCCTCATGGGATGCCAGAGATCCATGTGGGGAAGTGCAGCCCTGTCCCAGGGACACACAACTTATGGGATCTCTCCCTGGCATCTAAAGCTAGGGAGTCCCCATATGTGAAGACTCATTCCTGCTTGTTCCTGGAGATAGCAGTTACTTACCTGTAACAGGTGATCTTTGGGAACAGCAGGAATAAGTCTTCACAACCCACCCACCTCCCCTAGGAGTTGTCTCTCTCTCTATCTCTCTTTCCTTTCCCTCTCTCTCTCTCTCTTTGTCTCAGCTCTAAAACTCAACTGAGGAGAGACAGTTGGGAAAGGCGGGAATGCAGCACGCAGGCGCTGTAGGATGCTCCCAAAGGCTTTCTGATTGGACGCTGGGGAGCGTTCCCGCGCAGGCTCCATCGGTACCGACGTACCCATATGTGAAGACTTATTCCTGCTGTTCCCAGAGATCACCTGTTACAGGTAAGTAACTGTGCTTTGCTTGTGAGCAACCACCCTTGCTGGTGACTTTCTCACTGGAGCACGACGCGGGAGACTCCACTAGAGATGCATTTAAAACTAGTGCTCTTTTCCGATGATTTAACTCCTTGCCCTTATCTTGTTAAGGGCCTGTTGAGGAGCCAGAAGATTGCAGAAAGGAAGCTTTGGAGAGGATTCTTCAGCCTAGCACAACCTCACTGCTCCCTCCCTCCTCCTCCTTCCCCCCTGCTCTCCCTTGAAGGTTTGAAGAAGGCAGTAGCACTGAGTCTGCATTGGTTTTCCTTCCTTGGAGCTCCCCAGCGGTGAGTACGAAAACTAAGTCTCTGTCACACTTGTTTGTGGGGGGCTCCCGACCTTCTCTGTTGGAGGTGCATGAGTCGGGTTGAGCCACTCGGAGCATCCGTTGTTTCGGTGCTGGTGATCTCCAGGAACAAGCAGGAATGTAGTTTTCACATATGGGTATCGTCGGTACTGACGGAGCCTGCGCGGGAACGCTCCCCTGCGTTCAATTAGGAAGCTTTTGGGAGCATCCCACAGCGCCTGCATGCTGCCTTCCCGCCTTTCCCAACTGCCTCTCTCCAGTTCTTTGTTTTCCGCGGAGCCAGCAGGTCGTGTTCCTGTCACCGCAGAAAATATTTTTCCTTATTCTTCTTTTTGTGGTCGCGTCTGCCTTCCTCGACGCTTTACCGGAACCGCCGGTGGTTCTTTCTTTTTAAAAAAAATAATAATAATAATCTTTTTTTCCAAACTTTTCTTTTCCAGGTGCACGCGCCATTTTGGGCCTTAGGCCCAAAATTTCCTCTATCATGGAGAAACCTGCCTCGGGTTTTAAAAAGTGCACCAAGTGTGGCGGTACCATCTCCGTCACCGACACCCACGAGTGGTGTCTTAAATGTTTAGGTCCTGACCACTCCATCTCAGAGTGTATGGCTTGTGCCATGATGTCCAAGAGGGGTCGACAAAACTGAGCTGTCAAGCTCAGCGCCCTTTTTCCCTCCGATGTAGCTTCGGTGGCATCGACGTCTTCCAGGGCTTTGTCTTCCTCCCATGGATCTCAGGTAACTAAACATAAGTCCAACCGGTCCTCGAAGGGTAGATCTCCTTCTAAGCATCGAGATGCCTCTGGCGTTGCCCTTGAGGGTTCTGTACCGGCAAAATTGCCCCGGCGGGAGGCTTCAGCTTCCAAAGCATTATCGGGGCTCCAGGACATTCTCAAGGCCTCGACCTCGGCAGAACTACTGGTGCCATGCTCTTGGGTACCGGCTGCTTCCGGTACCGATACCCAGGCATCGGCAGCGTCAATAGACCAGAGGTTCCTGGCTATTGAACACAGTCTGGCGGCTCTCCTTGCGGCATCGACGCCCTCGGAACCGCGTCAGACAGTTCAACCGTTACCGATAGCATCGACATCGGTGTTGGCTTTGCTGGCACCCAGTCATCCGATGCCTTCTGGTACCGATACCACGGTACCGATTTTCCCCCCGGTACCGACCGTTCGGTACGGGTATCGGGCTCTTCAAGAGCATCCGGACAGAAGGTACTTTGAATCCTCAGAGGACTCTGACAGCTCTGTCGGTACTGGAATACTTCTCCCGGAGGAGCCTTCCTCTCCTAAACGTAGGATGTCTCGTCCAGAAGATATCTCCTTTCAGGACTTTATCAGGGAGGTGGCTCGTGGTTTGTCCATTACTGTGACTTCTGAAACAGAGTCCAGTGCTAAGGAGTTGGAGATTTTACAATATCCCAAAGCTCCTAAGGAGGCAGCTACATTGCCTATCCATAAGATTTTACATGATCTCATGTTGAGAATGTGGGAGACACCTCTCACCACCTCTCCTCACTCTCGCAGGCTGGATACCATGTATCGAGTCCCTTCTTGTCCTGGATTCCAGAAAACTTAGCTTCCTCGCCACTCTATTGTAGTGGCATCAGCTATGAGAAGGATTAGGAGTGGAAAGAGGCATGCCTCTAATCCTCCAGGACGTGAGTGTAGAACTTTGGATGCCTTTGGACGTCGTACTTTCCATGCTTCCATGCTTTCTGCTAGGATCATTTCCTATATTTTATATATGGGAATGTTCCTTAAAGAAGTCACAGGTGATTTCGAGGTTTTGAGCCCTCTTCTTCCTCAGGATAGAAGGCAGGATTTTCTCACACTGGTCAAACATGCCCAGGATATTTCTAAGTTTGTCAACCATGCAGCTTTTGACTGTTTTGAGTGCATAAGCAGAACCTCTGCCATTGCCATTGGTGCACGTAGAATTGCCTGGCTTCAGGCATCCGATTTGGAGCTCTGGATGCAGGACAAACTGGGCAATATCCCTTGTACAGGTGAGAATCTGTTTGGCAAAAATTGGCAAGAAAAAGCCAATGAATTAGATGCTGACAACTCCACTTTGGATAGGCTATCCAAAACCACAGCTGATCCTGTGAAAGAAATCTTTCAAGAAGCCTTTCTTCTCAAAAAAGAAGAGGTTTTATCCCTCTTATTCCCAGCAGGGACGTTCTGCAGGTCAGCCTGCCCGGAAAGGTCAGCAACCACCTAAACAAAGGAAAGCAAAGACTGCTAAGCCTCAACTGTCTCAGCAGTCTCAGCCTCCACAAGGCCTTTGACATTCATCTAGAGAACTTAGCCTTCCTGGCCCTCAATGGACCAGAGCCTTCCACCATTCCAGGAAGGTTATGTCACTTTGCCCCCAGGTAGGAGCAGATAACAGCAGAGCATTGGACACTCTCCACTATAAGAGAGGGGTATAAGCTGCACTTTCTGTGCATGCCCCCTCCCACAATGGTAAAACAGTTAAATTCTCAGACCTCTCTCATCAACCTGTTAGATCAAGAGGTCACTATGCTTCTTGCCCAAGGGGCAATAGAAGAAGTACCCATTCATCAACGGGGCACAGGGTTTTACTCCCCTCCCCCCCCTATTTCCTTATCCCAAAGAAAACAGGGGGATACAGACCTATTTTGGACCTCAGAGAATTGAACAAATTCTTGTTCAAAGAGAAATTCAATATGATTTCTCTAGGAACTCTGCTGCCATACCTTCAGAGTCAGGATTGGCTTTGTTCTCTAGATCTCAAGGATGCATACACCCATGTTCTCATCCATCCAACTCACAGAAAGTTCCTTCGGTTCCTTTTTCAAGGAAAGCACTACCAATACAGGGTGCTTCCTTTTGGCCTGGCCTCAGCACCAAGAGTGTTCACGAAATGCATGGCTGTAGTAGCAGCATTTCTCCGCATTCTAGGAATATTCATCTTCCCCTACTTAGACAACTGGTTCATTCGAGCCCCATGAGAGTCAGAGGCCAGGACTTCTCTATCTTGCACAATGCGTGTCCTTCAGTATTTGGGTCTGGTCATAAACATCCCAAAATTCAGTCTAACTCCCACTCACTCTCTAGAGTTCATAGGAGCTTTGCTGGATACCAGAAAAGCAAGGGCCTATCTTCCCCAGGCCTGTTGCCTTTGCATGGTGCAGTTAGCTTCTCAAGCAGTGCTGAAGCCTCATCGCACTGCCTGAGAAATGCTACAACTACTAGGCCACATGGCATCTACCGTGCATGTGGTTCCTTATCTCGCCTCCATGTGAGAGCAGCCCAGTGGACTTTATCCACTCAGTGGACCCAGGTATCAGGGTGCCTGTCAGACAAAATAGCAAACACAAATCGCCTTATTTTGTCCCTCCAATGGTGGCAGTCCACTCAGAACCTGTTGCTGGGGACCCCATTTCATCAACCCTTACCCCAGGCAACTCTCACAACAGATGCTTCACCAATGGGTTGGAGAGCTCATCTACAAGACCTCTCCACCCAAGGCACCTGGACTCCACAAGAGACTCATCTACATATCAATCTCTTGGAGCTCAGAGCAATCTTCCTTGCTTTTCGAGTGTTCTACATCCTGCTCAGCTACAAGATAGTACTCATCCATACGGACAATCAAGTAGCCATGTTCTACGTGAACAAACAGGGGGGAACAGGCTCTCTGTCGCTTTGCAACGAAGCTTTGCGACTATGGGCCCTCGTCAGAGAGCATCAGATTCATCTCCTGGCAGTGTATCTTCCAGGCATACAAAACTCTTGGGCAAACAGACTCAGTCGAGTTCTGCTTCCACACGAATGGTCTCTACATGCAGATCAGGTGGCCAAGATTTTTCAAATTTGGGGAACCCCGGACATAGAACTCTTTTCAAGTCCGTTGAATGCCAAATTTCCCCGGTTCTGTTCCAGAATTCCGGCTCAGGGCTCTCAGGCCAGAGATGCTTTCTTCCTTCACTGGGATCAAAACTTCCTTTATACCTTTCCACCCATTCCCCTAATTCCCCAAACCCTGTTCAAGCTTCAGAGAGACAGAGGGCATATGATTCTCATAGCTCCACATTGGCCATGGCAAGTGTGGTACCCTCTGCTTCTACATCTCTCTCTCAAGCTCCCTCCCTGGAGTTAGAATCTGCTCCAGAACTCCTGTCTCAGGAGGATGGAATGTTATGGCATCCCAATCCCCAATCTCTGCATCTCAGTGCTTGGTTGCTGAAGGCCTAGATCTTCATGATCTTAACCTTCAAACCACCATCTTCACTACAAGTCAATAAAATGGAACTGAAGGCACAATCCACAATCCGATATCTAGGTATTACGCTAGATCAGCGGCTCGACATGTCAGCGCACATCAAGAACTCCACCAAAGCAATATACCATAAGATCCGATCACTTCGACATCTCTGCCCATTACTTGACTTCTCCGATTACCGTTCAGTCTTCCAAGCCTTGGTAATCCCACATCTAGACTTTGCCAATATCATCCTACACGGGCTCCCACAATCAACACTGAACCCTCTCTGTCTGGCCATGAATTCAGCTGCGAGAGTTCTCGTAGGATTATCACGATCTGACCACATAACACCAGTCTTGAAGAGCCTACGCTGGTTACCTCTACAGGCCAGAACCCTCTATAAAGCTCTAGTCATGACATTCAAGGCCTCAAGGATCCAACCCCTCTCACCCATCAGTAATCTTATACATGCCACTCCAGCTAATAGAACCAGGAGGCCCTCTTCTTTGAACACCATTGATCTTCCAAGATTGATGAAATGCTCTAAAACAACAGCCTCCAGAGCTTTCTCCCTTTTCGCACCCAGAGCCTGGAATGCCCTCCCACCTGAAATCAGAGCCATCACAAACTTAAGGTCATTTAGGAAAGCTCTTAAATACCACCTGTTTCTAATATATTATTCGGAATCTACATCCAGTGAGCACTGTTCTCCAGGCGACTCCATTTCTAGGACCCCTTTAGAAAACGGTTAACCGACATGTTCCCTTACACTCACCACGCCCTGTTTTTACCCCTTTTGCTACTCAGTACTGCACTCGTAATGTAATGTATTTACTACAACCATGTCAATTTAATGACCATACCATGTATATAGGTCCCCCAGTTATCTCCATGTTTAGTCGACCCTGTTCAGTGTAAAAACCAATGTTGCCTGTACATTGTGTTTGTTTTATTGTTCATATGTACACTGCACTGATTATAAGAGCGTAGTATATAAGAAATGAAAATAAAATAAATAAATAAATAAACCTCCCTCAGCAAGTAAAGGATATCCTTTATGCTTCCAGGAAGCCTTCCACAAGATGCTCTTATGCTTTCAAGTGGAAAAGGTTTACCATATGGTGTTCGCAGAAGGGTCTTAACCCCCTTGCGATACCTCTGGAATCATTACTGGAGTATCTCCATGGTGAGACCGCACCTTGAATATTGTGTGCAATTCTGGTTGCCGTATTTTAAAAAGGATATAGCGATTTTAGAAAAGGTACAGAGAAGAGCCACCAAAATGGTAAAAGGGATGGAAGGATACTCCTATGAAGAAAGGCTAAAAAGGTTAGGGCTCTTTAACCTGGAAAAGAGACGGCTGAGGGGAGATCTGATAGAAGTCTATAAATTAATGAACGGAGTGGAACGGGTAAACGTAGATCGATTGTTTACCTTATCAGAATATAGAAAGACTAGGGGACATGCAATGAAGCTACAGGGTAAACTATTTAAGACTAATAAAAGAAAATATTTTTTCACTCAACGTGTAATCAAACTCTGGAATTTGTTACCGGAGGATGTAGTAAAGGCTGTTAGTGTAGCTGGGTTTAAAAAAGGTTTGGACAAGTTCCTGGAGGAAAGGTCCATAAACCATTATTAAGAAGTGACCGAAGATATCAATGCTTGACCCAGTACAAGCATTGTGGAACTTGTGTCTCTTGGGGAAACTGCTAGGTACATATGACCTAGATTGGCCACTGTTGGAGACAGAATACTGGGCTTGATGGACCTTGGTCTGACCCAGTATGGCATATCTTATGTTCTTATTTATCCAATGCAGGACTTAAGACTAACTCAGTAAGAGTCCATTTGAGTGCTATTGCAGCTTCTTTCAAGCGTCTAAATGGACAACCTATTTCCTCCCATCCTCTTATAGCAAGATTTATGAGAGGCCTTCTTATAACTAAGCCTCCCATTAGGCCACCACCGGTGGCATGGGACTTAAACCTGGTTCTTGGTCAGCTCATGAAGCCACCTTTCGAACCCTTAGCTACTACCTCATTGAAATTCCTTTCTTGGAAGGTTATCTTTCTCATTGCAATCACATCAGCACGCCACATCAGTGAGTTGCAGGCATTAGTAGCTGATCCACCTTATGCAAGGTTCCATCATGACATGGTAGTCCTTAGGACTCATCCACACTTTGTCAAAGGTGGTCTCGCCTTTTCATTTAAACCAAGCGGTCTACCTGCCTGTGTTTTTTCCAAGGCCTCATGCATCTAATGCAGAAAGGAATCTTCATACTTTGGACTGTAAAAGAGCTTTAAAGCCTTTTACTTGCAAAGAACACAGCAACATAGAAAGTCCTCTCAACTCTTTGTTGCCTTTGATCCTTCTCATTCGGGACTTTCAGTCTCCAAGAGAACACTGTCCAACTGGATTGCTCAGTGTATTTCCTTTGCCTTTCAGAGTAAGAATCCTCCCCAGGAGGGCCATGTCACAGCTCACAATGTGAGAGCCATGGCAACTTCAATGGCTCATCTGCACTCTGTGTCTGTCGACGACATCTGTCGAGCAGCCACTTGGGCCTCGGCTCATACCTTCACAGCCCATTACTGCTTGGACAAGGACTCCCACCGGGATGCCTTGTTTGGTCAGGCTGTTCTCCAACACCTGTTCCATACCTAATCAACTCCTACCCACCATCCCTGGTTGGATGCCAGAGATCCATGGGGGGAGGTGGAGCCCTTTCACAGGGACACACATCTGGGGTCTCTCCCTGGCTTCTAAAGCTAGGGAGTCCCCATATGTGAAGACTACATTCCTGCTTGTTCCTGGAGATAGCATAGTTACTCACCTGTAACAGGTGATCTCTGGGAACAGCAGGAATTTAGTCTTCACAACCCACCCACCTCCCCTAGGAGTTGTATCTCTCTCTCTCTTTCTGTTTCCCTCTCTCTCTCTTTGTCTCAGCTTTAAACTCAACTGGAGAGAGGCAGTTGGGAAAGGTGTGAAGGCAGCACGTAGGCGCTGTGGGATGCTCCCAAATGCTTCCTAATTGGACGCTGGGGAGCGTTCTCGTGCAGGCTCCGTCGGTACCGACGATACCCATATGTGAAGACTAAATTCCTGCTGTTCCCGGAGATCACCTGTTACAGGTGAGTAACTGTGCTTTTCCCGCCTTGTCCAACTGCTTATGTGCATAGTGTGTGCTTCCTGCACTTTGTCTCACCTCCTCTGCGCATACCTGGGTAGCATGCGGTTACTTGTCCGCGTGGCCCTAGTGCGTGCGGTTACTGCTCATGTGGTCTTGGTCTGCAGTGCTTTGCGCCATCACATGCCTTGAACTTACTTTGCTTGGCTGCCTTTGACAGCAAAAATTCTTTATTTTTTATTAGCTTTATAATTCAAATACTTTACAAACAAGTATACAAGAAACGTAATAGCAATTTAGCAAATAATGAAAATAGCATCAAATGCCAAGTAATACAACCCCATCACTAAGCCCACATACTAGGGAGAAACAACAAAAGAAATTAATAATACAAAGAAAATTAAGCATTGCTCAAACATGCAGCCATCAATTTATATCACCCTCTTTTTACCTCACCCACAAACATCTTGCGTTTCCCTAGTAGTCAAAAATGCCTCCAGCTGAGAAGAATCCACAAAAATAAACCTAACGCCTTGCAAAGTAATAACTAACTTACAAGGATAATGGACAAAAAAGGTTGCCTTCAGGGCCAACACTCTTGGTTTCAGGGCCAAAAAGGTCCTTCTCCAGAGATGTTTCCGGGTGTCTCCAGGGCCACACAACTGCATCTTTGCCCCACAAAATAGGGCATTCTTATTTTTAAAGTAAGCCTTAAAAACAAATACTTTTATCCTGTTCTGATACAATAATGTTGTCCTAGCAGTTATGGAATCCTACGCTTCTTCAAGAAAGCTAGTCAAATTAATATCAGGAGATGCTTTTAACACATCAAACCCCTCTGGAGATTCAGAGGAAACTCTCCTAACAGTTAAGTAAAATTTGGAGAAACCAATTGAATTGGCCCCAGAAAGAGCCAGGACATCACGAAGGTATTTCCTTAGTAATATCTCAGATGAAAGTAATCGACATATAGGAAAATGTAGAAAACAAACATTCTTTGCCCTAAATAAATTTACATATATTTCCAATTTATGATGAATAGACAAACTATCTTTGATGCTAGAAGCATAAGTTTCTTGTAGGGAATTACTACAGTGGAAATTCATGGGCTGGCTTCTAAGTAGTGTTGCCTGGTTTGCAGAAAGCAGAGAACTTCATCTCTGGATTCTGGTATCTAGCACTTGCATAAAAGCTTTAGATGTGCTCTTGGAGGGCCCATCTCTCCCTTCATAGTGAGGAGACACAGGTGCCCTGGCCTTATCTTTGCTACAGACAGCAGCGGAGAATACCACTAATAAGATGGAGGACAAACATTGAGTTCCAGCGTTCACTCCTCTGACTGCTCCCCTTCTTGTAAGGGTCCAAGGGCTACTGTTTCCCCTGAGGACGTGGGCCTTGTGCCTAGCAGGGAGCTTCCAGTTCCTGGGTTATCTTCACTGGAATTATTTTAATTTCTATAGTAAGCTTGGCCTTTCTGGCAGGGCAAGTTGGACCATCTATATGTGCTGTTTGCGGGACTGTATAAAGGTGGTTTGTATGTCAAGTCTATTCTGGGGCACTGGATCAAGGAGGGTATTGCTTCCACGTATCTGTTGCAGAACCGGCCAGTTCTGGAGGGATTGTATGCACACTCCACTCGAGCACAAACATCCTCATGGTCGGAGCTTAGCTCGCTCTCCCCCTCAGACATTAGTCAGTTGGCAACATGGGCATCAGTTTCCACTTTTGTCGAGCACGACTGCTTGGATGCCCACGGTCAGGCGGACACAGCCTTTGGCTCAAAGGTCTTAAAAGCTGCCATTTCTTCTTCCTGCCCAGTGGAGTTGTAGCTTTGGTACGTCATGCTTGTCTAGACTGGTCTCACAGGACGATATCGAAGGTGACATTTTACTTACCAGAAAATGTCTTTTCCTTGAGTCCTGCTGGACTAATCCAGGACCTGAACCTGTTCTGGTCTTCTGTACTCTCTGTGCTTGGCCCTGCGAGCTCATACCCTTCTGACAAGCCTTCTGTTGAAGCTGATCCTGTACACAGTTATGCTTTCTGTTTTTTTTAACCTTATTTTGTTCAGTGAGGTTGTGTGAGATCAGAGATTCCTGACCATATGCCTGTGTGCGATTACTGGTTGATGCCCCTAGAAGCACAGATTGTTAATGGCATGATGATGTTGTAAGAAACCTCCTGGAAGTTTTCTCTGTCTCCACATCTGCTGGTAGGGGAACAAAACCCACTTGTCTGGACTGGTCTAGCAAGACTTAAAGAAAGGATATTAACTGGTACAGGGTTCGACAAACTCCAGATCCCAGGTCGACATGGTGACTGAAAAATACGACCAGAATAAATGTGGGGAGAATGGCTGTCAAGACTGGTGCTCTCAGTCTGGGGAATCCCATCTCCCACGGGCAAACAGCATCATTTTCAGCTGCAAAAGCCAGTGATCGCAACCGAGACCAGCACCTTCTGCTCGCGAGAGATGGGATCCCCACTGGCAGACAGCGCCGGTCTTGGTGGCCTTTTGCAGCACTACAGCCTGTGAAGATCTCATCTCCCGCATACAGAAGTGCTGCAAAAGCTTTTGATCGTGGCCAAGACTGGCACCGTCTGCCCACGGGAGATGAATCCCCATGGGCAAACTGCACTGATCGTGACATTTTACAACATTTCTGTGCACAGGACCTATCTCCCGTGGGCAGAAGTGTTGCAAAAGGCTGCAGTCACAGCAGAGGTACTGCTTGTACTCCCATGCTTGCAAGCAAAAAAAAAGGAAAAAGGTTAGAATGTAGAGGCTGAAAAAATTTTAAAGGGGCAGCAGGTTTGATTTAAGATAGAATGGAGGGGGGAATTGGAGAGCAGGTGAATGCAAGGGGGGAGGGAGAAGGGGAGAGTCTGGGAAGGGAAATGGGGTGGAGAGGGGTTAGCGTGTTGGGGGGAAGGGAAGCATGCAAGTGGTTGGAGGGTGAAGCACCCCAGCAGCAATGCAAAGACATACACACGCAGGCACCCATCCTCCACACCATGCACGCAGGCATCACACGCAGGCACCACATCTCCATACCACACACACACCCCACCTCCACACCCCACACAACCTACCTTTTTCATCACCACCGTTCAACATGTCCTTATGGCTTGTTTTGTTTTTTGAAGTTTAAAGAGTGATTGGGATGATATTGACAGCTAAGTGTTTTTCTATTTGTTTTACATGCATTTAAAAATTGTAAAAACAGACAAGCTAATCTAGAAGTCTATGAATGACAATCGGGGCAATTTCATGAGCTGTATTTAGCAGTTAAAAGCTGCTGTGTATCAGTCGTTAGCCCTGGCTTTGAGGCTTCTTTTCCCATTCTCTCCGATAAAGGTTGGTAGTTGTTCCCTTAATGCTTTGTGCAGTATGATCTATTGGTTAAGAATGTTTGAGCTTGTAAGGTTTTAAAGATAGATATTTACTTATTTCTGCCTCCCATGCTTTGAGTAGGTTAATTAGGATAAGGGGGTTTGGAGTTTTTGTTAGTTTTGGTAGCCTTATAAGGCGCCAACATCAATTTCTTTTATCTGCTGCAAGGAGTGCATGTCTCCAGTGGGTCTGCTTGTAAAAATGCTAGTAATACTAGTTCTACTACTACTACTAAGCATTTGTATAGCGCTACAAGTTGTACACAGCGCTGCACAAGGATTCATAGCATTGACACTGCAGTTCTTCAATGCAGTATAGCCTGAGATGTGCGTGCCATAATTTTCATGTTCAAAATAAGCCAGACAGACAGACACAATGTACCCATAAGGAGACAAATTTTAGAACAGGTTGCCTAGGTTGGAGGGCCAAGCAGGCACTTATTTTGGGGACAGTTTTAAAGACATAGGTACCTATATGTTTTGATAACATAGCAGCACAGACCTGCAGAAATTGTGGCTAAAATAAGCCTGCATATGTTTGCACCTACTCGGGATTAGGTGTAAAGATATGTATGCTAAGTATGTCTGTTTTTATAAGCAATGCACATAAATTTGTGACTCTACCCAAGTGATGCCTCCAAACGAGCCTACACCCTGGTCACATAAAGGTGTGTGCCTTTTTATCATCACTTTTACATATAAAAGTTATCAACCAATAAAGAAGCAACAAGCAGTCAAGAAATCTGACAACGACTTGGTAGAATGGTTATGAAAGACCTAAACACGATTCTAAAGAGCAGAGATGTCTCTCTCCATACAAAGATTTGACTTGTTCAAGCCATGGTACTATCTCCAGGAACAAGCAGGAATGAGTCCTCACATATGGGTACGTCGGTACCGACGGAGCCTGCGTGGGAACGCTCCCCAGCTTCCCAGAAAGGAAAGCTTTTGGGAGCATCCCACAGCGCATGCGCGCTGCCTTCCCGCCTTTCCTAACCAACTCTCCTCAGTTCTTCTTTTCCGCGAAGCCAGCAGGTCGTGTTCCTGTCACGGCTGAAGAAGTTCTTTATTTTAATTTATTTCTTTGGTCGCGTGTCTGCCTTCCCCAACGCCGGACCGGTACCGCCGGTCTTTTCTTTCTAAAAAAAAAAATATATATTTTCCTCACTTGGTGTATTTTTCTTCTTAGGCCTCCAGGCCCACAAGAAATTTTTCCCTCATGGAAAAACCAGCCTCCAGGTTCAAAAAATGCACTAAGTGTAGCGGTACAATTTCTGTCACAGATACCCATGAATGGTGTCTGAAATGTTTGGGGCCTGAACACTCCATCCCGGATTGCCAGTCCTGTTCTCTAATGTCCAAACGAGGGTTACAGAACCGGGCAGCCAAGCTCCATGTGCTGTTTCCCACGGATGCACCGGCGGTGGCATCGACATCTTCCAGGTCTTCCTCTCCTGATGGGTCTCAGGTAACCAAACATACTTTTAGCAGGTCCTTGAAGGGCAAATCTCCCTCTAAGCATCGAGATGCCTCCGGGCTTGCACTCGAGGATCCTGCCCCAGCCAAACAACCCTGGCGGGAAGCTCCGGCTTCCAAAGCTCCTCCTATGGGGTTACAGGTTGACATCGATGGCACGGCCTCGACCGATCACCTGTTAGACTGTTCTGGGGTACCGGCACAATCTCCCGGTACCGACATCCAGGCAGTCATGGCGTCCATGGATCACACTGTTCAATCAATTCAGCAGGCTATAATGGCTTTCATTAAGGCTGCGATGCCGACGGTACCGCAACAAACTCCGTTGTCGGTACCGGCTCCGGTACCGACTGCATCGACATCAGCCAGGATACCGATTCCGGCTCCCTGTCCTGGGCTCTTTCTCGGTACCGATCGATACGCCTATCAATCTTTGGAATCGAACAGACGATACTTCGATTCCTCTGATGATTCTGATTCATCGGATGAGTCTCCTGAAGTATCCATCACCCTTCTTGAGGAGCCCTCTTCTCCAAAAAGGAGAATGTCTCCTCCAGAGGATTTGTCCTTTCAAGACTTCATAATAGAAGTGGCTAAAGGACTCTCTATTTCAGTAACCTCTGAAAAAGAACCTAGAGCAAAAAAATTAGATATTTTGGGATACTCTACGGTTCCCAGAGAGGCAGTCACCTTGCCAATTCATGAAATTCTTCAAGAACATATGATTGACTTATGGGAGACTCCTCTCACCCTTTCTCCACATTCTCGTAGATTGGACACTATGTACCGTGTCCCCCCTCCTCCTGGATTTCAAAAAACTCAGCTTCCTCACCACTCCATTGTGGTGCAGTCAGCTATGAAAAGGATAAAGAGTACCAAAAGACATTCTTCTACTCCTCCAGGAAGAGAATGCAGGACCTTGGATGCTTTTGGTAGGAAAATCTTCCAAGCCAGCATGCTTATTGCCAGAATCAATTCATATAGCCTTTATATGGGTATGTTTCTGAAGGAAGTTGCACAAAAGCTGCACAACTTTCTTCCCTTTATTCCAGAGGATAAAAGGGATGAGTTCCTTCTTTGACTTAAGCATACTCAAGACGTTTCAAAGTTTTCCAACAGGGCAGCCTTTGATTCTTTTGAAGGTGCCAGCAGAGCCTCAGGCATTGCTATAGCTGCTCATAGAATTGCTTGGCTCCAGGCTTCTGATCTAGAACCCTGGGTTCAAGACGGTTTAGGAAATCTGCCCTGTACAGGTGAAAATCTATTTGGCAAAGAGTGGCAAATTAAAGCCACTCAAATGGATGCAGAAAATGCTGCTCTGGATAGACTTTCTAAGTCTACCTCCACTCCGGCCAAGAAAAAATCTTTCAAAAAGTCTTTTTACAAAAAGGGCAGAGTTCCTTCCACTTCTGGTCAACAGTCTTTTACGGGTCGCTTTGCTACTAAGCGTCAGCAACCTAAACCTGCAGGGGCTGCTACAACCCAGCAGTCCCAACCCCCTCAGGGTTTTTGACTTGATACTAGAGAACTTAACCTTTCTGGCTCTACAACAACCAGAGCCTCTCACCATTCCAGGAAGGTTAGCTCTTTTTGCTCCCAGATGGGAGCAAATCACATCAGAGCAGTGGACCCTCTCCATCATAAGAGAGGGCTACAAACTTCATTTCTCAGACCTTCCTCCCTACACCATGGTGAGAGACTTCAATTCTCCCACATCCCTCGACCTTCTAGATCAGGAGGGGACTACCCTTCTGGCCCAGAGGGCCATAGAAGCAGTTCCGCTTCTTCAACAGGGGTCAGGGTTTTACTCCCCCTATTTTCTCATTCCAAAGAAAACAGGCGGATACAGACCCATTCTAGATCTCAGAGAATTGAACAAATTCCTATGCAAAGAGAAGTTCAAGATGCTTTCTTTAGGCACTCTCCTTCCATACCTGCAGAGTCAGGATTGGCTTTGTTCTCTAGATCTCAAGGATGCGTACACTCATATACTCATTCACTCATTCATCCATCCCACAGAAAATTCCTACGTTTTCTGTTCCAGGGAAAACATTACCAATACAGAGTGCTTCCTTTTGGTCTAGCCTCTGCTCCAAGAGTGTTCACCAAATGCATGGCAATAGTGGCTGCATTTCTACGCACTCTGGGAATATTTGTCTTCCCATACCTGGACGACTGGCTCATCCAAGCTCCATCTCAGTCAGAAGCCCAAATTTCACTGGACCGCACCAGGTGCATTCTGCGGTATCTGGGACTTGTGGTAAACCTCCCAAAGTCTCAGCTCACCCCTACTCAGTCCCTAGAATTCATAGGGGCCTGGTTGGACACCACTACTGCAAGAGCCTACCTTCCTCAGGCTCGTTGCCAACGTCTAGTGCAGTTAGCCTCCCAGATTCAGTCAAAGAGCCACTTAACTGCCCGGGAGATGCTACAACTACTAGGCTACATGGCTTCCATAGTGCATGTGGTGCCCTATGCTCGCCTACACATGAGAGCAGCTCAATGGACTTTGTCCACACAGTGGACTCGAGCATCAGGAGCTCTCTCAGACCAAATAGCAACCTCCAAACGTCTCTTTTGGTCTCTCCAATGGTGGATGTCCACTCAAAATCTGTTACTGGGGTCCCCCTTCCAACCTGTGCTACCCCAAGCAACCTTCACAACAGATGCCTCCCAAACAGGTTGGGGAGCTCATCTACAAGACCTCTCCACCCAAGGCACTTGGTCCCCACAGGAGACCTCTCTTCATATCAACCACTCTATCTCTCAAGGTCTTTCATACCCTCCTCAGCTACAAGACAGTCCTCATTCATACGGACAATCAAGTAGCCATGTTTTACATAAACAAGCAAGGAGGAACTGGCGCTCTGTCGCTTTGCAACGAAGCTCTAAGATTATGGGCCTTCGCCAGAGAGCATCAAATCCATCTCCTGGCAGTATACCTCCCAGGAATCCAAAACTCTTGGGCAGACAGACTCAGTCGAGTTCTGCTTCCACACAAATGGTCCCTGCACATGGATCAGGTACTCAGAATCTTCCAAGAATGGGGAACCCCGGACATAGACCTCTTTGCAAGTCCGTGGCATGCCAAACTTCCCCGGTTCTGTTCCAGAATTCCGTGTCAGGGAGTTCTGGCCAAGGATGCCTTCCTCCTTCATTGGGGTCAGGACTTCCTGTACGCCTTTCCACCCATTCCTTTGATTCCCAAGACTCTGTTCAAACTTCAGAGGGATCAAGGATCCATGATCCTCATAGCTCCACGCTGGCCATGCCAAGTGTGGTACCCTCTACTTCTGCATCTCTCCCAAGCCCCCTCCCTGGACTTGGGAGCTGCTCCAGACATTCTGTCTCAGGAGGAGGGGACTTTGTGGCACCCAAACCCCAAGTCCCTTCACCTCAGAGCTTGGTTACTGAAGGCCTAGACCTTCAAGACTTCAATCGTTCTCAGCAAGTGAAGGATATCCTCCATGCTTCCAGAAAACCTTCCACTAGGCGTTCCTATGCTTTTAAGTGGAAAAGATTTTCCATTTGGTGTGCTCAAAAGGGTCTTGACCCTCTGGCACTTCCCCTGACTTCTCTATTAGAATATCTCCTGCATCTCTCCAGTGCAGGCCTTAAAACGAATTCAGTAAGGGTCCATTTGAGTGCTATTGCAGCATCAGTTAAACCTCTCAATGGACAACCTATTTCCTCTCATCCTCTTATTGCAAGATTCATGAGAGGCCTAACTTTAACAAAACCTCCCATTCGACCTCCCCCGGTGGCATGGGACTTAAACTTGGTTCTTGGTCAGCTTATGAAGCCACCCTTTGAACCCTTAGCCACTACCTCCTTGAAATTTCTTTCCTGGAAGGTTATTTTCCTTATTGCAATCACTTCTGCTCGCCGCATCAGTGAACTGCAGGCCTTAGTGGCTAACCCACCTTATACAAGGTTCCATCATGATAAGGTAGTCCTTAGGACAAATCCTCACTTTATGCCTAAAGTGGTCTCACCTTTTCATCTTAATCAAGAGGTATATTTACCTGTCTTTTTTCCAGCTCCTCATGCATCCAGTGCAGAGAGGAACCTTCATACTCTAGATTGTAAAAGAGCCCTTGCTTTTTACTTGCACAGGACACAGCAACATAGAAAGTCTTCCCAGCTTTTTGTTGCTTTTGATCCTTCACATTTAGGACTTCCAGTCTCCAAAAGAACACTGTCCAATTGGATTGCTGAGTGTATTTCTTTTGCTTACCAGAGTAAGAACCTTTTCTCTGGAAGGCCATGTCACAGCTCACAATGTGAGGGCCATGGCCACCTCTATGGCTCATCTTCATTCTGTGTCCATAGATCAGATCTGTCGAGCAGCCACCTGGTCCTCGGTTCATACCTTCACAGCCCATTACCATTTCGACAAGGACTCCCGCCGGGATGCCTTGTTTGGTCAGGCTGTCCTCAGACACCTGTTCCATTCTTAAACAACTCCTGCCCTCCTTCCCTGAATGGATGCCTGAGATCCATAGGAAGACGAGGAACCCTTCAGGGTCTCATATCCTTGGGGATCTCCCAGGCATCTTAGCTAGGGAGTCCCTCATTCCTGCTTGTTTCTGAAGATAGCACAGTTACTTACCTGTAACAGGTGATCTCTGGGAACAGCAGGAATTAGTCCTCACAACCCTCCCACCTCCCCTAGGAGTTGTATCTCTCTCTCTCTTCCTTTCCTCTCTCTCTCTATTGTCTCAGCTTTAAACTCGAACTGAGGAGAGTTGGTTAGGAAAGGCGGGAAGGCAGCGCGCATGCGCTGTGGGATGCTCCCAAAAGCTTTCCTTTCTGGGAAGCTGGGGAGCGTTCCCACGCAGGCTCCGTTGGTACCGACATACCCATATGTGAGGACTAATTCCTGCTGTTCCCAGAGATCACCTGTTACAGGTAAGTAACTATGGTTTCAGTAACATCATATGGATGTGAAAGCTGGACAGTGAAAAAGATAGACAGGAAGAAAATTGATGCCTTTGAATTATGCTGCTGGCGGCGAATACTGTGTATACCATGGACTGCCCGAAGAGCAAACCAGTTGGTACTAGAGGAGATCAAACCTAAGCTTTCTTTAGAAGATGACAAGACTTCGACTTTCATACTTTGGACACATCATGCGAAGAGAGAGATCATTAGAGAAAGACATCATGCTTGGCAAGATAGGTCAACGCAAAAGAGGAAGGCCAGCAATGAGATGGATCAATACAATAACAGCAGCTACGGGTACCAGTCTGTCAACAATGAGCCACCTGACTGAAAACCGAACACAATTTAGGACAACTATCCAGAGCATAGGTTTTCAACCCAGTCTTCGGGGAACCCTAGGCCAGTCAGGTTTTCAGGATTCCCACAATGAATATGCATAAGATAGATTTGCATGTTCTGCCTTATGCATATTATTCTGGGAAGCCTGAAAACCTGACTGGCCTAAGGTTCCCCGAGGACTGGGTTGAAATCCCCTGATCCAGAGGGTTGCCATGAGTCGACACCGACTCAATGGCACACAACAACAACAAGGCATTTATATGCAAAAAAGCCTTTATGTAATTACCCACAAAGTATGCTTTTATACGTAATAGAAGAATGCATAAAAACAAATGTGTAAAATGTCTGACAGATAAAACATACTGTTAGACATACTGTAGTTCAGTTTGAAAATATGTTTAGAGAGGCCAATACCAAATTTTATAAAGTGGAAATTGGTCTCATTAAATCCTACACAAACTGTTATTTTAGTTCATGCCATACTCTAGTAGAATTAAAATGTAGTAATTTGTAATGCTATTGCCACATGGATCTGACTGCTAATATGACTTCTATCAAAACCATCATCAAACATGCAAAATATTTCAGGCTGCAATTGCACACATTACTGTGCCAAAGATATTTATTAAAATAGGTGAATCATCCAAACATGGGAGTAGGCCTATAATTCTTTAATACCACACTTTATCTCCCAGTGATATCATCATTGATTACCCAGAGAACATGGCAGTTATGAAACTATCGACAAGGAATTTTTAGAAGCTCAGCGAAGCTTCAGATGCGGCAGAGGACATATGAGGAAAATGATGAATTACAATCAATTATGTCCAATGGGACTGATAACATGCTCCCAAATGAGGAATCAAATGTGATTAATCTTTCTGCTAATCCCTTAACAGAAGCACAATTGAACCTCTTAGGGGATTGGGTTTTCTTTTCACTACTAGATATGACCCATTTAAAACGTGGATCTATTTCATCAGTTTATTTGAAAATTACAGTTAAAAGTGCTCTTTCAGGTATAAGGCATTGACTCAGGCTACTTCATTAGTGAGAGTGAAATCTAACTGGTTATCTCCTGGAACTATGGATTTGGTCATTAGCAAATTTAGTGATATTGTGTTTTTGTTTATGCAATTCCTTGATATACCGCCCTGGCTGAAGGGCATCAGAGCAGTTTACAATTGCTACAAGCAGGTACTGTGCTGAATGAATTGATCCAGTGTGAGCTTTTGGCTGGTGCTGTGAATTATAAGACAAATTTGCCAGCAGTTGAAATAATGGCGATTTAAGAAGTTCCAACGAGATACTTCAGTTGTGGTGAAACGTGCTGAAAAGGGAGGTGGTATTGTGATACTGTCACAACAATACTATCAAGAAGTGACACGCCAACTACAAGATGGGAAATTTTATCAGAAGTTGAATATGGGTCCTCTACAAGAGTTTAAATTGATTACTGCTACTGTGATTGATTGAGCTAAAGAATTAGGATATATGTGCAAAGAAGTAGTTTTATAAACATCAATAATCCGAAGACACCTCATCTGTATATGTTACCTAAGATACATAAGAGTTTAGAGGCACCTCTGGGGAGACCAATTGTCTCTTTAAAGGGTTCTATTTTGGAATCTTTCGTAAGGTTTATAGATATATTTTGAGGCCTTTGGCTATAGGAGTTAAATTATACCTACAGGATACTTCAAATTTCCTGCAGTTAATTCAGGATCTTAATTTGGATTTCAATCAAGTTACTTTAGTTACTATGGATATCGTTACTCTATATACATTCCTCAGCAAGTGGCTCTTCATACGATTCACTGTTTAGTATCTCAAACTGTGAATGATCATCATATTCTGGTGTCTTTTCTGGCTCAACTAGCGGAGTTAGTGTTAACTCTTAATTATTTTTATTATGAGCTGAATATTTGTAATCATATTAGTTCACTTGAATGCATGGAAATAAAGGTGAAAAAACAAAAAAAAATACAAAGTGATACCTTTTTATTGAATTAACAAGTCATTTATTGTCCATCTTGAGAGTTAACACTCCTTCCCTGATGTTCAATGTGGTCCAGTTTGTTTGTTTGAATGTTTTATAATGCCGCCTTTCAGGAAAATCAAGGCGGTTTACAGATAACAAGTAAGGAACAGTTACATCTTAACAGACATAACATTTAACATCAGAAAACGTTGAGTAAGAGTTCACACTCCACACAAACTCACGCTGATTGGGAGTTAGGAGAGATGGAACATGTTGGTGTAATAAAACTATGTAACATATTTACAGATAGAAACATAAGTACAAAAGGTTACGTATGTACATGTAGGCTTATCTACAGCATGTAGGCATATTTGCAGAGTTGCTCAAAATTGCATCTTGTGGGTATAATTAGTTGTGCTTTACTGCCGATAACAAGGCTGCAGCACCAGGATTTAGTATTGGAGGGAGGAGGATATGTGGGGGAAAAAGGTCTTGTATCAGTTCGGATGTGCCAACGTGCTCTATGAAGAGATATCGTCAGTTAACATGAAATTCTCGTCTCTGCTAGGCATTTGAAGACAAGACTTCTACTTTTAAGAACCAGAAGCTAGGCAGCAAAGGCAGATATTGTTACATATAAATAGAACAGAAGCCAGAACAAATGAATTTACCAACATTCAGGAGGAATGAATGAATTGGAAAGAAAACTTGTGTTGTAAATGTATGGGGACATATATGTGTGTGTCACTTTCTGTTGTGCTTTCTTTCAAGGTGCAGCAGCCTGATCTCCAGCACAGGAAATAGGAATAGCAGTATTTTGTCTTCAACGGTGAGGTGGTTTTCTAAAAGCTCACATTCAGATACCCATCCAAAGCGGCCATTAACGGCATACTTACGTTATTCAATGGAACAGCACCCTATACTTAAGAAACAGAACCCAGGTGAGGAGACTGTTAATTTAGTATGTGACTACATGTCCCATTAGTTCAAGACTTTTTGAAAGAATGTTCTAAGCATTGCGTTTTAGCCTGTGGAATTATTCACAAAGGGCTTGATTCATCCAAACTATTTTTGGCCTCAGGAGGGTGAAAGGGTGACTAGTGATAAATTTCCAAATAGTGACTCTGAGAGATTTGGAAAAATATTTGTCATAATCTGAGGAAAGATGTTCAAAATACCTAGGAGAAGCCATCATAGATCATTAATGTCCTTTGTTTCCCCCCTCCCCCAAACATGCCCAAAAACATCTGTTCACCACATGTACTACTTGTATTTAATTTCTGGAGCCATCAGTCTTGAATATTTTTACTTCAGTCGGAGGCACAAGCATCTCCAGAATTAGAGCCTTATTGGAGGCATACAATGTCCATTAATTCCAAACTATTTTATGCTTTGGAAAAGTAGGAAAGCTAAGTAGAGCATATCCTCTTTTATACTATACAGCCCTGGAAGAATCCTTATCCTTTCCTGTTGTACCTGAATGTAACTTGCATTGAATTTAAGAGAGAAAACGTGAGCTAAATCCAATCTAGTTCCCTTAAACACTGGTTTCAATTTTCCATTCAAAAACTACTTTTGAAGGAGAATGTGTGCTGCTTTTCCTAAAAGGGATTGCAGCACTCTAGCAATGACTCTGGGGAGTTGTCAACTACAGTCTTCAGGAGTCACAGACAGGTCTGCTTTTCAGAATATCTATGATGAATATGCATGAAATATATTTGCATGTCTTGCCTCTATTGTATGTGAATATGTCTCATTCATATTTATTGTGGATGTCCTGAAAACCTAGTGCTCCAGATGGAGGCCTTGATTAGTCTAAACCTGTTTTTTGTTTCCTTTGATTCAGAGCTTCGCATTATTTTTTCCTCATACTAATACACTGACATACTCTCAGCCAATGGCAGAAATGAAAAATTAAGGACTCCCAGGGCAAGGGAAAGCCACCTCAAAAAATGCAGGAGCGGCTATAAATGTGTTACCTCTTTCCCTATGCTGCTGCTGCTTCACTGCAGGAGCTTCTTGGATGGAATATATTCTACTGTCTACTAATTATTTGTATAGCACTACAAGACATATGCAGCGTTGTTTCAAACTCTACATGCATTCAAAGCTATTTTCACATTTCAGCTTTGATAGTTAAGCAGCCTGTGATGACTAGTGGGTGAAAAGAGTAAGGGATGAACTGGTTTGGTTGAGAGAATGGCTACAATTTGAAATCTCTATCTTTTAATTTCTGTGTTTATTTTTATTGTTAATAATATGTAAACTTCTCTGATATTTTCAAGGAAGGACTGTAGCAAATTTTAAATAAACTTAAACAAATAAGTATAACCATACATTTAAGAGACCTGGAGACCAGTGCACTAGAATATATTAACAGTGGTGAATTCTTGCTAATTAGTTCATGTTAACAGTCCCTTGTTAGATATTGTATCAATTTATTAGCATTAATGGTAGCACATTAACGCAGCTTGTGTTCATCTTCGTGTGTTAGCACAGAAAATTAACATACATTAATAGGTAATGAGCCTTTTTTGTTCAAAGTCTTTTTATTATGGAATAATGAGACTGGCAGTAATACATGGCACAAAGCTGCAAATTAAACAATCTGACCAGCCTATTTACAAAAACAATCCAAAATAGTGAATATCTGTACCGTGTCTTACCCTTCCTCAGGCTCCCCAATCTTCTCCCCTCCCCCAGGGAGAAGAATACACAACCCAAAGTGCATATTTCAGATCGGTGATCCTCAAAAATATCATAAGAGAGAGAAAAGGAAACAGTAAAAGAAACAGAAAAAAAAAAGACACAAGTATGTTCAGAGCATTCGGAGACCTCATACACAGCTCTTATATGTGCCATGTGCACTCACTCTGTAACCAATTACACTCAACCAGGAGGAGCACAAATTATTCCACCCTTCAACATACAAGCTTCTCCAACAGAACAGCAGGAAGAGAGAGAAAAACTCCATAGTAGGGTCTCCTACATGTTTGTAAAATTCAGTATTTTCTCTCACCAAAACATTGACTCTTCCATAACACAAATCTCATCCACTTTGGATAACCATTCATTCTTAGAGGGCAACGCGGAATCTTTCCAATGCCAGCAGAAGCAAGCAATGATTAAGTTGTGCCTTGTGTGTGAAAGGACACAACCATCGTCTCCTGCTCAGCACCAGCACCTCATAAGGGTAACTGTCTTTAAGATCTCCCCTATAATCTGGCGCACCATGCTCCAGTAATCTACATAAGGATAATTTCATCACATGTGATTGAAGTCCCCAGGCACTCCACACCCTAGCCAACACAGTGGGGAAGCCACGATGTCTCATTTATGTATCCTAACCGGGGAAAGGTACTGTCTCATCAGAATCTTAATTTGCATACCCACCAAGTTGGTTGACATGGAAATTTTATAGGTATGCCAATGGACACTCACCCAGAAGTTTTCTTCTTTTATATCCAGGACTTGATCCCACTGTTTCTGATATGCTGGAGGTCTAGAATGAAAAACCTGAGCAGCGCCCTGTAAAGGCTGGATATTGTTTTTATAGTGCTCTTTTTCAAGAAAGAGAACCCTCTTCCAAACTCATTAATACCCTGATCCACCAATCCTTATCTTCCAGTCAAAATGAGAAACAGCACAGCTGAAAATAAGGAATATATAAACCAATTTCCCCTCCAGCATATCTTTAGTTAAGAAAACCTTGCCCTTGAAACAGTCAGCCAACCCAGTTAGCAAGCCAACCCATTTCTCTTATAAACCTTTGTGTCTTCAGTGGGGTCATTGGGGACAAATACAGGGATGTATTCTCCAACCGGTGTATTGGCCCCAACACATGATCATGGGACCTAAAAATGAGAAAAAATATACTAATATGGGGATAGGTTACATCCAGAGTGCTTTCCAGGCTTACCCATGCTGGAGCATTTTTTGGGGGTGTGCCAATACTTAACCACCCACAGACATTCACTGTAATAATAGAGACCTGGGAGCCCAGCTCCCCCCAGCTTCAATAGGGGTAGAAAGGGTCATAAGAACATAAGATGACTTTACCTGACTGTTTTTTCTTGTGCTGCTGTCTGCCTGACTCTGCCCCCCCGGAACCCGCGTAATCGCGCACAGCGCGATTACGCTTGTGCCCTGCACCTGGCACTCTATTTAAAGAAACCACCAACGGCGTTCCGCGCCGTGGCGGCGCGCCCAAGGAGCAAGTCTTGCTCCTTGGGCGCGCTCCTTGGGGCGACGACGTGGGCGACTCTGTGTTACCAGCTCCTGTTACCCCCTCCCTACCCCTCCATGCTGTAGACGCGGATTCCCCGGCCTCCCTCTCGCTCTCTAATTTGCCTCCTGCACTTCGTTGGGCGCCTCCAGTTCCTTCTCTGTCTACTATTTGTCTCACTCTTTGTTTCCTGTTAACTGGGTCGCTCTTTATGACGTCCATTCCAGTTGTTTGGGGCCGCCGGCCCCTGCGTCCTTCACTGTCGCTCCCCCGCTTGCAGGACCCCTCTCGAGTCCATCTCCGCCCCATCGCATTAGCCCCCTCGCCTAGTTCCTCTGCCTGCTCTCGCTCCTCAGTTTTCTCTGTTTCTGCATGTCCAGCGCCCCTCCGTCTGAGTCTACTAAACTGCCGATCTCTGCGCTCGAAGACAACTCTGATCTATGATCTTATTGACCATGAGCGCATTGACGTCCTCTTTTTGGTTGAGACGTGGCTTAAGGAAGGAGAGGAGTCCCTCCTCCATCGCTGTCTTCCCCCTGACTATGCAGCCATTTCTGTTCCCCGTCTTTCCAGGTCGGGTGGTGGGGTCGCGGTTATTTACCGCTCCTCGGTGCCCCTCTCCAGGATCTCTTCTACTTCCCTCTCCTATCCAGCTGGGTACCCTGCCTGTTCTCCAGTTCCTTCTAGTTTACTCCCCACCTTCCTCACCTCCCCTTATTTGGAACGCTCTCTTGTCCTCCATATCGGATTTAGTTCTGCAGTTTCCTCAGCTCCATCTACTGGGCGATTTTCAATGTCCATTTTGACTCCCCTACCTCGGCCAGGGATGTGTCCTTTACTACCTTACTTCGAGATCTTTCTCTATCTCAGCTTGTCTCCTCACCCACTCATATTGCGGGTCATACCCTCGATCTCGTCATCTCTCCATTGTCTTCTCCGTACCATATCTCCTGTCCTTCCACAGTTCCTATTCCATGGTCCGACCATTTCTACCTCCTGTTTTCCCTACAGGCTCCTCCGCCACCTCCCCCTCCCCTCTCTCCACCTGCTCGCCCCTCTCGGCGTCTCCACTCGTCCACCCTGCAGGTTTTCTCCTCTGCTCTTCACCCTCCCCCATCTGACTTCTCATCTCTTTCCCCGTCTTCCCAGGTCAATGCTTGGACCTCTGAGCTGTCACGCGCCCTTGATCAGGTTGCCCCTGTCCAGCTTTTCAAACCCCGGCGCCGTGCTCACCAATCATGGTATCATTCCGGGCTCTTTCTGTTACGCTCCCAACTGCGGAGAGCCGAGCGTCTTTGGCGCAAAGCCCCCTCTGCTTCATCATATCAGTATTTCAAATCTTGCCATGCTTTTTACCGGTCTGCCATCCACCAGGCAAAGTGTTCCTTCTACTCCTCCTCGATCACAGCTGCCCCGAACAGGTCTCGCCAACTTTTTGCCACCCTGACTTCCCTCTCTCGTCTACAGTCCCCTGCTGCTCAGGACGCTCTCCGTCTTGAGCAAGCACCCAGCCCCACCTCCTTAGCAACATTCTTTCTCTCTAAAATCCAGAATCTCCGCTCTTCTCTTCCTTGCTGTTCTTCAGCCCTGTCGTCACCTCCCCCCGTTTCTCCTCCTTCTTCCCCCTTCTTTCTCCTACACTTGGTCTGCCTTCTCTCCAATTTCGTCCCCAGAATTGCTCCAACTTTTATCTACCACCCACAGAACGTCCTGTAGTTTGGATCCTATTCCTTCTGTTTGGTTCTCTGATAAGAACATAAGATATACCATACTGGGTCAGACCAAGGTCCATCAAGCCCAGTATTCTGTTTCCAACAGTGGCCAATCTAGGTCACATGTACCTAGCAGTTTCCCCAAGAGACACAAATTTCACAATGCTTGTACTGGGTCAAGCATTGATATCTTCGGTCACTTCTTAATAATGGTTTATGGACCTTTCCTCCAGGAACTTGTCCAAACCTTTTTTAAACCCAGCTACACTAACGGCCTTTACTACATCCTCTGGTAACAAATTCCAGAGTTTGATTACACGTTGAGTGAAAAAATATTTTCTTTTATTAGTCCTTAAATAGTTTACCCTGTAGCTTCATTGCATGTCCCCTAGTCTTTCTATATTCTGATAAGGTAAACAATCGATCTACGTTTACCCGTTCCACTCCGTTCATTAATTTATAGACTTCTATCATATCTTCCCTCAGCCGTCTCTTTTCCAGGTTAAAGAGCCCTAACTTTTTTAGCCTTTCTTCATAGGAGTATCCTTCCATCCCCTTTACCATTTTGGTGGCTCTTCTCTGTACCTTTTCTAAAATCGCTATATCCTTTTTAAGATACGGCGACCAGAATTGCACACAATATTCAAGGTGCGGTCTCACCATGGAACGATATAGAGGCATTATAATATCTTTTGTTTTATTTTCCATTCCTTTCCTTATCATACCTAGCATTCTATTTGCTCTCTTGGCCGCCGCTGCACACTGGGCCGAGGGTTTTAACATGGTATCCACAATGACGCCTAAATCTTTTTCTTGGGTGGTGATTCCTAATGTGGAACCTTGCATCGTGTAACCATAGTTTGGGTTGTTCTTCCCTAGGTGCATAACCTTGCACTTGTCCACATTAAATTTCATCTGCCGTTTTGATGCCCAGTCTTCCAATTTATCAAGATCCTCTTGCAATTTTCCACAATCCTCTTGGGTTTTAACAACTTTAAATAGTTTTGTGTCATCTGCAAATTTGATAACCTCACTCGTTATTCCACTTTCCAGGTCATTTATGAAAATGTCAAAAAGCAGCGGACCCAGCACAGATCCCTGGGGTACACCACTATTTACTTTCCTCCATTGGGAAAATTGGCCATTTAGCCCAACCCTCTGCTTTCTATCTTTTAACCAGTTCCTGATCCACAGTAGTACACTATCCCATGACTCTTTAGTTTTGCCAAAAGTCTCTGATGAGGGACCTTGCCAAAGGCTTTCTGAAAGTCTAGATACACTATATCAACCTACTCACCTTTGTCCACCTGTTTATTCACACTTTCAAAAAAACATAACAGATTAGTAAGACAAGATCTTCCTTGTCTAAAGCCATGTTGGCTGTCTCCCATTAGGCCATGAAAAAGTTAAATACGTTCAACTGAAACAAATTGTGGAAATTTTTTTTAGGTTAAATTCCCTACTTCCTATTGACGTACTAGCTCTACAGTTGGCAAAAAAGGTCTCAGACTAAAGTTGGCACCCTCCTCAGACTTCCGTCTTTCTCTTGTGTGTGCCTTAGAGCATCAATGACCTTTTATAAACTAATTGCCACTGTATTGATTTTTAGGTTTATGCTCCTGATAAAAACTACCATATCCACAAACTTCGTTATCAAATTTCCATTGATTTTTCAAAAGTGGAACCTGGCTTATAAGTCAGCTGTTCTTTCTGTTATCGTTGCCGCTGCTGCACATTCAGATGTACCAAATGTCTTATTTTACTTAGCTTTTCTTTCATCTAGGAGCTTCCACCACTAGGCCATGACTATCTACATGCTGAGTAATTTTATTCTTTATGATGGTTTCTACCATTTTTCCCAGTACTGACGTGAGGCTCACCGGTCTGTAGTTTCCCGGATCACCCCTGGAACCCTTTTTAAAAATTGGTGTTACATTGGCGATCCTCCAATCTTCAGGTATTAGAGATGATTTTAATGATAGTTCACAGATTACTAATAGCAGGTCTGCAATCTCATATTTCAGTTCTTTCAACACCCTTGGATGTTTACCATCCGGCCCAGGTGATTTGCTACTCTTCAGTTTATCTAATAGTTGTAATACATCTTCCCGGTGTATCGATATTTCCTTCAGTTCTGCACCTTTAAATACCACTTTAGTGATGGGTAACATCCCTACATCTTCTTCAGTAAAGACTGAAGCAGAGAATTCATTCAGTCTCTCCGCTATCACCTTGTCGCCTCTTAGTGCCCCTTTAACTCCTCTATCATCTAATGGACCAACTGACTCTCACAGGTTTTTTGCTACGAATGTACTTGAAAAAAAAATCTTTATTTTGCGTTTTTGCTTCCGCAGAAAGCTTCTCAAATTCTCCCTTTGCCTGCTTTATCAATGCCTTGCATTTGACTTGCCAGTGCTTGTGCTGTTTCCAGGTTTCGTCGCAACTTCTTCCATGGCAGATGAAGTGGGTAAAACACTTCCGCAGCTCATGGAAAAAGCGTCAAGGTAAGTAAATTAGAAGCTGTGTGAACAGGAAAATCAACTTGGGCAAAAGAAACATCTTTATCGCATTTAAGCGTCCCAGCCAAAACAGTCTTGTGCTGCATTTGCCCCACCTCTTTCCCTAGGTTCTGCAGGGCCACTGTGTAGTTATGGTCATACAACTGTGACAGCCTCGCAGCTATTACCACTCCCAAATACTTAATTTCCTTTAGAATCTTGAACTCAAACATTTTTTTGAAATCCTCAAGTCATCCCTTAGAGGGAGCAAGGCTGACTTCTGAAAGTTGACCATATAGCCAGACATACTGCTAAACTCTCATATGATACGCATCAGGGAAGGGATAGCAGCTTTCAGGTCGGTCATTTAAATCAGAATATGACCAACATATAAAGATATGACATGATCTTCTCCCCCACAGGAATTCTGGGGCCTGAAAATTCCTTATCGTTCCTCCAGTTCAGTCCTCCACCTCTGGGTAGTGTACCTCCTCCTCAAGCTTGGAGACTGGGCATGTCAAAACTGTGACATCACTGGATGTACCCTGCTGGTCTCTCCCATCAGCCCCAGTGTGTCCAGTCTCCATGCAGCAGGAGGACATAGTGAGCCTAGGTGCTGGGCTCACTTGAGGAACACATAAGGAGCAGTTAGAGTAGTCTTAAACTTTTTTTTTGGTCCCTATAATTTATTTTCCATTGTAGACTTTCAAAAAAAAAAAAAAAACGAGGAGGGGGGTTGTTGCAGGGTGCGAGCCATCCCTCAGCCTGTTCTTCCTTCTTTCTGCCGTCTCCGGGCCAGTTTCCCCCAGCAGCTCTCTCCTCCTGGGCTGCACGGATGAGAGCCCTGCGAATAGAAAGCCATCCGGATCGACGTGAGCCGTCGAGAGTGCACAGTGGAGAGACAAGCTCGCTCTGTGACTGTCGGCTCGCTTCGGTGTTGAGCGACGTCGCAGGGGCTTGAGCTAAGCAGCGCTCGGGTAAGGAAAGATTCTCCTTTTTCTTTGTTGGGGATTGTTAGTACGGCAGGGAGACAGTTCCGTAGCCGTGGACCGTACCTGATTTTTGGATGGCATCGTGGTTTTTGGTGCCAATTTTGTTCCCGACTTAAGCACGGCTATTTTCTCGCACCGCGTGGCAGGCCTCCATGGAGCAGAGCATAGCGGGGGTGAAGGCAGCTCAGTTCAGGCAGTAGTCAGTGCAACTCTCTCACAGAGAGGGGTTTATTTAGTGTTTTGAAGTTATTTCTGTAATTTATTTAGTAGATTTTAATAAGGTGTGTTATACTGGCAGCTGGGGTTTTTCTTTTGCCTTGGTTTAAAAAAAAAAGGCAGTTAGATCTAAATTTGATCATTTCTTATTGCTCTGAGCTATTTCAAGGACGTATTAGCATGGCTATCTAATGCCTTCACGTCCCCAGTACCTAGTGTGTGGCACACGCAGAGGTACAGTCTTGGGCGCTGGTATTTGCTGGGGCTGCACGGCGGCTTCAACCACGATGGAACAGCAGATGGAGGACAAAGTTGCTCAGGAGTCACCTAGCTCGGCGGCAAGAGCAGAGGGGGAGGTGCCTTCAGGCAGTCGGTCCCTGCCTTTGCCAGAGGGGCCTGCAGGACCGGCTAGTGAACTGCCATCAACAGTCACAGGACCTCCTCTGGGAGATTTCTCCCTGGGATTCGTCTTAATTATGCATCAGGTGTATTGCTTGCGGCAGCAGGGGCAATTGCCTGAGCCAATGCCACTGGTGGATCCATTGAAGCGGTCTGGAGCAGAAGAGGGCAGTAGCAATATGGTGAGGCCCCTTAAGAGGGCACGACTGCTAGATCAACCACCCTTAGATACAGAATGGCCTGAGGCAGAGGAGGCCGAGTTCGAGAGTGAATCTAGAATGGAGGAGCTTGAAGGAGAAATTCTGGAGCCGGAGGATTAGGTGAGAATTATTTGTGTATTCCGGAAGGACGAGCTTATGGCGCTTATTACGGAAGCCCTTCAAGCGCTCAATCTAGCTACGATGCAGCCCGTGGAGGAGGAGGGTTTGGAATACCCTCTCATTCAAGCTGTGCGGGAATCTCAGTTGGTGTTCCCGGTTCACCGGGTAGTTGATCGGATGATCCAAGACGAATGGGATTCACCGGAAGCGAGGCTGAGGGGTGTCAGGACCATGAACCGGCTATATCCCTTAGCTGACAAGGACAAGAAAAGGTTTCGTTCCCCATGAATTGACGCGGCAGTGTCAGCAGTTACAAAGAAGACGACTATTCCAGTAGAAGGCAGCACGGCTTTGAAGGATGCGCAAGATAGGAAAGTAGACGGATTGTTGAAACAGGCCTTTGAAGCAAATGCTCTTTCATTGCAAGCTTTCATTTGTGGGGCTTGGGTGGCGAAAGCATGTCTTAGATGGTCGCAGCATTTGCAGCAATCTTCTCCTGGAGCAGATGGAGGTGACGCGACTGGAATATGGGTCAGCATATTTGGCTGATGTCCACTACGACTTGATCAGAGCATTAGCAAATAGTATGTCGTCTTTGGTACCTGCTCGGCGTTACTTGTGGCTAAGGAATTGGGCAGCTGATGGTTCTTCCAAGTCATGTCTCAGTAAGCTCCCTTTTAAAGGCAAGCTGCTGTTTGGGGAAGATCTGGACAAATTGGTTAAGGATTTGGGAGAGTCCAAAGGGGGAGGGCTCCCTGAAGACAAGCCTAAGTAGGGGAAGCCCATGTCAGCATCTTGGGACCAGTATAGGGAGTTCAGGAGATTTCGTATTTCTCGCTTAGGAGGTTTCCAAAGAGGAAGATTTGCTTCTAGAGCCCAGGGGTTTCGTGGGTTTTGCGGATCAGGCAGAAGTTTCACAGCAGCCTCCGCAACGTCAAGTCGAAAGCCACAATGAAGCGAGGGGGGGGTCCGGGTAGGAAGTCTTCAGATTGGAGGGCGGCTTCGGGAGTTTCTTCCTGCCTGGGCCCAAATAATGTCCGACCGATGTGTGGTGGAGAATTCGCAAAGGCTATGCTCTAGAATTGGCACGTCTGGTCCTGGATTCTTTCGTGCTTTCACCCTGGAAAGGCCAGCAGAAAACATCAGCGGTATGACACACGTTGGATCGGCTCTTGCAAATGAGAGCAGTAGCGCCGGTTCCATCCACAGACCACGGGGTAGGTCATTATTCCATTTATTTTGTGGTGCCAAAGAAAGGCAGGTCCCTCTGGCCTATCCTGGATCTAAAAGGGGTGAATCGCTGTCTCCAAGTGCCTCATTTCCAGGTGGAAACCTTTGCATTCGGTCATTGTGGCAGTGCACCAAGGGGAGTTCTTGACTTCCCTCGATCTCATGGAAGCGTATTTGCACACTCCAATCAGGACGGCCCATCAAACGTTTCTAAGGTTCGCTGTCCTATGGGGACATTACCAGTTCCAAGCGTTGCCCTTCGGCCTGGCGACGGCGCCGTGCACTTTCACCAAGATCATGGTGGTGGTGGCGGTGGCGTTGCGAAAGGAAGGCATTTTAGTTCACCCTTATCTCGACGATTGGTTGATTCAGGCAAAGTCCGAGGCAGAGAGCCTGCAGGTTACGGACAAAGTGGTGAAGTTTCTGCAGAGCCTCGGCTGGGTAGTCAATCCGGCCAAGAGTCGGTTAGTCCCGTCCCAGAGCCTAGAATACCTGGGGGTATGCTTCGACATGCGGAGAAGAGCAGTGTTTTTGCCGGATCGTCGGGCTTAAGTCCTTCAACAGCTAGTGCGCAAGTTCATGTCCACCCCAGCACCCTCAGCCTGGAACTATCTTTGTGTGCTAGAGACTATGGCAGCGACTCTGGAGGTAGTCCCATGGGCCAGATTTCACATGCGGACGTTGCAGAGGTTGCTGCTTCGTCGATGGTCTCACCAGAACGATTCGCTGAACAAACATCTGCCCTGTCCCCTCCAGGTCAGGCGGTCTCTTCAGTGGTGGCTTTGTCCCGGAAATCTGGAGGTGGGCCTGCCCCTGGAATAGCCCCAGTGGCTCCCATTGTTGACAGACTTTCTCAGCAGGGTCCGGGTGGATGCCGGGGAATGGGAGCTTCATTCTGGAAGTGTTTGCTCAAATAGTCCGCAGATGGGGGCCACCGATTATGGATCTCATGGCAACCTTTCAGTCAGCAAAGACGCTTCTACAGCTGGCGGCAAGAGAGGATGTCGGATGCCCTGATACAACATCGTCAGGTCTCCTCTCTCTTTCTGCCGTGGGCGCTCATAGAGCGAGTGGTTCAGCGCATCAAGGCTCATCAAGGAAGAGTGCTGTTGGTGGCTCCGGATAGGCCGAGACGCTCGTGGTATGCTGATCTAGTGCGGCTACTAGACGGGGATCCTTGGAGATTACCGGTAACGGAAAATCTGTTGTTCCAGGGTCCACTTTGGATGCCTCAAGTGGATCGGTTCTCGCTTACGGCTTGGCCATTGAAAGGGCGAGGTTAAGGAGAAAAGGTTATTCTGGGACCGGTCATCGCGACTTTACTTCAAGTCAGGAAGACGTCCACATCCCTCGCATATGTGCGCATATGGTGTATCTTTGAGGACTGGTGTTCACGGCGACAGGTTCGAGCTGCGACGGTATCCGTCCCAGTTGTGTTCCAAGGATCTGATTTCTTGTTGTATCTCCCCAATTGCCTGGGAGAGGTCACTCCTTGAAAGTTTCAATTCTTGGAATAATTCAAGGAAGTCTGCCTTGGTGACTGTTTGTTTGTTCTCAGTGCAGCCTGTTCATCAGGCTGCCTGCTTGCGCCGTCAGTACAGAGGAAGATGGAGTTTGGCCACCAGATTTCACACTGTTCTTCTGAACTTACCAGAGCTTCTGCATAGCTCGCTTTCATCTCCGTCACGAAAGCACTTGGAGAAAACTCTAGGGCCACTAGTTAGGGCCCCCTCCAATTCAAGACAGGGCCAATGCCCTACTCAAACGCTCTTATCAACTATCAAAAATCTGCACAATACACCCGCTAACCAGGGCAGTCCCCAGGAAAAACATGCATAAGCCAGTCAATCGTGAGATGAGAAGGGAGCACCTAAGTACCCTTCAGCCACATGGAGGAAACAAGCTGCATAGGCTAAAAACAAATGGAGAGCTTAGGACGGGGGGAAGCCTGTAATGGCAGGCATGGAGACCTGATAAGTTCCATCACAACATCAGTCAATTTCTACCCTTTATCAGGGTTCAGCACTCGGTTTATATTCCAGGAGATGATATGACACCCCCCCACTCCTTCCCCACTTCATGTCAGCAGGAGATTGCAGGCTATCTGCACAAGTTCTCCTGTGTTTTGGGCATTCAGATGCAAGCAGGCAAAAAGAAAGAAAGAGTGCTGACCTACCATGCAGTCACCTCTGTCTTCCACTGGGCCTGACTAGTGGTCCTTTTTCTCAGCGCTGATCATTGACCTTGCTTTCTGCCCTACTCCCCATCCGGTCCTCTTCCTGCATCGCACCTAAGTGCGTGATCACATCCTGCTGTTGCAGCCATGCAGGTCCTGACTGGTGCTTCTGGCAAAACGCTCCCAAATCAAGCTCTGCGATTGAGAATGCACCTTCCAACCTCCATTCATTGCACTGTGCAAGCTTTGGCACAGCCAGGCAGCATGAACGGAGGGCTGTCAGAATACCAGGCTTGCTATAAAACTCCAATAAAGGTAAAGCATAGAGCAGTACTGTTAGGCAGCCATCTTCTCCAGGTTTGCCATTGCCCTTCCTCCACACCCCCCCCCCCCTTCGTAATGAGCCTTTTTGAATAGTTTTGCATTTCATTACCTCAACATACGTTTTTGCATTAACTAATTCATGCATGTTAAAAGTGCTGTTAACACACACAAACTAGATTGTGCACATAGCACTTTTAACGCACATTAACACTTGTAAAAAATTTGTATACTTTAATAAATTGGCATCTATATCTGAAAATGCCTCCTTCCCAGATTACCTTAGGAAGCCACTGAATTTACTTTAGATATGCTAAGAATTGCCTGTGCAATAAGACAAACCTTATGAATTATGAATTCCAAACTGTATAATCTCATGCTTCCATTCCCTTCCAGATTAGCTCTCCTATCATGACTGTCGTCCCGTTGCTAATGTGCCAATGCCTATAGTGTCATATGCAAAACTGGCAAGCTGTTCATAAAAGCAAATCTGATTTTCACTATTATAGAGACCTAGTTTTAGCTTATATTTGTTTGTGCAGCAAGTCTTGGTAGTCCAGAAGCCAGTACCCTCCATTTGAGCCACAGAGCTGGCACAACATGAGACCCAGCTTTAGGAGCCTTGAGTAGAAGCCAGCCTGCACCCCCTCCCCCCCCCCAGGAGAAACCATTGGACCAGCAAGAGGTGTGTTTTATGAGACTGTGTATATAAGGAAGCCCAGCCAGACACACCCTTGCTGGTTCAACAGTTTTCAGTAGATTTGACCTGTGTCTACTGCTATTCATGGTCATTTGTAAGTGTTCCTTTCACATCTAGTCTCTTGCTCCGCGGCTGGTTCTGGATCCTTCCTGGCACCTGCTGTGCTCCACCCTATCCTGGGCCTAGCCTCTCCACCATGCTCCTGCCCAGGGTAAGCCCCAACAAATAGCGCTTAGGACTAGTTGCCATCCAGTCACCATCCAGCTTGTCTCACTATTTCACTGTCAGATACTACAACATAAACAATACAAATCTGCTTGAAGCATGTTCAAAATAAACAGTATATCATGTCTCATGATTGATATCTATAGTACTGTATAGTTATCACTGGATACATGCAATACCTGTATACTGCATAGTTGTATTATTTATTGATTGATTGGTATTTGTATCCCGCCTTATCCTAAAATCAAGGCAGCTTTCACTTAAAGTTGTATTATGACTCATGCACATTGTCTACATGAAGCACTAAGAAACACCCCTACATATCTTTTGTTTCACATAAGATACAGCACATATTTAACTCAAAATCTTCTTTCACAATACATATGCAAATCACCATTAGCACATTTTTAAAACTTATTTGTTTTATTGCATCCAATGGACCAGTGCTTCTCAACCTTCTCTATTTTGTGCCACATTTTTGAGTTTGTTCAGTCACAGAAATCAAGTTTTTCATGATCCTCATTGCTCAATCCCTCCCACTGACAAAAGGAGAGCAGCACTTCACCTGTGGATGCCTAATTCAGACTGATTCAGTCTCACATCTGAGCATACAAGGTCATGCAAAATGGCAGGGCTGCATGCATTCGGAAACCAGACTGAATCCAACAGAGGAAGCACACAGCTAAGAAGTACTGCTGTCCTACCAATGGAAGGGAACAAGTGGGACGAAGTCTAAATCTGTCAGATTGCTGGTGGGTGAGTCTGGGACACTTGTTCCCTCTAGTACAAGTAGCGAGCAATCAGTTCAGTTTGGTACATAAAAGTACATTCTGTAAGATTTGTTACTACAAAATATTTTTTGGCTACAAGAAAGTAATGCACAAGATAAAAATCAGATTAGCTAACATGAGCAAACTATTCCCAACTTGTAAATTCTTTATAAGAGATGGGTTCAAATCAGAAATTTTCCACTGGGTTCCAGAGCATCCAGCATACTCCAGCTTACTCTAATCCAGCTGCTAGATCACACATTACAATCACTAACCTGAAAATAAAATGTTTTTATATATCTAGGATAGAAGAGAAAGGGGCTAGAGCAGGGAAAGTAGGGGCTCTACTTTGATTTGCAGTATCTGCTCCAATCACACTGCTCTTCTGCTATCCTAGGAAAGAGGGGTGGTTTAGGAGGCAGAGTGACTGTTCTTTGCTCTGTCTAACCTGAGTTTACCCCATTCTCTGGTCTCTACATTTTGCTTGGTAGGAGATGGAGATGGAGCCGGAAGCAGATGACTATTCTTAGGGGTACTGTCCAATAGAGATGGGCAAACATCTCGAGAGTCCATGTCTAGCTTCAACTCTGACTGCCACCATCAAGGCACACTAGTTGAGAGGTACTGTAATAGACAATGCACAGTTTCATCTACATGCAATGCAGAACATGTTATAGACCATACAACATAATGAAAAGAAAGGCAGTACGCTTAATATCTGGACCAACACAAGATATTTTTAGTGCCAAGAAGCTTCTCTACGTTTCCAATACCTGTCAGCATTCCCTTTAATGGCATAAGTAGTTTTCCCTGTTAGGTCCAGTTCAGAGTTGCTCCTTCCAGTGCATTATACAGGGGCAATTTTCCACATGGCTTCAGTTATGTGCCTCACAACATGTACTGTATGTACTGATTAGTAAACAGTTTATTGTTAGCTGAAACCTCCCAGGATACCAATAAACAATACTGTTAGTTCTAGGGGGAGTCTTCACCCACAGGTGTCCTGAACTTTCTTCTCTATCTCTCTCCAGCTCCAGAAATGTGCCACCAGAGGACAAGTCCCACCACATGCCTGCCAACAACCCTTCAAACCAATAGGGAGGCTCCCCATAGAAACCAAACATAATAAAATGGATATCCATCATGTGATTTTATTTATTTAGACAGTGATGGACTACTGTTAACATTTCACATTCATCTTTTCTGCCATATACGGCACAAAACAAAATTGGTCTTTATAGAAGCTGAGAACACTTCAAAAATGAAACAAGCACGTACCTATGTATTTAATTTTAAAAAAAAACCTACATCCTTAGGGGAATGTTGATTAAAGATGGAGTATAGTTGGGTCTCTTTCCTCCCTTTGGACCACTGCTGTTGGTGATTTGACTGTGGGATTTATCTGCTGCTATCTCTGCAGTGTTGCTTGAAATCAGAATAGCAGGCTTAATTTGTTGCTGTAGAGTTGCTCAAACAATAGTGAGGTACTCTCTTCCAGTTGCCATGGCACTTTGTCATCAGAATGGCGTGTAGGCAAAATATAGGAGCCAGTGTGACACAACTCTCAAACCAAGAAGATAGTCCTGGCCAGGTCAGCGTTGGTTTGGAAAACATGCTAAATTTTGTCTATATATATATTTATGGTTAATTATGAAACTAATGTATGTGTTTTATGCATTTAATGCAATTTAAATTTAATATGGACAAGTGTAAAGTGATGTGCGTACAAAAAAATAATCCAAATTTCATATACAACATGTTGGTTTCTGATTTAGGAGTCACCATCCAAGAAAAAGATCTAGGAGTCATTGTGCATAGTATGTTGACATTTTCAGCCCAATATGCTAAAAGACAAAACAAAAAAATAAGCAGCAAATAGGCTATCGTTATATATCTGTATAAGTCTCTCTCTGGTGTGACTGTTCCTTGAATATGATGATTAGTTTTGGTCAGCCCATCTAAAGAAGGATATAGTGGAACTAGAAAAGATTCAGAGGGGCAAAAAGGGAGACAGAACCACCTCCTTACAAAGAAAGGCTAAACAATTTTGGGGTTTACAGCTTGGAGAAAAGACAGTTGGGGGGGGGGGAGTATGATAGAAGGTCATATAATCACGAGTGAGGTGGAACAGTTAAATAGGGCATGATTGTTTAACCTTTTAAACAACACAAACAAAAGAACATTCCATGAAACTAATGACCACCATATTGAAAAAAATAAATATAGAATTTATTTTCCCCACAGCACTTAATTGAGCAATGGAATTTGTTGCTGAAGGATGTTGCCAAAGTGATTAAAATAACAGGATTCAAAAGAAGTTTGGACAAGCTCCTGGAGGAAAAGTTCATTAAAAAATTAGGCAGGTAGCTTGGGAGAGCCATTGCTGCTCTTTGGAAATGAGCTATGAGAAATAAATCGTAGGTGGTGGTGGGGGGGGGGGGGCAGTGAGAAGGAAAGACACTGGGTGATTGGCTAGGGGATAGATGAGAGAGACACTGGTGATGTGGGGGAGAGACTATGAGAGAGAGTGGGTGAAGACAGGGTGTGGGGTTATGAGAGGTTTGTGTTTCTCTGTGAACAAGCAGGTAATAAGTCCTCACGGATGGGTGATGTCACTGACATCACGGATGGGTGATCTCAAAAGATTCCTTTGGATGATAGCTATACCCTGCATGCATGCCTATCTTCCCCACATGCCCAAGCACTATATTCTCCAGTCTTCTTTTTTTTCCATGGAGTCCCTAGGACATGTTCCTGCAGTCCGGAAAAAAGTTTGAATTTCTTGCTCTTTTGGCTGATCTAAAATACGCCATACTGGGTCAGACCAAGGTCCTTCAAGCCCCATATCCTGTTTCCAACTGTGGCCAATCCAGATCACAAGTACCTAGCAGGTTCCCAAAAAGACACACAGGTTCCACAATGCTTGTCCCGGGGCAAGCAGTGGATTTCCCGGGTCCTCTTTAATAATCATTTATGGACCTTTCCTCCAGAAACTTGTCCATACCTTTTTTTAAACCCAGCTACACTAATGGCTTTTACTACATCCTCTGGTCACAAATTCCAGAGTTTGATTACGCGTTGGGTGAAAAAATATTTTCTATTATTAGTCTTAAATAGATTACATTGTAGCTTCATTGCATGTTACCTAGTCTTTCTATTTTTTGATGGCGAAACAACTAATCTACGTTTACCCATTTCACTCCTCTCAAATTTATAGACCTCTATCATATCTCCCCTCAGCTATCTTTTCCAAGTTGAAGAGCCCTAATCTTTCAAGCTTCTCCTCATAGCTTCCATCCCCTTTACCATTTTTGTTACCTTTTCTAATTCTTTATCTCTTTAAGATATGGCGCCCAAAATTGAACACAATATTCAAGGTGCAGTGGCACCATAGAACAGTACAGAGGCATTATAATATCCTTGGTTTTGTTCTCAATTCCTTTCCTTATGATTCTTAGTATTTTGTTTGCATCTTGGCTGCCACTGCACACTGAGTGGACGATTTCAATGAGTTATCCACAAAGAGGCCTAATTATTTTTCCTAGCTGGTGGTTCCTAATGTGGAACCTTGCATTATGTAACCATAATTTGGGTGTTCTCTCCTAGGTGCATAACTTTGCACTTGTCCACATTAAATTTCATCTCCAATTTGAACGTCCAGTGTTCAAATTTATCAAGGTCCTATTGCAATTTTTCACAATCTTCTTGGGTTTAACAACTTTGAATAATTTTGTCATCTGCGAATTTGATCATCTCACTCGTTCTTCCCTTTTCCAGGTCATTTATGAATATGTTAAAAAGCAGAGGACACAGCACAGCTCCCTGTAGGTACTCCACTATTCACCTTTCTCCATTGGGAAAATCGGCCATTTAGTCCTACCCTCTTTTTTTCTATCTTTTAAGCAATTCCTGATCCACAATACTACACAGCCTCCTATTACATGACTTTTTAATTTCACCAAGAGTCTCTCATGAGGATCTTTTCAAAAACTTTCTGAAAATCCAGATACACTATATCAACTGGCTCACTTTTGTCTACCTGTTTATTCACACCTTCAAATAAATATAACTGATTAGTAAGACAAGACCTTCCTTGGATAAAGCCATTGTTGATTTTCTCCCATGAAACCATGTTCAGTAATTTTGTTCTTTATAATGGCTTCTACCATTTTGCCTGGTACTGACATCGGGCTCACTGGTCTGTTGTTTCCCGGATCACCTCTTGAGCCCTTTTTAAAAATCTGCATTCCACTGGCCATTCTGCAATCTTCCGTAACTACAAATTATTTTAATGATAGCTCACAGATTACTAATAGTAGGTCTGCAATCTCATATTTTGGTTCTTTCAACATCCTCAGATGTATACTATCTGATCCAGGTGATTTGCTACTCTTCAGTTTATGAAATAGCTGTATACATCTTCCCGGTTTATCTATATTTCTTTCAATTCTCCTGATGCTTCACCTTTAAATACCATTTCAAGCATAGGTAGCTTCCTTATATTTCTTTAGTAAAGACCGAAGCAAAGAATTCATTCAGTCTCTCCGCTGTGGTCTTTTCCTTCCTTAGTGTGCTCCTTTTACCCCTCTAACAGCCAGTGGTCCAACTGACTCTCTCACAGGGTTTTTGCTACCAATGTACTTGAAAAAGTTTTTTATTATGTGTGTTTGCTTCCATGGCAAGCTTTTTTTTTTCAAATTTTCTCTTTGCCTGCCTTATCAATGCCTTGCATCTAACTTGCCAGTGCCTTTGTTTCCCGTTTTGTCATTTGTCGTCTTTTTCCATTTCCTGAAAGATGCTTTTTTTTTTGCTACAACAGCCTCTCTGATCTCTCCTTTAAACCATGCTGGCAGTTTTTTGGCCTTCCTTCCACTTTTCTTAAAGCGTGGTAATCATCTAGTCTTGGCTTCCAAGATAGTATTTTTAAACTATGCCCATGCTTGATATACATTTTTAACCTTTGCAGCTGCTGTTTTTATTTTTTTCTGAACTATTTTCCTCATTTTATAATAGTCTCTCTTTTGAAAGTTAAAAGGTAGTACTGTGGATTTCTTTGCTGTCTTTCCACAATTTATTAAATCAAATGGGATCATGCTATGACCACTATTGCCAAATGGCCCCCAACACCCTTATCTCTTGCACGAGATCCTGTGTTCCACTGAGTCCAAAATAGCTTTCCATCTTGTCGGTTCATGAACTAATACCTTGGCGACCAGGCTGAGCTTTGTCCTTCAGTCTAACATATGGACCTTGGATTGGGAAGTGGCCCAGACCATCTTTCTAGAATGGGGTGTCCCCTCAATAGATTTATTTGCCATTCCTCGGAACAGACAAGTGCCTCAGTTCTGTTTCAGGGTAGGGACGCATGGCAAACCAGCCTTAGATGCCTTCCTTCTCCATTAGGAGGATGACCTTCTATATGCTCTCTCAAACAGGGACTGTCTCTTATATGTATATGTACAGCACTATATATGCCTTGCGGCACTATTCAAATGATATGCAAAAGTAGTAGTATGCCTATCGTCGTACTCCTCCTCTGATAGCAAAAGTCTTCTGAGACAATGGGGGCAAATGATTCTCATCGCACCTTACTGGCCCAAGCAACTGTAGTTGCCTCTTCTCTAACTTTGCATCAGGGACCTGATTCATATAGGCACCTCAAACTCTAACGCATGATCAGAGGATGCTGTTACACCCCAACATACAGTCCCTTGCCCTCACCGGTTGGTGTCACCAGTGTCCTCTTGGCTTACAAGATAGATCCCATGCTTAAGTCATATAGTTTTAAGTGAAGCAGGTATCTCCAGGAACAAGCAGGAATGAGTCTTCACATATGGGTATTGTCGGTACCGACGGAGCCTGAGCAGGAATGCTCCCCAGCGTCCAGAAAGAAAGCTTTTGGGAGCATCCCACCGCGCCTGTGCGCTGCCTTCCCGCCTTTCCCAACCGCCTCTCTCCAGTTCTTCTTTTCCGCGGAGCCAGCAGGTCGTTTCCCTGTCACCGCTGAAGAAGTTTGTTATTTTTTCTAATTTCTTTGGTCTCGCATCTGCCTTCTTCGACGTTGGACTGGTACCGTCGGTCTTTTCTTTCTTTCTTTTCAAAAAAAAAAAAAAAAAAACCCTACCGTTTTTCACTTTGTGCAATTTTTTCTTTTTCGGCCTTAGGCCTAGGATAAATTTTCCTCATGGAAAAGCCTGCCTCCGGGTTTAAAAAGTGCACAAAGTGCAGCGGTACTATTTCTGTTACCGACACCCATGACTGGTGTCTAAAATGTTTGGGTCCTGACCATTCCATCACGGATTGTGCGTCCTGTTCCATGATGTCTAAAAGAGGTCGACAGAACCGAGCGGCTAAGCTCAGTACCCTGTTTCCCTCTCATGCAGCTTCGGTGGCATCGACGTCTTCCAGGGCTGCTTCTTCCTCCCATGGATCTCAGGTAACCAAACATAAGTCCAGCCGGTCCTCAAAGGGTAGATCTCCCTCTAAGCATCGAGATGCCTCCGAGCTTGCCCTCGAGGATTCTATACCGGCAAAATTACCCCAGCGGGAAGCTCCGGCTTCCAAAGCTCTATGGGGTCACAGGTTGACATCGATGGCTCGGCCTCGACCCATCACCTGTTGCCATGTTCTGGGGTACCGGTGGTTTCCACTGGTACCGACATCCAGACATTGGTGGCGTCGATGGATCAGAATATTCTGACCATGCAGCGTGCCATCACGGCGTTCATACAAGCTGTGACGCCTCCAGTACCGCAACAAACTCCGTTGTCGGTACCGGCACCGACTGCATCGACATCGGCTTCGGTGTCGACTGCAGCGGTACCCTGTTCTATGATGCCCATCGGTACCGATCACTCCCGATGTCGATACCACTCGGTATGCTTATCGGGCTCTACAGGAGCATCCAGACAGGCGATACTTCGATTCCTCCGAAGACTCTGATGAATCAGAGGCTTCTGTCGAAGCATCGGTACTCCTTCCTCAGGAGCCGCCTTCTCCAAAAAGAAGAATGTCTCCTCCAGAAGACTTGTCTTTCCAAGACTTCATTAGGGAAGTAGCCAGGGGCCTCTCCATTTCAGTGGCCCCTGAGTCAGAGCCTAGAGCCAAGCAATTTGATATTTTACAATATCCTAAGGCTCCTAAAGAGGCAGCTACTTTACCAATTCATGAGATCCTTTATGATCACATGTTGGGTATATGGGAAACTCCTTTCATCACCTCCCCTCATTCTCATAGGTTGGACACCATGTACCGTGTTCCTCCTTGTCCTGGCTTTCATAAGACTCGACTTCCTCACCACTCTATTGTAGTGGAGTCTGCCATGAAGACGATAAGGAGTGCAAAAAGGCACTCATCTAATCCTCCAGGAAGAGAATGCAGAACCCTAGATGCTTTTGGCCGGAGAATTTTCCAGGCCAATATGCTTGCTGCCAGAATCAACTCCTATAGTCTCTATATGGGGATGTTTCTAAAAGAAGTTACAGATCATCTGCAGACTTTAGCCCCTTTTATTTCAGAAGATAAAAGGGAGGAGTTTCTCACCTGGCTTAAACATGCCCAGGATGTTTCCAAATTTTCTAACCATGCAGCCTTTGACTCTTTTGAGTGTGCCAGCAGAGCCTCGGCTATTGCCATAGGTGCACGCAGAGTTGCTTGGTTACAAGCTTCTGATTTGGAACCCTGGGTCCAAGATGGATAAGGAAATCTTCCTTGTACAGGTGAAAACCTTTTTGGCAAGGACTGGCAAGCAAAGGCCACTCAGATGGATACTGAAAATTCTGCTTTAGATAGACTTTCAAAGTCTACTTCTGCTCCTGTTAAGAAAAGGTTGTTCAAAAAGGCATTTTTTCCCAAAAAGGGGAGATATTATTCTGTTTATGGTCAGCAGGCCTCTTCTGCAGGTCATTTTGCTGCAAAGCGTCAAACAACATCCTAAACAGGCCAAGCCTAAGGCTGCAAGGACTGCTACGGCCCAACAGCCTCAGCCTCCTCAGGGCCTTTGACTTATAACTAGAGAACTTAGCCTTTCTGGCTTTAGAAGAACCAGAGCCTCTCACCATTCCAGGAAGGTTAGCTCACTTTGCTCCCAGATGGGAACAAATCACAGCAGAGCACTGGACCCTCTCCATCATAAGGGAGGGGTACAAGCTTCATTTCTTAAACCTTCCTCCTCACACCATGGTGAGACAGTTCAATTCTCCAACATCTCTCCTCGACCTTCTCGGTCAGGAGATTACTACCCTTCTTGCCCAAGGGGCAATAGAAGTACCCCTTCTTCAACAGGGCTCAGGGTTCTACTCCCCCTATTTTCTTATCCCAAAGAAAACAGGGGGCTACAGACCCAATTTACATCTCAGAGAATTGAACAAGTTTCTATGCAAGGAGAAATTCAAGATGATTTCTCTCGGTGCTCTCCTTCCATACCTTCAGAGTCAGGATTGGCTTTGATCTCTAGATCTCAAGGATGCGTACACCCATGTCCTCATCCATCCAACACACAGAAGGTTCCTTTGGTTCCTTTATCAAGGAAAGCACTACCAATACAGAGTGCTTCCTTTCGGTCTGGCCTCTGCACCAAGAGTGTTCACAAAATGCATGGCAGTAGTAGCTGCATTTCTACGCACTCTAGGAATATTCGTATTCCCATATCTGGACGATTGGCTCATCCGAGCTCCATCCCAGTCAGAGGCCCAGACTTCCCTAACCTGCACAAGGCGTGTTCTACAGTATCTGGGACTTGTAATAAACATCCCAAAATCCCATCTCACCCCCACTCAGTCACTAGAGTTCATAGGGGCCTTGCTGGATACCACAACTGCAAGGGCCTATCTTCCCCAGGCCCGTTGCCTACGCTTGGTGCAGTTAGCCTCCCAGATTCAGTTAAAGTCCCATTTAACTGCTCGAGAGATGTTACAACTGTTAGGCCACATGGCATCCACCGTGCATGTGGTTCCTTACGCTCGCCTTCACATGAGGGCAGCTCAATGGACTTAGGCACCCTGATGCCTGGGACCATTGGGTGGACAATCAGACAAAATAGCAACCTCCAGTCACCTTTTTTGGTCTCTCCAGTGGTGGAAGTCCACTCAAAATCTGTTGCAGGGGTCCCCCTTTCAACAGTTGTTACCCCAAGCAACCCTTACAACAGATGCCTCTCCAAGGGGTTGGGGAGCTCATCTACAAGATCTCTCCACCCAGGGCATCTGGTCTCCTCAGGAGACTTGTCTACATATCAACCTCTTAGAGCTCAGAGCAATCTTTCTAGCTCTTAGAGTCTTCCACAACCTTCTCAGCTGCAAGACAGTCCTCATCCACATGGACAACCAAGTAGCCATGTTCTATGTGAACAAGCAGGGCGGGACTGGCTCTCTGTCGCTTTGCAACGAAGCTTTGAGATTGTGGGCCTTCGCCAGAGAGCATCAAATTCATCTTTTGGCAGTATATCTTCCAGGCATTCAAAACCCTTGGGCAGACAAACTCAGTCGAGTTCTGCTTCCACACGAATGGGCCCTCCATATGGACCCGATAGCCAGGATCTTTCGGATTTGGGGAACCCCGGACATAGACCTCTTTGCAAGTCCATGGAATGCCAAACCTCCCCTGTTCTGTTCCAGAATTCCGTGTCAGGGAGTTCAGGCCAAGGATGCCTTCCTCCTTCACTGGAGTCAAGTCTTCCTTTACGCCTTTCCACCCATTCCACTGATTCCCAAAACTCTCTTCAAGCTTCAGCGAGATCGAGGGTCTATGATCCTCATAGCACCACGTTGGCCACGCCAAGTGTGGTACCCTCTACTTCTGCATCTCTCTCAAGCTCCCTCCCTGGGCTTGGGATCTGCTCCAGACCTTCTGTCCCAGGAGGAGGGAATGTTATGGCACCCAAATCCCCAGTCTCTCCATCTCAGGGCCTGGTTGCTGAAGGCCTAGACCTTCACGATTTGCATCTTTCTCAGCAGGTGAAGGATATCCTTCATGCTTCCAGAAAGCCTTCCACTAGACGTTCCTATGCTTTCAAATGGAAAAGGTTTACCATTTGGTGTGCAGAGAAGGGTCTTAACCCCCTTGCAATACCTCTGAATTCTTTACTAGAGTATTTGCTGCATTTATCCCATGCAGGCCTTAAAACAAATTCAGTAAGAGTCCATCTGAGTGCTATTGCAGCATCCCTCAAGCCTCTCAATGGACAGCCTATTTCCTCTCATCCTCTTATTGCAAGATTCATGAGAGGCCTTCTTTTAACTAAACCTCCCATTAGACCACATCCAGTGGCATGAGACTTGAATCTAGTTCTTGGTCAGCTTATGAAGCCACCCTTTGAACCCTTAGCCACTACCTCCTTGAAATTCCTTTCCTGGAAGGTTATTTTCCTCATTGCAGTCACCTCAGCTCGCTGCATCAGTGAGCTGCAAGCCTTGGTGGCTAATCCTCCTTATACAAGGTTCCATCATGACAAGGTAGTCCTCAGGACCAATCCACACTTTATGCCTAAAGTGGTCTGCCTAAAGTGGTCTCACCTTTTCATCTGAACCAGGAGGTGTTTTTACCTGTCTTTTTTTCCAGGACCTCATGCATCAAGTGCAGAGAGGAATCTCCATACCCTGGATTGTAAGAGAGTGCTTGCTTTTTACTTACAAAGGACACAGCAACATAGAAAGTCCTCTCAACTCTTTGTTGCTTTTGATCCTTCTCATTTAGGACTTCCAGTCTCTAAGAGAACACTGTCAAATTGGATTGCTCAGTGTATTTCTTTCGCCTACCAGAGTAAGAACCTTTCTCTGGAGGGCCATGTCACAGATCACAATGTGAGAGCCATGGCAGCCTCTGTGGCTCATCTAAACTCTGTGTCCATCGACCAAATCTATCGAGCGACCACCTGGGCCTCGGTTCATACCTTTACAGCCCATTACTGCTTGGACAAGGACTCCCGCCGGGATGCCTTGTTTGGTCAGGCTGTTCTCAAACACCTGTTCCATACCTAGTCAACTCCTACTACAGGTAATTCCTGGTTGGATGCCCGAGATCCATGGGGGGAGGTAGAGCTCTTCTCAGGGGCTCACAACCTTGGGGATCTCCCTGGCATCTCTAGCTGGGGAGTCCCCATATGTGAAGACTCATTCCTGCTTGTTCCTGGAGATAGCACAGTTACTTACCTGTAACAGGTGATCTCTGGGAACAGCAGGAATAAGTCTTCACAACCCACCCACCTCCCCTAGGAGTTGTATCTCTCTATCTTTCCTCTCTCTCTCTTTGTCTCAGCTTGAAAACTTGAACTGGAGAGAGAGGCGGTTGGGAAAGGCAGTGCGCAGGTGCGGTGGGATGCTCCCAAAAGCTTTCTTTCTGGACGCTGGGGAGTGTTCCCGCGCAGGCTCCGGCTGTACCGACGATACCCATATGTGAAGACTTATTCCTGCTGTTCCCAGAGATCACCTGTTACGGGTAAGTAACTGTGCTTTGTTGGCTAGTGTGATGGACAGGACCTTCTACATTTATCTGAGTCTGGCTAAAAGACCAATTCTATAAGGATACACTTTAGTGCAGTTGGTGCTTCTCACTCTCATGTAGAAAGTAAACCCTTCTCTCTACAGCCATTAGTGTTCACTTCATGTGGGGACTTTTTTCTTTTGAAGCCTCCCCTTAAGTGTCCTACAGTGTCTTGGGACCTCAATGTGGTTTTAACTTAGCTGATGAGAGTTCCATTCAAACTGCTAGATATCTGTGCTCTAAAGTTTCTGATCTGAAAGGTCTTGTTTTTGGTAATTTCAGCATGCAGAGTTAGTGAACTCCAGGTTTCTCATAGGGGATCCACCCTTTAAGGAACTTTTCAGCAATAGGGTGGTGTTGCATGCACATCCTAAATTTCTTCCTAAAGTGATGTCAGACTTTTACCTTAATCAGTTATTAATCCTTTCAAAACTTTTCTCAAGACCCCATGCTTGTATATGGAACAATATGGACTGCACGAGAGCCTTGGCCTTCTCTTTGGAATGGACTAAAACCCATAGGAAGTCCACTCAGATTTTTGTTTCTTTTGACCCCTATAGAATGGGAGCTGCTGACGACAAATGCACTTTCTCAATTTGGCTGGCAAATTGCATCTCCTTTGCTTACTCCCAGGCAGGTCTGACGCTTAAGGGCCATGTCAAGGCTCATAACGTCCGGGCCATGGCTGTGTTGGTGGTACACTTGCCCTCAGCCACCTTGGAGTAGATTTGCAAAGCTTGCAACTTGGATTTTTGTCTGCACGTTCACATCCCACTACTGTATGGAAAGGGACTCCTGACGTGACAGCAGATTCAGCCAATCCATTCTTCAAAATATGTTCAGGGACTAGAATCCAACTACATCCCTCCTAACTCCTGTACTTTTCTGTTCTGTGCTGTCTCATCGTTCATAACTAATTACCGAAAAAGCCCTTTGCTAAAAAAAAAAAAAAAAAAAGAGACAAGTTCCATTCTCTTGTGTCTGCCAGTTGCAACATTGCAGTTACTTTGTTTCTTTGCAAGGCACCTGATAGCCAGAGAATCTTATTCTGCTTGTTCAGTTAAAACAGTTACTTACCTGTAGCAGGGATTCTCTGGAAGCAACAGCAGGATAAGTCCTCACAATCTTCCCATCTCCCCTTAGAGTTAAATTCTGGCATTAGCTGGTTACCAGACTAAGGAAACAAAGTGCAGCTGTGACAGGCAGAAATTAGCATGTTATGTGCCGAGGAACCAATCTAAAAGCCTTTAGAGGGAGCTGGGAGAGGTTCCTGTGTGGAACTCCATCAGTGACATCGTCCATATGTGAGGACTAATCCTGCTGTACATAGAGAACACCTGCTGCAAATGAGTAACTTCAGTTTTTCCCAGATTTAAAATAAGATTGTTAGCAGCTAACCATAAGGAAACTTTCACACAGTATCTTTTGTGATCTGTGTGGACAGATCCTTCTACAAGGGTACAGGCAGCATTATGTCATCCGTATTAATCTGATACTCAAAGTCCTACTCTACATATACCTCACAATGGATAAATGTACAAGTGGAACAACATAAATTATAGCAATAGTCCCCTGGGACACCCCATGGCATTACAAACAGAATTGATTATTTGAATTTCCAGATATATTTGTTGTATACTGCCAGTTAACTAGGCTCCAAACTATCGTAGAAGCATAGATCCACGGTCGAAGCTCACCAATCTTTGTAGCCAAAAGAGATTCTTGCTCTGTTTTTCTTAGTCTGTGCTTCACCTGTAAGCAAGCAGCTGCTCAACTCCTCTGGGTTGGTAACATCTCAACCTCTATCTCCCATCTGGCAGCTGGCTGTTGACAATATTTAAACCAGAAATAACAAATTGTACTTGCATGTTGGGGCTGGTGCCTCTTTAAGATCCTGCAGCTATGTGGTGCTATGCTTGATTGGCCCAATGTTTATTTTTGTCCCATGGGCCTTCTGGAGGCAGAAAGCATGGGGCAGCTTCCTTCCATCCTCCAGAGACATGCATGTCCCTGTCTTATTTCCCCCTGGTATCTACCCATTGCCTTCTTGCGTCCAAGATATTCTCCCTCCTGCCTTGCTACCTCCTTCACTTCCTGAGGTATCTGCACCTTATACTACTTTTTCCTTTCTCCTCCAATAACTGCCCCCTTAGCACTTTCTCTTTCCTCCAGCATCTGTCTTCCTTCTTTCCTGGACTTGAGGCCACCATCTTCTCTCCATTTGGCAACTGAACTGTGCTTTTGCAGACCACCTGAACATTTTCAAAATTTATGGGTCAGCCCTTCTTATATGTTAATCTCGTGCTGGTCTTAATTTTGCAGATTTGAAACTTGGGGAATTAACAAAAATAATTGCCATAGCCTGGAAGGAACTTCCTGTCTTAGAAAAGCAGGTAAGTGTGAATTTATCTGGTTATTTTTAAAGTCAGAATTGCATTGTTATGCAGTTATACATAATTCTCCAGGAACAGGAAGTCAGTCCTCACATATGGATGATGCCGATGGAGCCCTGCGCGGAAGCCTCTCCCCAGCTTTCAAAGAAAGCCTTTGAGGCACCATACTTGCGTGGTCCCCTTTATGCCCAAAGGTGCTATCTTGCCTCTCTCTCCTTTTTTCTGCGGTGCCCACTGGACATGTGTCTTTTTTTCCATGGAAAAAGAGCTGGGTTTTTTTCTCTTGGAAGTTTTCTTCCCTGATCGAGTATCAATTCTCTTTCCTGCCTCCCGAGCTCACTTGCCTTGGCATCACATCTCGGGTTTGTATTTTTCTTTCCTTTTCTTGTTTTTTTGACCGGCACGGTTTGCACCCTTTTCATTGGCAGAGCCTCGGGTCTTTGACCTCGCTGTGACCCTTTTTCCCCCCATGGCTTCCAAAAATGTGGTTGGTGCTTGCGGACCATGTCCCTCACAGATGCACATGGCTGTTGCCTCCATTGCCTCGGGGCAAACCACAACCCCTTGGATTCTGGCCTCTGTAAAAAAATGTCCTCCAAGGCCATAAAGAGTCAGCAGCAGCATGACAAGATCTTCCAAAGGTCAAACTCTGCCCCTGAATCACCACGCTCCAAGATCCCTTCTGGTACCCCTGAGCCCCAGAGTCCCGGGACTCCGGTCCTGAGCATCGTCGGAGTTCCTCTGAGCAGGGGTCTCCTGCCCGGGAACATCATCGGAAGAAGAAACCTGCGAGGGCGGCATCGGTGGATGCTCCTGGTTCCTCGAGGGCCAGGTCGCATAGCCCCGATAGCCGTCCCGGGTCCTCGGAGTTGGAGAGGCCTTCGAAACATCCTCGTCTCGAGTTGGAGTCTCCTGGACACGTGAGTACTGTAGTCCTCGTGGACTCACCTCCGAAGGAGCTGCCGTCGGGGCCCGAGTCGGGGGCTGCTGGGTCTCCTGAGCTCGGACTCAGGTTGACGGCCTTGGAGAGCAGTTTCGCTGCCTTCATGGACCAGCAGCGGGCATTGATCACTGGCCTCGCCGGTACTTCTGCCCCGACCACCGGGACGTTGACGTCCACGTCGACCCCGGAGACCGAGCCGATCCTCGAGTCCATGCGAACTCGAGTCGATCCTTGGTCGCGGTCTCCCTTGGCCTCCCATTCGGGACCGAGGTCGTCGACGCCGACTCCCTCGGCGTCGGGGCGGAAGGCATCGGTGCCCGTCCGACCGGAGCTGCTCGATTCCTCCTCCGAGGAATTGGCCTGGGAGACGGAGGACGAAGAGTCCCCTGGTACTTTTCGGACTCGGTGCGTCCCATCGGACTCGCCCGAGTCCGAACCTCGGAGACGGTCCCCCCCGGAGGACACCCAGTTCTTGGACTTTGTGCGGGATATGGCCAAGGCCTTGGCATTCCCCACGGATCCGGAGGAGGAGCCTCGAGCCGAAGAGCTCGATGCCCTCCAGTATGACTCTCCCCTGAAGGAGGCCTTTTACTGTACCGGTTCCTCCGATGCTGGAGCGACTTCTCTTCCGCATGTGGGAGAGCCCGGCGCCGGTGTTAAGCAAGCGGGTCGATTCCATTTATCGAGTCCGCAAGAGCCCCGGGTTCCAAAAGGCACAACTACCGCACCATTCCATGGTGGTGGAATCGACCATGCATCGACTCAAGAGTCAGAAGATGCACTCCTCGGTGCCTCCCGGCCGGGAGACCCGGAACCTGGATGCCCTCGGTAGGAAGTGCTTCCAGGGCTCTATGCTTGCTTGTCTGGTCCAGACATACCAGCTCTATATGGGCATGTATCTCCGGGACCTGGCAAAATAAATTGCCGGGTTCTCTGCTGGTCTCTCCGTGGAACCTTTGCAGAGGTTCCAAGCCTTGTCCACTGGTATTCGAGAGTGCTCGAAGTTTATCTCTCAAGCAGCCTACGATGGCTTCGAAGCATCGGCTCGAGTAGCCGGAGCCGGCATCGGTGCCCGCCGACAGGCTTGGCTTCAGTCATCTGACCTCGAGCCATGGGTACAGGACAAGTTGGTCGATGTCCCCTGCAGCCCGTGGCTGAAAAGGCTGCACAGATCGAGACTCTGACCAGGACTCGGCTGTCCAGGAAAACCTCTGCCCCTTCTCATAAGAAGAAGGGCTCGGGGAAAAAGCCCTTTTACCCAAGGAAGGCAGCTGCCTATAAACAATACCCTCATTATCAGGCCCCAACAGCTCCCCAACAGGGTCAGCAGTCCAAGGGAGGGGGTAATGGGTCCCGTAGGCAGCAAGCCCACAACACCGGCCCCTGCTCAGCAGGGTGGGGGTTTTTGACTCCATCAGCATAGCCTCTTCCCCTCTGCTGGTTTCTCTCAGCACAGGAGGCCGGCTGGTCCACTTTGCCCACAGGTGGTCAGCCATCACATCAGATACCTGGTTGCTTCATATAGTTCAAAAAGGCTATCTTCTTCACTTTCACCAGGTACCTCCCTCCTACTTTCTAGGGGAACCTCCAAGACTCCCTCTGCACAGGGACTTACTCCTTCAGGAGTTGGCAAGTCGTCTTCAGGAACAGACTGTGGAACCGGTGCCCCACCACCTGAGAGGTCAAGGCTTTTATTCCAGGTACTTTGATACCAAAGCGAACAGGAGGCCTCAGATCCATCCTGGACTTGCGAAATCTCAACAAGTTCCTGGCCAGGGAAAAGTTCAAGATGCTTACCCTTGGAATCCTGCTGCCCTACCTCCAGCAGGGAGACTGGCTATGCTCCTTAGATCTAAAGGATGACTATACTCACATCCTTATTCATCCAGACCACAGACAATATCTCAGGTTTGTTGTGGGAGGAAATTATTACCAGTACAGAGTCCTGCCCTTTGGCCTATCCTCTGCCCCCAGGGTATTCACCAAATGCCTAGCAGTGGTGGCAGCCTATCTAAGACTTCAAGGCCTCTTTGTTTTTCCATACCTGGATGACTGGCTCATCAGGGCCCAGTCTTCCCAAGAGGCCACTCAGGCCACTCATCGCACTGTGACTCTGCTCCAGCACTTGGGATTTGTCATAAACTTTGCAAAGTCCACTTTGCTCCCCTCTCAAAATCTCGAATTCATCGGCGCAAGGTTGAACACACTTCAGGCGCGAGCCTTCCTGCCTCTGGACAGGGCACACAGGCTCATGGATCTAGCCAGCCACTTTCGCAGCAATTCCCTGGTCTCCGCCAGGCAATTTCTGAGACTGCTCGGCCATATGGCTTCCACGATCCATGTTACCCCCAATGCCCTCCTGAACATGCGGCCTGCTCAATGGTGCCTTCGCACTCAATGGCATCAGGCCACAGGGAGCCTGGCGGACTCAGTACAGGTGTCCAACCTGCTGGTCTCTTCTCTGCGGTGGTGGCTTCATCTACCAAACATGGTGCTGGGAGTGGATTTTCAATCTCCTCCGCCTTCTCAGGTGCTGACAACTGATGCTTCTCTCCTAGGTTGGGGAGCACATTGCCAAGGGACATGTACTCAGGGCCTCTGGACTCCCTGGGAATCTGCTCAACAGATAAACTTCCTAGAGCTCAGAGCCATCCGCCTAGCTCTGAAAGCCTTCTCCCACCTCACTTCTCACCAGTCTGTGCTGGTCCAGACAGACAATCAAGTTGCAATGTTCTACGTGAACAAACAAGGAGGTACAGGCTCCTTCCTTCTCTGTCAGGAGGCACGGAGACTGTGCTCTTGGGCCGTCCTTCACGGCATCCTGCTCAAAGCTGTCTATCTCCCAGATCAAGAAAATTACCTGGCAGACAGGCTGAGCCAGGATCCTCCAACCACACGAGTGGAGATTGGATCCGTTAGTGGTTCAACGGATCTTTCTCAAGTGGGGCCTCCCCACCATGGATCTCTTTGCCAGTCCCCTGAACCGGCAGCTTCCCAGATTCTGCTCTCGTCAACCGCATCCTCTCAGAGTGGCGGCGGATGCTTTCCTGATTCCATGGTCCACAGGCCTCTTGTATGCCTTTCCTCCCATGCCACTGGTGTCTCGGACGCTCTTCAAAGTTCTCAGAGACAGAGCCTCGATGATCCTAGTAGCTCCCCGGTGGCCGAGACAACCCTGGTTCCCGCTTCTAATGCAGCTGGCGGTGGACACTCCTCTTCCTCTGGGGTTTCAACCCGATCTCCTGTCACAGGATCAGGGTACTCTCCTACACCCCAACCTCCGGTCCCTTCATCTGATGGCCTGGCTGCTGAAAGGGTAGTCCTTGCTCCCCTCCTGCTGCCTCGTGAGGTGGAAGAGGTCGTCTTGGCCTCCAGGCGGCCCTCCACCCGGAAGTCCTACGCTCTTAAGTGGCGTAGGTTCTCCATGTGGTGTGCTCAGCAGTCTGAGAATCCCTTCTCCTGCTTGGTGGCAGTGGTCTTGCAATATTTGCTTTACCTCTCCAATCTGGGCCTTAAATCCAACTCTGTCAGAGTCCACCTCAGTGCTCTCTCTGCACATCACGCACCGGTGGATGGCAGGCCTCTTTCCAACCACCCTTTGGTGGCTCGTTTTCTCCAAGGCCTCCTTCTCCTTAAGCCTCCTTTGCGCCCACCAGCCCCTGCATGGGATCTGAATGTGGTCTTGCAGCGGATTACCTGTCCGCCCTTTGAACCTATGGCTACCTGCCCTCTTCGTTTTCTCTCCTGGAAAACCTTGTTTTTGGTAGCCCTTACCTCTGCTAGGCGCGTTAGTGAACTGCAGGCCCTAGTGTCTGATCCTCCTTACACTAGGTTCTACAGGAATAGGGTAGTCTTACGGACTCACCCTAAGTTTCTTCCTAAATTGGTTTCCCCTTTTCATCTCAACCAGGAAGTGGTTCTTCCAACCTTCTTTCCCAGGCCGCACTCCAGCCGGGCTGAAATGGTCCTGCATACCCTGGACTGTAGGAGGGCCTTGTCCTTCTACCTTGACCGTACGCGGGAGCATAGGAGGGCTGTTCAGCTCTTCGTTTCTTTTGACCCCAATATGTTGGGGCTACCTGTCTCCAAGCGTACTTTGTCCATATGGGTTGCTGACTGTATCGCTTGGGCTTATGGGGCAGCCGGCCTCTCGTTGGAGGGTCGTGTCACAGCTCATCGTGTTAGGGTGAAGGCTGCGACAGTGGCTCATCTCCGCTCTGTTCCGTTGGCAGACATCTGCCGGACCGCTACTTTGTCTTCAAGCCAGACTTTTGCGGCCCATTACTGATTGGAGAGGGAGTCCCGCAGGGACAGTGCTTTCGGTCAGGCAGTCCTACATAATCTCTTTGAGGTTTAGGCAACTCCTACCCTCCGGCCCTGATGTTGTGCTACCGGTCGGGGGCGTTTTCAGAGAAGATTCCTTCCTTCTGTGCTACTGAGCTAGAGGGAGCTCATTTTTCCACTTGAGGTCTCCGGTAGCCTTAAGCTAGGGAGTCCCATATGTGAGGACTGACTTCCTTCTTGGTCCTGGAGAAAGAGTAGTTACTCACCTGTAACAGGTGTTCTCCAGGAGCAGTAGGAATCAGTCCTCACAACCCTCCCTCCTCCCCTTGGAGTTGCAGTCATATGATTTCCTTTGCAATTTTTTTGCTGTCTTTTAGCTATGTCATCAGACTGAGCAAGATGGCACCCTTGGGCGGGAAGGGGACCGCGCATGCGCACTGCAATTCCCAAAGGCTTTCTTTGAAAGCTGGGGAAATTGCTCCGCGAGGGCTCCGTCGGCGCCGACGTCACCCATATGTGAGGACTGATTCCTGCTGCTCCTGGAGAACACCTGTTACAGGTGAGTAACTACTCTTTCCCATCAGCGCCAATAGGCTTAGCAGAGCCGCGAGAAAGGGAAACTCTCCCTTCACGGCTCTGTAAAGCTGGCAGCGCTGAAGGGAGCAAGGAGGGCTCTGCCGGGGCAGCCACGGGGCTCTTCCTATCGGCTTTTATTTATTTATTTTTTTTGAAGGCCAAGTGAGGCTTTTGGGAGCAATTTTTGCTGCCCCCAAAAAGTTGCTGCCTGAGGCCACCGCCTCACTCGGCCTAATGATAGGAACCGCCCCTGCTTCAGACTCTCTTCCAGTTTAAAGGAGTAGCAAAGAAAACTGATGTTGATTAATTCCAAGCGACTGTATGAAATGTTACTGTTGTATTTACAAAATTCATTACCTGTTCCATTTTTGCAACCTTTGAGTGTAGCACTTTCTGATATCTAGTGCAGTGGGCATGATAGAAACATAAAAATATAGAACCATGATGACAGAAAAAGACCACATGGCCTATCTAGTCTGTCCTTCCATATCAACAACTACAACAGTCCACTTTTTACCTTTAGAGATCCTCTGTGTTGGTCCCATGCTTTTTTTTGAATTCAGTTACTGTCCTCATCTCTACCACCTCCACTGGGAGACTATTCCATGGATCCACTACTCTTTCCGTAAAGAAATATTTCCGCATATCACTCATGATGAAACCTACAATCAAAATTAGCTTTGGTTTGTTAGCCAATAACATAGATATGAATCCACTTGTCGTCCAAGTTGTGTGCTCCATCTGTAGTCACACACATACTAATTTTGCTAATGGAAGATTATACTTTTTCAAAAGTTTACTTACTTCCTTGAAAATAATTTCACCTGTTATGTCATGAAGAGTGAGAAGATGTAATATTTTTTGATTACATTGAGATTTTCATCAGAAGCACGAATAAAGATAGCTAATTGAGCTAAACTACTAGCATCAGTATTTTCGTCAACTGTGATGGAAAATGCTAGGCAATGCTTATGTTTTTCAATTACTTGCTCGCTTATGTGAACTACAATTTCATCAATCCTTTCAGCAACAGTGTATCTCCAGGAACAAGCAGGAATGAGTCCTCACATATGGGTACGTCGGAACCGACAGAGCCTGCGCGGGAAAGCTCCCCAGCTTCCCAGAAAGGAAAGCTTTTGGGGCCTCCCACAGCGTATGCGCGCTGCCTTCCCGCCTTCCTGACCAACTCTCCTCAGTTCTTCTTTTTCCGCGGAGCCAGCAGGTCGTGTTCCTGTCACCGCTGAAGAAGTTGTTTTAATTTGTTTCTTTGGCCGCGTGTCTGCCTTCCCCGATTCCGGACCGGTACCGCCGGTCTTTTTTCTTTATTTCTAAAAAAAAAAAAAAAAAAAAAAATCATATCTTATTTTTCCCCACTTGGTGTGTTTGTTCTGTGAGGCCTCATGGAGAAACCAGCCTCTGGTTTTAAAAAATGCACCAAGTGTAGCGGTACTATTTCAGTCACAGATACCCATGAATGGTGTCTTAAATGTTTGGGGCCTGACCATTCCATTCCGGATTGTCCATCCTGCTCTCTGATGTCCAAACGTGGCTTACAGAACCGAGCAGCCAAGTTTCATATGCTGTTTTCTACAGATACTCCAGCATCAACATCCTTCAGGTCTTCCTCTCCTGATGGATCTCAGGTAACCAAACATTCTTCAGGCAGGTCCTCAAAGGGCAAATCTCCCTCTAAGCAGCGAGAGGCCCTTGGGTTTGACCCTGAGGACCCTGTCCCAGCCAAACAACCCCGGCGGGAAGCTCCGGCTTCCAAAGCTCCTCCTATGGGGTTACAGGTTGACATCGATGGCACGGCCTCGACCGATCACCTGTTAGACTGCTCTGGGGTACCGGCACATACCGGTACCGACATCCAGGCAGTCGTGACGTCTATGGGTACTACTGTACAATCCATGCAGCAGGCCATATTGGCTTTCATTAACGCTGCAACGCCCTCGGTACCGCAACAATCGGTTCCGACTCCGGTTCCGGTACCACAACTGATACCGGTACCCAGAGCATCTACTTCCAGTAGAATGCCGGTTCCGGTCCCCTGTTCCGGGGGTTTTCTCGATACCGATCCGATTCCCGGTACGCCCGATGTCGATACCGGTCGGTACGCGTATCGATCTCTGGAAGCTAACAGGCGGTACTTCGAGTCTTCTGAGGATTCTGATACCTCAGAGGATTCTGCTGAAGTATCTCTTACTCTTCCTGAGGAGCCCTCCTCTCCAAAGAGGAGAATGTCTCCTCCAGAGGATCTGTCCTTTCAAGACTTCATTATTGAAGTAGCTAAAGGACTCTCCATTTCAGTAACCTCTGAAAAGGAACCTAGAGCAAAAAAATTAGATATTTTAGGATACTCTAAGGTTCCCAAAGAGGCAGTCACCTTACCCATTCATGAAATTCTTCAAGAACACATGATAGGGTAAGAGGAGCCTCCCACAAGTCCATCTCCACTTTCTCGTCGTTTGGACACCATGTATCGGGTCCCTCCTTCTCCTGGTTTTCAAAAAACTCAGCTCCCTCACCACTCTATTGTGGTGAAGTCTGCTATGAAAAAGATAAAGAGTACCAAAAGACACTCTTCTACCCCTCCAGGAAGAGAATGTAGGACTTCGGATGCTTTAGGTAGGAAAATCTTCCAAGCTAGTATGCTTATTGCCAGAATTAATTCATACAGCCTCTATATGGGCATGTTTCTGAAAGAGATTGCACTGAAGATACGTCATTTTCTCCCCTTTATCCCAGAGGATAGTAAGGAGGAGTTCCTTCTTTTGCTAAAACATACTCAAGATGTTTCAAAGTTCTCCAACAGAGCAGCCTTTGACTCCTTTGAGGGAGCTAGCAGAGCCTCGGGCATTGCCATAGCTGCTCGCAGAATTGCTTGGCTCCAGGCCTCTGATTTGGAACCCTGGGTACAAGATGGCTTGGGCAATCTGCCCTGTACAGGTGAAAATCTGTTTGGCAAGGAGTGGCAAGTCAAAGCCACTCAAATGGATGCAGAGAATGCTGCTCTAGATAGACTTTCTAAGTCTACCTCTACCCCTGCCAAGAAAAAATCTTTTAAGAAGCCTTTCTATAAAAAGACCAAATTTTCCACAAATACTGGCCAGCAATCTTCCCAAGTTCGCTTTGCTCCTAATCGTCAGCAATCTAAACAGGCCAGAGTAAAATCTGCAGGAGCTGCTACAGTCCAGCAGTCCCAACCCCCTCAGGGTTTTTGACTTGATTCTAGAGAACTTAACCTTTCTGGCTCTGCAACAACCAGAGCCTCTCACCATTCCAGGAAGGTTTACTCATTTTGCTCCCAGATGGGAGCAAATCACATCAGAACAGTGGACCCTCTCTATCATCAGAGAGGGCTACAAACTACATTTCTCCAGCCTTCCTCCCCATACCATGGTGAGACAGTTCAATTCTCCCCCATCTCTCCTGCACCTGTTGGGTCAGGAGGTGACCACCCTTCTTGCCCAAAGGGCAATAGAAGAGGTTCCTCTTCTTCAACAGGGGTCAGGGTTTTACTCCCCTTATTTTCTTATCCCCAAGAAAACAGGGGGGCACAGACCCATTCTAGATCTGAGAGAATTGAACAAATTTCTGTGCAAGGAGAAATTCAAGATGCTCTCTCTAGGTACTCTCCTTCCATACCTACAGAGTCAGGATTGGCTTGTTTCTCTAGATCTAAAGGATGCGTACACACATATACTCATCCATCCATCCCACAGAAAATTCCTACGCTTTCTGTCTCAGGGAAAGCATTTCCAATACAGAGAAATGCTTCAACTGCTAGGCCACATGGCATCCACAGTCCATGTGGTGCTTTATGCTCGCCCACATATGAGAGCAGCTCAATGGACTTTGTCCACTCAGTGGACTCAAGCATCAGGAGCTCTCTCAGACCAAATAGCAACCTCAAAACGTCTCTTTTGGTCTCTCCAATGGTGGATGTCCACTCAAAATCTGTTGTTGGGGTCCCCCTTCCAACCTTTGTTACCCCAAGCAACCCTCACAACAGATGCCTCCCAAACTGCTTGGGGAGCTCATCTCAAAGACCTCTCCACTCAGGGCACTTGGTCTCCACAGGAGTCCACCCTTCATATCAATTTCCCTTGCTCTCAAGGTCTTTCATACCCTCCTCATCAACATGACAATCCTTGTTCATACCGACAATCAAGTAGCCATGTTTTACATAAACAAACAAGAAGGGACTGGCTCTCTGTCGCTTTGCAACGAAGCTCTAAAATTGTGGGCCTTCGCCAGAGAGCATCAAATCCATCTCCTAGCAGTATATCTCCCAGGAATCCAAAACTCTTGGGCAGACAGACTCAGTCGAGTTCTGCTTCCACACGAATGGTCCCTGCACATGGATCAAGTACTCAGAATCTTTCAGAAATGGGGAACCCCGGACATAGACCTGTTTGCAAGTCCATGGAATGCCAAACTTCCCCGATTCTGTTCCAGAATTCCGTGTCAGGGAGCTCAGGTCAAGGATGCCTTCCTCCTTCATTGGGGTCAAGACTTCCTGTATGCCTTTCCACCCATTCCTTTGATTCCCAAGACTCTGTTCAAACTCCAGAGGGATCAAGGATCTATGATCCTCATAGCTCCACGCTGGCCACGCCAAGTGTGGTACCCTCTACTTCTGCACCTCTCCCAGGCCCCTCCCTGGATCTGGGAGCTGCTCCAGACCTTCTGTCTCAAGAGGGGGGGACTTTGTGGCACCCAAACCCCAAGTCCCTTCACCTCAGAGCTTGGTTACTGAAGGCCTAGACCTTCAAGACTTCAATCTTTCTCAACAAGTGAAGGATATCCTCCATGCCTCTAGGAAACCTTCCACCAGGCGTTCTTATGCTTTTAAATGGAAAAGATTTCCATTTGGTGTGCTCAAAAGGGTCTTAACCCTCTAGCACTACCTTTGAATTCTTTACTCTAATATCTCCTGCATCTCTCCAATGCAGGTCTTAAAACAAATTCTGTAAGGGTCCATTTGAGTGCTATTGCAGCATCTCTTAAGCCTATCAATGGACAACCTGTTTCCTTTCATCCTCTTATTGCAAGGTTTATGAGAGGCCTAACTTTAACTAAGCCTCCCATTCGGCCCCCTCCGGTAGCCTGGGACTTAAACGTGGTTCTTGGTCAGCTTATGAAGCCACCTTTTGAACCCTTAGCCACTACCTCCTTGAAATTTCTTTCCTGGAAAGTTACTTTCCTTATTGCAATCACTTCTGCTCGCCGCATCAGTGAACTGCAGGCTTTAGTGGCTAATCCACCTTATACAAGGTTCCATCATGATAAGGTAGTCCTTAGGACAAATCTTCACTTTATGCCCAAAGTGGTCTCACCTTTTCATCTTAATCAAGAGGTATATCTACCTGTCTTTTTTCCAGCTCCTCATGCATCCATTGCAGAGAGGAACCTACATACTTTAGATTGTAAAAGAGCTCTTGCCTTTTACCTCCACAGGACACAGCAACATCGAAAATCTTCTCAGCTTTTTGTTGCTTTTGATCCTTCTCATTTGGGACTTCCAGTCTCAAAAAGAACACTGTCCAATTGGATTGCTCAGTGTATTTCTTTTGCTTACCAGAGTAAGAACCTTTCTCTGGAAGGCCATGTCACAGCTCACAATGTGAGAGCCATGGCCACCTCTATGGCTCATCTTCATTCTGTATCCATCGATCAGATCTGTCGAGCAGCCACCTGGGCCTCGGTTCATACCTTTACAGCCCATTACTGCTTGGACAAGGACTCCCGCCGGGATGCCTTGTTTGGTCAGGCTATCCTCAGACACTTGTTCCATTCTTAAACAACTCCTGCCCACCTTCCCTGAATGGATGCCTGAGATCCATAGGAAGATGAGGAACCCTTGGAGGGGGATCTCCCCGGCATCTTAGCTAGGGAGTCCCCATATGTGAGGACTTATTCCTGCTTGTTCCTGGAGATAGCACAGTTGCTTACCTGTAACAGGTGATCTCTGGGAACAGCAGGAATTAGTCCTCAACCCACCCACCTCCCCTAGGAGTTGTATCTCTCTCTCTCTCTTTCCTTTCCTCTCTCTATTGTCTCAGCTTTATGTTCAAACTTTTTATTCAATTTCCAACAACTATAACCAAGATAAACAGGCAGGCAATTACAGAGCAAAACTGTATAACACATCACATACAGTGATTAAAGCAACACAGCTAACATACCACTCGGGGGGAAGCGTGTAAACACCCACACCCAATATAGCATGGGCAGGTAGGGCAAAGCATTGCATCAGTAGAGAGGAGCAGGCCCCAGAGGAAGCAAAAACACGTATGGAGACAGCACCCCCTTCCAGCTATCCCATCTAGGCCACCGGGGAGCAACCAAGGAGCATATGCAGTGATCAAACCCCCCACCCCAGGACCACCCCCAGCAGCCACATCGCAGGCTCACCATCAGCAGGTACAGTAGGATGTAATATACCTCCCCTCAGCACTGCCACTCCCCCACCTCCCCCCCCCCAGGCCCTTGCATGGTGTGCTAATCCTCGCAGACGGACCCAGGATGTACTCTTCTCCCAGGCCCAGCCTTTAGTCAGAGCCAACAACCAACAACACCACACTCACTCGCTCACGCCCAACAGTCATACTTTGCCCCCACCCCCTCCCCTTTACCCCGTATCGGAACAATCGTCCCTCAGTCATCAAGTGGGTGCGTCAAAGGAGGTCCTCCCCAAAAAAAAAAAAAAAAAAAAAGGAACCACTCTATGATCTAAGTACCTCCCAGAACCCTACGCCGAACTCGGGAAGGCAAAAAGGACAAATGAGGACCCCAACCTTCCAAAAACCTCTGCCAATGCCGTGGGTGCCCAGTTGCGTACAATCGGGCCATGAGTAACATCTCATGAAGCTTCACTCTCCAGATGCCGTACACGGGCCCGGATGCATCCAACCATCGCTGTAGTACCGTCATGCGCGCCAGCATCAGCATCAAACGGATCCAACGGATCATCACGGAGCCCAGATCCGCCAACCACTCATCATCCCAAATGTCCAACACCACGTTGCCAGCATGCAGGGGCAAGGGTATCTGTACACATTGGACCAAATATGCCGTCACCTTCCCCCAAAAGGCCTGAACCTGGGAGCACGACCAGAACATATGCCCCAATGTAGCCCTTGACTCATTACACCGAGGACAGCAGGAGGTGGGGGCCAGACCCGCCCTCCAAGCCTGGTGAAGCGCAAAATGTAAACTGCGTAATATTTTAAACTGAGCATTCCTATGAAGAACCAGCACACTCAACGTGGGGATAGCTGCCAGACCGCGCAGCAGCCCATCCGGGGATATCACCTCCCCCAAATCCTCAGTCCAAGCATCCGCCAGCTCCTGCACCGCGAGCAGCTCCACGGACTCCCAAAGCATTTGGTGAAGCCCCGAGACACGTACCCCTTGATCCGAACCCCTGAGCGCCCCCTCCAAGGCAGAACTAACCTCCCCCTTCAAGGCCCCACGGGGCACGCCCCTAAGATAACTGCGAAGCTGCATAAAGGGAAAAACATCCCACGCCCCCAACGGGTAGTGCCGCCCCAACACTTGGAAGTCTTCCACCGCACCCTCAGGCGTTAGTATCTGCTCCAAATTCTCTATCCCCATCTGTGCCCACCTTTCAAATACCGGCCCTCCCAGGCCGGGTAAGAAATCAGCATTACCTCATATGGGGAGATAAGGGGAATAACGTGGCATAAGTCGGCGCCCCGCACAAAAATAACGCCAGGCCTGCCGTACCGAGTCTAAAACTACCTCACGAAGTTCACAGTTAACCCCCGGCACCGGCGCATGAAGAAGATAGCACGGGTGAAAAGGCTTAACGGCCTCCCGCAAAAGCGCCGATGGCGAGCAGTCCTCCAAATCCCAGAGCCAGTCTTTCCCGACCCGCAATAAGCAGGCTATATTATATTTCCAAATGTCCGGGATACCAATGCCTCCCAGAGAACTAGGCTGCTGCAGAACTGCTAAGCGGACCCTAGGTTTCCGTCCCTTCCAAAGAAAACGCGTCAGAGGGGCCTGCAGCTTCCGAAGGTCTGCCCTCTTCAGGATCAACGGGAGAGTCTGTAACATGTAGAGAATCTTGGGGAACAGTGCCATCTTGTATAAAGCCACCCGACCCCCCAAAGAAAGTGAAAGATCCCGCCATTTGTCTACAGAGATTGTAACGGCATCCGCTAACTTGGAGACATTAAGACGATAAAGGTCCTGCACTTTCGCAGGCAAATAGATGCCTAGATATTTGAAGTGACCATCCGCCCACTTCAACGGGAAGTCCCCGATCCAGCCTCGTTGGGCCGCGAGACCTACCAGCATAGCTTCAGACTTATCTAGATTTAGGCGAAACCCGGAGTACATCCCATATTCTTTAATCAGTTGGAGCAAATGGGGGAGTCCCTCCTGAGGGTTCCCCAAATGAACAAGCAGGTCATCCGCGAAAGCCGCGACCCGGACTTCAGTTGCCCCCACTGGGATCCCTCGAAACTCCGTGGCCTCCTGAATCTGGAGCAGTAGCGGCTCTAACGTCAAAACAAAGAGAAGCGGGGAAAGTGGGCAGCCCTGCCGGGTTCCCTTCTGAATGGGGAAGGCCGCTGACTTATGACCATTCACCATAATAGCCCCTTGCGGCTCAGAGTATAGTAGACAGACCACATCCACAAAAAAACCAGAGAACCCCATCGCCTCCAACATCTGGTACATGAAGCCCCAATCGACCCAGTCGAACGCTTTCTCTGTGTCGAAACTAATTAGCAAGGAACCTTGCTCAGCCACTTGCCTTGTACACATTGAAATCAAAATGCGTTGAACACTGAAAGCAGCATTGCGGCCCCGCACGAAGCCCACCTGGTCGCTGTGAATCAGGTCCGGCAAAACCTTTGCCAGCCGGTCTGCCATGATTTTTGCAATAAGTTTGATATCAACATTGAGAAGTGAGATGGGGCGATACGAGCCCGGCGAAAGCGGATCCCGGCCTGGCTTTGGCAGGATAGTAATCAACGCCATATTGGCCTCAAACGGGAACCTGCCCAGTCCGACCAATGCTTCAAAATACCCCACAAGAGGCGCCACAACCAGATCACCCAGGATCTTGTAAAACTCACTGCGGTAGCCATCTACTCCAGGGGCCCTACCTAACTTTAAATTCTTGATCCCTTCCTGGACCTCCTGGCCCGTGAGTGGCTGACTAAGAGCCTGCAGGCCCCCCACACTAAGTTTGGGCAACTTACAGGCATTGAGAAAGTCCCAACCCGCCTTGTCCGAAGCCCCTTCCCTAGCGTAAAGCTGTCGGAAAAAATCCGTGAAGACCGCCTCAATGTCCGCCGCTCCCCGTCTCAGAGTCCCGTCTGCATGCCGAATTGCCCCAATCGCACGTCCCCCCCCCCCCCCCAGCCGGCCTCACTAAAGAAGACAGTAACTTACCAGCCTTTTTCCCATGCTGGTATAGCTTGTACCGATAATACATCATAGATTTTTGCGCCCGTCTATGGAGAAGCATCTCTAACTCCGTCTGAAGCACCTGCAGGTTACGAAGATTTGCCGCATTCGGACATCCCGCCGCCAATCTCCGCGCCTTCCCCAAGTCCCTTTCCAAGCGAAGGATCTGCTGATTCAATCGCCTACGCCGCAAACTAATATAGCTGATAATATCACCGCGTAAAACAGCTTTACCTGCTTCCCAAAAAAGAGCAGGAGAAAGACCCGGCTGATCATTAAGGGTCACATAGTCCTTCCATCGGTCCCGGAGATAATGCTCAAACTGCACATCTCCCCCCAGCTCCAGAGGGTAACGCCAAAGCCGGCCCCGGTCCGGGTCACCACCACGCAGTTCTAAAGTCACCATGGCATGATCGGAAAGCACAGAAGGGCCCACCTCAGCACACTGAGTCCAGCCAAAGAGGGACTCTGAGATCAAGAAATAATCAATTCGGGACCATGAGCCATGTGCTCTAGACTGATGGGTATACTCCCGATCACCGGGATGCAAGACCCGCCAAATATCCAGAAGCTGATGCCCCTCACACAAGCCCCATAGGCGTCGCCGGGCGCGCGGACTCCGACCCCCAGCCGGCCCAGTGCGATCCAAATGGGCGTCTAAAACTTCATTAAAGTCTCCCCCAAGGATAACCTGATACCCGGTGGTCCCCGCCAGGACCTTAGCAAGCGCCTGAAGGAACCGAGCTTCATAAACATTGGGGGCATAGATCGAGCACAAAACCACTTTCAACCCAGCCAGCATCCCCCACACACAGATGTATCGGCCTTCAGAATCAACATCCACCCGCTCCTCCACCCAATTTACAGAGCTAGTAATTAAGATAGCCACCCCCCGCTTCTTCCCCAGGGCCGGGGATCCATAAACCTTGTTGACATGGCCTTTGCATAACTTTCCATGCTCAACCCCAGATTGATGCGTTTCCTGTAGCATGGCCACCCCTATCACTTTACGTTTCAGTAGCTGTAGCACCTTATACCGCTTAATAGGGAATCCAAGGCCGCACACATTCCAGGATGCAATCTTAACCCCAGCATTCATTGCCTAATATGCAAAAAAGCCACCCTGAGATACAGAACCTATGCACCGAAAGGCGAAGACCCCCCCAGCCTAGGGTCTCCCCCAACATCCATCCTAAGGTTACCAAAATCCACACCGTCAAACATTCTCTCAGCCATCCCCCATGCAGCACCCAATCCGACACATCCGATACCACCCCTACCCAACCTGCTACTCTAATCCCACCCTCCCCCCACCCTTCCCACCCACCCACAACACCCTCTTGCCCAAACCAGACATCCAACCCCCCCCTGCCCCCAACCCCAACCTGCATCACCCCCCAGTCCTCCTCGTCGACTGGCCACTCCATGACCTCCTGGACATGCAGAGCTCCCCCCCCCCCCCCGAGAAAGGCAAGACCCACCATGCCCACCCCTCCCGTCCGGTTCTCTCTACGGGCCCTCACCCTCCCCTCCCACTACCCGATTCAAGGGTCCTCAACATGTCAAGAGGCCTCCCCCCCCTGGCCGCTGGAACCCCGCAACTCCGCCAAGCCAGATGCCATCGAGCCGAACTGCGGGGCTCCCCCCAGGTACGGAGAGCATTACAGGCCCGTTACCCAGCTCGGTTACCCCTCTGAACAAACAAGGAAACAAATAAACATCACATAAAGAGGGATATAGCCACCTCTCCCCCTGCCCACTGTATCCCCGTAACAGATTACAAGATTAAAGGCAACAAGTACCAAAGAAATAAGCAGCAAGTAGTAATCCACTTTTGTAGAAACATGTCAAGACCCAAATAGTAAAGAAATTAGGGAAGCAACATTATGACTCAAACCATGGGGATGGGGAAAAAACTGGAAAGTTATAAAAAAATTAAAAATAAAGAAAAAAAAATGAGAAATCGAAATAAATGGGAGAAATAAATTGAATTGAGAAAATAAATAAGAACAAAAGGGGAAGGTGAGGGGATCATGGAAAACAAGGAAAGGAAAGAGAGACGAGGAGGCAGGCCCCCCCTGGCCGAGAGTAACCGGGAACAAGCCCTCAACAGTACCAAAGACAGAAACAGTATGGGGGCACATAGCCTCAGAGTATAAGGTCCAGGCGGGAGCAGGAACATTTATAGATGAGTCCTCCAAGGTCGCACCATCGATCAGCCCAGACCATTACAATAGGCCAGCGCTGCCTCCGGAGACAAGAAGGTCCGTCGTCCGCCCTCGCAGTCCACACGCAGGGTCGCTGGATAAGCCATAGTGAAGCGCAGGCCCCGCTCTATTAGCTGACCACAAACGTCCTTGAATGCACGGCGCCGCTGTGAAACCCCGGCAGAATAGTCTTGGAAAATCAGGAGTTTGCAGGCGTCACCCCCTGCACGGCGCTGCTGTCTCGAAGCTCTCAAGACTCTCTCCTTCTGTGAGGCGTTGAGAAAGCGCGCAATCACCGCTCTGGGCCGGTTATCCCCTGATTTGTAAGGCCCCAGTCTGTGCGCTCTTTCTAACACGATGGCACCCAGCTCCGCCTCCAAAGGTAAGTTGTTGGGCAGCCAGGCCTCCAGATATTGCCTGAGGTCCTTCTCCTGCACCGATTCTGCTATTCCAATAAAGCGAAGATTGTTACGCCGGCTTCTATTTTCTAGATCCTCCAGCTTCTCCTCGTGTCGCGCCAGGGCTTCCTCCAGCTTCTTAATGCGGGCTGCGTCCTGCGCGCACGTGTCCTCAAGCGAGCCCACACGCTGTTCCACCTGTTCCACCCTGGTCGTGAAGTCTGTTACTGCCTGGGCCACTGCAGAGATTTGTGAAGCTAAACCACCCAGGCGTCCCTCCAAGGCTTCCACTACGGCCTTCGAGACCTCCGCCACCATCGTCGGCGCTGCCATCGATACTTGCCCATCAGCAGCCCCGTCGGCCATCTTGGCTTCACTGCCGCGAGGCCGCTCCCGGCGGGGTGTCTTTGCAGCCATACACTCGCAATCCGCCCGAGGCGCACAAGGTCCAGTGCCCCCGGCGGAGTACCAGCTCCCCCTCACTCTGATAGGATTTAATGGCAAATAGCAGGATTGTTAACCGGGGGGAGGACGCGAGCTCCGGAGCTAAGCAGGAGACGTCCTACTCAGCCCACCATGTCACCGGAAGACCTTGTCTCAGCTTTAAACTCGAACTGAGGAGAGTTGGTCAGGAAGGCGGGAAGGCAGCGCGCATGCGCTGTGGGAGGCCCCAAAAGCTTTCCTTTCTGGGAAGCTGGGGAGCTTTCCCGCGCAGGCTCCGTCGGTTCCGACGTACCCATATGTGAGGACTAATTCCTGCTGTTCCCAGAGATCACCTGTTACAGGTAAGTAACTGCTTTCTCGACAAAGATATGTTCTGGAAAGCTCTTGCCTTATCAGGAAAAACAATTTCAGTAGTTTTGATCATGCATTGCTTTATGAATTCACCTTCACTGAAACATTTTGAGTTTTGGCCATGCGCTCTGCGCTAGCTTTGACCATTGCCTCATTTCCTTATGAAATTTTGGTTAATATGCTTTGCTGTTTAGTTGGTACAGATTTAAAACTCTTCAGCTTATCTTTTATATTGCCTGTGTACTGATCATATTTAGAACGATGCATTCCATAACGGCATCTTAAATTTTATTCCATAGGAATACTAATATTTTGAACTAAACCAAATCTCCACAAAAGGTTACAAAATCATGATAACTCAAAACATAAATACCTCTCCAGAAACAAGCAGGAAGTCGGTCCTCACATATGGGTGACATCTGCACTGACAGAGCCCGCATGGAGCATTTCCCCAGCTTTCAAAGAAAGCCTTTGGGAATGCTACCACGCATGTGTGATCCCCTTTCCACCCAAAGGTGCCATCTTACCCAGTCTCCTTTTTTCCACGGAATCCAACGGACGTGGTCCTCTACTCTCGCAGAAAAAGTTCTTTAATTCCTTCCTTTTGTCCGGTTTGCATACCGGTTCCCTTCCCGCCTCAAGGCGGCACCACCGGTGCTGGTCTTGGCTCCCTTTTTCCGTGTTTCCTCGAGGTTCCACCTCAACCGGCCTTTGTGCCTTTTTTCGCCCGGGCGTGTTCCCACCATGATTCCCGGTGGGTTCAAGAAATGCAACTGTTGCAGTCAGACTATTTCAGTCACTGATACTCATGACTGCTGCATCCACTGCATGGGCCCAGAACACGACAGGTCTACCTGCGACTGGTGCCATGCCATGGCCCCTAAAACCAGTAGGAGGTGGTCTGAGTTGCAGGGAAAACTTTTTCCAAAGTCTGACTCTGCCCTGGTTTCCCCATCTCCAAGCCCCGAAGCCGGCCCTTCACGAGATGTCCAGGCGTCCTTAGAGTCCCATGGTGGGGGCTCCTTCAGTGCAGCCCTGGACCCTCCCAAAAAGAAGAAGGTCCTGAAAGAGGTGCCTCTGATCAAACCTGGTAAGGTCCCTTGACAGGACTCAGGCGACTCCGAGCAGTGCTCTCAAAGTCTCGAGGCAAGAGCCCTCGGCTGGCAGAGACTGCGCCAGGGCCTATGAACCTATAGGCCTCCTTGAGGACGCACTTTCCGAAGTGCTGGCATCGGACCTGAGGGCTTTGGTGTCCACGCTGAGTACTGCACAGCCATCAGGCCTCGCATTCCGCATGGCGGCCATGGAGCACAGGCTCTCCTCCATCTTGGCCTTGCAGCGGGTGTTAATGTTGGGCCCTCCGGCCTCGGAGAGCCTCTGGTCATTGAACTGGGCAGAAAGCCCTCATAGCCGAAGAAGAGAGAGGCTGATGGAAACTACCCTCGGCACCTGACCTTCCCAGCTCCCTCACCAGGGCCAGAAGGCCAAGGGACAGGGGCATGGCCCACGTAAGCCTAAGGCCCCAGACTGTGCCCCTGGTGCAACCTGGAGGGGATTTTTTGACTCCTTGGGCATAGCCTCTCTTCCCCCAGGAGGCATAGCCCTGCAGCATACAGGGGGCCCTCTGGTACATTACTCCCGCAGGTAGCTGGCCATCACCACCAACACGTGGACCCTTCAGGTGGTCAGGGAGGGTTATTTCCTCCACCTCTAAAAGAATGCCCCCACTATTCTTCCCGGGAGGGCCCCCCAGGACTCCCTTTCACCGGACCTTTCTCCAGCAGGAACCTGCAGGCCTCCTAGCAAGCAAGGCATTGGAACCTGTCCCCGTCCACCTCAGGGGCAGGGGTTCTACTCTCGCTATTTCCTGTTCCTCGAAAGGACTGGAGGGTTTTGTCCCATCCTAGACTTGCAGGACCTCAACAGGTTACTGGTGAGGGAGAAGTTCAAGATGCTGTCTCGTGGAACACTGCTGCCATACCTCCAGCAGGGAGACTTACTATGCTCCTTGGGGCCTAAAAGATGCATACACGCACATCCTCATACACCCCATTCACAGGTAGTTCCTTCGCTTCGTGGTGGGAGGAGAACACTATCGGTACAGGGTGCTGCCCTTCAGGCTGGCCGCCACCCCACCGGTATTCACCAAGTGCCTGGGAATAATCCCAGCCCACCTCAAGCTCCAAGGGTCTTCATCTTCCCCTATTTGGATGGTTGGTTGGTAGGTAAAGGGCAGCACCACTGCCGAGGCACTACAGGTGACAGGCTGCGTTATCCTTGTCCTAGAGCACTTAGGGTTTGTAGTCAACTACTCAGTCTCATCTCCAGCCATCCCAAAATCTGGAGTTCACAGGAGCACAGCTGGGCACTGTCGAGGACAGGGTCCTGCGCCTCAAGGCATCTGCAAAGGACACCCAGCGCCATTTCTCGGCATCTGCCTGACACATGCCTCACCTACTGGGACACATGGCATCAACGGTGCACGTCACCTCGGGCGCCCGCTTGCGGATGCGAGCAGTCCAATGGGCACTCCACTCTCAGTGGTCCCAGGCTTGCAAGTCAGCTGCTGGCAACACCTATGGGCAGGGATGCCTTTCCAGATCTTCACACTGCAGAGGATCTCAAGACGGATGTCTCGAAATCAGAGTGGGGAGCCCATCGTGGCAAGCTCTGCACTCAGGGCAGTTGGTTGCCGATAGAGAGCCTTCTATCGCTCCAAAAACTTTACCCCACCATGCGCAAAACTTCTCACAGCAAAAGCTGTTCTCCCACACGGGATTCTTCAGGTGAAAATAAATTTCACTGTTCAGGTTTGAAATACAGCTGGCAAAAGCCAGACTAGATTGCCGTGGAAAAGTTCCTGCTTCCTGTGGCTCCCGGTTTGCAGCCTACTGCCTGCATAGGTAAGAACTTCTCCCGGAGATGCTGCCCACGTCCTCAAAGGTTCACCGCTCTTCTCCAAAAGACACCAGCTTTTGCCAGCTGTATTTCAAACCTGAACAGTGAAATTTATTTTCCCCTGAAGAATCCCGTGTGGGAGAAACGCGTTGGAGCGCTTTAAAGACAGCGTGAGAAAAATAATTTCTTGGATTATTATGCATCACGAGATAAGTTATTTTGTGTATTTTGGACTATTGTACACATTTGGAAAAAAAAAACACCTGGGCTATTGTAGATGTGAGAAGTCATTTTTGTGTATTTTGAAGTGTTGGAGCATTGCAAGTATTTTATCATCCATCATGACTTTTTCAATATAAGAGAAGATTTCACAATAGCTCAGCAACTGTTCGACACTTTGGCAGGTCGTTGATGCTATTTGGCACGGCTCTGCCGAGTTGCTGGCAGTAAGCCTTGATGGTGTCGGGAAGTCTGAGACCAGCCACGTGTCTGAAGAAAAGTTTTTGCTGTGAGAAGTTTTGCGCATGGTGGGGTAAAGTCTTTGGAGCGATAAAGTTTATAAACAGTTACGATAGTATACGCTCTGTAAATACGCCTAAATATCACGTCAGTTGATGATAGAGAGCCTTCAGCAAATCAACCTCCTGGAGCTCCGGGCTGTTGCCTTAGCCCTCTGGACGTTATGCCACCACCTGCGGGACCAAGCAGTACTGGTCCAGACTGACAATCAGGTAGCGGTGTTCTGCATAAACAAGCAAGGAGGCACAGGGTCATCCTGCCTTTGCCAGGAAGCGGTGAGCATCTGCACTTATGCTAGCAACAATGTGATGCTCCTGCGGGCAGTATACCTCCTGGGCCAGAACAATGCCCTGGTGGACTGGTTCAGCTGGGTTCTCCAGCCGCACAAGTGGGCTTCCACAAATGTATCTCTTTGCCAGCCCTGCCAATGCCCAGCTGCCCCGCCAATGTGGTGGTGGATGCTTTCTTGATCTTATGGGCGGAGAGCCTCCTTTATGCCTTCTCGCCTATACCCCTGATTGCCAAGACCCTCATCAAGGTCCAGCACGATAGGGCCACAGTGATCCTGATAGCCCCGATTTGGGCCAGGCAGCCTTGATTTTCCCCTGATTTTGCACCTGTCCACGGCACCCCTGGTTCCCCTAGGATGCGACCCAGGCCTTCTAACACAGGAAGAGGGCTCTCTCCTGCATCCCAACCTGGGGTCCTTGATTGCTTATGGCCTAGCTGCTGAGCGGGTAGCCCTGGATCCTTTCAGCCTCTCTGTGAGGTGGAGGAGATGCTTCTAGCCTCCCATAAGACCTCCACTCACTGGGTGTACACCTTCAAATGGCAGAGGTTCTCTGTTTTGGTGCACGGAGAGGCAGATTAACCCCTTCTCCTGCTCCGTCCAGCTGGTGCTGCAGTATCTGTTTCACATGTCTCAGGCAGGTTTGAAGTCTAACTTGGTTAAGGTGCACCTTAGCACGCTGGCGATGCACCACCATCTAATCGAGGGCAAAACTCTCTCCTTTGAACCATTAGTTCTCACTTCCTGAGGGGTCTCCTCCTCTAGAGGTCCCCCATCCATCCTCCTGTGGCAAAGTGGGACTTTGAATGTTGTACTTCCTTTTGAGCCTCTCGGCTCCTGCCACCTTAAGTATCTCAGTTGAATGGTGGTGTTCCTCATGGTGCTCACTTTGGCTTGCCGGGTCAGTGAGCTCCAAGTGTTGGTGGCAGACCTGTTGTACACTAGGTTCTATAAGAAAAGGGTCGTGCTCCACACGCACCCTAAGTTCCTGCCCAAGGTGGTGTCTCCATTTCACTTTAACCAGTAGGTGGTATTTCTCACCTTCTTTCCGCAGCCCCACGCCTGCAGGGTGGAGGCCGTTCTCCACACACTGGACTGTAAGCGGGCGCTATCCTTCTACCTGCAGTGCACCCAGGGCCACCACCTAGCTTCTCAGCTCTTTGTCTCCTTGGAGGCGGTGGTCTCTAAACACACCTTATCTACCCGGGTGGCAGACCGTATCACCTTCATCTATGAGCAGGCCGGTCTCTCGCTGGAGCGCTATGTCACGGCACACAGCATCCAAGCCATGGCAGCCTCTGTGGCAAACCTACGTTCAGTTCCCTTATCAGAAATCTGCCAGGCTGCTACCTGGTCCTCAATCTATACCTCCGCAGCTGATTGCTACCTGGAGAGAGAGTCCTATCGGGACAGTGCCTTCAGCCAGGCAGTACTCTGTCATTTGTCTGGGGTATAGGCAACTCCTGCCCTCCGACCCTTGTTGTATTCTGGCTACCGGTAAACTGGATCCTCACTGGACACTTTGGTCACTTGTGGGTCTGTTGTCTTCCGACTCTGTTGCTGCTGCTCACGGCTTACCTTTTCTGGTCACCCATGGCTTTTTACAGGCTTTTTCAGTAGCCTGTTGCTGGGGAGTTTCATATGTGAGAACTGACTTCCTGATTGTTCCCAGAGAAAGCGTAGTTACTCACCTGTAGCAGATGTTCTCCGGGGACAGCAGGAATCAGTCCTCACAACCCTCCCTCTTCCACATGGAGTTGCTTCTTGCTTCTTTTTGCCGTCTTCTGTTATGATATCATACTGAGGCAAGATGGCACCCTTAGGCGGGAAGGGGAACCATGCATGGTGGTGCATCTCCCAAAAGCTTTCTTTGAAAGCTAGGGGGAGATTACCATGTGGGCCTCGTCAGCGCCGACATCACCCATATGTCAGGACTGATTCCTGCTGTCCTCAGAGAAGCACCTGTTACAGGTGAGTAACTGCTTTGTCAGCATAGTGAAGGTTGATGAGAGAATTATAGCCTTGAAATAAGGTAGGAGTTCAATAACTACATACGCACTATTCCTAACTTGAAAAATCTTGGTTAAAAAGCCATGCCTTCAGACCATTTTTAAATTTCCTTAAGAAGTCTCTACACAGAAGTCAACTAGCAGTGAGTTCCAGTATGAAGGAGACAAACATCTAAGGACAATGCTGCAAGATGAAGTAAGTCTTAGTTTAGCAAATGATGGAATAACCAGGTAGCTGGCCTGGGATTTATCACCAAATAAGGAATCCCCAGTACAAGGTGCAACCACCAATTTAAAATGTACATCTTCACGTAAACCAGGTGCATGCAACCAAACCAAGCTCCTGGCAACAACTCTGGGAAGAGATTTTGGATTTGTCTCATACCTTTTTTTTGTTCAGGAGTAGCTCATGATGCATTACACTTGAGTACAGTAGATATTTTGTTATCCTATAGAGGGCTTACAATCTAGTTTGTACCTGAAGCAATGATGAGTTGCATGTCTTGCCTAAGATTACAAGGAGCGGCAGTGGGATTCAAATTGGGCTTCCTTGGTTCTCAGTTTGCTGCTCTAACCATTAGGAGGCATTTTGAAGGCATTATATGCCATCCATTAATGCTAGTATGGCAGCCAGCTGGATCTGTGCCTAAGATGAAAGGCTAGGTTAAAAAGCCTGAACTTTATGAAAGATTATATGCATGTACGGGACTATCTAAAGCTGATGGCCCAAAATGCAGCTCCTTGAAACACTTTCTTGCCAAAGTAGTCTAGGAGCTATAGATCTTCGCCCAGAGGAGTTTTGGAAAAACTCCCTATATTTTTTTTATTCTTCCTCATAGCTGCTTTAATCACAGCAAAGGAGTGTGACATCTGGTGTCGGTTGGACCCTAAACTTCATATACATTTTCTTGGAGACAGTCTGGTGGATTTTGCAATATACGGCATTGCTTGTCCTGACGTAGGCCATAAATGTGGAGTCTTTGGGGCCTCTATACATCTTTGAAGACCAATAACAACTCTCCTTGGTTCCACATCTTGCTGTAGTGGAAAAGATACTGCATTCTAAGATAAGAGATGTCCTCATATAGCAAATTTCTCCCCAGAGAAGGAGCAGGGTAAGAAGGAATTTCTGTAGAACCTTTCCTGGCATCCTCAAGAGAGATGATATTGAAGAGAGATTCTTTACTTGAGAAATGTTGAATTCTGGAGAAGACAGATTGCAGGTTTGTAGAATGTCTAGCACCTCACTTAGAAGCCGGTGATGCTTAGCCTGGTGGCTGCTATGAGGCCTAATGACTGTGCTGACATGACTTTTCTAGCAAGTGACTTGGACATAATCTATTTGTTCTAATGATACACTGAGAGGGCACGTCCAATGGGTAGGGGGGTGTTGGCAAACCTAGGGTGCTGTGGAATACCTGTGGGTACTGTCCTTTCTATCCCCCCCCCCATCCCCTGGTCCTCTCGGGTGAACAGTGTTGGAGTGTCTCTTTTGGGCCTGGCTGTACTTCAGCAAACTGAGAGTGACTGTGGTTGGTGGATTATTGGACAGCTGACCAGGATTAACATGTGGAGAGTTTTGGGAGCTCCTCCCAAAACAGCAGGAGAGTGGAATTAGTGGTATGATGGGAAGGCAATTCTCTAATCTTCCTCTCCTACTTACAGCACAAATTTTACTTCATTCGAAGCTCTTTGAACCAAACATTGCACTGTCGAAATCTAGGGAGCACTCTACAGGCCAAATAGCTGATCTGAGCTGAAAATCACATGGGCAGGAGAGGCACTATGGAAAGAAGAGAGAATTAGAGTAGTATTGGGCCGTCTGAGTCACTAGCTGCATACTTCTGCTGTCAGTTGGGATCGGGTGATTGTGGGAGGGAGCATGAAAATACAAACATTGGCCCCTGGGTGACAGAAACCCTCACTACACCACACCATGCAACAAGTGTTACCGAAGATGTGTCTAGGAAGTGGGGGAATTGAGGGTAGGTGGGAATTAAAGGGAATGAAAAATGCATTTCCACTTAAGAACATAAGAGATGCCATACCTGGGCCAGACCAAGGGTCCATCAAGCCCAGTATCGTGTTTCAACAGTGGCCATTCCAGGTCTCAAGTTCTTGTCAGGTTCCCAAAGGTGTACACATTTCATGCTGCTTGTCCCAGGGATAAGCAGTGGATTTCCCCAGTCCTCTTTAATGGTTTATGAACTTTTCCTCCAGGAACTCATTCAAACCTGTTTTGAACCTGTCTACACAAACAGCTTTTACTACATCCTCCAGTAACGAATTCCAAAGTTTGATTATGAGCTGACTGAAAAAAAAATATTTTCTCCAATTAGTCTTAAATGTGCCACATTGTAGCTTCAATGCATGTCCCCTAGTCGTTCTACTTTTTGAAGGAGTAAACGACCAATCTACGTTTACCCATTCTGTTCCATTCATTATTTTATAGACCTCTATCATATCTCCCCTCAGCCGCCTCTTTCCAAGTTGAAGAGCCCTAACCTTTTAAGCCTTTCCTCATAGGGATATTCTTCCATCGTCTTTACCATTTTTGTCACTCTTCTCTGTACCTATTCCAATTTTGCTAGATGCTTTTTAAGATATGGCGACCAGAATTGCACACGGTATTCAAGGTGCAGTCGCACTATGGAACGATACAGAGGCATTATAATATCCTTTGTTTTCTTTCCCATTCCTTTCATTATGATTCCTAGCATTCTGTGTACTTTCTTGGTTATACCTGCTGTGATGCAGTAGCCAGCACAGAACCTATGATAATAGGGGAAAAAGAAGATCTTACCTTGCAGTCACATAAGCAGCAAACACATTCAGGTTACAATGAGCCAAAGAATAGTATAACAAACTTTCCCCACACCAGATATGACGCAGCAGAAAGTCAGAGAGCTAATCAGGTTCACCTGAGCAGGGAAACACGTACAACGTGCAAGAGACAAGAGGATAAAAGCAGTTGGGAAATCCCAGCAAGGAGAGGCAGAGAGTTGGAAGGAAGAGAAGAAGTGGGTGTGGCTGGAGGAGTTACAGATGCCGAGCCAGTGAGAGAGGAGACAGCTGAACCAGAGAGTGCTGGAAGAGCCAGTGCAGGAGTCTCACAAGCCAGAGGGGTCATCAACCTGAGAAGAGTGACCAAGCAGGTGGAGGGCAGACATCACAAACAGGAGAGCTTGCTGGATCCAGGAAGCATTGGATATGCCCCGGTAGCAAGGAGCAGCAGGAGTAAAACCTTTCCAGGAAGTGGCTACAGCCCAGCTCAAACTACCGGTGTTTGGAACTCTTGGGGAAAGGCACGCTACAGCCCAGACAGAAAGGCCTGGTTAACAGAGGAAGGAGTGGAAGCTATATACCCCAGAGGAAAAGCTAAGTACACCATTTTCTCTAAAGGGCAAGAGGTGGGCCTGGCCAGGAGAGCTAAAGCTAACAGTGGGGAAGAGAATCCTTATTGGAGAGAAAGAGGGAACCTAAGAGAAGCCCCAAACACAGGTCCCCACGACCCTGTTTATGCAGAGCAGCTTCCTGCTATAGGAACTGTTGCCTCCCAAAGAAAGAGTTGTCAATAGCAGCCCTGAAGAGTGTTATCCATTTACAAGTCTGGACTGTGAACAAATGCAGTGGGAAAGCACTAGCCAGGAGGTAGAATCCAGTCCCATGGATTGTGCAATATGTCTCTCGGATGAGATAGAATCTCTCTGTTAAAGAAGCAAGCAGAAGCAGTGTTATAATTGCTTGGAAAAGGTTCATCTTTATTTTTGCTGTGAAGAAACAGTTTATTTATGTTATTGTGTTTTATGTTTTAATTTGTAAATAGTTACCCCTGTTATCCAAGTTACTTTTGCCTGTTCAACTGTAAACACAAAGTACCATCGGAAATGTGTAAATTCTTTGTTCACTGTGAACCGCGCTGATGCTGAATAGTGCGATATTGAAGAGACTATAAATAAATAAATAAATAAATTTTTTCTTGCTGTATAAAAAAGGAAGCCCATAAGGGAAGGGGAATAAAGCCCAGTTACTATTTTTGCCTGACCACATAGCTACAGACTGTTCTAACAGAAGGCAAACCTGCATCGCATGCCCTAGGCGGGCGCCTAATAGGGGCAGTGTAGAGTCACACTGGGCAGAGGGTTTCAACACACTATCCACGGTGATGCACACATCCTTTTCCTGAATGGTGATTCCTAATGTGGAACCTTGTGTTGTGTAACTGTAGTATGGGTTGTTTTTCTCTTTGCACTTGTCCACATGCTGCCCAGTCTCCCAATTTTTCAAGGTCGTCTTGCAGTTTTTCACAATCCTCTTGTGTTTTAACAACTTTGAATAATTTTGTGTCGTCTGCAAATTTGATCACCTCACTCGTTATTCCTATTTCTAGGTCATTTATAAATATATTAAAAACTAGCAGACCCAGCACAGCTCCCTGGGATACTCCACTATTTACCTTTCTCTATTGAGAAATTGTCCATTTAGCCCTACTCTTTGTTTTCTATCTCTTAATCAGTTCCTGATCCACAATAGTACATTGCCTCCTAACCCATGACATGTTAATTTCACAAGGAGTCGCTCATGAGGGACCTTGTCAAAGGCTGACTGAAAATCCAGATACACTATATCAATCAGCTCATCTCTATCTACCTGTTTATTCATACTTTTGAAAAAATATAACCGATCAGTGATACAAGACTAAAACCATGTTGGCTTCCTGCCATTAAGCCATGACTATCCACATGTTCAGGAATTTTATTTCTTTATAATGGTTATTACAATTTTGCCCAGTTCTTTTTTTATATTTCTAAATTTTCAAACTCAAAAAAACCAAGCAAACGCTTGTACAGAAAAGATGCATACTTACACAATCTTTAAGGAAACACACACCACAATAAAGTACAATCAGAAGCATCAATAGTCCCCAAATTGGGGGAGAAAGCATAAGAAACAAATCCTGAAGGCAGGAGGTCCCCACAGAGCAAAGTTAAGGAAATATCTAAAGAATAAGACATGGTGGCAGAGAACGAAGAACATACTTAACAATGAGCGCAAGGCGCCTTATGAAGGTGAAGATGTTAGAAAATGAGTACTAAGATAAGTAGATAAATCCCCTGGCTGAAAAAAATATATATTTCTGAGAATTGTGAACCACAATACATTTACACGGAAATCTCAGTAAGAAAGAAGCTCATAACTGGAGGACCCCTGCTCTTAACATAAGAAAAGCTCTACGCCTTCTCTGGGTGTCTCTGGCAACATCCGGGAAAATAGAAATCTTTTTCCCCATAAACAAATTATTCCTCTTTTTATAATAGACTTTGAAAAGCCAATCTCTATCAGAGGTCCCTCTAGAACATTAAGGTAATAGCTGATGTATAAAGTATACCCGTCTTGATAAAGAGTAACTAAGTCTCAGACTTAAACAGGCACCATATAACAGGTATTATCCTGAGATGTGTGCCAAAAGATGCATCAATGACTCGGTTCTCATAGAGGATTATGTTCAGATAGCCATTGTAACTATGCTATTGTAATCTTATCCACATCAACTTATATATGTAGTATAGTCACACTTATCTTTGATAATTTGATGTTTCGATGATTTGAAATATCAAAATCCTCTCACTCCGTTATAGAGCTCCACAGCAGTGGAGTGTTAATCTCTATCAGAGGACAATGCAAAAGTCACCAATAATGTGGAAACCGCTACATCATCTTCTTGAGGAGACTGAAGTAATGCTGACACATTAAGCGATTCCATCTCTAAAGAGCCAACTACTCGCTTCCCCTCTTTTCTCCCAGCAGGTAGATAGTATGCTTTTGAAATCGGAGGTATTAACTCAGATGGAATCATTAGAGACTCTTGAAGATATTTCTTAAATAGTTCCAATGGAGCTACCACCGGAACAACAGGAAAATTTAATAACCGAATATTTGAAGCTCTGGTAGCATTTTCTAACATCTCCAATTTTGCTTTCAATGCGATATTATCTTTCATAAGGGATTCAGATAGACCAGAAACTTGTACTAGTTTTCTGATCAGAAACAGCTACTTGCTCCTTCATTTCCACCAAATGATTAGTTAATTTACTAATATTGCTCTCCATTTTAGATGCGTTAGAGAAAGATAAAGTCAATTACTGATTTACAGCCTGGGAAAGTTGATTAATGGCCTCCCAAATGTTCTCCAGAGTCACCTTAGAAGGCCGAGATAGCACAATCAGCGGAGGCCCTACAACTTCAGACACTCCGGGTTCCATCCTCTTCCCACCAACCTCATTCACCAAACAGGAGGTGCCAACAACCTCTGCTCGATGTACCTCTCTGGGATAGCCGCCCCCATCTCAATCCTGGGCAGCACACTATCGGTATCAGACTTCAGGATGCCCCACTCCAGATTCGCAGCAGTAGCCTGAGCAGGCGATGCCGCTAGTCCGCGCACCGAGGCAGTAACCGATACACCCGGAACAGCAGGAGGAGTGCGTTCATCTGTGGAGAGGGGAAATCTCTAGGGTGGAAGACGCCGAAACCTCCTCAGCCGGCACAACCAAGCCCTGCCGAATCTCCCCAATCTGTTCCTCCGAGAGCCTCACAAAATGGTCCATAGGTCCAGTAATGGCAGGTAGGGGCTCTGTGGGTAGAGCCCGAGGTTTGCCTTTGCGTTTAGGCATTCTTGCTCAAACAAACTCCGCCGCCATCTTAGACAAGCCACTCTGCCGGGACCTTGCCCAGTTCTGACATCAAGCTCACCGGTCTGTAGTTTCCCAGATCGCCCCTGGAACCCTTTTAAAAATTGGTGTTACTCTGGCTACTCTCCAGTCCTCAGGTACTACAGATGATTTTAAGGATAGTTCACAGATTACTAAAAATAAGTCTGCAATCTCATATTTCAGTTCTTTCAGCACCCTGGGATGTAGACCATTTGATTCAGATGATTTGCTAGTCTTAATTTATCAAATAGCTGTATTACATCTTCCCGATTTATCGATTTGTTTCAATCCCTCTGATGCATCACCTTTAAATATAATTTCTGGCATGGGTAAGTTTCCTACATCATCTTCAGTAAAACTGAAGCAAAGAATTCATTCAGTCTCTCCACTGTGGCCTTGTCCTTTTAGTGCCTCTTTTATGCCTCTAACATCTAACTGGCTCTCTCACAATTGTTTTGCTATGAATTACCTTTCAAAATTATTTTATTATGCATTTTCATATATCTTAATGAGACATCCCATGAGACAAAACAAATCCCTTCCTTATTCATGTCACACGAGTCTTAGGGCCACCAACTACAGAAATACGTTTCTCCAAAGAGGAGGAACCCTCCCAGCCTAATATCCTCCTCCAAGCTCCAGGATCCCAGGTCAGCAACTGCAGGACTATCATTCCCAACCCACATTACCCCCACAAAAGCACAGTCCCCCAAAACACAAACCCAGTCACTCCCCACACCAATCAACTCTGAAGCGTCTCTACCGAGACCCACCTTCCCCTATCCCCCCCAACCCAAAACCCCTGCCTCCACTCCTTCCTTCCATACACCAACAATCAGCATATAAGTCACCTAGGATGTGTCCAGGTCCTCCTACAACCCACTAACCCTCCATCTTCTCCCATCTGCCGTCCCCCGGGCCAACTCCTTAGTCTTGCCCACCTGCTCAAAGGAGCCATTCCTACTATATCACGGCTTGATACAGGAACATTCCATCCTACAGGCCCCTCCCCTCTCCACTGACCTCCCCAGAGGTGAGCCGCACCCACCATGTGCACAACCTCAACAACTTTAGCGCCTACATCCACCTCTCACATCACCCCCAACCCCTACTGGTACCAGACACACTCCCCCCACTCCCTGTGGCTTCCAACCTCCATGAAACAGCAACCATCCAGCCTGTAGTTCAGGACCGCAAAGAACACCCCACAGTACCCACAACGTAGAAGCAACTTCCCATCTACTATTTATAGAGGATCTAAGGCTCTACAGTTCCAGCGACCAACAATTAGCAGAGCAACTTCGTGTGGTAAAAAGCTTTTCTGATGACATCAGGATGATTTTTGGCCTTGATAAGTGTGCTAAGGCAACCGTTTTCAGAGGAAAGTTGAGCAAAACTGAAAACATCTCCCTTGCTGAGGGCTGTGACATCAAGAACCTAGAACAGGAAGGCGTATATAAGTATCTCGGAATAGAGGAAGAAATGACACTCGAGCAAAAACTATTGAGAGAGAAGATCAGTAAAGAATATTACAGGAGATTAAAATTGTTATTGAAAAGTGCTTTAACATCATGGAATAAAATACAAGCCATCAATCAGCTGGCAATTCCTGTACTGTCATACAGCTTTGGGATTGTGGACTGGCCTCTTAAAGATATTTAAAAAATGAATGTGCGAACAAGAAAACTCCTCCGTGTTCACAAAGTAATTTAGAAGAATCATTGTATGCCAAGATTGTACATTTCTAGAGATGGAGGGCTAGGACTTATAGAGATTGATTACATCTACAGAGCTACTATCATAGGCCTCCAAGCCTACCTGACAGCATCATCGGATCCAAATATGCAAAAAGTGCTAAAATATGAAAGTAAACATCCAGAATCTGTCTCCTTTATCAAACTTAGACAGGCATTCTGATGAGTAGGAGGAATGAGTGAGAATCCACAGGCACGCACGGGGAAAGGAAATAAGATAATTTGCAAAACAAGAGCAAAAACTCTTCAAAGAATTAGATCAGCAAGCGAAGAAAAACAAGTGTCAAGTCCACAAACACAGTGGAAAATACAGAATGTTACTCCAGGAACCTTTTGTCGATCAAGAATGGACACATGAATGGTTAAGGAGAGGTGAATTGAAACCGAAGGACGAAAGATTGATAGTTGCAGCCCAGGACAGCTGATTACAGACAAAATGGTTTACAGCGAGCATTAAAAAAAAACTGGCAAAACAGACATGTTGATTCTGTAAGAAAGAGCTGGAAACAGTGACTCACCTTATAGCAGTCTGTGAAGTTCTGATGGTGGAAAATTTCTATACAGAAAGGCGCAACAAAGTAGCATACTTCCTTCACTGGAAACTCTGTAAATGCTACAACATCACTGTCCCTGAAAAGCATTGGGATCATGACCCTAAGAGAATAACAGAGAATAAAGAGGTTCTGATCACCTAGGACAGTGATGGCTAACCTTTTTGAGCCCGAGTGCCCAAACTGCCGCACAAAACCAAAGAATTTCCTCAAAGAGCCAGCACGTCAATTAAACCTTAACAACAAGATTTTAGTATCTAAAAACTCTTTATAAAGTTGCCTGAACTATGTAACATCATTTGTAAAGGTTGGAATCTTTGTATTGTCAGAGAATCAATTTGATTCACAATCCTTTGGTTTTCATTTCAATTTATTGGCAATTTATAATGTTTTAATGATTTCATTCAATTTAATGAATTTAGGAAGAATTTGATTCAGTTACACAATATATTTTAAATGTATTATTCACATAACATGTCAAATGTATCCTGAGTAAAAAAAAGATAAACTTCTTAAAACTGTTAACTGTGTCAGGACTCGGTGGGAATTAAACTGGGAATCCCAAAAGCCAAACTTGGAATGTACAACACTGTAGAAATAAAACTATACATTAATTTGCTCTTGTACTAAACAAAGCGCAGACGTTAATGATGCACATTTCCCAGAGCTGGCATATTCCAATTAATAAATTCAAAATAAAGAGAGATTTTTCTACCTTTTGTGCATTTTTTTTCAGCTGCAATTGCTTCAGCCACTTTCTTCTGGTTTCTTCGTGTCTTCCGCTAACTCTTCATCGTCTGCTGTCCATTTGTCTTTTCTTCTCTCTTCTAGTTTTTTTCCATTCTCTCTCTACATCTGCTTTAACATACTAATCTTTCTCCTTTTGCTCTTTCCTCATTCCTATTTCATCCACTCAAATTTTACCCCTCCATCCTCAATCCCCACTTACTCTCCCAATATCCGGACAATTGTAGATTTGTCTTCCCTCCCACACAAAATATTTTTTCCCTCTCCATTTCACTCTCCCAGCTCCATCCCATTCTAATCCTCCCCCAACATCAGTTCCATTCTAGTTCCAGTCCCACCCAGCATCCGCTCCCTTCTAGTCCCCGCATCAGCCCATTTCCAGTCCTAGCCCCCCATAAGCCCATTTCCAGTCCTAGCCCCCCATAAGCCCATTTCCAGTCCTAGCTCCCCCATCTATTTGCAGTCCCATCCGAGTCCCTCCATCAGCTCATTTCCAATCCCAGCCCCCCATGAGCCCATTTCTAGTCCTTTCCTAGCCCCACCATCAGCCCATGTCAAATCCTAGCTCCCCTCCACTCAGCCCATTTCCAATCCAAGCCCCCCATGAGCCTACTTCCAGTTCTAGCCCCTTCATGAGTCCATTTCAATCCAAACCCCCACCACAGCCTATTTCCAGTCTTAGCCCCCCCCCCCCATAGCCAATTTCCAGTCCTACCCCCCCATCACCCTATTTCCAGTCCTACCCCCCCCCCATCAGCCCATTTCCAGTCCTAACCCCCCCATCACCCTATTTCCAGTCCTAACCCCCCCCATCACCCTATTTCCAGTCCTAGCCCCCCCATCAGCCTATTTCCAGTCTTAGCCCCCCCATAGCCAATTACCAGTCCTACCCCCCCATCAGCCCATTTCCATTATTATCCCCCCCATAGCCCATTACCAGTCCTAACCCCCCCATCACCCAGTCCTAGCCCCCCCCCATAGCCAATTACCAGTCCTACCCCCCCATCAGCCCATTTCCAGTCTTAGCCCCCCCCATAGCCCATTACCAGTCCTAAACCCCGCCACCACCACACCACCACTTCCTGCCTTAGCCCCCTCCCCATAGCCCATTACCAGTCCTAACCCCCCCCCATCAGCCCACTTAGCCCCCCATAGCCCATTACCAGTCCTAACCCCCCCATCAGCCCACTTCCAGTCTTAGCCTCCCCCCCCATGGCCCATTACCAGTCCTAACCCCCCCCCCCCATGGCCCATTACCAGTCCTAACCGCCCCCCCCCATCAGCCCACTTCCAGTCTTAGCCTCCCCCCCCCATGGCCCATTACCAGTCCTAACCCCCCCATGGCCCATTAACAGTCATAACCGCCCCCCCCCATCAGCCCACTTCCAGTCTTAGCCTCCCCCCCCATGGCCCATTACCAGTCCTAACCCCCCCATGGCCCATTACCAGTCCTAACCGCCCCCCCCCCCATCAGCACAGTTCCAGTATTTGCCTCCCCGCCCATGGCCCATTACCAGTCCTAACCACCCCCCCCCCATGGCCCATTACCAGTCCTAACCACCCCCCCACCCCATCAGCCCACTTCCAGTTTAGCCTCCCATAGCCCATTACTAGTCCTAAACCCCCTTCCCCCCTATCATCTCAAATTAAAACAAAAAAAAAAACAAACCGGCAGCATCTGCCGTGGCAGCATCAAGAGCTCTGCCGCGGGCCCCCCCCCCCTGCCTGGCAGAGCCTCCCTGCATCATCAGCTTTCTTCAAGTCCCAAAACGCGGGCTTCTTTCAGAGCCGCGAGAGTTTCCTTTCTCGCGGCTCTGTTAATCCCGCTGAGGGTGATGGGATTTCCCATCAGCCCCGGCGGGATTAACAGAGCTGCGAGAAAAGAAACTCTCGCGGCTCTGAAAGAAGCCCGCGTTTTGGGACTTGAAGAAAGCTGATGATGCAGGGAGGCTCTGCCGGGCAGGGGGGGGGGGCCCCGCGGCAGAGCTCTTGATGCTGCCGCGGCAGAAGCAGCCGGTTTGTTGTTTTTTTTTAAAACTTGGGATGCTGAAGAATGTTTTTTGCGCGGGGCTCCCTGAAACGCGGGGCCCTGTGCAAAAAACATTCTTGCTCAATGGACGGGCCGGCCCTGCCAGCACACTCACTTCCCGCCGCACCGCATATCTTAATTGCGGACCTTCCCGCGTGCCAGCTGCAAGGCCTTCGCGTGCCACAGCTGGCACGCGTGCCATAGGTTCGCCATCGCTGACCTAGGACATTCTGATGGATAAGAAACCGGATGCGAGGAAGCCTGAGAGAGTAGTAAAGGAGAAGAATACCAGAATGGCATTGATAATAGAAGTGTCTGTACCGAGTGATTTATTCTGTGAATCACATGGAGAGGCAGAAGACCCTGAAGTACCAAGAAATGCAGTCAGACTACGAAAATGTGGCAGAAAGATATTGGGAGCAACAGGCTTGATAAAGAATTTCCAAGCACATCTTGACAAACTACCCATACCTGTTACATCTTATGAACTCCAGAAGGAAGCTGTCTTTGGCACGATGCAAGTACTATGCCGAGCATTAGCAGTAAATTTGAGAGACTAAAATCATACTCCACATACCCTGGCTTAGAAGTGAGGTTCACGACTATTATGGTATCTGCAAAATTAATTACTCCAATACAAACCCTTGTCTGAACCTTCCCAAAAACATTCACAAAATTCTCAGAAAAACATATCAAACACTCTCCTGCAATCAATTATCAACATTTTTACAATCAAATATAGGGAGGAAAGTGACCTCAGGGTTTAGTTTTCTGTCCCTCTATGCGGCAAAATTCATCACTATAGGGGATTACAAAAGGTATAGTATCACGGGTCCAGCTACTCCCTTCTAACTTACAAACTCAAAATCATTTACCAATATTAAAAAAAGTACTTTTCCAATACTGTCTATAATACCTTTAATCATTTTTACTTTTTACACCTTTTTCAACTTATTTTCTTTTTCTTAACATCTACTCCAAATTAATCTTCTACAATATTCCTGAAAAACAAAGCCAAACGGCTCTACAAATTATCAACCTTTTATCACCATCCAAGCAACATTCTCATTACTTATCTGCAAAATTTATCCACAAAAGTCGTCTTCTAAGCTCCTGCAAATATCACCAACATTATCTGCCTTCAATCACATATTGTTTAACATCCAACAAAGATCTTCGTTTATCCTTTACAAAGGCTCCATCAGGGGTATATTCTTTTCACAGATGATGAACTCGGGAGGAATCTCAGCGTCTGATTTCACCGAATTTAAATATTATCCAGCCAATCCTCAAGAGACTACAAACTATCCACACTTCCCAGGAGATGTCAGCACTTTTAAAATTAAGGTGGCCTGCCTGCAACCTACCATAGTAATACTAACAATCTCAACCCATTCTATTCACCCACCTTAAACCTATTTGCAGGAGCTTAGAAGAAGACTTTGCTTGGATGGTGATAAAGGTTGATAATTTGTAGAGCCGTTTGGCTTTGTTTTTCAGGATTATTGTAGAAGATTAATTTGGAGTAGATATTAAGAAGAAAATAAATTGAAAAAGGTTAAAAAGTAAAAATGATTAAAGGCATTATAGGCAGTATTGGAAAAGTACTTTTTTAACATTGGTAAGTGATTTTGAGTTTGTAAATTAGAAGGGAGTGGCTGGACCCGTGATGTTACACCTTTTGTAATCCCCTATGGTGATGAATTTCGCCGCATAGAAGGACAGAAAAGTAAAACCTGAGGTCACTTTCCTCCCTATATTTGATTGTAAAAAAAGTGGATAATTGATTGCAGGAGAGTTTTTGATACATTTTTCTGAGAATTTTGTTAATGTTTTTGGGAAGGTTCAGATAGAGACAAGGGTTTGTATTGGAGTAAGTATTTCTCCTTGGTGCAGAAGTGAATATAAATCTGCAAAATTAACCCATTTGGAGCAAATGTCCAGAGGAAAACATGACAAACTGCAAAATACAGGAAAAGTACAGCACCCAATCCCAACAATACTAATCAGTTGTGCAAACTCACCGGGTTGTTCATTGGAACTGATAAACATTGGGGGCGTGATCCCCTCGGCCACCTCCAGGCTAGTCCTCATTCATGCCATCCTACAGTAACACCCCACACAGCAAACCTGGCCCCTCGACAACCCACTCAAACACCCATGCACATTGTTTTACTATCCAAGTCCCTTCCCAGCCACACCCACACCCAATCTCCAAGGTGACTCTGCAAGCCACAGAGCCGCAAACCAAGTGCAACCTCAATACAGCAACAGTACCAACTTCAAAAAGAAATACCTCGAGTTCAACAAAGAAAGAAGATATATTGTCAACTACGGACTCCCTCACCTGGTTAAGCCATCTCTCATCATGGTTCATAAAGACTGGTGGTGATCAAACCCATACAACGAACTGGGGGCTGGCACCCCAACATTATCGACAGGCAAGTAGTTCCACAAATGCCAGCAGCCAGTCGTTCACGCCCAACACATGACAACACATGCCCAACCTTGCAAAGCACCACATCCCTTCCCGCCCTAATCATGCTCAGACTCAATTACCAGACTCACATACACATCCTTCCCAACAGCTTAGCACTAATCCCCATAAGGGACTCACTACTCCCAACCAAGTGAGGTAAGGCTGCACCATGCAATCCACGTTCACTTCCCCTTGGTGCTACAATTTCTCTCGCCCTTTCCAACCTCCTCATACCATATTCCTAGGAGGCCCATACATTTCCCCAATCACTCTTACCTTCCCCCTCATCCATCAGATAGGCACTTCCCCTCCACGCTCGCAGCTCAACCATTCCTCACAACATCCACACTTGCTCACCGCACCAGAATTGTCTCGAGCACTCACACATAAACACACTCATACACTCTAGTAGGTGGAAAAACGCTTAGGGGCCCCACAACAAATATACAACAGTGATGACCCCAGGTGCTTGGCACTTGATGCAAGCCACTATCAGGTCTCTCCAATCCATTGTCCATCCATGGGGATGTAGTCTACCAGATTAAACATCATGGGCAGGTCCCATAGACAATGTGCAACCATAGGAGGGGCTCACTGCCACTCCAGGAATGTATTGTCCTCCAGAAGCAATGGGGGGGGGGAGCAAACCCCATGAAATGCTATAAATACTGTCAGCCAACTGTCCACAAGCAGTCCACAAACAGCCCCTATCCATCAGTGGCCTGACCATAACCAGAGTCTGGGGTTCCTCTCTTGGGACTGGGAGGCCAGATAGTCCAGTTATACAAACTTTTTCCCAAGAACACCTCCAGAAGCCCTGAGGGCAACAAAAGTGTGGAGCCAAAAGCTGTTGAGCTTTTCTGGCTGTGGAGCGACTAAGTAGTGAAAGAACATCCGTATAGTCAACAGTCCATGCAACACTTCACAAGTCTGGGCAGCATCTTTACCTCACTCAAGGCGCTCAAAAGTCAAATTCCTATGTCTCCAGCCCACTAGAGCGTATCTCCCACCTGCTGCTGTGTGCCTACAGAGTGCTCCTCGTAGAATGTTTTGGCCAAAGCAGGCGAGGCAAAGGAATGGGCCACCCTATTATGATATATTCGCAGCATGGCTGGTTATTGGAGGACAAACCGCACTTGACGCTGGAATAGCCAAGAACACACTGGTTAGAAGTTCTTCCTCTGCTGCAAAGCGTGAGCTGAATAGTCTTGAAATACCAGGATTCTTCTCCCATCATGCATGACTATTCAGTCCTTCCGTGCTGCCTGAAGAATAGCTGCCTCCTGGACAAAATTGAGGACGCAGATAACTAAACATGGCCTCCCCTCCTGCTCTCTCCACCTTCCAAGGTGATGAGCCCATTCAATTAGTAAGGTCCCTAGCGTCTGCCTCATTTTCAGGCTCACTGGCAGCCATGTCTCCAGGAATTCCTGCAACTCTGAATCAGTAACTGTTTCAGGCACTCTGACGAAATGGAGGTTTTTTCGGCTTGACCTGTTTTTGAACTCGTCAATCTTCTGTTGCTTCACCACTATATCCTTCAGAACCGCGAGGTCCCGGGTAGCCTGGGAGGCACCATCTTCCACCACCTCCACTCGCTGCTCCAGCGTGATTATCCTGCCCTCAAAGACTTGCAATAAAGCTGTTATCTTGTTTGGTTTCATATATAGTCTCTCAAATTTAAAGTCCAGCACAAGGACCACAGACAAATCCTCCACTGAAAAGACCTGGTCAGGGCATGATCCCGGATCTGCAGCCGTCATTTTGACACCAAGAGCCTGGAGCTTGTCCCTCTCCTTACGCTGAGCTTTAGCTGACACACAATTAAACCCAGGATCTAATGACTGGGGTAAACAACTTCCAATAAAAGACCAAAGGTAAGTGCAAGTCAGTTTACCCCAATATTAAGCCAGGGAGGGTCCACAAGTTCCGAGAATGTGCTGCTTCCCAAACTCACCACATCAAAAGATCCTCATTTTTAATTTTAATGTATGTTTTATTGTTTGTACTGGAATCTGTTTTGATAACTTTGTTTGCTAAAGGCAAAATATGAACTGTAATAAATAAAAATAAACGAGTCTAATTGGTGGTTTTCATATGTGCCTTTGAAGATTTTGATGACAGCATCTCTATTATTCTTTTGATAACTATGTCCATATTTGTATGATATAGTAATTCTCACATACTTTGTTGTTGTTCTCTGTACATCTAGGTTTATGAAGCAGCTGCAGCTGCAGAAAGCCAAGTCTACAAAGATGAGATGGCCAAATATAAAGCACAGTTGACTCCAGCCCAAGCAGCTGCTCTAAAAGAAGAAAGGAGGCAAAAATTGGCAAAAAGAAAATCAATACGAAAAAAGAGGGTAAAAATACAGCTACATTGATTTTCCAGAGAGAAATAGCAGTTAATTTTATTTTCTTTGAGTGATTGTTTTATTAGATTTTAAAAAGGGCAATTCTCAAAAAGAAACTTCACAATGTTTATCTTTGAAAATTGGGCTGGTAACACAATGCAAGTAGAAAAATACCCACATACGTCGTACCAACATTGTAGCAGCTGCAAAGTACACATGGAGATTGCAAAATAGAATCCACACATTTTTACTTCCAAAAGCTGCACCTGTCTTTTTTTTTTGTGCAGGTAATTGACCTGCATTGAGGGGGAATTTTTCAAAGGTTGTTTTCCACAGATACGTTAGTTTGAATATTGCCTCCCTAGTTATCATTTGAGTTGAAGATTTCTAAGCAAGCTTAAGGACCACAGATTGTAGTTCCCTTGAGCTGAGTATGCCTGCTCCCTGAATGTAGCCAGTAGCTTGCTGTTGAATGATGGCTGGGTCTCCTTCCGCACCGAGGAATATAGGTGTGTATTCACTGGTTTTAGTTTTGGCAAGCTAATATTTTGCTGCTTTCTGCTTTTGTAATCTTATAATCTTTTCCTTTTCTGATCCATCCACACTGAGCACCAGCTGAAGAATTTTCAAGCTCCTAGGCCTGCCTTTTAAGACTGTGCAAGCCTTAGTATTAAATTTTTAATATAGTAGTAAAAATTTTTTTTTTTTACATTTGAAGTAATGATGTTGGGCATCTCTGTCTCCCATAGCATTATGAACCCTTGGAATTCACTATTTATCAGGATTTTTTTTCCATTTGTTAATTCACATGCACTGTTATTCATTTCTAAGGTAGCAGGATGCTCTTGCTTACGAAAGCTATCCAGATGAACTCCATTTTCTATGTTGGTGATCAGACATATTTAGGTTCATACATTTGGATACTTGTCGCATAAATTTTATAACACAGTGCACTTGGGGTCTAGATAGTGGGTTCAGTGCCTTTGGTGATGTTTATGTTTGTTTATTTGAATTTGATATACCGCTCAGGCCGAAGCATTAGAGCGGTTTACAATAATATATCATTTGAGGAAACATGCCATCAGTGGACCCTGTATCCAGCCACAAAAGTTACTGCTGCTGCACTTTATGCCTCCTGCTGATCAAAGAGCTACTTTCTCTTGAGTTCTACAGACATTTCTGTATTAATTTTATACCAGAGTACACTTCAGGAGCCTAGGAGACGGTGAGCTCTAGGCCTTCAGTGATATCATCAATAGACTACTACTACTACTACTGAGCATTTATATAGCGCTACAAGTCATACGCAGCACTGCACAGACATGTAAGAGACAGTCCCTGCTCATCAAAGCGTACAATCTAGTCAAGACAAACACAGAAGGTGTAGGCAGGGATAAAGCAAGTGGAAAGAAAAAGGAGATCAGTTGAGTCATGATCCAAAAGCAGCAGCGAAGAGGGTTAGAGAAGGTGCTTGGCGTACAGACACAGGTAGTTTGTTCCAGGCATAAGGCGCAGCAAGGTGAAAGGAGCGAAGTCTGGAGTTAGCAGTAGAAGAGAAGGGCGGAGTTCCCGAGGGGGTTGTAAGGAGAGATAAGAGAGGAAAGGTAGTGAAGAGCCGCAGAGTGAATGCATTTATAGGTCAGCAGAAGTTTGAACTGGATGCGGAAGTGGACAGGGAGCCAATGAAGTGATTTGAGAAGAGGAGTAATATGGGCATGACGAGACTGGCAGAAGATTAGCCGCACAGCAGAATGTTGAACGGATTGAAGGGGAGAGAGATGATTCAAAGGGAGACGGCAAGGAGTAGGTTACAGTAGTCAAGACGGGAGGTGATTAAGGAGTGGATAAGCATTTTAGTAGTGTGTTCAGAAAGGAAAGGGTGGATTTTGTTGATGTTATAGAGAAAAAAAGGCAGGTCTTAGCTATCAGATGGATATGTGTGGAGAAAGAGAGAGGAGTCAAAGACAACCCCCAGATTGTGGGCTGAGTGAACAGGAAGGAGTACAGAGTTATCCACAGAGGTTGAGAAAGGGGGAAGAGGAGGGGAGGTTTTAGGGGGAAAGCTGATAAGTTCAGTCTTGGCCATGTTCAGTTTCAAGCGGCAGTGAGACATCCAGGCAGCAATGTCAGAAAGGCAAGCAGAGATCTGGGTCTGGATTGCCGGAGAGATTTCAGGCGTAGAGAGGTAAATCTGGGAGTCATCAGCATACAGATGGTACTGAAAGCCATGGGAAGAGATAAGTGCACCAAGGGACCTGGGTGTAGAGAGAGAAAAGGAGCGGACCCAAGACAGATCCTTGGGGTACACCAACTGGGAGCGGGGTAGCAGAGGAGGAGGAGCCGCCAGAACACACACTGAAAGAGCGATGGGAGAGAAAGGAGGAGAACCAGGATAGTACAGAGCTCCTAAAACCAAGTGACGACAGGGTATCGAGGAGAAGGTTGTGGTCAACAGTGTCAAAAGCAGCAGAGAGGTCAAGAAGGGTGAGGACAGAGTAAAGGCCCTTGGATTTTGCCAGGAACAAGTCACTGGAGACTTTGGCAAGAGCCGTTTCAGTAGAGTGTAAAGGACGAAAGCCAGACTGTAAGGGATCCAGGAGGGCAAGAGAGGAGAGGAAGTCGAGACAGCGGCGGTGAACCGCACGTTCAAGTAGTTTAGAAATGAAGGGAAGGACAGAGATGGGTCGATAATTAGGACAGGTGGGATCAAGTGAGGGATTCTTGAGAGGTGTGACCACAGCATGTTCGAAGTCTGCAGGGACTGTTGCAGTGGAGAGCGATAGGTTGAGAATATGAGAGATGGAAGGGACAACAGTGGAGGAGATGGGACTTAGGAGACGGGTGGGGATAGGATCAGAGGAGCAGGTGGTGAGTTTGGAGAAAGAAAGAAGTTGTGCAGTCTTCTCTTCAGAGATCACAGGAAAGGAACAGAGGGTAGCAGAGGTGGGGGGGGGGAGAGTTGGGAGTGAAGAGAAGGAGGAGGGGAAGTAGCTGACTTTGTGGGGAATTGGAGGGTGATTTTTGTAGATTTTGTCATGAAAATAGTCAGCCAGGGTTTGGGCAGAAAGGGAGGGAGGGCACTTTGAGAAGAGAGCTGAGAGTAGTAAAGAGATGGCGAGGGTCAGATGGACATAGTAGTCTTGTTTGGCAAGAGCTATGGCTGACTGAAAAGAGACAAGCATGAATTTGAAGTGTAGAAAGTCTGCAGGGGAACGGGATTTGAGCCAAGCACGCTCAGCAGAACGGGCACAGAAATGTAGATAGTGGGTAGTGGATGAAAGCCAGGGCTGGGGTGCAGAACGTCTCACAGGACGTGGCATGGGCGGAGCAAGAGCATCCAGAGCCGAGGAGAGTGCAGCATTATAAGAAGTTACTGCCTCGTCAACAGACTTAGATGACATAGTGGAAGAAAGAGATGAAGAAATAGTGGAAGAGAGAGCCAAGGGATCAATAGCATGAAGATTTCTAAATAGGTTGGAGGAGATAGGACGAGGCTGAGGCAGTGGGTGATGAAGATTAAAGCTTAAAAGGTGGTGGTCAGATAAGGGAAGAACTGAGCTACAGAAGTTAGAGGACAAGCAACTAGAGAAAAATATTAGGTCAAGGCAGTGGCCATGCTGGTGAGGGTGGGGCAGTGGAACAAAGTTGGAGGTCAAATGAGGAGGTAAGGGAGAGGAGCTTTAAAGCATAAGGATCAGAGGGGTTATCAACATGAATGTTAAAATCCCCAAGAATAAGAGTGGGGGAAGAGGAATCCAGAAAAAAGGAAAGCCACGAGTCAAAGTCAGTGAGAAAGGTAGAAGCAGACTAGTCAGGAGGTCGATAAATAACAGCTACCCGGAGAGGAAGTGGAGTGAAAAGACGGAGAGAAAGGAGTGAGACTGAGGCAGCAGGAGAGCTTGGAATTGGCAAGAGGGAGAAAGTAGAAGCCCAATACCACCACCACGGCCAGTGGGACAAGGCGTGTGGGAGAACTGATAGCCCCCATGACAGAGAGCAGCAGCAGATGCAGTATCGTCTGGGAGGATCCAGGTCTCAGAGCAAGAAGATGTAGAGCATTAGAGATAAACTTTCTTTTTCTCATGATCTCTTTATTGGAGACAGAGTGCGTGTTCCACAAGGCACATGAGAAAGGGAGAGTGGAAGGTGAAAGGAGAGGGATATGGATAAGATTAGCCATGTTGCGTGAAGATCTCTTCTCAGAGTGAAACAGAAGTCTAGGGGGGCCAGGATTGGGGTTGATATGTACGGATGAGAGAGAGAGAAAGAGAAGGAGTAGCAGAGTACAGGGGTAGAGAGGAGACAGTACGGTGGAAACTAGGATGAGTTTGCCTTAGAGAGAGAGGAGATGGTTGAATGAGAGGGAGAAAGTGATGAAGCTCAAGAGCTGATGATAGGGTAGAAGACAGAATGGAGGGGAAGTGAGGACAGTAAAGGGGAGATAAGGAGGGGAGAAGTGAAGGTGCTGGTAAGAGGGGAAACAGTTAGGGAGTATGAAGAAGAGGAAGACAATGTGATAAGGAGCCATAGAAGAGGAGTAGAGAGGAGAACAAAGGCCAGAGAATATAGAAGGTAGGAGAATCAAGGGATTAGGGTGCACCTGGGCATAAATTAGATAATGAGCAGATAACATCTATAAAAGACAGCCAGTCACAGGGTGGGTGGGGAGGGGGGTATAAATTTTTCAGCTGAGAAGAGCTGAACAAAGTGCAAATTAAAGGGAGCAGTAAGGTAAGGGAACACACGAATAATGACAAATAAATACATATGTGGAGACAAACAGACAGATAGAACTCACAGCAAATTCAGCAAAAATCACCTTGTAAGAGAAGTCCAGGAGAGCACTGCTCTTCTCAAAGGGCAGAAAGGCAATCAGAGCAAGCACATGTGGAGGACAGGAAATGAGTTTAAAACAATATCTCAGCAGGGGAGGGGTTGGTCGCTCAGGTAGACTAAGCAGAGAGAGGAAGATATTTTAAATTCTACAGCAATGGAGACAGAGCACGGATAAATATGGAATTAAAGGTAAGGGAACACATGAATAATGACAAATAAATATATGGAGACAAACAGACAGACAGAACTCACAGCAAATTCAGCAAAAATCACCTTGTAGGAGAGGTCCAGGAGAGCCCTACTCTTCTCAAAGGGCAGAAAGGCCCCTGTATTCAGATACAAAAGTCCCTTTGTGTGGTCCTTGAGCATATTGTTTGTCTGTGCTTTGATGCAGTGCCATTTTGATGATTGGCTAATGTTGGTTAATTGTGTTTTCTAGTCCTGATTTTGTTTGACCATTTTAGTAGGTATTTGGTAGTGTACGATGTGTTAGATGCTGTCCCATTGGATATTACCTGGGGTTGGTGCTGGGTCATGGCGCTATGGATTTCCGAACCCAATATGTAAGATAGCTTTTTACTGAAGCCTTCTTGTCTTATTCCATTTACACTATCCTCTTCAGTTGTGGTATCAGTTAATTTGATGTCTGACAGAGCAAAAATCTGCCTGTTACATTCTCTCTCTAGTAGAATAAGGTGCCCTGGTGACTGATTTGATTGTTGATATAAAAGTTGTTATTCTGGGTGTTACTGCGATATGATTACCAGAGATGGACTTGATTATTCTTAGCCAGCTCTGCCTTTTGTAATATGTTGAGCATTAATACTGAAATAAAGGGAAGATTTGCAAGGTGCGATCAAAAAATATCGAGACTTGTACAATAACACAAGAAGTATAACACTTACAGTTATTGCACTCTGTCTCCTTCAAAATAGTTCCCTTCCGCTAAAACACACTTTCTCCAGCATTCCTGCTACTGCTGGAAACAATTTTGAAATGCCTCTTTCGTTATGCTGCAAAATTGCTGTATCAAAATTGGCTTAATGGTCTCCAAGTCATTGAATCTCCTTCCTTTCAGTGGTATTTTCAGTTTTGGAAACAAGAAAAAGTCACAGGGTGCGGTCAGGTGAGTAGAGGTTGATGGATTAGCTTGATTTGGTGTTTGGCCAAGAACTGCTGATCAAGATGTGACGCATGAGCTGGGGCGTTATCGTGATGAAGCAACCATTCACCATTCCTAAGCAACTCTGGCCTCTTAGGACGAACTGCATCTCTCAAACAAATCAGAACTTGGACATAGTACTCCTTATTGATGGTTTGGCCTTTTGGAGCATACTCATGATGAACAATACCATGGTAATCAAAGAAAACCGTGAGCATGACCTTGACTTTGCTCCTCACCTGACGGGCTTTCTTGGGTCTGGGAGAGTCTGGAGTCTTCCATTGTGAGGATCAAACCTTAGCTTCCAGGTCATAACCATAAACCCATCATTCATCATCAGTAATCTTTTTGGTGAAATCTAAGTCATTTTCAATGCATTCTAACGGCTCCTTGGCTGCAGACAGTCAATCTTCTTTTTGGTCAGGGAACAAGAGTTTTGGCACAAATTTTGCAGACACACATCTCATCCCCAAATCGACAGTAAGAATGGACCGTATCAACCAAAGGTTGCTGTCCTCCCACTAGAGGACAGCAACCTTGTGCCGGAAGGACTGGGGTTTCTAGTCCCGCAGATGCTCCTTGTGGTCTTGGGCAAGCCACTTAACCCTCCATTGCCCATATTCCCTGTAAGTATTAGTGTATGTGTCTCATATCCACGCGTGTTAAATGTATCCCCCAATTGTGTTGTGACCGCTTTGATTGAAGGATAAGGCGGGATACAAAACTGTCTAAATAAATAAAAATAAAAACTGATGTCCATGTCCTCGGCAAGCTTCCTGATAGTCAATCGACGATTTGAGCATTTTGTGGCATGCACTGCTTCAACTTTGTCTTCATTACTGCTCATGGATGGCCTTCCAGAACGTTCATCACTGTCAACACTTTGGCGGCCTTCTTGGAAACGTTTGTACCAGTCATAAACTCATGAATGATTCATGCATTCATCGCCATACACTTGCTGCAACTTGTCATAAGTCTCTTTGCATGAATCTCCAAGTTTCTGGCAGAATTTAATGCAGAGTTGCTGTTCAGTTTTTTCACACATCATAAATCTGATGAACTGCTTTTACATGATACCAAACATCACGTGATTAAAAAAAGTACAGGTTTGCTGCAGCCACACTACACTCTGAACATGCAACATGTAGATCACTGGATGCTTAATAGCATTGTGGTGCAGTCTGTTATATAGCTACACAACAAGTCTTGATACTTTTTGATCACACCTCATACTTATAATTTTGAGAATTGAATATGAGTTTGGGTGTTTTTCACTCAAGTTTGAAGTTATTCTGTTAAAAGTTAGATCATGAGTAGTTTGTGGCTTGTCTCTCTCCTGGGCACATTTGTGTCAGTGCTTCATTGATTATGGAGTTATAACAATTTTAGGTTTAGCTCTTTCTAATGTAATTTGCATGAAAGATTTTAATCTTCATGTTCATGAGGGTCTAGTTTCTTCTGTGTTGCTGATTTTTGCTGGCCATGGCCTCTTTGGCCAGATAATTCATACATCAGCACATGCGAAGGGACATATTCATGATTTGATGTTTTTTTTTTCCCATTGAGTTTTTTTAGTTCACTTATTTTCTTTACTCTTTAAGTGGAGCGAGCAGTTTGAACAGATAATTATTTAATTTCAGTTGAAGTATATCTTCCTCAGCATGACCTGTTCTTCAGACAGTTGAAGCTCAGGTATATTAGCTCTCCATTGGCTCCATAAGGAAGGCATCTCCATTGGCAAGGATTTTCATTCACTTTGAGACATGGGACTTGGCTTTGGCAGAAGTGCTAAATTTCACTATGACATGATCTATTCATAGGTCTTTTACTAGAGTATGTTTTGCTTTGTGGTTTACCAATGAATTGATGGACAGAAAGAGACACTAAGGGACACTAAAACATTCATGGTGTAAGTCATAGTTGCCAGAAAATAGTATACGCTAGCAGCATCAGTGAATGGTTTAAAATAAGCAAAGGTGTAAGACAAGGCTGCATACTTTCCCCCTACCTGTTTAATTTATATGCAGAACAAATCATCAGAGAAGCAGGATTGTATGAAGACAACAGAGGTGTGAAGATTGGTGGAAGACTCATCAACAACCTTCGCTATGTTGATGATACCACATTACTGGCTGAAAGTGAAGATGATCTGAAACGTTTGCTTCTCACAATCAAAGAACATAGTCTCAAAATGGGCCTGCACCTTAATGTAAAGAAGACAAAGATCATGACAACTGGCATAATCAACAGGTTCATCGTTGAAGGAGAAGAAATTGAAATTGTGAACAACTTTGACCTACTTGGATCAACTATCAATAAAGAAGCAACAAGCAGTCAAGAAATCAGACGACGCATTGCTCTTGGCAGAATGGCTATGAAAGACCTAGATAAGATTCTCAAGAGCAGAGATGTCTCTCTCCATACAAAGATTCGACTTGTTCAAGCCATGGTATTTTCAATAACATCATATGGATGTGAAAGCTGGACAGTGAAAAAGACAGATAGGAAGAAAATTGATGCCTTTGAATTATGGTGTTGGCGGCGAATACTGTGTATACCATGGACTGCCCGAAGAACAAACCAGTCGGTACTAGAGGAGATCAAACCTAAGCTTTCTTTAGAAGCTCAGATGACAAGACTTCGACTTTCATACTTTGGACGCATCATGCGAAGAGAGAAATCATTAGAGAAAGACATCATGCTTGGCAAGATAGAAGGTCAGCAATGAGATGGATCGATACAATAACAGCAGCTACGGGTACAGTCTGTCAACAATGAGCCGCCTGACTGAAGACCGAACACAATTTAGGATAGCTATCCAGAGGGTCGCCATGAGTCGACTCCGACTCGACGGCACTTAACAACAACAACAGCAGCATCCAACTATAAATTGGTAGTTGGTGTGATAGAAAATGCTTATTTTACAAAGAAATATACCTCTATGAACTCGTCCTCAAACTGCTTTTGATAGTTAAGGGTTTGGTTCCTGGTGGGTAGACTGGTTATACCGGACTGGTACAGGTACCATAGAATTTTGCTGCACACTTTGCAAAAAAGGTAGATAATATCTGTGTTGCTTTACATAATGACTAATGTTTCTAATCATTTGTGTGTTAAGTTTGGAGCAGCGTGGATTGTGGAAGTCGGGGGTTTTTTTTTTTTTTTGGTTAGTACTTCAGAGGTTGTGAAAACTCTATAGTCTTTACATAGCACTGCATGTGCTTTGGATTCCTGTTCCACTGATATACAGTACAAACCTCCCTGACAGGACAGTTGAAGTTGAATCATGTTACAAGTTTGATACTGTATTTGAATACTAAGCTAGACCTGGATAGATAAGGTTTCAGTGGTGATACAAATTTACTTTGCTAGCTGGTGGCTGTTGAGGCATATCAGACCTTTCTTGCATATTGAAAATCTCATTAAAGTAGTCCATGCCATTATTTCAAGTACTCTATAAACTAGTGTAATTGTATGTTAGGCTACCCAATAAACAACTGAGATATCTTCAACTGGTAGAAAATACAGCTGCTAGGTTCTATGGGGAAAAATCTTGTGATCATGTTTCTCTGACTCTACAGCTACTTCATTGGATGCTTGTCAAGCATAGAATCAGGTTTAAGACTTTGTACCATTGAGCTGGCCATTCTGGGTGATTTCAATATTTTTCTTCCATTTAATATTCTTATATGCCACACAGGGGGTGTCCCAGTCATCTCAACTGTCTTTTGTGTGTTTATCCATTCGGGTCCGTTTACAAAGCATGAGTTAGGGAGTCTTTGTGGTTTCTTGGCCTCTACTGGCTATTTGATATGAAGAACATTATCTGAAATGCCAGAAATTGATTAAAGGTGACATTTTAATGCTTGAAGAGGAGAGGTGGTTTAGTTTCTACAGAGGCCGGGATGGTGAGAAGCTGAGCGCCGGTTAGTAGGAGAAGAGCGGTAAGAGATGCAAATAATATTGGGGGTATGGGAGCAAGAGACCCATGGAGATGGATTGTTAAATCTGAAAATAAAATTATGGTTTTATGTCTGAAGCTTGCTTTATGTTTTGTTAACCGTGAAGGGCAGTATATCAAATTTTATGACAAGGAAGTTTACAATATACCATTTCCAAGAGAGGAAGGGGGAGGAAAGGAAATTGATAAATGTTCGTATTCATACCAGGAGAGGCTGAGGAAAATAGGACAGGAGATAAAGTGTCCATACTTACAGGCAACTAGTGGTGTCAGGTGATGGGCACGTCAAAAGCCTTATGGAATAGAAATGTTTTAAGGTGAGTTTTGATTTTGGTATACAATGATTCTAACTGGAGGTCAGGGGGTAAGGTTATTTTTCCATAGACAGGCCCAGGAAATAGAAAGCTGAATGGTGAGTTGATTTGAGCCTGGCCTGTGTGGCAGAGGGGAAATAGAGATGGTTGGAGTGGAAGTGAGTGGAGTATACAATGGGGAGTATGAAGAACAGTGACAGAAGAGAGATAAGATGGTGTACCTGTGTCTAAGACTTTGTGAACCAGCGTGAAGAGCTTGTATTGGATACAGTATTGTTTGGGAAGCCAGTGATAGTGGAACAGCAGAGGGGTAACATGATCAAAGCGGGAAGCATAGGCTAATAGTCTAATGGCTGTGTTTTGGACAAGTTGTAGTCACTGGAGCTGGTAATTGGGAAGACTAGCAAAGATGACGTTGCAGTAGTCCAGTTGTGTCATGACGAAGGAAAGGAGAAGAATGGTCAATGATGAGTAAGACAGGAATTGATGGACATCTCTGATCTGGCGGAGGGAGAGAAAGGAACTACGTATAAGAGTACTGATGTGGTCATGGAATCTTACTGCAGAGACAAGGATGACACTGAGGTAGCAAAAGGCAGGTAACAGAGTGATGGGGACGCCCAAAAGAAGAGGTGATAATGATGGAGGTGGAGTGGAGCTAGTCAGCAAGGTTGCTGATATCTTACTTGAGTATAAGTTTGTTCATCTCCAGCCAGGGAGCTATGCGAGTTAGACAAATGTTGAGGGGTTGTGAGATCGGGGGACAAAGAATCTGTTTGCAGAAGTAGTAGGATATCATTGGTGTAATAGTATGCCGAGATTCCTAGTTGCTGTATGAGGAGAGAGAGAGGGGAGAAGAAAATGTTAAACAGAAGTGGGGCCAAAACCGAGCCCTGTGAAACACCACAGTCGAGAGGATAGGTAACAGAAGTCAGTGTTAGAGATAACATAGAAAAACCAACCAGACAAAAAAATTTGAACCAGCGAAGAACGGTGTTGCGAAGAATGGTGTTGTGGAGACCGATGCCATGTAAGCAGGAATGGAGAATGGCATGATTGACTAGATGGAAGGCAGATGATAGGTCAAGGGACAGAGCAAAGGAAATACTGCTTTTATGAAGGGATGCACGGACTTCACTAAGAAGGGAAAGTAGGATAGTTTCTGTGCTATGACTAGGGTGAAAACCAGATTGATAATGTTGGAGAGTGTTAATGCTTTCCAGATGAGAAATGAGCTGGGAGAAGACAAGTTTTTCTAGGACTTTAGATAGCAAAGGTAAGCTAGATACAGATCTGTAGTTGGTTGGGGTGGTTGTGTCTAATGAGAGTTTCTTCAAGATAGGAGGAAAAGTGCTATCTTCCAAACTGAGGGAAAGATGCCTGAAGTCAAACTATTGTTGATCATGGAAAGAACAGGTAGGAGAAGTGAAAGTGTGTCAGAGGAAAGCCAAACCGAGGGAATGGGGTCCAGAGAGAATGTGTTTTTTTGAGAGGGAGAAATGAGCTTTGGATAGGACTGTAAGTGAGATGGTATTAAAGGAGCTCCAGGTGTGCATAAGAGATTGTGGGTATGAGAGGGTTAGATGCAGTTGCTTGGGGGTTAGGGTGGGTGAATCACTGGAAAAGTTAGATCAGAGTTTGATTATTTTCTCATGGAAAGAAAGAGGAAACTGGCCAGATGATGGGCGGTTTGTCATGGTGGTTAGAGATGGTAGATAAAATAAGAGGGAGAGAGCAGAGTATGGCTTCTTAGAGTGATTGGCAGAGGAGCTAATGAGCTTAGAATAATAGTCCTTGGTAGACACGGTCATCGATCGGTAACAACAGTGGTGGTATTTAAAGATGGCTAGAGGCTCGATGGTGCGCAGTTTCCGCCAACAAAGTTCAGCATCGCACAAATTTCATCACTGAGTATAGATGCCGGGCTGATAACAAGTGTGTTGGTACTTTTTCCGTGGATAGTTTGGATACCGAACACAATTTAGGATAGCTACCCAGAGGGTCGCCATGAGTCGACTCCGACTCAACGGCACTTAACAACAACAACAGTTTGGATTCAGAGAGGCTACGTGATCAAGGGCGGAGGTGAGTTGAGCAATTTTAATTAGGGATATAATTAAGTTGAAATAAGCAAACAACCTTTATCTCTTAATCAAGTATATGGCCTATGTTGAAGAAGCCTTCATTAGATTGGACTGATATGGGTAATTACAGCTCTTTTTTTAACCTCCTGTTTGTAGGAAAATTAATATAGTTGTGGTCAACATTATTGGCACCCTTGCAGTTCAACCCCTTCATGTCCAATACTTCCTAAAAAAAAGTGGCCAGTGAAATGGCTTTGGACTGTATATGCACACATATCTTTGTTAATCTTGTTATCATTGTTTTTTGTATACGTTTGTTCATTGTAAACTGCTTTGATTACCCGATAAGGCAGTATTAAAAAAACTCAAATAAATAAATATTTGACACATAACAGAATCAAATAAAACAAGGCCAATTAAAAAAAGGAAATAGTATAAAACTGGGACATTGCCAGGATATGATTATTAAATCCAAAAAATATACAAAAAGCACTCCCACTCAGCTTAAACACTATGTATGTATGAAGAAACCCTTAGAACAAGCTTATCTCCAGGATCAAGCGGGAATGTAGTCGTCACATATGGGTGACGTCAGTACCAACGGAGCCCGCATGGGAACGCTCCCCTGCATGCAATAGGAAAGCTTTTGGGAGCATCCGAATGCGCCTGCGTGCTGCCTTCCCGCCTCCCAAATCTGCTTCCTCAAGTTCTTCGTTTTCCACAGAGCTAGCAGGAAGCAAACCCTGTCACTGCAGAAAATTCTTTAGTTCTTGTTTTTTGTGGTTAGCGTCTGCCTTCCTGTCGACGCCAGAATAGAGTCCCATTGTCTGTTCTCTTCTTTCTTACAAGAAAAAAGTTTCTTCAGTCGTCTCGACGCCATTTTAGGCCTTAAGCCTACCATCTTGTCTACAGACACTATGGAGAAACCAGCTAGTGGTTTTAAGAAACGTTCTAAATGTGGCCGTACCATCTCAGCTACTGACACTCACGACTGGTGTCTCAAATGCTTCGGGCCCGACTATCAGCCATTAGAATGTCCCCTATGCAAAAAGATGACCAAGAGAGACCTCAGACGCAGTTTCTTTAGCATCAACATCATCGAGGGCATCGTCTTCCTCTCAAGGATCTCAGGTATTGAAGCACAAGTCTTTTTCTAAGGCAGGCCATCCCCCCCCAAGGGCAGATCTCTTTCTAAGCATAGAGACGCCTTGGGCGTTGCCCTGGAGGTGGATCAGCCAGCCAAACAACCCCAGCGGGAGGACCTCTCCTCCAAAGCCATCGAGGGGTCCCCAGGATACTCCTGAGGCTGCCACCTCAGGAGAGCTTCAGGAGCCATGCTCTGGGACAGCAGCACAAGTCTCCAGTACCGATACCCAAGCATCGACAGGCTCCATGGATCAGCATTTCTTCGGGAACAAGCAAGAAGTCAGTCCTCACATATGGGTGACGCCAACGGAGCCCATGTGGGGCAAATTCCCAGCTTTCAAAGAAAGCCTTTGGGAATTGCTACCATGCATGCGTGGTCCCCTTCCCGCCCAAGGGTGCCATCTTGCTCAGTTTCCTTTTTTCTGCTGAGTCCATCAGATGTAGTCTGTTCCTGTCCTGGAAAAAGTTGTTCTTTTGTGCCTTTTTGGCTATCTCTGGTCTCGCGCCAGTACCCTTTTCCGCCCTGGCCTCGGTACCTTGGTATCAGGTTGGTTCCTCTTTTCTCTACTAAGTTTTGATTTTTTTTCTTGGGGCATCTTCGTGCCCTTTTTTCCCTCATTGGCAGCCCGAAGGGTCTTCGACCTTGCAGGGGTCCTTTTTCCCCCCATGGCTACCAGGGGGTTCAAAAAGTGTGATCGGTGCGGGAAGATCATGTCACTCACCGATATGCATGACTGTTGCCTCCGGTGCCTCGGCCCGGTGGTCTGTGGCCTGTGCAAGAAGATGTCCTCGAAGGCCTTGAGGAGCCGTCAGCAGCAGCATGATAAAATTTTCCCTGACATGCCTCCAAGAGCCAGGACCTCGTCTGAGGCCTCCACGCCTCGGGAGGAGCACTCCGAACCCGAGCGTCGTTGGGGTTCCTCAGAAAGGGGATCTCCCTCGAGGGAACTGAAAAGAAGGAAGAAACCCTCGAAGGTGGCGTCTCTGGATGGTTCTGATCAGCCGGGCTCCTCTCGGGGCCGATCATGGAGCCCCAAGCGCCTGCCTGAAGCGTCAGAGACAGAGCATACAGCCAAGGTCCCTCGAAGAGACACGGTCATGGATCGGCCTAAACAAGTACATACTATCTTAGTCGAGGACTCCCCTCTGGGGGAACCGGCTTCGGGCCTGAGTGTGTCGGTGCCTGAGCCGGGGGCTGTGGAGCCTCCGGAACTGGTGTTCAGAATGGCGGCCTTGGAGCGCAGTGTCACTGCCTTCATGGAGCAGCAGCGGGCGCTGATGTCCGGCATGTCCAGTTCCTCCGCCCCAACCACCGGGCGTTCAACGTCGAAGTTGACCCCGGAGGCCGAGCCGATCCTTGAGGCCTGTGGGCCCAAGTTGATCCTCGGCCGAAGTCATGCTCGGCCTACCGCTCGTCAGGACCGAGGCATCGGGGCGGATGGTGCCGAGGAGCCCCTCGAGTCTTCCTCGGAGACCTCTGCCTGGGAGACCGAGGACGAGGAGTCCCCGGACACATTGTCATAGAGATGTCCCGTCCAATTCCCCAGTATCTGAACCTCGGAGAAGGTCACCACCGGAGGATATGGGGTTTCTGGACTTCATTTAGGATATGTCCAAGGCCTTTGCTTTCCCGACAGAGTCCGAGGAGAATCCTCGAGCCGATGAGCTCAAGATCCTCCAGTACGAGGCTCCCCCTCAGGAAATCTTCATGGTGCCCATTCCTCCTATCCTGGAACAACTTATGCTCCTCATGTGGGAGATGCTGGCAACGACGCCAGTGATCAGCAAGTGACTCGACTCGACTTGATGTATCGAGTCCGCCGGAGCCCTCGGTTTCAAAAATCACAAATACCACACAACTCCATGGTTGTGGAGTCGGCCATGCGTCGACTGAAGAGTCAGAAGACGCATTCCTCGGTGCTCCCTGGCAGGGAGTCCCACACCTTGGATGCCCTCAGCAGGCAGTGTACCAGGGCGCAATGCTGAATTGTCGGATCCAGGCCTACCAGCTGTACATGGGCATGTACCTGAGAGACGTGGCGAAGGAGCTTGCCGGGTTCTCAGCTGGTCTTTCCAAGGAGCCTTTGCAGCACTTCAAGGGCCTGTCCAAAGCTGTCCGTGAATGCTCCAAGTTCATGTCTTGAGTGGCCTATGACGGGTTTGAGTTGGCGGCCTGGGTGCACGCCGCCAAGCTTGGCTGCAGTCGTTGGACCTCGAACAGTGGGTACAGGACAAGTTGGTCGATGTCCCATGCCACGGAGAGAACCTCTTCGGCAAACCCATGACCGACAAGGCCAGAGAGCTGGAGACAGAGTTCATGATGAGGATTAGGCTCTCTAAAGACCTCTGTCCCTTCCCATAAGAAGGGCTCGGGTAAAAAGACCTTTTACCCGAGGAAGTCCACTGCTTACCGAAACTACCCCTCTTACCAGGCCTCCCTGGCTCCCCAACAAGGACAGCAGGCCAAGGGACAGGGGCATGACCCGCATAAGCAGAAGGCCCCCAAATCCCAAGCTCCAGCCCAGCCTGGAGGGGTTTTGACTCCTGCAGCATGGCCTCTCTCCCATCCGGAGCTGGGCAGCCCACAGAAGGTCGGCTCGCCCTGTATGCTTACTGGTGGGGAGTATCACCCCCGATTCCTGGGCATTAGGGGTGATCATCTAGCCCAAATGCCTCCACACTACTTCCCAGGAGAGCCTATAAGGTCTCCTCTTCACCTGGACCTTCTTCTGAAGGATTTGGCAGGTCTTCTCGAGGACATGCGGTGGAACCGGTGCCCCACCACCTCAAGGGCAAGGGGTTCTACTCCAGGTACTTCCTCATGCCAAGAGGACAGGGAGCCTAAGGCCCATCCTGACCTGCCCAACCTCAACAAATTGCTGGTGAGGGAGAAGTTCAAGATGCGCTTCCTTGGAATATTGCTGCCTTACCTCCACCAGGGAGACTGGCAATGATCCTTAGATTTAAAGGATGCCTACATACACATCCTGATCCACCCAAGCCACAGGCAATACCTACGCTTTTTGGTAGGGGGCATTCATTACCAATACAGGGTGCTTCCCTTTGGCCTTGCCTGAGCCCCCAGGGTATTCACAAAGTGCCTGGCGGTGGTCGCCGCCTTTCTCAGGCTTCAGGGGATCTTTGTCTTCCCCAATCTTGATGAGTGGCTCATCAGAGGCACTACAGCTCTCGAGGTGCAGCAGGCCACAACTCGCACCACCCAGGTCCTTCAGCACTTGGGTTTTGTTATCAACTATCCCGTCCAACCTTTGCCTGGCACAAGAGCTGGAATTCATTGGGGCAAGGATCAACACCCTTCAGTCGAAGGCCTTCCTGCCTGCAGACAGGGCAAACAGGCTCATGGCCCTAGCCAAAGACATAAAGCACCGTTCTTCGGTACCAGTAAGGCATCTGCTGTGCCTCCTCGGGCACATGGCCTCCATGGTCCACATCACTCCAGATTTCCGCCTCCACATGCAAACTGCACAGTGGTGGATCAGTGGTCCCAGGCCACAGGACATCTCCAGGATAGGGTACGAGTGACCAGACACCTGGCGCAGTCCCTGACCTGGTGGCTCTCGCCCCATCACTTGGAGGCGGGGATGCCCTTCCAGGCCCCACCACTCAAGAGTCCTCACCATGGATGGCCCCCTTGCTGGGCTGGGGAGCCCATTGTCAGGAATACCGCACCCAGGGCGTTTGGTCCCCAGACGAAAGTGCTCAACAGATCAATCTGTTGGAACTGCGTGCAATCCATCTCTCCCTGAGGGCTTTCAGGCAGCGCCTGGGCCACAGGACTGTCCTGGTGCAGACATACAACCAGGTTGCCATGTTCTATGTGAACAAGAAGGGGGGGCACGGGGTCCCGTGCCCTCTGTCAGGAAGCCCTGGATCTGTGCTCTTATGCGGTCCTGCAGGGAATTCTCCTCAAGGTGGTATACCTGCTGGGCTGGGACAACTGACTGGCCAACAGACTCAGCAGGATGCTCCAGCTGCACTAGTGGCAGCTGGACCGGGAAGTAGCCAGTGGGTGTTTCCAGACTTGGGGGGAACCAGTGATGAACCTGTTTGCAAGCCCAGACAATCACCAGCTGCACCCTGCCAAGGTGGCAGCCGACACCTTTCTAGTCTCATGATCGGTGGGTCTTCTGTATGCTTTTCCCCCCCGACGTCTCTGATTGCCCAGACTCTGTTCAAGATTCTTCATGACAGAGCATGTGTCGTCCTGATAGCCCCAAGGTGGCCCAGGCAACTTTGGTTTCCACTTCTCCTACAGCTGGCAGTGAAGGCCCCCATCCCCTTGGGGTCAGCTCCACGGCGCCTTTCCCAGGAGGGGGGCTGTCCTTTACATCCCAACCTTAGCTCCTTTTTGCTGACGGCGTGGCGGCTGAGGGGGTGACTCTAGCCCTGCTCCTCCTTCCGAAGGACGTGGAGGGTGTTTTTCTGGCTTCACTCAGAGCGTCTACCAGATGGGCTTACACTTTGGTGTGCTGAGCGGGGGGTAGACCCCTTTTCTTGCCCGATTGTTGTGGTATTGCAATACCTTCTCCACCTCTCCAGGATGGGGCTTAAGTCCAACTCCTTCAGAGTGCATCTCGGTGCCCTAGCGGCGAACCACCATCAGGTGGACGGGAAGCCCCTCTCAGTTCATCCAGTGGTGTCCAGGTTCCTAAAGGGCCTACTCCTGTCAAAGCCCCTGGTCCACCCCCCAGCGACCAAATGGGATCTCAGTGTAGTATTGGGGCAGCTCACCCAGCCACCCTTCGAACCGTTGGCCACGTGCCACCTCTGTTATCTCTCCTGGAAGGTGGTTTTCTTGGTTGCGCTCACTTCTGCCTGGAGTGTGAGTGAGCTCCAGGCCCTCGTGGCGGAGAGGCCTTATACCAGGTTCTACAAGAATAGGGCGGTGCTTCGCACGCATCCCAAGTTCCTTCCAAAGGTGATCTCCTCGTTCCACCTCAGTTAGGAGGTGGTCCTTCCTACCTTCTTTCCCAGACTGCATGCCTGTTGGGCAGAGGCGGTCCTCCATACATTGGACTGTAAGAGGGCTCTGTTCTACATTCAACGTACTCAAGGTCACCAGAAAGCCTCTCAGCCTTTCGTTTCCTGCGACCCCAGTAAGCTGGGGGAGGCAGTTACCAAGTGTACACTGTCCACATGGGTGGTGGATTGTATGCCCAGGCTTATGCGAGGCTTCCGCTGGATGGCCGTGTTACGGCTCATAGGGTCAGGGCCATGGCGGCATCAGTGGCTCACCTGTGCTCTGTTCCTTTGGCAGACATCTGCTGGGCCGCCACCTGGTCGTCGGTTCATACCTTCGCAGCTCACTACTGCCTGGATAGGGAGTCCAAACACAGTGCCTTCGGCCAGGCCGTATTCCATAACCTTTTCGGGGTCTAGGCAACTCCTGCCCTCCAACCCTTCTGTGTTCAGGATAATGGAGTGCTACTTCCTTGGACGCAGGTCCTATTTAATTGCAGCTGCTTGCAGCTCTCGAAGAGGGAGCCTTGTTTGGCTATAGGTCAATGGTAGCCTGTAGCTGGGGAGTCCCATATGCGAGGACTGACTTCCTGCTTGTTCCCGGAGAAAGCGTAGTTACCCGTAACAGGGGTTCTCCGGGGACAGCAGGAATCAATCCTCACAACCCTCCCTCCTCCCCTTGGAGTTGCAGTCCTATTATCTTCTTTATTTTTTTGCCATCTTTTTAGCTATGTCATTTGACTGAGCAAAATGGCACCCTTGGGCGGGAAGGGGACCACGCATGCATGGTAGCAATTCCCAAAGGCTTTCTTTGAAAGCTGGGGATTTGCTTTGTGCGGGCTGCGTCAGCGTCGATGTCACCCATATGTGAGGACAGATTCCTGCTGTCCCCGGAGAACACCTGTTACAGGTGAGTAACTACGCTATCCTGGCCATCGAGCGGAGCCTGGCAGCTCTACTGGCGGCTTTGGTCCCAGTCAAATCACTACAGATGGTACCGCCGATGCAGACTGCTTTGGGGTACATGCTGCTAGGTCTGCTGCCGCCCATGCCAGCCCTCGAGTCCATTCACGATACTGAGGTATTGTCCAAGCAGGTTCCTCGTACCGATACTAACTTTAATCAGTATAGGGCCCTATCAGAACAGGAACATAGTTCCCGCCAATACTTGGAGTCTTCCAATTCCGATTCTTCCGATAATGAGTCACTCGATACCCGAAGACTACAAAGTCTATCGGAAGACCCTTCTCCCTCACCGGAACGGTGCATATCCCCTCCCGAGGACATGTCTTTTCAGGAGTTTATTCGTGACCTGGCTAGGAGTCTCTCTATAACATGACAACCAAGAAAGAGAGCCAAGAGCAGAGGGACTGGAGATCCGACAGTTCCTAAGGAGGTGGCCACACTTCTGATTCACTGTATTCTCCATGATCTCATGCTCTAGATGTGGGAGACTCCTCTCACTATTTCTTCCCATACTCGACGTCCAAAAGACACAGCTTCCCCACCATTCAGTGGTGGTGGAATCGGTGATGCGCCGCATTAAGAGTTCTAAGACCCATTCCTCTAACCCTCCGGGTAGAGGATTGAGAACTCTCGATGCTTTTGACCGTCTGTGTTTTCAGGCTTCCATGCTTTCAGCCAGGATAAATTCATACATTCTTTATATGGGTATATTCTTCAAGGAAGTGACCAGGGATCTTGAGGCCATGGCCCCTCTTCTTCCAGATGGTAAGAGAGGTGACTATCTCACATTGGTTAGACACGCCCAGAATGTCTCAAAGTTTAATAGAGTTACCTTTGATTCCTTTGAATTCACCAGCAGTATCGGTACATGTAGGATTGCATGGCTGCAAGCATCAGATCTTGAGCAGTGGGTTCAGGATAAACTGGGCAATATTCCCTGCACAGGTGAAAACCTTTTTGGCGAGGACTGACAGGACAAGGCTTCTCAATTGGAATTTGAGAATACCTCTCTAAACAGGCTTTCTAGGACTGCAGCCAACCCTGCTAGGAAAAAAGCAACTGCAAAGAAAACTTTCTATGCTATGAAGAAGTTTTACCCTTCTTATACCCCTGCTTCTTAGTACCAACCTCAGGGTCCTCAAAAGAGGCAGCAGCCTCTCAAACAGAAGAAGCCTCAGACTCCTAAGGCTCAACCAGTGCCGCAGACTCAATCTGCACGTGGCTTTTTACTTTTTCCTAGAGAACATAGCCACCCTGCCTCTGGAGGTTCCCCACCCACTCCAAATAGCGGGCAGACTCTGTCATTATGCCCACAGGTGGCATTTCATCACCTCAGAGCAGTGGACTTTAATCATAGTGAAGGAGGAGTACAGACTACATCTTCATACCCTGCCCCCCTCTACCCAGACCCCCTCTTCATTCTCAACCCCCTCTCACTGCTCTCCTGCTATAGGAGATGACTTCTCTTCTATCACAGGGTGCCATAGAGGAGGTTCCAACTCCGCAGTAGGGAACGGGCTTCTACTCTCTACTTTCTCATACCAAAGAAGAGCGGAGGGTACAGGCTCATCCAGGACCTCCAGAAACCTAAACAAGTTTCTGGTCCGCAAGAAGTTCAAGATGGTCTCCCTAGAGACCCTCCTTCCCTACCTCCAAAGTCAGGACTGGCTCTGTTTTCTAGATCTAAAAGAAGCATACACGCATATCCTCGTTCATCCAGAACACAGGCAATATCTACTCTTCATATTTCAAGGAAGGCATTATCAATATAGAGCCCTTCCTGTCGGACTCACCTCTGCCCCAAGAGTCTTCACAAAGTGCATGGTGGTCGTAGCCACATATCTAAGATCTCTCAGGATATTTGTCTTCCCTTACTTAGACAACTGACTCATAAAGGCAGGCACTTCCTAGGAGGTCCACCTGTCTCTTTCATACAATGCAGGTTCTGCAATACTTGGGCTTTATTATAAATCTTCCAAAATCCCATCTCGCTCCATCTCAAATACTAGAGTTCATAGGAGCTCTTCTAGACACACAACAGTCAAGAGCATTCCTGCCCCAGCCCCATTGAGCACATCTCATGGAGCTAGCATCCCAGGTGCAACTCAGACCATTTGATTGCCTGGGAAATGCTGAAACCTCTAGGTCATATGGCCTCAACAGTACATGTGGTACAATACGCCCATCTACATATGCGCACAGCGACAAGATCTGGGTCACTGCCCCTCTGGTCACATCCCTCCAGTAGTGGTGTTTCCCAAAAAATCTCCTCATTGGGTCACCTTTTCTGATGCCTCCACATCAATGCACCCTGACGACGGATGCCTCCAAGCTGGGTTTGGGAGCACACTTGGGCATTCTCTCCACTCAGGGCCTCTGGACAGAACTCGAGTCCCAGCTCCAGATAAATCTCCAGTGCCCTCAAGGTTTTTCAAGATCTATGACCTCACACAATCCTGGTCCAGACGGACAACCAGATGGCCATGTTCTATGTAAGCAAATGGGGGGGGGGGGCAGACTCTTGGCCCCTCTGCAAGGAAGCCCTTCATCTTTGGTCCTTTTCCATTTGCTCATCAGATACACTGCTTGGAGGTGTATCTTCCATGAGAACAAAATGCCTTGACAGACAAATTGAATCAAATTCTTGTCCCGCACTAATGGCCTCTCCGTCCGGAGACAGCCTCCATCTTTCAGAGCTGGGGAACTCCAGAGATAGCTCTGTTTGCCACTCCGCAGGATGCCAAGCTCCCACGCTAATGTACCCGAACTCCTTTGTCAAGCAACCAGCAGGTAGATGCTTTCCACCTCCATTGGGGTCAGGGTCTTCTGTATGCCTTTCCTCCTATTCCCCTAAGATGCTTTTCAAGCTCCAGACAGACAGACAGGCTTCATGATCCTCATAGCCCCATGCTGACCACGTCAATCATGGTTTCCTCTCCTGCTATGTCTGTCTCATTCTCCACCTCTGTGTCTCGGGTCTGCACCCAATCTCCTCTCTCAAGAGGGAGGGACGCTGCTTCATCCCAACCCGCAGTCGTGTCATCTTAGAGCTTGGTTGCTGAAAGCGTAGCATTACAAGATCTTAACCTTACTCAGGAGGTAAAGGACATTCTGTTAGCTTCCAGGAAGCCGTCCACCCAATGTTCATACGCTTTTAAGTGGCATAGCTCCTCTACCTGTGTTCCAAGAAGGATCTCAATCCCTTCTCGGTTCCCGTGGAGGCACTCCTCCAGTATCTTCCCCCAACTGTCTTCTACAGGTCTTAAGACCAACTCAGTCAGAGCTCGCCTTAGTGCTATTGCAGCCACTCATCTATTGGATGGACAGCCCATCTCATCGCAACCATTAGTTGCACACTTTATGAGAGGGCTCTTGCTTACCAAGCCACCCATTAGGCCACCTCCGGTGGCATGGGATCTTAATGTCATTCTAGCGCAGCTTCTCAGGCTGCCCTTTGAACCTTTGGCTACAACCTCTCTAAAGTTTCTTTCATGGAAGGTCATTTTCCTCATTGCTTTCACTTCAGCTGGATGCATTAATGAGCTTCAGGCCTTGGTAGCAGACCCACCTTACACTCTGTTCCACCATGACAAGGTCGTCCTTAGGACTAACCCACATTTCATGCCAAAAATGGTGTCTTTTCACTTGAATCAGTCAGTTTACTATCCTGTGTTTTTTCCTAGACTGCATTCGTCTAGAGCAGAGGCAACCCTCCATACTCTAGACCGGAAACATGCCCTGGCCTTTTGCAAAGAACTTGGCAGCACCATAGAGCTTCGCAGTTGTTCATCTCCTTTGACCCTAATCACCTGGGGTTACCAGTATCTAAACGTACCCTCTCTAAATGGATAGCAGATTGCATCTCTTTGTTTATGATCAAGCAGGACTATCCCTTGAAGGTCACATCACTGCTCATAATGTCCGGGCCATGGCTACCTCGATGGCGAATCTATGCTCTGTAGCCATTGACGAAATCTGTAAAGCAGCAACTTGGTCTTCAGTCCATACCTTTGCTGTTCATTACTGTCTGGACAAGGACTCCTGCCGGGAGTTCTTCAGCACCTCTTTCAGACTTAAAAGTAACTCCTACCCGCCGTTCCGGAACTTAGCGATACCAGACATCCTAAGAGGACTCGTGACCTCTTGAAACCTATCTTGAGGCAAACCTCCATCGGTTCTGAGGTCATTTTCTCTGGTATCTTCGAGCTAGGGAGTCCCATATGTGAAGACTATATTCCTGCTTGTTCCGGGAGATAGCGTAGTTACTCACCTGTAACAAGTGATCTCCGGGAACAGCAGGAATTTAGTCTTCACAACCCACCCTCCTCCCCTAGGCGTTGTAGGTATTCTTTACTCTCCTTTTCTCTCAGCCACAAACTCAACTGAGGAAGCAGAGTTGGGAAGGTGGGAAGTGTATTGAAATACTTCACCGGTGCCCATAGCATTGATCTATAAAGTTGTGCAATTTATTAAATATTTTCAACAAAACTTTTTTTTAAAACGTAAATGTTTACTTAAAAAGTATGGGTCTGATTTTTGAAGACATTTGCATGGGTAACTGTCCTACTGTAGTTACCCATGTAAATGCCATATCTGGGATTTTCAAAGGGCACCTACACGGGTAGTGCCCTTCAAAAATCCCAGATATGTCCCTAACGTGCTCAGATGCTATGCGGTTAACTTCGGGGAATTTTAGGGGCATTCTGGGGTGGAGCAGAGGTGAAGGAAAGTGCCACCGGGTAGCACCAATTTTCGATGCTACCTGCTTAGCCCTCTGCGCCTTAAAGATAGTCAAGGTTTGATTCAGGTCACAGCCCTATACGTGCTGCCGGGTCTGTGGGGACGCATTGCTTATTTCACCTCAAAGGTGGAATAAGCAGCACTTTTTCCACAATCAGGGCCGGGGATCCTCCCCCCGGGGTCAGGTGCTGGTGGTCCCCACAGCCCGATCCAGGCCATGGCAGGCCAGCCTTGGGTCAGGTGGCAGGGTAAAGGGGGTCAGGGAATGCCAGAGTCGGGGAGGACGTCAGGCAGTCCTCGGGCCCGATTCTGGCTGCCACGCAAATGTTTTGTTCTGGTGGTCAAGAATTGGGTCCAAACGGGCCCATCTTGCCCGACGTGCCCCTAAGGGAATTGGGCTTCGCATACTTGAAAAAATAGATAAAGTACTTATCTGTCCAAAAAAGCACCCAACATGAATTCACGTTTCAAGCTGATAATGAGCCTTGCCTCAGAGGAAAAGAAACTTTCACTGAAGAAACGCAAAACTCTCAGCTGCTCATTTACAAAATTTCCTTCATTCTGCTGTGACTCAGAAAAAACATCAGAATTTATAGGAGGGACCAAAGGCAATGGCTAAATGAACAACCAGAGGAACGCAATCACAAAACTGCGGACCATTTAATTTCTTGATTGAAAACCATAGGTGTAACTGACTGCAACCAGTAGATCCGTTGTTGCTCTCGAAGATTCAGTGATTGTTCCCTATTACCTCCCTTCCAGTGCTCTGGCACTAAATCACTCTCCATGTGAAGTCTCTAGTGTCATGAGCTTTTTCCAAGAAATGAGCTACCAGAGGAGCAGTAGTATTACTAGTGTTCAATCTACTGAAATGCTCTGTTAAACATATCTTGATCCGATGTTTCGTTTGACCCACATACACCATAGGGCAGGGGCATATATAGTATAAATCACAAAACTGAAGATGCAATATGGTTATGATGGGCTCTGTAACAAGTATTTGTTTCCGGGTGTATTCATACAGGTCCCGAAATGACGTTATCACATCAGTGACATTGATTTAATGGTTCATGTCCACAATCAACTGAATTCGCCTGATATGGAAATTGCAACCATTCAGCAATATTGCGACCCCAATGAAAAAGCTATTACGGGAGGCTCAATAAATTGCTGATGTATTGCCAGTTAGTATGGATAAGCTGCCCCATGCATGTAAGGGAGACCACAAGTCAGCTTACCACTCTCCTCCATTGTTTATGTAGTAACAGATGATCTTGCTGCCTCCCTTAATAGCTTTTCGTCGGGGTCGCAACATTGCTGAATGGTTGCAACTTTCATGTCTGGCGAATTCAATTGATATGGTGAGAAGAGGAAAATTAATCCAAGAAGTCTTTGAAGGTTAGTGCAAACTATTGGAAAAATGCCATATGAAACATCCAAAAAGTTTAAGGTTGACCTGGAGCAGTGTTTAGTTTCAACCTGCACCATACGCCACACACTAAACAAAGTAGGTCTTCATAGGCAAAGGCCAAGGATTCATAAAAAGGCACCCTGAACTTTGCTCAAACCCACCTTGAGAAACCATAGTTCTTCTGGGAAAATATTCTGTGGACAGATGAAATCAAACTTGAGCTCTTTGGAAATGCAGACTTGTGATACATTTACAGACAAAGAAATGAAGTTTGTAAGAAAAAAAAAATACTCTTCCTACAGTTAAATATGCTGAAGGTTCCACGATATTGCGGGGCTGTTTTGCTGCCTCAGGAACTGGATGCCTGGAACATATTCAAGGAATCATGAAGTCAGAGGACTACCAAGGTATCTTGGAGAGAAATGTGCCACCTAGTATCAGAAAGCAAGGTCTGGGTCAAAGATCATGGGTCCCCTAGCAGGACAATGACCCAAAACATGCAGCCAAAAGTACAAAAGAATGGTTGAGTCCTGATCTCAGTTCAATTGAGACCCTTTGGAAAGAGTTGAAATCTGCCATTGGTATAAGGAATCCTGGAAACATTCGTGAGCTGGAACAAATCACAGTTGAAAAGTGGGAGAAACTACCTGCAGACAGATGTGCGAAACTTATATATGGCTACAAGAAACATTTGGAGGCTGTCATCACTGCCAAGGGTTGTGCAACCAAATTTTAGTGAAGGGTGCCATTAATCCTGTCCAGGTCAAATTTTGTTGTTGTTTTTTCTCAGAAATTACATCTAAGTTGCACAGACATCTATTTTGTTTAACATACCATCAAAATATTATGATGACATACAGTTAGAATATTGCCAAGATATTGTACACAACATGCCTAAAATTCAAGAGTGCCTATAGTTTTGACCACAACTGTAGAATAAGTAGTACATTAACCATTGTGGCAGTTTTTGGACAGAATAACATTATGAACTCTTGTCAATATGGTTTTCATCCAGGCCATTATGTTGAGATCTTATTGCTTTCTGTCTGTGATTTTTAAATGCATGGCCTTTACTCCAGTGATTCAACTTATTTTGTAATCATTTACTGACTCATAATATTTGTTCTATTTAAAATCTTTAGGATTATTATTGGTTCTAGGGTTCTTTCCTTGTTAGATTCTATCTCTGAGGTGATGTTCACCAGGTTAGGGTGGATAATGGGTTCTCAGCATGGATCTAAGGGGAGGATATGTACCTCAGGGGTCCTTGCTGACTGCAGCTTTCCAGAGCATGAAATCCTGGGTGCCAGGGTGCAATTTTTAGGTGCCATGGCGACCTGGCACCTGGGATTTGTTGAACCCTGTTGTAGAATTTTGATCATTGCAACTCATTATGGGCCTGCTTGCAGTTACAATTAAAGCTTTGCAATTGGCACATAATCATTATGTTAGGTTGTTGACTGTTTGTAAGGTATATGATGTACTTCAAAAAATCAGGCGTTCAATGTAACAAAAAATGGGAAATACATCCATCCAAAAACAATCGCTTATTTGAGCAAAAAATAGTTAAATAAACTATATCTAACAACTACCTGGTGGTCTCAGAACTTCATAGCTTCTATCCCAAAGACTCAAAGGTCAAACTCAAGGGGACAGAAGCTAAATAACATCAACGACCCCCATTGGTAGCTAGCAATGATATAGTTAAATAACCTGCCCCATATGCATCAATACAACTTTCTTCTTTACTAATGATGACACTGGACCAGGTATATAGCGTTCCTCTTCACACCGCTTAAAAGCCTGCTCAAACAAACTTTTCAAACCGATCCAAACTCCATAAACATCCCGACGCCTCTCCCCAGCGCCTTCAGAGCGTTTCTCCTTAGAGGGTTCTTCAGGGGATTTACTGGATCACAGAAAACCGCTGCCCACGTCAAACACAATAGAATCTTGCCAGCTTCCAATCTTTCTCAACTCTTGAAAAGCTTAAACAAAAAGACGCCGTGATCCAGTAAATCCCCTGAAGAACCCTCTAAGGAGAAACGCTCTGAAGGCGCTGGGGAGAGGCGTCGGGATGTTTATGGAGTTTGGATCGGTTTGAAAAGTTTGTTTGAGCAGGCTTTTAAGCGGTGTGAAGAGGAACGCTATATACCTGGTCCAGTGTCATCATTAGTAAAGAAGAAAGTTGTATTGATGCATATGGGGCAGGTTATTTAACTATATCATTGCTAGCTACCAATGGGGGTCGTTGATGTTATTTAGCTTCTGTCCCCTTGAGTTTGACCTTTGAGTCTTTGGGATAGAAGCTATGAAGTTCTGAGACCACCAGGTAGTTGTTAGATATAGTTTATTTAACTATTTTTTGCTCAAATAAGCGATTGTTTTTGGATGGATGTATTTCCCATTTTTTGTTACATTGAACGCCTGATTTTTTGAAGTACATTGTATAGCGTTTACGAGCTGACCTATTATCGCGTGTAAGGTATATGAACATGCTACTTCTATCTTTTTGTCATTGTACTGGTTACTAATGGGATCCCCACGGGCAGACATATCTCTCAGCCGCAGTCGTGGCCTTTTGTAGCTCTTCTACCCACAGGAGATGGGATCTCAGTGGGCAGAAGGTCTGCAAAAGGTCACAATCGTGACAGAAGTGCTACCAGGCCCTACAGGAAAGAAAAGGTTAGAGGTGGGGATATTGCTACACAGACGGGTGTAGAAATTTAAAGGGGTAGCCAATTTTTTTTTAATAAAGGAGGGAGGGCAGGAGATGAGTACAAGAGGGAGGGAGGGAGAAGGGGAGAGAGTCTGGGAAGGGAAATAGAGATGTTAGAACAGCAGGTTGAGATCAAGGGAAGTCGGGGTTGAATTCTTGCCTCTTTCATTGATGTTCCTTATGGCTTTAGCAAATCACTTCACTGTTCATTGCCACAGGTTCAAACTTAGATTATACATATTAGTACTACAAATTTAGATTGTAAACCCTCTGGGACAAGAGGCTTACAAAATCCTGGGTGTTAGGTCAGCTTGGCAATTATAAATTGCACTCTGGCACCTGGCATTTGATTGCCTCCTTCCCCCAGCCATCACCCGATTTCTCACCATTGTTCCATTCTTCACTCTTCCACCACAATTGGCTCTGCAAGTAGATTGAGCCACATGATGTAGGAAGTTTTCTAATCTTGCTGTTTGCTGATCTTATGAGATTTGAAATAGCGAGATTTGTAAATATCCTCCATTGTGTGGCTTGACTACATGCAGAACTGACTGCAGTGGAAGAGTAAAGAGTGGACAATGAAAGAGAGAGAGAGTGACACTGTATGATGGCTGGAGGGGGCAATAGAGAGAGACATCGAGTGATGGCTGAGAGGGGGGCAATGAAAGAGAGAGACACCGGGTGATGGTTGGGGGGGGTGCTATGAGAGAGCTTTGTTTTTGCTTCACCTATTACCAGACCATGGTGAAATGTGAAGCAAAAGGAAGTTGCTTCAAATACAGCTGTAAAGAGTCACCAATATGCTGCTAACAGCATACTCATTGGGAATGTTGGCAGGGGGAGGAGGCAGGGCCAGCCCATGCAGTATAGGCAGCCGCCTAGGCCAGTAGATCTCCATGGTCATCATGGCATACATTGCCTGCCACACCCCACTCCCGTGCTGAGCAGCCTGCCCTCCACTGCTGCTGATTCTGGCGGCAGTGTCAGCTCTGCTTAGCAGCAGCGGTCCGCAACAGGCCATGTACTTTGGCACAGATGGCCTGCCGCTTCTGACCCCCCGAAGAGTGGTACAGCTCAGTACAGGGAGAATGGCTCAGCTTGGCGCAAGGGAGGGGTGAGAGCATGACCAGGGCTTCTGCCTAGGGCAACAGAAACCCTTGGGCCAACCTTGGGAGGAGGAAGAGGGTCACTGCCTTCTGTTGGCACTGTCTGATGCACATTAAGGTTCTGATTTATTAAGCGTTCTTTTCCATATAAAAATGGGAAAACAGTAAATCAAACCCTTAAAAAACAGAACTGTGATACCTTTTGGGGGGAGGGGTGTAGGATAAAGGGCACTGTGACAGAGGTCTCGGTGTCTAGGTCCTAAATATTTAAGCTGGCTTCTAAATTCCAAGAAAACCTTTGTCATGGCATGGCCTACTGTACCTGAATGTAACTCACCTTGAGCTAGCGCTCAGAAAGGCATAAGCTAAAAATCCAAATAAAGTACCATCGCAACATTCAGAAGCTTTGATCAGTTCTGTCTGCACTGCCTCTATAAAATTGCCCTTAGTGTGTACATAGGTGTATTAATTCAGATACACTTAAAACATCTTTAATTGTTTGAACCGAAACAACTATACTGATAAAGACGGAGGCATGTTTACTAAACCGCAGTTGCCTTTTGCAGTTATCGCAATGCGATAGCTTCAAAAGGCCTGTGGTAAGTCAAAAACCTCCAGGCTATTGCAGGGGGCATCTCGGCTTTCCTCTGCAGATACCACAAAGGATTTGGATTTACCATGGAGACCCACGATACCTGCATTGGCAGGTAGCATGGGACGTCCTGCGGTGCCTACTGATGTAGGTATCTTAGGCCTTCATGGTAAATCCAAGGGGAAGACAGGTGGCAATCCAACAATATCGATAATCCAACAATATTGACAGACTGCGGATCTAGAGATCTGCAGCACCGGCCCTCCCTTCAGTATCGATTCTCCCCTGGACAGCTCTTGATCCCCTTCAGGATTGGTGCACCCCCCCCAGCCAAGTACAGTGCCTGGCTAGTCAGTTCGGTTGCCAAAGGGCCCCTCCCTCGATCCTTTAAAAAAAACAGTCAAGGTCCTGATTCCCCTCTCCTTCCTACACCCATTAAAAACAAGTACTCCTGGCTAGCCAGTTGGCTAGGGGGGACCCCCTATCCATCCAACCTCCCCCCAGTTCATATCTCTAGATCCCTGGTAGTCCTGGCCTTCTAACTAGTACTAACAAAAATGGCCGTAAGTTTTCACTGCTGACCCTTAGCGTGAGGATAAGGGGCAGGACTGCATGATTGCAGCCATTTTGTGCTGGCCCGACAACAGGGGCAGGTGTGGGGAGGACCATTTCTTCCTCCATTGACCACTGGACCACCAACACTCATATTCCAAAGAGATTTCCTTGGGCAACTGGTAAATGGGCAGCAGTTTGTGAGGCAGATGGCTTAAAAGGTGCAATGATGGTCTGAGAACTCATATCATCCCCACTTAAATGAACACTGGAAGCAGCTTCCACTTCAGTGGTGGTTTTATCATTTTATTGAAGAGCCATAAAATTTACTTCAGCTTTATTGGGATAACAAAATGGGTCTTTGCTTAGCTTTTGCTAGGTTAAGAATGCTGCTTTACAGTAATTTAATTTGATTTTGTCTTTAGTGAGTCTTATTTATATCAAAGGAAGTAAATTGCTTTTTTTGTCTGTTCTCTCTCTCTCTCTAAACTATGAAGGAAATGACTATGTTAGGAAAGCCTAAAAGACCCCGTTCTGCTTTCAACATCTTTATGTCTGAACACTTTCGAGAAGCTAAAGGTATTTCAGTGCAGGTAAGTCAAAACAGAGAAGGCAAAAGATAAAAAGAAGTAAATCGACTGATTAGAGACCACCTTCCATGGGAGAAGTGGGAATAGAGGGCTTGGAGCAGGTCTTTGCAAAATGCAACATGTGCTTTTGAATCGGTGCTGACTCCTGGTGACCCAGCATCTCCCGGGTTTTCTTGGCAGTGTGACCGGAAGTAGATTGCCAGGCCTTTCTTCTGAGGCAATGGGAGGGTTAAGTGATTTTCCCCAAGGCCATAAGGAGTGCTAGTGAGAATTGAATCCTGCTCTCTTTATTACCAAGTCGGTGCTCTAACCATTAGACTACTCCTCCACTCAGGAGCAGGTTTTCAAAGTCCCTTATTTTTTTCTTGTCCCACATGTTGCTGTGTAGTTATGGCAGATGGTTAAACATCTGACCCAGTTTCAAATATCCGGTGATTACTTCTTAACTTCTAACATACCTTTGTTACAGAGAAAGTTAAAAAATGAGAACTTGCTATTAAAGGAATTGGAGTTAAGAGTTGCTATATAGAGCTTGGGTCCATACATCTATGATGGATCTTCCTCTTGATTGAATTCAGTGTGAAAAGGTGATGCATTCTTGGGGTTTTGGTGAGATGGCGGCTGAAGTGCCAGCTCAGAGCCCTTTGTCTGCAGTGAAGATTTAGTGCTCTGACTAAACAACTTCCCTATCATGCCCTGCTTCTAGTAGTGACCAATAGGCAAATGATTACACCCTATGTCAGGAAATAGATACAAGACTCATCCAGTCAGAGAAGGGAGAATTTAACCATAAATTAAGTTCTGTTCTATAGAAAGAAAGGTTACAAGCAAAGCCTGTCTGGGTCAGCTAATATAAATGCACATTACAGAGTGGCAGTATGCCACAAATTTACAGAATGTCAGTTGTGTGGACACAATATGCCCTTTTTTGTTTACTTGTAACCGGGTATGTCTGTGCAGCTCCTGCTCCTACTGGCATTTCAACTAGCAACTTAGTTACATTCTGTCAATGGGAACCTGATTGATCAAAGTCAAGTCCAGTGTTTGACCTGAGATTTCTCTTGGCTACAAGGTTTATGCACAAATAATATAGTCTGATAGGTCTGTTTGAGCTAGGCCCTTGCTATTGATTTGAACATCTTTCCTGAAAAAGTATTCTGAAAGGATACAGCAAAGCGCTTTTTCATTTATATTGACTATAAAACAAAATAAAAAATGTTTCCTTGTCCTAGGCAAAGATGAAGAACTTGTTTGAAGACTGGAAGCAGCTTCATACTTCTCAAAAACAGGTTTGTGGCATCAGTCTGAGGATATACACTAGGCAGAGGCAGCCTAGACGGGCCAAGAAATTCTTACCTGTCTGCTGTATTAGTTGGTGTGGCTCAGTCACTGATTGTAGCCTTGGACCAAGTCGCTTACAGGGAAATACCTACTGCACTTGATTGTAGCTCGCTTTGAGCAACTTAATTAGAAAGGCATGAGCTAAATGAATAAATAAGATTAGAAATAAAACATATAAAGGTATATATTTACCAGATTTACTAGAAGTTTGTTAGAATCTATATTGAGAAGAGGCAATTGGCAGAAATAGAAATATGAGGCATTCTTAGTATGCTTTCCCAAGGAAGAAAAGTAGGCTTATGGAATCATCATGTTTGTGTGCTCAGCTATGAATCCTAATAACTTTTGTTTCAGGTGTCCTATTCACACAATATTTTCAGGCATTTTAGGGGAATGCAAGTGAACTCTGATCAAGAGTATTTTTTTTTCTTTCAGATTTTTTTTATTATCTGTGCAGATAAAGGCATGCATACGTGTCCTGGAAAGTCGGCTCCATTAATTTTGTATGAAAGTTCTTGTCTTTTAATTTGCTTTTCCCTTTATTTTTCCTCAAAAGTCTCTGCCACTTCCCCTTCTGAGAGAGTATACTTGGGAGCATGTTAACTAAAGACACGCCGGTAGCATCATTAAGGCCACAAATCTATCATGGAAACCGATGTCAACTGCCGGGTTCGTCCATCCCCCTCCTGTTTGCACGCTGCAAGCACATGGCACCATTCTCGTCAACAGGCAGGTGTACTCTTAAATATACCCACATTAACTGTTAGCACAGGGTTTAGTGGTGGTAAGCAAGAGACCCCACACTAAAACTCTGCAGTTAATGCATGCCCAAAACTCTCACACTACTCATAATGTGCCATCAACACCCATGTTCCACCCCTTAGCTACCCAGTCCCTGCCCGATTGCACACTACCAAGTTAGTGTAAGATTTTTAACATGGGGCCTCTTCCTTATGGCTTGCTAAACCCTGTGCTAACGATTAGCACGGTTTAGTAAACATGCCTCTTGGTGTAGTTTTAAGTGATCCTTTTCAGCCGAAAGACTGGAGATACATATCCTCCGAGTAGTAGTACCCATTTTCCCTCCCTTTCTAGGCCTGACTGCATACTTCCATAGTATATAAAGACCCTAGCTGGTCCCAGTTAATGGGAGATTTGAACCAGGATCCCCTGTGCCATAACTCAAAGCATTTTATTTTAACAATATGGTCATAGAAAAAGAGCCACAGGAAAATAAAGAGCAGCATAAGAACTGGAAACATTTATTTCCATATCGTCCTGCTAGACCAGTCAAGACAAGTGGGTTGTATCCCCCTACCAGCACACGAGGAGACAGAAAAACAGTCCAGAGGTTTCTGATGACATCCTCCTGCCATTAACATCCAGTACTCCTAGGAGCATACTTCAGTATTTCTCTGTCTCCAGTAGATGATGGATGCAAATTTTTAGAACTCTGATGAAGTCTGAAGAAACTCTGAGAAAGATTGACTTTGTTTGTGAGCAGCCACCTTTTGGATGACTTTCTCACTAGAGGGCAGGGCTGGAGGCTCCACTAGAATCACCCTTAAAACCGGTGCTCTTATGGAGGAGAGGAATTGGTTCAACTTCTTGTCCTTATATCGCTAAGGGCCAGTTGAACAGCCAGAAATTTTGGAAAGGAGTTGGAAAAGGATTCTTCAAGCCTCACACAACCTCAGTGCCCCCTCCCTCCTCTTCCTCTCTGGCTCCCCCCCAAAGATTAGGTGGTGGCTCTTCAGGGGTATGCACCTGAAGGTCCTGGCAGCAGGGGAGTAGCATTGAGCCCAACATGTTTTGCCTACTTTGCGCTTCCCAGGGGTGAGTACTAAGTCTCTGTCTTATCTGACTTCTTTTGTGGGGGCTATCCCACCTCATCTGCTGGGCGGTGCGTCCATAGAGTTTGGGCTGATCGGGGTGACTGTTGGTGTGACATTGGTCTTCACACCATTTTTCCTGCCTCGCTAAGCCTGCTGTGCACATTAGTTGAGCTTTGTGCACTTTTGTACATGCTTTACAACTAAGTACATGCTCTTACTCTGTGTGGGTGTTACTCCCCATGTGGCCATAAGCCTGTGAAGCTGGTTGTTAGCGGTGTCTGAGATTCATATTGTTGGCACAGGCACATGCCTGCTTCTAAAAAACGCTGCCTGATCTGCGGAAAGTGGAGAGTTATGATTCTGGTTTCTGCAATTCTTGCTTGGAAGCTTTGGATGTGCCCTTGGGGGTCCCATCTCCCTTCTTGCAGTGAGGGGACAGGGGCACCGTGGCCTTCTCTTCTATGATGCAGAAGGCAGCGGATGCAGCAGTGATAAAGGATGATTTCCTGTCCTTGGACTTGAGCACTCACTCTACTGGCTGCTCCCATATGAGTCCAACAGCAAGTCTTTCCCCCAAGGGTGGGACTCTATTCCTGTCAGGGAACCCTCATTTTCTGGGTTATCATCTCCAGAATTGTTTTCCTTTCTGCAGCAATCTTGGTCCTGGCATGGCAGCTTCAACCCTGGGGCCTCCAGGTCCTCTCACTTTCTTTCTGTTCACTTGGAAAAAGGGCTGGTGGCAAGTCGAAGCTTGGCTCAGGTGCTGCCTTCTAAGCGATCTCGGTGGAGATTAGAGTCTGGAGATTTGGATTGTCTTTCCTTTGGCCGAAGCCCAGAGGCCAGTTCCATTGCCTCTGGTGATGATTCCAACCTTGAGGACAAAATGTCTTCTCTTTTTGAAGGATCATGACAATTCCAGTATTATCTGCCTCTTCAGAAAGGAAGAACTGGAGGCTTTAATTGCTCAAGTGTCTCCCACTCTGCATTGGCTGACCCTCTGGCGAAAGAACAGGTGCCGCAGGTCCAGAGGTCTGCGAGGGCCTTTCCTTTTCCATAGGTTATCAAGACCATGCACAGAGTGGAACTTACCCAACTCCCTAGTGAAGTGGCTGAGAATCCTTTAAAAAGCTTTACGCCCTGCCACAGAAGGACTACACCATGTAGTATCTTTGAAGGATACTACCAAAAGCAGAGAGGTTCCACAAAAGAGTAAAGTAGCCCAAATGCCCTCAAGTATGGAGCAGACAGAGCTTAAAGATCCCAAATTACCCATGTCTAATAATAGCCAAATTAATATGAATAAAATACATTCTCTAAAATGCTTGTATGCAAATGCTAGAAGTCTAAAAAATAAGATGGGAGAGTTAGAATATATAGCACTAAATGAAAGGTTAGATATGATTGGAATATCAGAGACATGGTGGAAGGGAGGACAACCAGTGGGACACTGTGATACCTGGGTACAAACTATATCGTAATGATAGAGCTGATCAAATTGGTGGAGGGGTTGCGCTCTATGTTAGAGAGGGCATTGACTCAGAAAGGATTAAAGTTTTGCAGGAAACAAAATCTGCTGTAGAATCTATATGGATTGAAATTCCATATAAAAGGGGGAAGGCAATGGCTTCAAAAGTTACAGCGCGGTAATAATAATGGGTGATTTCAATTACCCCGGTATCGACTGGGTCAGTGTCACGTCAGGACATGCTAGGGAGATAAAGTTCCTAGATGAAATAAATGACTGCTTCTTGGAGCAGCTGGTTCATGAACCGACCAGAGGGGAAGCCATATTAGACCTAGTCCTTACTGGAACACCAGATCTAGTGCAAGAGATAAGGTTGTTGGTGCCACTTGGCAATAGTGATCATAGCATGATCGCCTTTGATTTAATTAGTGGAGGAGGGATAGTAAGGAAATCCACAGTACTACCTTTTAACTTTCGAAAGGGAGACTATGATAAAATGAGGAAAACAGTTAAGAAAAAACAAAAAGAAGCAGTTGCAAAGGTTAAAAACGTACATCAGGCTTGGCTGTTGTTGAAAAATACTATCTTGGAAGCCCAGACCAGCTGTATTCCACGCTTTAAGAAAAGAGGAAGGAAGTCCAAAAAACTGCCAGCATGGTTTAAAGGTGAGGTCAGAAAGGCTGCTTTTGCCAAAAAAGCATCTTTCAGGAAATGGAAAAAATAGCCAAACGACGAAACCTGGAAACAGCACAAGCACTGGCAAGTCAAATGCAAGGCAGGCAAAAGGAGAATTTGAGAAGAAGCTTGCTGCGAAAGCAAAAACACGAAGTAAAGACCTTTTCAAGTACATTCGTAGCAAAAAACCTGTGAGAGAGTCAGTTGGCCCATTAGATGATAAAGGGGTTAAAGGAGCACTAAGAGGCGACAAGGCGATAGCGGAGAGACTGAATGAATTCTTTGCTTCAGTCTTTACTGAGGAAGATGTAGGGATGTTACCCATGACTGAAGTGGTATTTAAAGGTGCGGAAGAATTGAAGGAAATATCGATACATCGGGAAGATGTATTACAACTATTAGATAAACTGAAGAGTAGCAAATCACCTGGGCCGGATGGTATACATCCAAGGGTGTTGAAAGAACTGAAATATGAGATTGCAGACCTGCTATTAGTAATCTGTGAACTATCATTAAAATCATCTCTAATACCTGAAGATTGGAGGATCGCCAATGTAACACCAATTTTTAAAAAGGGTTCCAGGGGTGATCCAGGAAACTACAGACCGGTGAGCCTGACATCAGTACCGGGAAAAATGGTAGAAACCATCATAAAGAATAAAATTACTCGGCATGTAGATAGTCATGACCTAATGGGAGACAGCCAACATGGCTTTAGACAAGATAGATCTTGTCTTACTAATCTGTTATGTTTTTTTGAAGGAGTGAATAATCAGGTGGACAAAGGTGAGTCGGTTGATATTGTGTATCTGGACTTTCAGAAAGCCTTTGACAAGGTCCCTCATCAGAGACTTTTGGCAAAACTAAAGAGTCATGGGATAGGAGTCAGTACTATTGTGGATCAGGAATTGGTTAAAAGATAGAAAGCAGAGGGTAGGCTAAATGGCCAATTTTCCCAATGGAGAAAGGTGAATAGTGGTGTACCCAGGGATCTGTGCTGGGTCCGCTGCTTTTTGACATATTCATAAATGACCTGGAAAGTGGAATAACGAGTGAGGTTATCAAATTTGCAGATGACACAAAACTATTTAAAGTTGTTAAAACCCAAGAGGATTGTGGAAAATTGCAAGAGGATCTTGATAAATTGGAAGACTGGGCATCAAAATGGCAGATGAAATTTAATGTGGACAAGTGCAAGGTTATGCACCTAGGGAAGAACAACCCAAACTATGGGTACACGATGCAAGGTTCTACATTAGGAACCACCACCCAGGAAAAAGATTTAGGCGTCATTGTGGATACCATGTTAAAACCCTCGGCCCAGTGTGCAGCGGCGGCCAAGAGAGCAAATAGAATGCTAGGTATGATAAGGAAAGGAATGGAAAATAAAACAAAAGATATTATAATGCCTCTATATCGTTCCATGGTGAGACCGCACCTTGAATATTTTGTGCAATTCTGTTCGCCGTATCTTAAAAAGGATATAGCGATTTTAGAAAAGGTTCAGAGAAGAGCCACCAAAATGGTAAAGGGGATGGAAGGATACTCCTATGAAGAAAGGCTAAAAATGTTAGGGCTCTTTAACCTGGAAAAGAGACGGCTGAGGGGAGATATGATAGAAGTCTATAAATTAATGAATGGAGTGGAACGGGTAAACGTAGATCGATTGTTTACCTTATCAGAATATAGAAAGACTAGGGGACATGCAATGAAGCTACAGGGTAAACTATTTAAGACTAATAAAAGAAAATATTTTTTCACTCAACGTGTAATCAAACTCTGGAATTTGTAACCGGAGGATGTACTAAAGGCTGTTAGTGTAGCTGGGATTTAAAAAATGATGCCTAAATCTTTTTCCTAGGTGGTGGTTCCTAATGTGGAACCTTGCATCGTGTAACCATAGTTTGGGTTGTTCTTCCCTAGGTGCATAACCTTGCACTTGTCCACATTAAATTTCATCTGCCATTTTGATGCCCAGTCTTCCAATTTATCAAGATCCTCTTGCAATTTTTCACAATCCTCTTGGGTTTTAACAACTTTAAATAGTTTTGTGTCATCTGCAAATTTGATAACCTCACTCGTTATTCCACTTTCCAGGTCATTTATGAATATGTCAAAAAGCAGCAGACCCAGCACAGATCCCTGGGGTACACCACTATTCACCTTTCTCCATTGGGAAAATTGGCCATTTAGCCCTACCCTCTGCTTTCTATCTTTTAACCAGTTCCTGATCCACAATAGTACACTGCCTCCTATCCCATGACTCTTTAGTTTTGCCAAAAGTCTCTGATGAGGGACCTTGTCAAAGGCTTTCTGAAAGTCCAGATACACAATATCAACCGACTCACCTTTGTCCACCTGTTTATTCACTCCTTCAAAAAAACATAACAGATTAGTAAGACAAGATCTTCCTTGTCTAAAGCCATGTTGGCTGTCTCCCATTAGGTTATGACTATCTACATGCTGAGTAATTTTATTCTTTATGATGGTTTCTAGCATTTTTCCTGGTACTGACGTCAAGCTCACCGGTCTGTAGTTTCCCCAAATCTTTCACGCACTTTCTAGTCTGCCATTTCCTCCCTCTGTACTCGTCTCCTCCCCAGTCTCATTTAGCACCTTCTTCTCATCCCTTTATCAACCCCAGCTCATTCCCTAACACTTATCTCTTCATTTCCAGGTCCTTTCGTATGCCTTACCTCCTATCCAGGCTTTCATTTTGCCTTCTACTTCTCCCATTTCTATCCTCTTTCACCTGCTTCAAAGAAGACCTGTCCCTTCCTGTGGCTCTCATCCACTCCATAGCACTCTGTCCTTCTCCAGGACCAAGCAGGAAGTCAGTCCTCACTTATGGGTGTCATCGACGCCGATGAAGCCCCCGCGGAGCATTTCCCCAGCTTTCCATGAAAGCCTTTGGGAATCTGGCACGCATGCACTGTTCCCTTCCTGCCTAAAGGTGCCATCTTACCTCAGTCTCTTTTTTTTTTCCGTGAAGCCCATCGGACGTGTGTCCTTTTTTTCCCGGAAAAGAGAAGTTGTTTCTTGGCGTTATTTCGCTTTTTTCCTCGGATTCGACGTCTGTTCCCCTCCCGCCGGTATCTAATCCCTATTTTCCTTTTTTCGTTTTTTGCCCTTAGTGGCTAGGCGCTCGCGCCAAAACTTTTTATTTCTCCCTGGAAGGCCGGTCCTTTGACCTCACGGGGACCCTTTTCTCCCTGATGGCTTCCAGTGGTTTCAAAAAGTGTGATCGGTGTAAAAAGATAATGTCTCTCACCGACACACACGACTGCTGCCTTCGGTGCCTCGGCCCAGACCACGATTCTAAAACGTGCGGGCCATGTGGAAAGATGTCTTCCAAGGCCCTCCGAAGTCGTCAGCAGCAAAGTGAAAGGCTTTTCTCTGACTCGGCCTCTGCCCAGGCCCGGACCTCGTCTGAGGCCTCGACATCTCAGGATTCCGATCCCGAGAGGCGTCGGAGCTCCTCGGACAGGGGGTCCCCCGACCGGGAACGTAAGAGGAAGAAGCGGCTCGCGAGGGCGGCGTCGGAGGAGGTCCCTGAGCCCTCAAGGGCCAGATCTAAGACCCCCGACAGTCATCCCGGGCCCGTGGAACAGGAGAAGCCCACTAAAGTTCCTCGCATGGAGCCGGAGTCTGCTGGACACGTAAGTCCTGTTGTCCTCATGGACTCGCCTCCCCAAGTACCGACGTCGAGCCCGGCGCCGCTGGGGCCCGAGTCGGGGGCTGCTGCGTCACCCGAGCTGAGTCTCAGGTTTGACAGCCTTGGAGAGCAGAATGTCTGCCTTCATGGATCAGCAGCGGGCGCTGATGGCCAGCCTGTCTGGCGCATCTGCCCCGACCACCGGGACATCGACTTCGAAGTCGACCCCGGAGACCGAGCCGATACTAGAGTCCTTTGTTGCTCGAAGTCGTCCTCGGTCAAGGTCCCCCTCGACCTCCCGTTCGTGACCGAGGGTCTCGATGCCGGTGCCGCCGGCGTCAGGGCGGGTGCCTAGAGGCCCCGTGGGGTCGGACCTCGACTCGACATCGGACGAGTCTGGGAGACCGAAGACGAAGAGTCTCCTGACACCTTCAAGACTCGGTGTGTCCCTTCAGACTCACCGGAGTCTGAGCCCCGGAGTAGATCCCCTCCGGAGGATACTAGGTTCTCGGAGTTTATCCGGGATATGGCCGCTGCCCTGGCTATCCCGGCTGACCCCGAGGAGGAGCCTCGAGCCGAGGAGCTCGATGCTCTACAGTATGACTCTCCTCCGAAGGAGGCCTTTACTGTCCCGGTTCCTCCGATGCTGGAACGGCTCCTCTTCTGGATGTGGGAGGCACCGGCCTCGGTGCCGGTTTTGAGCAAGCGAGTCGATTCCATCTATCGGCTCCGGAAGAGTCCTGGCTTCCAGAAAGCACAGCTACCACACCATTCCATGGTTGTGGAATCGGCCATGCTTCGTCTGAAGAGTCAGAAGATGCACTTTGCGGTGCCTCCCGGTATGGAAGCCCGAAGCCTTGATGGCGTCGGTAGAAAGTGTTTTCAGGGCTCGATGCTTGCTTGCCGTGTCCAGACTTACCAGCTGTACATGGGCATGTATTTGCGAGATCTAGACAAGGAGTTGGCCGGATTCTCTGCTGGTCTCTCCGGGGAACCCTTGCAGAAGTTTTAAGTCCTTGTCTTCGAGGATCTGGGAATGCTCTAAGTTCATGTCCCATGCCGCCTACGATGGCTTCGAGGCTTCGGCCCAAGTAGCGGCAGCCGGCATCGCGGCTCAACGCCAGGCATGGCTGCAGTCATCGGACCTCGAGCCATGGGTTCAGGACAAGTTGGTCGATGTCCCTTGCCGAAGTGAAAACCTTTTTGGCAAGCCTGTGGCCGAGAAGGCCGCACAGCTCGAGACTGAGCACCTCACGAGGACAAGGCTGTCGAAGACGACCTCTGCCCCTTCTCATAAGAAGAAGGGCTCGGGTAAAACGTCCTTTTACCCGAGGAAGGGTACTGCCTACAAACAGTACCCACAATATCCGGCTGCCCAAGCTGCCCCCCAGGGTCAGCAAGCCAAGGGCCAGGGTAATGGGCCCCATAGGCAGAGGACCCCCAAGCCTGCAGCCCCTGCTTCCACTCAGCAGGGTGGGGGTTTTTGACTCCTTGAGTATAGCCATAGCTCCCTTGCAGACCCAGCCCTGCACAGGAGGCCGCCTAGCCTTGTTTGCCCACCAGTGGCCCTTGATAACCCAGGACAGTTGGGTGCTGGACATAGTCGAGGCTATGCCCTGCACTTTCACCAACTGCCTCCGCCACACTTCCCAGGGGAACCTTTGAGGCCTCCCCTGCATACAGACCTTCTCCTCCAGGAACTGAAAGGTCTGTTGGTGGACAGGACGATGGAGCCTGTGCCTCCCCACTTCCAAGGTCGCGGGTTTTACTCCAGGTATTTCCTGGTACCAAAAAGAACCGGTGGTCTTCGACCCATTTTGGATCTCAGAAACCTCAACAAGTTTCTGGTAAAAGAAAAGTTCAAGATGCTTACTCTTGGAACACTTCTGCCCTACCTCCGGCAGGGAGATTGGCTATGCTCTTTAGATCTAAAGGATGCGTACACTCACATCCTTATTCATCCAGACCACAGAAAGTACCTCAGGTTCATTGTGGGAGGAAACCATTATCAATACAGAGTACTGCCTTTTGGCCTGACATCCGCTCCCAGGGTGTTTACCAAGTGCCTGGCAGTGGTGGCAGCCTACCTGAGAAATCAGGGCATCTTTGTGTTTCCTTACCTAGACGACTGGCTCATCAGAGGCCAGACTTCCCTAGAGGCCACCAACAAGACAATAGAACTACTCCAACGGGTGGGCTTTGTCATCAACTTCGCAAAGTCCACTTTGCTCCCCTCCCAGAACTTGGAGTTCATAGGGGCAAGGTTGGATTCTCAGCTGGCAAGAGCATTCTTACCAGTGGACCGAGCACAAAGGCTCATAGACCTCGCCAGCAAGTTTCTGCACAAGTCCCTGGTCTCCGCCAGACTGTCTCAGACTTCTGGGCCACATGGCGTCGACAGTTCAGGTAACCCCCAATGCCAGGCTCAACATGAGACCTGCCCAGTGGTGCCTTCGGACTCGGTGGTCTCAGGCCTCAGGCAGCCTCAGAGACAGGATCTGAGTGTCCCACCGTTTCCTGACCTCCCTCAACTGGTGGTTGCACCCCCCCAATCTACTGGTGGGGGTGCCTTTTCAGGTGCCACCTCATACAGTGGTACTGACCACCGATGCCTCTCTACAGGGATGGGGAGCACATTGCCTAGACAAGTGCACCCAGGGCCTGTGGTCTCCTTGGGGAGGCCTCCCAGCAGATCAATCTCCTGGAACTCAGAGCTATCCGCTTGGCCCTCAAGGCCTTTACTGCTTCCCTGGCACAACAGTCTGTCTTGATCCAGACAGACTACCAGGTAGCCATGTTCTATGTGAACAAACAGGGCAGAACTGGTTCCCAGCCCCTTTGTCAGGAGGCCCAGGACCTCTGTTCCTTTGCCCTGAAACACAACATGCTCCTCAGAGCAGTCTATCTTCCAGGTCAGGAGAATTACCTGACCAACAGATTGAGCAGGATTCTGCAACCACACGAGTGGCAGCTACATCCTTTAGTGGTTCAGAAACTTTTCTTCCCTCCATAGACCTGTTTGCCAGTCAACTGAACTACCAGCTGCCAAGGTTCTGCTCCAGGCAACCGCATCCTCTGAGGGTAGCAGCAGATGCTTTTCTGATTCCCTGGACTCAGGGCCTGCTCTATGCGTTTCCTCCCACCCCTCTGGTGGCCCGAACATTGTTCAAGATTCTCCGAGACAGAGCCTCAGTCCTCCTGGTAGCTCCCAGATGGCCGAGGCAGCCTTGGTTCCCCCTCCTGCTTCAACTGGCAGTGGATCTACCTCTGCCTCTGGGGTTGCAGCACGACCTTCTATCTCAGAATCAGGGCTCCCTGCTGCATCCCAATCTCAAATCTCTCGATCTGATGGCCTGGAGGCTGCAAGGGTAGTGTTGGCTCCCTGGGGCCTGCCTCCCGAAGTTGAGGAGGTTGTCCTAGTCTCCAGAAAACAATCCACTACGAAAACCTATGCTTTCAAGTGGAAGAGGTTTTCTGTGTGGTGTCAGCTACGTGCAGGGGATCCTTTCTCCTGTACTGTGTCAGTAGTGCTTCAGTACCTGCTGCACTTGTCCAATCAAGGTTTCAAATCCAACTCTGTTCGGGTCCACCTCTCTGCTCTAGCAGCTCACCACTCACTAGTTGAGGGCCATTCCTTGTCTGTGCACCCTTTGGTGTCCAGGTTTCTCAGAGGCTTGCTTCTGCTCAAACCTCCCATACGTCGTCCTGCTCCTGAGTGGGAGCTGAATGTGGTCTTGCAGCAATTGACTCGCCCACCTTTTGAGCCTATGGCTACTTGCCCTCTACGCTTCCTTTCCTGGAAGACTCTCTTTCTGATAGCCCTTACTTCGGCTAGGAGAGTGAGTGAGCTTCAGGCCTTGGTCTGTGATAGGCCTTACACCAGGTTCTATAAAAACAGGGTAGTCCTCAGGACTCACCCTAAGTTCCTTCCTAAGGTTGTCTCCTCTTTCCACCTCAACCAGGAGGTGGTTCTTCCTACTTTCTTCCCTAGGCCTCATGCAAGTCAGGCTGAAACAGTTCTCCATACCTTGGACTGTATGAGGGCCTTATCCTTCTACCTTGAACATACGCAAGGTCACAGAAGGGCTTCTCAGCTCTTCCTTTCTTTTGACCCCAATAACTTGGGGAGGCCTGTGTCCAAGCGTACCTTGTCCATCTGGGTGGCTGACTGTATCACCTGGGCTTACAAGGCGGCTGACCTTCCTTTGCAGGGTAGGGTCACGGCCCACCGTGTGAGGGCAATGGCTGCATCAGTGGCTCACCTCCACTCTGTTCCATTGCAAGACATCTGCAGGGCTGCTACTTGGTCTTCAAGCCAGACATTTGCAGCCCACTACTGTCTGGAGAGGGAGTCCCGTAGGGACAGTGCTTTTGGCCAAGCAGTACTCCGGAATCTCTTTGAGGTCTAGGCAACTCCTGCCCTCCTGCCCTCTGGTTGGGCTACCGGTGGAGGGTGTGTCCTTGAAAAGCCTTTTCTGTGTTGCTGAGACTAGAGGGAGTTCTCTTGTTCAGCCTGGGTTCCTGGTAGCCCAGAGCTGGGGAGTCACCCATAAGTGAGGACTGACTTCCTGCTTGGTCCTGGAGAAAGAGTAGTTACTCACCTGTAACAGGTGTTCTCCAGGAGCAGCAGGAATCAGTCCTCACTACCCTCCCTCCTCCCCTTGGAGTTGCAGTTGTACATAGTTTACTTTTTACATTTTTGTGTGCTGTTCTTAGCTATGTCATTTGACTGAGGTAAGATAGCACCTTTAGGCAGGAAGGGAACCGCGCATGCGTGCCAGCATTCCCAAAGGCTTTCATGGAAAGCTGGGGAAATGCTCCGCAGGGGCTTCATCGGCGTCAATGACACCCATAAGTGAGGACTGATTCCTGCTGCTCCTGGAGAACACCTGTTACAGGTGAGTAGCTACTCTTTTTCAATGTCCCCAGCCCCTCACCAAACCCTCCCAGGTCCTTCAAACCTATTCCCCTCCCCATATTTCTGCACTTGGTGTCTCAGCCCTACTCCTATCACTCACCCAGTCACAATTCCCTCACTGTCCTCTTAATCTCTGGTTAATTTCTTAGTCCCCACTATCCCCCCAAGCAACTCTGTTCCGGCTCACAATCCCACCCAAACCCCGAGGCCCCACTTAAAATCCTAATACCCAGGGGCGGCTCTATAATGAGGCGGTGAGGCGGCTGCCTCAGGTGGCAAAGTTTTTAGGGCAGCAAATGCCCCCAAAACAGCTGCCTCACTTCACCTTCAAAGTTTAAAAAAAAAAAAAAAAAGCGCACAAGTTGTTGCTGCCGAGTCTGCTTCTCGGCAGCAGCAAACTCATCGCCTAACTTCTTCTTCTGAAGCTGCAGCTCCCTGCCTCTTAGGGAACCGTGGCTGTGCTGGTGAAGCCAGTGCAGAACCTTCCCGTCTCTCGGAGGGCTCCATGCAGCATTGTCCCGCCCCCAAAGGCTCCATGCAGCATTGTCCCTTTGAGGGCGGGACATTGCTGCACGGAGCCCTCCAAGAGATGGGAAGGCTCCGCACCGGCTTCACCAGCACAGCCACGGCTCCCTAAGAGGCAGGGAGCCGTGGCTGCAGAAGAAGGAGGCACAGGTACTACGGTGGGGGCAGTAGTAGGCAGACATGGGGAGAGGGGAGGAGGGGGCAGGGGACAAGGGAAAGGTGAGATCTGCAACGGGGCTGACATGGAGGGAGGGAGGGGCTGGAAGGGAATTGACAAGAGAAAGGTGGGGTCTGCAGCTGGGCTGACAAGGGGGACTGGAAGGGAATTGACATGACGGGAAGGTGGGGTCTGCAACTGGGTTGACATTGGGGGAGAAGGGAGCTGACATTGGGGGAGGAGGAGGCTGGAAGGGAACTGACAAGGGTTCCCTCTCATCCAGCAGGAACAACTGTAGCGCTGCCGGCATTGAACAAATCAGTCTGATCGCTGCAAGCGATCAGTCTGATTTGTCCGGGAGCAGCACTCCGGTTGTTTTAATTTTAGATTTTGCTACCTCTGCCCTGCCTCTGCCTTCCCACCACTTATTATTTTTTTTGTTTTTGCTGCAAGCATTCTTGAGGAAAAAACAAAACGCAGCGGGAAGGCAGAGGCAGGGCAGAGGCGGCAAAATCTAAAATTAAAACAGCCAGAGTGCCGCCGCCGGATGAGAGGTGCAGGTGGGAGGGAGTAGGGACAGGAGGAGGACCAGGAGAGACAAAGGTGAGAGATGGAGGACAAAGGGGGAGACAGGGGACAAATACTGGACAAAGGGGGAGACGGGGGAAATTCTGGACAAAGGGGAAGATGGAGACATACTGGACAAAGGGGGAGACATACTGGACAAAGGGGGAGACACGGGGACAAGTACTAGACACCGGGGAGAGACGGGGGCAAAGGCTGGACAAAGGGGAGAGACAGTGTGAGTTAGGATTATAATGGGCTGATGGGGGAGTTAGCACTGTAATGGGCAGATTGGGGGGCTAGGTCTGGTAATGGGTTGATTAGGGAAGGCTAGGACTGGGAATGGACTGATCGAGGGGGGGCTGGGACTGGTAATGGGCTGATTAGAAGGGCTAGCACTGGTAATGGGCTGAGGGGGGACTAGCATTGGAAATGAGCTGATTAGGGAAGGCTAGGACTGGTAATAGGCTGATGGGGGGTAGGACTGGTAATGGACCGATGGGGGGCTAGCATTGGAAATGAGCTGATTGGGGAGGTTAGGACTGGAAATGGGCTGATGGGGGATAGGACTAGTAATGGGCTGATTAGGGGAGGCTAGCACTGGTAATGGGTTGAGGGGGGACTACCACTGGAAGTAAACTGATTGGGGGGGCTTCAACTGGGAATGGGCTGATGGTGGGGAGGGGAGGATAGAGCTGCTGGCCTTGGAAGAAAACGGGGCTAGGGCTACAAATGGGCTGATGCGAGGGGATGGGAGAATGGGACTGGAAGGGAGTGGATGCTGAGAGGGGCTGCCATGGTATTTGGATTAGAAGGAGTTGGACAGTGGGGAAGAAGGGGGACTGGAAGGGAATGGACACCAGTGGCAGTCATGGGAATGCAAGTTGACATTGGAAGGTACCGGGAGGGAGGACTGGAAAGGGGCTGATACTGAAAAGGGTTACAGGGACTGGAAATAGGCTGATGGAAAGAAGTGAAGAAAACTAAAGAAGAGATAAGAAATGGCAGATGGACCATAGACCACAGAAAGAGAACTAAGAGAAGACAGGAAAGCAGAAGCCTCAGATCGGGACTAGCATGATCAGAGAATAAAATGGTCAGACAACAAAGGTAGAAAAAATAATTTTATTTCATTTTAGTGATTGAACTTTATGCTATCTTTATATTTTACACAGTATCGGGGAACTGCATCTCTTATTTATCTGGTGTTGCACTGCATGTGGACTCTGGCTTCTTGGGGTTTCAGTTTAAATTTTGTCTACATATTTTTATTTTTACTTTAGATTATGGTTACTTATTCTGTACTTGGTGAGGGTCGATGTTGTGGCTGTGTGACTGAGGCCAGGTGTTCTGTTAACATGAAGTTTGTACATAAAGATCTATATTGTACTGTAGTAATTTGACTTGTTCAGCTTTTCAGATAGGTGTTTGGATGTTCCAGGGCCCACTGTAGTATTTACAGTGATGCTTTTTTCGGATGGGTTCCTTATGCGAGTTTTGGAAGTTTGTGCTGATATTGTATGGTAGGTTTGCTCTTTGTTGTAGGGTTTTGTATTAGTTCACAATATGCCTGGTACTGGAGAATAGTGGTGGTGATTGTTGTTAATGAGATGATCAGAATCAGATTTTTTTTTTAAATATTGAGTTCTGTGGGTCAGTGTCCTGGTTCTGCTCTGTACCCACTGTGGATGCAAAATATATGTTAAAAAAGAAAAAGCAAGAACCATAACGCAGTTTGTAACAACAAAATAAAAATGTTATAATTTAGTTTTATAAACTGTGCTGTTGGTTCTTGCTGTCTTTTAGTGTGTGCAAACAGGACCGTACCTAGCCCTGTGCAAGCGGTGCAGCCGCATAGGGCGCAAAGGCTTGGGGAGTCCCTCCTTCCTCAGACGTGATGTCAGAGCAGGGAGGGACAGATCTGCTTAAAGTGCCGGCGCCTTTCAGATCGGGTACATGCCCCCCACTCCTCCTCACCATACCTCCGTGCAGCACTGCCTGCTCTTTTCCTGTTGCCAGTGCCACCGTGAAAAAAAACAGAGGGCGGCAGCAGCAGGGAAAGATCAGGCAGCACTGGATGAAGTATGGGGGAGAGGAGGGGGCGTGCGCCCAATCTGCAAGTCGCACAGGGTGCAATTGCAGCTTGGTACGGCCCCGTGTGCAAACATCTTGCATTCCCTCCATATAATCTAATTGGCTTTTTGGTTTGGTTCAGTCCCTGACTGGAGTTCTGAAAAAGCCACACCCCCTTCTAAGGTGGGGAGAGCCATCTCATTCTTCGCCTCAGGCAGCAGATTGTCTTGAGCCGCCCCTGCTAATACCCAGCCTTAGAGTCTTTCTTCTGTTTCCTCACACAATCTTAGTCTTCACCTGTCAGAGTCCCTGCTTTCCTACATTCCATGTCCCTAGTACCTCCCTCCTGCCGCCTCCTCCCCTTCCCAGAACCTACCCATTTACTTCCTTCTCCAGTATTCATTGACCTTGTCTTTCCTCCTCCTTACCCCAGCATGTGTTCTTATACCCCTCCCTCTCAACCTACCCGTTGTTGACTTTTCTTCTTCCCCACTCCCCACAATATCTGTCTCCCTTCTTAATCCCCCAGAATCTTCCTCTTTCCTACTCTGACCTTAGCATTTACCAGCATTAGCCCCCTTTGGGGCTGCAGGACCCCAGCCCTAGAATTAGTTCCCTTCCAGTCACAGCCCTTTTCTAGTCCCATCTCCCCAGACCTAGTATCAGCCCATTTCCAATACCCTTAGCTCCAATATCAGCTCATTTCCAATACCAGCCACTGAGCCCTAATATCAGCTCATTTCCAGTACCAGCTCCCCAGCCCCAGTGTTATCCCATTTCCAGTACCAGTCCCCAGCCCCAATATCAGCCCATTGCCAGTATCAGTCCAGTCCCCCTTGCCCCTGTATCAGCCCATTTCCAGTCCTCCCCCAGCCCCCCATGCCCAGTTCCTGCCCCTCCCCCACAGCCCCAGTTACAGCCATTCATCCCTCCTCCCTGCAGCAGCACAGCCGCGGGAGCATTTGCTTTCATTCCTGCAGCTGTATTAAACATTTAATATAGCACAGCTGCGGGAACCAAAGCAAATGCTGCTGTGGCTGTATTAATATTCAGTATAGCCGGGGGAGCATTGGCTTTTGCTCCTGTGGCTGTCTTTATTATTTATTTAGCTGTTTTTATATACCGCTTTATCAAAGTGTCAATGCAGTTTACATGTTAACAAAATGAAACAAATTTAACGTAGATGGAATGTATTGAAATACGTGAGAACAACAATATAAACATGATATTGGATCAGAACTTTGAATCAACCAATTGAAAATATATACAATATGTTGCCCTTAGCTGAAGACGCATTGTAAGTAGAGATGGGAGTTAGGTATAATTAGGAATAAAAGTGAGGAAGGGGTGGTAGTGAGATGCCAGGCTTGTGTCAGGGAGAGCTGGTAGTTCAGGGGCTGCATAATGTTCAGTACAGCCAGGGGAGCATTGGCTTTTGCTCCCGTGTCTTATTGATGTTTAATACAGCTGTGGGAATAAAAGTAAATGCTCTTGTGGCTGTTAATGCCATGGCTGGGGAGGTAGAGGGCAGGCTGGAAGCAAGCCAGGGAGGCAGGCTTCCTGCGACCCTACTGTGGTGTGCCCTACTGTCTCACCTCTTAAGCTGGCCCCGCTCCACATAGGCCCCCCTCCATATTGCTTGCTGGCAGCAGATACTCGCCAGCCTCTCAGTAGTAAGCTCTGATCTGGCCAGGTTTCTTCCTGGCCCCACTACTTTGCCTCTCAGCCATGCCCTAAAAATGAACTCAGATGGGAAAGTCTAAATTATAGATTTAGAGGTACAGGACGTTTAACAGCAGAGGGGTGAAATTAGTGCTCAGTAGTGCCCCACGTCAGTTAATTTATCATCTCATTTTCATTGAAGATTGCAGCATCTTTGGAGAAAGAGACCCCAGGTATTTATTTATTAATTGGTAAAGCCTATATACCGCTAGTGACAGTCGCATTATAGTGGTTTACACAACCAGGGAAGAATTGTCAGAGAAAACAGACAGCAGGAAGACAGAGAGGAAACATAAGGAAGGGAGTGGAGTAGCACAACAATATTAGCCAAGGAACTGCGTTACTGTTGGCAAACAAGAGGGAACAAAAGGCACTGTGATGACATCTAAGGGATCACTTTTCAAAAGGTTTAATTGTATAAGTTAGGGAATTAACAATATAAATCTCTGCTTAGACATATTTCCCACTGACCAGCTCAATTTCAGCCCTTTAATTCACAAGGAAGACAAATTTATCTGGCCTCAGAGGTGGTCTTACAACTTGGTGGATATTAAATTTCGGCGCTAAGTAGTTGAAGTTAAACCTAACTATCCCAAACATACTAAATCTAGCTGATTTAGGAAAAAATTTAGGGAAATAAAAAACCTGGTTGTTAGGATTGACTGAAAATTTATATATAAACAACTAGCTAAAGTAGTCATTATTTCTGCTGCTCAACAGCTCTTTGAAAATGTATCCTCACATGACCGTACTTTGAATGAAAATGCTAAAGAAAGCCACAGCCTTGGTCAGAGATTATTGCTACAGTGGTTTGCCTAGATAAAAGAAAGTTAAAAATGGGGGCTGTGGACCTCAGATTGTTATATATGAAGGTTCACGGGGCCAGTTTTGATAGAAACCAGCTCAGACTGAGCTGGAAGCTCCAAGCTACAGGAGAAAACTGCTGGATCAAAAAAAAAAAAAGGCAATAGAGTAAATGGATAGTCTTGAGCATCTACATTAAACATTTTTTAAGAGCATAAACTACACTTTACGGAAAGAATAAAGTAACCTTGCAAAACTATAGCTTCCAAACTAATTTCTTAACAATTAATAGAATGATTTTACAAATAGATTAGTAGATTGAACTGATCAAAGTTGCCAAGCCAAAGGATATTGTTGTGCTCTACAAGGTTGTGTATACATATATAATCAAGGAAATAATCATGCATGTGTCTTTTTTTTAATATAATTATTATGTTACACAAAAACATGCATTTTTAAAGCAAATTATTGCTGTCTCATTAGGAGGTATGTCTACTAAGACGCATTAAATTTTTGCAACTAACACTGGATGGTAGTTGCAAAAGCCAGGCATTAGCTGCAAAAGTCTTGTGGTATCTGCAGGGGGTGTTCCCAGCATTTCCCTGCAGATACCATGGAGAAAACCATAAGATTATGGCTGGCAAGCACCACAGATGCAGCAGCTATCGCCACCCACTGAGGTGTCAGCAATCTTTGGTGATTACCATGTGTTGCAGGCCCACCCCTCTGCCTCTACCCACACACTCATTCAGCTTGACGATTCCCCCTCCACCCACGCACTCACCCAGTCATGTCAACCGTGAACACATACACACTAAAGCTGCATCCTAAATGTACATCATATGATATTACAGAACTTCAACTCTTCCTGACCAGGAGAGTACAAACACACAGTAATCTAATTCTCATTTAAAACCTGTTATGAGTTCAACCTGTTTACTCACTTTATTTATTTATTTAGCTGCATTTATATCCCGCTTTTCACCGGGTCAAAGCGGTTGGGGGATACATTTAACACGAGGGGATATGAGACACATACACTAATACTTACAGGGAACATGGGCAATGGAGGGTTAAGTGGCTTGCCCAAGACCACAAGGAGCACCTGTGGGACTAGAAACCCCAGTCCTTCCGGCCCAAGGTTGCTGTCCTCTAGTGGGATTTGAACCACCGACCTTCCGGCCTGTAGTACCTTGCCCCAACCACTAGGCCACTCCTCCCTCACTTGTAGCATAATTTCATATGTACAGTCAAACCTCGGTTTTCGTTTGCCCTGGTTTTCGTACGTTTCGGTTTTCGACGTCTTTTCTGACTAAGATTTTGTCTCGGTTATCGGATATCACCTCGGTTTTCGTAAAGAATGGCGCTGGTCTGTATACATTGCCCGCCCAGTCCCGGCAGCACTACCCCCCGGAAGTCCCGGCAGCACTACCCCCCGGACTCACCGATCGCGTGTTGCACAGAGAGGAAGGCCCCGATCTCTCCACTGCCTGCCTGTTCTCTGGAGCGCCCCCTCAGGCTCGGAGGTAGCAGGGTAGCTGTCAATGTAAGCAGGAGATGTTGCAGTGCCGTACAGTACAATATCTGTGTGTTTGCTGTCCTGTGGACGATCGGGCAGGTGAGAGAAGTGACAGGAGCTGGGTGTCTGGAACGGATTAATTGAATTTACATTATTTCCTATGGGAAATATTGCTTCGGTTTTCGTACGTTTCGGTTTTAGTCAGACTTCTTAGAACGGATTAATCATGAAAACCGAGGTTTGACTGTATATAGTTTCCCCAGTTAAACCCATGATAAAACCCTGTTTTATGTAAACATAGGACAAAATCTGTATGTCCAAGTGTTTATTGTTCGATTAAACTGCACTGATGAGAAATAGCGCGGTATATAAGAAATGTTAAATAAATTAATAAATAAATAGTGGCAAAGCCTTCACTCAGTGCACAATACACAGATATTGCCTGTATTTTTCCCATATTAGTTGCTACTGCTGCGTGATATTTCTACATTAGCAGCTATTGGCCCTTAGTAGATATACCCATAGGTCTTAAAAGATTCAATAAGATATGCCATACTGAGTTAGACCAAGGTCCATCAAGCCCAGTATTCTGTTTCCAACAGTGGCCAATCTAGGTCATACGTACCTAGCAGTTTCCCCAAGGGACACAGGTTCCACAATGCTTGTATTGGTTCAAGCATTGATATCCTGGGTCCCTTCTTAATAATGGTTTATGGACCTTTCCTCCAGGAACTTGTCCAAACCTTTTTTTAAACCCAGCTACACCAACAGCCTTTACTACATCCTCCGGTAACAAATTCCAGAGTTTGATTACACGTTGAGTGAAAAAATATTTTCTTTTATTAGCCTTAAATAGTTTACCCTGTAGCTTCATTGCATGTCCCCTAGTCTTTCTATGTTCTGATAAGGTAAACAATCGTTCTACGTTTACCCGTTCCACTCCGTTCATTAATTTATAGATTTCTAATCATATCTCCCCTCAGCCGTCTCTTTTCCAGGTTAAAGAGCCCTAACCTTTTTAGCCTTTATGAAGATATTACACTGTGTAATCTAAAATGTGTTTGTGTGCTGTGACAAAAAACACTGAAACCTTTTTCACCTTTGTGAACTTATTCTTTATCAGACATATGTGCAGTTTGCTGAAGATGACAAGGTCCGATATGAAAATGAAATGACGGCTTGGGAAGAGCAGATGGTTGAGGTTGGAAGAGAAGATCTCATTCGTTTGAAACAAAGGAAAAAACTTAAAAGGTTAAGACGAGCCAATGGAAGAAGAACTGTAAAGAGAATTATGTCAAAGAAGCAAACTGTGGATGAACAGAAGGCTCTAGGATCCCATCAGACTTCTCCCTCAAAAACAGAGAGAGAATCAATGAGAACCAGAAAAGCTGAAGAATAACACAGTGGTACAAATGGTAACATAAAACATACCCTGGCTGGTGGCTCTTACTATTTGAGAGTATATTGGACTTTGGCCGAAGAAGATGGTAAGATGAGGAGAATAAAGCAAGAAGTTCTGTAGGGCAAAGTTGTAAGAACAGAGATAGTTATACAGTAAGAGATATGGGCACCTGCAAGACCTACCATGTTATAAAGTTGCATCAGATTTTACGATGTAGATACTTTACAATACACTGATTGTTTTAATTGTCAATCATGCGAAGAGTTGGAATGGAACAGCACTTCAGAGGCTGATTGGCTGTATAATGTACCTCTGGATGCTATATAATGCGTTTTCTTTGTTCTTTGTTTCTTTTCTTTGTTCATTATACAAGCTGTGACAGCTATTAAGTGCTAATGCCTTTTGTCTTGGCACTTAAGTCAGCATTACCCATCTAACTCATGGTGTCAGTGGCACAAAGTTAAAAATAATTCTCCTGCGGTCAGAGAGACTTGAGTTTGCCTCTTGGAACTTCCAGCTTGCAGCTCAAAGGAGCGATCATCTTTGGTATACACGTATGAAAATCAAAGGCTTTTTAAAACAGTGACTTTTTTTCATATTGACTAATATGATGGAAAAAATTGACTGAGGAAGTTTTGGAAATGTATTTACATTTCGTGACTGCCTGTGTTATTTTTGCAAAGTTAAGTTCCAAATTGTTGGGGGTATTTTTGCTTTCCTTAAGTCAGTGTAAGTTAAAGTTCCACACATGCTTCTTTTTTGTAGTACATATCTTTGTCCAAAGGTAAATGTGCAAGTAAATCACTGTCATTTGAAAAAATCTGAATTATTGCTAACACAATTTTTGCATACTATTTCTCATATTCAATAGAATAGAATAAAAACAATCTTAAAAAATTTACACCATTTTTTGTCTGTCTCCAAAATGATTTCATTTCATTTATTATATATTTTGCCTGCTCTTACAATCAGCCCAAAGCAGGATACAAAACACACACATACATATATATATATATATATATATATATATATACATACATACATACATACATACATACATACAATGATAAAAATACAAACATATCAGTATATTAATAACTTTACAGTAGAAACACCCCCAAAACCACCCAACAATTGTTCAGCTACCCCGAAGGAATAGAAAGTATTTCACCATCTTAAAGATGTCAGCATACATCAGCATCAACAGAGGAATATTTAGGTCATCGTAAATGTGGCAGATGTAAGGTTTGCGAAGTGACAGAAGAGATACAGGTCCTTCATCATAGGGGTAAGGAGTACAGATTGTTTCACAATTCTGATTGTGATTCTGCTTTTGTAGTGTACATAGTGCGTTGTCCCTGTCAACTTCTTTATGTAGGAAAAACCATTCGGAAGCTCAAGACCCGTATGGCTGAACATAGGAGCCGTTTGAAACATGGTGTGTTGGAAGCTCCGATGGTTCAGCATTGTCTTATGTTTCACCATTCGTTTGCTGATATGCGATGTTTTTCTATCGAACACATAAGATTTGGTCAACGGGGTAAATCCCGGGAGCAATGGTTATCTCTACGCGAGCAATATTGGATTTTTGAGTTGGGCTCGGTAGCCCCGGCGGGGCTAAATGAGAAGATTGAATGGCAATCGTGCTTGTTTTAACTCCGATTTTGAAGTTGTTTATTTAGATAATAGGAATTTTGTGGAGGCTGTCTGTTTGACAGTGGGAGAGCAAAGAGGACAGTCTGAGGGTTGCTTTTTCGTTATCACTGAAGAGGAATGTAATTGGCTTTTCCCCTGCTTTCAAGGGACTATCGAGTGCGGCGGTTTCTGAATAAAAAATTTTTAGTTGAGCCCTAGTTGATGGAGGAGGGCTTTAAATTTACTGAGTGATTCGGAACCGCATGCGCGGCTTTTTTCACCAGTTGGATATGCTCGGATAGCAAGCAAGGTCTAGAGCGAAAAAGTGGGCAGCATCAAGTGAGTTTCAATTACCAAAGTTTTTGGTGATAGTTGAAATAGTTTATGTATAGTTGAGGGTTTTTAGTTAGTAGTTTTGTAACAGCTGAAGTGGAGTGTAATGTGATTGGTGTTGTTTGTTATTTTTGTTTTTGTTCTTTTAGACATTTGAACAATAGCTATTAAGGAAGCTTGGCATTCAGTAAAACGTCCCCTGAAGAACCGCGAGGAGAAACGCGTCGGCAATGCCCATGAACGGCGTTGGGAGACAGATATCTTAAAAAAGGCAGACATCTTAAAAAAAACCGGAAGCTTTTATGCTAATTGTTTTATTGTAGCTTTTTAATAAGCAAAACATATCTATACGCAAGTTGAAGATTCCTCTATATGAGCAATTAGAGAATGATTAGAGTGCACACTATTTTTGAAAGAGGTCATTGATGCAAATATGGGAGACTAGTAGGTCATTCATGGCCACACTCTCTCAAGTCTGAGACCTCGTGTTTGTGAGTTATAGGTGCACTTTTGTTCTACATTAAGCATCTATTGAGGAATGAAGTGCTTGTTACAACATTAGTGAGAAATTTGGAGTGTATTTTGAGAACTGTAAGCATACATCAGCATGGCATAGGTGTCATGGCTTTATCCCCAGACCTTGGATTTCATGCAGCTTTGTTACTCTGGTGATATCAGTCTCCAAAGTTAATGAGGGTAGTTTACAAGATGAGATCAGTCTCCGGGCCTGTTGAGGTTGGTCTGCAGCCCCTCCTTGCTAGAAACAATAGCAGACCTCAAAGGGAGGCGCTAGAGAAAATTCACTATAAAAGGACAGAAATACTTCCTCTTTCTCTCTCTCTTCCTCTATTCATCGGACATGAAGGACAGGAGGCTCTGAATTCTCTTCACCCCTCCCCCCCCCTCTCTCTCTCTCTCTCTCTCTGATCTCTCTCACACACACATGCACACACATAGAGTCTTTCATATACTCTATTATCTCCAGGAACAAGCAGGAATGAGTCTTCACATATGGGTATGTCGGTACCGACGGAGCCTGCACGGGAATGCTCCCCAGCATCCAATCAGAAAGCTTTTGGGAGCATCCCTCGCGCCTGCGCACTGCCTTCCCGCCTTTTCCACTGCCTCTCCTCAGTTTTCATTTTTCCGCGCAGCCGACAGGACGTCGTCCTGTCACCGCAGAAACTTTTTTCTTTAAATTCTTTATTTCTTGTTTTCTTGTGGTCACGGCTGTTTTTCCCGCCGCCACCGGTACTGCCGGTGGGTTTTTCTTTTCTTTTTCTTAAACTCAGGGAGATTTTTCCCTCAGTTTCTGTCTTAATTTTTTGGGCCTGCAAGGCCTCTCCATCATGGAGCCGCCTTCTCCTAAGAAGTGCCTTCACTGTGGAAACACAGTGTTCTTTTTAGACTCCAATGCCTGGTGTCTAACCTGTTTGGGTCCTGACCCTTTTTCCCCTGAACAATCAGGCTGCAAAACTGTGAGAAGAACTTCTCTCTTTCGAGTTTCCCTCGATACCGTTTTCCATCCCAGAGTGAGGGCACCGGTTCCTGTGCGGATATCCAGTTTAGTCCTCCACAATCGGGTAGTGCACCTTCTACTGCAGCCTGGAGACTGGACCAATCAAATCTTCTGTAGTACATATCCAGCTGGAGCTCCCAGAAGCCCCCCAGTGTGTCCAGTCTCTTGCAGCTTGAAGACGTAAAAGTGTGTCCTCCTGGGCACACTGAGTGACTCTTGCAGGAGCAACACTTGTTAGTTAGTCTTTTAGGGTTTGTTTTTGGGACATTTACTTACTATTTATTTAATAGCTAGCTGTATCTTTAAAAGGAAAAAGGAAAAGAAGCCTGGCTCCCTGGAGCATTGTCACAGGAGACTAGGGGGAAGTCAGACCTGCAGGCTCCTGCCTTCCTGCCTGGCAAATTTTAACAGCCCTGGGTGAGCTTCCCCTGGACAGTACGGGGAATTGCCATACCTGATACAGCAGTGACTGGCACTGGGAGATGTTGACTGTGTCCTTGCTGTTCCTGAGCTGGTAGGAGTTTTCACTTCTTTATTTGTGAGCAGTGCTCTGTCAGAGCTGCCAGCGTTTCTGTAGGCTCTCCTGAGCCCATTTGGCAATTTTTCTTCAAATTGGTCGTTTGCCCTGCATTACAGGGTCGTGTTTTTTTTTTTTGCATATTATTTTGTTGTATTTTAGCGCCGTTTTTTTGCGCGGGTGAAACAGTGCGGCGGCCATTTTGGATTTTTAAAGTGTGCTTTTAAGGCACTTTTGCTCACTTGTGCAGGTTCCCCTAGCGTTTTTTGGGGTTCCTTTTGCTGGCGATTTTGCTCAGGGCACCCCAGGGAGTCTGGGGAGTAGTTTATTTCTTGTAAAAAAAAAAAAAAAAAAGTTTTAATTTTAATCCGGGGCTGATTTGCATAGGATTGCCCCTGGGCTGTGGGTTTTCCTGTGACTGTTCCATTCTATCCCGTTGGGCGGAGGTGGCCTTGGGATGGCTTCCATACCCCAATGTGTGATTTGTGGGTCCCGCAGAGCGGCAGGGACTGACTCTGGCATCTGCAGGGGCTGTGCTGCAGTGCCCGCAGGGATAGAGCAATCTGTGAATGTTCAGGAGCAGGCTACCCCTGGGGATGCTTCTACTTCAGGGGACAGTATTCTTTCTCCGAGCATCCCTCAGTCTGGGTCGGTGGCTGCGCTGCAGCAGGCGGCTACAGTTGTCCCACCTATGGAATTCTCCCCTGATGTCGTGCTCCTCATGCATCAGGCGTTCCGCTTGAGCAGGTCCGGTCAGTTGCCGGAAGTTTGCCCCCCCTCTCTTCCCTCGGGGTCCTCGGGGGCGGCTCAGTGCTCCTCACAACCCGGGGTCAAGCGGCTTCGGTTGGGGGAACAGGAGCAGGATGCCCTGGGTCTTCTGGATTCCGAGGCGGAGGGCGATCCTGAGGCTGAAGCGGAGGAGTTGGAGGATGGGGAGATCCCTGAGCTGGAGGATCAGGCTCGGGTCATTCGAGTGTTCCGTAGGGACGAGCTGGTTCCTCTGGTAACGGAGTCCCTTCAGGCGCTTAACCTTTCGGCGGTGCGGTCCCTGGAGGAGGAGGGTCTTGCGGATCCCTGATTCAGGCAGTCAGAGATGCCCAGGTGGTTTTTCCCGTCCACCGCGTGGTCGAACAGATGATCCTAGCGGAGTGGGAGCACCCGGAATCCGGTTGGAAGGGGATTCGGACCATGAATCGGCTTTATCCCCTTGCCGACAAGGACAGGGACTGGTTCAAGTCCCCACGGGTGGATGCTGCGGTTTCCGCAGTGACCAAGAAAACCACCATCCCGGTTGAGGGAGCGGCGGCCCTCAAGGACGGTCAGGATAAGAAGGTGGATAATTTGTTCAAGCAAACCTTCGATACTGATGCCGTGTCATTGCAAGCCCCTATTTGTGGGGCTTGGCTGGCTCGGTCGTGTCTGCGGTGGTCGCAGCGATTGCGCTCGAGCCCCGGGCTAGACCAGCAGGGCCTGTTGGAGGTTACCCGGTTGGAGTCCGGCTCGGCCTATTTGGCGGATCTGTTTTATGATTTAATCCGCGCGTTGGCTAATAGTATGGCATCCGCGGTTGCGGCGCGCCGGTCCCTCTGGTTGCGCAACTGGGCGGCGGACGGTTATTCCAAGTCCCGCCTCAGTAAACTGCCCTTTAAGGGCAGATTGTTATTTGGGGAGGCTCTCGAGAAATTGGTAAAGGATCTCGGTGAGTCCAAGGGGGGCCGGCTTCCGGAGGATAAGCCAAGGTCCAACAGGCCCTCCTCTTCGGCGCGGGGGTCCTTTCGGGATCAGCGCCGGTTTCGTTCCTCCCGCCTGTGGGCATCGCAGCGGAGCCGGTTTGGAGCCCGTAATCAAGGCTTTTGTGGTTTCCGAGGATCCGACAGAGGTTTTTTCCGGAGCCGCCTCTTCCTCGGTCTCTTCCTTTGGGCGCAAGCCACAATGACGCGAGGCAGGCTCTGGAGGGGGGCCCGATTATCGGGGTTCGCTTGCGCGACTTTCTTCCTTCTTGGGCCCAAATTACGTCAGATCGCTGGGTGCTACAGATTATAGAAGAAGGTTATGCTCTGGAGTTTGCGTTCCCGCTTCCAGATTCTTTTGTTCTGTCTCCCAGCAGGGGCGAGCAAAAGACGCGGGACATCCGCGTGACCCTGGATCGGTTGTTGACTTTGGGAGCTGTGATCCCGGTTCCTCCCTTGGAAAGAGGCGCCGGTCGCTACTCCATCTATTTTGTGGTCCCCAAAAAGGGCGACTCCCTGCGTCCGATCTTGGACCTCAAAGGCGTGAATCGCGCACTCAGGGTGCCGCATTTCCGTATGGAAACCCTGCGGTCAGTCATTGTAGAAGTGCGACAGGGGGAGTTTTTAACGTCCCTCGATCTTACCGAGGCCTATCTGCACATTCCGATACATCCATCTCATCAGCGGTTTCTCCGCTTTGCGTTTCCGTGGGGCCACTTCCAGTTCCGGGCCATGCCGTTCGGCTTAGCTACGGCTCCGCGCACCTTCACCAAGGTGATGGTGGTCGTCGCGGCGGCCTTGCGCAAGGAGGGCATTTTGGTCCATCCATATCTCGACGACTGGTTAATACGAGCAAATCCAGTCGGGAGTGCATGCGAGTCACAAGCAAGGTAGTGGCTCTGCTGCGTTCTCTCGGCTGGGTGGTGAACGAACGAAAGAGTAGTCTGCGTCCCTCGCAGGACCTCGAGTATCTGGGGGTGCGTTTCGACACCGCCCGGGGACGGGTATGCCTTCCCGAGCGCCGCGTCCTGGCGTTGCGGACTCTTGTCCGACTTTTTCGGGGGATGCCCGCTCCGTCGGCGTGGTGGTACTTGCGGCTCCTCGGAACGATGGCGGCGACCTTGGAGGTGGTGCCGTGGGCGCGGTTCCACATGCGCCCGCTACAGAGGGCACTCCTTCGCCGTTGGTCCAACCAGTGCGACTCCTTGAACAGGAGATTGCCCTGCCCGAAGACAGTGCGACGGTCGCTCCGATGGTGGCTCTCCTCTGAGAATTTGACGCGGGGGATTCCCTTGGAGCCTTCTCGGTGGGTTCCTCTCACTACGGATGCGAGCTTAGCCGGCTGGGGAGCGCACTGCGAGACCCGCTTCACACAGGGGGTGTGGTCCTCCCGGGAAGCCTCTTGGTCGATCAACCGTCTCGAGCTTCGGGCGGTCAGGCTTGCCTTATTGGCCCTGGAGCCTCTGGTCCTGGGTCGGGCGGTCCGAGTCTGGTCGGACAATGCGACCACGGTGGCGTACATCAATCGCCAAGGGGGCACAGGGAGCGTGGCACTGGAAACAGAGGCGACGGCCTTGTTCAGTTGGGGGCAGACTCGTCTGCCGGCAATCTCGGCGGCACACATAGCAGGCGCAGAAAATGTCCAGGCAGACTTTCTCAGCAGAGTGCGGGTGGACCCCGGAGAGTGGGAGTTAAATCCACAAGTATATGCGCAAATAGTTCGGCGGTGGGGTCCGCCCATCATGAATCTCATGGCGACCTTCCAAACGGCCAGGACGAGTCGCTTCTTCAGCAGACGGCGGGAGCGAATGTCCGAGGGACTCGACGCTCTCATTCAGCCGTGGCCGACGTCCGGGCTCCTGTGTGTCTTCCCTCCGTGGGCACTCATCGGCCGGGTCGTTCAGCGCATCGAGTGCCATCGGGGTCGAGTGCTGTTGGTGGCTCCGGATTGGCCCCGGAGACCCTGGTATGCCGACCTCGTCCGGCTTCGAGACGGCGTTCCGTGGCGCCTTCCTGCGCTGCCGGACCTTCTCCTTCAGGGGCCCTTGCGGTTGCCCCAGGTGGCTCGATTCTCGCTTACGGTTTGGCCATTGAGAGGGCTCGGCTGAAAAAGCAGGGCTATTCGCCCGCGGTGATTTCCACCTTACTGCGGGCAAGAAAGTCATCCACTTCTCTTACTTATGTTCGAATTTGGAGGATTTTTGAGAACTGGTGCTCCCGGCGGGGAGTCCGGGCGGCGACGGCTTCTGTGCCCGTCGTGTTAAGTTTTCTTCAGGATGGGTTCGAGAAAGGTCTCGCGGCCAGTTCCCTGAAGGTTCAGTTGGCAGCGATCTCTTGTTATAGAGGCAAGGTCTTGGGCCGCCTTCTCGGCGCTCATGCGGATGTGCGGCGTTTCTTGACCGCCGTTTTTCATTTACGGCCTTCCCGCAGAACGTTGATTCCTCCGTGGGATTTGAATCTAGTTCTGCGAGCTCTGGTGCGGGAACCCTTTGAGCCCTTGCGGAGGGCGTCTTTGAAGGATCTCTCCTTGAAGACGGTTTTTCTGGTAGCCATTTGCTCGGCAAGGCGCATTTCGGATCTTCATGCTTTGTCCTGCCGAGAGCCTTTCTTGTCTTTTTCCGCGGAGCGGATTGTGCTCCGTCCGGTTCCTTCCTTTCTGCCAAAGATAGTGTCTCCTGTTCACCTGAATCAGGCGGTGTTTCTGCCAGTGCTTTCGGCGAGTTCTGTCGAGTCGGTGGACAAGGGTCTTCACCGGCTTGATGTGGGCCGCACGTTGCGTCGGTATTACAGTCTACCGAGCCCTTTCGGAAGACTGATCGGCTCTTTGTGCTCTTTGGGGGTGCAAGGAAAGGTGAGGCGGCGGCTAAGGCCTCCATTGCTCGATGGCTCAAGGAAGCGATTGCGTCCGCGTATCTGTTGCAGCGGCGGCCGGTTCCGGAGGGGCTCCGAGCTCATTCTACTCGGGCTCAGGCGACCTCTTGGGCGGAGCATAGCCTGGTGCCGCCGGCAGAGATCTGTAAGGCGGCCACTTGGTCGTCTCTGCATGCTTTCAGCAGGCACTATCGCTTGGATGTGTCAGCGGCTCGGGATTCCTGTTCTGGTTCGGCGGTTTGGCGCGCCGGCTGGCAAGGTCCCGCCCGGTCTTAACTGCTCTGTTACATCCCGATTGTGGAGGGACTAAACTGGATATCCGCACAGGAAATGGAAATTACACTAACCTGGTAATTGTAGTTCCTGTAGGATCCAGTTTAGTCCTCCTTCCCTCCCGACTATCTGTATGCTCTAGCGGCGCGCTGTCCCGAGCGGGTGACTATGAGACGGTTTTTCGTCCCGTTCGGACTCTGTCGACAGCGGTGCTTATCGCTATGACTCTGTGTAAATTTAATGGCGTCGGGGCAGGCGCCATGCCATGTCTGACTTCCTCGTTTGGGGAGGGAGTTGGTTATTCCAGGGGGGGAAGTATATTGTTTAATACTATGAAGTGTTGCTTCGTTAAGTATGCTTTGTTACTAGTACACTGGGGGGCTTCTGGGAGCTCCAGCTGGATATGTACTACAGAAGATTTGATTGGTCCAGTCTCCAGGCTGCAGTAGAAGGTGCACTACCCGATTGTGGAGGACTAAACTGGATCCTACAGGAACTACAATTACCAGGTTAGTGTAATTTCCATTTTTTTCTTCTCTTCAGGATCAGGTAACCCACAGTCTGTTAAGACTAGCCAATCCTTGAGTGGTAGGTCTCATGCCAAGCATGACAGCGGCTCCGGCCTTGCCCTCAAGACCCCATTGGCATTAAAACCCCAGCGGGAGTCTCCGGGCTCCAAAGCATTTCAGGGGTTTCAGGTTGTTCCTGGGGCTCACCCCTCACAGAACATACCTGAGCCATGCTTGGTGGTGGCATCCGCTTCGAGCGGTACCGGTACCCCAGCATCAGCACCGGTGTTGAGTGATCCACTCTTCACCAGGGATTGTCATCTGGCTTCCTCGGTACCTTCGGGACCGATCGATACGACACAGATTGACTTTCCTGTATCGGCGCCGATACCACCACCGACGTCGGTATCCTCTAGACATGCATCGATAGACTCGCTCCCTTCAATGCCGAGTCTGGAATCGATATCTAGTCTAGATGACTGGGTACCAACGCGTCTCAGAACCGACCCCTATCGGTTCCAGATACGCAGTATTGAGGATATTCACCAAGCGCTTCTGGTTCCCTCGGTACCGCTTGAGCAGCCTCCGCTGACTCCTTCGATGGTGTTACCGTCTCCGATTCTGACTCGCCTACCGGTATCGATGTCGGTTCCTACAGTTCCATCGGTACCATCGATCCTTTCGATGCCTAGTTTGGAATCGATACCTGGCATGGACGATGCAGTACTGACTGCCCCAAATCATGACTGCCAGTACCACTATCCATCTAGTGGGGTTTCTTTTCTCCACCAGACCGCTACATCCTCTGGTGCTCAGGCGGTTCCTTCAACCTTAGCCTACCCCAGGGATAGTTCCCATTGGAGATCCTTCTATCTCTAGGAACAAGCAGGAATAAGTCATCACATATGGGTACGTCGGTACCGACGGAGCCTGCGCGGGAAAGCTCCCCAGCTTTTCAGATGAAAAGCTTTTGGGGCCTCCCTCTGCACATGCGCGCTGCCTTCCCGCCTTCCTGACCAGCTCTCCTCAGTTCTTCTTTTTCCGTGGAGCCAGCAGGTCGTGTTCCTGTCACCGCTGAAGAATTTGTTACTTTTGTTTGTTTCTTTAGACCGCGTACCTGCCTTCCCCATACCGAAACCGGTATCGCCGGTCTTTCTTTCTTTCTTTCTACATAAAAAAAAAAAAAAAAAGACTTTTTTATTTTCTTCAGCACAGCTTGGTACCCGGTGTTAGGCCTTAAGGCCTACACAATTTCTCCTCATGGAGAAGCCAGTCCCTGGTTTCAAAAAATGTACCAAATGCAGTGCTGTCATTTCTGTCACAGACACCCATGAATGGTGTCTCAAATGTTTGGGACCTGAGCACTCCATACCGGACTGCCCATCCTGCACCCAGATGTCTAAACGCGGTTTGCAGAACCGGGCTAACAAGCTCCATGTGCTGTTTCCTTCAGAAGCATCACAGTCATCCAGGTCTTCCTCTCCGGATGGATCTCAGGTAACCAAAACTTCTGTGGGCAAATCCTCTAAAAGCAAATCTCTTTCTAAAGATCGAGAGGCTCTCAGTTCTGAGTTTGAGGATTCTGCCCAGGCCAAAAAACCCCGGCGGGAGGTTCCGGCCTCCAAAGCAATCATGGGGTCACAGGTTGACATCGATGGCACGGCCTCGACAGATCACCTGTTGGACTGCTCTGGGGTACCGGCCCATACCGGTACCGACATCCAGGCAGTAGTGGCGTCTATGGGCAGTACTGTCCAGACCATGCAGCAAGCCGTACTGGCCTTCATTAAGGCTGCGACGCCCTCGGTATCTACACCGGAACCGAGACCATCGACTTCTAAACGTCGATCGGTTTCGCATGCCGGATTCCGGCTTTCGCCCGGTACCGATCCCATGCCCGATACGCCCGATGTCGATACCGATCGGTATGCGTATCGTACATTGGAAGCACAGAAGGAGTACTCAGATTCTTCTGATGAATTCAATTCCTCTGATGACTCTGCTGAGCTTACTCTTCCTGAGGAGCCCTCTTCTCCCAAGAGGAGGATGTCTCCTCCAGAGGATTTATCCTTTCAGGATTTCATTGTTTGATGTAGCTAAAGCACTTTCTATTACTACATCTTCTGAAAGAGAACCCAGATCAAAAAAATTGGACATTTTAGGATACTCAAAAGCTCCTAAAGAGGCAGTCACTCTGCCTGTCCATGAAATCCTTCAAGAACACTTGATGGATTTGTGGGAGACTCCTTTAACACTGTCTCCCCATTCCCGCAGGTTGGACACCATGTATCGGGTCCCTCCTTCGCCTGGGTTCCAGAAAACTCAGCTGCCTCACCACTCTATTGTGGTGAAGTCTGCCATGAAGAAAATAAAGAGTCCTAAGAGACATTCTTCTACCCCTCCAGGGCGAGAATGTAAGAACCTAGACTCTTTTGGAAGAAAGATGTTCCAGGCTAGTATGCTTATAGCCAGGATCAACTCTTATAGCCTTTATATGGGCATGTATCTTGGGCAACTTGCCCTAAAAATACAGAATTTTGCCCCCTTTATCCCTGATGATCAAAGGGCGGACTTCTTTCTATGGTGACACAACTTTCCGAGGTCTCCAAGTTCTCCAACAGGGCAGCCTTTGATTCCTTTGAAGTTGCAGGCAGAGCTTCGGGAATTGCTATTGCAGCCCGACGTCTCGCTTGGCTCCAGGCTTCTAACCTAGAACCCTGGGTTGTAGATGGCCTCAGGAATCTGCCCTGTACCGGTGAGAACTTATTTGGGGAAGACTGGCAGATTAAAGCTGCTCAAATGGATGCAGAAAATGCCACTCTAGATAGACTTTCCAAGTCTACTTCTACCCCTACCAAAAAGAAGCCTTTTAAAAGGCCTTACTATAAAAAGACCAGATTTCCCACAAATACTGGCCAGCAATCTGCTCAGCCTCGCCTTGCGGCTAAGCGTCAACAATCTAAGCAGGTAAAGTCAAAGCCTGCAGTGTCTGCTACATCCCAGCAGGCTCAACCCCCTCAGGGGGTTTTGACTTCCCTCTAGAGAACTTGCCGTTTCTGGCTCTAGCACATCCAGAGCCCCTCACCATTCCTGGAAGGCTAGCTCACTTTGCTCCCAGATGGGAGCAAATAACATCAGAGCAATGGACCCTCTCTATTATCCGAGAGGGCTACAAACTTCATTTCTCCAGCCTTCCTCCCCATACCATGGTGAGGCAATTCAGTTCTCCCCCATCTCTTCTGACCCTGTTGGGTCAGGAAGTCTCTTCTCTTCTTGCCCAAGGGGCAATAGAGGAGGTTCCTCCTCCACAACAGGGGTTAGGTTTCTACTCCCCTTACTTTCTCATAACAAAGAAGACAGGGGGCTTCAGACCTATCCTAGATCTGAGAGAATTGAACAGGTTTCTATTCAAGGAGAAATTCAAAATGCTCTCTCTGGGCCTTCTCCTTCCATACCTTCAGAGTCAGGATTGGCTTTGTTCTCTAGATCTCAAGGATGCGTACACTCATATACTCATCCATCCATCCCACAGAAAGTATCTAAGATTTCTGTTCCAGGGAAAACATTTCCAGTACAGAGTACTACCCTTCGGTCTGGCCTCTGCTCCAAGAGTATTCACAAAATGCATGGCAGTCGTTGCCGCATTTCTCAGAGGCATGGGAATCTTTGTCTTCCCATATCTGGACGACTGGCTCATCCGAGCTCCATCTCAATCAGAAGCCCAGATTTCTCTGGACCGCACAAGGCGTATTCTTCAATATCTGGGACTTGTGGTAAACGTTCCCAAGTCCCAACTCATCCCTACTCAGTCCCTGGAATTCATAGGGGCCCAATTGGACTCCACCACTGCAAGGGCCTACCTCCCTCTGGTCCGAGGCCAAAGGCTAATAAGCTTGGCCTCCCAGGCTCAGTCCAGAAGTCACTTGTCAGCCAGAGAAATGCTGCAACTTCTGGGCCACATGGCCTCCACGGTTCATGTGGTACCCTATGCTCGTCTCCATATGAGAGCAGCTCAATGGACATTGGCCACCCAGTGGTCTCAAGCATCGGGACTGCTGTCAGACCAGGTACTCACCTCAAAACGTCTGTTTTGGTCTCTCCAGTGGTGGACATCCTCCAAAAATCTGTTGTTGGGGACCCCCTTCCAACCTTCGTTGCCCCAAGCAACCCTCACAACAGATGCCTCCCAAACAGGGTGGGGAGCTCATCTTCAACATCTCTCCACTCAGGGAATCTGGTCTCCCCAAGAGACCACCCTTCATATCAACCTTCTGGAACTGCGAGCAATCTTCCTTGCCCTCACAGTCTTCCATACCCTCCTTGCCAACCTGACTGTCCTAGTTCAGACAATCAGGTGGCCATGTTTTATATCAACAAACAAGGAGGGACGGGCTCTCTGTCGCTTTGCAACGAAGCTCTCAGATTATGGGCCTTCGCCAGAGAGCACCAAATTCATCTTCTGGCAGTATATCTTCCAGGAGTTCAAAACTCTCGGGCAGACAGACTCAGTCGAGTTCTGCTCCCACACGAATGGTCCCTACATATGGACCAGATACGCAGAATCTTTCAGGAATGGGGGACCCCGGACATAGACCTCTTTGCAAGTCCGTGGAATGCCAAACTTCCCCGGTTCTGTTCCAGGACTCCATGTCAGGGAGCTCAGGCCAACGATGCCTTTCTCCTGCATTGGGGTCAGGAATTCCTGTACGCTTTTCCACCCATTCCTTTGATTCCCAAGACTCTGTTCAAACTTCAGAGGGATCACGGATCCATGATCCTCATTGCTCCACGCTGGCCACGCCATGTGTGGTTCCCTCTCCTTCTACAGCTCTCCCAGGGCTCCTCCCTGGACCTGGGAGCTGCACCAGACCTTCTGTCTCAGGAGCAGGGGACTTTGTGGCATCCAAACCCCAAGTCCCTACATCTCCGAGCTTGGTTACTGAAGGCTTAAGCCTTCAAGAGTTTAATCTTTCTCAACCAGTGAAAGATATCCTTTATGCCTCTAGGAAACCCTCTACCAGGCGTTCCTATGCTTTCAAATGGAAACGTTTTTCCATTTGGTGTGCTCAACAGGGTCTTGACCCTCTGGCACTTCCTTTGAATTCTCTACTAGACTATCTCCTGCATCTTTCCAATGCAGGCCTCAAGACGAATTCAGTACGAGTCCATTTAAGTGCTATTACAGCATCCTTAAAACCTATAAATGGACAATCTGTTTCCTCTCATCCTCTTATTGCAAGATTCATGAGAGGCCTAACCCTCACTAAGCCTCCCATCCGGCCTCCTCCGGTAGCATGGGACTTGAATTTAGTTCTGGGTCAACTTATGAAGCCACCTTTTGAACCATTGGTATCTACCTCCCTGAAATTTCTTTCTTGGAAGGTCCTTTTCCTTATTGCAGTCACTTCGGCTCGCCGCATCAGTGAACTGCAGGCTTTGGTGGCAAATCCACCTTATACCAGATTTCATCATGATAAGGTGGTCCTTAGGACGAATCCCCACTTTATGCCTAAAGTGGTTTCGCCTTTTCATCTTAATCAAGAGGTATATCTACCTGTCTGTCTTTTTTCCGGCTCCTCATGCATCCAGTGCAGAGAGGAACCTTCATACTCTTGACTGTAAAAGAGCTCTCGCCTTTTACCTCAATAGAACTCAGCCACATCGAAAGTCTTCTCAGCTTTTCGTGGCTTTTGATCCTTCTCATTTGGGACTTCCAGTCGCCAAACGCACACTTTCCAACTGGATTGCTCAGTGTATTTCCTTTGCTTACCAGAGTAAGAACATTTCTCTGGAAGGCCATGTCACAGCTCACAATGTGAGAGCCATGGCCACTTCTATGGCTCATCTTCACTCTGTATCCATAGATCAGATCTGTCGAGCAGCCACTTGGGCCTCGGTGCATACCTTCACAGCCCATTACTGCTTGGACAAGGACTCCCACCGGGATGCCTTGTTTGGTCAGGCTGTCCTCAAACACCTGTTCCATACTTAAACAACTCCTGCCCACCTTCCCAGAATGGATGCCTGAGATCCATCCGAAGATGGTTACCCTTGGAGGGGGATCTCCCAGGCATCTCAGCTAGGGAGTCCCCATATGTGATGACTTATTCCTGCTTGTTCCTAGAGATAGCACAGTTACTTACCTGTAACAGGTGATCTCTGGGAACAGCAGGAATTAGTCATCACAACCCACCCACCTCCCCTAGGAGTTGTCTCTCTATTCCTCTATCTTCCTGTCCTCTCTCTCTATTGTCTCAGCTTTAAACTCGAACTGAGGAGAGCTGGTCAGGAAGGCGGGAAGGCAGCGCGCATGTGCAGTGGGAGGCCCCAAAAGCTTTTCATCTGAAAAGCTGGGGAGCTTTCCCACGCAGGCTCCGTCGGTACCGACGTACCCATATGTGATGACTAATTCCTGCTGTTCCCAGAGATCACCTGTTACAGGTAAGTAACTGTGCTTTTCAGAAATTTCTCCTTGATATAGCAAACTTCCTTGCTATTCCCATCCCTGGCTATGATCCTACTCGAGGCTCTCCTGCAGAAAAGGAAAACATAATGCTTCCTTTACATCATTCTTTGCAGGATCTTCTCCTGAGAATGTGGGAATCACCTTTAAGGGTTCCCTCACCTTCTACAGCAACTGATGTTCTGTATCAGGTGCCCCCCTCTCCAGGGTTTCAAAAAACTCAACTTCCTCATCGTTCCATTGTAGTGGAATCAACACTGAGGAAGGTAAAAAGCAAGAAGAAGCATTCTTCTTATCCGCCAGGTCGTGCATCTAAAGCACTAGATACCTTTGGACGTCAAACCTTCCAAACATCTATGCTGGCATCAAGGATTATCTCTTATATTTTTTATATGAGTCTATCTCTCCAGGAGGTCACAAAGAAATTATCTCTTTTGACTCCTTTTCTATGGGAACCTAAGGCTGCAAACTATTCCTTACTTCTTAGTCATAGCCAAAATATCTCTTGGTTTCTTTCTCGTGCTTCTCTAGACTCTTTTGAGTCTGTTAGCAGATCCTCTGCTATTGCTATAGGAGCACGACGTAGAGCCTGGCTCCAGGCTTCAGACTTGAGCAGGTGGGCACAACACACACTGGGTAATTCTCCTTGTACTGGAGAAAATCTCTTCAATAGTGAGGCTTTACGTCAGGTTGCTCATTGCTCCACTGACTTCCCTGATTCTAGGGACCATCCTAAGCCGCCTTCTTCCCCAGGAGGTAGGAAATGTCCTACCAAACCTTCTTTCCCTAAGAAAAGAAGGTTTCACTCTTCTCCTGCCCATCATCCAGATGTACCCAAGCAGGGGACACCTCGCCCTAGTCTGAAAAATCCAAACTTTAGCCAGTCTCAGCATACCCAGCAACCATAGGTTCCTGCAGGTTGCAACCTACAGTTAACTTCTTCTTAGCAGAAGTTTGTTCACTGTTTTTTTCTTTAAAGCTCTACATGTGCTTTCCTTACTTCAGGATATGCTAAGCTGTCAGGGTATTCTTGTCCATGGGTTACAGATTTCTCCTCTTCTTCCTACCAAGAAGAGAAGTTAACAACTATCCCATGATAGTTTCTGTCCCACCATGAACATTTTTTCCTTCAGCTGACTCACCATATGGTAAGTCACCCTTCAATTACAGGTTTTCTCTGCCCTCTCATCCAGGTTTTCCCCTGAATGAGTGGTACCATACTGGACAGCTTCTCTAGCCTTTCATTCCATTATAGAAAATTTTCCTAGAATAAATTCTCTGGACAGCTGTCAGACAGGGACAGGAATACTCCTCTCCTTTGGTCTGTTCTTTCTGTTTTATACAGGAAGATTCTCTGCTGTCTTTTTCAGCACTGTTCATGCAGGAGTTCTACTGACTGAACTACTGGTACTTCCCACACGTTTCCAGTCTCTCTTACACTATTTTTGTCTAGCTTTAGAAGTGATTCCAGGATAGTCCTCTTCTATCTTGGCTAATCCTACTCACTTCAGGCTTCTCACCTTATCTTCTTTCTGGCCATTTCCATTTACCTGGATGTGCCAGCACAGCTGACCTACAGTCAGTTTTATATCCTAATTCTCCTGCATAATGCTCTCTGCAATCTTCAGAGAAGCTTTCTACTATGGGCCCTTGCTAGAGAGCATTGACCTTTGTCTCTGATGGCTATTCTATATAGTAGAAAAGGCTTATCAGTCATTTTCCATGACTCTGAGGGTTCCCACACCCTCTTGTCTCCTGTTATAATACAGGATATAAGCTTTTTCTGTGTGAATGTCCACGCAGTTTTCCAATCCTGCAGGATTAAGCTCTTTTTTCCTTACAGATTGGCCTCATGCTATCCTACTCCTCATGGACAGCACATATTCTACTAGTAACGCATGATACCCCTGTGTCCCTTCAATGGGTCATCCTGGTATCTCCTTCTATGCGCTTTCTGTCCATTTACCATGTCAGAGTTCTACAGAACTCCCGACTTGCTCTCTACAGACTGATATCTTCTGTTTTTTCACGCAACCATCCTGGTTATTTTACTGGATAGCATTCCTGCACCCTCTTAGCCCGGAGGAATAGATTCTCTATATATCTTTCAAGTAGGTTCCACCTTCTTGTTTTTAGATGGATCTTCCTCTTTCACATCTCTCATGTGAATGTTCTTATGGGGCTTAGTTGCAGACATATATCTTCAGACTTATATATTCATGTATGTATATATCTCTATATATTCTATACATACATATGTCTGTCAGCTGTGTGTGCATAAGTTATGCCCCTATATGTATATATATATCTCTATATACACATATCTATTTGTTTGTTTTATGTAAACCGCGCTGATCGCAAATAGTGCGGTATAGAAGAAATGTAAATAAAATAAATAAATAAAATATATATATATATATATATATACATATATATATGTATCTGTTGAGATGCTTTTTATAGGTAGATATGTATTACATTCTATCTCCCTAACTGTCTATGCTATAAAGGTTTTTACCTTCTTATAGGTTCCAGACAGTGGTCTTGCATATTTTCATACTGTCCCTCGGTATGTGGGGGCTGTTATGCACACAACCACTGCTGTGGTACTAACAGCTTCCACTTTACTCTAGGTCTTGCTATCCCTGAAGCATCTTGCTTCAATATCTTTCCTATCTCTCACCAGCTAGGAAGGACAGTGTTGATCTTCAGTAGTCCTGAGGTTTCAACCTTTCACACATCTGTCCTCCTTGGGAATACGGGCTTTTCTCCATACCCCTTCTTCCCTCCAGGACTGGGCTAGTTGTCCAAATCGGTCAGTCTTCCTCTTTTACTCCTAAATGTTAATGACTCTGTAGCTAAAAGAGTTTTCAGCTTTTTTCCATAAAGCTTTCCACTGAAGACCTGCCGTTCTGATACTACCCCAGTTGACACCTGGGTCACCTGCCAAGTCCAGATTTGGACCTTCACCCTCTCTGCTGTGAGGTCACCTTGAGGATTCCTCTACTGAATCTCCAGTAGACTCCATCACCGACTCTACTTCCTACAATCCAGTAGATAAGATCCATTTTGTGATTGTTCATTAAATAAATTTTAATGTTACTTATCATACATACCAAGGACTCCTCTCCTGTAGTCCTTAACTTTGCTGTTTTTTCTTACAGCTCCTCTCCTTTCAACTCCTACCCACCATCCCTCATGGGATGCCGGAGATCCATGTGTGGGCTGCAGTCCTGATCCAGGGACACACATTTTATGGGATCTCCCTCTGGCATCTATAACTAGGGAGTCCCCATATGTGAAGACTCATTCCTGCTTGTTCCTGGAGATAGCACAGTTACTTACCTGTAACAGGTGATCTCTGGGAACAGCAGGAATAAGTCTTCACAACCCACCCACCTCCCCTAGGAGTTGTATCTATCTATTTATCTTCCTTTCCTCTTTCTCTCCTTTTGTCTCAGCGATGAAACTCAACTGAGGAGAGGCAGTGGAAAAGGCGGGAAGGCAGTGCGCAGGCGCGAGGGATGCTCCCAAAAGCTTTCTGATTGGATGCTGGGGAGCATTCCCGTGCAGGTCCGTCGGTACCGACGTACCCTGTGATAAGGAAGCTTATCATAGCTCAGGAAGGAGCTATAGAAAAGATGATGTGACTCTGAACAAGCAACCTGTCAGTTTTGGTAGAAATAAGAAAACAGAATTTTCTCACAAAAGACTACCAGTCCCAGAATGCACCAGGTTTCCAGCAGCCATTAGAGGAGCTGAAGTGGGGAAACGTGTGTTCAATCAGGAGGGCTATGAGGTAATCCCTAAGCACTCATCTCAAAGGGCAGGGCCTGATTCAGCACAGCTGCGCTGTATTAGGGAGGAGCACTCATCAAGGCAGAATAAGAATAGAGTTTGTTCTACAGATGACAAGCATCAGCTCCATGATCATGATCTTCATGATCACCTTGGATATGCAGAGAAGGATCATCAGTTTCATCTGAAGAATCAGCAGAAGCCAAACCGGACGGATAGAGAAGGAAAGAAACCCTCTGGAAGGAAGAGGAGAAAAGCCTTTGAGAGGTCTAGAAGAGTCCAAGGCAGTACGTATACTGGGAGGTATTCCAAGGGCCAGCATAGACCATTGGACTGGGGAAAGCCAGAGGAATGGTGCTGCAGAACAAGGAATCACCAGAGGCTACCTGTGAGGGAGACGGCTGCACGTGGAAGGGACTCTAAGACCTATGCCAGAAGGTATGTGAAGAGAGATCCAGTGTCCAGGGATCAGGACTGGAAGGCTGGACATAAGAACTGGACTACATACTGGCCAGGCTATATAGAGAGGAACTATAGCAACAATGGAAGCTCAGGTATGAACATTGATCTATGCCCTAGCTATAACCTTGAAAGACAGCAGGGAAATAAGTGTTCTCCTGAAACTGCTCCATTGAAAGATTCATCTGTGCCAATTCATGATAGTGACCCTATGCTTGTTGATGAAGGGGAAATAATAGCAGATCAAGATATTGTTTATATGGACTGCTCTCTATCCAAACTCCGTTGGTAACTTTCTGTGATAAAGCACAGCAGCCATCACAAAGAAATTATAAATTTGTTCTTTATTCCACTAAGAAAAGCTCCTGAAACAGGATTTGACTCACACAGTAGGAAGCCATCCAGCTAAAGGGTTTCAGCTGGATAACTGATAGCAAATGAGCTGCACCTAATTGCTTGTGAGCTAGGAGAGAATTACTTCTGGATCTGTGTGGAAAGTAATCAGAAGTTAACCTTACAAGAACAGTTTATTTCTTTCTTTGTGGCTTTTCGTTTGTTAGAGATATGCTAAGAAAACATTAGCTAATTGCCTGACAAGTTTGAAGGTTGTTTTCCTGATTTTGATTTTTGACTTTGTTTTACCAAGTTAAACACTGCAAGCAAGTAATCTAATTTATGTGCTACCAAGCATATCTGTGCTGGGAGAAATAACCCCATAAATAAAGAAGTATCTTATTGGCTTTAACACTTGTGCACAACTAAATTATTGTCAGCAGCTGTGTCTGGTGTGAATGAACTACATTACCCACAATACCTTGCAAAAATCATATAACTATATGCATTGTCAAGACTGTGAAGATTCTCACCCAGGCAGCCGTCTGACAACCCATATGTGAAGACTTATTCCTGCTGTTCCCAGAGATCACCTGTTACAGATAAGTAACTGTGCTTTCTCTCACACTTCACACATGCACAGATTCATTGATGTACACTGAAGCAGCTTTTTAACAACCACTATATAACTCTGTTCTGTACTTATGTAATAAGCCTATTTCTACATAAAGACCTGTTTCCAAGCCACACCTGGTTGGTTGTCTTATAGGGAGGAGTGGTCTAGTGGCTAGGACAAGGTACTTCAGGCCGGAGGGCCGGGGGTTCAAGTCCCACCTGGGGACAGCAATCTCAGGCCGGAGGGACTGGGATTTCTAGTCCTATAGGCACTCCTTGTGGTCTTGGGCAAGACACTTAACCCTCCATTGTCCATGTTCCCTGTAAGTATTAACGTATGTGTGTCATATCCCCTCGTGTTAAATGTATCCCCCAATTGACCGCTTTGACCCGGTGAAAAGCAGAATATAAATACAGCTAAATAAATAAATTTGTGCTGCTTACCCTACTGTCTCTGTGAAATGAACCCAGGACCAAACGGAGAATAGACCAGAAGATTACAATTCAGAAGATTCATTTTGGGGGCTCGTCTGGGAGTTCCCAGCAGATCTCCAGTTGGGTAAGTAATAATTTTGTTTGATACATTAAAGTGGATTTCAGACAGGGTGCGACAGGAAAATCAAAAGCCCTTGTAACCATTTACAATTTTGGTTACAGGCTGGATTTAGTGAAAAGTTCCAGTGATAACTTTGTTTTGTGGGTTAGACAAGGTGAGATTTTTATTGTCAAAAGGCTCTAACAATCCTGAATTTTAATTATTACCTACACCTAGGGACATTACATAGGGTGGCTTGCAATTGTCTTATTTTTATGTATAGGCTTGCTACAGATTTTTCTATAGTATTTGAGCTGCTAAGAAAAGACAGAGTTACACAGGTAAAACAGTCCCTCATTGAATACAATATACATCTTTCCTGATAAAGCTAATCTCCAGGAACAAGCAGGAATAAGTCATCACATATGGGTACGTCGGTACCGACGGAGCCCGCGCGGGAAAGCTCCCCAGCTTTTCAGATTAAAAGCTTTTGGGGCCTCCCACTGCACATGCGCGCTGCCTTCCCGCCTTCCTGACCAGCTCTCGTCAGTTTCTTTTTTTCCGCGGAGCCAGCAGGTCGTGTTCCTGTCACCGCTGAAGAAATTGTTAATTTTATTGTTTTCTTTAGACCGCGTACCTGCCTTCCCCATTCTGAAACCGGTACTGCCGGTCTCTCTTTCTTTCTTTAAAAAAAAAAAAAATATTTTTTTTTTCTTTTCTTCAGCACAGCTTGGTACTTTGTTAGGCCTTCAGGCCTACACAAATTCTCCTCATGGAGAAGCCAGTTCCTGCTTTTAAAAAGTGTACCAAGTGCAGTGCTGTCATTCCTGTTACAGACACCCATGAATGGTGTCTTAATTGTTTAGGACCTGACCATTCCATACCGGACTGCCCATCCTGCTCCCAGATGTTGAAACGTGGATTGCAGAACCGGGCCAACAAGTTCCATGTGCTGTTTCCTTCAGAAGCATCACAGTCATCCAGGTCTTCCTCTCCGGATGGATCTCAGGTAACCAAAACTCCAGTGGGCAAATCCTCTAAAAGCAAATCTCTTTCTAAAGATCAAGAGGCTCTCAATTCTGAGTTTGAGGATTCTGCCCAGGCCAAAAAACCCCGGCGGGAGGTTCCGGCCTCCAAAGCAATCATGGGGTCACAGGTTGACATCGATGGCGCGGCCTCGACAGATCACCTGTTGTGCTGCTCTGGGGTACCGGCCCATACCGGTACCGACATCCAGGCAGCAGTGGCGTCTATGGGCAATACTGTCCAAGTCATGCAGCAGGCCATTCTGGCTTTTATTAATGCTGCTACGCCCTCGGTACCGCGGCCAGCGGTACCGGGTCCGGTTCCGGTAATGGCTTCCATACCGGAACCGAGGCCATCGTCTTCCAAACGCAGATCGGTTCCGCAAGCCGGATCCGGGCTTTTGCCCGGTACCGATCCCATACCCGGTACGCCCGATGTCGATACCGAACGGTATGCGTATCGTGCGTTGGAAGCACATAGAGGATACTCTGCTTCTTCAGAGGATTTTAACTCCTCTGATGATTCTGATGAGTTCTCCCTTGATCTTCCTGAGGAGCCTTCTTCTCCTAAAAGGAGAATGTCTCCACCAGAGGATTTGTCCTTTCAGGACTTCATAATAGAAATAGCTAAAGGTCTTTCTATTGCTTCATCCTCTGAAAAGGAACCCAGATCAAAGAAACTGGATATTTTAGGATACTCTAAGTCTCCTAAAGAGGCAGTCACCCTGCCTATCCATGAAATCCTTCAAGAACACTTGATGGACTTATGGGAGGCTCCTCTAACATTGTCTCCTTCTTCTCGCAGGTTGGACACCATGTACCGTGTCCCCCCTTCTCCTGGTTTCCAAAAAACCCAGTTGCCTCACCATTCTATTGTGGTGAAGTCTGCAATGAAGAAGATAAAGAGTACCAAAAGGCACTCTCCTACTCCTCCAGGGCGAGAATGTAAGACTCTAGACTCTTTTGGCAGAAAAATTTTCCAGGCTACTATGCTTATAGCCAGGATTAATTCCTATAGTCTTTACATGGGCATGTTTCTCAGTGAAATCGCTCTAAAAGTTCGGCATTTTGCCCCCTTCATCCCTGAGGATAAAAGGGAGGAGTTCATTTTCTTAGTGAAACACCTTTTGGATATTTCAAAGTTCTCCAACAGGGCAGCTTTTGATTCCTTTGAGGGTGCTGGTAGGGCTTCGGGCATTGCTATAGCAGCCCAACGTCTTGCTTGGCTCCAGGCTTCTGATCTAGAACCTTGGGTCCTAGATGGCTTACGGAATCTGCCCTGTACAGGTGAGAACTTATTTGGTGAGGAGTGGCAAATTAAGGCCACTCAAATGGACGCAGAAAATGCCACCTTAGATAGACTTTCTAAGTCTACCTCCACTCCTGCCAAAAAGAAGTCTTTTAAGAGGCCTTATTACAAGAAGTCCAGATTTTCCACAAATACTGGCCAACAATCCTCTCAGCTTCGTTTTGCTGCTAAACGTCAGCAACCTAAACAGGCAAGGTCAAAGCCTGCGGCGTCTGCTACGCCTCAGCAGGCTCAACCCCCTCAGGGGTTTTGACTTGCCCCTAGAGAACTTAACTTTTCTGGCTCTAGAACAACCAGAGCCCCTCACCATACCCGGAAGGTTAGCTCACTTTGCTCCCAGATGGGAGCAAATTACATCAGAGCAATGGACCCTCTCTATCATCAGAGAGGATTACAAACTCCATTTTTCCGACCTTCCTCCTTATACTATGGTGAGGCAGTTCAATTCTCCCCCATCTCTCCTGACCCTCTTGGGTCAGGAAGTGTCCTCCCTCCTTGCCCAAGGGGCAATAGAGGAGGTCCCTCTTCTTCAACAGGGGACAGGATTCTACTCCCCTTATTTTCTAATACCAAAGACGACAGAGGGCTTCAGACCAATTCTAGATCTGAGAGAATTGAACAAATTTCTTTTCAAGGAGAAATTCAAAATGCTTTCTCTGGGCATTCTCCTTCCATACCTTCAGAGTCAGGATTGGCTTTGTTCTCTAGACCTAAAGGATGCGTATACACACATACTCATCCACCCATCCCACAGAAAATACCTTCGATTTCTGTTTCAGGGACAACATTTCCAGTACAGAGTACTCCCCTTCGGTCTAGCCTTTGCTCCAAGAGTGTTCACCAAATGCATGGCAGTCGTAGCTGCCTTTCTAAGAGGCCTGGGAATTTTCATATTCCCATACCTGGACGACTGGCTCATCCGAGCTCCATCTCAGTCCCAGGCCCAAATTTCCCTGGACCGCACAAGGCGTCTTCTGCAGTATCTGGGACTGGTAGTAAACCTTCCCAAGTCTCAACTAATCCCTACTCAGTCTCTCGAGTTCATAGGGGCCCAGTTAGACACCATCACTGCGAGGGCCTACCTGCCTCAGCTCAGGGCCCAACGCCTGCTGAGTTTGGCCTCCCAAGCTCAGTCCAGCAGTCATTTGACAGCCCGGGAAATGCTGCGACTTCTGGGCCACATGGCCTCCACGGTACATGTGGTGCCCTACGCTCGTCTGCATATGAGAGCAGCTCAATGGACCTTGGCCACCCAGTGGACTCAAGCATCTGGAGCGCTCTCCGACCAAATACTCACCTCAAGCCGTCTGTTTTGGTCCCTCCAATGGTGGACATCCGCCAAGAATCTGTTGTTGGGGGCCCCCTTCCAACCTTTGTTGCCCCAAGCAACCCTCACAACAGATGCCTCCCAGACAGGGTGGGGAGCTCATCTTCAGAACCTCTCCACTCAGGGCACTTGGTCTCCACAGGAGACCACCCTTCATATCAACCTCCTGGAACTGCGAGCAATTTACCTTGCCCTCAAGGTCTTCTATACCCTCCTTGTCAACCTGACTGTCCTAGTTCAGACAGACAATCAGGTAGCCATGTTCTGTATAAACAAACAAGGAGGGACAGGCTCTCTGTCGCTTTGCAACGAAGCTCTCAGATTATGGGCCTTCGCCAGAGAGCATCAAATTCACCTTCTTGCAGTGTATCTTCCAGGAGTTCAAAACTCTCGTGCGGACAGACTCAGTCGAGTTCTGCTTCCACACGAATGGTCCCTACATATGGACCAGATACGCAGAATCTTTCAGGAATGGGGGACCCCGGACATAGACCTCTTTGCAAGTCCGTGGAATGCCAAACTTCCCCGGTTCTGTTCCAGAACTCAGTGTCAGGGAGCTCAGGCCCACGATGCCTTCCTCCTGCATTGGGGTCAGGAATTCCTCTATGCCTTTCCACCCATTCCTCTAATATCCAAGACTCTGTTCAAGCTCCAGAGGGATCACGGGACTATGATCCTCATAGCTCCCCGCTGGCCACGCCAGGTGTGGTTCCCTCTACTTCTGCATCTCTCCCAGGGATCCTCCCTGGACCTGGGAGCTGCGCCAGACCTCCTGTCTCAGGAGAAGGGGACTTTGTGGCACCCAAACCCCAAATCCCTACATCTCAGAGCTTGGTTACTGAAGGCCTAAGTCTTCAAGACTTTAATCTTTCTCAGCCTGTGAAAGATATCCTTCATGCCTCTAGGAAACCTTCCACGAGGCGTTCTTATGCTTTCAAATGGAAGCGTTTTTCCATTTGGTGTGCTCAGCAGGGTCTTGACCCTCTAGCACTTCCTTTGAATTCCCTCTTGGACTATCTCCTGCATCTTTCAAATGCAGGCCTTAAGACGAATTCAGTAAGGGTCCATTTGAGTGCTATTGCAGCATCCTTAAAACCTATAAATGGACAACCTGTCTCCTCTCATCCTCTTGTTGCACGTTTCATGAGAGGCCTGACCCTAACTAAACCTCCCATCCGACCTCCCCCGGTAGCATGGGATTTGAACCTAGTTCTAGGTCAGCTTATGAAGCCACCTTTTGAGCCTTTGGACTCTACCTCCTTCAAATTTCTTTCCTGGAAGGTTGTTTTCCTTATTGCAGTCACTTCGGCTCGCCGCATCAGTGAACTGCAGGCTTTAGTGGCTCATCCACCTTATACTAGGTTTCATCATGATAAGGTGGTCCTTAGGACGAATCCCCACTTTATGCCCAAAGTGGTCTCACCTTTTCATCTTAATCAAGAGGTATATCTACCTGTCTTTTTCCCGGCTCCTCATGCATCCAGTGCAGAGAGGAACCTTCATACTCTGGATTGTAAAAGAGCTCTTGCCTTTTACCTCAACAGGACTCAACCACATCGAAAGTCTTCCCAACTTTTCGTGGCTTTTGATCCTTCTCATTTGGGACTTCCAGTCACCAAGCGTACACTTTCGAATTGGATCACTCAGTGTATTTCTTTTGCTTACCAGAGTAAGAACATTTCTCTGGAGGGCCATGTCACAGCTCACAATGTGAGAGCCATGGCCACTTTTATGGCTCATCTTCACTCTGTGTCCATAGATCAGATCTGTCGAGCAGCCACTTGGGCCTCGGTTCATACCTTCACAGCCCATTACTGCTTGGACAAGGACTCCCGCCGGGATGCCTTGTTTGGTCAGGCTGTCCTCAAACACCTGTTCCATACTTAAACAACTCCTGCCCACCTTCCCTGGATGGATGCCTGAGATCCATACGAAGATGGTTTACCCTTGGAGGGGGATCTCCCAGGCATCTTAGCTAGGGAGTCCCCATATGTGATGACTTATTCCTGCTTGTTCCTGGAGATAGCACAGTTACTTACCTGTAACAGGTGATCTCTGGGAACAGCAGGAATTAGTCATCACAACCCACCCACCTCCCCTAGGAGTTGTATCTCTATCTATCTTCCTGTCCTCTCTCTCTATTGTCTCAGTTTTAAACTCGAACTGACGAGAGCTGGTCAGGAAGGCGGGAAGGCAGCGCGCATGTGCAGTGGGAGGCCCCAAAAGCTTTTAATCTGAAAAGCTGGGGAGCTTTCCCGCACGGGCTCCGTCGGTACCGACGTACCCATATGTGATGACTAATTCCTGCTGTTCCCAGAGATCACCTGTTACAGGTAAGTAACTGTGCTTTACCTCCTGTCCCTTTTGCCTTTTATTTCTCAGTCTCCTGTCAGTAAGTATCTTAGTGAGAGCAGGCTTAAAGCTTGCTGCAATTGATACAATAACTGACAATTCTGTTAATTTCCTAACACCCTTCTTACTATAATTTCATCCTAAACTTCCACCCTGTTAAAAAAAAAAAAAAAGCTGCTTCAGTGTACATTAATGAATCTGTATGTGTGTGTGTGCATGTGTGAAGTGTGAGAGAGAATAGAGTATATGAAAGACTCTGTGTGTGCATGTGTGTGTGAGAGAGATCAGAGAGAGAGAGAGGGGGGAGGGGTGAAGAGAATTGATTATCAGAACCTCCTGTCCTTCATGTCTGATGAATAGAGGAAGAGAGAGAGAAAGAGGAAGTATTTCTGTCCTTTATGGTGAATTTTCTCTTTTCTCTAGCACCTCCCTTTGAGGTCTGCTATTGTTTCTAGCAAGGAGAGGCTGCAGACCAATCTCAACAGGCCCAGAGACTGATCTCATCTTGTAAACTACCCTCATTAACTTTGGAGACTGATATCACCAGAGTAACAAAGCTGCATGAAATCCAAGGTCTGGGGAAAAAGCCATGACACCTATGCCATGCTGATGTAAGCATAGGTGCTTACTGGCATCCTATTCCATAAGAAAAACAACAAGCATGTCAATGCTCTGGCCCTGAGCCAAACCAAGTGGCACAATCTTACGCTGGGAAGAGCCAATAAACCAGGTACCAAGAGACTGAGTAACCTGAAAAGCATTCTGCACTTAAAGGGGCCAGCAAATAAAGACCCAATAAGTTAAATATTCTAAAAGCAATAACAAACAATTTAAATTTAACATGTTGGGTGACAGGCAGCCAAGGCAGAGCCTTCAATAATAGGCATCACACGATTCCTAACCCCAACCACTAATTTGCCGCATTCTGGACCTTCTGCAAACGCCCTAAGTCTTTTTTTTTCTAAATTTATACATATAAATCAAGAATACATCTTGAAACAGAAATTGGAGTGGATAACGAAAAAACAATATGGAACATCAGTCCCGAACATAACACAGGAATACAAACATTATACCATACCCACTCCAGCCCTCAAGTAAGAGGGATACAAAAATTGAAAAAAATGACATCCAATATTCAAAAGAAATTCAGGTGGGCTAGACAGTGGTAAATACATCGCTCAAAGCGGAATAGGCATAGGATCAGCCCCCCCCCCCCCCTTCAGAAAGTCAGGCATTGATAAAGTGTAGCAATTGGGCTTGCTCATAAAATATATAGGAATTTGATATTTTATCAAACATTTGCAAGGAAATTTCAAGAAAAAAAGCCCTCCCAATTGCTGAATCCCAGGACATAAAAGGAGGAAATCTCGCCGTCTCTTCTGGGTCTCCCTAGATAAATCTGGAAACATACGAACAGTCAGACCCTTAAACAACATATGACATTTCTTAAAGAATAACTTCATTAGACATTCTTTATCTGATAGTAAAACTAAAGTAATTAATAAAGCAGAAGGTGTAACCTGCTCTTTTTGTGATGACTCCAAAATATCAGTAAGATTTAAAACATCATCATTAGATAAACCTCTAACTACTCCCTGCCCCTCACATTTTTCCCCAGTTGGCAAGTAATACATTTTAACTATAGGGGGACGGAATTCAGGAGGAATACCCAAATTTTCAATCATATCATTCCGAAACATATCCCTCAGAGATATTAATGATACTTTAGGAAAATTAACCAAACAAATATTTGCCATACGAACTGCATTCTTCAACATTTCCAACTTAGACTGAATAGGTATAGAAACCTTTTTAAGAGATTCTACTTCATTTTCAAGTCACTACTTTAGCCTGATATTCAGAAACTTCAGTCTGTAAAACAGTTATTTTAACCAGTTTCCTTAAGATCTTCAGTATTGACAGAAACCTGTGATGCCAAAGATGTCATCCGCAGGGCCAACTCCTCTCGAAACTGCATTATAGCAGCCCAGATCACTTCCAATGTTACCACCTCCGGGAGAGCCATAGACATCGACGAGACAGCCTCCACAACTGGGACAGTCACCACAACCTCAGGCTTTGATGAAGCAGAGGCCAATAGGTTAGGGACCAAGCCTTCACCACCACCTGCCATTCCAACGCCCTAAGGTCTTTGCAGGGAATCCAGAATATAGCGCATTGCAATGAACCAGTCTCAAAAAATTGATGACTGGACAAGCATGATCATATCCCATTGCTCAAATTGCTCATTGTGTGTCCTCTAATCTTTCTATTTTTTGATGGTGGAAACAACCAATCTACTTTTACTCGTTACACTCCATTCATTAATTTATAGATCTTTAGCATATCCCCCTTAGCCATCTCTTTTCCAAGTTGAATAGCCCCAACTTTTTAAGCCTTTCCTCATATGGGTATTCTTCCAGTCCTTTTACCATTTTTGTTGCTCTTCTTAGTAAGTTTTCTAATGCAGCTATATCCTTTTTAAGATTTTGAGGCTTTAATGGAAGAGGCTGACTTGAATTTAGTGGCAGTTACGGAGACATGGTTCACCGAGAACCATGACTGGGATGTAATTATACCGGGCTATATTTTATTCATGAAGGACAGGGTAGGAAGAAGGGGTGGTGGAGTGGCATTATAAGTAAAAAAAATAATATTAAAGCTATAGAATTGCAGGGCTTAAAAGGAAGAGAGGAGGCACTGTGGGTTAAACTAGAAAGAGGGAAAGGGAAATCCATTTGCATTGAAGTTATGTACAGATCCCCCTCACAAGGAGCAGACGTGGACAAAGATTTAATAGAAGGCATACACAGTATTGCCATAAAAGGAGAAGTGCTACTGATAGGTGACTTCAATATGCCAGATGTGGATTGGCACATTCTCCAGGACCAAGCAGGAAGTCAGACCTCACATATGGGTGACATCGGTGCCGACGGAGCCCTCGTGTGGAGCATTTCCCCAGCTTTCAAAGAAAGCCTTTGGGAATTGCAGCACGTGTGCGCGATCCCCTTCCTGCCCAAGGGTGCCATCTTGCTCAGTCTTCTTTTTTTTCCGCGGAGCCCGACGGACGTAGTTCGTTTTTCGCCGAGGAAAAAGTTGATTTCCCTATTTTTTGTACTTCTCCTTCGGTTCAACGCCGGATCCTTTTCCCGCCTGGGACCGGTACGCTGGTATTGAGCTCACTCTCTCCTTTTTCGGTTTTTGTCCTTCGTGACTAGCGTTCGCGCCATTTTTTCTTTTTTCACTGGCAGCCCTGTCTTTTGACCTCGCAGGGGCCCTTTTTCCCCCGATGGCTGCCAGCAGGTTTAAAAAGTGTGATCAGTATAAGAAACTTATGTCTCTTACTGACACACATGACCGCTGCCTCGGACGTGACCCGATGATTTGTGTTCCATGTGGCAAAATGTCCTCGAAGGCGTTGAGGAGTCGGCAGCACCAGAAGGATAGGATCTTCTGACTACGTGTCCGGACGGGCCCGGTCCTCGTCAGAGGCCTCGATGTCTCAGGACTCCGGCCCCGAGCAGTGTCGAGGTTCCTCTGAGCGGGGGTCTCCTTCGAGGGAACAGCGCAGGAAGAAGAAACCCGCGAGGGCGGATTCGGTGGACGCTCCTGGTTCCTCGAGAGCCAGGTCGCATAGCCCCGATAGCCGTCCCGGGTCTTCGGAGTCGGAGAGGTCTGCCAAGCAACCTCGTCTCGAGATGGAGTCTCCTGGACACGTGAGTGCTGTAGTCCTCGTGGACTCTCCTCCAAGGGAGCCGACGTCGGGCCCGACGCCGTCGGGGGCTGCTGGGTCTCCTGAGCTCAGACTCAGGTTGACGGCCTTGGAGAGTAGCCTCGCTGCCTTCATGGAACAGCAGCGGGCATTGATCGCCGGTCTCACCGGTGCATCTGCCCCGACCACCGGGACATCGACGTCCAAGTCGACCCCGGAGGCCGAGCCAATCCTAGAGTCCATGCGGGCTCGAGTTGATCCTCGGCCACGGTCTCCCTCGGCCTCCCGTTCGGGACCGAGGTCGTCGACGCCGGTACCCTCGGCGTCGGGGCGGCGGGCATCGGTACCCGCCCGACCGGAGCCGCTCAACAACTCCAAGGAGTCGGGCTGGGAGACGGAGGACGAAGAGTCACCCGACACCTATCGGACTCGGTGTGTCCCATCGGACTCGCCGGAGTCCGAACCTCGGAGACGATCCCCACTGGAGGATACTCGGTTCTCGGACTTCGTGCGGGATATGGCCAAGGCCTTGGCCTTCCCCGCGGATCCCAAGGAGGAGCCTCGAGCCGAGACCCTCCAGTATGACTCTCCCCCGAAGGAGGCCTTTACTGTACCGGTTCCTCCGATGCTGGAGCGGCTGCTCTTCCACATGTGGGAGACCCCGGCTTCGACGCCGGTGTGAAGCAAGTGGGTCGATTCCATCTATCGAGTCCGCAAGAGCCCCGGGTTCCAAAAGGCACAATTACCGCACCACTCCATGGTTGTGGAATCGACCATGCATCGACTGAAAAGTCAGAAGATGCACTCCTCGGTGCCTCCCCGGCCGGGAGGCCTGGAACCTGGATGCCCTCGGTAAGAAGTGCTTCCAGGGCTCTATGCTTGCTTGCCGTGTCCAGACATACCAGCTCTACATGGGCATGTATCTCCGAGACCTGGCGAAGGAGATTGCCGGGTTCTCTGCTGGTCTCTCCGAGGAACCTTTGCAGAGGTTCCAAGCCTTGTCCACCGGTATTCGAGAGTGCTCGAAGTTTCTCTCTCGAGCAGCCTACGATGGCTTCGAGGCTTCGGCTCGAGTAGCCGTGGCCGGCATCGGTGCCCGCCGACAGGCTTGGCTACAGTCATCCGACCTCGAGCCATGGGTACAGGACAAGTTGGTCGATGTCCCCTGCCGAGGTGAAAATCTCTTTGGCAAGCCCAGGGCTGAAAAGGCTGCAGAACTCGAGACCGAGACTCTGACCAGGACTAGGCTGTCCAGAAAAACCTCTGCCCCTTCTCAGAAGAAGAAGGGCTCGGGGAAAAAGACCTTTTACCCGAGGAAGTCATCTGCCTATAAACAATACCCTCATTATCAGGCCTCTGCAGCTCCCCAACAGGGTCAGCAGGTCAAGGGGCAGGGTCATGGGCCCCGTAGGCAGAAGGCCCCCAAGCCACCAACACTGGCCTCTGCTCAGCAGGGTGGGGTTTTTTGACTCAGCAAGCATAGCCTCTTCTCCTCAGCTGGCTTCTCTCAGCACAGGAGGCCGGCTGGCCCACTTTGCCCACAGGTGGTCAGCCGTCACGTCAGATACCTGGGTGCTTCATATAGTCCGAAAGGGCTATCTTCTCCATTTTCACCAGGTACCTCTCTCCTATTTTCCAGGGGAGCCTCCAAGACTCCCTCTGCACAGGGACCTACTCCTTCAGGAGTTAGCAAGTCTACTAAAGGAACAGGCTGTGGAACCGGTGCCCCACCACCTGAGAGGTCACGGCTTTTATTCCAGGTACTTTCTGGTACCAAAAAGAACAGGAGGCCTCAGACCCATCCTAGACTTGCGCAACCTCAACAAGTTCCTGGAGAGGGAAAAGTTCAAGATGCTTACCCTTGGAATCCTGCTGCCTTACCTCCAGCAGGGAGATTGGCTATGCTCCTTAGATCTAAAGGATGCTTATACTCACGTCCTTATTCATCCAGACCACAGACAATATCTCAGATTTGTTGTGGGAGGAAACCACTATCAGTACAGAGTACTACTCTTTGGCCTGACCTCCGCTTCCAGGGTGTTTACCAAGTGCCTGGCAGTGGTGGCGGCCTACCTAAGGCATCAAGGTCTTTTTGTGTTTCCGTACCTGGACGACTGGCTTATAAGGGACCAGTCTTCCCAGGAGGCCCATCATGCCACCCTTCGCACTGTGGCTCTACTTCAGCACTTGGGGTTTGTCATAAACTTCGCAAAGTCCACTTTGCTCCCGTCCCAGAACTTAGAATTCATAGGAGCAAGGCTGGACACTTTTCAGGCGAAGGCTTTTCTGCCAATGGACAGAGCCCACAGGCTGGTGGATCTAGCCAGGCAGTTTCACAGCAATTCCCTGGTCTCTGCCAGGCAATTCCTGAGACTACTCGGCCATATGGCTCCCACGGTTCATGTAACCCCCAATGCCTGCCTGCACATGCGGCCTGCTCAGTGGAGCCTTTGCACTCAGTGGCATCAGGCCACAGGGAGCCTGGCGGACTCAGTAAGAATATCCGACCTGCTGGTCGTCTCTCTGCAATGGTGGCTTCATCTTCCGAATCTGATACTCTGAGTGGTTTTTCAATCCCCTCCGCATTCTCCAGTGCTGACGACAGATGCTTCTCTTCTAGGTTGGGGAGCACATTGCCAAGGGACATGTACTCAGGAACTCTGGATCCCTTGGGAGGCTACTCAACAGATAAACTTCCTAGAGCTACGGGCGATACGCCTAGCTCTGAGAGCCTTCTCCCACCTTGCCTCTCACCAGTCTGTACTAGTCCAGACGGACAATCAAGTTGCCATGTTCTACGTGAACAAACAAGGAGGCACAGGCTCCTTCCTTCTATGTCAGGAGGCACAACGGCTGTGCTCTTGGGCCGTCAATCATGGAATCCTCCTGAAGGCTGTCTACCTCCCAGGTCAAGAAAATTACCTGGCGAACAGACTGAGCAGGATCCTGCAACCACATGAATGGAGATTGAACCCGTTAGTGGTTCAGCAGATCTTTCTCAGGTGGGGCCTCCCCACCATGGATCTTTTCGCCAGTCCTCTGAACCGGCAACTCCCGAGATTCTGCTCCAGACAACCGCATCCTCTCAGGGTAGCAGCGGATGCGTTTCTGATCTCGTGGTCCACAGGCCTACTGTATGCGTTTCCTCCCACGCCACTAGTGTCCAGAACGCTGTTCAAAGTCCTCAAGGATGGGGCCTCAATGATCCTGATAGCCCCCAGGTGGCCGAGGCAACCGTGGTTCCCGCTTCTGCTGCAACTGGCGGTGGACACCCCTCTTCCTCTGGGGTTTCAGCACGATCTCCTGTCTCAGGATCAGGGGACTCTTTCACCCCAACCTCCAGTCCCTTCATCTGATGGCCTGGCTGCTGAAAGGGTAGTCCTGGCTCCCCTACTACTGCCTCGAGAGGTGGAAGATGTAGTCTTAGCCTCTAGACGGCAACCCACCAGGAAATCCTGCGCTCTTAAGTGGCATAGATTCTCCGCATGGTGTGCTCAGCACAGTGAGAATCCCTTCTGGTGCTTGGTAGCGGTAGTATTGCAATATTTGCTTTACCTCTCCAATCTTGGCCTTAAGTCCAACTCTGTCAGGGTTCACCTCAGTGCTCTCTCAGCGCACCACTCGCCGGTGGACGGAAGGCCTCTATCCAACCACCCTTTGGTGGCTCGTTTTCTCAGAGGCCTCCTCCTGCTTAAGCCTCCTTTACGTCCACCAGCCCCTGAGTGGGATCTGAATGTGGTCTTACAGCGGATTACTTGTCTGCCATTTGAACCTATGGCTACCTGCCCTCTCCGTTTTCTCTCCTGGAAAACCTTGTTTCTGGTAGCTCTTACCTCTGCTAGGCGAGTAAGTGAACTTCAGGCACTAGTGTCTGAACCCCTTACACTAGGTTCTACAGGAATAGGGTAGTCTTACGGACTCACCCGAAGTTTCTTCCTAAGGTTGTCTCCCCTTTTCACCTCAATCAGGAGGTGGTTCTTCCGACCTTCTTTCCCAGGCTGCGTGCCAACCGGGCTGAGATGGTCCTGCATACCCTGGACTGTAGGAGGGCGTTATCCTTCTACCTTGACTGTACGCGGGAGCATCGGAAGGCTGCGTCAGTGGCTCATCTCCGCTCTGTTCCGTTGGCAGACATCTGCCGGGTCGCTACTTGGTCTTCAAGCCAGACTTTTGTGGCCCATTACTGCCTTGAGAGGGAGACCCGCAGGGACAGTGCTTTCGGACAGGCAGTACTCCATAATCTCTTTGGGGTTTAGGCAACTCCTACCCTCCGGCCCTGGTGTTGGGCTACCGGTTGGGGGCGTTCTCAGCGAAGATTCCTTCCTTACATACTGACGAGCTAGAGGGAGCTCATTTTTTCGGCTTGAGGTCGCCGGTAGCTTTAAGCTGGGGAGTCCCATATGTGAGGACTAACTTCCTGCTTGGTCCTGGAGAAAGAGTAGTTACTCACCTGTAACAGGTGTTCTCCAGGAGCAGCAGGAATCAGTCCTCACAACCCTCCCTCCTCCCCTTGGAGTTGCAGTCATATGATTTATTTTGCTAATTTTTTTGCTGTCTTTTAGCTATGTCATCAGACTGAGCAAGATAGCACCCTTGGGCGGGAAGGGGACCGCGCATGCGTGCTGCAATTCCCAAAGGCTTTCTTTGAAAGCTGGGGAAATGCTCCACACGAGGGCTCCGTCGGCGCAGACGTCACCCATATGTGAGGACTGATTCTTGCTGCTCCTGGAGAACACCTGTTACAGGTGAGTAACTACTCTTCCCTACTGCAATGTCATCTAGTAGAAAGGAGATCCTGGATTATCTACAGGAAGAACTAGTCAGGCAACTGGTAACAGAACCCACATTTGATGGGGCCATACTGGATTTAATGCTTACCAATAAGGGGAAGTGTTTCTGCTGTCATAGTGGGAGATCATTTTACATCCACTGATCACCATATGGTATATGGTTCAGTATTGTCCATGCCACTCCACCACCCCTGGGCTGATAAAATCTATTCAAAAGTGAGGGTCCTAGACTCTAACTTTGCCAAGATAGGACAATACTTCAGGGAGTCATTAGCAGGATGGGGGATGTAGAAAAACAGTGGACAAAACTGAAAGGGGATATTTTAAGGGCAACTGACCTTTTTGTTAGAAAGGTAAATAAATGTAAAAGGAAAAGGAGGCCGCTATGTTTCTCAAAAGAAGTAGCTGAAAAGGTGAAGAAAAAGGGGGAGGGCTTCATGAAATACAAGAGATCACAGAGAGGAAGATAGGCATCTATACTTGGAAAAACTTAGAGAAGCTAGCAAAGTAGATAAGAAAGCAGGGGTACAAAAAGAAGAAGAAATAGCTAATACAGTAAAATGCAGGGATAAGACATTTTTCAGATACATTAGTAAGATGAGAAAGGGCAAAAGTGGTATTGTCAGACTCAAGGGTGCAGGGAAGGAATATTCAGAACTGCTTAACAAATATTTCTGTTCTTTGTTCACAGATGAAGGGCCAGGAGCAGAACCTCAGAAAACACCCACAAACGGGAACAAAAATGAGGTGGATCTGGAACAATTTTCAGAAGACTGTTTGTGAGGATCTAGCTAAACTAAAAGTAGAAAAAGCCATGGGTCTGGATGGTACATTCAAGTATACTGAGGGAATTTGTGGATGTTCTAGCGGCTCCACTATCTGACCTTTTCAATGCCTCTTTGGAGTCGGGAGTGGTGCCAGAGAACTGGAGAAAGGCATATGTGGTTCCTTTACACAAAAGCAGACATAAGGATGACATTGAGAACCACAGGCCGGTTAGCCTAACCTCTCTTTAGTAAATTCTTGAAAAGGCTACTAAAAGAGAATAGTGAGGTTTCTGGAGTCCAATGGATTGCAGGATCTGAAGCAGCATGGATTCACCAGAGGCAGGTCTTGTCAGACAAATCTGATTGATTTCTTTGACTGGGTGACCAGGGAGTTGGACCAAGGGAGAGCCCTAGATGTGATGTATTTAGATTTCAGTAAAACCTTTTACACTGTTCTGCACAGCTGACTTATAAACAAACTGAGCTCCCTAGGAATGGACCATAAAGTTACCGTTTGGGTTAGAAATTGGTTGAGTGTGAGGTAACAAAGGGTACAGGTAAGTGGAGCTCACTCGGAGGAGGAGGTGTTTACCAGTGGTGTGTCACAGGAATCTGTCCTTGGTCCAATTCTTTTTAACATCTTTGTTAGTGATTTTGCGGAAGAGCTCTCAGGTAAGGTTTGCTTGTTTGCGGATGATACCAAAATCTGCAATGGAGTAGACACCCAGGAAGGTGTAGATAACATGAGGAGGCATCTAAGTAAGCTTGAAGAATGGTCTAGAATTTGGCAGCTGAAATTTAATGCTAAAAAAATGCTGGGTTATTCATTTGGGCTGCAAATATCCAAAGGAGCGGTACAGTGTAGTCCACAAAAGAGGAGCGGGACCTGGGTGTAATTGTGTCTGATGATCTTAAAATAGCTAAACGGGTAGTAAAGGCAACTGCGAAAGCCAGAAGGATGTTTAGGTGCATAGGGAGAGGAATGGCCAGCAGAAGAAAGGAGGTGATAATGCCTCTGTATAAATCTCTGGTATGACCTCATTTGGAGTATTGTGTGCAATTCTAGAGTCCGCATCTTGAAAAGGATATAAGCAGGTTGGAGTCAATGTAGAGGGTGGCTACTAAAATGGTTAACGGTCTTCATTATGAAGCATACGAGGACAGACTTAAGGATCTTAATATGTATATTTTAGAGGAAAGGTGGGATAAGGGCAATATGATAAAGACATTTAAATACCTCCATGGCATAAATGCACAGGAAGGGTCTCTTTCAGTTGAAGGCAAGCTCTGCTACAAGGGGACATAGCATGAGAGTGAAAGGTAATAGACTCAGGAGTAATATACAGAAAAATTTCTTTACCGAAAAAGTAGTGTGCAATAGTCTGCCAGTGGAAGTGGTGGACATAAGGACAGTATCTGAATTTTAAAAAATCATGGGACAAACACAGAGGATCTCTAAAGGTAAAAAGATGACTTTTGTAGTTGATATGGAAGGGCAAATTAGATAGGTCATGTGGTCTTTTTCTGCCGTCATGTTTCTGTGTATCTCCAGGAACAAGCAGGAATGTAGTCTTCACATATGGGTATCGTCCGTACCGATGGAGCCCGTGTGGGAACGCTCCCCAGCGTCCAATAGGAAAGCATTTGGGAGCATCCCACAGCGCATGCGTGCTGCCTTCCCGCCTCTGTACCTCTCTCACTTCAGTTCTTTGTTTTCCGTGGAGCCGACAGGATGTGGTACCCTGTCACCGCAGAAAATTTACTTTTGTTTCTTGTTTTTTGTGGTCGCATCTGCCTTTATTAGATGCCTACCGGTACCGCCGGTTGTTTTCTTCTTTTCCTAAAAAAGAAAAAAAAAAAAAAAAAAAAAAAAAGCTTTTATTTCTTCAGGGATCTTCTCCAGGACCAAGCAGGAAGTCAGTCCTCACATATGGGTGACGTCGGCGCCGACGTAAACCCCGTGCGGAGCATTTCCCCAGCTTTCAAAGAAAGCCTTTGGGAATGCAGTGCACATGCGCGGTCCCCTTCCCGCCCAAGGGTGCCATCTTGCTCAGTCTTCTTTTTTCCGCGGAGCCTGACGGACGTGAGTTCGTGTCACCCGGTAAAGTGATTTTCTACATTTTGTTTCGTGGTTTTACCCGGTTTGACGCCGGTTCCCCTTCCCGCCTGGGCCAGGTACACCGGTATCGAGCCCGGAGTTCGTTTTTCGGTTTTTGTCCTTCGAGACTAGCATTTGCACTTTTTTTGTGCGTTTCACTTGCAGCCCGGTCTTTTGACCTCGCAGGGGCCCTTTTCCCCCAATGGCTGCCATCGGGTTCAAGAAGTGTGATCGGTGCAAGAAACTTGTCTCTCACCGACACACATGACTGCTGCCTCCAATGCCTCGGGCCCGACCATGACCCGCTGGCCTGTGGCCCGTGCGGCAAGATGTCATCAAAGGCGCTGAGGAGCTGTCAACATCAGCGTGAAAGAATCTTTTCTGACTCCGCGTCCGGCTGGGCCCAGACTTCATCAGAGGCCTCGACATCTCGGGAGTCCGATCCCGAGCACCGTCGAGGCTCCTCTGAGAGGGGGGTCTCCTTCTCGGGAACACAGAAGGAAGAAAAAGCTCGCGAGGGCGACGTCGGTGGACGCTCCTGATCCCTCGAGGGCCAGGTCGCATAGCCCCAACCGACGCCCCGGGCTCTCGGAGTCTGAGAAGCCTTCGAAGTTACCTTGTGTGGAGCTGGAGTCCCCGAGTCACGTGAGTGCAGTTGTCCTCGTGGACTCTCCCCCGGGGGAGCTGATGTCGGGCCCAGCGCTGTCGGGGCCCGAGTCGGGGGCTGCTGAATCTCCTGAACTCTGACTCAGGTTGACAGCCTTGGAGAGCAGCTTGGCTGCCTTCATGGAACAGCAGCGGGTGCTGATCACCGGTCTGACCGGTGCATCTGCCCCGACCACCGGGACCTCGACGTCCGAGTCGACCGTGGAGACTGAGCCGATCCTCGAGTCGATGAAGTCTCGAGTCGATCCTCAGTCAAGGTCCCCCTCGACCTCCCGTGCGGGGCCGAGGTCGTCGACACCAATACCCTCGGTGTCGGGGCGGGTGGCACCGAAGCCCACACTGCCAGAGCCGCTCGATTCCTCCTCAGAGGAGTCGGACTGGGAGACTGAGGATGAGGAGTCCCCGGACACCTTCCGGACCCGGTGCGTCCCTTTGGACTCACCGGAATCTGAGCCTCAGAGAAGAGGATACCTGGTTCTCGGACTTCGTGAGGGACATGGCCAAAGCTTTGGCCTTCCCCGCGGATGCCGAGGAGGAACCTCGAGCCGAAGAGCTTGATGCACTCCAGTACGACTCTCCGCCTCAGGAGGCCTTTACTGTACTGGTTCCTCCGATGCTGGAATGGCTGCTTTTCCGCATGTGGGAGGCACCGGCCTCGGCGCCGGTTCTTAGCAAACGGGTCGATTCCATCTATTGAGTCCGTAAGAGCTCTGGATTCCAGAAGGCACAGCTACCGCACCACTCCATGGTTGTGGAATCGGCCATGCATCGTCTGAAGAGTCAGAAGATGCACTCCTCAGTGCCCTCCGGCCGGGAGGCCTGGAACCTGGATGCCCTCAGTAGAAAGTGCTTCCAGGGCTCTATGCTGTCTTGCCATGTCCAGACTTACCAACTGTACATGGGCATGTACTTTGGCGACCTGGCGAAGGAAATTGCCGGGTTCTCAGCTGGCCTCTCCGAGGAACCTTTGCAGAGGTTCAAAGCTTTGTCATCAGGGATTCGAGAGTGCTCAAAGTTTAATCTCTTGAGCAGCCTATGATGGTTTCGAGGCTTCGGCCCGGGTAGCCGTGGCTGGCATCGGTGCACGCCGTCAGGCCTGGCTACAGTCATCAGATCTGGAGCCATGGGTACAGGACAAGTTGGTCGATGTCCCTTGCCGAGGTGAGAACCTTTTTGGCAAGCCCATGACTGAAAAGGCTGCAGAAATCGAGACTGAGACTCTCACCAGGACAAGGCTGTCCAGAAAGACTTCTGCCCCTTCTCAGAAAAAGAAGGGCTCGGGGAAGAAGCCCTTTTTCCCGAGGAAGGCTACTTCCTACAAATCCTACCCTCAATTCCAGGCCTCTACAGCTCCCCAACAGGGTCAACAGGCCAAGGGGCAGGGACATGGGCCCCGTAGGCAGAAAACCCCCAAGCCACCAACTCCGGCTCCTGCACAGCAGGGAGCGGGATTTTGACTCCCACTGCATAGCCTCTCCTCCACAGCTGGCTCCACTCAGCACAGGAGGCCAGCTGACACTGTACACCCACAGGTGGTCGGCCATAACAGGGGATACCTGGGTACTGAGCATAGTCCAGAAGGGCTACTTTCTCCACTTCAACCAGTTACCCCCCTCCTATTTTCTAGGGGAGCCTCCAAGACTTCCTCTTCACAGGAACCTCCTCCTTCAGGAGTTGGCAAGTCTTCTAAAGGAGCAGGCGGTGGAACCGGTGCCTCACCACCTGAAAGGGCGAGGCTTCTATTCCAGGTACTTTCTGGTACCAAAAAAGACAGGAGGCCTCAGGCCCATCCTAGACTTGCAAAATCTCAACAAGTTCCTGGAGAGGGAAAAGTTCAAGATGCTTACCCTTGGGATACTGCTGCCCTACCTCAAGCAGGGAGATTGGCTATGCTCCTTTGATCTAAAGGATGCTTATACTCACATCCTCATTCATCCAGACCACAGACAATATCTCAGATTTGTAGTGGGAGGAAATCATTTTCAGTACAGGGTACTTCCATTTGGCCTAACCTCCGCTCCCAGGGTTTTCACCAAGTGCCTGGCGGTGGTGGCGGCCTATCTCAGAAACCAGGGCATCTTTGTCTTCCCATACCTGGACGACTGGCTCATCAGGGGTCAGTCTCCACAGGAGACCAGACAAGCCACCCTTCGCACTGTATCTCTTCTCCAGCATCTATGTTCTATGTAAAAACCCTTGTTCTCTATTTACTATTCTTTGTATTTACTGTTCTTTTTACTAAAATGTTCTATGTAAAATAGTTCAAAACCTGTTCTATGTAAAATAGTTTCTAAACCCGTTCTATGTAAAATAATAGCATGCTATTATTAAATTTTGTTTACTTGTAAACCGCCACTGATCGCTGGAAGTGGCGGTATAGAAGAGATGTATAAATAAATAAATAAAATAAATCTAGGCTTTGTCATAAACTTCGCAAAGTCCACTTTGCTCCCCTCACAGAACATAGAGTTCATAGGGGCAAGACTAGATACCCTTCAGTCAAAGGTTTATTTGCCCGAGGGCAGGGCACACAGGCTGATGGGCTTGGCCAAACAGTTCCAGAGTGGTTCTCTGGTCTCTGCCAGACACTTCTGAGGCTCTTAGGCCACATGGCATCCAGGGTCCATGTAAATCCAAATGCCCGTCTGCACATGCGGCCTGCTCAGTGGTGCCTCAGAGCTCAGTGGGTTCAAGCCACAGGAGACTTAAGAGACAAAGTAAGGGTGTCCAATCTACTAGTGGACTCACTGCGGTGGTGGCTACATCTCCCAAACCTTGTCAGGGGAGTGCCTTTCCAAGTGCTGCCACACACACAGGTGCTGACAACCAATGCTTCCTTACAGGGTTGGGGGCACATTGCCAAGGTGCATGCACTCAGGGCCTCTGGTCTCCTTGGGAGGCAACACAGCAGATCAATCTGTTGGAGTTGTGAGCTATCCGTTTGGCTCTACAGACTTTCTCTCATGTTCTCTCTCACCAGTCTGTCTTAGAACATTGCCACTTGATTGTCTATCTGAACTATGTGAACAAGCAGGGAGGCACAGGATCCAGGCTTCTGTGTCAGGAAGCACAAGCTCTTTGCTCCCTGGCAGTCAAACAAGGCATGTTTCTCAAAGCAGTTTATCTATCTGGCCAGGAGAATTACCTAGCAGACAGGTTAAGCAGGATTCTACAGCCTCACGAATGGCACTTGAATCCACTAGTGGTCCAACAGATCTTTCAAAGATAGGGGTCTTCCAACTATCGATCTCTTTGCAAGTCCACTGAACCGGCAGCTGCCAGGTTCTGTTCCAGACAACTGCATCCTCTGAGAATAGCAGCAGATGCGTTTCTAATCCCTTGGTCTACAGGCCTACTGTATGCGTTTCCTCCCACGCCTCTAGTGGCCCGAACCTTGTTCAAGGTTCTTCAGAACAAGGCCTCAGTGATTCTGGTAGCCCCCAGATGGCCGAGGCAACCGTGGTTTCCACTCCTCCTGCAGTTGGCGGTGGACACTCTACTCCCTCTCAGGACAAGGGATATCTCCTGCACCCCAACCTCAAATCCCTCAATCTGATGGCCTGGCTGCTGAAAGTATAGTTCTAGCCCCCTTACTTCTACCTAAGGAAGTGGAAGAGGTGGTGTTGGCCTCTAGGAGGCAATCCACCCGGAAGTCTTATGCCCTCAAGTGGTGTAGGTTCTCCACCTGGTGTGCTCAGCGCCAGGAGGATCCTTTTTCGTGCCTGGTGCCGGTGGTGCTGCAGTATCTGCTTCACCTGTCGGACCTAGGCCTTAAATCCAACTCTGTTCGGGTCCACCTTGATGCTCTATCGGTGCACTACTCACCGGTGGAGGGACAGTCTGTCGGGCCACCCCTTCGAGGCCTGCTTTTGCTCAAGCCTCTGGTTCGTCCACCAGCCACTGAGTGGGATTTGAATGGTCTTGCAGCAACTTACCCGCCCACCCTTTGAGCCGATGGCTACCTGTCATTTACGATTCCTTTCTTGGAAGGCGTTGTTCTTGGTAGCTCTTACCTCGGCCAGGCGTGTGAGTGAACTCCAAGCTCTGGTTTCTGATAGACCGTACACCCGGTTCTATAGGAACAGGGTGGTCTTACGGACTCATCCTAAGTTCCTTCCAAAGGTTGTCGTCTCCTTCCACCTCAATCAGGAGGTGGTTCTTCCAACATTCTTTCCCAGGCCGCACGTCAGCCGGGCTGAAACAGTCTTGCATACCCTGGACTGTAGAAGGGCATTGTCCTTTTACATAGACCATACGCAGGGGCATCAAAGGGCTGCTCAGCTCTTCATATCTTTTGACCCTAATAAACTGGGGTTACCCTTCTCCAAGCGTATGTTGTCCATTTGGGTAACAGATTGTATCGCCTGGGCGTACAGGGCAGCCAGCCTCTCCTTGCAGGGTCAAGTCACGGCCCACTGTGTCAGGGCGAAAGCTGCGTCAGTAGCTCATCTCCGCTCTGTTCCGTTGGCAGAGATCTGCCGGGCCTCTACTTGGTCTTCAAGCCAGACTTTTACGGCCCATTACTTCCCCGAGAGGGAGTCCTGCAGGGACAGTGCTTTCGGACAGGCGGTACTCCGTAATTTCTTTGAGGTTTAGGCAACTCCTACCCTCTGGTCCTTGTGTTGGGCTACCGTTCGGGGGCGTTCTCAGAGAAGATTCTTATCACGGATGCTGAGGCTCCAGAGGGGGCTAATTTTTTCAGCTTTGGGTTCCCGGTAGCCTACAGCTGGGGAGTCCCATATGTGAGGACTGACTTCCTGCTTGGTTCTGGAGAACGAGTAGTTACTCACCTGTAACAGGTGTTTTCCGGGAGCAGCAGGAATCAGTCCTCACGACCCTCCCTCCTCCCTTGGGAGTTGCATTCATATACTTCATTTTTGCTTTTTGCTGTCTTTTAGCTATGTCATCAGACTGAGCAAGATGGCACCCTTGGGCGGGAAGGGGACCGTGCATGTACACTGCATTCCCAAAGGCTTTCCTTGAAAGCTGGGGAAATGCTCCGCACGGGGGCTCCGTCGGCGCCAATGTCACCCATATGTGAGGACTGATTCCTGCTGCTCCTGGAGAACACCTGTTACAGGTGAGTAACTATTTATTTTTTTATACCGTGCTCTTTGGTATCAGCTCGGTTTACAGATAACATCAGCTTAGTTCAGACACAGGTAAATGCCCGTGCTGGACTTACAGAAAACAAGGTCATTCAACTTGGATTAACTGGGGGAACTATATACAAGATCTGGGTTAAGGTATTATCTCCAGGAACAAGCAGGAATGAGTCTTCACATATGGGTATCATCGGTACCGCCGGAGCCTGCGCGGAACGCTCCCCAGCGTCCAAAAGTTAAGCTTTTGGGAGCATCCGACAGCGTCTGCGCGCTGCCTTCCCGCCTTTCCTAACCGCCTCTCTCCAGTTCTTCTTTTCTGCGGAGCCAGCAGGTCTTGTTCCTGTCACCGCTGAAGAATTTCTTTATTTTATTTCTTTGGTCGCGTGTCTGCCTTCTCGACGCTGGACCGGTACCGCCGGTCTTTTCTTTCTTTATTTAAAAAAAAAAAAAAACACCTGTTTCTCACTCAGTGCATTTTCTTCTTCGACCTTAGGCCTCAGAACCTTTTTCCTCATGGAAAAGCCCTCCTCTGGGTTTAAGAAATGCACGAAGTGCAGCGGCACTATTTCTATCACTGACACCCATGAATGGTGTCTAAAATGTTTAGGTCCTGACCACTCCATTGCAGATTGTGAGTCCTGCTCCATGATGTCTAAGAGAGGTCTACAGAATCGAGCAGCTAAGCTCAGTACCCTGTTCCCCTCGGATGCAGCTTCGGTTGCATCGACGTCTTCCAGGGCTGCTTCTTCCTCACATGGATCTCAGGTAACCAAAACTAAACCCAGCCGGTCCTCGAAGGGTAGATCTCCCTCTAAGTATCGAGATGCCTCCGGGCTTGCCCTCGAGGAATCTGCATCGGCAAAATTACCCCAGTGGGAGGCTCTGGCTTCCAAAGCTTTATCTATGGGGTCACAGGTTGACATCGATGGCTCAGCCTCGACCAATCACCTGTTGCCATGTTCTGGGGTACCGGTGGTTCCCACTGGTACCGACATCCAGACATTGTTTGCGTCAATGGATCAGAATATACTGACCATGCAGCGTGCTATCACGGCATTCATACAAGCTGCGACGCCTTCGGTACCGCAACAAACTCCGTTGCCGGTACCAATTCCGGCGCCGGTACCGATCGCATCGACATCCGCTTCGGGGTCGACTGCAGCGGTCACTGTTCTGCGATGCCCATCGGTACCGAATCGGTACCGATCATTCCCGATGTCGATACCACCCGGTACACGTATTGGGCTCTGCAGCAGCATCCAGACAGGCGATACTTTGATTCCTCTGAAGACTCTGATGAATCAGAGGTCTCTATCGAAGCATCGGTGATTCATCCTCAGGGGCCCTCTTCTCCAAAAAGGAGAATGTCTCCTCCAGAGGACTTGTCTTTTCAGGACTTCATTAGGGAAGTGGCCAGGGGCCTTTCCATCTCAGTAGCCCCTAAGACAGAGCCTACAGCCAAAAAACTAGATATTCTACAGTATCCTAAGGCTCCTAAAGAGGCAGCCACTTTGCCAATACATGAGATTCTTTATGATCACATGCTGGGCATATGGGAGACTCCTCTCACCACTTCCCCTCACTCTCGCAGGTTGGACACCATGTATCGTGTTCCTCCTTGTCCTGGCTTTCATAAGACTCAGCTTCCTCACCACTCCATTGTGGTTGAGTCTGCTATGAACAAGATAAAAAGTACAAAAAGGCACTCTTCTGCTCCTCCAGGAAGAGAATGCAGAACCTTAGATGCCTTTGGCAGGAGAATTTTCCAGGCCAGTATGCTTGTTGCCAGAATCAACTCCTATAGTCTCTATATGGGGATGTTTCTAAAAGAAGTTACAGATCACCTGCAAACTTTATCTCCTTTTATTGCAGAAGATAAAAGGGAAGAATTCCTCACCTGGCTCAAACATGCCCAGGATATTTCCAAGTTTTCCAACCGGACAGCCTTTGACTCTTTTGAAGGTGCCAGCAGAGCCTCGGCCATTGCCATAGGGGCCCGCAGAGTAGCTTGGTTACAAGCTTCTGACTTGGAACCTTGGGTTCAAGATGGGCTAGGTAACCTTCCTTGTACAGGTGAAAACCTTTTTGGCAAAGATTGGCAAGCAAAGGCCACCCAAATGGATGCTGAAAATTCTGCTTTAGATAGACTTTCAAAGTCTACCTCTGCTCCTTTTAAGAAAAGGTTGTTCAAGAAGGTTTTTTTTCCCAAAAAAGGGAAATATTCTTCTTCTTATGGTCAGCAGTCGTCTTCTGCAGGTCGTTTTGCTACAAAGAGACAGCAACAACCGAAACAGACCAACCCTGATGCTGATAGGACTGCTACGGTCCAACAGCCTCAGCCTCCTCAGGGCCTTTGACTTACAACTAGAGAGCTTAGCCTTTCTGGCTCTAGAACCTCCAGAGCCTCTAACCATTCCAGGAAGGTTGGTTTACTTTGCTCCCAGATGGGAACAAATCACAGCAGAGCAATGGACCCTTTCCATCATAAGGGAGGGGGTACAAGCTTCATTTCTTAACCCTTCCTCCTCACACCATGGTGAGACAGTTCAATTCTCAAACATCTCTCCTTGACCTTCTCAGTCAGGAGATTACTACCCTTCTTGCCCAAGGGGCAATAGAAGAAGTACGCCTTCTTCAACAGGGCTCAGGGTTCTACTCCCCCTACTTTCTTATCCCAAAGAAAACAGGGGGCTACAGACCCATATTAGATCTCAGAGAATTGAACAAGTTTCTATGCAAGGAGAAATTCAAGATGATTTCTCTCGGTAGTCTCCTTCCATACCTTCAGAGTCAGGATTGGCTTTGCTCTCTAGACCTCAAGTATGCGTACACCCATGTCCTCATCCATACAACACACAGAAGGTTCCTTCGGTTCCTTTATCAAGGGAAGCACTATCAATACAGAGTGCTTCCCTTCGGCCTGGCCTCTGCACCAAGGGTGTTCACAAAAAGCATGGCAGTAGTAGCTGCATTTCTACGCACTCTAGGGATATTCGTATTCCCATATCTGGACAACTGGCTCATCTGAGCTCCATCCCAGTCAGAGGCCCAGACTTCTCTGACCTGCATAAACCGTATCCTTCAGTATCTGGGACTTGTAATAAACTTTTCAAAATCCCATCTCACCCCTACTCAGTCTCTAGAGTTCATAGGGGCCTTACTGGATACCACAACTGCAAGGGCCTATCTTCTCCAGGCCCGTTGCCTACGCTTGGTGCAGTTAGCCTCACAAGTTCAGTTTAAATCCCATTTAACTGCTCGAGAGATGTTACAACTGTTAGGCCACATGGCATCCACTGTGCATGTGGTTCCTTACGCTCGCCTTCACATGAGGACAGCTCAGTGGAATCTATCCACCCAATGGACCCAGGCATCAGGTTGCCTGTCAGACAAAATAGCAACCTCCAGTCGCCTCTTTTGGTCCCTCCAATGGTGGAAGTCCACTCAAAATCTGTTGTTGGGGTCCCCCTTTCAACAGGTGGTGCCCCAAGCAACCCTTACCACAGATGCCTCTCCAAAGGGTTGGGGAGCTCATCTTCAAGATCTCTCCACTCAAGGCATCTGGTCTCCAGAGGAGACATCTCTACATATCAACTTCTTAGAGCTCAGAGCAATTTTTCTAGCTCTGAGTCTTCCACACCCTGCTCAGCTACAAGACAGTCCTCATCCATACGGACAACCAAGTAGCCATGTTCTACGTGAACAAGCAGGGCGGGACTGGCTCTCTGTCACTTTGCAACGAAGCTCTGAGATTGTGGGCCTTCGCCAGAGAGCATCAAATTCATCTCATAGCCATGTATCTTCCAGGAGTTCAAAACTCTTGGGCAGACAGACTCAGTCGAGTTCTGCTCCCACACGAATGGTCCCTCCATGGGGACCAGATAGCCAGGATCTTCCGAATTTGGGGAACCCCGGACATAGACTTGTTTGCAAGTCTGTGAAATGCCAAACTTCCCCGGTTCTGTTCCAGGATCCCGTGTCAGGGAGTTCAGGCCAGGGATGCCTTCCTCCTTCACTGGGGGCAAGACTTCCTTTATGCCTTTCCACCCATTCCCCTAATTCCCAAGACTCTGTTCAAACTTCAGAGAGACAAGGGGGTCTATGATCCTCATAGCACCACATTGGCCACGCCAAGTGTGGTACCCTCTACTTCTGCATCTCTCTCAAGCTCTCTCCCTGGACTTGGGATCTGCTCCAGACCTTCTGTCCCAGGAGGAGGGAACGTTGTGGCACCCAAATCCCCAGTCTCTTCACCTCAGAGCCTGGTTGCTGAAGGCCTAGACCTTCAAGATTTGCATCTCTTTCAGCAAGTGAAGGATATCCTTCATGCTTCCAGAAAGCCTTCCACTAGACGTTCCTATGCTTTTAAATGGAAAAGGTTTACCATTTGGTGTGCAGAGAAGGGTCTCAACCCTCTTGCAATACCTCTGAATTCTTTATTAGAGTATTTGCTGCATTTATCCCATGCAGGCCTTAAAACAAATTCAGTAAGAGTCCATTTGAGTGCTATTGCAGCATCCCTTAAACCTCTCAATGGACAGCCTATTTCCTCTCATCCTCTTATAGCAAGATTCATGAGAGGCCTTCTTTTGACTAAACCTCCCATCAGACCACCTCCAGTGGCATGGGACTTGAATCTGGTTCTTGGCCAGCTTATGCAGCCACCCTTTGAACCTTTAGCCACTACCTCTTTGAAATTCCTTTCCTGGAAGGTTATTTTTCTAATTGCAGTCACTTCAGCTCGCCGCATCAGTGAGCTGCAAGCCTTGGTGGCTAATCCTCCTTATACAAGATTCCATCATGACAAGGTAGTCCTCAGGACTAATCCACACTTTATGCCTAAAGTGGTCTCACCTTTTCATCTGAACCAGGAGGTTTATTTACCTGTCTTTTTTCCAGGTCCTCATGCTTCAAGTGCAGAGAGGAATCTTCATACCCTGGATTGTAAAAGAGCTCTTGCTTTTTACCTACAAAAGGACACAGCAACATAGAAAGTCCTCTCAACTCTTTGTTGCTTTTGATCCCTCTCATTTGGGACTTCCGGTCTCTAAGAGAACTCTGTCCATTTGAATTGCTCAGTGTATTTCTTTCGCCTACCAGAGTAAGAACCTTTCTCTGGAGGGCCATGTCACAGCTCACAATGTGAGGGCCATGGCAACCTCTATGGCTCATCTGAATTCTGTGTCCATCGACCAAATCTGTCGAGCGGCCACCTGGGCCTCGGTTCATACCTTTACAGCCCATTACTGCTGAAGTTTTATGAAGTTTTAACACAGTACCAACCTTCTGTTTTTATTACTTGTTGCTCAAGATTTTGAGCCTGCTGTTGATATGGCTATTCCCCTTGCCTTAGTAAACACCATGACAAATTGTGGTTAGAACGAAATGACGAAACCATCTTAAGTTATACTATATATTGTTGATATAGAGTTATCTCTTTTATGTAGACTCTAAGATAGCATTAACATGTCGTTTTTATCACTGGTTTTCTCAAGATCTAGAGCCTGTCATTGTCGGTACGGCTATTCCCCTGTTTTAGCAACAACAAGACGAAGAAACCATTTAAAATAATATCCCTTTGCACATTTTCGCTCCTGCTGCATTCTCCCCAGTTAGTATGTCCTCAGTTTTATTATTTGATGTTGTAACAATGTTTATTCGCTATATGCGTTTTAAAAGTTGACGCTACATTTATTTATTATCTATTAAGGCTGTTTCATATTTATTAGTTGCTCCTGATGTTTTTTACTATGTCCCGAGTTGCATTTATTTATTAGTTGCTCCTGATGTTTTTTACTATGTCCCGAGTTGCATTTATTTATTTGTTCGTATGACTGTATTTTATTGTGGATGTTTTATTGGTAATTGTTATTTATAGTTATCTATTTGTCTGCGGCTTTTTTCTATTTTAGCTTGACAAGTACAGTTTCCTCCGAAGGCCACCTTTTGATGGGTCTTCTTGTAGAGGTACCGTTTGTTTGTCACATTTCTCTTTTGCTTTTATCAGCTTATACCGATTTTTATTAGTTATGTGTATATAGTATGCTTTTACCATATTATTTATAATAGCGTATCCACATTTTCCTTCTTTTCCAATTATTGGTTTTATACTTTATTATGGTTTTAGCTTTTTTAATTATTTATAATTATTGTATTAGTATGTTTGTAGATTTTATGGATTACATTCATTGTTCTGTTCTATTCACATTTTTTAAATTGTGTTTTAGTGTTTAATGTTTGTGTTTTTTATGTCTGTAGGATTTTACCCGATCAACCCCTGACGAAGGTTTGCGAAACACGGCCTGTGTCGGGTTGACAAGAGCCTTTGCTTAATAAAATTGTTTTTCCACTTTAGTCACGTTTTTGGACTGTGTGTTTGGTGTCAACGTGATTTCTTGCCTTTGTTGTTGGACTATCATCTGAATTCTGTGTCCATCGACCAGATCTGTCGAGCGGCCACCTGGGCCTCGGTTCATACCGTGTCAGCCCATTACTGCTTGGACAAGGACTCCTGCCGGGATGCCTTGTTTAGTCAGGCTGTTTTCAAACACCTGTTCCATACCTAATCAACTCCTACCCTCCATCCCTGGCTGGATGCCTGAGATTCATGGGTGGAGGTAGAGCCCTTCCCAGGGACTCACAACCTGGGTGATCTCCCAGGCATCTCTAGCTGGGGAGTCCCCATATGTGAAGACTCATTCCTGCTTGTTCCTGGAGATAGCACAGTTACTTACCTGTAACAGGTGATCTCTGGGAACAGCAGGAATAAGTCTTCACAACCCACCCACCTCCCCTAGGAGTTGTATCTCTCTATCTTTCTTTCCTTTCCTCACTCTCTCTTTGTCTTAGCTTTAAAACTCGAACTGGAGAGAGGCGGTTAGGAAAGGCGGGAAGGCAGCGCGCAAGCGCTGTGGGATGCTCCCAAAAGCTTTCCTTTTGGACGCTGGGGAGCGTTCCCACGCAGGCTCCGTCTGTACCGACGATACCCATATGTGAAGACTTAATCTCCCGGAACAAGCAGGAATGAGTCTTCACATATGGGTACGTCGGTACCGACGGAGCCTGCACGGGAATGCTCCCCAGCATCCAATCAGAAAGCTTTTGGGAGCATCCCTCGCTCCTGTGCGCTGACTTCCCGCCTTTCCCACTGCCTCTCCTCAGTTTTCGTTTTTCCGCGGAGCTGGCAGGCCATCCTCCTGTCACCGCAGAAACTTTTTTCTTTAAATTCTTTATTGTTTTCTTGTGGTCGCGGCTGTTCTTCCCGCCGATGCCGGTGCTTTATTCTTTTCTTTTCTAAAATTAGAGAGATTTTTTCTTTTCAGTTTTTGTCTTAACGTTTTGGGCCTACCAGGCCTCTCCAACATGGAGCCTTCTTCCCCTAAGAAGTGCCTTCATTGTGGAAACATAGTTTTCTTTTTAGACTCCAATGCTTGGTGTCTAACCTGTTTGGGTCCTGGCCCGTTTTCCCCTGAACCATCAGGCTGTACTATTGGGAGAAGACCTTCCCTTTTTCGAGTTTCCCTCGATGCCGTTTTTCCTCCTGAGGTGAGGACACCGGTTTATTCTTCTCTCCAGGATCAGGTAACCCACAAACGGTCTGTTAAGACTAGCCAATTCTTGAATGGTAAGTCTCATGCTCAGCATGATGACGGCTCCGGCCTTACCCTCAAGACTTCTTTGGCAATAAAACCCCGGCGGGAGTCTTCGGGCTCCAAAGCATTCACGGGGTTTCAGGTTGTTCCTGGGGCTCACCCCTCACAGAACATACCTGAGCCGTGCTCGGGGTGGTATCCGCTTCGAGCGGTACCGATAACCCGGCACCGGTGTCGAGTGTTCCACTCTTCACCAGGGATCGTCATCTGGTGTCCTCGGTACCTTCGGGGCCGATCGATACAACCCAGATTGGCTTTCCTGTATCTCCACCATGCTCGGGGTTGGTACCGGCTTCGAGCGGTACCGATACATCGGCATCGGTGTCGAGTGTTCCACTCTTCACCAGGAATTGTCATCAGACATCTTCGGTACCGATCGATACCACTCTGATTGACTTTACTGTATCGGCATCGCCGATACCACCACCGCCGTCGGTACCTTCTAGGCATGCATCGATAGACTCGCTCCCCTCGATGCAGAGTCTAGAATCGATATCCAGTCTAGATGACTTGGTACCGACGCGTTTGGGAACCGACCCGTATCGTTCCCGATTACGCAGTACCGAGGATATTTACCAAGCCTCTCTGGTTACCTCGGTACTGCTTCAGCAGCCTCCGATACCTGCTTCAATGGCATTACCGTTCCCAATACCGGTATCGATGTCGATTCCTGCAGTTCCATCGGTGCCATCGATCTTTTCTATGCCTAGCTTGGAATCGATACCGAGCACCGACGATGCAGTACCAACTGCCTCGAATCAGAACTGTCAGTATCACTGTCCATCTAGCAGGATTCTTTTTCTGCACCAGTCCACTATGTCTTCTGGTGCTCAAGCTGCTCCTTCAACCTCAGCCTACCCAGGAATAGTTCCTATTGGAGATCCTTCTTTTCAGAAGTTTCTCCTTGACATGGCAACCTTTCTTGCCATTCCTATTCCTGGCTCTACTCTTAACCAAGATCCTGCAGAAAAGGAAAATATAATGCTTCCTTTACATCATTCTTTGCAGGATCTTCTTCTGAGAATGTGGGAATTACCTTTAAAGGTTCCTTCGCCTTCTACAGCCATTAATGTTCTGTATCAGGTGCCTCCCTCTCCGGGCTTTCAAAAAAACCAACTTCCACATCATTCCATTGTGGTGGAATCAGCAATGAGGAAGGTAGGAAGCAAGAAGAAGCACCCTTCTTATCCGCCAGGTCGTGCATCTAAAGCACTTGATGCCTTTGGACGTCAAACCTTCCAAACTTCTATGATGGCTTCAAGGATTATCTCATATATTTTTTATATGAGCCTGACACTTCAGGAGGTCACGGAGAAATTATCTCTTTTGTCCCCTTTTTTGTCAGAGCCTAAGGCCACTGACTATTCCTTGCTTCTTAATCATAGCAGGAATATCTCTTGGTTTCTTTCTCGTGCTTCTCTAGACTCTTTTGAGTCTGTTAGCAGATCCTCTGCTATTGCCATTGGAGCACGTTGTACAGCCTGGCTGCAAGCTTCAGACTTGAGCAGATGGGCACAACATACACTGGGTAATTCTCCTTGTACTGGAGAAAATCTCTTCAATAAAGAGGCTTTACGTCAGGTTGCTCAGTGCTCCACTGACTTCCCTGGTTCTAGAAACCATCCCTAGCCTTCTTTTTCCCCAGGACGTAGGAAATGTCCTACCAAACCTTCTTTCCCTAAGAAAAGAAGGTTTCACCCTTCTTCTGCCCATCCTCCAGATGTACCCAAGCAAGGGACATCTCATCCTAGTCTGAAGTCTCCAGACTCTAGCCAGTCTAATCATAACCAGCAACCATAGGTTCCTGTGTATTGCAATCTACAGTTAACTACTTCTTAGCAGAAGTTTATTCTTCAAACTCTACACTGTCTTTTTTCTTTTTCAGTATGCTAAGCTGTTAAGATACTTTTGTCCATGGGTTACAGAATTCTCCCCTTCCTACTACTACGAAGGGAGATTACAACTATCCCATGATAGTTTCTGTCCCCACATGAACATCTTTTCCTTCAGCTGACTTACCATATGGTAAGTCACTTTCCAACCCCCTCTCTTCCAGGGTTTTCCCTGCTTGAGTTGGTACCACACTGAAACCTCCTCTTTCCAGTGTAGATTTTTTGTTATCTTTCTATGCATGCTCTGAACAACTCATCAGACAGGGACGGAAATATCTCCGCTCCCTTTGTCTGTTTTCTCTCTATTTTTATACAGGAGAATCCCCTCTGCTGTTTTGTTCAGTTGCTGTATATGCAGGAGTTCCAGTGATTACTTTAATGCTCATTGCAAGCTACTTTTAAACTATCTTGCATAATACTATTCACTGCAGGTTATCTTCTTCTAGCCATATCCTTTCCTAGGATGTGGCAACACACCTGACTTCTGTCAGTTTTATCTTATACTTCTTCTGCACAATGCTCTCTGCAATCTTCAGAGAAGCTTTCTACTATGGACCCTTGCTACAGAGCATTGAACTTTGTCTCTGAGGGTTTTTCCCATATAGTAGAAAAAGTTTATATAATCATTCCATGGTGTGAATGTCCAAGGAGTTCCCAATCTTGCAGGAATCTACCACTTTTTTCCTTACAGCTTGGCATTATGTTTTTCTGCTTCACTTGGACAACGCATACTCTTTTAGTGTACATGATGCCCCTGTGTCCCTTGGCTGGGTCATCCTGGTGTCTTAGTCTATGCGTTTTTTTGTCCTTTGGACATGTCAGAGTCCTAAAGTACTCCTGACGTGCTCTTGCCAGACTGCTATTACTCTCTGTTTTTTCACGCAACCATACTGGTTATTCCACTGAACTACATTCCTGCACCGCACAAATAGATTCTCTATATATCTTCAGGTGGGTTTTACCCCATTATTAGATGAATCTTTTCCAATCACATTCCGCATGTGAATGTTTTTGTGGGGCTCAGTTGCAGGCATGTATCCTCAGGCTTACATTCGGGTATGTATATGTCCTATACATACATTTTTCTGTAGTCTGTATGGGCATAAGTCATGCCCATCTATCTGTCTATATTTTGTCACCAGCAGTGGCTGGACTGGGCGTAGACAGCCAGACACACTGCTGGGCCTGACCCTTTTATATGAAAAGGAGTAGTTGCAATGGAGTGGTCAGGTTGAAAAAGGATTTTTATTCCCCTCCTGGGGTTTGGATTTTCAAAACAGTACAAACACAAGAACTTAAGAGGTAGCCATACTTCTGGCAAAACTGAGGGTGAAAAGAAAACACAGCTTCTCGCTTGAACAGAAACAGGGATTATAACAAACAGAAATCAGGAAAAAATGCTGACAGTTTTCCTCTGTGCACGTTTAGCTCTCTACAAGGCACTC